>OX104044.1:61458479-62931538 GCA_944470415.2 Schistosoma rodhaini
CAAAAGGATAGATGCAAAGATAAATGAAAGTTATCGAAAAAGTAAACAAACATAGTTTGACTGCTATAATATAGTTGATGAAATAAATGTAGATAGAGGTTAAAACAAAAATTCTTGGGAAAGTACCGATTGATCAGTGAGTACTAATCATTTTCATGTATTTCTAGTCTCTAGTGTTGATCGAATTAGGATATCACATGACCAAGGGATTATGAAGTGATCAGTGTTGATGTCTCTCATTGTGACACTGGGTTCGAGTCCAACTATAAACATTATTACTGTCAAGTAAAAGGAAATCTAAGGCCATAACCACTTAACGAATTGCTTGCAACCCCTCAACATTATTTAGAATGTAAATGAACAGAACAAACAAGATAACACTAAGCAAATGAATCTATGTCCAAACGATTCACACTTTTTATTTCCGGCAATTAGTAATATTTTTCATAGTTGAAAGCGTCAGTCAATTGAAGCTAAATCTCCACAAAACCCCTTCTGATAATTAGTAATATAATGCGGCCCTGTGTGAGACCATTAATGAGGAAAACAGAAATAAAACGAAAAAACATGTTTCATATTCATATTAATAAATCATGAAACTTTTGTTCATATTTCAGTCTTATTAAATATACATAAGATAATTTAATCAAATATTTTGACTTAAAATGTTTGCGTATGCCTAGGTTGAAAAGCATCAACTGAATTGAAAATATTACCCCAATAAATCCCCTTAATCTATACTAATTAGTCGAAGATGAAACAATTATTCAAGGATGTGACAATTACTACTTATCTCTAAATAATCAATTGAATATCCTAATATTTTGTCAAAATTTATATGTTGAGCGAAGTCAATTATTCGCCTGATCAAACCAAGAACTTGTCACTTTCATAAAAGTTTCCTAAATATTTTTTTATTTCAAAGAAAATATTAGTATTTGAATTTGGAATAAAGTTAGGACTACATATAGAACTTATCAGTATTGTAAACTCATTGATCTTGAATCTCATTCATTATACAATTATATTGGACAGAAGTATCTAAGACTGAATTCAATTGGTATATAGATTCATATAAAAGTATTTTAAATGAGCCATTTTCTTCTAAACACTTATAGATGCTTATCTGAAGCAAGTATTCAAAATACTAACAATAAAAATAATAGTAAATCAGGAATCAGAGGTTAAAGGTGAAGGGTTAAGTAAATAAAAAACCACTACTCATGAATTAATCCAAATAAAGGTCACATTAGACACCGCTTCATTTTGATATGTGGGTTAAATTAACTGATATTTAGAAACTACTGTGAAATATTCAACTGCGGTTTCTAAATAATTCCATATCGATGTCAACTATTAAATTAAAACAGAAATATCTTCCAGTGAAAACTATCGGTCTAACTTGTCTTCTCATTATCTAAAATAAAAATGATTAATTCCTCACTGCTGAGAAGTCCCACAATAGGACGAAACGGCCGTCCAGTGCTTCCAGGTTTTCTATGATAGTCTAGCTTCAATTGACCCATGTTTTCAACTATGAAAAATTATTTAATTTTAGTGAATTGCATATAGATTAAGACAGAAAATGTACACAAATGATCAGGCACTACTTAAATAATATTGAATACAACCATTGCATTTTCAAACTTTTCTATCCTTTTAATCACTAGTTAGTAAAGTTGTTAATCTGAAATTTATTTAAATATTTAAATCAACTACTATTTGACTTTCAAAACAAACAAACAAGTTACTAAATGAAAAAAAAATACTTTCAATTATTAATTAACCAACTAAATACTTAAAAATGTTTTTATAGTAGTGTTATCTCATTATGCATTATCATTATTATTATTAATTATAGACCATGTAAACAATTGAATAAAACAGTTATTTCAATCAAATCTCATGCTGATGATTGGCCGACTAGACCAAATTCTGAACCAATTTTAAAATTAACCAATCATAATTCTTCTGAATTTGAAATTGATTCGAATAAGATAAATGTAAGTACTCATGTTTATGTATATATATACATATATATTTGAATTACATTAATTTACATGTTTTTTTTTAATATTTTCACTTAAAGCATGACTTATTATCTAATTATTCGATAGTATTTTTGGCATACTGGATTTTACGATTCCTTTATTGAATATTTTATGATTAATTTATGCATAAAAACTTCAGTACATTGTCTAAAACTTGGGGTTCATAACATTGAAAAAAATGTATATATAGTGTGTTAACACCAGTGTCTTTTATTAAACATAGAAAAAAATTTAATTCAAAATCGATTTCTTAAGTTCGTAGACTGTCAACGAAAACACAATATTCTCAATGAATTATCTTTAAATCAATAGATAGTGATACTGTTCTTAAAGTATTTAAGTAGTGATTTACATTTTATGGAACTGAAAGTTGACATAAATTTATGTTTACTAAGTGCACCGTGTTCACAGAAAACTTGAACAACTTATGAAATTAAAATGAAGAACTTCAGATGAGTTATTTAGTAGTTTACTGTCAAATTAATAATATTACCAATAACATTGGTTAACTATTCTGAAATTTATAAAATATTCCATAGTTGATTTCAAATATAAAAAGTCAACTCCAGTAATATCTCATTAATAAATATTAGTGTTCAGTGAAGAAAACCACGCACATTTGCTCATAAACCAATATGAACACATGTAAATTCGAATAAATTCAGAAGTATATACCCATTCAACCCATCATTTGTATTAATACCTTTGTATTAAACATTGGCAAACCATATATTACGTGAAACGCAGTACTAAGAAACTATAAGGAACAGTTTCATGTCAATAAATATTCATGTTATATGGAAAACCTTTAAATGAACAACGAGGAATCTCCAAACTTTCTTTCTTTTAGGAAGAACGTCTAACGTATGAATGAGACCAAATCACTATTATAATCCATCATTGTAGATTCGAGATTTGTCATGAATTTATCTGACATGTTTGTTTAGTACTTACAGTAAACAACAAAAGGAGGGCAGATATAATGAGAAAAAGATTTTTCAACAAGTCATTTATAGGTCATTCAAGTGTTGGCTGTTATAATGATCAACGTAAAGAGAACGGCTGCACAAATATCCTAGGGAAACAGACTAGGTTAATTGAAATAGATACCTATAGTTCAGGCTATAAATAAGGATGTATGTACAAACCATAGGGTATATTTGGTGGAAATCAGTGGATAATCTAAAATGAGTAAATACAGACAACTCCAAATTATACACTGGTTCTCATTAAATATACCCCATGGTTTCACCAAACTTAGTCTTAATTTCCCCAGGATGTTTCTGAAAAGGGTGTGTTTGCGTTAACCATCATAATAGCCAACATTTGAATGAGTTATAAATGACTTGTTCAACAATATTTTTCCTTGTTTAATATTTTCATAAAAGTGTTGGTTAATCTTATGATATCTAACTTTATTCCAAGGTAAATGTTGAGATCTAATTATTGGTATATTGGAAATATTTCAGACAATGACCATCATACTTCGGTTGAGTTTTAATTATTAGATCACTAATGTAGATTAATTCAAGTTGTTGATATTAACTCCACAGTGATGTTAAAGTTAATTCATTCATTTTGGAAGCTGGAAATTTTCTGTTCGATCCATGAACAAACTTATCACTATAAATTTCTGAAGATTTTTATACCAAGAAGATATAACCATCTCATTGTCAACAGCAGTCTAACTTAAATCAGTTTTTGTGATATAAAGTACCATGAAACCTGAAAATATTTTTTCATAATGTTATTCTTTCGTACTACTTATATTTCAGATTTACAAAGCGAAAACTTATCAAAATCTATCTGATTCAACAGTCAATAATCAAGAGTAAGTGTATTTATTTTCGATTTTAATGCACCAAATGAAGTGAATCTACAATTCTTTTTAATGAATTAACAACCATTAGTGAGATTCTATGTATTAAGCTATTCAAAAAATGTCTACCTTGATTTATCGATGCTTAATGCAAGTGAAATTTTCATGTTAATTGTGGGGTAATTTCAAAACAATCAGTCTTTGAAATTAAGATAACAAAAGAATAAATTCTTTTTTATCTTCACCTATAAAGTTCAAGTTGCTTATATATTTCAGAGGGAATTCCATAACACCACATTTTCAATATAAAATAGTGTATTTTTACTATCAGTAGACAAATTTCGATACTAGGTAATTAAAAGAAATCGGTAAGAATCTCTGGATATAGACTTCAGACAATTCCCAGTAATTCTCTCTATATTACTCTGTGACTATATAATCTGGTTTATGAAAGTAGGAGACACGGACAGTCTGTGCATTTTCGGTCACAAGTGTTCTTAAAGCGTTGTCCGCATTTCGCATAACGATAGAGTGCGGAGTTTCAAAATTAGGAATACGGCACAAAGCCATTGTGTCGAATCATTTTAGATTGTGCATCTTTATTGACTAATGTAATTGGGAAATGTGTTACCTATGCCTAAACATTGACTTCCTCGAAGGACAATGCAAGCTAGTGCACGAAAAATATGTGAGCGACCGAGTAAAAGTATGACATCATCCCATGAAGTGATTGGCTTTTTAACTGATTTTTGTTGGCAGATATAGGCTATCTGGTTGACCCCAGCATGAGTACAGCAATCAGCAGTTAAAAAAGCTGGGTGGTATGGCCTATAATCGATCACTGCAATACGATTGTATCCCTCTTTGTCATGCTTCCGATCTTCAGTCCTAGTATTTCATCATATATACGTTTTCATTTCGTCTTTTCGAAACACACTGTTAGTCGTTAGTGTTTCATTATCACTGCTACTACAGTTTTCGATATTTTTTATCTTGGTAATTTCTTTATATTGTATTCATACTGTGTGATGAATTGGATGAAGGCACTTATGTGCCCGAATGGGCCAATCATGACTAACTGACCGTCGGGACTAAACAAAAATATTACCACTGGGTTGTTTGATCAATGGTTGTAGAATTTAGACTTTTACACTGATTGATTCGTCAAATGATTCGATGAAATTTAACATCTAAAAACCACATTTTATTCAGCAAGTACGAACTAGGTCCTCTTCAAAATTCAGTTCTGTTATTTAGCTTCATCTGGTGCATCTGTGATAAGTTTCATTACAATAGAATAATACAATTATATGGTAGGATATATGTGATATTTGAATACTTCTATCAATATACTCCGGACGATAATGCATTGATCCTGTCAAGGGCAGTTGCTAGAACTTTGAATCTAGTGAGATTACAAGTTTTCAAAGTAAATCAGCATACAGAATTTCAGCTAGCTTTTAGTTTTTGACATTATTGCTGAAATGTATACACAAGACACTATAAAGTCTTCATAACAGTTCGACATATATTGGGTTTTCAACTAATATAAAAGCATATTGTTTGAATCAATTTCCTAATCATGTCAATACAATATCATTATCTTTCCTATTTTCCATTTGAATCAAGCCTTATTAATAATGATTTAGTAATCAATATGATTATGATTTGTAACTAAGTCATTAATCTGTCTATTCTTTTCTTATTAATTGTAATTATGTTTCCTCATTTTAAATTCTGTGGATAAATACTTACTGGTGATAATAATGGTTTCTGAATGTTTTCACCGCTTAACATGTTTAGCATAACCACCAGCGTTTATACAAACATATACTCTTTATACATTAAGCGAAAATGGAAAAAAAAATTAGATAGAAAAGAGAGATTGGACGGGGAAGAAGTTAGTGAAAAATAAACAATACTGAAATTAATACACAGAAACAGAAATAACAAACAATTAACACTCAATTCCTTTTCTCGTTTTTTTTTATTTATTATTATTTACTTACTTCATACCGACATCTATTGTTATTCGCTTTAGTGATGAAAATTAACTGCTGCCATTATTTAATACTATGATTATTTAAACTATAGATTAAATGTTTGATAAGCGAACAGTTAAACATTTTAAATACATACAACTATACGTAGACAATTGACCCCTGTTCGAATAATCATAATCTTTCCACTACTGATTAAAATCACTCACCCCCCTTTCTATATATACATAAACCCTTAAGGGTTCAAGACTGGTACCCCATACTTGAATTTTTAAAAAAGTCAATGGCAAATGACTACTGCATCAATAATGTTTTTTTAACTCATGGATATGTGTGTGCTTGTTCTTTTTCTTTAAAAAGCATGTAAATTAAGTCAAAGGATTATAAATAAATGCATTGAAACATCTGTTATTTAAACCACTAATTATTATTATTATTAATACTATTATTATTAAGGCAAGGAAACATATTAATATTAGTAACACTACTTACAAAATACAAACTTTGACCTTATTTATATTAATATAAGTGGAACACAATGATCACTAATCATTCACCGCCAAACTTTCTTTTAAGAATAACATTCACCACCATCATCATCATTCACATTCCATTTGTATATATGTAACTCTCATAATAAAAACTTGTATATTTGTTTATAGTGTATTTTTTTTGGGGGGGGGCATGTCTAAGTGTTTATCACTTATATTTATATATATCAATTAAGTGTCATAAAATAATAATAATTATTATTTAACATTGTCACTTATCATCCTGATAAAGGAATAATGAATTATATCATCATTTGAATAGAACTAATTACCTTCCCTTTCTATTCAATCTTATATAGATTACTAATCAGTTAGTTATCATATTTACCTTATTTCTATTATCCCAAATTGATAAGATAAATTGTAAACATTTAAGATGAAGAAGGTATCAATAAGTATTATCATATATATATTTATAATTATGATCAATAAATTGTACCAAATTATTGATAATGGTTTATTATGTAATTCATTATTTACTTTGTCTATAATCATAATAATTTTATTAATCTACATAATAAGTATTCTTATGAATATGGATTACCTTGATAGCTTTGATATGATTGTTATGACGAGCTACTTTTTTAAGCAAAGATAGATAGTAGCTAGCAGTGGAATCTCGGACACGCGTTTCGTCCTATTTGTGAAGATACAACACCAACTATTCAACACCAAGTGAATAAAGCTAATTTTTGGGGTATTATTATTGAACGTCAGTGTATTTTTCATTTATTGTTGTGAGAGGTTGTTGCTAATTAAATGAATTCCAAAATAAAATGAATTAATATCAGAAGAGGTTTTGTGGATATTATAGTAATTTCAATAGTTGAGATCATGAATCAATTGAAGCTAGACCACCATGGAAAAACTGGAAGCACTGTATGGCCGTCTCGTTCTGTTGTGGGGCTCCTCAGTAGTGCGCATCCATGATCCCGCCTCACGAGATTTGAACCCACAACTTACTAGTCTCGCGCGCGAGCATCTAACCTTTAGATCACTGAGTCGGCATCCAACGGTGTTAATGTCTAACTTCAACCAATTCAAGAAATTGAACGACACATCCACCATTGTCATCAGTGAGTTACTATCTCACAGCAGACCCGGTTGAACTCCATTGGTCACTGCTTCTCACTAGAACTCCATGAAATACCTCTTAAAGCCAGTCACTAGTGAGCACATTTTCATTAATATCAGGAAGAGTTTTGTGGATATTATAGTGCTTCCAGGTATTCCATGGTGGTCTAACTTCAATTGACTCATGATCTCAATTACTGAAAATGAATTCAGTTTAAAAATATTTTGCATTGTTTGTCAAAATTAAAGAAACAAACAATTACAAATTATATAAGGAATACTGAACAATGAAGTTAGACATTAACACCGTTGGATGCCAGCTCAGTGGTCTATCGGTTAAGAGCTTCGGCTCGAGACTAGTAGGTCCTGGGTTAGAATCTCGCTCGCGAGAGCAGGTTCGTGGATGCGCACTGCTGAGGAGTCCCATAATAGGACGAAACGGCCGTCCAGTGTTTCCAGGTTTTCCATGGTGGTCTAGCTTCAATTGACTCACGCTTTCAACTATGATAAATACTAAATCTCCACAAAACCCCTTCTATAATACTGAACAAGACAAAATCTGTCAGTGATTGAGGTACTGAATAATTAGACAGTTAAATAGTTGATAGCGTTCGATGAATATAGGCTTAATATGTTCGCTGGACTCATCACCAATGGATAACAGTTGGGGAAAAATTAAAAACTAGGAAGCACTGGACAACTTGTAAATTAAACCAGCCTTCATGAAAGCTCTTTATCTAAACTATTTTATTTAATTTACCAGTGATTTACATCATGATGTTCCTGAAGTTTTAGTGAGAAGTTGAGACCGGTAGACTTCATACATATCTATAATGACTCATTATTATTATTATCATTATTATTATTATTTCCATCGATTTAATTGTTCCCCAAATCCCCTTGGTGTTTCTTCGTAAATGTTCTTGATATGACATCATTTCATTTAATTTTTCTAATACCTTAACTTATCATTTAATTATCTTACTTTCCATTCACAATATAATCCACTGTTAACTTCTTAATTTCACATGGCTTTTTATGTGTATATACAATCTTTTATTGTGATTACTTATTCTAGATAACCTGGTACTATAACCTTTCTATTACATCATGAAGACTTTATTGTCCATATGTCCTGAAGGAATTAATACTTAAGATCTCAGACATATATATACGATTGTACGGCTTATTAATAAATTTGTCGAAAAAAGAACCCTTCACTGAACTTCGTGTGTTTAGAGTTGGTCATTTGTCACAATGATCGCTCCTCTATATTGGAACTGAAGTCACTTCATTGGACGTCGACTTAATGGCTCTAATTGTTAAGAGTTCGTCACTAAAACTGACAATGCTGGGTTCAACTCCTGATGAAGTTGTTGGTGTTCGTTGCTGAAGCGTCCCATATTAAGACAAAGCAGTTATCCAGTACACTCTAGTTTTTAAAGATATTCCAATTGAAATCGACCTATAACAAATTTAATTTACAGTTGTCAGCTATCAGGTTTGATAACTGAGTGTATATTTCAATAGACTTTAGAATTTAGGATGAAAGAGGTGTTCTTTAGTGCGATGAATACTTAGGATTACTCTGTTTATATTGGGTGTATACTCGTTTGAAATTCCGACTATTTTTTAATTCGTTAGTGGGCCAAAAGCACTGAAATGGTGAGATCTCATTTTAAGCTGATGATTGCATGGATTCCTAAATACACACAGATATCACTGAAAGTGTTTAATAAAGATATAAGATTGTCGCATATTTGATATTCCAGACTACTAATCAAATTTTTGTAGACTGTAGAATTTCTATCCTTTAAATCACGAGTTTATCTTCATTAGACAACCATTAAAAGCCTGGAAACACTGGACGCCCATTTTGTCCTAGTTCGAAGATCTTTAATAAGATAGAATACCATGACCTCGCTTCCGGTAATTGTGGAGTTCCATACTAGAATAAAATAGCTATCCAATGTTTTCAAGTCTTCGGTGATTGTCTAGCTAGTTTCAGTTAGTGACTTATACTACAGAAATTTAGATATGGGATTTAATGAAAATTAATTTCAGTTGTAGGAAGTTTTATCAACGATTGACGTTAGTCGAAGTATCACTGGAAATCATAGGGAATGAATAAAGAGTTCTGTTTAGAGATATTCCTGTCGTTGAATTCCCTGAGTTGCAATGTGTTTTTTAATTGCAATAATAATAATGATGATGACGATGATGAAGGCAATAATTAATGATATCATATATAAGTGTTGCTTCTTATTAGTATTGATAAGTAAAATATAAAGTATGCATGAAGAGATTTTAAAATTCCTTTTGAGTTACTCCTTAATTTGTTGAATATTGAGATGTGATTCACTTGATTTTAGACAATACTGATTTATATTCGTTTTGTAATTGGTTCAAATACCATTTAACAACAATCCAGTTAAAAAAACAAGGTATATCATACATACATACATACATATCTCCTTGAAATCGCCTTAAACGGACAATTCTTGAGTTGAGTTCTACATAGCATAATGTATGAAAACTGTTCTGGGAACAAGATAAAACGATTATTTCTTTATTTACAATGATTCTCTTGGTGATTTTAATTTAGAATAAAAATTCACTTGTTTTGGGGACAGGCTGTTGAAAATAAACTCAAAATTAGATTAGTTTTTTTTCTTTCAGAAGCTAACATTATACAGGTTGATGGAAAATAAATGTATTAGATTGCAACTTAAGAAATGTTACCTTTACTTCATTAACTGATGCATTTTTTTTAGAAAGTAATTATCTATCAAGTAAATTCGTGGATTAGTTGAATTTAAACTACAACACCGTTGGATGCCGGCTCAATAGTCTAGAGGTTAAGTGTTCACACACGAGACCGAAGACATTGAGTTTAGATCCTGTATGTTAAGTCGTACATGCACACTGCTGAGTAGCCTCATAGTGGGACGAAATGGTCGTCCAGTACTTCAAGGTTTTCAATGGTAGTCTCACAGTGATCGGTTTATGATCTCAATAAACGTTATAATTGGTTGCATTTACTTAGAGTAAGAAATCAACGTTTGTAAAATTCATTGTATTTCTCTAATTTTTAAATAGTTACATACAATCGGAAGGGGTTTTGTGAAGATTTCAGTATTTTCATAGTTGAAATCATGAGTCAATTGAAGCTAGACCACGCGAGGCGGGATCGTGGATGTGCACGGCTGAGAAGTCCCACCATAGGACGAAACGGCTGTCAAACAGTTCTTCCAGGTTTTACATAGTGGTCTAGTTTCAATTGACTCGTGATTTCAATTATGGAAGTTATATACAATTTAATAATCTCGAAATACTGAAAATTAAAAAAAACTCAGGAATCGACCATCAATGGACGGAAAATTGTCCAAAAAATTAAGTCTTTCAATAATGATTACGATTCATTGAGTTCAACTCAGAATTTTTTTATTTTTTTATTTTTTTCGATTGTCTCTTTAACATTCATCATATATTATGATTACTATTACATAATGAAATTATTTTCAGTAATATTTCAAAATTATCATTCAGAACTTATCCAAATATTAATGTAAACTAAATGTTATTTAGTAGTTGAATTCATGCGTAAATTAAAGCTAGATCAACATGGTAAACCTGGAAGCGCTGGACGGCCGTTTCGTCTTAGTGTGGGACTCCTCAGTGCTACCAGGTTTTCCACGGTGGTCTATCTTCAATTGACTCATTAATTCAACTATTCAGTTACTATAATATCCACAAAACCCCTTTCTGATAATAAATATTATTTGTTATCTATGAACTTAGAATATAATAATTAAGATATTGCATAACACTGAAACTAGCTCTATGCTAATTTAAATTTCATTGGGATTTTAATTCAAAAACTTATTTTATGAAAGTTGAGAATAAAATGGTACTAACTGACCACATATTAATAACCAATATTATATTATTTTATTCTTATACTGCATCAGATTTTATCAATCAGTTTGAAATGTGGTAATTAGTATACATCAATGGATATCACAATGAATTTTGTTTGATCTCAGGTGGTTGAAAGTGTCTAGTAAGAATCTATGAACCTGGGATCCACGCTAGTTTACATCCATCAGTAAAGTCTGTCTTCAATGTTAAAGTAATTGATGTTTGTCATTTTACTTGAATTTTTATCATTCAGAGTTCCAAACAGAGATGCTGCCATTGAGTTATAAGAATTACAAATATATGCTTATTTAGGACGAAGGCTATGGAGTATTAAATGAAGTCATATTGTCTAGGGATCAGTATCGATCATATGTTTTTGATCAAAAATATGTACACACCTTGTGGAAGGTTAAAAATGATAGGAATTCTATAAAGAAGTTAGAAATCAGTAAGGTTTCTTAACATTCCTAACTTATTCGAAAACATTTCACAGTCCTATGCTTTTTATCAATATCATTATTTAATACTCTTCACATTATTAAATGGAGTTTATAAAGATTATTAGATTTCATAGTTTACATAGCTTAACACCCGTTGTCGTCTTAGTATAGGAGTACACAACAGTGATCAGCGGCAACTCAACTATGACTTAAACATGTATACTATTAGATACCACTTCACCAGTACAAAGATCAAATACCTCCCACCAGACCTGAAGATTTGGAGGTCAATTCCCTGTAGGGTCATGGATGTACATTGTCGATTAGTCACATAATCTGCTGAAACACTTTGCCAGAGGTTGTTAGTTCTTATTGGTTATTTAGCTACAAACACTCCATGATGTGAGCTCTTCAAATTGAATGTAAACATTTAGAATTCTTCATTATTATCAGATATCCTTCGTTTTTACTAAAAGACTGTAGACTATAAAAATTTTATAGATGAAAAATTATGCGTCAATGTGTAATTTAAATTAAATTTTACTCCCTTCATTGTCAAACTTTTCCAACTCCAGTTTTATAAGACAAACATTTATGCTTACCTGATTTCATTTGATTATTAATGAATTAATTACACTATTTTTATCTTGATAAAAATTTCAAGGATGTAATCATATTATAATGTAATGAATTGGCGAGAAAATATATAATCCATGACAAGCTAATTCGAAATTTAATCACAAAAATAAGTATTGTATACACTTTTGTATTAATGTATATGCATGTGTGTGGGGATGGAGAGACAGAATGAGGGAGAGAGGGAGGGAGGTGGAAGGATAACTGATTAACACAATCTACACAATTATAAGACGTAATCAGTTGAAATTAACCAGATGCTATAAATTCTGTATGGTAATCAGTTTGATTATTTAATGAATGCTAATTTATTTAATCTAACTATATATTGAATTAATATTATTGAAAAAATATTATTGACATTGATATAGACAATATTGTAAGAGAAATAATGATGGATATTTATATTTAACATTGCTAAATAGTATATAAATATCGGTGATTAGGTTCTTGAAGTTTATATTCGATTCCGTGATCATAGAGACAGTATTCACTGATAAGTGGGAGTCTTGAAATCTAATTGAGCACACATGCTATGTTATCTTATTTTGTGCTGTATTCCAAGGATAATATTTTGGTTAAAAAAAGTAAATTTAGACCTTGAGTAACTATCACTTAATCAAACAAAAAGTAAGTTGTCATTGGTAATTAGAAAAAGTTATTCCTTAAACACTAACATTTATTGAACTGTATCAATAAATTTAGAACATTTATAGATTGGTTGAGAACCAAGGAATTCATCCGAACTGAACACCTACAATCTCCCATTTGAAAGAATCCAGGATATATATATAACAAAGCATAATAAATTTGTGTGACTGTTTTACTTCGTATATGAATGACTTTACAGGTTATAGATATTTCATAATACTGCTTGATAAATGATTATGATTTAATTGGAGGAGAGTTGATTGATTCATGTAATTCATGTAGAGGCAAACAAAACTAAACTATTAAATATCAATGGTATTTTATGTAATTTTTTTTGTAAAGAATTAATCAAACCACTATAATGCTTTTGAAATTAAGGCTATATCGAGACAATACGTACAGTATGTACATATGCCAATATGAGACTGACCAGTTTCAGTCCTAACAAATCGATGGGAAGATTTAACACAAACAATACTAAGTGGATCATAACTTATTCTGTTTAACTGTAAATTTTCCAAAGTGAGTTATAAAGAAAATATATTTCTTAGAATTAGAAACTACCTATCAAGAATTGGGCATCATTTATTGAGAATTTAATTTAATAATTTATTCCATTAACGAGTCAAGATTCCTTTTTATTCAGGTTATCTAGTCGGTTTATAAGACGTTCGCTATCCAATAATCCTGTTATATTTTTCTGATACTATTACTCATATCTGTCTAAAATGAATTAATTAATGGTAATAATTACTCTTAAAATGGGATCCAGATTATACGTTAAAACAATAAAAGTATAATTTAACAATAAACAGACAAAACTAAATTTAAATATGGGTTTCCCTCTTTTTCTCTCAATCTATTTTATGTTAAGCGCAGTCAACCGATATGTATAACGAATTTTTCTCTTTTTTTTACTTCATTAAACATAAATGGAAATTTATCTGTCTACTTTCTCTTCTGTCACTCTATTTATTCATTTATTTAATTATCAAACCAGACTATTGACCATATAACCAATCCTCTTATATATATATATGTACATGATAACATATTAAAGAAAATACATGAATTTTATTCAGTTGCTAAGATGGTGGATTGATAAAATCTGTTTAAAAATAATGAGAATTATATAAAACACTTTTGATAATGACTATCTTTTAATTTAGTTGATTACTTCAATGGATCAACTAAATTTTTAATAAATATCATTGAAATTCAAATAAATAGCCTTTATACAGAGAAAATGATTACATCACTAATCAATGATGACTAATACTGGTATTTAAATAAATATTTGTATGTTTGTGTATGTATATGTATATTTATTTAACAAATTATTCTTAAGCTAATGAACAGTCGATTGCTTATCACCAGTTCAATTTTAATTACTACTACCCTTTTTTATTTAAAAACTATTTTTTCACTCTTACTATTTATTGGTTCAATAGGTAGATATAGGGGGGGGATGAGAAAAAAATAAACAGAGCGTAAAAATTCAAAAAGATTTTTGTTTTTCATTTCTAACTAAATTGATTCATATTTTTTTATAGAAATGGTGATGACGATGATGACATTGATGATAAAAATAGGTTATTTAAATTATTTTCAAATTTCATTGGCCTTTTATGAAGTCACTTTTATTTGTGTGTGTGTGTGCATATATATGTGCAAGTTTATGAATGTGTGAAGATCTGAAGGCTCCCTTTCATTGAAATAGTTTACCCAATCAATGTTATAACTTCATTTCAATTTGAATAATGTATGTATGTATGTATGTATGTACATTGTGTATATATGTATGTTATGGGTCCTCACTTTAGATTTACCTATAAAAATATGTTAAACAATGTCGAGTCAACTAGTCCAGTTAACATGGTTGAACACATCTGATCATAATGATTATTTACATTTATTATCATTAATTTATGGTATATAACGTGACCAATTGAACAAAACAAGTTACCATTTAAATTAGACAATTAATAACACTGACAATTGATATTAATAAATATTGGTGTGGAAAATATTGACTCCCGGAAATTTTCAAACTTTTATTCCTTTGTATTTTGATAAAATAATAATTGGAAAACAAACATTTATGCAATTATTTTGGTAAGTTAATATGATGTATATTAGATTTGTGAAATTTCTGTTTCATTTTTAAGAACTTTAACTATCAGTGCATAATATCGGTTTCACAATGGTTACTAGTCACTTTAAGAAAACTAATATCAAGACTCGTCAGTTAAATGTATTTAACCATCAGACTTATGCATTTTGTGGATGGAAAAGTTTTAGCAGAAATACAAATGACAATTGAATATTGTTCGTTGGCTAAAGCATGAGTTTTTAATTCACTAATTCCCGGGTTTGAACTTGGCATTACTTTAGTTTGGACAATCAGGTATTCAGTGTAACTTATACACAATCATCTAGTGAATAAATAAATTATATTACTGCTATTTGTTCACTGACTCCACATGTGAAACAGGTGAAATATTTACTGAGCAGTTAGAAGGTTAGCATATTGACTGGCAGCTTGACATTACATTGCTTTAGACTTCTAAAATGTGCATTTCAAAGATAAGGAAAATTCATATGTTTCTAATATTTGATCGTGAATTTCTCCCAAGTACTGGTTTTATACTATGAAACGTGTATAATGGCATTCATAGTATGGGTCCAGCTGTTTTCTACATAGACAGTATGAAAGTAAGCTACAATCACTTTAAGGCTTATCTTATTTGAACGTAGAAATCAGTCAATAAGTATACTCACTGTTAAATCATTCCCTGGAAAATTATGTCCAATTTCTGACTAGAATCTTGGTTGATGCGACTCAAAATCGACAACATTTTCATGGTTGTATTCACTTAATATCTTTCAGACAGCAAGTTTTATCCTTATCCTAAACCAATGGGTGTTGAAGTTGTACATGTAAACCATCAAATATCAGCTAAAGGATCCAAAAGTCATGTATAAGGATCCTCTGTTCCATGCGTGAATGTGTATTGTTGATGAAACCTTTGCCATGAGGAAACAGCTATTTAATGCTTTTTGTTTTTCAATGATTATCTAACCATTTCAGTATTCTGTGTAAACCGTAAAGTTCAAAGATCTCCATAAACCACCAATAATCTCACATTCTGAATCTATAATTATTTTGCTTAAAGTGTTTCATAAGTGATTTTACTTCGTGATTAATGTATTTTAAATTATGCTTGTGACTTGTGGAGCCAGTAATTCACCATTGATGAAATTATATCCAAATAATCAGTAAATGTTGTGTTAATTTTTTAGTGATGCATATGTCGATTGACTGAGATTCTTGGGATATGTATTACTCATGTTTTACCATCACCTATATCGACTCGCAAGTCTGATCGGCGTTAGAGCAGGTTCGAAAAAACGTAAGGACAGATAAACTATGACTTAGTACTAGTTCATAGTATCAATGATTATTGATCTGTGTCATGTGGGAAGATGAAGATTGATTAGTTATGATTCATAAAATTTTGCCCTCCAGATGCTCTTGTATGACAGGATGAGGAGAGTTCACCATTTCTCTCGAAATGCTCTCACATGGCCACGCGTATACAGTCACTGTCAGGGAAGTTCTACCTACTGCCTTCTCGCGGTGGGGGGCTGTTTACGAAATTGAGAGGACGCAAGGCGAATTTCCGGATCTCTGACCGGGTTGGTGGACACGAAGGGTTCACCTAGGGAAGTTGGAAAACCCTGATTCCAAATCAGTGGTGCACATAAACTCCAGGATCCTGAGGGGACAAATGGCGTATGAACCTATTATTGGTTCTTGGCTACCATGGGACTGAATCTCCTACCGTTGCTCTATTGCTTTGTGGATTAGGTTTTCCGGTCGAAGACTCAGGTTGTGACCTCCTAAGAAAATCCCCTGCTTCGGTTTGGGCACCCGGGCAGTATTCCAGCTCCCATACAAATCAATAATAACTACCACTGGCCTCATTGTTTTTGTGTGGTGCATATGTGTTTGATGCCCCCTACTATCACTGTTTGTGTTAAAATAATAATAATAATAACACAGTAAATCTGATGAATGACTGAACAAATTAGGCAGTATGATATAATTCTGTGAAGAGTAAATCAACTGAATTTATCCTCCAATTTTTAAATCATACGCTTTAGCATGTAACAATTAATTTCTTTGAATTCACTTAGTATTGTTTGTTTGGATCTTCCCATCGATGTGTTTAGGACTGCAACTGGTCATGAACATAATTTTCCATAAATTTCGTTAGTTTTTTTTACTGCGCAACTTATATTAAATCGTATTCTGTTTGTTACTCAAAAATGGTTCAAAGTTATTAGATCTTTTTCAATATGGCATTTTATAGAGATTTGTTTAGTTTGATAATTGTAGCTTTTATTTTAATCTGACTCTGAGTTATTGAAAACCATTGAGTGTTGAATAGCTGTTTAAAACTCTTCAATCATGGTATTCACTGGGGATAGCATGCTTAACCTGTCAAACCTTATACCTCTTTATTACTTAGTAATTCTATTCACAAGGTCAGGACCTACTATTTCATGTTTTAAACTTTAATTGATTTACACATATTCATGAGAGGCAAAATAGTACATAAGTTTGCATTAGTTCTGAAGAATGTATAGCTTAGAGACAAAAACACCTTAAAACAATAGAAATCCCAACAATATATACCTTACTTTCCTTTGTAATGGTTTGAATTAGTCCACTGTTAGTATTCTTTGATGAATTTTAACATACGTGGATCATGTGCGAATTTCTCTTACTCAGTCTTTTTTTTTTCATAAATTTACTAGTATAAATGGATCATGGTTAGTGCCTGAGACTTGTTATCTGAATGTACCAACACACTTATTAATGATCACAACGAGAATTAAATGCAGTACCTTTAAAAAAAAGTTAATGCGTTGCCCATTAAGTTACTGATCTCAGAAGGCTACTAACTTGTTCAATGTTTGTGAATTTAACTTTGTAATAATTTGATTTAATCTGTTATTCAAGTCCCTCTGTGAACACTAACATGGGTGATGATACATCCAACTGGGTCGTCCAAATTAAAACGAAACGAGCGTCTTGAATTCTACTGCTAGTCGCAACCCCTTTATCTTACAAAAGATATACATTTGATTAGATTGTATATTTCAATCATTATTTGAATTATATATATATATATATATATATAACACAATGACGGTTATTTTTTGATTATTATGGTCTGAAAGATTTCATTATCAACATTACTATCAAATTTTTAAATTAAATAAACAAATTTAAACAAATAAGCAAAATAATAGATTATAGTTATTGTTATATGATCAACTATGTAATATTTAGGATTCCATTCAACAAATGAATGTATTACCTCAAGGCACATAGTAATAACAATAGTAATAATAATAATAAAAAGAATCCTTACTCAAATATGAATGATCTGTTTACCAATGATTAATAAGCTATCAGATATATCTTGTTAACTCTATCAACATTTTCATTGATTGAAAATAAAATATCATTATTGTGTATAAATGAACTAGTTAACATTAATATAAATAATAATAGTATGAACATTATTACTATTATTATTATTACTATCACTATTATTCATCTTCCTGGCATTATGATACATTATATTCTGTTTATCATTACATATTACATGTATCATCTTGATTTAATTATGTAGACTCTTTAACATGTTTCTAATGTTTATTTAATTTACCCACCCTCCAAAAAAATCATCTGATTTAAAATAATCAGAAAACAAATTCAGTAAATTCACTTATCTCCTTTTTTTGGTATTTTATTCTGTATACTCTGCCTTCTTACTTACTTATTATCTATCCTTTGTTATTTTATTTTTATATGTTCTTCATGAATACAATTATACATATGTTTACTGCCTATTATTATATCTAAGTCTGATGGTGTAATCTTATGTTGTTATAATAAGCATGAAATATTAACGGTAGTATAGATGACATTATATTCTCTATTTACACTTGCTTGTGGATAGGGTTTTAGAGTGGTTAACAGCGGGATCTAAAATTTGCGTTCTGTCGTATTCGAGACTAGTCATCTGGATGTACCTGAATTCCAGTGTTAATATTCATCCTTGGACTTCTGGTTTAAACGTCAACTTATTGTTCATATAGTGATTGATATAAGTATTGAAGTATTCCACCCAGGATGTATATAATCTAAAAAAGACTGATCAGTCTCATTCCTTACCACCAAAAATAGAGGATTCAATAAGTTTCTGATCTGAGTAGAAAGTAATTGACACAATAAAAGAACTCAGCGACTACATAACTTGCATCCTTATAAACCAGGATGATAAGCCAGGAATACTTGTGAAACCTACCGATATCATTTCATGGAACAGGCATCACCAAAATCGAATGCATGACTTAAATATCAGTAAAAATATCTTTACATTGAAAAATGTATTGCTGTTGTTCTTTATTTATTTATTTATTTAAACACATATATATTGGTACAAAAGGGCACCAGGTACATATGCGCCACACAAAATAATGAAAGTAGGTAGATAAAGGATGAAAAGATAAGGCGGGCTGAAATGTACAACCAGAAGATTCTTTCAGTTAGGAAAGTTAGAACCATTCTTTATGTAGAAAGTAAAAGAAGGTTGCAGCAGGATCGCCACTGGCTTCTATTCTGAGCCATATCTGATAACGTCTCTAGCCACTGTGTTGCACTATCTCTCGGACCCCAACCAGGGAGTCGTGAAGGACCAACGGAAGCTAGCCCTTCGCAGCTCTCTTTCATGCCACGACACCATGTCATACACTGACCTCCTCTCCGCTTTCTCCAACCAGTCCCAGGGTCGGCAAATAATGCACGACGCGGAAGTCTCTGGGACGACATTCGTAAAACATGTCCGAGCCACCGAAGTCGGTGTTTCAAGATGGTGACACCAATTGAATTATCGTCTCTGCGCCCGAACACACGATGCCGAACCTCTGCATTACTAACATGGTGTTGCCACTGGATGTCAGCAATCCTTCGGAGACAACGATGATCGAACACAGAGAGACGTCTAACATCCTCAACTCGGAGAGGCCAGGTTTCACAAGCATAGAGCAAAACTGCTCTCACCGACGCGTTGTAGATCCGACCTTTTACAGCCAGACTAACATCACGAAGGCGCCAAAGATGGCCCAGATTGGCATAAGCCGCTCTGGCTTTCATTAAACGTGCATCAATCTCATCACTCACGCCACCACCAGCACTTATATAGCTACCTAGATACACGAACTTCTCAACTACTTCGATCTCCTCACCATCCAGGGTGAGTACAGGATGAGAATCCTGCCAGTCTTGTAGAAGTACTTTGCACTTGGAGGGTGCAAAGCACATGCCGTACCTGCGGACACTGATTGCCAACTGATTAAGTGCTGATTGCATGCCTTGGGCATTATCGCACAGTAAGACAATATCATCCGCATACTCGAGGTCGAGAAGTCGTTCTCCAGGCAACATATCCACACCGCCATTACTTACATCCATCAGAGCTGTTTCTAGGATGTCGTCGATGGCAAAGTTGAAGAGGAATGGGGAGATCGGGCAACCCTGCCTAACCCCACTGCTCGAATGGAACAAGGGAGAAAGGTGGTTGTATGCCCTCACTCTGCCTGAGGTGTTCGTATACAGGGCTTTTAAGATGTTAATGAACTTCTCAGGCACACCCTTCTTCAATAGACAATCCCAGAGAACAGTCCTGTCCAACGAATCGAAGGCCGCCCTGATATCAAGAAACACTACGATTGTTGGCCTGCGATAAGTATGACGGTGTTCTAACATTTGGCGGAGGGTGAAGATGTGATCAATGCATCCTCGACCAGAACGAAAACCAGCCTGCTCCTCGCGAGTCAATCGTTCTCGGGTTTTAAACAACCTACGAAGAATGATAGAAGCCAATAGTTTGGACGCGATCGAAAGTAGACTTATCCCCCGATAGTTGCTACAGGAACAACGTGAACCCTTTTTAAAGATAGGGACGACTATTGACTCATTCCAAAATGTTGGAACACTTTCTTGCTCCCAAACCTTTCCAAACAACGCAGTCAGTTCCTTAGCCAGAAAGTCACCACCATCTTTAAAAAGAGCCGGAGGTAAGTCATCTGGGCCAGGTGATTTATAACGTTTCAAGAGTTGGAGTTCCTTGCGGACTTCCGCCTCGTTTGGTGGATCAGTCGTCACCGGCCATGGGGAGCAGGACAAGCTGGTTGATGTTGCCGGAGCAGCAGGCCAGTTGAACTGCCCTTCGAAAAATTCCGCCCATCGTCCAAGACGTCGACAGATGTTAGTGATTGGCATCCCGTCATCCTCGTAGATTGTTTCACTCACACCAGACTTCTTGCTGCCAGTGGCTCGGATGAGTTGGAAGAGCTTCCGGCAGTTACCAGATGCAGCTGCTGCTTCCATCTCATTAGCACGCTCCGACCACCAGGCTTCCCGGTCCTTACACAAGCTTTGCCCGATTTCATTACGTAACAGCCTTCGTTTGTGGTCAAACTCACGGTCACCCGGAGTAGACCGACGGGCTTCCATCAGTTGTAAGGAGCCAGAAGAAACCCAGTGCTTGTAAGCGGGACGTTTCGCGAAGCCGCAAGCGACTTTACTCGCCATTTTCATGGCGTCATGAAGATGCAACCAATGCTTACCTATACTTTTCGGTGGGGTGGTAGCTAGCCTAGAGGCTAGCTCCGCTCGATACTTACTTGCAACAGAAGTTGCAGCCAGTTTACTAATATCAATCCGTTGGTGGTGGTCAATCCTTCGGCCACTGAAAAGTAAGGTGAGATTGGCGCAGACCAGGGCATGATCAGACTCCAGATAGGTACTCCAAAAGGAGCGGCAGTCTTGTACACAACCACGCCAGCGGTAGCTGATCGCGATGTGATCAATCTGAGTCCAGGCTTGGGATGCAGAGGGAGGACGCCAGGTGGCACACCGGCGATGACTGTGCCGGAAGTTAGTGCTGTTGTTCTTAGAACACTTTGAATGACATTTCTATATTTTGAATCCTTTAAAACCAATATTTCTCAGTTAATTCTTTTCAACCGACTAACCTGTTATATATGCTAGTGTGACCACAATAAATAAGTAAACAATATCAGCTCCTAAATCATCTACACTTTTGCGTGCTGATTATCCTTAATGTATGTATATTATAATTTTTATCAGAATACTCAAAACATGAAAAATGATAAAAAATTCTATCATATGATGAAAGGAGTTTACTAGTTACTACGGAATGAATCATTCAATCAACACTTTTTTATTCATTGTCTCAAAAGTAAATTTTGTCCAAACTAACACCGAAGAAATGGACAGTGTTTATCTAGTATTACATTTTAGTTTCTAGCATCTCGTCACCATGAGGAGTAACTATCAAATGAGTTAATTTTTAATATAAATTTTATATTGAAATCTTAAGTCCTATATTAATATGATATTCATCTGAAGTGTAAAGAAACTCAGTTTATTAATTCTCATGTCAAGATTAGTATATCTAACAAGCTGTTAAAAGTTAATTAGGTGGATTGAAATTTAAACCCTGACCCATTAAGTGAAAGTGAATCGCACTTATAATTTATGATTAATGAACAAACTCCTCGGTATTTCAAGCGGTTTGTAAAAAAATTTACTCAAAGATACTATTCTATGAGTACATTATAAATGGATCAAGAAACTGAACTTAGAATGAAACGAGAACATTGTCTCATCAGTAGTCAGATATACCCTGACAAAATGAATGTTAATAAATCTAAATTCTTAGCTAATAAAAATTTGTCATATTGTACTCTTTGTTCAGTATGGAATTAACACAACATCAAGTAAATAATGTCTTATACGTTGTTAATTATCCCATAATTACCTGACCACGTTTTTTTCTTTGCTTTAGATTTAAAAATATTATGACAGCTAATGCATTTTTATCATCTAATTGTACAGTTGACGATAATGTATCAGCTAGCCGTTTATTTTTACCCAAAGAATTACATATATCAGATGAATGGAGAAAATCTGAACAACGTTTGACCGCTTCAAATACATCAAATATGTCATCACCAATACATAATTTTAATATATGTGGTACATCTGTAACACCTATGGAATTATTTGCACAAATGACAGCTCATTATAAACAAATCTCTGAAAATTATAACTACGCACAATCAATGGAATTATTTTTGAATAATCCATCAGTAATAACACAACTCGCTTCAATGAATGTTAGTAAAATTACTGAA
The DNA here is from genome assembly GCA_944470415.2 of Schistosoma rodhaini. Classification (NCBI taxonomy): domain Eukaryota; kingdom Metazoa; phylum Platyhelminthes; class Trematoda; order Strigeidida; family Schistosomatidae; genus Schistosoma; species Schistosoma rodhaini. Next base: position 61,481,925 of record OX104044.1, read on the forward strand.
CCAGTATCGATATCAACTTCAACAGCACAACAACCTCCCTCTTCTTCTTCTTCTGATTTTACACTTACCTCCTTAACAACTATTTCTAAACCATCAGACTTATCGTCAAAACAAATCGATAAAATTGATTCACCAACTAATCACAAAAGAATGTCAACCAATGATTTTTTCCATGAGTTTAATATATTGCCTAATTTGCATAGTTTATTAAAACAATCATTTGAATTAATAATTTGTGAGAATTTTTCAAATATACAAAATGATAAATATTGTCCAGAGGAATTATTAGCGTTTACTTTAGAGGTAATTGTAAATGATAAAGTATATTATAGTAATATTTATGAAAAATTAAATAATCATTGGTTTAAATTAGATTATATACGTGAATTACAAATGAAAGAAGACAATTTATGCATCTACTGCTGTAGTGACAACTATAATGATAATGATAATGACGAAGACGATAATGTTGACAATGAAAACAGTAATGATGATAATAAAAAGAGAAAACATCAAAATCAATCCCATCGTTTTCTACTAGAATCCAGTTTAGAATTACACAGAAATCTACAACATTCTAAACAGATTTCTGACAGTAATAATAATCCTTTAACTGTTATTTTAACTAATTCCACTGTCAAAGAATTAGTTGAAAAATTAAATTTACTTATTTCTAATTCTACATTCTCAGATTTATTTCATTCAAGCTTAGAAAATCATTGTAAATTACAACCGTATATAAAATCAAGTTCACCAAATCTATTATCAATACATTTAAAACATATACAATCAGATAGTTTTCAATCTATGCCAAAATCTTTATTACAAACCAATGAAAATGAATTAAATACTACTAATTCTTCTACATCATTAATAGTAGAACAAAATTTTTCAGCAAAAAATCTTGCTACTGATAACAATACTACTACTACTACTAAAAATGATATAAATAATATATGTGATTCAAATATTCCATTACCTTTATCAATGATTACTTCTGATCAAGTAAGTTTGCTTCATAAAGATCCAATAATAAATGTTCCACATGTAACATTGACAAACAATGTTAATTCAGATCATTTCAATTTATTATTAAACTATACTACAACTAATAAAAATGATCCTAATGAGAATAATAATAATATAACTGGTAAAGATAATAAAATTAATTCATCATTGACTGAAGCTTATTTCAATTCTATAAAAGATTATCATTTAAATAATCACCATGAAAATATAAAATTCTATGAACAATATAAACAACAAACAAATACATCTATTTATTCATTACAAAAACGTAGTCGTACACGTTTAAATGAAACACAATTAAATATATTACGTTCATATTTTGATATAAATAATTCACCATCAGATGAAAAAATTAATGAAATATGTAATAAAACTGGTTTACAAGAGAAAGTTGTCAAGCATTGGTTTCGTAATACATTATTTAAAGAAAGACAAAAAAATAAAGATAATCCATATAATTTTTCAATACCACCAAGTACTAGTTTAAATATAGAAGAATATGAAAAAACCGGTCGAATTGAATTAAATAATAATATTAATTCATTTAAACAAAATTATAAATTATTATATTTAAATAATAATGAACAAAATGATAAAGATAAAATGAATAATTTAAATTTAGAAACTAATTCAAATGATTTAATAATAATGAAGGATAAAATGAATAATGATCTATATAGTATAGATCAATCTATTGAAAATGAAAATATTAATAATGGATTATTGAATTCAACAATGAAAAGATCTTGTGAAATGGAATCATTAAAAATTATTGATCAAATGAAATGGATCAATCAAAATAAACGTCAACGATTAGAGAAAGATATTCAAGATGGTAGTTTAAATGATGAAGTACGTATCATTGTTTATGTTCAATACATATATATATTATTTTGAATTTAAGTGGTCTATTTAACTATGAATTTAAGTATATACTTCTGTTAGCTTAATATGTAGAACTAAATTTACTTCACTAAGAAGTGTTTATTTATTTAAACACATTAATATTGGTACAAGGGGGCACCAGATATATATGCGCCACACAAAAGAATGAGAATGAGTAGAGAAAAGGGATAAGGTCCATATAAGAATACAAAATGAAGGAACAACAAGAACCATAGAGTGTATGTTAGTGTAATAATATGAGTAATAATAGGGGAAACAGAAATGTACAACCAGAAGATCTCTTTCAGTTAAGAAAGTTATAACCACTGTTTATGAAGTAAAAGAAGGTTACACGAGGATCGCCACTCGCTTCTATTCTGAGCCATATCTGATAACGTCTCTAGTCACTGTGTTGTACTATCTCTCGGACCCCAACCAGGGAGTCGTAAAAGACCAAGTTTGATTTACATAGACTTAGTTCTTGTTCATTTTATTGTATATGAGATTTAAATTATAGATATTCCTCTGTATATATCAAAAAGTATTTTTTTTTATTAATGCGTAGTGATAAATAAATGGATCATCTGATTTTCTAAGTAATGTTCAAATTTATTAAGATAGTGCACCTACATAATCTGTGATCGAACAAATGATTACCAAGTTATCAACAATGGTATCCAGTAGAATTGACTACTTCATACACATCAAATCAATAGTTAGTTATATCATAAACTAATGCCATCTTTAAATTCAACTTAGTATTGTTTGTTTGAATCTTCCCATCGATTTGTTAGGACTGCAACTGGTCAGTCTCTAATTGGCATATGTGCATACTGTGCGTATTGCCTCGATATACCTTAATTCACAAGCATGGTTAGCAGAGATGGATAGTGGCTAGCAGTGGAATCCAGGACGCGCGTTTCGTCCTATTTGGGACTCGTCAGCTGGATGTACCTGCATCTCAGAGTTGATGTTCACTCTGGGATTCGAACCCAGTACCCCTTGCTAGCCACTATCCATCTCTGCTAACCATGCTTGTGAATTAAGGTATATCGAGGCAATACGCACAGTATGCACATATGCCAATTAGAGACTGACCAGTTGCAGTCCTAACAAATCGATGGGAAGATTCAAACAAACAATGCTAAGTTGAATTTAAACTTCACCCCATCGCACAAGCAAGTGGCTATCAGGACTCAGTGGCCGAGTGGATAACGCAATGGCGTTTGAAGCGAGGGTACTGGGTTCGAATCCCAGAGTGAACATCAACTCTAAGATGCAGGTACATCCAGCTGACGAGTCCCAAATAGGACGAAACGCGCATCCTGGATTCCACTGCTAGCCACTATCCATCTCTGCTAATAATGCCATCTTTATTTAGATAATTGATTCATTTCATAATTTTTTAATTATGACATTTCTGCATTGTGAACTATTGAAAATAGAAACCTTTTTAAAGAATAAATAATTTCACTAATCAAGCACATATTAGTATAGTCAGTTGTGAACTACATTTACTAAACGAAGACTAATAATACTGGTGGAGATTTGTAGCTCAGGTGGGTGATTTTGACGTTGGTTTGTTCTCTGAGCTGGGTGGTTTGGTCGTGGAGCTTTCATCGTCCAACCAAAACAAAGAAATAAACAATGACAGATTTAAGGTCAATAAGAACCAATCAACATCGAGGTGCAGAGGACAAGCTGTGAATCACATGTGGAGAAATTCAAACACTTCACTTCTACCCGAAGTTTGTGCTGATGATGTCGTTCAGAAGGACGATGAAAGCTCCACGACCAAACCACCCAGGTCAGAGAACAAACCAACATCAAAAACTAATAATACTATCTGACTGCTCAAGCTGGATAGAGGTTTGAACCTGGAGATCAATCATTAAAATCTAATGTTTATAAGTTAAATTCATCAATGGATGGATACTTTATGTAAACTGAAATCTTGTATATTTGAATATAACTTGTCGCAGGAAAAGAAATTGGTTCTTTAAATTATAACACTTTTGATATATTTCATAACACGTGAGAATATATTGACGAAATTTTGTCTTCTGAACTCAGTAAGTGAAGTTATAATTTCTACACAATAATTAAAAAAGATCGAGAAATAGGGGGTGGATTACATTAAAGGAACTTTTCCGTCAATTGGTATTTTTCTAGTTTGGTTTTTCCCTGTGTATTATATTTTCATCTAAGTAGTTTCTGCTGACTCAATGATGGATCTGCCAATAAAAGTTTGTGAATTGTTTAAAGTCACTAGAAGTTGTTGTTTGCAACTGCATGATATAGTATTGTAATGAATGAGAACACAAATTGGGGAAAACAAAGGTATATTGATGCAACATTATATAATATCATGGTGAATTCTGAGATTCATACAGTAAATAGTTCACTTGCAAAATGTTAATCACTTGTCTCAGGCTTGATTGTTATTTCATGTCCACATCAATCATTCTCTGTTCTTGTATTCTTCGATCTTCTTAACCTTCTGCCTCCAGGCATTTCACTTTAGATTGGTGTTACATACTAATCTCTGCAGACAACAGTAGTATCCAAACTGTAACAAATTTAAAATAAAGTAATCATCTATCATCTTAAATTATTCAAGGTTATCTGTACTGCGTATAATTTCCTCTCAAACAAGTACTTTATTGTTTAAAATTGAATTTAATCTATTAAATGTACACAATGGTTTGTCTGAAAGAATCCTATACAGAATCCGATTTTACGTTCAACTGTTAAAAGACCTAACATAATTATTTTTCCATTTGCTTACTTTTTCTAGAGACCTACATCAATTGTATCGATTGAAGATTCAGATGTTATGTATAATTACAAAAGAAATTTACATTCAACAATGACAACAACCACAACGACAACTCCATCAACAGAAAATACAGATGGTGATGTTCATTCATTTGTATTAGCTGATAATTCAAATAATTCACATGAATCTCCACCATCAATTACATCAGAAAGTTCTCCATCTATTTCTGAAACTCCATTATCACCAAGATTACCCATGATACCAGAGTTAGATAATCCTCAAAGTGTTCTCGCTGCACTTATTCATCTTGGTCATCGTAATCACATTCAGCAACAATCAAAATCTGAAAATGAACAGAAATTAACAAATCTATGGGAGTTCCCCTACCTCTCATCAACATCGTCATCGTCTACTATTCGTGGATTTTTAAATGGTACTGAAGTGTATACAGATCCAAATAAACTACATTGTCAACTAACAGCACTTATGAATGCATCATTAAGCAGAAATATGCCACATATTCAGACTTCATCAGATTCAAATGAAGCTCCATTAGATTTAAGCGCTAAAACAGCGCAATCAATTAGTGTAAATTCTACTGGTGATAATAATTTTCAAAATAGTTCTTCTTTTATTCTTGAACAAAATGCACAGATAATCGATAATGAAGATAATAATGACTTTTCGGTCAATAATCAAGATCAATTTCTTTCTGTCCCATCTCTAATTCAAACAGAACATGTTTCTAACGTTTATCGTTCAACAAGTACAACTTCTAGTACAAATGGTGGACGTAGGAATAGAACCAGTATTACAGCACTTCAATCTAGATGTATGCATTCAATATATAATTATCATAAAACCCCATCAGTACATGAATGTGATCGATTAGGTGAAATGATTGGTTTGTCACGACGTGTTGTTCAAGTATGGTTTCAAAATCAGCGTGCAAAAGAAAAGAAAATGGCGCGTGTTTCATCAGGACAATATAATCATTCAGTAAATTCATCTTTATTAACTGAAAAATTATCACCAATAGACTCTTCTTCTTGTATAGATTCAAATTATTGTCAAATTTGTTCAATATCTATTCAGAAATCAGAAATAACAAATAATTCCATGCTAACTAATCAACAAGCAACAAATGCTTGCAATCAGTCAACAAATTTTTCATCACACGCATCATTTGTAGATCATCTTTTCTCAGCAGTTCATTTGAAAAAGTTATTACGTTGGTGTACAATGGATACTACTTAATTAAATTGTATAGCCATATTTATTGTACTGTATATTTCTCCTTACATTACATAGTCCTTCCAAACTCTGTCACACAATGACTGGTAATTCTCCTTTCTTCATTTTACCTCCTCTTCCATACTTTGATGATGCATAGGAAAATTAACATAAATGACCTTATATCCATCGGCAAAAATCGGTTGAGATATCCGTAATTCCCATTCTACCCTTTGTTTTTTTACTGATTTGTATTGTTCTGTCAAATTTTACTTCACCCTGCTGTGTCTATTATTTCGAGAAAAAGATCCGTTCTTTTTAAAACAATGCCAAATAGTTGGATTTGCAGTAAACATTTATCAGGAAAGTTTCTTTTAGCACCAAATAAATACACTAAAGACAACATTAACAACGATACTATTACAGATTACCAATTAATATTTGCATAATATCTATGATTATCCTTTTTGTTTCTTTTTTTTGATCTGGTAAAACGTTTCCTTTTACTAGAAACGCTTTACAAAAATACCTCATGTCAATTATTTCATTAGTTTATCTCTGTAATTACATATGAATTAGTATGTTTTTTTCGATTGATGACAACACCACAGAAATGCGTTTATATTTATAACTATATTGTAAAAAGTCAAATTATACAAAAGTGTTGTTTTAAATGTTCAAGCTAGTAGCTGGATACCATGAATACATCCTCTGTTCGTTGATCAAGGATATATTAATGTGTAAAACATTACTATCAACACCAAATTATAGGTAGTTAAAATTGTGATTAAACTCTTCAGAGCAGTAAGAAGTATTTAGATAGGAACCATTGGTTAAGAGTAATGCACTTATTATTTTAATGTTCATAGCAATCTATTATATCATTCCCTTGATATACTTTACGACAAATTCGCTACACTAGTTTCGATAGAACTGAGAATGAAGATATTAGGGGAATGAATGCCTGAAGTAATAAGGGAAAAGTTTCTACTGAAGAAAAACGAAACATTTTGTATTTACTGAGAATATCCATTATAGAAGATTGGTAAAAAACTAATCGATCAGTGTGTTCACATTATTCCCATAATGAATATACAAACTAATTTGTGTGGTATGAGGGGTTTGTAATTTTAGTATTTTCACAGTTGAAATAACGGACTTATCTAGACCACCACCGAAAAACGGGAAGTACTGAACGACCGTTTCTGTCAGGGGTGATACTACTCATTAATGATCATCCACGATCCCGCAAGTGAGGATCGAACCCAGGACGTTCGGTCTCACAACTAAATGCTTAATCTCTAGACCGTTAAGCCAATATCCAACAGTGTTGACATATAGGGCTGTGCATAACTAAGAATTGATTGAAGTTTAATTACCTCATACATATTCATGGATAGGTACTGTTGAGGAGTCCCATGCCAGGACGAAGAGGTTGTCCACCGCTTCCAGTGATAGTTTACCTAAGATCAGTTCGTGATTTCAACTTTAATTCGTTCGGTGTTATTTCTTCTGACAAAATATTCATTATTCAGTAATGAAATGCATATTACAGTAAATAAGCAAACTGAAGGATAATTTCTGTTCAACAAACATTCTACTCAATCGTAAGACCTATGTTTTAGTGCAAAGTCGTAATGAAAAGACTAAGTGAAAAAACTTTTTCACCAGACTTTTTTCAATATTCTACTTGGATTAGTTAATAAAATAAACTTTATAGAAATAGTGGTTCCCAATTTGTTACTGATTACAACATATTCATTAAACTTTCAATAGTTATGCATTAATGAACGCTTTACTGAATGTATCAATAGAAATATCTTGCTAATTCAGATTTCCTCTTACATAATATTGTCAATAAAGTGTTCAACTGTATGAACAGAGGATATTTGTATTTTATACTTTAGTTACGAGTAAAAAAATAACAAAGCTGGAGATAAATAGACTTTTTTATGGTAAAGAATATGAATTTAGGATTGTAATAAAAAGAATCATACCCCTGGTAATAGATGCTTAAACAACTAATATCCAATGTATAAGTTGATGAGGTTATAGATTGAATAAAATTACAAGATTCATACTCAGAATAAATACAGATTAATTAGGACAAGAGGAATATTATTATACCAAATATTAAATTATGTAATTTACTAGATGATATACTTTAAGGATGAAATCAGTAGAAATCCAAATAAAATCCGGAAGTTCAAATAATTAGAAGCAGTAGAGGATATAAGTATAAGATGTGTTTAAATTAAATTAAATCAAGGTAATAAAAAGGTTTACTTCGCTTCCTTTGAATGAAAAATTGGTATCGCTTTTGAAATTCGAATCAATGTTCTACACAGGTAAATTGTTTTCGACACTGTATGATTGTCAAGCTTCATCGGCTTTCTGGCGAATAAACATAACATAAAATTTTGGAAAAAATGAGACTAGGATTCGTCCACAAGTAGTTGACTAATATATAGAATAAAATATTTGATTCAGACGATGTTCCACTGAATGTCTTTTGTTAAGACTACTGCAGTGTACGAGAACTCAGGTGGGGGAAGCGAATTTGTTTGTAAAGCAAAACAGCAGAATGCCTTCCTAGTATATGAAAACCATACATTAAATACATTATTTGCACAATTTTCCTTCAGTTGTCTCTTACGCACTTCATGATCTTTCCAATTCTATTGTTATTGCTTTCTGTTTCCCTTCCTGTTCTCTTCAGTTCAATCTTCTGTTGATAGACACTCCACTTCCGATTGCTGCTATGTACTACTTATATCTACAAACATAAAAAGCGTGCACTACACCATTACTGTCATCATTGATAACAATTCTGTTTTGGGTTTGTATCGAATTTCAATAGAATGATCATTCGGCTTGCTATTTCAGATAACAGAGATAGAAGAACTGCAGTTTACTTCATTGAATCTGTTGGGATGACCCTGCATTTTTCTCGCAAGCGATATGACAAGCTCGTGAGTCATCAAGGAGCATTTCAACCAATCAGCGATTAATTAGAAGTTGTGTGAAGTTGTTACTAAAATAACGAGATCCTGATTGGCTGGTTAACCCACTGCTACTATGTTTAGCAGTATTCTAGAATTTTCGGTGAAACTCAAGGACTCTTAAATTACTATAAAATCCCCATATTTTCTGTACATAAATGAACCCTGTAGTAGAGTGCTTCCCACACACTTTGTGCCTTTTCTCTTGTCATCAAGTCGCGGAGTAGTTCTAGCTCGAAGGTTACGGAACTAGCTTAGGGAAGCGAATATAGCGTTCACAATCGGCAAGACGTAACAGAATCTCTTCATACTTTCGAGTAGCTGATAACATTAGCATAAGCAGAAAATAATGAAATTAAAATAGATTTGAAGTTTTTAATGTCAACAGATATTGACTATTCCAAAAACATGTAAGCCAATTAACAATTTTATGAAGTTCGTGAATAAAACAACAACATAATCAACTGATCATACCTGGCATAACTTAACAGAGAAAATATTTGCCAAACGTACTTTTTCCATCAGATTCTTTAAATAAAACTATGACTCATGGTGTCTATAAACTTCTTACATAGTATATCATTGCCTCACATAATCTACCTATATCTATATAACCGGGTAATAAAATTAGTCTTAATATGAAAACAAGCTGATAACTCTTGAGAGATGTTTCTAAAGCACGTCATTATTCGTTCCATTGTCTTTTTTATAACTAACTTTCAGTTGCTTCTATTATAGCGAATTGAAACTAATCGATGTCCAGCCGGTTTCTACCACCTCAGATAGCTAAATGTTCGAATCTGAACATTCAAGCAAGCAAAAATAATCGTTCAAGGCGCAATCTTTTGAATAGTAATACCCATAAGATTGAAGAACTGTTTTTTTATGTAATATTTTTTGGAGCTACCAGTAGTCCCTCTACCGTCATTCGTTGATCACTAAAAACTTTCAGAAATCCCAGTCAGTTCAGCCATGAGGTGAGACGAATCAACATTGCTTGTTCAAAAAACGTTTAATTCTGATTTCAATGTAAGTTGTTATACAAAATCCCTAGTCGTTAAAGATGTCAAATTTATGCAGTAGCAGTTTTTTGTGTATCGAAGCTATCTACTTTTTAATGTTGTTAGTAGATTGACAGTAATCGTGGAAAATATCAGTGTTTTAGTGTTTACCATGGGGTGGTCGTCTACAAAGATACTAATTAAATTAATCCAGATAAGTCACATTTACAACGGCACCCACCATTGGTGACGGCCCATAGGAGAAAGTAAATTTATACATGAATTTAGCAATCAGAATTGTCCAGAGTACATCACCATCTCATCACGTAACCAATAGATCTAATTAACGACTGTCTGCATTATTTTATTTATCTTAAAGCTTGAGAACGAGCCAAATTCTTAAAAACAAATCCTATAATTCGTGCAGTCTTTGAGCCATTTTTCACCATGACATTTTCAAATTACAGTGGACAGGACTGCGGGACACAATTACAAATGAATAGTAAACAACAAACTTTTGCAAAATAACAGGGCAGCCAGTAGAAGTCAACAGAAAGTGTACCTAACTGCCAAGGACTTATTGTTTATAATAATCAAGCAGTTGAGCAGGTTGCGAACAGAATTATTGTTCTCTAGACACTAGTGCTTGAAAACAATGGATGCTTGGTTTATGTCTGAATAAGATTCTTTTAGCTATACGATTTAAGTTGAAGTTCTCACGTTTAGAACTTCATAAAATTCCAAAACAAGATGCTCATCAGATATGTACGGGATTTTGAAATAAGAAGTTATCCTAAATAAACGTTAATCTTAAGTCTTTTTACGATTGAAAATGAATTTTAGAAAATTTATAAAAATAATTAATTTTAGAAATAAAACTTCATTGACAGGAGTTGGTAATGACAAAAACTGAGGTCACGTAGGCAACGAATGCATTTGTTTTTTACGATCGGTGTGAAGATAGTGCGTTTGCAAATCCAAAATGTCTTCCTAACCAGAATAAATATATTATGGTGTGGGTTACTAATATCCACATAAGTTGTGTATGATTATGGTCAGGCATAGAATGTATCTCAGCAGAAGATCGATAAGGAAAGAATCGAAACGGAACACAGTTTTTTATGAAAATGCATGAACAATGAAATCAGAGACAATAGACTGATACTTGCAGAACAGTCAAGATTGAGACAATTGACTGATAGTTTGCAAATTAACTGTTTACTCTGAACCAGAAACTTGACTTAATCCTGAAGGTGTCATTCTGCTGGCTTAACAAACGAATTTGTCAAGATTGTAGTAACTATATGCAGATTTCATCTATGTATTTGAATAAAAAATCTGATATTCTCTAAGGATGCACCGATGTAAAAAGAGGTATAATTGTCTTAGCAGTTGATGATTGCCAATAAAAGCAATCCGAGTGACAAAGCCTTAGCTGACTTTAGTACACTTTGTTTAGGCCTCATATAAGTAATACCCATGAGCTGAGTGAGATAATTGGCAATACATTTCAATGGATAAGAAAGTTCTTCATTGGACTTTAGCAATTAGCCAAAAATAACTCCAATATGTCCAACTAAAAAACGGTGCGTAGGGGAGTGCAACTGAAAACAGTCTTGAAACCACTGCTACCTCGTTAAAACATAAAAACCTTCCTATCCTTGCATGTGAATCTATTTTTCACACGTTCAGAGACACATAGGATGAAATTAGTCAAAAAAGATGTTGCAAGGTTTTAGAGAGATTCAACCTATTTGAAATAGTGATCTAAAAGCTGTTGAAATCAATAAATACCAACAAGTGCATAATAATACGGAATGTCTGTCAAGACGCAAGCAAATCTATGGATGGGTGTCGATATTGGTTTTAGAGCTCTTTAGAAATCTCAGCCTAAGAAAAAACTTACACCTGAATATCGACTTTCACACCCTAATGCCAATCAATGGAATTCGTTTCCAAAACACTCAATAACGACTCGCTTTTCAAGTAAATCATAAGGAAAATCCCATTAAGTAAAATGTGTTGGTCGCCAAAACTAATTGAAAATTTCTTACTACTTATTTTTCTTAGCGGAAATCGAAAAAGAAGTACGGAGTGCATTAAAATATTACTTTTAAACATTTTGGGGTATATGCAAACAACTTAAGGAAGCAAAATGAAAAAGAAGGAATTCAAAAGATTTTCAATCACAACAAGATCCCATTAATTTCGAAATGTTCCTCTGTGTAGAAACAGGAAACCCGGTAAACACCTTAGAAAAATAGGATAAAATAACCTTAGCTGAACAATGTGTTTTATAAGTATATTATAGCGGTAACCATTATTACATACGTACATCACAAGGCGTTGAAAACACAGTGTTTACAACTAAAGAAGGGATATTTATGTTCTTACGTCTGCTGATGGTAACAAAGAAAAAGACACAACTCAATGACAATGTAGATACGCTGCACAAAATGAAACCTACATTATTCACCCTTGATGCAAAGCCTTGGGATTGGATAACAATTTAAAAAAGTTAGATACATAAAGAAAAGTAATCTCGCTTAGTTTCGCTTTAATGAAAACCAGTTGATCGTCTTCTGCAACTCGTCGATCTTTCTATCCTTCAGTGACAAAAGACTCTCAAGTTTCCTAAGTTTGGCGTGTAATATCTCAATAGTCTCATTCAAAGTTATACACTGTTGAATTTTTTCTTCAAGATAGACACGAGGAACATATTCAGAACGTTTTGTCAATGTACACTTTGGTCTTTGATCATTCACATGTACATGCCCATTTGGACTATGTTCCCGTGCAACAGATGTTCTTCCAGGGTATCTGATAGGATGATCTAATGAAGGTGGACGAATTCCTGGGAGAGACTGAGAATTCCCCATTCTTTTGTTTCGGGATTTATTCACAGGAGATTTTGAACCATCATGGACTCCACGAGTATGTGGATAGCGATCGGCCTCAGGTTGATAATCATAAAATTTTCCCTTATCATCTGTAACCATTCGCTCAATCTTTGTTCTGAGTAACAGTAAAACTTTTTCGATAGTTCCTGGCTTGGCAATAGATAAACTTTCTATGACGTCATCCGAGAGCTCAAAATTTAGCTTTTTGAAAACTTTCCAGTTCAAAAGTTGCCAGTTTTTACGTTTGGATTCAATAGAGTTACAAGTTGGGAAGTTATGTACGTCAACAAATTTAGGGAAAAAATGCTTCATGACTTCAGCCATCAGAACACCATCTGAAAAGTCACGAGCAATGTTTCTCTTGATTCGAGATAGGGGTATTTTGTCAACCCATACATACAGATCCTGTAGTAGCGCATCATCCATATCCATTCATATTGTTTTCCCGAACCAAAAGTATGCATAACAATCACTATGTTGAATAACTTATCGTTGTGCAGATAAACAAATTCTTTGAATTGTGTCAGGTTACACCATATACCGCTCTGCCATTATATTATAATCGGGCGAGGAAGTCAAGATTTTAGTTGTAGTGAATTATAACTGCAGAATATGTCAGATGATCAACAACCTATTGAGATGACTGATGTAGATCTTGTTTGTGAATTCTTATTATTCTCACTCTTTGTGGTTTCATTTAATGTGTAAAGAAAAACTTTACTGCTATGAAGTGTTTTTGAGTTTCAGTATGCACTGCTAACACGTTACATTGATTATGGATCACAAAATAAATGTGTTACACACATCAGATCTTGATGTCACACGAAAACGTGTCCAATATAACTGAAATCTTAGATTTCTTAATGTCACATTGGTGGAGCAGTCCTCATTTTTTTGAAATATACATTCCATGTTTTGAAGTAAACTATTTGACGCCATTGATTTTATGCAAGTAACATGTAGGCAACGTATATGTATAATAATTTGGCAAATCGCCAACCCATTTTTCACACTTCTTTCGAACAACTACTATAAGTTTGAAACTTTCATTTATGTTGGCTATAATTGTCTCGTGAGCCCACGAATTTTTCTCTGTTTTGTTGTGGTATCTATATTTTAATGGTGTACTAATTATTATTATTATGACCATCATCACAATTGATTGATCACTGGGTGATGATCAATGTCATGCATGTCAAGTCCTTCTTAATACTGATCGAATGCTATCGATCAAGTTGCAATGTGGCCACCAGTCTAGGTGGCTTGACACTGCTTGCACTATATATATATTGAGGTAAGGTGGTAGTGGTGGCGATGGTTTCCTGTTAATTAATTATTAATTATTAATAATATATTTCTGCATTGGCAGGTACACGCCATTTTTACAGGTATGATCTACAATTTACAACATATACTGGTTCACAGTATGCATCCCAAGCAAGCTTGTTTAGTAATTATAATCTATAAAAGTTGATAGCAGTTCATTCGTTCAGATATAATGTGTTTTCATAAGAATATAATTCCAAAGGGGCATAGCGTACACGTTACGTGCCAGATCCAATCTCGACAAAAAGTGTATTAGGGTTTCGGTCGAGCTAAGTATTTATGTAATGCAGCCTTTTAAGTTTATAGTTGTTATAAAGTAGGCTTGTGGAGCGCCTGGTTCGAGCTATGACCTTGGGAAAGCTTGTTCCAGATGTCAGAAGTTACATAGCTTCATCCTCAGAGCAAGATTCTGGAGAAAAAAAAGAGAGAAACCGAGGAGCAGCAAGGCATTTGGATATGAACGATAACCAATGCTTAACATTTATTAGTGGAACAGATGGAGGTATTATAAATTATTAGATTAAATTGATACTAGCTCATGTTGTAAGAGTGAACTACGATTAGGGGCTCCAGAGGAGAGAATGCAGTAATAAAGAACAATGAGTTGTGATATTTATCAAGGTAGAGTAGGTTCCAATGGAGGAGGGAAGTCAAGGTTGGAATGAGGAGTGCATATAGAGAGTAGAGTGTTGAGTAAAATAACAATAATAACCATATCCTTTACAGTCAGTTTTTTTTCATCATCAGATGCCTGCCACACAGTTTTCATGTAAAAGTCCGAGTTAGCATGTTAAAGGTTGTCTTAGTAGAATAGTTAATCCAGCACAAAAATTAGAAACATAAGTCTGAATGGTGAGTGTAGGAGAACAATCTCAATATCACAGATCTATTGACTTGTTCTCATCCATAAAGAGCCTGATACAAACAAAATGTTCTGCCCCACAAACACGGGTGGATTGAAATCATCGCCCTCACCATCAGTGCTTGCTGGTCAGTAACTCCACCCTCCCTCCTTTTGTGATGTTAAAATAAATAAAAAATGAGCTTTTTAAAAAAATTATTTTTCATAATAAATAATGGAGATTTAAAGCAATTAGTCCCTTTGATAAATTTCGATAATGTAATAAGAGGACGAAGATTATCAGAACTATGTGATATATTAGCGCAATACATTTCGAACAATCTGATCACACATATACTTGTTAAGAACATTTATATATAAAAATAAAAGGTCAAGTAGACTGGTAATAAGGTTAAGAAATAGACAAGGATAATAATGATAGAATAAAATAATGTGAAAACAACTTGACACCTAATCACTCTGGATAATAAGCATTTATTACCAGGGTAGGTTTAAGGAGAGAACAAACTGTTTTTTGAATACACAAAGGGGGTTTGAATTTTCGTATGGCTAAGGCTTCAATAAACCTCAGTATACGCCCTTTTACACTTTTAAACAACACAACAAAAGCTGAGTTAAGATCAATCTTATGACTTGTTTCGATTATATGTTTAGCAACAGAGGATGATGGATGTTTATCCTCTACTCTTATTGGGTCATTCGACTGTATTTGTTTTTGCAACCATTTTGGTACATGTTCACCCACCCTAATTTTCAGATCACGATTGCTCCTCCCTATGTATGTGTGACCACACACACATTTAAATTGGTAAACGCAGTGGGATGTGACACAATCGTTTTCATGTCGTCTAGGCTTTGAATGAAGCATGGACCTTGTTCTTTCTTTGATTATGACCTTTGCTGCACAATATGTTTTGTTGATGACTGATTTAAGCCTTTGTTTCAGTAAAAGGCTATTTGAATCACCTCTAAATGGTAAGGTGATGTAAACAGGCTTTTTCTCTACCAAGGCTACAACAGGTCTCGCTGTGCCCATAACTTTCCATCTATTGATAAATTTAGGTGGATAACCATTCCCGATTAATGTCATGGTTAACAACTTAACATCGTCATCAATAGCGTCGTTTGTGCAAATACGACGAAGCCTGTTAAAAAGGCACTTTACCAAACCACGTTTGTATTGCACAGGGCAATAACTATAGTAACTAAGATATTGACCCGTCCACGTCGGTTTTCGAAAAATGGATCGTTTTATTGAGCCATCTTCTCGTCTGCTTAGAAGTACATCTAGGAAGGGGAGTTGGTCATTCTTCTCCTCTTCGTATGAAAGACTGATATGGTTTTGGATAGTGTTAAATTTATTCAATAAGCAGTTTATGTCTTCCATTCTTTCACCAATTACTAAGATATCGTCCACATATCTCTTATAAAGTGACATGTTTTCGATTAAGTCGTCAGATAAATTTTCCACATGTGCCATATACACATCTGCTAGTAATGGCCCTAACGGACTACCCATAGCGACCCCATCAATCTGGCGAAAATATTCGCCTTCAAAATTGAACTGAACTTTATCAGTACATAAAAGTAATAACTCTTTAAGAATTTTTAAGGGAATAGGTAAATTAAGGTTGTTTGAAAATATATAGTCACATAAAATGTCAATAGTCTTTTTTAAAGGTACATTTGTGAATAAGGAATTCACGTCAAATGAGCACATAGTTTTTCTTTTGATATTAATGTCACCTAAAAGATCGACCAGTTCAAAAGAATCCTTTAGGGAATACTTACATAAACGTCGTCGAATAGGATCCAATAATTTTGTTAGCCATTTGGCTAGGTTATGTGTGGGTGATCGGCACATTGATAAAATTGGACGTAAAGGAGTATTTAATTTATGAATTTTGGGTAGACCATATAAAAGAGGATACTCAGAGCCCATAGGTTTTAAGAAATTAAATTCCTCTTTATCAATAACATTCATGTGTAACAATTTTTCCAGGTATGAATTTACTCTTCCCTCTAGTTTGTTAATACCTCCGAATTCAACATCAGGCATGAATTTACTTTCATCACTGAGGATGGATAACATCTTATCCTTATATTCACATTTATGGAGAGGGAATTCGAGATTAAGTCTGCATCCTACATGCAATAGTCGTTTAGATGTTCTGGAAATCTTACTCTTCTTCCAGAACGCGTTGTTTTAGGTTTATTTTCCGATGTGGACGAAGTGTCAAGGTGTGTGTCGGCTGTCGTATGGGGTACTACAAGTGTAGGAGCCGTATCGTTCGATTGTACCGGAGGAAATTCGACGTAGCTAGGGTTTCCTTCTAAGTACGCTTTTTTTAAACGATCGATACTGATGCTATCGTGCCTTTCTTATCGACTATATAGTACTTGGGTTCACGTTGAAGAACTTTGAAGGGTACTTCGTATGCTGATTCGAGAGGTTGTCGATGTGAGTCTCGACGAACGAAGACGTGTGTACTATGTCGTAATTCAGGTTGAACGAAAACATCAGTTGATTGAAGTCGAATGTGAGCAGGTTTAACTGAACGCATAGCGTTTGTAAGCCTACTCGTGTAAGAGTTTAGATCCATGCTCATTGAAGAAGCTGAAGGATCTACGAATCCTCCTGGGAGTCGGAGTGTCGTTCCATAAACGAGTTGAGATGCAGTGTATCCAATGTCAGCTTTCACTGCATTGCGGATATCTAGCAAGACGAGTGGAAGAGCGTCTGCCCACTGTGAAACGTTTGTAGCTGATAGTGAAGCTTTAAGCTGTCGATGAAAACGTTCTACCAACCAGTTTGCTTGTGGGTGGTAGACGGTCGTTCGGAAGCGCGTGATTCCTAATAGTGAGGTCAGACAACGGAAAAGTCCAGATTCGAATTGGCGTCCGCGGTCTGTAATGACTGTGGAAGGGTAGCCGAAATTCGCTACCCATCGTTTGACGAAAGCGCGAGCCACTGTTTCAGCAGTAATGTCCTTAATCGGTACTGCTTCTGGCCATCGAGTAAAACGGTCTACGCAGGTTGAGAGATACGAGTATCCGTTTGAATCGGGTAAGGGTCCTACCAAATCTAGATGAACTTGGTCGAAACGGGCGTTAGGGGTTTTGAAAGAGCCTAAGGGACATTTGTTGTGCCTCACGACATTATATTTCTGGCAGCTTACACAGGAGCGTGCTCACTCCCTCACATCTTTATTCATACCAGGCCAGCAAAACCGTTCGGCTATAAGCTTGATGAATGCACGAACACCTGGATGAGAAAGATTGTGCAACGTATTGAAGACGTTGCGTCGATAATGTTTTGCTACTATTGGACGATCCCTGCCTGTAGATGTGTCGCAAAGTAAGGTTTCCTTACCTGTTCCCATCTGCTTAATACGTAGTTTAAGAGTTGTCGAGGATAACTCATGCTGAAGATCAATGTCTTCTTTTTGAAGCTGAGCGAGTTTAAGAAGGTCGATTCCTTGGAAACTGTTCAAGGAACTTATTAGAGACAAGGCAACTGTGACTACATTGTTTGCTCCAGAAATGTGTTGTATGTCTGAAGTAAACTGCGAAATGTAGTCTAGTTGTCCAGACTCTCGTGGTGAGTGATTGTCTGAAGATGAACTTAAAGAGAAGGTAAGAGGTTTATGGTCGGTAAAAAGCATGAATTCTATTCCTTAGATGGGATGTTGGAAATACCGTACAGCACAATACATAACTAGGAGTTCCCTACCGAACGTGCTGTACCTAGATTCCGCGTCTAGCAACCATCTCGAGAAAAATCCTAAAGGTTGCCATGAGTTGTTAACCTATTGTTGTAAGACTCCTCCGATTGCTGAGTCGGATGCGTCTACGGCAATACTAATGGGCGCTTGATTGTCCTGATGAGCAAGCAGGGTTGCCTTAGCGATCTGTCCCTTAACCGTGGAGAATGCTTTACGGGCTGTGTCGTCTAAACTAATTTATTTTGCATTTCCATGAAGTTGGTCGGTTAACGGTTTCATAAGAGATGCGCATTTAGGTATGAACCTTCTATAGAAACTTACAAGGCCGTTGAAAGTTCGCAATTGCTTGATCGTGGTCGGTTCTGGGTAATCCAGAATGGCCGCCACTTTGCTTCTAAGGGGTCGGATGCCTTGGGCGTCAATAGTGTGTCCTAAGAAGTCTAAAGAGTTTGTTCTGGTTTGGCATTTCTGAATGTTGACAGTAATGTCATGTCTTTAGAGTCGTTCGGAAACAATGTCCAGATGCTGGAGATGTGATTCTTAGTCCGGAAAGTCATCAACATACACATGTACGAAGTTGAGACCTCGGAAGACATCATCTATGGACCTTTGGAAGGTTTGAGCCGCATTTCTTATACCAAAAGGCATTCGCAAGAATTCGTAAAGACCGGAAGGAGTGATGATGGCGGTTTTTGGAACGTCGTCAGTTGCCATCGGTATTTGGTTATAAGCCTTAACTAAGTCGATTTTCGAAAAGACAGTTGTACCTTTCAAGGTAGCTGTCAAATCGTGAATATGAAGCAGCGCGTAGTGATCGGGAATGGTTTTAGCATTCAGACGCCGATAATCACCATTTGCCCGCCAATCGTTGCTGTCCTTTTTAGGGATCATGTGCAATGGGGATGCCCATGGACTATTTGATGGTCGAATTATCCCTAATTCTATCATATGGTTGAATTCGTTTTTGGCTAACCTAAGCTTTTCGGGAGCGAGTAGGCGGGCTTTCGAGAACACAGGTGGTCCTGTAGTCGAGATGTGATGTGTAACATTACTGGTTACACAAGGCAATTTCGATTGCGGTTGGTATATCCCGGAGTATTTGTCGAGTAATGATTGATACAGGGGGTCTATGGTGTGCTTAATTGTGACTGGGGATAAACTGTAACCAGAAAAACGAGTTACGCAAACGGATAACTTAGTGTTTCCGTCTATGAACTTTCATGAGCGTGTGTCGGTGAGTAGATTGTGGTATTGTAACAGGTCTATACCAATGATTGGCATCGAGACATATGCAACAACGAAAATCCAGTGAATGGGTTTGCGTAAACTCACGTTAAGGTAGACGTACCTTTTACCGTATGTAGCGATCGGCTTTCCGTTTGCCGCCTGTAAACTTAAAACAGACTCGCGAAGTCTGTCGTCGGGATTTGCTGGAAGAAAGCTGACTTCTGCGCCGGCGTCGACGAGGTAGCGAACTTTCGTGGTCACACCGGTGACATATAATAGACGACAGTGTTCGCCGTCTACGGTTGAAGTTAACGCGTGCCGGCTGGGAAGTTTCCCGAAATCCTATTCGTGTCAGTCGCCCTAGACTTCGGGTAACTGCAGGGATTCCTGCAATTTCTAGAAGATTTACCGTACTGGTTATGATACCAGCACCAGTCGGGATTGTCTGTCTCTCGTGGTCAAGAGCCAGATCGCTTACGTGAGGCGCTTCTACGCGGGGTTTTTGATCGACTACGGTCATTACGAAATAACAGGTAACGTGTTGGTGTGTGACATAGTTCGGCTATGTCAGCCTGAGTCGATTCAGGTTTTTGCTTGACGGAAAAAACCTCGGCGCTAGTCGATTTGGTAATTTCTAAAATTCGATCAGCAAATGCAGCTAGTTCGTCTACGGCGTTGTTTTCGAACGAGATAAGAACTGTTTGCGCCTGTTTTGGGAGTTTGAATAAGAAAAGTTCTTTGAATAGGCCTTCGTCGAAGGTTCTTTGACTTATCACTTCTCTCATCCTAAGCAACATATCTGTAGCAGAAGCATGTTGCAGGTCGATGTTATGGAGGAGTTGGTCTAACCGTTTTCGATCGGTTAGGTCTCCACGTTTTAGGATCGATCGTTTTAACGTTTCATAAGGTTCAGGAACACCACTAGTAAACATACTAGGTGTTACGTACCTGTTAAATTCGCGCAGTAACGCCTTAACTACCGCGAAGAATAATGTGCGCGAGTCCGTGATTCCGTGCCCGCAAAAATCAGCTTCTGCGTAGCAGAACCAGGACTCGATATTGTCAGGCCAAAATGGCGTTAAGTGAATGGAAGTTGGGGGAATAGATATTAACTTAAAAACCTTAAAAGACTGTTCCGTCATGGTAATAAAGAACGTAAAATATTTAATTAGAATATATCCTGAAAAACTCGAGAAAAAAACTATATCACAATATATAAAAATCAAATAAAGGATAACAATGAATAATAATATTACAAAAAGGAACAGACTCACAGTTTATTGACTTGGTGTACCAGATCACGTCGGGCTCACCACTGAGGATACGACTGGTATTCTAGTTTTACAACTAGCGGCCAGTAGTACCTTCTATATTCCAAACCTTTTTACGCCCGATAGAAATCAGAAGTCAGACGAGAAGAGGTAGGAAAGATATATTTGATACGTTACCAATATATCGAGAGGCGTTTGTTCTTAGCTATCTAGTGAAACGTAGGAGCTGTGTCCCACGCCGAGTTGAAACGTGATCTGGTACGGATGCATGACCGAAAGCCTTTAGTTAAACAAGTCCACTTAAACAACGTGGTCAGCATCCAATGTCAAACCTTAGAAAGCTATTGATTTTGGGGAATTATTTACAGCTACACATGATTAAGGTTGGCCATATGATACCCCCGCCTCTTCATGAAACTAATTTTTCAGTCATTTTACAGTATAAATAAAACCCATAGCAAAGGCCCTAAGTAGGACCTTTATTCCGGATACCAATCAAACAGGGTTTCTGCTGGGTTTTTTTGAAATACTTCTGTAATTTTTCAAAGTTGAAATCATGAGTCAATTGAAGCTAGACCACCATAGAAAACCTGGAAGCACTGGACGGCTGTTTCGTCCTATTATGGGACTCCTCAGCAGTGCGCATCCACGAACCTGCTCTCGCGAGCGAGATTCGAACCCAGGACCTACCAGTCTCGATCCGAAGCCCTTAACCGATAGACCACTGAGCTGACATCCATCGGTGTTAATGTCTAATTTCAACTGATCCACGAAGTTGAGCAACCATTCACCAATTGTCTTCAGTGAGTTCCTATCTCACAACAGACGTGGTTGAACTCCACTGGTCACTGCTTCCCACTAGAACTCCAGGACATGTATCTTGAAGTCAGTCACTAGTGAGAATATGATTATATTTAGAACTTCTGTAAACCAATAGCAAAGGAGCTCGGCAACCACAATCACTGGCGCGAGAAGTAACTAGTGTGCTACGAAGAAATTCTAAGGATGACACTCTTTACTAGTGGGACACAAAATGTCTTTAATTCAGTTAACATCGGCGCAAATAAGACCATAAGTGCTGCACAAAAAACGGCCGAAGTTCAGTCTCCTCCAGGGGATACAGTATCGTGTCTTCGCTTCAGCCCTGAGTCTATGCAAACGACCTTCTTGGCTGCTACTAGTTGGGATAATCGTATTAGAATTTGGGAAGTCCAAGCCAATGGTTCTACCATTCCAAAAGCCGAACAGATGCATCAAGGGCCTGTTTTTGGGGCTTGCTGGAGCACCGTAAGTTGCACTTCTTTTATGTACTTAAACGTTTTCTGTTAGGATGGTTCAAAACTTTTCAGTGTATCAGCAGACAAAACTGCGCAAATGTGGGATCTTGGTTCAAACACTTTCACGCAAGTTGGTGTGCATGATGCTCCCGTTAAAACTGCCCATTTTATTACTGCTCCAAATTATTCTTGTTTGATGACAGGTTCATGGGATAAACGACTTAGGTAAGCTGAGGTTTAACCTTACAGTATCTTGTCTCGGTTAGTTCTCTAAGTCTGTTTAATCCGGAAGCTACCAATATTCTCAGCGATTAGCAGGTACTGTATATTTATGAATGCTTGTCAAGGTAGAGAAAGCTCTTAAACTACTAGGATCAAATGAGTATATATGAAAAGTCTAGTTGGTTTATGCATAAATATTGAGTCTCAGGTCAGATTTATAGATGGCATTTGCTGTTACCAATCTTTGTATCAGTCAACTACACTGCCAGGTTTAGGTTACTTGATGGTAAACCCTGGTTTCTAAACGGTGAGAGTATGTTTGTACATCTCGTTCATTTTAGTCTCATCGTAATTGCTTATTTATTTTTATTTACCTAAACGCATAAACATTGGTACAAGGGGGCACTAAATAGATATGCTCCACACAAATCGAATGATTTGTGTGAGGGCTGGGATACTGGCCGGGTGCCCAAACAGAAGCAGGTGGTTTTCCTAGGGGGTCGTACCCGGAGCCTTCGACCTAAAGGTCTAATCCACAAGGCAGTGGAGCGACGTAAGGAAATGCAGTCCCATGGTAGCCGGTTACCAGTAATTGGTTCATGCGCCATTTGTTCCCTCAGGATCCTGAAGCCCATGTGCACCATTGGTTTGGAATCAGGGTTTTCCCACTTCCTTAGGTGGATCTCCGTGTCCACCAACCCGATTTAAGCACCGAACCTTCGCTTTTCGTCCTCTCAATTTCGTAAACAACACCCCGCTGTCTTACTGCTAACTATCTGTGCTTTAAAATCTTGATTATCATTTATTGTAGCACTTGTTGTATTCTCACTAATTGGGTTTTGATGACATGTGTACAACACAGAACAACAAAATTAACATTTATTCCTCGAAATATTTCTAATAAGCCATTTGTATTCGTTATGCAAACAATCCAATATAATTTTCCTAATGATAGTCGTGCCAGTATTGTATTACTGAAAGTTATGTAAGCTTTAATTCGGTTTGTTTTGGCTAAATTTTTTAATATAGTCTACATTAACTGGGATTTTCAGTGTAATATTTTGTTTAAAAAAACTGTTCAGTAAAAGCCAGTTAATTTTGCAGTCATTTTAACTCAAACAGCAAAGTACCTGTAGGTCTTATAATAAAGGAAATAACTCACTACGTTTCCATCATAACTTCAACGCAACAGCTACGTCTAAATTCTTTTACCGAACTTTGTTCTGTGTCTATTATACGAGTAGATGGGCTCTATAGAATCATTATCAAACTATCACACCCCTGTCTTCCAGAAGGTTTGAAATAACTGGTTATCCTAGCACTCGTACATTGTAATTATTCCTCAGACGTCAAGGGGAGTTAGATAGCCTGTTTCCTTTCATCTTCACTTATGGAAAATAGACGATTAAATTCGACAGCCATTCGACAAGTAAATTCTTTAACTTATTTTACTACGTATACGACTCCTCAGTAATCTGGCTTTTTAATCTTTTTCCTTTCTCCTCGACCAGACATATTTGTACGTAAGCCACTTTTTAAAATAATTTCAGCTACTGAAGGTCCATAGTATAACACCGCCAGCTATTTTTGGTACTCATCAGTTTATAGACTTGTAATCAATGGATTTGCAGTGTTGCAATATTCTGTAGAGGAAAGAAAAACAGCATTTTCTTCAAGGGATATCAATTTTCTTTTGATAACAATGACATATTCTTGTATAGACTTGTAACTTTGATCAGTCTGGAAGCTAAATGTGCCAGTGATTCATAATACATTACTTGAAAATGAAACTACACTTTGATGAACTAGTCATACACCTAAAATCCTTAACTAGTATCATGACTTGCAAGTGAATTTTGTATTTATACCGCCTAGATAATTGATAAACTGAGCTTACTACCCCTCCTCACAGTTGATTTTACGGATTCTTTCTAGCACCTTTTGTCAATTTATGAATGTCCTGACAGATTTCTTTCGGAAAATTTCTATTTTTCTTGTCGAGGCGTGAAAATCAAAACTTCATTCATGGACATTATTCGGTATGCTTATTACAGTTTACTTTATATAAACAACTAGAAAGTCGTATAGCTAATATCTTACTACTTTACCTTCAGGAGCTTTTAAGGTAGGTCTAGCAGACTTGATTCTTAAAAATGTTAAGATTTGTAACTTGTAAGGCAGTTTCAATGAATAGTCATCTTTCAATTATAGACAAATTAATCTCTTTACAGATTCTGGGATACAAGACAATCTCAGCCTATTTTAAACTTGGATTTACCGGAAAGGATCTATTGTGCTGACGTTCATTATCCACTTGCTCTTGTCGGGACTGCAGGTCGGCAAATATTTGTGTATAATTTAGAAAACGGTCCTACTCAGTTCAGCCAACTAGAGTCTCCTCTTAAATTTCAGGTCAGTGTGTCTCATAACCTCTTGTCTTTCTAATAGCTCTAAAGGTGGTTGGACATAATTTAAAACCAACGTAGATAGATAATGTACGAACATTCCTACGGATTGTCATATTATTATTTGTTATATAGTTTGTTCCGCTATTCGTTTTGGTATCCTTTTAAAGTGAATGATAATTAGGAGAAATGAGAGAAATTTATAACTTTCACTGTATAAGTTTTCTATCTTTTCTAATGATGTAGAGTATTTAGTTTTTATCACATTGGTGACAATCTCAACTACATATAACATCACTTTAGTTAAGAGTTGCTTACACATTATGGACACCAAGTGTCCACTTTCCAGGGACACTCTTAAGTGCAAACACCTGTCGAAAATCCTTTGCAGGCATCATAAGTATAAAACTCTCACAAATGCCAAAATAAACGAAATTCTTTGTCATTTCCAGTGACTCACTACTAACGCTTTGTGCACAGGTAGTCTCTTGCTCGTATCGTAAAATCATGTTGCACTTCTATAGTACAAGCTGTACACCACGTTTGGGAACACTGACACCCAACAGATTAAGTTATATTTAAGTAGTTTGTGTTTCACCTCATAGTCAAACTATCTTGTCCTCATACTTAACATTGAAGTCTCTTTAGTTTATAGGTGTTCACTCTCACCATTCAATTCTTTTAAAACTTTTTAAAGTATCATCAATAGGAAAGTTGGAGAGAGATTTTCACAGGTGTAAAACCCTAATTAACTTCATTGGTGGTTATTTATTTATTTAAACACATAAATATTGGTACAAAGGAGCACCAGATATATACGCGCCACACAAATCTCATTTGATTTATGTGAGGGCTGGGATACTGCCCGGGTGCCCAAACAGAAGCAGGTGGTTTTCTTAGGGGGTCACACCCGGAGCCTTTGACCTAAAGATCCGATCCACAAGGCAGTGGAGCATCGTAAGGAGATGCAGTCCCATGGTAGCCGGTTACCAGTAATTGGTTCATGCGCCATTTGTTCCCTCAGGATCCTGAAGCCCATGTGCACCATTGGTTTGGAATCAGGGTTTTCCAACTTCCTTAGGTGGACTCTCCGTGTCCATTAACCCGGTTAAAGCGTTGGATATTCGCTTTTCGTCCTCTCAATTTTGTAAACAACACCCCTGCCACGAGAAGGCAGTGAGTAGGACTTCCCTGACAGAGGCTATATATTCGCGTAGCCATGTGAGAGCATTTGAAGAGGGAGAGGAGACTCTCCCCACTCGGCCATACCAGGGCATTTGGTGTTTTAAAATGATGCAAGGAGGCTATCCTATACTTTAACTGAAATCATCTTAATGTATTATTAGTCTCTCCAAACATCTTTTACCCCAGCAAATATTTCCAGAATATAGTTCTGTCCAATAAATAAGAAGCAACCTTGTTATTCGAAAGTAAAATGGTTATTTGTTCACAGTTTTAATTATACTTTCCAGGTTTCTTGTGGGAGACAAAAATGTGATTATTGTATTCACAACCAAAAGGAAACTAAACTTCTCACAAGATTTTTTCACGATTTCTGCCGTATGCGCTCACTATTATGGCAGTTAGTAACAGATGTATGCCCTAGGGTTTGCCACATGAATTACCTAGACACTGTGTAAAGATAGATAAGATTTCATTGTGGAGTGAATAAACACCCATTTTACCTTTCCTTTAAGGATCTCCGTAGATTTCCCAAATTTTACCTTTTAGAAAGCAAAGTTGGTTACCCGAGCATTGTTTCCTGACGCTTCGGTCTTTAGATTTATCTTAAACTTTCGAGTTCTGGAATTCGTGGTCAAAAGTGTTTACTTCAACGTCAAAAACTTGTTGACGACGGCAAAATTTTGCTCAGCAAGAAAAATAAAAAAACTACTCATCAAGTCAAACTCCCCCAAAAACAGCAAGTTTTTTCCATCTCTCTGTTCTACGTTAATATGTTGGCTCTGTCAATTACTTTACTGTTAGAGTATACTTATGTATATTTGTTGAAACTTGGTTCCGAATATAGTTTTCAGTCTCTATTTATCGATAATCATGGCGCTGGTGCATTCAGTCGGTTGCAGACAACAAGAAACCTGACACGCGTATCGATCTAAGTTATTGTATACATTAGGTTCCAATGTAGTTTTTTTCGTAAAAATATTTCATTAACTGTCTTACAGATCTACAGATTGTCAGATAAATCTTTCGTGAAAAGCACATATTCATTGTTCCAGTGTCTCTGAATTTGTTTCGTTTTAGTTTTAAATCATATAATTTGATTCATTACCTTAAAAAAATTTATTTATTTTCTTTACTATTTCATTCGGACTTATTTTGTCACTATCTGTTGTTACTTTGCTCGCATGATGCTCTGATTTTCAAAATGCTACACAATAAAAAAAATAGTTTTTTAGCCATGCTATTGTTCTTTTTCACTAAAATGTACCTTTAAGCTCTATGTTAGTTGTAGTACGAAAAAGGATA
Source organism: Schistosoma rodhaini (assembly GCA_944470415.2). NCBI lineage: Eukaryota > Metazoa > Platyhelminthes > Trematoda > Strigeidida > Schistosomatidae > Schistosoma > Schistosoma rodhaini. The sequence continues at coordinate 61,509,556 of OX104044.1, forward strand.
ACTCATCTGGTTTTTCTTTTGGTAAAGACAGAATCTGTTTATTATTCGACAAGGAATAGTTTGTCATGTTTGAATTAATGTCAAAGATCATATGTTGCTCTTCACGAGTCACTTAAATACGAATTACCTGGTTGTGATAGGGGGGCAGGAAAAATAGTTATGGGTTCATCTGTGGTATTGGGAAATTATATCAGGCTTGAGAAGCTTATATATTGACTGAGTACGATTTTCGTGCTCATTCTATAGTTTTCTGTGTGTAGACTTCATCCTTTTGTTAAGATTAAAACTTCATTGATTGTTCTACAGTTTTCACGAAATTCACAATTATATATCTCGTCTTAAATTTTTACGTTAACAGAGTCGTTGTATATCTATATTCATGGACAAACAAAAACAAAATCCCAGTGGATTTGCCCTAGGAAGCATTGAAGGGCGTGTCGCCATACAGTATTTAAATCCAACTACGCCTAAAGATAATTTCACTTTTAAATGTCATCGTTCTAATGCACCGGTCAACGGTTACCATGAAATTTTTGCAGTAAGTATTGTTTATTGTGCGATTCACATTCATGAAAATGATATAAGTAAACTAAGTAATATTTTCAATCTCTGTATGAAATGAAGCTTAATAAAAAAAATTGTTTCTGCACTCTATTAACATCCAATAGATTGTACGTCTCAACCTCACTTCTTATATCACGTTCTGAATTACCTGATAGTACTGTAAACGTAATGTTCAATTTATGAAGTCAGTTTGCACGTAACTACTTATTTATACTAGATGTTTAGTCAATTCTTTTTCTGGAACATGCAATTTATTTTCTAGATAGTTTTTATCACATAAACTGTTCCCACCTGATGAAAGAATTAAAACCAAGAGACATTAGACTTCTGTTTTATATCAGATTGGGACTCAGCTGTAAAGCAATTCTACGACCCTATTTTGAGATGATTTCAGGATCCTCAGATCACATCATGATACCATACAGCCACTAAGTTAAAGCACGATGGTTCATATTATCAACTTCAAATATAAGGATCTACATCACTTCTGACCTCATCAAATCAATAGTTGATAACTCCTCATTGAAATTTAGACTTATCTATTTCGATGATTGCATTATTAACCAGTCTACGTTTTTGGTTTGTCTTTCAAATTAATCAGTTTCCGTCATCGTATCATTTCATCCATAGATATTTTGATCGATATATTCTTTAACGATCTTGTTTGATAGCATCTTATTATGAAATCCAACTGCGTATGCTTGAGTTTCAGTGTACTGAAAACCAGCGTAGAATAATAATTTCAGTCGTCATCAGCGAAATGGATTTATCAGCGAGCGCTATTATTTTACTTTTTCATCAATTTCCTTGTACGTGCGTTATTTATAGTCATGTGATAATTTGATGTTATAGTTTTGGTCAGTAAATTAGAAGCATTCCTTCTCATTATATTTTCGGAAGTAATTACCAATATTATTATCAAAATATTGTAATCTACCTAATGTTTCGTCTTTCCTTAGGTAAATGATATGGCTTTCCATCCAGTGCATGGCACACTAGCCACAGTGGGGTCTGATGGATGTTATTCGTTTTGGGATAAAGATGCTAGAACTAAATTACATTCTTCGGATTCTCCAGATCAACCACTCACTTGCTGTGTATTTGATCCTAAAGGCCAAGTGTTCTGTTATGCGTCAGGTTATGATTGGTCTAAAGGATATCAGTTCGCCGATCCATCTAAACCTATCAAAATAATGATGCGCTTGTGTATGGAAGATATGACTCCTGGTAGAAAATCATAATTTGAAAGAGATTGAACAATGTATTTGTTCTTCATGTATATTTCAATATGTTCATGTAAACTCACCTGTCTGAAAAACGGAACACATTAATGTACAACTTCAAACTGTATTTTTATAAAACGTTGACAAGTATCTTTTTTTACTGCATCTTGCTCTTTTACTCTCGAACCTGTATGTAGAGCATATAGTTCATAGTTTGTATTTCCGATATCGTTACGCATAAGGTTATTTGATCTTAGAAGAATTGAGTCTGATCCCCGATAATTCAGTCGTACAACAAATTACCATCTGTAGAACTCTCCTTCTGCTGGAATCGTTATACATAGCTTTGATTGCTATAGTATACATTGGTTTGTATTTTAATTTTGATGATGTCCTTTAACAGAAATCCAGGAGAGTAAGAAGCACTCCTTGCAAATCATGGTAGTTTAATGCTGTGTTTTTGTTATAACGCGAAATATAGCGTATTGCGATAGGACTACGCGAAATTTTACCGATTGACCAAATTCAGATATCCTAGTTCGACCCCAATACTGTTTCCCAACTCCAATAAATCAGAACACAGCCGTTAAATGGGAATTGTTTATGGGGTCAGCAGCAGAACAAAGATGGTTTACAGACAAGGCATATTTATACAGTTACGATGACTATTAACAGTACCCAATGGAAAGAAAGGACACGTAAAGGTTATAATTAGGACGACTCAAAATTGACCAATAGGGAAACGACACATGAAAGTCATAGTTAGGACACTGTAAATAATGGCCAATAGGAAATAACATGCGAATTATGTGAAGAGTCTGGAAACATACCATTTTACATTCGAGATAATTTTTGGGATATTCTTGTGAATATCCTAACACCTCCCCTTGGAAAAAATTAATAGCAACGCAATCGTGGGTTTACCTGAAAGTTCTTTTGTTTTCTGCGTTTGCGTGCCGACCTCCTTCGAGGTAACGACCGAGAACTCGAAGAATGTTCTGCTTGATTAGATGACTGAGTTGCCTCCGTTGTAGGTATTGGCGGAAGTTGGAAAGTATCCAGTAATAAATCGAGTGGGACGCATTTCGTAACTTCAACTTTTTCCTTGGATTCTCTTGGCCTTAGTTGATTATGGTGCCTGGTCCAGATTTCTTTGTTTACTCTGACCTCATACATGACCTTCCCCTGTCTCTTTGCGACTTCCCCCTCTATCCATCTATCATACCCATGTCTATAGTCCCGCACATACACTTTTGCGCCAACTTCGTAAAGAATTCGGGTATTCTTCATGTGAGGACTCTGCTGGGCTACTCGCCTGGGTGTCATTGCACTATGAATTGTTCGTAGCTTCCGTCCCATAAGCTCCTCCGCAGGGGATTTGAAGTTTGGCAATAAATCATGAGGAGTCGTCCGGTACACAATTAGAAATCGTTCTATAATATCATGTGTTGTTCCCTCCCCTCTTGCCTTAAGCATGGCACGTTTGAATGTATCGACGAAGCGTTCAGCTTGTCCACAAGATTGCGGATGGTAGGGCGGAGAACGGACATGATTGATCGAGTTTTGCAAGCAAAATTCTCGAAACTGACTGGATGTGAACTGCGAACCATTGTCTGTTACTATTGTTTCTGGCAGACCATGCTGAGCGAAGATCTGGTTAAGGAGTTGGATGGTTCGAGTTGTAGAGGGTGGTACAATCGGCAATATCTCCGGCCATTTGGAGAAGGAGTCGACCAGTATCAGATAATTGGTACCATCTAGGGGTCCAGCAAAATCAATGTGCACTCGCGACCAGGGTTTTTCCGACTTGGGCCAGGGTACTGGTGGCAACTTAGGAGAATGTTTCGCAGCTGTTTGACAATGTGGACATGTTTTGACGAAGTCGACAATTTGCTTGTCCATATTCGGCCAGTATGCGTAACTACGGGCGATAGATTTCATACGGTTTATCCCTGGATGACCAGCGTGAAATTGGCGTAGGACCTTGGCACGCAGGGTTGTTGGAATTACTACACGATCACCAAACATCAGACAGACATTGACAACACAAAGAGCGCTGCGACGATTCGCTAGTGTAGCATCTCACCACTGAACTGCTTAACTGGCCATCGGCTCTGAACATAAGTGATTACTTCTCGAATAATCGGGTCGTTTCTGGTAGCTTCTCGAACGTTTTCAGCCGTAACAGGCATAGCTCGCATGGCATTCGCCAATAGTGTTGCACCAGAATCATCTTCCGTTGCTATTGTGGCTATGAGTGTATCCTCATCAGTTCTACAGTGCTTGCTGATAAGTCTGGACAATGCATCCGCTTCACCAAAATCTTCAGAACGTCGATACTGGATGTCGAAGTCGTAGCTCAGTAACGCCAACGCCCAACGTTGAAGACGATTAGCAGAATGAACAGGAATGCCTTTCTTTGATCCAAAAATTGACAACAGCGGCTTATGGTCTGTGAGCAAAGTGAAACGGCGCCTGTAAATGAATTTGTGGAATCGCCGGACAGCAAAAATCAGAGCTAAGGCTTCTTTCTCGATCTGACCTTAACGTTTTTCAGCGGCTGTTAGTGTTCTCGAAGCATGCATCACTGCTTTCTCTGAACCATCGGGAAAAACATGCAGTAGTACGGCACCCAGTTCATGGGTTGAAGAGTCAGCAGCAACTACAATTGGTAGTTTCGGATTGTAGTGGGTTAACAGTAGTTCGGAGCTTAACATGGCTTTAAGTTTTGAAAAAGCTAACTCACATTGCGTGGACCAATTCCAAGTAGCATTCTTTTCTAGCAGATGATTTAATGGATATCGTACATCATGTAGTGATGGTAGAAATGCTGAATAGTAGCTAACCATTCCCAAAAATGATCGCAGTGACGAGACATCAGTGGGAGCAGGCATTTGCTGGATTGCATGAGTATTTTGAGGATCAGGATGTCGTCCAGAAGCATCAAAGATAAACCCCAGGTATTTAACGGAGCGTAGGAAGAATTGGCATTTCTCTGGACGAAGGCGAAAACCATTATTTTGGAGGCGTTGTAGAACTAAATATGTTCTGGAATGCAATTCATCAGCAGTTGAGCCGACAATGAGGACGTCGTCCAGATACGTAGCAACACCAGGAACATCTGCCAGAATAGTATCCATAATCTGCTGGAATATCGCTGGAGCAGTCTTGATACCAAAGGGTAATCGGGTATACTGGAAAAGTCCTCGGTGAGTGTTGATTGTCAGCAATTCTCTCGATTCGCGAGCGACAGGAATTTGAAGGTAAGCATCCGCGAGATCTAGCTTAGCGAAGTAGGTACCACCATTTAAAATAGTAAACAAATCATCTGGGATCGGCAGCGGATAATGATGCTGTTGTAGCGCCGCGTTGAGTCCTGTAGAGAAGTCTGCACAGATGCGTATGGAACCATTAGACTTTTTGACAACCACAATTGGTGCAGCCCATGAAGAATAAGAAACAGGTACAAGGACACCTTCAGTTTCCAAACGTTGAAGTTCAGCGTCAACCAGAGGTAGGGATGCATATGGGACTGGACGTTTTGGACGAAAAACTGGCGTAGCTTCTGGCTGAAGTTTCAAAACAGCTTCAGTTGTGGAACAAAGACCAAGACCAGGCTGAAAGAGTTCAATGAATCGTTTTTGGAGGTCTGCAGCATGCTGTTGTGTAGTAGCAAGAGTTTTTACTTGATTACAGATAGTGCTGATAGGAAGATTGGCAAGACCAAGTTCTTCGAACCAATCTAAACCCAGAAGGTTGAGAGGAGATTTGGTGATGTAGCACGTTCCGTTGAAGGTTGTATCTCTGAACGAAATACAGCAATTAAGTTCACCATGAAGGCGGAGATGACCACCACATGCACTAATGGCTGTCTGCGAAGATGGTTTGATAGGAGGTTGACCCAAGGTTCGCCAAGTATCTTTCGACAGAATAGTGATAACTGATGCAGTGTCCAACTGCAATCGAACTGGCTGACCATTGATTGAGAGGGTAAGAAATTTGCTTCGCGTGGCGGCATGGGTGTGGAAGACTTCTGCTAAACTTCCTGATGAGGGAACCGGCTTTTTAGGATAATGATGCTGCGTCTGTGCATTTCGACGGCTATTGGGTCGATGGGATTGACAAAAACCGCTTTTGTGGCCAACTTTATGACAGCGATCGCACAGCTGCTGTTTGAATGGACAAAATTTCACATAATGCCAGGCTCCACAGTGCCAACATGGAGAGGGGGGCTTCTTGTGAACCGGTCTGTAGTAATTAGGAAAAGAAGGAGCACTGGCTTCCGTAGGACCACAGGTCTTCGATCTCGGAGGTTTGTTTCGACGTTGAACAGTGTGAACTTCGGAACCACCCTGACCCCCAGATTGGACCAAAGTGGTGTCACGCTGCAGGTTGACAATGCGTTGATACTCGTCGGTGATTGCATTAAGTGTCAGCGTTGGATCTTGTTCAAGGCGGTTCAGCAATCGAGTTCTGATGTCGGAGAATTTGGGTGATTGAAGACTACATATGAATACAAGGGATTTGAATTGGTCGTCGGTAAGGGATTTGAGCTTGAACCGTTCGCACTCATGGTTGACAATGCCAACATGGGTTAAGAAGTCATCGGACTCGTTCATGACCAGTTTTAAACAGCGATAACGCGTATTAAAAAGTGAATGATGGTCACCAAAAAGTTGACTGAGAGTTTGAACAGTGGCATCGAAGGAACGGTCTTGTGGGTTCTGCGGTAGAATGTAGTTGCAATACTTATCAATCTCTGATGGACCAAGTTTTCGAAGAAGAAGACGCACCTTCCACGAATCATCTCTGTCAGCAAGGTCGACTTTAAAAAGATCTTCATAACATCTGAACCAGGTATCAAATGTAATATTGGCATCAGGATCATAAAGAAACTCTGAAATACCACTAGTAATACCGTCGACTGATTGAGGGATTGTTGGTGTACATGAGACTCGAGAAGAGATCTGCGTCTGAGTAAGCATCTCCATCAGCTTCAGCTGTTGCTTGAACAATTCTTTTAATTTAACTGGATCCATAGCTAGTCAGCAACTTGTTTGCAAAATCTCCGTCGCCAAATTGTTATAACGCGAAATATAGCGTATTGCGATAGGACTACGCGAAATTTTACCGATTGACCAAATTCAGATATCCTAGTTCGACCCCAATACTGTTTCCCAACTCCAATAAATCAGAACACAGCCGTTAAATGGGAATTGTTTATGGGGTCAGCAGCAGAACAAAGATGGTTTACAGACAAGGCATATTTATACAGTTACGATGACTATTAACAGTACCCAATGGAAAGAAAGGACACGTAAAGGTTATAATTAGGACGACTCAAAATTGACCAATAGGGAAACGACACATGAAAGTCATAGTTAGGACACTGTAAATAATGGCCAATAGGAAATAACATGCGAATTATGTGAAGAGTCTGGAAACATACCATTTTACATTCGAGATAATTTTTGGGATATTCTTGTGAATATCCTAACAGTTTTAGGATGCATTAGCTTAATAATTTCCCGGTATATTTTATGTTATCGAATTGTTCCATTGATTCAGATACAGGTTTTGGTTTCGTATTTCACTTCCTAAGAAATAGATCTAATTAAACATTTGTTCATGAGAAAGATTATTTGTGGGTTTTTTTAATTTATGATTAACTATGGAAATGAATCTTAAATGTACAGTATATAGTTGATCGGTCAAAAATAGCATACAACTAGGTAAAATGCCGAAAAAGTTGGGCAATCTAGATGAATCGGATTGTTTGCTGCCACATAGTAATCATTCAGATAATCGATTTTATCCAAATCTGTATGCGTTTGTGAGTGAGATGAATCAAAAGACTGTCTTAATTTACCTTAATATAGAATCCAGTCAGTTAATCATAAACAACGTCGAACTGCTCATCCCGACCGTTGCTGCTACCTTGACGTGGTGGTCAGGCTTGCCTATCATGATAAACCAATCAAGCTACACTGGCTGGAACAGTCGTTCCTCAAGGCCCTACCATGCCAGACAGGTCGGTTAAAGAGGGGTAAGACTAAAAGCAGCAGTCACAAGGTCCGAAGTCATACTGTCGACTGTACAGAGGTATGACGGCAGTAAGGTGTTTCCTTCAAACAACCAGCATGACAGCGATGCTGCCTTCCCACAAGGAGGGGTGGGGTTAGAAAAAGTCAACCCTAAAAAGAACGAAACTAACAGGTCAAAATACCCCCCCACAAAAAGTTCGTGCACGACCGGCCTCAAGCAGTTGTACTTTCGGTTATGAGGTCACGCTTTCAGGTCGTTAAGACCAACACTAATCCAAATTCCTTTTCAGGTCCCTCAAGAAATACCATTCCCTAGTGTCGGCAGCCGAGAAGTGATATTAGCCCTAAAATCCGTGACAGCACACGAGACCAAGTTGGTCACTTTCAAATCCTTCCTACACCTGCTAATAACTCTCTTATCTCCATGACTAACCCTTCTCAAGTCCCTTTATCACCTCACACCGCTAGGGCAAACGATTCAAGTACACGGAACGTTATTCCTAGTCTCCTGAAACCACGCTCTAAACTACATGTGGGAACTTTTAATTTCCGAAAATTGTGCCAAGTAGGACAACAGGCCCCTTAGCAAGGACTTTAGGATCTCGCACCATCGATGTGTGCTGTGTCTCCGAAACGCGCATACAAGATTAATTTGGCCTCACCATATCAAAATAAAGAACCATCTCGAAGCCCTGATGCTGCCTCCCATGGCCTCGCTGAAGTAGGTATAGCATTAAGTCCTAGGGCAGAACTAGCTCTTTTATACTGGGTCCCATTAGACAGTCGTCTATGTGCTGTCCGACTAAACGGATCAGTAAGGACTCGGAAAGATAGGGAAACTCGTCGTCGTCTCTGCCTACTCTCCCATTGACTGCAGCTCAGACGATATAAAAGATGAGTTCTACAGGAAACTTCCTGACCTTCTCCGGAAAGCTAGGCGTTTTGATGTAGTAATAGTGGCTGGTGAGTTTAATGGTCAGGTAGGTAAACTAAGCGAAAGGGAAAGACCTGGGTAGATCTTATGATGTCATGGCTAAAAGGACAGATAATGGCGACCGTCTGTTGCAGCTATGCTCAGGTAACCACCTGTTTCTTGTAAATACTAACTTTGAGCATAAGGAAAAATATCTTTTGACATGGCGACCTCAAATTCGTCCCAACGTTGGACCCAACTAGATCACATAGCTATCAGCCACCGGTTGAGGGGCTCGATAGAAGACTGTCGCTCATTCTGGAGAACATGTGTAGATTCAGATCCTGCTCTAGTGCGAGCACGTATCTGTCTGCGTCTTACTGGACGTAGGAAAGACACTGCAGGGAAACCGGTATTAGGAACCCAACTATCAGCGGAACTATCCCAGATAAAGATGGATATATCATTCATTCTCAATCCAAGAGATTGGATCGACGGGCAGAACACTTTAGAGATCAGTTCAACTGACCTCCAGCCACACTTCAGTTACCCACGATTCCCAGTCGTCCTGAATGGCAAATTGATGTTAGTTCTCCAACTTTACGAGATTGAAAAAGAACTCTGCTAGGGAAGTTTAATGCGTTGTTCAATACGAAGTTGCAGAGTGCTTTCAACAAAATGAAAACAACACTTAATTCGTACGTCTTTTATCGGTTGTGCTTTACATGCCTCATGATTTCTTCAATTCTTTTGTTATTACGATCCCTTTCTGTTGTCTTCAGTTGGATCTTCTCAATCTTCTGCTGTCATGCATTACTCTTTTAACAAGCGTTAAATACTGCTTATATGTGCAAACATAAGTAGCACACACCACACTCTTTCCCCTCTCACCAGTCACTCTTGAGGTCTCTCTGTTCACCATACCACTTTCTTTACTACAGTCCGTGTCACGCTCCTCGTCAAAAAGCCGAGTCCGCTGGTGCTCTGACTTTCATATCTCTGTCAACCTGTCGGGCCACCTGAATTTTATGTCCACTCAGCACACCGGACGTCTAACACCTGCGGTTCAGAGACCCGTTTAGCCGTCTACATCCGATGTCCTCTGTACAGCCGTACGCTCCACTGCTTTTCTCCGTCGACAGCAACCGTCACAGCTAACGACCCCCGCAGTAAAACTACACTCGACGTCTCCTTCCTGCACCAGACCTCCCCGGGCAGCGACTCCTCGTCCAGCCCTGCAATGGCATCCACAGAACTAGCCCTCTCCGCCTCCGGAGACACCAAAAGCGACATTAAATCTGGTTAACGAGACTTCATGTAGGATGGCCAATTCATTGTTTAGTGTACAATCGTACTGTGGAATTAGCCCTAATAGCATCGTCGTCAGTCCTGTGGTTTTTGTAGCAAGTACACTTACTAGATATAACGTTTATGGTTAAAAACTACACGACAATATGATAACGTTGTCCTAGACTAGTAAGGTTGTAATTATCAATGCACGGCTAGTGAAAATGCAGCCCAACCTGGAGGCATGTTAGTTCGGCCCCCATGAAGCAACTAGAGCTGCATTTTCAATAGCCAGTTATTCTAAAATTACCATCTAGTTAGGACAGATAAGGAATGTATCTGTTGATAAAATTTGGGGAAAATTCATTTCTAGATCCACTCTGATGGCTTGAAAGAACGAATTATTCAAGGATTCTGAGACTCCTAGTGGTTTGTAGAGTATGTCTGCAAGGCAAAGGTTACATATACTACTCATTCTGGACTATAAAACATTCCAGTGACTTATCCTGGGAGTTGAAATTTCATGAGCTGTGACGGAGGTGGATAAATAAAACACAAGCCCACCACCTACAATGTTTACTCCGTCATCACGAAATAGCCTCAGGTCATAAGGCAAAAGTTGGCCATCTGTGATATTATTGACAAGCCAGGCTTCACAGAAAGCAATTATCTTTGGGTGCTCCTTGCTTATTAGATCAGTGATCCCGGGACATTCCAACCGCCCCTCTTATATTAGTGTGTAGGTAGTTTATGGGAGAGGTATAATCTATGAGAAAAAGAGATATGGGTCATGTCATACTGAGTAAGGTTGTAGGGACTTTGGAAAAACATCGTATGGTTACTACAGGTCATCCTTGAAGCTAGACATACAATGCTTGGTGAAAGATAGCGAAAGCCAATAAAGATCAGCGCGCGGAGATTTGTCGAAACTGAATGACTCAAGCATACGGGTGTAGTAACCTGATGTACCTCCGTCTTTATAATAAACGTGTTACTCTCGTCGACTTGAATTTGTTCATCCAGGAATTCTAACAATCAATACCTCTGACTAACACAGCAGGATCAGGCGTACTCACCTAATACTTCTTGATTAAATTGCGTTGTTTTTGGGATTACTGGTTCATACTCTAATTTAAATACTTCAAATCATCACAGACGTCTATGTAAGAATGTACAGATTAGACCTTTACATCATGGAAAATCCACAACATTAGATCAGGCTTTTTAAGCTAGCATCATAGATGAGTATACCAATGTGGATGTTGGACCAAAATCCCATTAGGTAATGTTGAGTATCAAGTCACCTCTAGAGGACTGGCTGCCGTGGGCACTCTGAATGGTAAAGTTGGAATGACCTATCTGAATTGAGGGACTTAAGTGTAAACCATCAGTAGTAGTAGGATAAAATGCCGTGCTTCAGTTAGTTTGTTTAGCAACTCTGTGTTCACTTTCTCAAATTCTTACTCCTTTCACAAAGGTTTTAGAACTGTTATATAGAAATAGAGCGGCTGTCACCCTAGTCGGAGACTCCAGTATTATGTGGAATAATCTAGGAAGTGGCAATAGGGTGAGGCGTAATGGTCTGGTTCTTTTTATCACTCGACTGACACAAATAACTGATGAAGTTGAGTCAGTTCAAAATGTATCACAATTGACCCGCATTATGAGCCGGCTTAATTTCTACTTGTTCAGTCAAAACTTTATGGAACCCATGAACTATAAGTGAATATTCTGATTTGTCTTTACAAGCCAGGATACTTTCCGAGTGAGCGTCAACCAGCAGACCAGTAGAGTAATGGGTTAACACAAGTAGGAACGAATCGATATGATTAAAAGGAATATGGGAATCGATGACAAGTTGCGTTTATTTGGTCGGTCTCACCAACATAAGGTTAATGGTCTCAGTCGATAGGAGTGCATTTACCGTTGCTAGGCCTAATCTCATTCGTGAACTTCGCCATATACAAGGTTTTGCATGGAAGTCACACCATTGTATATGCTGACTCTCACTGTGTTGGTAATCAGCAGTATGCAGTTTAGCATTTCTGAAAAATACATTTAGGCTAGCGATAAAATAATATGCTTAATATGAAAAGGAATAAGCTACACGGTGATCACGCCTGAATGGTAGAGCCATGCTATTTCGATTCTGTCCTAACGTTCACCATCTTTGGCTTTCAGTTATCTTGCATTCGCTTTCGATGATCATGTAGTTGAGAACCAGTAAAACAGTAAACTGTGAGTAAGGAGTATCGGAAGTAGTGGGTCACTAAACCCCCGAAACTATGTAGATGGTTCTTGTTGAGTCGGATTACAGAGAACTCTAACAGAGCCTCCAGAGGCTCATAAAGAGCCCCAACCAATCAGCGATTAGTCAGAAGTTATGTTACTAAAATAACGAGATCCTGATTGGCTGATCAACACGCTGTTGCTATGTAAACTCAAAGTCTCTTAATTACTTTAAAATCCCTGTATTTTCTGTGCATAAATGATCCTTGCAGTAAAGTATTTTTCTCATACTTGAGTCTTCTCCCTGGTGTTCAAGTCGCTGTGTAGTTCTAGCCTGGGGTTATCAGAATAGCTTAGGATCTGAATATAGCGTTCAACTTACAGACGTAACAGTTCTTTTTCTAAATGGCACGATATAAGAAAGATTTAATTTATAAAAGAGTCTCAAACTCGCGAAAAATTTACTCTGGTGCACCAGAGTATGTCGAGCTCATCAGTGGCAGTTGCCTGGTTGACATGATGTCAGTGTAAGGAGTTGGTGGTGATAGGATTTAAAAGAATATTTAAATGATCAGCTGAGAAATGAAGATGTGTGGTATCTCAAATGATTGGTTTACAGGAAAGATGCACTGATTAATCAAACACTTTCGGCTAGCGATGCAACTGATAGAACGAATGAAGTTGATATCAGTCTGAAAGACTTATGAAACAATTTTTTTCAGGGATTTATCCCCTTTTACGGCTCTGTGTTACGGATGGAAACGAGTTAGTGCGTCAAAATTATTTTTTTCATAGTCTTTCATATCACTATTAATCCATAGGTCCTGTAGAGACAAAGTGTTTCCGAGGAATTATGTGCATTGTTAAGACTGAGCATGTGGAATGTACGAAGAACATACTTCGCATACGCCAAATTAGCAAAAAACGCATATGAGAGACCTCATAAATCCATCAACCCGAGAATGTAGATATAAGATTCTGAAGCCTTCTTGATGACCCCACATAAGTTGAAAAAATATCATTGTCAAAATTTTAAAGATGCACTTGGGAACACATACAAAGAACTACTGTGGTGTCGTATACTTATATCCACACAATTAGTATATGACTATGGTCAGACACAGAATGTGTTTCGGCAGAAAATCGATAAGGAACGAACAGGAATGAAGCGCACTCGTTACGGAAATTCATGAACAATGAAATAAGAGAAGACGAACTGATATTTGCAGAAAGAACAGTTAATATTAAGACAATTGATAATTATTTTGAAAATTAACTGTTTACAGTATGGTTAACAGAATTTAGTGAGATAGTCTGTAATTCGTGCTTAAATGAATTCGATTGTTCACACTCGGGTTCTGTCCACTACACTACTACAAGACTACTAGGCTATTGTTTACAAAAACTGTTTGCCACAACATGATATACGGAATTCTCCGGTTCTTTTATAGGTGGCTGGAATTCTATACCTTGTATTTTTGAGGGCACTATATAGTGCATAGAAGGATATCGCCTAAAAGATTCTATAGATGGAATTTCGCAAATTAATAATAGTGCTACTTACATAAAGGGCGGTAAGTAAAATATGAAATATGATGATATTATGTGACCAGTGTTGGGATGGGCGTATCCACGTAATGATCAAGGACGAAACACAGTGTTATTAACTATCCCCTGGTGTCAAACAAGAACTAGTGAGTGAATAATGACGCGAGAATTCGTTCAATTTGACAATTAAGATGCGTTCATTGACTGGTAACTTCGTCTGTAGCTCTTCTAAAGTTACTACCGGCCCCAAGCCCACACAAAGAATGAGGGTTGAGCATGGAGTAAGCAACCCCATACCACAGAAGAAAGACCCCGTCATACATGGAAGTAACTGAAAGCATGCTCAATGTTTTATTCAAAAAGATTTGAGCGGAAAAACAAGTGCCGATGGACTGGAAGGAAGTACATCTCATCAAGATACCAAAGAAAGGAGATCTGAGCAAATGTGATAACTACAGGGGCACCACACAACCATCGGTACCAGCAAAAGTTCTATCAGCGTTATTGAACCAAATTAAGAGTTCAGTAGACGCCCAACATCGAGATCAGCAGACTGGATTCCGTAAGGAACGGTCGTGCACAGACCGAATTATGACATAAAGGATCATCGTTGGACAATCAGTTGAGTGGAATTCGTCACTAAACATCAACTTCATTGACTATGAGGAGGCGTTTGACAGTGTAGACAATAGAACATAATAGAAATTTCCTCGACTCTATAGAGTGAGTAGTTAAGAAAATCGTCAGCATCATACAGAATTCATACGACGGACCACACTGTAGAGTTTTGCATAGAGTAAAGCTGACAGACGCATTTCAAGTGAAGATGGAAGTCAGATCAGGCTTCCTGCTCTCCTTTCTTTTCTTTTTTCCAGTGGTTGAGTGGTTTATGAAGACCTAGACACCCTGAGGAAAGCACAGAATACAATGAGCAGATTCTATGCAACTAGACGATTTGAACTTTTCAAAGGACTTAGTTCTTTTATCCCATACACACTAACAAATGCGGATGAAGACAACCAGTGTAGCAGAAGCCTCTGCATCAGTAGGCCTAAAAGTGTACAAGGAAAACAGCACGATTCACAAGTACAGCACGTATAGCACCACCCAGTTACACTTCATGGAAAAGCTCTGGAATAGGTGGAAACTTACACGCACCCATCTAGTTGGCATCATCGATGAAAGTGGAGGATCTGATGCAAAAGTAAAGATGACGATTGGCAAAGCAAGGACAGCATTCCTACCACTGAAGAACATATGGAACTCGAAACAACTGTCAACCAATATAAGCGTCACAGTTTTCAATACGAATGTCAAGTCAGTTCTACTGTATGAAACTGAAAGTTCGAGAACTACGACAACCATCATCAAAAAGGCACATGCATTTACAGACAGTTGATTATGCAAGATACTTAGTATCCGTTGGCCGGATACCACCAGCAACAGTCTACTGTAGGAGAGAACAAACCAGCTTTCAAATGAATTGGAAATTAGGAGACGGCGTTAGAATTGGATAGGACATATATTGAGGAGATCACTGTACTGCATCACGAGGCAAACACCAACTTGGAATTCTGAAGGGAAACGGAAAAGAGGAAGGTCAGAGAACACACAATGTCGAGAATTGTAAGCAGACATGAAAAGGAAGAGTGGAAAGTGGTAAGTACTGGAAAGAATTGTCCAGGACTAAGTTTGATGGAAAATTGTGGTGGGCGGCCTATGTCCCTTGATTAGGGGTAACAGACGTAAGTAAGTCATTGACTGATACAGCGAATACCGACAACTATGTTGAATACAGCTCTTTTCGTTAGACATTCTTACGACTCCAAAGTTCAGTCATAAGCTTTAAATCCAGAAACATAGGTAACCAGTGCCGAAGTGACAATGTGGAGATTTAGGTGCCAAAAAGTTTGATATTGTCTTGATCGAACAAGATCGGTATTCCCACCCCCTCGGGTACCTTGTTTACCAAGTATATGAGTATTACAACCCCTCTTCGCTACTTCCAAAACTTTAAGTGAGTAAAGTGAGTTTACATTACCATAATTACCATTTCCAAGGTATGTGCTCACAAGAGATTTCTCTGTTCATTTAGGATTCAGTTTTATTCAGCTGTCATTATAAGGATGTCTTGTAATCTCACCGTCATCTACATTTACTTGGAGTTGAAAACATGCTATTCACCACGACCACTGGCAAGTTTTTCTTGGCTATACTCGTAAAATATTTTGACCATAATATTGAAAAGAGCCTAATCTCAGTACAGTTTCGTAGTGTTGGATCAAAATATCATTGGACCTGGAGACTGAAGATGATGATGATGAAGCCTGCTCTGGTTGAACGGGAATGGCGTGATTCCCTAAGCGACATCGAAGTCACCTTGCGTTTAACACCCAGCCCGGCTCGTCTCACTTCTCAATAACTAGATGAAATGGTCTAGTGGTAACTGTCAGTGAACAAGTGAAATCTGACAAAATTAATGTAGTCTATGAAAAAACTAGGGAGATACAGAAGAAAGCTACAAAACAGTTGCCTGGTTAAGAGCATGGGACAAGTTATTCCATATTGATCGGCCTTGATCTTGAAAATAAACTACTCAGTGTTCAACCATCTGAAGCAGAAATGACTCAGCTCTGTGGATAATCTGCCAAATTACAGTATCCTTAACACTTCTGGTGATCCCCTTAGACATCTACTTAAGCTTAGTCACAATACTAATCCAAGGGGTAGCACCCATAAACTGGAGATCCAACATAGCAGAACGAACTGTAGACACAACTTCTACTCCTTAAGAGTTGTCAGATACTGAAATTCGCTGCCGACTGAGCTGGTCCAAGCGATTTCCTAGGAGTCCTTTAAGAGGAAACTTGAACTATTCTTAAGGACTATGGATAACATATTATTAAGTTTTACCGATTTTTCCCCCCTCTATTATCGTTCATATACCTTGGTTCTTGCCTGGAGGTATTGGTGATCCACTGCTACTAGACACGGAAGCCCGTTAAGCCAACGCTTCTTCCGTCCACAGCCATTTGAACCATTTGGACTATTTGACAGTGCTCTTTTTAAACATTCGCGCTTCGTTGATACTCATGGCTTTCTAGGGTCCTACCCAATAAAGTTGGTCACGTCTTCAGGATCTGCACGTAAGTTAATTAACAGCAAATTTTAAAACGGCAACTGCTTAAGACTTAATAGTCTTCATTAAATTGTCACGTCTGAGTAAAACAGTTATCTATCACCTAGGTACCCAAATAAATCGAAAAGGGAAGATAATGGTGAAGTTTAAAAAGTATCAATATTTTTCCTTTGTTCCTCATCCTAAAGGAATTAGTAAAAGTTTTTCTATCATCTTCCTGTCGAGGGGAAATATCTTGAAATTTAAACCTTAGTCTTCAGTTACATTTCCCTCCAGAATAACCCCAAGTTGCCTCATTTTCACCTGCATTCACACCAAATGGTTTACTTCCCACGAAACATGCCTCTAGCCTAAATGTAGGTTGAATAGTTTCCGCACGGATTGTTCATTACTCTCTGAAATCGACACTGACTAGTCCACGATCGCCTAAGTACCTCGTCAGTTCGTTTTAAATTCCTCGAGCGACTAAATTTGCTGTAACGGCTTTAAAGAATGGTTTATATGAGGAAAACGAACCATTTGCGTGAATCACGTTTGCATTTCCCGAATTTTTTTATCCGGGTGTCTTCAGTAGTAAGGATAGTAGGTTGATGAACCTGTGTTAATCCTGACAGATTTCCTACCAGTGAAGGTTCAGCTTCTTGAAAATGTTCACTGATGGGGCTGATACCGCTTGTTCGGGTAATGCGTTCCAGTCATTGACCGCTCGACGAGAAGAACGGGACCCCAGCTTTAGTTTATTAGATTGTGGTTTGTGAACCTTCTTGCTATGACCTCGGAGATTATTAGTGCTGGAGGGAGCAAAAAGATAAGACATATCAACACTCGAATCATAATTAAAAATACTAATTAAAATTCGAAACATCTCGTCAAAGCATTTAAATGCTCGGCAAAGTGACCATAGCGCATGATAACCTTTGGGAGCAGCCGCATTGCAATGCGTAGTAGTTTTCAAGTCGTGACTTATAGCTACTCCTAAGTCTTTATGTTATTGAACGCCAGGAAAAGATATACCATTAATGGTATGATGGTAACTATTACCGTGCCCGGTGTGCATGAGCACGCTAATCCTAGAATTAACTTCCAAGCCCCAATCATGAGCCCGTCTAACTAATTCGTCTGAGTCAGCTTGCAGATGACAACGATTAGCCTCACTCCTTATTGTTCTCCAGATTTTGACATCATCCTCAAACAATAATGTCGACTACTTAAGCAATAGAGGTAATTCATTGACATAGAAAAGGAAAAGTAGAGGGCCTAATATGGTGCCTTGGGATACATCACTTTTGACCGGCTTTCATTCAGATAGCATTCCATTGACCCTCACTCTCTGTATGCGGTCACATAAGAAGTTTCCTGTCCATTCCTGTGCAGCACCTGTTATTCCAAAGCTCGAGAGATTGTGCATAAGACCTAAGTGTGAAACCTTGTCAAATCTATAAATATCACATTGACAGACGGGCCGTTATCTAGGGTTGCTGTCCAATCCTCTCTCGCAATAAGTAAGTTAGTTAAACATGAACGCTTGTTCCGAAACCCGTATTGCTCGGAAGTTAGCAGATTATATGCATCTATGTGACTCAGTAACTTAACCTGAATTATCTTTTTAAGTAACTTAACGACTATGCTGGTCAGGCTGACCGGCCTGTAGTTAGATACGATCCGTCTCTGACCATCCTTAAATATAGGACTAACTATAACGTCTTTCCAGTCTCTAGGTAGTTGAGCGCGTGTAAGGGGCATGTTGAAGAGCGTCGCAAGCGGTCTTGAAATAATGTCCACCAGCGATGACAGCAAACGGATGCAACCTAGTGACAGTCAAATGCAATATTGTGACTGAGAGATTTGACTGTCCTCAACCAAAATCTTAACTGGAGTAAACTCGGCAGTATATATATATATATATATATATATATATATATATATATATAATTTTATGAATTCAACTGTTATTGGGCTCTCGTATCCTTATGAAATGGCTACTTCAACTTGAATGTATATTTCCTATTTATTCTGAACTTGACTCATCGTAGTTTGACTTTCGAGTGTAAAGCACCAAAATAAGCTTTTAATATGACAAGTTATAATGCACTTTTTCATGTTTTAAAGTCTTGAGTTTGCACAATACTACGTTGTTTTTAGACATCTGTTTGAATAAATTTTTCGAAGTCTTACCTCACTGTTTAAGGATTCTCACTTGAAATATTTTGAGAATGTGCACTTATGCATGCACTGGTTTTCTTTAGTTGTACACATTTGTATTTTCGTCAAAGGTTTTTAGTAGTTTCAGTGTGCATTCTTATATGACCTCATGATATGGTTTATTTAACATATTGTCTTGATTCGATTGTTGATGTTTATCGTTCATAATATCGTATCATACTCTTCATTTGTTATCTAGTTCTATTTTGTGGCATACTCAGTACTAGTCTTACTCAGGATTATTTTTTCTTTTGAATAGAAAAAATGTTTGTGTCAAGCAGTATTCATGCTAATCATGCTGATTTAATTCATGATGTAGCCTATGATTTCTATGGTCGACGTATGGCAACTTGTAGTAGTGATCAAATGATTAAAGTACGTGTATATTGTTTTAAGAAATTCTTATGATTTTATACAAAATTTGTTACTATTTTATTAGGATTATGTCATGTAGGCAGTTTTTAATGATTAGTGAGATAAATGTTAAGTTTTCGAAATCAGTGCATAGTTTTATTTTTTATTTATTTAAACACATAAATATTGTTACAAGGAAGCACCAGATAAATATGCGCCTCACAAATCTCATTCGATTTGTGTGAGGGCTGAGATACTGCCCAGGTGCCCAGACTGAAGCAGGTGGTTTTCTTAGGGGGGTACAACCGGAGCCTTTGACCTAAAGGTCTAATCCACAAGGCAGTGGAGCATCGTAAGGAGATGCAGTCCCATGGTAGTCGATGACCAACAGTTGGTTCATACGCTATTCGTTCTTTCAGGATACTGGAGCTCATGTGCACCATTGGTTTGGAATCAGGGTTTTCCAACTCCCCTAGGTGGACCCTCCATGTCCACCAACCCGGTTAAAGCGCCGGACATTCGCTTTTCGTCCTCTCACTTTTGTGAACAACACCCCCGCCACGAGAAGGCAGTGAGTAGGACTTCCCTGGCAGAGGCTATATATTCGCTGGCCATATGAGAGCATTTCGAGAGGGAGAGTGGACTCTCCCCACTCTCGGCCGTACCAGGGCATTTGGGGGCGGATCATCAGTAAGTTTAATTATTCGAATGTTATTTTTAAATAAATATTCGTTATATGTACAGTTTATAATCACTGCTTGTCAGTTTGTTTTGAGTAAGAAACTTTTTGAATAAGCTCTTAGGAGTCAGTGATTGAATATCCCAAGAGGCATCCCTTGTTATTGATCTCAGTGGCTCAGATTCACCGTATTTTGAGTCATAGACAGTTTTCCGTTTGTTATATACTTCTTATCAGGTCAAGTTCTTGTTATTATTCTTTGGTTTCGTGTTGATTTCCTAATTATTTTGGGGACTGAATCAACATCACTGAGTATTTCCATTTCAGAGTTTCTTAAAGTTTGTGATAAAGTATAGAATAACCATGTACTCGTGTATGAACTACACTTTAAGTTTGACAGCTAATTCTACTATCCGGTCGCTCAAACACAAGTGACGCGGGATTCCAACTTGGAACTTAATAAATAAAAGTCGAACTGATGGGTTAGAACCATTCATACTGCTCACACTACGTGTCAATCATCGTATTATCCTTTCCATTTATTACTACTTTGTGGGGTCCTGTGAGTAGTTAATTTTCTGGAAAGCAATCATTCCTGCCAATCGACTTTCCCGTCTGACATTCAATAAATTCACATAAGTACCATCTCTATACATGTTTCTTAATGCTTTTGAAAGGCTTCTACTTTACCTGGTTATAGGGGGGCATGAATCTAAGAAATTCGTGTATATACTCTCTAAAAGTTGCAAATTATTTTGTATTAAACAAAAGCTCTGAACACATATTCCTAAATAATGACACTACATCCCAGAACATTTATAAAATAATTTTCCCTTTTTTAAAATTAAAACCGTAGAATTTTAATGACATATGCAAGTTCTATTTTCAAGCAATGCATATCATAATGTAGATAAGAGCATCGTTTGGAAGATTTTTAGTTTTTGTTTCCTCGTGTTTATTAATTTCAATTTAGTTTTCAAACCGATCTCATAACACTTAACTATTTTATTTGTGGTACAACCAGTATAATAATAGTCTGACCAGGTTTTCGCTTATTATTTCTAAGCATAATTAGACAGAGTTAAATAACAATTTGAATGTAATTCATTTGATGAAAGAAGATCAATAGCTTAAATCAGAGTGCCATTTTAAACCATCAATCGACTACATAAATCATTAAATGGAGTTTAGCTGAAACCCATCAGTTCAAGTTACCACATTTTCCAGTTACATGAAAAGGTCAGTAGAGCTAAAATAAAAATTTGTAAAGCATGCAAGAGATGAGAGAGTCTTTGTCATCTCGGGGACCACACTCAGGGCGTGTGAACTTTCCTTCGTGGCTCACTGACAATTCACTACTTCATATTCTGATCAATCTCCGCAGATTCTGTAAAATTTGTTTTTCTGGTTGTTACCACTTCCGTTAGATCTGTACCATATCATATGCTCATGCCTGTCTTCCTTGGTTATTTGTATTGAATTTAAGTGCAACTATTCAGTAAAAGCACTCATCTGAAATCCTTTTACTTCACTTTTTTGTGTATCTCCGCTGATGATGGTGATATTTAATTTGTGATTAAGGTTACCACCCAGTTAAATTCAAGGCAAGAGGAAAACTCTTTCTCAACATAATCTATAATTTATAAATCTCAGAATAATTATGTAAAATATTCTGTTTAACATATTTTATTACCCACAAAATGAGGAAATCATCGCTCTTTATTTCAGTTTCTTGCTTAACATTTTCTAAATAAATTTTTTTTTTAATCGTAGAAAGTAGTTTATTGGTTGATTCACTTTCATATGACAGTATAATTGTTTATTCTTTCAACTAGTGTTTATCTGTTTGTTTAATTTCATCAAAGAGAAGGAGCAGTGTTGAATTTAGCATTAAGTATTTAAGCTTATTCTTCTAAATAGTTATATCATTTTACTGACTCATCATACTACTTATTGTCTTTACGTTGTAATTTTTTCCCTTTTCACGTGATAATATCGCTGTGTTGATAAGATTACTGAATCCTCAATAGGTTACTATTGCTATTATTATTATTGTTATTATTATTATTATTATTATTGCTGTTATTATTATTGTTACATGGGGAATATAAGTTGAATAGTTCTTTATTCAACGTAATTGTTCCTTAATACCTATTGTCATTGTTTTTGTGGTTTATACTAATAATGTTTTGTTGACCTTTTATTTCATGGTAGTAAGGAGTGTTCTTTTGAATTCCCTTTATTATCGCTTACCTGTGTTATTGTTATCACGCATGACTGAGGAGCTTACTGCTATAGTAACCATATCTTACAAATATTTTTGTCATAATTCAACTACTAAGCATTATTGATAATAACTTATTACAATGTTTTTTTTAAATACGTGGTTTGACACAACTTTCCAGTGGTTGAATTATATTTCATATTTATTATCTCCACTTGGAAAGCCTCAACCATCGAGTCATGCTATCCTTATTCATCTTTGTTTATTGCCCATTTTTGTGTCTGGGTCATATATAGATTCATTTTTAATATTTCTTTGAACAGATTCATCATTTATTATTTAGCTATTGATTTGTTTCTTTTTATTACACTGTTTAAGTATGTCGTCATTTATAATTCATATGTAATTAATTATGCTCAATCATTACTCGTTTGGTGGGACCAACTCCGCCTGTAGCTCTTCTAAAGTTACTGCCGGCACCAAACTTGGGTAAAGGAGAAGGGTTGGTTATGGGGTCAGCGACCCCATCCCGTAGAAAATTAACTCGCTAAAAATACGGAACCAACAAGTTGAGTGTATTGATGGAGGTTTAATAATTTGGACCAGTACACACTCATGCTATCAAATGCGTTATTTACGACTGACTGGTTTAAAATACGACTGTTGTTCATGACAAAATTGTTCATTTCATGTTATTCTGTAAATCTCTGATATTTTAAAGACTGTCGGTTGCGCAAAACCGAAACAATTTTGTGCTTTCGATCAAAATACTTTAGGTATTACTTACTTACTTTTTATTATTATTATTATTATTATTAATGGCTTTATTCTATATTATAATCTGGTACAATATAGAATTCTCAGCACGAGTTATTACGCATATTACTCCTAATGAATCATAAGCTCCCGACCAGCATTCTCTAACCCACTCTGTCCTGGGCCTTCCTTTCTAGTTCTATCCAACTTTTGTTCACTCTTTTCATGTGTGTCTCCATTTCTCGGCGTCATGTGTTCCTTGATCTTCCTCTTCTCCTTTGACCTTGAGGATTCCAAGTGAGGGCTTGTCTTGTGATGCAATTGTGTGCTTTCCTCAATATGTATCCTATCCACTTCTAGCGCTACTCCCTGATTTTTTCCTCCGCTGGAATCTGGTTCCTTCTCTCCCACAGTAGCTTGTTGCTGATAGTGTCTGGCCAACCGATCCGAAGTATATTGTATAGACAACTGTTAATAAACACCTGTATCTGGATGATGGCTTCCGTACTTCTTCAAGTTTTCGCCCCATACAGTAGAACTGCCGTGACATTTGTATTAAAAATTCTGATCTTGGTGTTGGTTGACAGCTGTTTTGAGTTCCAGACGCTCTTTAGTTGTAAATATGCTACTCTTGCTTTACCGATCCGTGCATTCACATCTGCATCAGATCCACCGTGTTCATCAATGATGCTGCCCAGATATGTAAAGGTTTTTACACCAAAGCTTCTCCGTCAAGTGTGATTTTGTTTTTGCATGTTGTATTGTATCGGAAAATCTTGCTTTTCCCTTTGTACATGTTGAGACCTACTGCTGCTGAGGTTGCTCCTTACGGAATCCATCCTGTTGGTCTTGAAGTTGGGTGCCTACGGAGTCTTTCATTCTGTTTAACAATACCCGATTGAAGACTTCCTGGTATTGAGAGAAGAGTGATGCCTCTGTAATTCTCACACCTGAGATCACCTTTCTTTGGTATCTTGATCAGAAGTCCTTTCCAGTCTGTTGGTACTTGTTCTTCATCCCAAATCTTGCTGAAAAGAATGAAGTATCCTTGCAGTTACTGCTACGTCTGCTTTCAGTGCTTCTGCTAGAATGTTGTCTGATTGCCATGATGCTCTCTTCAATTGTTTGCGGGCCAACTTTGATTAGGACGTCCGTAAGTGCTGTTTCGATGTTGAGTGGGTTCAGTGAAGCTGGTCGATTCAAGATTTCTTTAAAGTGTCTTATCCACCTGTTTCTTTGTTTTTCAATGTTGGTGATTACTTTACCTTCCTTGCTTTTCACTGGTCGTTCTGGTTTACCGTAATTTCCAGCGAGCTTCTTTGTTATGTCATACAATTGTCTCATGTTTCCTCTTGCAGTCTTTTCCATCGTCGTCGCTAGATCTTCCTCATGTTTACGTTTGTCGGTCCTGATGCTCCTCTTGACTAACTTGTTTGCTTCTGTGTATTCAGCTTGTGCCTTGACTTTCTCTGTTATTGTTCGGCTGATACTGATTGCTGCCTTCTTTTTCTTCCTTTCTTGAATCTTATCCAGTGTATCAACAGTGATTCATTCCTTGTGGTGGTGATTTTTGTGGCCCAAAACCTGACACGTTGAAGTGATTGCCTCCTTGATCACTCTCCAGTTGCTCTCCGTGGTAGTTCCTTCTCCATTGAGTAGATTGTGAAAGGCCTGAAACCTATTGCTGAGGGCTGTCTTGAATTTGCTGAGTCTGTCGGTATCTTGAAAAAAGGCCGTATTAAACTTTTGTGATGTTTTCCGCCCCGTTGTTCAGTGCCTCTCGAGTTTTAGTTTCATCTTGTTGACCGGAAAGTGATGATCGGATCCTATATCAACAACCATCTGGATATTTTTCTTCAAAATATCGTTTTGGTATATTTAGTATCCTAGTTGTATGATTTATTCTTTGCCTTACTCTTCCAGCCAAAATAGTTGGTGAAGCCGGTAAGCTCTTCTGGAGAAGAGACATACCTGGAAGCACCCCATAACCACCGGGTCGCTATAGTTGTTTCTGCACTTGATTGTCTTGTTCTTGGTCTTATTTCATGTCCGGTAATTCCTGACCATCACTGTACTATATAGCAGCGATTGATTACTCCTTTCTTTGTTAAAAGTTGCTTTTTGCGTCCGTTGTATGGGCACCGATGTAATTTATTTGTTGTTTCTATGTTATGTTTTTGTGTTATTTGATCATGTGTATTTGTGAGATTTTGTGTTTCGCCTATTGAGTTGGTTTGTGTGTTTTGAGGGTGGAACGTTAGATGTCTTTTTACCCATTCAGCTTGCATAATAAGCTCTGTTGTAGTTCTTCAGTGGGAATTTATGTTCTGTCGTATTTGTAGTATTTTCACGAAGTTGATTTTCATTCCTCATGTTTGTTTATATCTCTGGTGACAAAGCCTATAAGAAAGCTGGATGGCTAAAAATCATTTAACTAATTAAACAGCTTCAGCACACCAAAAATCAACTTTAAATTTTAAATATTATTCAAAATACGGGTGATTATATCAAAAATATGGTACAAACGGTAATTCGCAATCGGAAAGAATTGACAACTCTTGAAAACATTATGTATGGTCTTATGTTCTTCCTTAATCCATACGTCATTTTGTCATCTCGTATATCTTAGTAGTTGGCACATGTGTATATTATGTTAAGTATTATCATATTTTCAACTTTGTTTCTGATAAACGGTTACTCACAGTTATTGGTATATTTTAAAGTAGGGGAAACAGTGCAATATTTCTTAAGCTTTCTACATTAATGGTTAAAATATTTTTTATAAATTCTTAGATTTGGGATTTAAAAGACAATGAAGAATGGGTATGCACTGCTTCATGGCGATGTCATTTAGGATCAGCATGGCGTGTTACTTGGGCACATCCTGAATTCGGTCAGGTTATCGCTACCTGTTCATTCGATCGTACAATAGCTGTATGGGAGGAAATAGCAGGCACTCAAGTAAGTAATTTTACGTATTCATAAAGATTTTTGCAGTCGATATAAAGTAGAAACATTACGTAATAGAATTTTTGGCTATTGATCAAGAGTATTTATATAATCTGTTTGTAGCTAATTAACTCTTTCCTTATAATTTTGTAGTCATTTATACACATACATGTAATAAAACTATATAGTCACCTAAATGTTTTATTTCCTCATATTGACTGTTAAAAATAAAATCTTTGCAAAATTAATAGCCTAACTGTATACTGTAAGAGTAAGTTGTAGTGTTCTTGTTTTTAAGTTTAAGTACCAGTTCCGTTTGTGTTTGATCTAACCTTCTCTTGATTCCTACTTTTTTTATATTTTACCTAGACTATAACTAGTGGTGGTGAAAATGATGGTGGTAATAATCAAACTCCTTCAACTGTAACAAACGTTGCATATGGAAGTCAGTCAGCAAACACTAATTGGATAAGACGTGCCTATCTTGTTGATCCACGTACTTCTGTGACTGGTCTACAGTTTGCTCCAAGACATCTAGGTCTTCAGTTGGCTGCTATTTCTACAGATGGCATGTTGCGAATTTATGAAGCACTGGTATGCATGCATCTTTGTCAGATTAATATTTGGATTCCACTACATTTTAGACTACACAAGCATTATTGTAATGGCAATTTCGAAAATTCCTAATCGGTTTTCTTATAATTAACTGTTGAGTTCATTGGAAGTAATACGATAACCAGAATGTTTAGAAAAATTAGATAAGAAAAAGCGGTAAAGATCTCTTCAATCTCTTTGATACTTACTAAATGTTCAAGTTAATATAGCACTTTTCTGCATGCAGTTCAGGATTTCAAACCTTATAAAGTTAAGCATACACATTAGCTATAAAGTAGCTTAGTTCATTTTTAAAGCAGTCCTATTTTTGACATTAATCGTTCACCAACGATCATTCAAATTCTTAAATCTACATCATATCAGTTATCACCAATGAATACTGTATTTTTCGTTTATCTTTGCTCTTATCGTTATTCATATAATTAAAAAAAGTTATTTTTGTCTAGAAAAAGCATCAGTCATCTAACTGAAGTATAACACTAATCAATAAATTCTTTGACTGTTCATCTAAGGCGTATAGTTTGACCGGTCAAATGTTAGAAATATACATTAGTTGTTGAAATGGACCACAAATTATGACATTTATTCTAGTGGTAACTGACTAAAACTTATACAATATGCTAGTTATATCCTGTTATTTAGATTATATCTAACCTTCTGGTATTTTAATTGGGTCCGATCAGTTAAATTTATTAAAATAAAATTGATTGAGTTTTAGAAATGGCTTAAACAAAAATGTATGCGAATCGAATCCTATATCTAATACATATATACATATATATCTAATACATATATACATATATATCTAATACATTATTTAATCGCATTCAAAACTGAACTCAACGCAAATGTCATGAATCCTCAATCGTGCAAACCAGTTTATTGTTTAGAATTCCAAATGTACTCGTAAGTCTTTATGTGATTAGTGTTGGAAAATCCAAACTGTGTTACGAATGTCAATGGTATGTTTTTGTGTTGGATTTTATTGAACAAATAAACTCTTCTCTGGAGGTATATTCACAGATCAGTTAATGAGAAAAAATAGCAAAATACTTACCGTTGTGAAATTAAGATAATTTTTATTTCTTTATCGGAAAATCCTTAGCTTATTTTCATTTGTTTTGTTTTTCATAAAATATTGGGATTTGTTCATTCCTATTTCCGTTTTTCTTATTATCTGACTCTATTAAAGGATGTTATGAATTTAAGTCAATGGCGTTTACAGTTTGATTTCGGTACAAAAATGGCTGGATCATGCTTAGCATGGTCTCAGGTATGTCTTGTTTATTATATTTTGTGGTAAATATACGAGGTGTATTTATAAAGGGTTTTATATTACCATCATTGTACATATGGAATATACTTGAAAAGTAAATAGTTACCGATCGCTCTTATTGATTAATTACTTTTTCCGTATTTTATGTTTTTTTCAGTCCAATACGCTTACATTACTGATTAAGCTCTTGACTAGTGTCCTGTCTCTCTAGTCATTGTCCAGTGTTAATACAACCCAGTAATTAAGCAAAAGTTTATTTGTGTATGCTCATCGTTCAAACACATTCATTGTGAGAGAAAGGTGATGACGCGAACTAAACAAATAGCCTAACTAAATTGCGTGTCGTTGAATTTAAACTAATTGTTCAGAAGAATAATTTCTAAATCATTAATCAGTAGAGTAAATCAGTTTTCATGTTGTCATTGGCTAATTCTATAAAATCAACTGAAAGTAGTAGGTTACTGATCATATTCAGTTTGTTAGTAGTTTATTTTTCAACTGTAGCTTATCGTCTACTTAGTAGATTCGTACACTAAAATCTCTTCTCTGTATTTGGATTTGTAAGAGTAGAAAATGTAGTCAGATTTCGTTAAATAAAATTGTCTCTTATCTCTTTATTTATTTATTTATTTAATCACATATATATTGGTACAAAGGGCACCAGATACATATGCGCCACACAAAATAATGAGAATGGGAGAAGGAAGAAGATGCGTATATATAAAAGAAGGAAAAAAAGAAAAGGAGAAGAGTAATGATGGGGGGAACTGAATGTACAACCAGAAGAGCTCTCTCAGTTAGAAAAGTTATAGCCACTCTTTATGAAGAAAGTAGAAAAATGTTGCAGCAGAATCGCCACTGGCTTCTATTCTGAGCCATATCTGATAACGTCTCTAGCCATTGCGTTGCACCATCTCTCGGACCCCAGCCACGGAGTCGTGAAGGTCCAACAGAAGCTAGCCCTTTGCAGCTCTCTTTCATGCCACGACACCATGTCATACACTGACCTCCTCTCCGCTTTCTCCAACCAGTCCCAGAGTCGGCAAATAATGCACGACGTGGAAGTCTCTGGGACTATTACTATCTCTTACTATACAAATTTCCATTTAGTTATGGTGTTACAATATGTATGCTGCTATTTTAACATCATTTGGCATAGTGTTATAAATGAAGTCGTAGATATAGATAATCACACATTCATTAGTATCCAAATGTTTAGATTGTTTTTTTTTCTTAAAGTAATCAGTCCATTTTCATCAATATTTTTTTAGTCACGTCTTGATCCACCTTTAATTGCTGTTGGCAGCGTTAGTCCTAATGATCCAGATACTGCGGATAATTCAGACAGTTTACCAGCACATCATTCTATGTCTCATTCAACAACGCATCCAACAAATACTCTAGTGAACGGTAAACTTATCATTTATGAATATTCTGAAGTTAGAAGGCATTGGTATCTTGTGGAAGATGTACATGCACTGAATGATCCTATTTACGATGTTTCATTCGCTCCACATATGGGTCAATCATATCATACATTAGCTGTTGGATCTAAAGAATTGTATATATTAAGAATTAGACCGTTTAACTCCAATCAGTCGTCTAGTTCAATGATGAAAAGTAAGTTAAATATTCACATTTTTTATACATGACTGTTTTTTAAGAACTGGGTTCGCCCATAAGTATCTTTTTAAAATACCTTACTCTATCTGTTTATCATTTTAACTATCATTTAGAGCTGGAGATATAATTTTGCATAACTTCATGTGATAGTTTATACTTTTAAATTTGTCAATAAGTTGTAGCCAAGTGCAAATAACAAATTATGAAGAATATCATAAATTCTTTAAATTTCACCAGTTTCTGTCTAGTTGTATCAAAAGTAAATAAATAAATGTTAACCATTACTTACAACTTCGATTAACATACTATTCACTTGATCCAGCTAATAGTACATTCTATGGTCTCGATCTGTATAATAGACGTTAATCTTTTAAGGAAGCGGTAGTTTGACAAAAATTTCGGTTAGGTAACCATTTGGAATCAAAATATAATGAAAAGTTCATTTATCCATTTTCTTATGGATCATATTTGTTCAGTATCAAATTATAATATATTTAAATTTTTAAAAAGGTACGTTTTAGCCACGTATACGCAACAAATAAACTCTATAAATGTATTTTGTTGCCTTTCTAATCACCAACTTGCTCAAAATAATTCTTTGATATAAAAATATATGGTATCAAATGTAATAACTGCTTGTATCGTTTTAGGTAAGGATTTAAATCCTAACTTATAATAATGTAAATACCATACCGACTGTACAATCTATTCTCTATTTAAACTCACTATCTGAATAGACTACCCGTTTGGAGTGTTAAAGGCAAAAGATACTGGGTTTATCAACACTGAAATTCAGATACGTTCAGTTGCTGAGTTCCAGTTACAATGAAAGACACATTGTGAACTACACTGCTAGTTAGAATTCATCAATTTTCTTAAACTTGTGATAACTTATATTTCTGTTTCTTTCTAGTCGACAATTGAAAATATTCCACTTTAAATTAACACTTCTTTCAATGTATATTTATATGTATAGGAAAATGAAAAATGATAAAAAATTAGATAAATTTTAAATGATCATTTATGGAGAAAGAACCCTTCATTCTAACCATTAATTTTTTTCTAAACGTTGTTATTAAACTTATGTCAATTGACGCATTTTTGTCCCTTACTTAATTTAGTTATGGCTACTCCAGCATTCAAGAGATTTACCGTAAACTAGAGGCTAAACCAGTAGGTTAAGTTTAAATGTTACTTCACTTCGGTCTAGGTAACCGGTTAATATCACTAGCTTGAAATCGAGTATATAGATGTGTAAATAAGTTAAATTACATGATGTGAATAGTATTTTTAAAGTCTCAGCGTTATAACTTTCTATTTCATACTTGTTATTTTGATCTATAATGAAAATAGTCTATTAATTTGAAAAAGATTAACAATAAGGAAGTTTATATAACGAGATAATTAAAATATTTTCCGCTTGCCACGATATGCTACTTTAATATGATAATGCACCCGGTAACCGATATTATATTACCGCTAGACTAGATATACGATTCATGACCAAACATAGAGAACCAGAATAAAGACTGAACAATACTTTACTCAACACAGTTGTAAGCAGTTTACACTTAGCGAGTCCAGTGTGAAAATCAATGGTAAAAAGGAAAACAAATTATATAGTCGGTAAGTTGTGGTCAGTCATATTCACTAGCCATACAGTAGAAATGCTTCGTCTTTTTCAAAAAATTTGAATGTCTTTTATTAGAAGAAAGCGTATTTAATAATACAATGTCCCTAAATTAACCTTCATAACTAAACACTACTTTCCTACGATTTTTCTTGCTGCTTAATAGATGATAATTCTAGTTCTAATAATTTGTCATTGTCAAGATCGAATCTACCTATACGTAATCCGTATGAAATTAGAATGATGGCACGTTTCGATCATCATGAAGGACGAGTTTGGCATGTTTCTTGGAATGTAACTGGTAACGTTTAACAATGTTTATTATAGTTAAAAAGATGTTTATCTAAGAACCCAACTGATCAGTTATGTGATGCTCTTTGATTGTATGCAATTTTCCAATTTACAAATCAGTAACAAGTAGCTTCATTAAAATTTTGCAGCACATTTTTGTGTGTTTATATGTCCACCTTTTCATTCGTCGATTTTGTTTGAAATCTAAGAATATTAATCGAAATGTGGGCGTTAATAACAAGTTTGACATTGGTCCACTGTCTTAATCAAATTTTCAAGAATTAGACCCCCAATAAAACTACCTGTCTCGGTGTTGCCGCTCAGGCAGTATCCCAGCCCACATGTAGATATGTTTGTACAGCGCATTATATTTTTGGTGCCCAGTTGTACCAGATTTTATGTGAATTAGAAAAATCGTATATACACAAATATCCTAGAATAGGTCGAATGTATAAATCACGACACTAAATTTTGTCTTGAAATATTGTAATATTGACACCAATCACAAACTTTTGCCAACCTGCAGTCAATGAATTTTCTTTTTTTTTGGAAAAACATTCATCTCATTCATTAGGTTCTTTACTTGCATCGTCTGGCGATGATGGTTGTGTACGGCTTTGGCAAGCTAATTATCTTGGTGTATGGCTTCCAGTTTCAGTTATTAGTCCAGACGGTAGTCGTTGTGCTACAATACCTAATGGACAAAATAGTCTATCAAATTGTATATTAAAATCATGTTCTTCAGGTCCACTGAAGCCATCATCTGTCTCATCATCAGCCTCACCTATTCGTTTATTGAATTCCACAACTCAAATCAAACAAAATGAACATGTTATGGATCATACTGAACAAACGTCAAACACTAATCTACGTAAGAATATGCACTGATTTTTTTATTTTATACTGAGAAATTCAATCGTGTCATCGTATTGTTTCTATTTTTATATAATAAATATACTGAAGTTTCTATTCAGCTTAATGTTCATTTAATAAAAACTCAAAACATAATCATCATTATTTAGTCAGT
The DNA here is from genome assembly GCA_944470415.2 of Schistosoma rodhaini. Classification (NCBI taxonomy): domain Eukaryota; kingdom Metazoa; phylum Platyhelminthes; class Trematoda; order Strigeidida; family Schistosomatidae; genus Schistosoma; species Schistosoma rodhaini. The sequence continues at coordinate 61,542,129 of OX104044.1, forward strand.
GATAATCATTACCAAGGTTTGTTTTGATAATTTAGCATTGGGTAGATTTCTAGTGGAGAAGCGGCTTACACTGAGTTATGAGACACCAGAAATTCAATTTTCTACGGATTAGAAAATTATATATATCCTGTTCTTTTTTATATATTGTCATATATAGAGTGAGTAAGAGGTTTCGATAGATTTAATGCATCATCAGCAGAAAATATTTATTCACACACGTGTTTTGGTCAATGTGATGTATTCTATCAAGTGAATCCTTTAATAGTTAACTACATTAAGCAGTGGTTACCAGAAGTATATAGCTTCTCAAACCTGTCTTATTTGAGTTCCCAGCAAATAAGATTATGTAGTTTAAATTAAATATTTGTACAGTAGATTCTCTAAATGTATATGTCGGCCAATTATCTGAAATTATGTAAAAATTGTAGCTTACAAAAATGTAAGTGCATCATAATTCCTTCTTTTCATTTTCAAAAGAATGATTTAATTTATTAACTAAACGGCTTTCTTGTTCGTAGACGTAGAAAAGTTAGGACCATATGAAAAAACTTAAAATAAACATGACAACTGTATGTTCTGGGTCTCTACATCGTTTTTTTTTTAAAAATAAATAAATAAACAACAAAGGGTTCTAGGAATAATAAAGGAAATGTCTAAAAATGTTAGGTAAAGTTGATAATTGCAATATTTAGTTTATTGTACACTGTAATTGTTATGAACATAGCCTTCATCGTTGTTTTTCTCTTGAACTCATTCTGCAGAAAAAGATACTTAGAAGTGTAATATTCTGGTGTCTACATCCATAAGTATTATAAGCTTAATAATGAAACACAACATTTTTTAGTGTATCTGTCCCGGCACATATTCAGAAAACTCGTTTAGCTTTTGCCAACTAATGTGATTTTTTGATGTAGGCGAAATGTTTGTCTATCAACCAAAGGACGAGTATATTGTTCAGCAGTCCACTCTGTTTGACTTCACGGCTGTGAAACCTAGTCTTTAAAAATATGGAATATTCGTAGTTCGTTCGTATTCAGTGGTAGACACTTCCGAAGCATTCCTCGTGTGTGTTAGGAACACCGAGTGAGTAATGCTAGGATTTGAACCAGTGCACTAGTTAAGGATGAGAAATCGGCTGATGTGGTAGTAAATCTTTGTTACTCATCTGATGTGATGTGACAACTTGAACCGATACATATATTTACCAGATGTTATATTGGACATAACGGATTATTGGTGGTAACCCTTAATCTATTGATAAGTTAACTTTTGTTTCACCAAAAGTACTGATTCTCATCTGTCACAAGATATCAGCGAACACTGTGTGCACAAAATACGTGGAATTGTTTCAGTCTTAATGTTATCATTCTTCCTGTAGTTATTCGTAAATTTATGTATGCGAAAATTTAGCTGTGTAATCAAAAGATACCTTTCAATATAAAACTTCTATCTCACTTCTAATTAAGAATCATTTAAGTTTAATGACTATTTTGTTTCTTTTTTCTTCTTGTTTAGCTAAAGGGTCCCTTCACGGATGTACAGTTCCATTTCAGAAATTAGCTCCAATTCCAAATCCAAATCAACCTGGTGTATGGCATTAAATAAATTAAAACTTTAGATGCGTTTATTTTATGTTTTACATTGTATATTTCTTTTTTTTATCACTTCTGTTAAATAGAATATCTATTGTTGTAACAAATACAAGAAATGAATTTATAATGACAAAAATAAAAATAAATTACAACCATATTTTGTGTATAATACTTTTCTTATCGTTGACATTGTTTCTGCGATATGCGATTGAGTCCATCTGTTGATCAAATAAGTTATTATTTCTTCTATGGCGTTGGAAATTGCCGTCAAATTTTTAGTTTTTCACTAGTTATGAATGCTTATAGTATGTAAATGTGGTATGTTGATCTTGTTGTAATAAAACTCAGACATAAAACTAGGTACTTGGGGATGAAAAAACATTATAAAAACAGTGAACAATAAATAGGAAAGATTCGGTATGTAATTTAAAACTGTTACATTCTACTAGCAAATCTGTATCATAATTGAAAGCATTGTTTTCTTATGACACATCAGCTGCATACTTGTGTTCATTTACTTATTTTGATTGGGTTTAGTTACCTAAAGGTCTGTTAAACCTTAAAGTCGACAACGAAGGTTATTATTTTGTTATTTCATGAGTTATATAACCATTTTCGTTAGTATAGTCTTATCTTTTCTGGTAATGATTTGTACTCACCAACTGATTCGATTGTGTTTTTCTACGAAGTCTAGGGTTAACTTCTTTCAAAGTTAATATATACTACAGTAATTCAGTAAGATTTTGTTTTCTTCATTCCTCAATGTGCATACAAGTCTAATTTATTGACTTATAATCTCTATATATATAACGCTTTATGGCCTCTGTTTCCTAGTAAAAGTCCCACAATTTTTCCAGAAAATGGATAAGTTTAGTGCATTCGATAAATAAGGCCTTGTACATAAATACACTGAATTCGCTCCCCCTCATTAATTACTGATCAATAATAGATTCGCTAAAGAAGGAATTTATTTAGAGAAATGAGCAAACAAGGTGAACCATATATGTGGTAATGTGACGAAATTGAGAAGGCTAGTACATTCGGTTAACTTTAATTTTACTCAATATCAAATATCTCATCCAATTACTCTACATCACTGTTTGTTTATGTTGATTAAGTGTTTCGGTCTGATTTTCTTCAATGGAGATGATGTAAATTCTCAGGGAAGATTTTTTACCATTTTAATTTGTAATTAATGATTTTTATTGTAATGCCCTGGTACGGCCGAGAGTGGGGAGAGTCCGCTCTCCCTCTCCAAATGCTCTCACATGGCTACGCGAATATATAGCCTCTGTCAGGGAAGTCCTACTCACTGCCTTCTCGTGGCGGGGGTGTTGTTCACAAAAGTGAGAGGACGAAAAGCGAATGTCCGGCGTTTTAACTGGGTTGGTAAACACGGAAAGTCCACCTAGGGGAGTTGGAAAACCCTGATTCCAAACCAATGGGCTCAAGTATACCGAAGGAACGAATGGCGAATGAACCTGCTGTTGGTCAACGGATACCATGGAACTGCATCTCCTTACGATGCTCCACTGCCTTGTGGACTAGACCTTCAGGTCAAAGGTTCCGGGTGTGGCCCCCTCAGAAAACCACCTACTTCAGTCTGGGCAGTTTCACAGCCCTCACACAAATCGAATGAGATTTGTGAGGCGCATATTTATCTGGTGCTTCCTTGTACCATTATTTATGTGTTTAAATAAATAAATAATTCTGTTGGGAAGGTGACTACTTCAGACTACCTTAATTATTCACTACTCTCCCCATTTTCAATAAGCAAAATTAATCACTGTAGTTAGATTATTTAATTGAGGTGAGATAATTTATAACAGTAATGTTTGTTACATCAAATATTCAGTTTCACCCAAACCTTAATTTACAGCTTAGAAATCAAGTAAAATGTAGCTTTCTTAACATCGACATAAAAAACATTTCCATCGTAGCTTTTCACAAATCCGCTTTATATGTTCATAAGTAGTTGAATTTAACCAAGGAAAAAGAATCACATTAACCTGCTTAAAGCATATTATTGTAATGTAATCGGAGTAAAAGCCAAACTAAGTGATTTATTTTAAATAAACCCACCAAATAATGCTTCAAAAATATCTGCTAATGTTTATCAGGACGACTAGCATTGGGGAATCTACTGGACATTGTCCAGTGTTAATAATAAATACATATGTATATTTGCTGAATTTGAAGGGTGTTTCTAGACTAAGTTTACTTACAAATACGTTATTTGCTTTGATAGAAATAACGTAAAAGGTATACCGACAAGAGAAGTTGAAGTGATTTTTACTAGTCACGAGTCAACAAATAATATTTACGTCACTTTACTGTGGTGTTTTAATACCATGTTTTTTGTTTTGTCGTCAAGTTACAAAGGGAAGTACTACGTGATATCTCAATAAACTGTAACACATTGGTATTCATAAAACACGATATATTAAATGAAAATTGAGAGAGCAGTGAATAATTGAAGATGCTATACAAGAACACTAAACCTAGATTTTTTTATATGGAGACCCCTATCAGTGTGGCATATCTGTAACGTTTAATTTATACTTTTTAAATGACTTGATCTAGTGTTTCCCACTTACAGAGTAAAACACTATTGAGAAACAGTTACTCAGATTCATAATACCAAGTGAACAAAATTGACTGCACAATATCGTGAAAATATTTATTATTTAGTGGCTTATAAGTACAGAACATTTTTAATTATGTCCATTGGGATTATTATTTTCGTGGTTAGTTGTATTTAACCACTTAGTTTTAGATATGTCCTAGTGCTAATTAGTCTCGAACTCAGATAAAATAGCCTTTTACTTCAGAACTGTCATCGGTCATCCAACTGATGTTACGTGGTAATAAAAATCACCAAATACAAGTCAATTTACTTTTCTCAATAAACAAGTAGGTGATTATAAATAGGTATAATAACTTCTTTAGTTTAGTAATTCTATAAACCTTGGAAATGATCAACTACTCTTTGCTCAGATGGTTCATCTTTCGTCATTTATTGTAAAGTATAATTGTGTATATTGTTAAAGAAACAAAGTTAAAAATGCCAAAATTTGTATTGGATGGATTAGATATAATTACTTTGTTATTTATTAACAATTGTTCATTAGTTAGACAAATTGAATGGGATAATTTTCGCAAGACTAATTATGGAACAGATATAAATACATGATGTAAAATTCTTAGTTTTCAGTAACTTCAATGTATAATTTAATAATTCACTACTATAACTGTGACCTGTATAAGGAACCATCTACAATCTTCGGCTTTTGTATATTTATTCAATCATCTCAAAAGTGAATATATCTTTACAGAAATTTATTTGATTATTTTGTAGACGTAATACAATTTTTCTTCACAATCAACCATTCTCCTCTCCCTTACCAATAAATAAATCTTCCAATGAATGTTACATTATTTTGTATACTTGAAATCATTAGTCAATTGAAGCTAGACCACCGTAGAAAACCTGGAAGCATTGGACGGCCGTTTCGTCCTATTGTGGGACTCCTCAGCAGTGCGCATCCATGATCCCGCCTCACGAGATTCGAACCCAGGACTTACCAGTCTCGCGCCAGTGCACTTGACCAATAGACCACTGAGCCGGCATCCAACGGTGTTAATGTCTAACTTCAACCAATCCACGAATGTTACATTAATTGATACAGGAAAACAAAAAAAGAAGTTTTACAAAGCACGTATAATTTAAACAAGAAAGTATTTTTTGCAAAAGAAAACTAGTTAATTTGCCTATAAAAAGAGGTAATGTGGGGTAGATTATTCTTTAATACTTTTCAATGTAAATATTAAAAATTAGTCATCACAGTTAACTAAAGAAATATACAAATCTGCCTGTAATTTTATTTGAAATTCTGTTCTTTCCATTCAATTATTTGGTGAATTTATTTGAAAGGTACATTATGAATCGCAGTTATCGTCTTCTAAGTTAGAATCTTTAGAATCATTCTGACTATTAACTGGTAATGTAAATGAATTGTTCAGGGCATCTGACTCAGTAATAATCGGTCTATTTTGTTTTAGTAAATTCTCTAAATTATAAACAAAATCGTTAGTAGTATTTATACTCATATCATTTGAATTTAAATTCAGATTAGATTGTAAATTGTGAATAAAGTTAATCACTGCACTCCAGGAAGTTAATAAGATATTGAACAGTTGTATTTTATTGCAGATGGTACATGTACAATTTCCATTTAAAATAGATGAATTAGCATTGAAAGATGACACTGCCACTGATTGTGTTGAGCATAGTTTTAGAGTTGACGAATCACTAATTTGAGGAGATTCAGTTGTGAGCTGAGTTATTGATTTGTTTGAAGAAGATAAGAACTTACCACTTTTTGTTGGATCGTTCGGAACAATTTTATCATCCATTAAAGTTTTATTTTTCGAGTGAATAGATCTATTTGTTCGAATGTTACAATTTGTCAATGTTGAATTTAGCTTCTTTGAATGTAAAACGTTTCTAAATGTATGCTTGGATCTAACCAAATTACGTTTCGATGAACTGCATGCGATCGGGAATGGAAATAAATAAGAACTCGGGGATTTGTAATGACGTAATTTTGTACTACGTTTCTGTTTAAGCCAAGAGTAGTTTGATGAGTAATTAGCAAAATAATTAAGACTGCTACTCAGCTTATGAGAAACTTCATTCAGAATTTGATAGTATGGCAAGGGATTTATATTCTTTAAAATATTATTGCATGACTTTTGTAAACATTCTAAAGGACTTGGTTTGGAGAAAGGGGAAGAATCCTGTGATAAATAAGATAAAATCGGTTAGCATACATTATATAAAATGGACAATGAAAAACGTAGGAAAGAGGTTTTTGTTTAAATGGATAGAACTGGAAATCCATTGGTTACTTCGTGACACTCACTTTTCGTTGGTAGTTATCTATTTAATGAGTAACTTAGTCACATTACGTTAAGTGAAAAACTTTTTAACGATATATTCGGTCGGTTATTTTTTTGGACTAGTTTCGACGGTCAACTTTTAGCTTGACAGCTTCAGTCGATCGAGTAAAGACGGTATAACAGTTCTCAACACAATTTAATGTCAATCTAACTACTACTGAATTTAAAGACAATACAGGTGTCTTCTCAAATAGAGAGTAGGTGGAATGTGACTAGCATCTGTTCTATAATAACTTGTGTCATAGTGGCTATATAGAGGCACTCTGCACAAGATGCCCATATTCCAAGTAAGACCGATCAAACTTCAGTCAGAATATCAACAACGGGATAACCCAAGTCGTTTTAAGTTGAATCGTCTTCTTAAGCTTTCACAAATACTCATAAATTTACTGTCTTCTGGATCTATTCTAGCTTTCATGAATATTGATTGCGTTTTTAAGTCAACAGGTCCGATGTAATATGTACTACTTTCAACCTGAAAAAAAATCAACAAGTGCCGGAAAGTACTGTTTTTCAGTTGCAACCTAGTTAGCTATTCTCAATTCAACTCATGGAGATAAAGTATTTATCATTAAAAAGTAAAGCGGATTTTTTAATATTTATCTTTAGAATGAAATCATTCGCTTACATCATAAATCTTATTATAATTATAAGTGGTACCCAGATTGGTGATACTCATCATAAGTTTTTCAATCATCATTCATCATAGTTACTTTTTTATTACCGTGTTTCACTTGAACTTACAACTTAAGTTAGTGAGACTCTACTTTACGGCTGCAAAACGTGGCCATTAAGAATAGAAGATACTCGTAAGTTATTAGTATTTGATCACAGATGTCTTAGAAATATTGCTCGCATCTGCTGGGATCAGCGAATAAGTAATAGTGAAGTCAGAAGCAGGGTATTAGGGAATAATGGTAAATCAGTTGATGAAGTCATGAATCTTCATCAACTGAGATGGTTGGGCCACGTGTAACGTATGCTTGAACACCGGTTACCACGACGCACAATACTGACTAGTATTGGGGATGGTTGGAAGAAGGTTGAGGACGGCCAAACCGAAACGTAGCATCAGAGCTTAAAGTCACTAACCTCTAATCTGAGCCATGTTGTTAGATGCAGACTACTTGGTTGGAGTCCGTGCGGCTATCGTAATCAATGGTTGGAGACTCTGTGTGACATGGCTCAGAATCGATGACAATGGCGTAGGTGTATACACTCTTTATCTTCCCTTAAACCTTGAGATTAAAATTGCTTAATACCTTTCTTTCTACTAATTAGTTTTCTCTCCGTGTATCATATCCTTATATGAAATGTTAATTTTTTACTACCATTGAAGTAACTGCTACTATGAATTCGGTTTTCATCTTGTTATGCTAATGAGGTGTGGCGACTTGGACCGATACATATACGTGTCCGGTCCTATTTTGTAACGGACTGACCGAGTAAGACTCTATTTCATTACTGTGAATACCATATGAAAATTAATTTTTTAATTGGTTTTAGCTCGATAAGGCATCTTTTGATTTTTAAGTGAGACTATTGAGATGTCCTAGCATAGGGGCTAAAGACGTCATTCTATATTTCATTGAAAAGTCAACACTATTGACATATAACAGCAAACTTATTACACAAGTGTGTGAATAAGCACTTAACATTAGTATTTTACAAATATATTCAGTCGCCACTTTTCGTTGTTGAAATAATACAATTCAGTTTGAGGATATCTTCTGTTACGTCAGCTTAACTGTTTTGATAATTGTACTGGAATGACTTCAATGGTAGTACTAATAATTCAATTGAAGAAGCAATTTCTAAACCCTAAATGAATACTTACCATAAGATGGAACTGCTGATCAATTTATCCTTTTCATTCGGAAATCAAAAGTTATAGATGGGGAGAGAGAGAGTATGTAACCAACATTTTAAGGTTTGTTAAAGAATGAATGATTAAATAATCATTCATTCTTTAAAGATGAAAATGACATTAATAAGGCAACCGATTATCTATCACACTTATCTGTCATACCACTCTCAACGTTTAAACTAACATTAACACCAATTCGATCATAAGTTATATTTGATACTATCATAGAAAATCTCAGACTAAATAAGTAATTATTTTAAAACAGTCGTATGCTTAAATTACTTGAAGATTGTCCTCTCCATAATTCGACTCCAACCAGGGGATCATTGGAAACCAAGGAGGCTTGGATAGTTGCTCAAACCTGGTTTACGACTCTGGAATATTTCACACTCACTACCTTCCCAAAGGCATAGCTTATAACCTTCAGTTTTCTCAATGCGATGACTGTGTTCCAACTAATGAATAAAAACTCAGCGTATAGCTTTTCGATAAAGTTACAATCTTGAACTACATCACAATTGTTAAAATAAGTTTGTTAGAATACTTAAACTCTGATGACTACTACAAATATATGCTTGAGTCAGGCCATAGATATCATAAAAATCATAATTTTATGAGAAGGGGTTTTTGTGGAGATTTAGTCCTGGGTTCGAATCTCGCGAGGCGAGGTCGTGGATGTGCACTGCTGAGGAGTCCCACAATAGAATGAAACGGCCGTCCAATGCTTCCAGATTTTCTATGGTGGTCTAGCTTCAATTGAGTCACGCTTTCAACTATGATAATTTTATGAAACCGAATAAATATGGACATCGTTAAAAGAGATAATCAATAATTTGATGATAACCAGACAGAGCATTCTATAAAATATGATGCAATGATGTGAACTGAGTGATGTTAAAATGAGATGAGTTTCAAATAAATCTTTCAAATGTATAATAATAGAGCAGGTTGAAAATGAGAACTATTGTATTCCAATTCGGTGGTATTTAGATGATCTGCTCTCTATGTTAACTGGAGGTCCTGAGTTAAATCATCTAAGGAATTGTGAGTTTATACTGTCAAGAGTTCTTACACTTGGGAAACGCAGCTACTAAATGCTGTTTGATTCCCCAATAATTCCTCAGTTAGTGTTAATCCATGAAAAAACCGTCTTTACATTAGTTGTTTTCACAAATTATTCAGTAAAATAGAAACTGAATCAAGTAGATTTCAGTTATGAGTTTATGGTAGGGAGGCTAGTTTATGTTCTAGTTGAGAATACTACTAATTGGCTCTGAAAATGGTCAGAATTATATAAGAAATTGAACTTGTTCCTTTTGAACTTAGAGTTTCGAATTTTAACCCCTATAATTCTTACTTCTTACATTTGAAGGACTCTACACCTAACCGTTCTAGTACATCACTATTAACGTGCAAGAACATTTTAAACTGATCGTCGTTGGTTTTATGGGTAGTTTGGAATAAATGAGTTATTATCGAGGTGTTCATTGTCTTAACTTCACGTTTGTTCAGTTATGCTGGAAGTAAATAACTTTTCATTAGAAAGAGTATAATACACTCAGGTTATATCCAAGTCTCTTAACATATCTATAATTATTTAAGCAATTGTGTCATATACATGAGTATTAGTTGATTTTCTACGAAGTACAGATAGTCTATGTCAGTTTAATAACGGTAATAATAACAACAATGGTAATGGAAATATTCCACAGGAGAATATTAACAATTGTATAATTTTACATCGTTGAGATCATGTGTCAATTGAAGCTAGACCACCATTGAAAACCTGGAAGCATTAGACGGCCGTTTCGTCCATCATATCGATGAAATCTTACGATCTGTAATTCCATGCAACAACTCATAATATCAGTATAGGGTTGTGGAAATTGTTAGGTCTAACATCTATCAGTTCATGATCTCAATTAAAATTGATAAGATGATAATAAGAAAAAAAGAGCAAATTTTAATCTTAAGAAAAAAATTCAAATACTTACTGTATTACAATTGAATGGATCCAAATATTCTTTGTTATTTTGTTCAAGATTATTCATTGAATAGATTTGATTTTGTATAATTTTCTATGTCCACAATCTATTTGCTTAATAAATAATTTACCGATGAAGTTTTAAATTGAGGTAATTTTATATCATATATAATTCATGATATAAACATATTATAGAATAGATGAGTTTCAGGTTAATTAAACTGATAGATGAGACTAGAATAAGTCGTTATCACTAATCCATTTTGATGAAATGAAGTATGTGTTGTATATGTGTTCATAAATTTGTATGTAAATTTACTTATTCTATAGACTTTCTAATGCAAGTTTATTTCAAGGTTAAATGATGAATAGGGAGAGAGAAAAACAGGTTTTTTTTAAAAATCTCTAAACCAATCGTTGTAACATTTAAAACGGTTATGGATCTTATTGGTTTATTGGAGAAAATGAATTTTAGGGTGTACAAATAATTCATTGTTACATATGTTGTGGAGAATAATGAATATCATTGTTAGCATTGTGAAATAGTGTTAGTTGAGCAAATAGTAAAAAACCAAAAAATATTGGACAACTTGTCCTTCCTAGTATGGAACTGTTTAGCAGTGCGCACTCACTTGTCGTCAGGTGTGATTTGTTTGGCACTCACTGTTTTGTACTTGTGGGTTTCACTTTCTCCCTTGTGAATGTTGAGGTCTACTTCTGTAGAAGCTACCGCTACGGTGCCAGTCATCGTCTGAATTGGTTACTATGTAGAATAACAGGGTAAGTCGTCCGTAAAGTTCAGGTCATGCAGTTGTTTCCAAGGGGTTCACTGTATTTTGTGCTTTTTGAGACAGAGGTGTCTTCATAATCCAATCGAAAACCTGAAAAAAAGGGTAAGAATACTCAGTCTTATTTGACACCACTCTTTACTTGGATGGATACATGTGCTACCATTCATGAACGACTCCGCAGTTAAGTTCGTAGTAGTTCTTCATGATGATAACGATCTCATCCAGCACTCTGTAGTGTTGAAGAATATTCCACACGGTTCTCTTATCCATTCTGTCAAATGCTTCTTCATAATCAAAGAAGTTGATGCATATCGATGTTTCATTCAACTGATCATTCGAAACTAATCCTTACTGTTACAGCTTGTCTGGTACATGATCGGTCGTTACGCAACCCGGATTCTTAATCTCGCTTCAATAACACTCTAATAAAAACTCTTTTTGTTACTGGTAGCTATAGAAAGGTCTGTGCGTTCTCCTTCGATGTCCGGTGGGTTCATTGAGGTCTGTCTATTCAAGAGTTCTTTAATGTGCTCTACCCACCTGTCCCGTTGTTCTTCAGTCTCAGTGATTGGCTTATCTTGTTTGTCATTGACCAGTCCTTCTGGTTTACAATATTTCCCTTCTAGTTTCTGTGTTGTGTCGTATAGTTGTTTGATATTTCCTTCTGTTGCAGCTTTTTCTTCTGTCGTTGCTAGGTCTTCTACGTATTTCTACTTGTTAGCCTCAATTCTCCTCCTCACTTGCTTGTTTGCTTCAGTGTATTCGGCATGTGTCTTAACTTTCCTTGTTCTTGTTCGACTGTTATTAACTTCTGTATTCTTGTTCTTCCTTTCTTGAATCTTCTTTAGACTGTCTACAGAGATTTATTCTTAATTCTGCTATTCGAACTTGTTACTGAGATTAGTGTTGAACTCAGTGGACTCGTTAGCATCTTATTTCAAAGCAGTATTAATTCAAGTGGTAAGTTCTGATATACAAAGTTAATCTAGTCTGGTGTAAAGCACAAAATTATAGATTACTCTAGATAGTTAGGGATATGAACGATTCAATTTCGACTCCAAAATCAAAATATGCTAAGCTCATTGTGAGACCAGTAAGTCGTAGAAACAATACTACTTGGGCTTGTAGGTGAGCACTGCCGAGGAGTTGCGTACTAGGACAAAATATCCTTTTAGTACTCCTGATTATCAGTGATTCTTCAACCAGCGTCTGACTGTGTTGAAAACTATTTTCAGTACTATCAAAGTTTATAATTTATGTTTAATCTTATCTGAAAGTATTCTTGTGGATTAGAGATAAATGTAGTATCTTGAGAATTGATGTTAATTAAATAACCTATTTTTACATAACTCAGTGATTTAGGGAATAATGTTACATCTGAGCATTTTTGTTACTATCAAAATTTGTAGAAAGTGATTAGTGCTTCTTCAATCAGTTCATTATTACCAGAAGTGACTTTCTAGTTGACTTTGATTTTTAAAGCTTCAAAATTTTTGTCTACACTAACGACTTGTTTGTCTATGTCTCATTGTTCCAAACTTTTAGAAATAAATTTCTACGTTTAATTGTAACCATGATAGTACATATTTGTTTATCCTTTAAATTTCCTTTATTTACTTAAAATTATATAAATATTTTGAATAACAAACTATTTACAGTTATTGTTAATTTCTTAAGCTTTATTTATACAATTTGTGGTATACTGACAGATCAACACAATAAGATTAGTCATCAATGTTGACCTTAGATAATAATACTACCAATGATAGTAGTAGTGATAAATAATGATAATAAATAGTAATAATAATAGTCATAAGGATTTTATTAATAGTCACGAAGCCTTAGAAAACATGTTGATGAGGCTAAATCAACAAAATATACTCATTTATTCTTTTAATGTAACTACTCTTTGATATATTATATTGTTAAACTTTTCTTTGTACACCCGAGTAATATATTGTCCTTCACAAAATATCATATGATTTTGAGATGGTTGAGAAGATTTGTAGCTCAGGTGGATGATTTTGTTGTAGGTTTGTTCTCTGAGCTGACCAAAACCATCCAGCTCAGAGAACAAACATACACCAATATCATATGATTTGTTGTTATATATTCAATTGATCATAGACAGAACTGTAAATTCCGTTGGTGCTAATATTTCTTGTAGTGAAGAAATTAATTAAATCAGTGATACATATTGATTATGATGATTTTACTATTACTACAATAGTAAATCAGAGACTGATAAGTTGAGAGTAGTAGGCAAGTTTATATTTTTCTCTTACTTATTATAACATGTCATGACATTAGTTTTATTCACAATGACATTTTAGTAATACTTTTAACCTCAGCGTAACACTTTAGTCGATACTGAGTTTATATTTCTCCAATGTAACATTATCTCAGGTCAATATGTTTCGTACTAATTCAGTGTAAATTTTGTCTAATATGACAGGTGAGAAGTTACTTCCAATGTGATAATTATATTACCTACGTTAGTCTGTATGAACTTTGTACGTTTTACTGTAACCCCGTGTATCTTTTGATTTATATGTTTATGTAAAATCGGTATATTGGGAGTAGGTAAATATTTATTGCATCATTCTTTCATGTTCTTACTATTCGTCGTAGGAATCGTAGTGGTTTCTGATGGTCAAGTATCAGAAGTAGAAACTCGGATATTACTAAGACGTTAAGGTATCGTTTATTAAGCAATGAGTACCATTTACTTGAAGTTTACTCGACAGATAACCATTAATGAACACTAAATAAGTCTGTAAAAATCAGTGATACGATTTCTGACTTTTTTTCATGTGAAATAGGTTTACATTTGAAGATCTTCTTTCTTCAGTCGGATCTAGTTGTATGTAGTGTTTCGATAGAAAAACGTGTTACGAATAGTCAAGAAAGTAAGATCAGTAAAACGATATGAGTTACACCAAAATCACTGGTATTGTTTTACTGACTTTACTCTCTTGACTGTTCGTAACACATTTTTTTATCGAAACAGCACATACAACTACATCCGAGTGACGAAAGAAGATCGGCCTTAGAAATATTGTTTGCATCTACTGGGATCACCGGGTAAGTAATAGTGAGGTTAGACTCAGGGTATTAGGGAATGATGGTAAATCAGTTGATGAGGTGATGAATCTTCATCGACTGAGATGGTTGGGCCACGTGTTACGTATGCCTGAACATCGATTACCACGACGCGCAATGTTGACTAGTCTAGGAGATGGTTGGAAGAGAGTTAGGGGCGGCCAAACCAAAACATGGCATCAGTGTTTGAAGTCACTAACTTCTAGTCTGAGCCATGTTGGCAGATCCAGACTACCTGGTTGGGGTCCGCGTGACTATCGTAACCAATGGTTGGAGACTCTGTGTGACATGGCTCAGAATCGATGACAATGGCGTAGGTGTATACACTTTCTGTCTTCCCTTAAGCCTTGAGATTAAAATTGCTTCATTTCTTTCTTTCTTCCTGTACTATATCCTTATATACAAGCTTTCTTATATATATTACCATCACTAAATTAACTACTTCTATGAATTCGGTGTTCATCTTATTGTACTAACGAGATATGGTAACTTGGACCGATGCATATGTGTGCCTAGTCCTACGTTGTAAATGACTCAAAATCACTAGTTATTTTCATCTACTTACAAAATCTAAATAAAACAAATAAAAATGGATTACTAGAAGTCCAATTTTGAAATAGAACCATTTATAAAATATTTTCTTGTCCATCATTGTTTCAACAACAACAATAAAATCCTTACCTAAACCTATACAACAAATTCGTTGATTATTTATTGTTGACAATTCAAAATCTAAGTCATAACAAGTTTTCAGATTTCTATCAAATATAGTAAGATTTGTTTGTTGTTTGTTTTTTTCATACTGTTAGCATTTCCTATCTTAAGAGAAAAAAAATTTATGTCTATTTGCATAGTTGAAAGCATGAGTCAGTAAAGTGCTCTGGCGCGGGATTGGTAGGTCCTGGGTTCGAATCTCGCGGGGTGATGTCATGGATGCGCACTGCTGAGGAGCCCCACAATAGAACCCCCAGGTTTTCCTTGATGGTCTAGCTTCAATTGACTCATGCTTTCAACTATGCAAATACTAAATCTCCACAAAAACCCCTTCTGATTATCTCTATTTCCTAATCAAAGATTTAACTATTTTAGTAACAAGATAACTTGAAACCGTCATATCACTTTTATTCTTCATTCAAATAATTTAAACAATAAAGTTCTAATTTACTAATTACAATTTATTTTTCCCTTATTCATTGTCAAATATTTTATTACAACAATAATAGGAAATTGTTTTTTGTTTTAATGAGTAAGATTGAAAATAATGTTTAATAATTAAAACAAATAGAATATAAGATAATGATAAAATAAATGAAATAAGAGAATTATTATCTGTTTGATAAATTTACTACTTATTAGATAGACAACTTAACAAAGAAATCGAATAACAAAAGTTTTGATGATGATGATGATGAAAAAGAAAAGAAAAACAAACAAACAAAATTAAAGGCTCCCTTTTTAACCGCCACGATTTTAATCGTTAGAACTAATTAACAATAGAAAGTGTTTAGTTTTTTCTAATTAGCTATTCAATATTTGAAAACAATAATTTATGACGATAGAAAAATAAACCCATCCGAATATATTCATCATTCAAAAAGTTTATCGATTATATGAACGTTATTCATAAGTTGGTTAATTGGGATTAATTGATGTTATATTGTATAACTGTTGGTGACGGTTGAATTTTGTTAATCATGTTGTAATGTGGTCATATAGTCTAAATGACTAGATATTTTGATGTACGGTTATTGTTTCAGACTTACATTGCGTGTCTATGTTATAACTAATTGACTACTAAGTGATGACGTGTATCATGTATTTCAAGTTCCTCTTAGTAATGATCAAATGCCATCGATCGACTTGCAGTGTGTCTACTCGTCTAAGTGACTCAACATCGAATGCAATATGTTGAGATGTAATGTGGTAGTTGGAAGTAGTCGACAGGAAATCCTTGACCTAGACATTTTGTTGATTAGCATTTATTAGCAGGCTATACCTGTAATCTTGACGGTACTAATGCACCCTGGTAGACTTTTAATGGTTCATGTATCTTAGTCCATTTAAATCGTATTATAATTGTCATTGATTATGTACATGTCGCCAATCCTCGTACATAATCATCGACTTGACTAGCGTTAGTGAATAACGGAATTAAAATAAATCAAATACGAGAATGAATTTTTAATATGTATATCTCATGCAACTGATGATCTGAACAGACACTCAAGAAAAAGCAGCGTAGTAAGCGAAACGGATCAAAGAAGGCATGTGAGCCAACTCAATTGAGTGAAGCGTGACTCAATATTTACAGTCAGACCAAAAATAAGTTACAGACACATAATGAGTAGGGTAAGTAATTAACACACATACGATCATATACAAAATAGCTGGGGTTATCAAGAGAATAAGTGACAATAAAAATGTGACTTGAGAAGAATGAATATATTAGTTTGTCCAGAAGTTAGAATAACCTATGTGGGCTTGACATAGTACCAGCCACCATAGATTCAACCCCACGTTACCCAGCTTCAAAGTCAGCAATGTTTTCACCGTGCTATCCGGGCAGTAACTGAAACGATGTTTGGACTTAAGCTCAGTCTTCATTCTCACTGATTTATTGGACACTTAATTTCAGTATCACATACACAAGAGGTATAGTTGATATCTGTCTATGAATAAATTTTGTGAATTTTAACATTTCATGAAATTTTTAGGGACAAGATCACTTGAATAATAGTTTAATTTACCAACTACTTCAGTGTGAATGGGTGCTTTGCATTTAAATCATTAACTGAAACCTATTGTTCGCTGATATAAAGTAAGTTTTACAATTTAAAGACTTGCACGTAAATTGTTTGTTGTATTTGATCAACTTATATCTGTTAATAGGCGCTTCATGACCGAACTTCAGTAAGTCTAAATTCATACCACAAACGACAGATATAAATCTAGAGTTGTCATTTCTACCCGTTATGATAAATAAATAAAAATCCTAATTACATACACGAATAAAAAGTTGTATATGAGTGTATTTAATTTATAATGTTAACGAGGATTACGTAAATAAATATTTGTTTCGTTAATTAGTGATATGTGCTACTGATGTCGACAGATATAAGTAGTATGTATCATCAATCAAAAGTGAAATGCCTGGCGGCAGAAGGTTAAGAAAATTGAAGGAAAGAAAACGAGAACGGAGAGTAGATGGTGGAACAATCAAGGCTGAGATAATTGATTGATATTTTGCAAATGAAGTATTTATTGTATGGTTCTCAGATTTTACTAAGTGATTTTGTAATTTTGAGTTTAAATACATTTGGTTGTCCACGCTAGTGTTCTCGTTAACTACAGTATATTTATGTCTTTAAAAAAGTCTTCGATACATTCACTCAACTTAATGTTTGTGTTCATCGAACTCCTTAAAAAACCTCTTGTCCTACCTCTGCAATCGTATTTTACACCGTAGAAGCTTAATGTGACACTAGTTATTTAACTCCAGTTCTATTTCACTCATTAGTTTTTTCTTCACTTTTCATCTTAATGAAAATTTAACAAATATTCCGATGCTTCACTAAAAATGTGTTATAAAAGCTATCCGTTTTACCCTAAATTTTAACGATTTTCTAAACACAATTTTTAAAAATATTCGTTACCAGGCTCTCTTGTTGTTGCAGTTCAATCAATGAAATTGAAATAAAATTTAGTTTGTTAATCATGCGTATTAACAACCTTTTATTTGAGAGAAGATAGTAACTTGATTATTTTGAGTTAAGCATTTAAGGACAGATAAAGTTTCTTCATTAGGGAACTATGATTATGAAGGGGGGGCAGACTACATCGAATTGAAGACGATCAAGGAAAAATGACTTTCTTATCGGGTTCAAGTGTGTGGATGTAATCATGTTACCTACCACTTCATATAAAAAGTAATTATCAAGACCAGATGTCCAAAGACAAAGTTTTAAAAACCGTATTACCGTTAGTAAAACAAATAATCGATTACACATAAACTACCATTACATTTCAAGTATCATATTTAGGACGCATTAACCATGATTATCGGCTGATCACTATATCATTTATATGAAACTTATACATCATTTAAATGAACAGTTTCACAAAAGATTGATGCAAAATATATAGAAGACAGGTAAAAAGATATTATAACTGTTGAAATCTCACCGACTGAAATAAAATAGTTCCAACGAGGCGTCAAGCAAATTGATGGATTTATCTACAGTTTGGTGAATTAGTTCCATCAAGAAAATATGATTACAAAATTGTTTAAAATGTTTCGAAAGAATATCTACTTTTTTTATAAACCGATAATCTATTGGTTGCAGTTAGATAAAAGTTGTACTAAGTTTAAATAGAGGGTGGATGGAAAATAATATGATCAAACAATTATATTTTTGATAGTTGAGATCATAAATCAATTGAAGCCAGACCATCATGGAAGACCTGGAAGCAGTGGACGGCCGTTTCGTCCTATCATGGGACTCCTTAGCAGTGCGCATCAACAGTGGTCAAGCTTCAATCAACTCATGATCTCAACTATTAAGATTATTATAATATCCACAAAACCCCTTCTGATATTAACTATAATATCTTATCTTTTGAAATTCCATTATATCTTCTATTCTTCATAGACTGTTGACAATCATTTATTCACATGATTTCGGTTTGAGCAGTTGATTAAAATAAGCCTTAATGTTGAATGTCATACAAGTTGACAACAGATTCCAGATCCAATTTATTAATGAGTATGAAACAACATGGTAATTCAATAAACAGCTGCAAATTATTAACATGGAAAATGAAATATACTCAAGAAGCAAAGAAAAAGAATATTTTTGTTAAAGATTTCAATTAATGAACATCAACTTGAATTTCACAGATTTAGCAAAATGATGTATGTCACACTGACGAACATTTATCCAAATGACTTTGACACACATTTATACAATTTTATGACTATCATTATGATCTGCTTTATTTTATTCTACACAATATGAACATTACATTGCTTGGCATTCATCACACACATAATCCATTCATTTTGTATAACACAAATTGAAATCATTCATTATCTGTGTAACATTTAGTTATTAGTAACATTATTCGCTTCAAATAATTCTCTCCACTCCACAAATCCAGACGAAATCTATAAAACAGATCACACTCATAACAACATACACAAACAAATACACACACACACAAACAACAATAGTCGAAAACATATTTCCATCGAAATTCATTAGTCTATTTTCATACAGTAAATAAAGAGAAATCAAAACATTATTTAACCGATTTCTCAACCAACATCTCCATACATCCATTCGCTCAATCACTAGCTCGCTCGCTCGCTCGCCCATCCACTCACTCACTCAGTCATTCATTCATCCATCCACACTTCCATCCGTGCTTATTCTATTCATGTCACTAAGGTGTAATGTAGAGTAATGTACATGTTGTGGATTATCTCATGTGGTATGAAACAATGCGTAATTAGTGAGTGACACGTCATCCAATCCAATAATCATTGGTTCTCCTCACTTTCTACAAATTCCCTAATATTATATTATATACTACCTCTCAATATGGATTGGTCTACCACGTTGTTTGAACAAACATATGCAGAAATGGATTGAATATATTTCCACATTGACATTTCACCAAATGATTATGTCTGGAATTTTGTCAACAAGTTACTTTGTGTGAATATTCTCATTCGTTTAGTAATAGAATCGTGATTCAAATTATCAACAATGTAATGCAACCATCAAATCCATCTTAATCATCGTGATCGGTGTGCATTATCACATTGTTGCTTAGGTGGTGGTGGTGGTGGTGGTGGTGGTGGACAACATATAGGAGAGGTTTAGTTGAGTGAGAAATTAGTATATGTGAATATATATAGAATAAACGTATACGTATGGTTGTGTGTTTACTAACGGATAAAATATTGAAATCGGAATAAAAGCCATTAACCAGTATTCAAACGCATTCTTCTCACTGAAGTTGAAAAGAAAATTGTTTGGTGAGGAAATCATGATCTCAGTTTCCAAGCAATCACATTAATCACTCTCGTGTCACCAATATGTAAATGAATATAATTTACTAGCTCGGTGACAATCTTATTTGTTATATCGTAGTGATAAATACAGTGTTGTGTATGAGGAACATGATTGTACTGTGAACACAGTGACATGTTGACAACTGTTGCATTTCACAATAAAAATCATACTTGTTTGTCTATATTCCATTGTTTGTGTAGAAATTTTCCAACTGTTTTACTCATGAATGATGATTGATTTTGTTGGAATTTTAGATCTGGAATTGTTGTTGATATTTTTGACTGTGAAATGGAACACTTAAGGTTCCATTTGTTTGAACTCTTAGATTACCACAGGTTGTAATTAACAGTCAAAAAAACTAATTATTGTCAATAGCTTTATCATCTATAATTATCATCATACGTTGGACAATCTAGATTTAAAAGTATCATTACTTTTAGATAAGGACCACATGTCCCACTCAAAATTCATTCACCATACTCTGAAATCGGAAGAATATTGTTAGTTGTTCACAACCACTTGGGTTTACTTGAAAGTGAATAATAAACTAAGCAACTTTAACACCTTTTTATTGTATATTCAAATAAATATAAAACATAGAAATTGCATCTTGAGCTGCTACTTTTTAAACCGTAGTGATAATTCATAAAGTGATTATCAGACTGTTTCATATTGCATTATAAACGAATATATGTTCGTTTACATTTAATATATTTTGAAGATTCTTGTCCATCTTAGTGAAATACATATCTTTTATCAGCTTCTTTTCTGGTTTGCATATATATTTCAGTAATGTTTTCAGTTTATGTTTTTCATATTAACAATTTTGATTGAGCAACCAATACTAGTTGTTTTCTGAAATATAAATTCTGTCTTTTGATGGCGACAATGAGAATGTAAACTACAAAAAAAAGGAAGGAAAAAAGAATTAGAAATCCACAACGAATTTGTACCGTCCTACTGAGCAACTTAAATTCACTTTTCGATTTATAGAAAGTTATCTAGGAATAGTTCATTTCTCTGGTTAAATAAAATTATTGTAGACAACTGAATCATTCAGTATAGGGAATGTTATCTGGTAGTCATAATACTTGGGCATCAATAAATTTATAGTGAGTTTACAATAGTAACTAAATAAATTTGAAGATTGAAGTAATAACAATAGATTGTAAAGTTTAGTCAAAAAAATTTCATTTAGAAATCTTATGAATTTATTTTAAGGAAAAGATATTAAGTGACCTAAACAAAAACAACATTATAAGCAAGATAGATAGTAGCTAGCAGTGGAATACAGGACGCGTCTCCACTGCACAAGCAATTGATGATCAAGACTCACTAGCTAATTGGATAACGCGATAGCATTTTTTAAGCGAATGGTAATGGGTTTGAGTCCCAGAGTGTACATCAACTCTGAGATGCAGGCACATTCAGCTGACGAGTCCCAAATAGAACGAAATGCGCGTCCTGGATTTCACTGCTAGATACTATCCATCTTTGCTTAGAGTGATCTTATTTTGTTTCAATTATCTTTCCAATCTTCTGATTTTACATAAAATATTCTTTAGATTTCGGTACATAGAAGGAATGTGCCACCAAATACTTCCAGTGAGAATGTCTTTTTATTATTTAGATATTTTAAAGTGATATTCAACAGGAAAATGATCAGCAATGAATTTTAGTTGTAAATTATAATTGATTGTGTTCCATTAGCGTGGTACTAAAACAGTTTAAGGTAAAATCAGTCATATTAGCTTCTACCATGAATAAATACTTATTCTAATCAAATTTAACTCTAAGTCTTGTGATGTAAAATGTCAGCTTTCCTTAAAGATGAATCTGGAGTTTAGTTATTTATTTTGGCACTAACTGGTGATAAATTCCTAGTAGATCTTAAAGATGAGTTCTATTTGTTTCAAATTAGTTTTATGAATGCTGAAAAGTTTATATTAGATTTAGTAAATGTGTTTTTTAGTTTTGAAGAGCCTATTCAAGGAATGCAACTAACAATTGAATGATGCATAAAAAAATTAATGTCACCAAGCAGAAGTTAACTCAATGAGATGTAGTGTAGGTCATACCAGCATTAAAAACTCATAAACACTGAATCATAAAGTATCAAGGCAAATTTAGGACTGAAGACATTTAAAACAGTCTTTACGATATTAGTTAATCACTTTTTCTTAGCATGAAAGAACACTTTATATTATCAATGGTCACATTTAGTCTGTATTTGGTACTAGCTAGCGATAAAAACAGAAACCCATATTTCATTGTTACTGATGCTATTACTGATATTTGTACCACAACTAAAACACAAGATATTTTAATTTTCGGAAGCTAATATCATTACGTATATATAAACCAAACATGAGAGAGTATCACGGATGTGACACTTACCTAAATCAAAACGGTAAACTGTTTATTCATCTTATTACAACATTCATGATCCCATATAAAATCTTAAATACTTAGCTTTTAATTACCTCTTCAAAATTTTTATCCGAAAGCAGTTGAAAACAGTTTCATTAAAGAGAATTGAGAACTCCTTTTTAATGTACGTTAGTTCCAAATGGGAAAACTTAAACTGTTGTTCGATCAAAAAATAGCTATTTATCTTAAATGATTAGGCATATAGTACATTTGATTCTTAAACATTTTTGGATAAGTAAGTAACCATCTATCAATTTCATTAATATAACGCTCTAAAGTCTCACTTAATTTTTTTATCAGTTAATAGAAATTACATAAGAAAAACCAAGAAGTTCATAATCAATCCCTTTCAGACGTGCTGCCCCTCAAGCGGTAATGTTAAGACATGTGGGAAGACAATTGTCTCTCGTGATTATTTAAGCCTAGACGAATGAACTAGCAAATATTGATTTTATTAAAAATATTACTTGAATAGATTGGATTAAATATTAAAAAAACTGCTTATTACTCAATTTGAATAGGTTTTCTGTTAAAATACTATAGAAACTTATAGAAGTTACTTTATTTCTACAGGTGTATGTATTCAACGTCTACATATAAATATGAATTCATTTAAAATACAACGTTTAATGTCTCTTCTTTAGCTGTATCTCTTAATTTTCTGACCATTTTTCATGTATCCATCTCGAGGTCATTGACGAAATGATATCGAACTTTTGTTTTGCATCATATTATTCATTGTAAATTTAAAAGGACTTCAGATGACAAATAACTACTGAAATAGAAGGAGTTCATTTATTCTGCAAGTAATGTTGTGTTTGCATTTTCAAAGATATTTTCATTAATAATGAATACAGTTTATTATACATGATGGTCACTTACATTTAGTTGGATAGTCATCAAGTAAAATCGCCTCATATTTTAAATGAAATCATTCAATGTGCAATAATCTTAGACAATTATTACAGCGAAGAGTTCAAAGCCTCAGAGATAATTCGACTTAATTCATACCAGGCTTAGAAATTTGTACTGCTACATAACATTTTTGGAGTTGGCTTTTAAAAAAAGTTTGACGAGAGAAGAGTGTTTTGATGGAAATGAACTGGTCACTATACACGGCTTCAGGTGATTGCGCCGGCATAAATACATTAGGTTCATAAATTGTTGGGTTAACAGGTGTGTAAATGCTGAGTTACAGATACTGCCATCAAGTCATAAACTGGGCTTTATCAACTATATTGATCAACTTGAGAAATCGCTTCACGCACTAGTTAAAATGAATTTATCTTTTTAAGCCTTCTTACTGGTAAACAGGCGAATTGTGAACATTTTCTAGCATCAAACAATTACTTTGTGATCAAATTGGGCGGAAATCCTAAACTTCAATCATAATAATTAATGCTTGTTCAGCGAGGAAGATGTAATGCAAATCAAATGGTCATTACGAGAATTTATTAGATTAACCATTGTTTAAATGGTTATCTCCAATTAAGTCATTAACGATATGGTAATAAATATTAACTCCCAGCTTAAATTATGCATAGAAACATTTTTCAAAAAAGATGAACTACTTATGAGTAGCCAGACGAACTGTACAACACACATAGTGCTTTACTAATATTCATATCTAGTTTATCCAAGTCTTGGAAGTCGTATTGTCAGTGTAACTAAGGAATTGGGAAATTCCGTTCCAGTAAGAGATAACAATCACATAAAATTAGATTCGTTCAAGTTTATATCAAAACAGCTTAGTCTTTGTATAACTCCACTTGGAGTCCTTATAGAGTTCCTGCCTTCCCCAAGCCGGATAAAAGTGGAGGTTTGGAAATAGGGTTAGTAGTCTCATCCTGTGAAAAGAAACCTTACTAAAAAACACTAACCAGAAAAATTTGTTTCATAAAATTCAGAATATTTAAATTAGAAATTATATTAAACTTCTCGCCTAATTTATATACTTCAACTAATAAATCTCATTAACGGAAGATACTTTTTAAAGACTGGTTCTAGTTGTAAATATCATTCGTCACCTGTTCGTCGCATTTAAGATCTCACTAAAAACCAGCGACCTTGATGCATCATCATGAAACTCAATGATTACTGCATTTGTCCATCTACTGTTCTTATCAACAGTTAACAAATCTTACATATATCTGTCGCTGGATGATTAAAAGATTATGAAAGCACATTTACTGAACCTATTCTACTATTTAATTTCATCTATTTCTAACAGGTCATTAATTTATCGCATTTATATGATACCAGCAATTCAAAGATGGTTCTAAATAAGTTTTAGCAATGATCAATCTTGTCGACGTCTGACACTTTCCCACAGTATGTGGTATCATTATACAGTTTTATAATATTCAACTTTATATTTGTCTATAGGCGTTGTTGAAAAGAAAGTAATGAAATACAAATCCAATAAATATATTTCTTTTTGTTATTCAAGTAGTGCTTTTTGTATGCACTGTAAAGTCACGATGACTATTTATTATTCAAACATTTGAGTATGAAATCCTGATAAAAACAACAAAGCTGAAGACGATAATAAAATGCTTGATACATAATAATATCGCCGTAACGTCATACCGATTCTTAATTTACAAACTCATCTTTCTCACTTTGTATAGATTGCTTATCTTAATCGCCCTAACAAAACATATCTTATTACATATTAAATTGACATGACTTTATTATCATCATTATCATGATCTTAATTAACCAGATAGAATTCCTCCTACTATAGATTTTCTTGATGTGATTAATTTTACTATGTTCACTGTAACCTGACACCTTACAAGCAATTTTTTAACACTATTTAAATGACATTTCTGATTTATAAATGACAATTTTTGAAGTGTTTGAGCCATAACAAATACCAAGATCTACCATTTCGTAACACATGACATTGTCTAATTCGCTAACATGAATTGTTTCGGTCGTTGTAACAAAATAAATATCGACTTATCACCATAAAGTCTAATGATGAAGTCATTAAAAAAAACCTTTGTTCCAAAATACATTATATGGAATATCATATGTAGATCCTTGAATAGTCCAAACAAATTGAACATACAATAAAAACGTTAAAGTTGCTTAGTTTATTATTCACTTTCAAGTAAACCCAAGTGGTTGTGAACAACTAACAATATTCTTCCGATTTCAGAGTATGGTGAATGAATTTTGAGTGGGACATGTGGTCCTTATCTAAAAGTAATGATACTTTTAAATCTAGATTGTCCAACGTATGATGATAATTATAGATGATAAAGCTATTGACAATAATTAGTTTTTTTGACTGTTAATTACAACCTGTGGTAATCTAAGAGTTCAAACAAATGGAACCTTAAGTGTTCCATTTCACAGTCAAAAATGTCAACAACAATTCCAGATCTAAAATTCCAACAAAATCAATCATCATTCATGAGTAAAACAGTTGGAAAATTTCTACACAAACAATGGAATATAGACAAACAAGTATGATTTTTATTGTGAAATGCAACAGTTGTCAACATGTCACTGTGTTCACAGTACAATCATGTTCCTCATACACAACACTGTATTTATCACTACGATATAACAAATAAGATTGTCACCGAGCTAGTAAATTATATTCATTTACATATTGGTGACACGAGAGTGATTAATGTGATTGCTTGGAAACTGAGATCATGATTTCCTCACCAAACAATTTTCTTTTCAACTTCAGTGAGAAGAATGCGTTTGAATACTGGTTAATGGCTTTTATTCCGATTTCAATATTTTATCCGTTAGTAAACACACAACCATACGTATACGTTTATTCTATATATATTCACATATACTAATTTCTCACTCAACTAAACCTCTCCTATATGTTGTCCACCACCACCACCACCACCACCACCTAAGCAACAATGTGATAATGCACACCGATCACGATGATTAAGATGGATTTGATGGTTGCATTACATTGTTGATAATTTGAATCACGATTCTATTACTAAACGAATGAGAATATTCACACAAAGTAACTTGTTGACAAAATTCCAGACATAATCATTTGGTGAAATGTCAATGTGGAAATATATTCAATCCATTTCTGCATATGTTTGTTCAAACAACGTGGTAGACCAATCCATATTGAGAGGTAGTATATAATATAATATTAGGGAATTTGTAGAAAGTGAGGAGAACCAATGATTATTGGATTGGATGACGTGTCACTCACTAATTACGCATTGTTTCATACCACATGAGATAATCCACAACATGTACATTACTCTACATTACACCTTAGTGACATGAATAGAATAAGCACGGATGGAAGTGTGGATGGATGAATGAATGACTGAGTGAGTGAGTGGGTGGGCGAGCGAGCGAGCTAGTGATTGAGCGAATGGATGTATGGAGATGTTGGTTGAGAAATCGGTTAAATAATGTTTTGATTTCTCTTTATTTACTGTATGAAAATAGACTAATGAATTTCGATGGAAATATGTTTTCGACTATTGTTGTTTGTGTGTGTGTATTTGTTTGTGTATGTTGTTATGAGTGTGATCTGTTTTATAGATTTCGTCTGGATTTGTGGAGTGGAGAGAATTATTTGAAGCGAATAATGTTACTAATATCTAAATGTTACACAGATAATGAATGATTTCAATTTGTGTTATACAAAATGAATGGATTATGTGTGTGATGAATGCCAAGCATGTAATGTTCATATTGTGTAGAATAAAATAAAGCAGATCATAGTGATAGTCATAAAATTGTATAATTGTTTTACGAAGTCAATGTAATATTAAGCTATACAACATTTATTATAGTGTAAACTTAATTTTTACAAATACAGTCTGGCTCACTGCAACTGAATAACCTTACTACTAATTACCATCACCTTCTGTTTATCTACTTAATAAAATGATCATATCCTTCAGTACAGTCTATATTGGTTTCTACATTATGAGACTTTCCATAATTTTTTAAAAGATGGTAGAATAATCATCTGACTTCTCAGTTTATGAATCTACCAGATTAAAAATATTATTGGTGATATATTCGTATAAGAAGGGGGTTTTGTGAGGATTTCAGTAATTTTATATAGTTGAGATCGTGAGTCAGTCGAGGCTAGATCACCATGGAAAACCTGGAAACACTGGACGGCCGTTTCGTCCTATTGTAGGACTCCTCAGCAGTGCGCATCCACGATCCTTCCTCGCAAGATTCGAACCCAGGACCTACCAGTCTACCGATAGACGACTGAGCAGGAATCTAGTGTCTAACTTCAACCAATGCACGAAATTGACCAAAAATTCACCAATGTCTACAGTAAGTTGATATCTCCCAACAGACCTGGTTGAACTCCACTGGTTACTGCTTCTCACTAGAACTACAGGAAATACCTCATGGAGCCAGTCACTAGTGAGCATATGATCATCATCAGAAGTAGGTTTTGTGGAGGTTTGTTAAGTAAATGGAATAAAATTGTGTTCATGTTTTCCTTGTATCTATATTTGTATGTTGTAAAAGCGAAAATCAAATTTATCTTCTAATTAGTTATTTTATGATAACCTTGCTCCAGTTAAATTTCCCTTTCTTGAAATATTCAACAAATTATTTAGTTTAAATTCACTTAATAATGTTTGTTTGAATCTTCCCATCGATGTGTTAGGACTGCAACTGGTCAGTCTCTAATTAGCATATGTGCATACTGTGCGTATTGTCTCGATATACCTTAATTCACAAGCATGGTAAGCAGAGATAGATACTGGCTAACATCAACTCTGAGATGCAGGCACATCCAGCTGACGAGTCCCAAATAGAACGAAACGCGCGTCCTGGATTCCACTGCTAGTCACTATCCATTTCTGCTTACAAATCATTTAGTTGTTTTTAAATTCACTGATCACTACCTGGATCGGACATACATTAAGGAAATCACCAATGTGCATTACAAGGCAAGCCCTAACTTGGAATGGTGAAGGGGAGCGGAAAAGAGGAAGGCCAAAGAACACACTACGCCGGGAAATAGAAGCAGATATGAAAAGGATGAATGTTAACTGTAAAGAACTGGGAAGGATTTCCCAAGACAGAGTTGGATGGAGAATGCTGGTAAGCGGCCTTTGCTCCTCCACGAGGGGTAACAGACGTAAGTAAGTAGATAAGTAAGTAGGTAAGTAAGTAAGTAAGTAAGTAAGATCACTACCTAAAGCGTTATGTTGATTTCAGAGAATATAGATTAGGGAAAATGATTTTCTTTATTCATTTATATGAATAACAAAGATTCAAGGTAGTTCCTTTCGTAAACTAATATCAGTTTAAATTGTATAACCATTATAACCAAATAGATCAGTAGTTAGTCATTTAATCATTTATGATTATGGCTCAGTTTTCTGAATAGGCACAAAGCAGAACTATTAACCCCCGGATTTTGACTAACTGGCTAAAGTATTCTGTGTATTAGTTTGATAACCAGAGTGGTGTAATTTATTCCATTTTTCCTTCCATTTTCTTAGTTTGGCCAATTGTTTTTCGTTTAAAAGTCGTAGTATACTAATACATAATCACTGAAGTTATTCTGCATTTCTTATTGAAAGCCATATCACCAATCATAACGGATAATGAGATCCTTTAGTTAACAATGACTTGTGGGCCATACGATCCATATTTGTAAAATGTATTATACATTAAGTTACGTACTCTGTAAATGTTCAATAGGTGAAACATTTTCTTTGTGAATTATTCCGTTTCAATTATCTGTAGGAATTTACTGGTTTTTACTAAATTAATATTGTTGAAATGATCTTTTTGAGCTAAATCAAACTATCCTTGATTTCCTATCATGATTTAAAAAGGACCAGTAAACTGTAATGAAGAATTTTAAGTTGTAATTATTTAAGAAGTTAGTTCATTGTATTCACAATTATACGTTGGTTTTTCATTACTTGTTGCTCAATTTTTTGATGATAAACTTCGATTTCATTCATAAACCTTGTTACTATTGAAATGGGATTTTCGATCGTTCATATTTCTAGTTTATAACTACAAATGTAATGAATTATGTTATGATAAGAGACTGTCCAGTTGGAGTCCTAAACATCAAATGGGAAGATCCAAACAAACAATGCTAAGTTAATTTAAACTTCACCCCATTGCACAAGCAAGTGTCTATCAGGACTCAGTAGCTAAGTGGATAACGCGATGGCGTTTGAAGCGAAAGGTACTGTGTTCAAGTTCCAGAGTGAACATCAGCTCTGAGATGCATGTACATCCAGCTGACGAGTCCCAAATAGAACGAAACGCGCGTCCTGGATTCTACTGCTAGCCACTATCCATCTTTGTTTACCATACTTGTGAATTTAGGCTATATCGAGGCAATACGCACAGTATGCACATATGCTAATTAGAGACTGACCAGTTGCAGTCCTAACACATCAATGGGAAGATTCAAACAAACAATACTATGTGAATCTAGTTTATTATTATTAAAGATACTAGTCATTGTGAATTTACAAAATCCCTTATTTTCTATTGTTCGATAACTCATTCGATAAATCATTTTTGTATTGTTTGTTTGAATCTTTTCATTGATGTTTAGAACTGCAATCGATCACTCTCTTATTGGCATACGTTCATCCTGTACGGATTGTTTCTATATTTAATTAAGTCACAAGCATTATAAGCAGAGATTGAAGACCAAAAAGGGCGTTTCTTCCCATTTGTGACTCTTCAGATGGATGCATCTGCATCCCAGAGTTGATTTTCACTTCAGGATTGTATTACTTACGTACTTACACCTATTAACACTCCTCGAAGAATATAGGACACTCACCACCATTATCCATCCAACTACATACTTAACAATCATTTCCAGCTCTTATTCAGCCTTTTCATATCTCCTTCCAATTATCGACATAGTGTGTTCTTGGGCCTTCCACTCTTCCGTTTCCTTTCACGATTCCAAGTTAGTGCTTGCTTCGTGATGAAGTTTGATGATTTCCTAAATATATGTCCTATCTACTTCCACCATCTTTACCTAATCTCCTCCTCATTTGGAAGTTGGTTTGTTCTCTCCCACAGTAGGTTGTTGTTGATGGTATCTGACTAACCGACATTGTGTATATTACGTAGGCAATCGTTTATAAATACTTGTAACATCTTGATGATGGTTGTAGTAGTTCTCGAAGTTTCAGCTCCACACAGTAGAACTGTCTTGACATCCGTATCGAAGATTGTGACTTTGATATTGGTTGCTAGTTGTTCAGGATTGTATAGGTATATTTAAATGTTATTTTTACATTTTAGAGGATCATATAACTTAATATATTCAAGAATACGTTTGTTTTTCAGTTTACCAGTTTGTTATTGGCACATTTTTAACAAATAAACAAAATAAATAGACAAATTTTCCGGAAAAAAAATCAACCTATACATTTTATCTTGAATTTACAGGCATAAGAAATCAAAATAAAGTAGGAAAGTATACATATATAGTTGTATATTCCTCTGAGCTCATCTACTGAAACTTTTATATGATATAACCATTTTTCAATAGTATAATTCTGTATATAAACTTGTTTACTTAACTGAATTCGGCAGTTCAAATTTTATTCCTAGACAAAAATCTAAAGTGAAAAAAAACAACTTGGAAGCTAATTGATCATGTTTGGAAATGAAGCACACATAGAAAGAAGACATCAATTCATTACTTTGTTTATTTCTTATGACTTAAAAAAGTTATATCCCTCAAGAACACATTTGTAAAATGTAGAATAATTTTCATGATATTTCTGTTTGCACAATTTTCATTTTTCACTATAGTTATATAGTTTATTTATAGGTTTGTACACAGCTTTGTTTTGATATTCAAAGCACTTTCCATTTTTGGTTATATGGCTTTTGATCTGAGCCTAGATCTGATCTGAGTTTTATTTCTGTTTCCTGCTAGATTAATTTTTTAAGAGAATTTAAGTCAGGCTTTTCTTTAGTAAGTATTTTTAAACATTCAGTTATTCATTTTATCTTCAGATCGGTTATTGTTTTGCTAACTTTGTTATTTAACCGATTATCTGACAGTAAAATTTATTTACTCACACTCAACTACAGTTCAATAAGAAGCATTCATTCTAATGTTATTTCCTAATGTTTTTATAGAAATGATCGTGTGTTTATTAGTTGGTGAGATCCCTTGGAAATTATCAGGAATTATCTAGCACAATAGATCATTGAAATTATGGACCGATCAATGTTAGACCACCAATAAAGGGCTGGAAGCACTGAACGGCCGTTTTATTCCAGTACTGGACTCCTTAGCAATGAGCATTCATGATCCCACACGCGGGAATCAAGCCCAGGACCTTCTGTCTCGTGTACAAGCACCTACCCTCTAGACCATTGAGCCGACGTCGAACTGTCTTAGTGTTCAGCTTCAACCAGTCTGCAATGTTGCAGAATCATCTCCAATGTCTTCTGTGAGTAACTGTCTCATACGCGACACAGTTGGACTCCACTGGTCAGTAGAAATACATTTCCCAAAGACGATTTAGATTTATAAGATTTTAATTGCTCGTGTTTTCACATGGGGTCTGTTTTCTTTAATGCTTACCTTATCTAGATATATTTCATCGTAGTATAGTGTTTGAACACGATCTCAGTACTATACATCTACAGTGGCAGATTTTTTTTCCATCTCGTAATCTGTTTCATAAGGCAGAGGTTTCAGTGAAAACTGTACTTTGACATTTTATTACTAAACAATCCTAACAAATACCATTCGATAAGGATTAAGTCTCTTTAGAATACACGTTCATGTCAACAGTATCAGTCTAAAAATCTATTAACAAGTAAATATTCTCAACTAATGAAAATAGAAGAATATAAAGTTAACTAAAAAAAATAACACAGTTTCTTATGGAATCGAACATCGCTCCCAAGAAATGAACAAGTACCCCGGTAGTTATTTAACTACCTTTTATTTTGGACAAATAATATTCTATCTATTATCTAAGTATCTTTCTATACATATTTATAATAATCTACAACACTATATAAGACCTTATTCTGATTATTATTTGTTCATTTTATATTCGTTAAATTCTATCCAATCTGAATAGAAAATATCGTATTGATTTTTCTGGAGAAAAAAATTTGTGATAGAATGAAATTTTTTACACTTGGTATTTATAATAAATTTAAATGAATTAAGTCAAGCATATGTTAGGTATATTCATAAGATGTTAGATTTTTGTTTTGATCTGTTAACATGTAGAAGACAAATATTTGAAAGGATTACAACTAATTAGTCTGTATTAACATGATTATTCTTGTTATATCTTGTGGCCGAGTAGATGCCCAGTTAACGTATGAGTTGGTAAGACCGCCAATCAGAGAGCAGCGAATTATCAATTGGAACAATGACACACGGAAAGCGTACGAGCAGTCTAGAGTGTTTATCGGTCCTGCTTTCTGCCTAGCCCAGCCAGTTAAGTACAGAACACCAATAACAGCCTCTACGGTATGAATCCTTGTGTTTTAAACATACTGAGTTTATATACCAAACAGACTGACCACATCGTAACAATAAAATAGAAAATAAGATTTGTACAAGATTCAGCCAAATGTGGCTGTGAATAGGGGGAACAGTAATCAATAGACTGGGGATAACTTAAGAATGGTAAATCGTATGATGACAGTCTGTAGGTCAAAATAAAGCTTATAATAAGGGTAACATGGATATGAATAGTTTAGTTATTTAGCAATTATACGATAAAAATATATGCATAATACTGGTCCATAAATGAATGCCAAAGTTACCATTCACTATTGTTATCGGGATATAACAATTCTAAATAAACTAGACTGATAGTGTTGTTTTTTAGTCATGTAGCTTTGGTATATCCGGATCGTGGCTAGAAGCGAGTTACAGGACGATCTTATCATCTAAAACACGGTATTGATAAATTTACAAATGCTTTCCTCCCCTACTACTACTGCGGTGTATGCTACTTATGTTTACAGAAATAAGTAGTATGTAACATCAGTCAGAAGTGGAATAACTGATAGCAGAAAGTTTAGAAGTTTCAAATGACGAAAAGAGAGAAGGAAACTGATAGGAATCAACAAGAATGAAGGAACAATGAAGTTCGTAAGAGACAATTCAAAGAGGATGTGAAAATGACGTATTTGATTTATGATTTTCACATTTTACTAAACCACAGTGTAAATTGGTCTGCCCCACTTGAGTGCTTGTTCACTACACTACACTCTTACTATTAATACTACCACTATTTTTACTGTGTAAACTTCCTTATTTAATTGATCTAGAATTGTTTTAATTAATACACGAAACAGCTTAGATAATTTTGTCAATACACAAGTTGATGATGATGGAAGCAATTCTAAATGACTGAGAGTGTAAAAGACAGTTCTAGCAGGTTTTATTGGTCAAAATGAGTTAAATTTATTTTATCACACATATTAGAATGGTTTATCAGATTCATTATACCTAAGCTGGGGCTGATCGATGCTTTATAAAAAAATGCTAAGGTGTATTCGACAAGATTCAATAATCAATAATGAAACAAAGTGAAAAAAACTACGATGTCCGAATTTTACTTTTGCCTATAGCCCATGCAAGAAATAAAACATTTTTTACGATACAATTCATTTTTGTACTGGTTGTTTGAATTCTTTCATTTGATGTTTAGGACTACAATTGTTCACTCTCTGATTGGTATATGTTCATCCTGTACGGATTGCCTCGATATTGCCTTAAGTCACAAGCATTTATAAACAGAGATGGATGATGGCTAGTGGTGGAAATTTTACGATACGTATATATAAAATGTATAACTAACAATTTGTTATCTACTTAAAAAGAATATCTTATTGGTGTAAATAAAGCCATATTTACAGGTTTTCTATATTTGGATATTCTCTGGTTGAAGAGAAAATGAGGACATTGCTAAGTTAGACGATATATATTCTTTTTTACAAATAAAGAGTGACAACCGTATCTGTTGTTCACTTTCACACGAATCTAAAATCCTAGAATACTTTTCTCACCAGAGTTTGTTATAGTCTGAAGAACACTTGAAATCAGATGAAACTGAACAGTTGTTTTATACTGAATTAGGATTTTCAAGCAGTATAGACCCACGAGCTTTTCATGCAACAAAGTCAAAGCCTTCCATAATCATAATGAGAGCGTTACTTTTGTCTTACTGATTTGAAAATCGATGGTTTATATTTCTAACTTCAGTCGATTTCGTTATAGCTCAACTATTATTTCGTTTCCATTAACAATATTTTATATTAAACAAATAAATGTCGAAAACAGAAATCAATTTCATTTCAAATCTTATGAACCTAAAACCATAACTGAATAAATAGAAATACTATAGGCAGTTGTTGTGATTAAAGCAAAGGGAATTCAAAAGGATTGCATAAGTTCATTTTCCATCAGTACTTTACCTGTTTTTCTTTTTTTTTTCGAATAACCCCCCAGTTAATGTAGACTATTTCAAGTCATCCCACTGACGTTTCTTTTTTGTAAAAAGTAAACATTTTATTAACTGTCAGTCATAAATAATTAGCTTCATAAGTCGTTTTAATCCAGTTCTAAAAAAAATTTCAGGAGAAATCAGTTATTCAAAAGATTTTTCTAATAATTTTTCAAATTATCTTAAATCAATTATTTGGAAAGAGGATCTTGATGATCATTTGGGGAAAATGTATGTATTTTGTATTCAGAAATGATAATACCGTGAAAAAACAGAGAATCAGGTTAAGAAGAATATAATTCATCTCCAGTGATTTAACACTATAATTAATATGCTTCTTTTATTAAGATGTCAGCCTAACTTGCGATGCACACTGGTTAAAAAACACCACATCAATTAATACAAGTTTAACTAGAATCTATAGAATCTCAGAAATGACCTGTATATTACAGCATAGCAAAGTAAGCTCCAGTTAGTTCACGTAGATAAGTGCAAGCGGTGATTGTGTTTCATATGATTAGACAATAAAAATAAAATAACGTTAAGGAGAATACATATTATTTTAAACGAAGGAATTAATGATTAAAGTTCTTCACTCCATGTATTTGATCTAATTTCTCAAGTTCAAAAAACAAATTTTTTATTATCAATGAGTAGATTTTCTGATAGAGCAGTAATGAGATATTATCTGTTTTGAAGGAACTATCTTTACTTTTATTTGTCTGCGAAACAAATATTATTTACCATGATTTTCCCTCAACTAGGCGATTTCATCTATATATTTAATATTGAGATCATGAACAGCTAAATGTTAGACCACCATTGAAAACCTGGAAGCACTGGATGGCCATTTCGTCGTAACGTCAGATTACTCAACAATGCACATCCACGATCTTGAACACGAAACTCAAAAAACTGAACCTCCAGTCTTGCGCACAAACCCTTTATCTCTCAGCTATTGAGTTTGCATCCAACAATGTTATTGTCTCATTTCAATCAATCCACCATATCACGTGACCACCTTTCACTATGTTTTATGGGTAACTGTCTCACACCCTACAGGGATTAGCTCTACTGGTCACGGCTTTTCACTAGAATCCCAGGAAATCCATCTGGAAGCCAGTCACTAGTGAGCACATGATAATTATCAGTATAGGGTTGTAGAGATTGCTGTTCATTATCTTAATTAAAACAACAATCTCCACAACCCTATACTGATAACTACTTATTTTTCATTACTCATTCATATAAAAAGACTGAGAATTTACAAGATCAGTTACTTAGGGCTCATTAAGTAAATACATATTAATCTCACGATACTAATTTAATGCTACAATGAATCGGAGTAAATTTCGTTATTTATATTTGTCTTTAATCGTATGTATGGTAATTCATTGTTTAATGCATAAAATATGGTTAAATTGAATTGTTCAAATCAATACAAAGAAATGTTGAATTTGATTAAGATCAAGAACCGATCTATTTTAACAATCTACACAACACCCAAAGTTACAAAGAAATGTAGTGATTATGAAATCTATATTCTAAGATTTTCTGTCATGAAGAATTTTACTTTTTCAACTTATTTGTTCTCTTTCCTCTAGAATTCCCCAGTTTATATAATTGGATTAACTTTCTGTAAAATTACATAGAAACTATATTACAATATGTTGATGGTTCTGAAGTCTTCATTTAATAAGCAATATTATGAAAAAAGCTACCAACATCAAAGTTACCCCTTGTTATGACTATACTGTGTTGAAGAGTAGGGTGAAGGAATATTATTCTAGATTATTTGAATACTCAAACAGTAATAAATTCTAATATGAACGATGAATAGAAAGTAGAAATATTGATCGCCGGTTTATTATTCCTACATAAATAAAGTAGGTACGCATATATTTACAATGAGTTTGTGTAACTGGTTGTGACTACATAGTACCAGAAAATTTATGTATATCATGCGAAATTCATAGACTTTAATGTAGTAAAACACTTCTAAATATTATGTCAGGTAACTTCTGAGTACTGATGTCATTCAACTGGATCGATGACACAGTCTTTCATTTCATATGAATTACGTAGTGTTATATTAGTAGGGGGTCTGTGAAAATTTTCATGTGTTTCTGGATTTTATTTTAATTCATCAATTGAGCATAATTTAAGGGGAGTGTCATAACCTATGTAAATCATGAAATATTAGTCATATTTAAGATCCCATCATCACGAAGTAGAAATTTAGCAGTATAATTTCTTTCGTGTGTATACTAAAGTACGTTCAAAGTAAGAAAAATTACAATCTAAAGAAGTTATAATTTGTAGTTATTGTGTAAAGAATGACTATGTATTGTAGAGTTTTTTATTTATCGCTATGTTATTTTAACAAATTCCGGTAAATAAACAACACTTTATTGTATAAAGTTAAGATCATGAGTCAGTTGAAGCTAGACCACCATAGAAAACCTGGTAGCACTGGACGGCCGTTTCATCCTATTGTGTGACGCCTAAACAGTGCGCATCCACGATCCCGCCTCACGAGATTCCAACCCAGGACCTACCAGTCTCACGCCAGAGCACTTAACCAATAGACCACTGAGCCGGCATCCAGGTTAGACATTAACACCGCTGGGTGATAGCTCAGTGGTCTATTGGTTAAGTGCTCTGGCGTGAGACTAGTAGGTCGTGTGTTGGAATCTCGTGAGGCGGGATCGTGGATGCGCACTGTTGAATGTGTCTCGCAATAGGACGAAACGGCCGTCCAGTGCTTCCAGGATTTCCCTAGTGGTCTACCTTCAATTCACTCATCATTTTAACTATATAAAATGACTAAACTCTCCACAAAACCCCCTTCTGATAATGCTTTATTTGTACGGTTCACGATATGAACTAATTTCTTGTCACACATACATAGAAGTACTTTACTTACCTACCATACTCATGCTACAACTATACCTACATCTACCCTCTCTTTCATGTCTATCTATCTATCTGTATCTATGCACGTATTCTACAATCTATACATGTATACACAATGTCTATATATGACATAATTTTCAGGGACTCCATACATTCATTTTATAATATAGCATCACTTTGTGGAATTAATCATTTAGCTTAGGCTGATCATACTCTATAAGTAGACCAAAAGCTTTTGTTTGTATCAACACTCACCCTACATTCTAATACTTATACTTCTAAGTAGATGATGGCGAAATACTAAACCGAATATCCTGTTTCTCAGTGTCCGAAGAGAAATATTAGGAAGCAAATAATCGCATGATATTAATATAGTTCTGTATACAGGACTACTTATATTAAACTTCCACTACAACAGAAATGAATTAAAGTCGTATTAAAAGTTACGAAAAATGAAGCTTAACTTGATGAAAAATTAATTGATGATGAAGTTTGTTTGTATGCTAATGACATTTTAACTGTCCATATTTACGTTTATTTAAATATTCAACTCCTAAATAATAGGGCGGTCAAGGTTAATATGATATTATAATAAGTACATGTACAACAACGTGACTAGTTCACAAGTGTTAGGAAATATAGAAAAATTCTCCTATTGAATTTTGATCTAACATATAGAACAATAGACGTATGCATGTAGGGTTTAAAATCGATAAAGCTAGGAGTGAATGTGATCCTCATAATAATAGTTATAGAGGGAAAATAAATACTCATTGAGGTTGAATGAATTCAGGAAATATTTATCACCACTAAGGTTCTTACTTAATGACAAGTATTGCTCAGTGTTAACAATAACAAATCTGCTTGAAGAATAAAAATGGAGAATTATCGCTATGCATAATATTGTAAGGTTACTTTACATACTAAAAACAATGATGCAATCGTCAAGGTTATGAAAAGATAGAGATTGTAAGTGAGCGGGTATACTGTCATAATTTGTGACGAAGCAAAATTCTGGCATAATATCTTTAAAAGTACTTGTTGTGTTTTGAAAAGAGATTCTACTCGGTAATGTAAACCAAAGGACTTGAATGACTTCTGAACTTAACTGTATGAGCTCTTTTTAATATTTATCTTTTGAGAAGATGTGACTCACCGGTTTTAACTTTTACTTTCCGGCCATTCGGCTACAAATTTAAATTAAATTGCGAGCATACATATTCATCAGTGAGTACTGGAGCTTAAACAAAAGAAGTGGAATCAACTGGCATTGATTATATAGTTTACTGTTTGCCTATTAATCATCATGGTAGGCTATCAAAATATAAGTCTGTACGGCAAGAAACTAAAACTGATATTTCGATCCTTATCCATTGGAGAACACTTGGAGTAAGATATTAGTTTTGTTCATTTTTTATGACATTTATCGTTGTTGATTTCATGTTGATATTTTGTGTATGGACATGTTACTTTATCAGATAAAAAGTATTTTGTCTTGTGAGCAGTCATTACTCAGCCACGCTGTTATGTTGAGTACCATCTGTTGAATGGCATTCTCTTCATCCGATTAGATAACCATGAACTTTGTTCACTTATGAAACCCTGCTCGAAAATAACATCAAGTGCAATATGATCCCAAGATGACAACTTTGTGTTTGTTTTAAGCTACATCCATTTTAGTGAAAACGCAACACTGATCCATGACTAGTGTTATAGTTTATCTGTTTTTAAAATTTGTTTTTATTATTATAGTCGCCAGATTAGTATTTGTATTGTAGGGGTTGAAAGGCTTATTTACTAGGGTAGTGTTTCCAGCTAAACAACCGTGTGATAAATAGCTATCTGCAGCTAATTTTGCATATGTAATCTAATATTTATGAATATGCTCTCGGTACATCTCTATTCTCAAACGTTAGAGATTACAATGCAAGACTGAGACTTATGGGAATTATTCGTTTATATCTCATTTGAGAAATAAAATGAGTAAATTTTCTTCGTTGGTGGAATGACTTGTTGTTTAATGTTCGCATCATGGAAATACATATCGAATACTCACATCTACAACCTGCTATAACTGGAGCAAATAGTTAATAACTAATATTTATTTTAAATCACTTGCTCAAATGCTTTAAAAATTCGCATGAATCTATCCTTAACTACTATGTAAGAACTTAATAATAACTCACATTTTCCATGATCGTTACTTCATGAAAATGTAAACTATTCACATTACTATTAATACCAAATACTTGTATTGTTGTTGATATTGACCTCAAGACTCCATTTGACTAGTGAACATCAACATTTAGGTTGAAAACATTCAACTGACGAGTCTCAACTAAGTGAAACTCACATTCTGGATCCAAAAGTCAGCCACTTTCCAAAATAAGCCTGAAACATTTTGTAGTTACACGTTACTACATATTACTTCTTTTCAACAAAAGAGTGTCTCTATAA
The DNA here is from genome assembly GCA_944470415.2 of Schistosoma rodhaini. Classification (NCBI taxonomy): domain Eukaryota; kingdom Metazoa; phylum Platyhelminthes; class Trematoda; order Strigeidida; family Schistosomatidae; genus Schistosoma; species Schistosoma rodhaini. Next base: position 61,582,786 of record OX104044.1, read on the forward strand.
CACAATTAACAATAACTATTCCGTTATCTACCATTTGAAAAGTTTTTGTTCCAAGTAAATTCGATCCGAACATTGATTAGCTCACTGCATGGTGACAGTAAAAATACTCTGGAAAATGACACAGCGGAAACATCATTAGGAATAGAATTCGAATTCTAAAAGAAAAATTCTTTTTTATTTGCTAGGTTTTACTGAAGTAGCAAAATGTCATCTACATTTGACTATATTGATCTGCCTATATATATTGTACATGTACTTTTTTTAGGAACCTTTGTGACCTTGACAGTGTTTCCTTATAATTCTCTCCTAAACTAGTATAAGATTAAGTCAAAATGTTTTTTTATGTGCAATAAATAAGAGATTAGGCAACATCACGGATTACAAATGCTTTCATTTGACATATTTTCATGGGAAAGGCTATTTAAGTAGTATAAACATGGAATCAGTAAAATAATCAAGACATTCAGATATATTTTTTGAAAATAAGGAATTCGTTTATTAGGGTTCAATATGCATCCTTCTTTGTTAAATGAAATTAATCAAACAGATGGCCAAGTAAGTCACACAGTGCCAAAGAAAACTTGTTTATATTGAATCTGTGGATATGTATATATTTTATATACTTAGTAAAATTATATTTTGATTCTTGGCTAGTAGTGGTAGTGCGTTCTGTCATGCATGGGGTTCGTCACGTAAGTGAATTTTTATCTTAATCTCGATATTCATACTGTGACTCGATCCGATCACTTGTCATTTTGAAGGCCGATAAATTATCTAATGATCTACAGGACTACATCAAGCACTAAGTTTTTCAGCAGTCATGATATTTATTTGTAAGTATCTGCGATTGCACGGTGTTTATAGTAAGGACTAATTGTTGAGAATTTTATGTTACCAAAGATAACACTAAGATACTCACTCAAGGTTCATAAAAGACAACAAATGCTGATCGAAATTGAGTCTTGAATATCGACAAACAGTAAAAATAAACACGAAAATAGGCAAAATTATTTTTTAATTAGTCACTGAATATTTCGTTGATGTAATAATGATCAGGCAGACTATAAAATGGTCGGTTATTTGATAGTATTTGGATCACTTTATGTTCATTTAAAATCATACTTGTAATGTCGATAACGTACATTTTATGTTGCATTTCAGTTCTTAGTTCTCACTGTCATGCTCTGTGTGAAGTCGTAAATCCATAACTTGTAAAAGTACTCAGATGAAGCTAAACAACTATTAAGTCTCCCAAATTCTTTTTTTATTTATATAGCAGTTATTATTCCTCGATAAAAAAACAGTTCCTTATTTCTTTGTTGTTAACATCTATAGGCAGTTGAACTTCTCACAATAAAGTTGGAAAATTGTAAACTTCCTAATCTCATGGACATGCTTCTGTTTCATATAATCCTTCCTATACAATATTTTCCATTTTATTACAAACTTTTCTGGGTATAAATCCTTTTTTCATATGATCATGTGTTCATTTTTCTTCCAAAATTGATCTTAAACTGGGCATATTGATCCTCTCATCGTCTTTCCTTGGATTTTGGATTTAAAAGTGATTTCGTATCTTTTTCTTCTAGAATCATACTGTCCATACCTAATGTTATCTTTTATCATTGATACTGTAACTATTCTTACCACACTGGCATTTATCGCAATAATTTTATTCCACTATTCGGATATGATTTAACAACTTAAAACGACGCACGTATATCCTAAGTTTTATTTCGCTTATGACTATCTGAATGAAATGGTTTTTTTCATGATCTCTTAATTCATTATAAATAAGGTGACTTACGTTCCAAGTCATATAAAAGAAACTCTTATTTACAATACTTTTGGACATTTTTTTGTGTTTTTATTTAATAAAGGGTCAAGAGGGCTTTTTTTCGGTCTCTTAAACAAATAATTCTTCTTCAGTACTCATTATACCATAAAATCAGGTAAATATTATGAGATGCAAATATTTTCAAGTGCTTTGCTTGGTAAGAAGACGCTGTATTGTAAGATACCAAATACCCTTATTATATGATTTAGAACAGAATGTATTATCGAACAACATTGTTTTCATTCACATTCTCATCAAACCTTACTATACTACAAAAATTATAAATAAAAGATTATTTGTAAAACAAATCCCATACATTGATATGATGTTTCTAACACGTTTGTTTATAAATAATATTATGTACTAGAGTGAAACATTCGAACTTGACCGTAAAAAAAGTACACCATTCAACTTGAAACTCTTCATCTGGATGTACCTGCATCCCAGAGTTGATGTTCACTTCAGGATTGTATTACTTACTTACTTACACCTATTAACACTCCTCGAAGAATATAGGAAACTCACCACCATTATCCATCCAACTACATACTTAACAATCATTTCCAGCTCTTATTCAGCCTTTTCATATCTCCTTCCAATTATCGACATAGTGTGTTCTTGGGACTTCCACTCTTCCGTTTCCTTTCACGATTCCAAGTTAGTGCTTGCCTCGTGATGAAGTTTGGAGATTTCCTCAATATATGTCCTATCCACTTCCACCATCTTTACCTAATCTCCTCATTTGGAAGTTGGTTTGTTCTCTCCCACAGTAGGTTGTTGTTGATGGTATCTGACTAACCGACATTGTGTATCTTACTTAGACTATTTTTTATATATACTTATACTTCTTTGATGATGGTTGTAGTAGTTATCGAAGTTCCAGCTCCACACAGTAGAACTATCTTGACATCCGTATCGAAGATTGTGACTTTGATATTGATTGACAGTTGTTTTGAGTTCTACACGTTCTTCAACTGTAGGAATACTGTATTTGTTTTGCCAATCCTCACCTTTACTTCTGCGTCATATCCTTCACTTTCATTGATGATGCTACCCAAGAAGTTCAAATTACAGTAAGTTAAAGTAAACAGTTTTAAAAGAATCTAATTTACTTGTTAAGTGGGAGTTTATACATCTGGCTTACAGTCTTGATGTGCTTGTGAGAAAGCTAGAGATACTACCCATTTTCTCAAACTAATGTATATAAACTGAGGTTCCAACCCACAACTTGGCAATCAAAAGAGGAAAACTTCAACCACGAAGTCATGATTATCACATACAAAAATCTTTCAAATCAGGTATATTTTATTGTTGCACTTGGATTGTCTTGTGACAAGTATGGAACTAGCTTTCGCTATTAAAAATATCCTTGTAATAGACCAACTAATATAGACATAATTATTCAGCAGCTTGATTTCTATTAACATTATTTTCAGGCCAATCAAACTGGATATTTTAAGATTAATGTAATACTGGTATATTTATTCGTTATGAATGCTGACACAACTGTTAATGAGTACTGTAGAATGGAGAAAAGACTGATGTCACGATGTAAGGAAGAAAGAATGTATGTAGATGAAGATTTATTTACGCACCAACAATAAATTCTCATCAGCTTCGGCCACAGACTCCACCAGTGAAGAGAAAAATCACACTAAATTATATATGATTTACTTATCTAGACAATAGAGAAATCTTACTATATTAAATCAGGCAGTATTTGATATAAATCGTTCAATAACTAAAGGCATGTATGCAGTTTCTAATGTCGGTAGACTTTACTGTATTAAATTACAATATAAAATATTACTGATTTGTATATTTTCTCCTTCCTGACACTTGAAAATAATAATCTATTGAAATTATAAACTGGGTTCGAGTCCCAAAGTGAACATCAACTCTGAGATGCAGGTACATCCAACTGAAGAGTCCCATAATAGGACGGAACGCGCGTCCTGGATTCCACTGCTAGCCACTATCCATCTTTGCTAATAATGCTTGTGACTTTAGGCTATATCGAGGCAATACGCATAGTATGCACGTATACCAATTTCAAACTGACTAGTTGCAGTCCTAACATATCAATGGGAAGATTCAAACAAACAATACCAAGTGAACTTTCATACATTGTTTTTACTTTAGCTAGCTCAGTCACATGTCAAAAATATATTATTAGCCTTACAAAGTAAATGTTTCGTTAATAAAAAGACTTATTTGACTAAAGGGCTGGGACATTTTACACTTTATATTTCTGATGTTTTCTCTTCATATCTGTGTATTCAAATGTTAGCAGATATGTTGTTGTTTCATAATTTTTACTGAAGTTTGTACTGAAAAATGTAAAAAACAAAAAAAAACCTGGTGTGACATTCTAGAACTTTCTAAATCTCGATAAAAAAACATTTCCCATATTGTGTTTAATTTGAATAGCTTAATTCACTGCTATGCAGACTTGAAAAATTGAATAAAAGGGTATGCCTGCGTTATTCGAATGACCTTTTGGGTGATATATGTGACATTTTTGTGAATAACAAGTTAAATTATGATAGAATTTCTACAGGACCACAAAAAAAAACTCACTGTGATAATTCCAACCCATGTTTAAAATGTAAACAAACAAACTGCTTCTAATCCATAATTATTTGTAAATATTACCTAACAATAGATAAGAACTTTCGTCTAAATTAGAGCGAATAGTTTCACAGTATTTGGGCGCCGAGTTGATGTAAGATATTAAATAGGAATTGTTGGATTTACTTCAAATTCATTCGCTGAGATTTTACAAATACATTATTCCTATTTAATTACCTATCAATGTTCAACATCATTGGTCTCTTCTATCACATTTAACTAAATTGAATAATTGAGTTTTCTTTGTTTAGTTAATTTGTGAGTTTAGTCTTTTCGCTCTTTTACTATAGACTATTGTATATTCATTGGAGTTGATGACCAATGACATAAATATTTAGTTTCTGTGTATGTTACACAGCCCCGTAATAAGCTGAAAAAATTATTGAAAACTTTGTGGGTCTCAAATTATTATGGATCTGAACAAATTTATTTAATCAGTCGAAAATATTTTTTTCTATCTGTGAATTTTAGTCAGTATAATACTGATTTAAGTTACATCTAACCCGTATAGATTGAATAGGTTTTGTTACTTAAATAATTTGCTGTTACGAACTGAATACTCCTACATAGACTGTAGTTTCAATCAGTAATTAATGCCTGATCTAGAGGTTAAGCGCTCGCGCGCGAAACTGATAGGTCCAGGGTTCATGGACGCGCACTGCTGAAGAGTCTCACAATAGGACGAAACGGTCGTCCAGTGCTTCCAGGCTTTCATAGTGGTCTAGATTCAACTGACTCATGATTTCAACTATAAAATTCCTAATCTTTTAACAGTGTTTGTTACATAGTAAAATTAATTTTAAATACATTTATAAATTAACAACAAACTTCACCAACGTAACTTTTTCAGTTAAAAGGTAAATACATATGTTAGTATAAACTCATTAAAAATCCCAAGGAATTGTAGAACTTAGTCTCTTAAGTTTAATACAAACAAACTTACATAGTAGACAGTATTTGAAGTCGGAGTAGATGGTGATACTAAAATTTTCTTATCACTGTATGAAAAAAAGAGAACTGAAATTAAATTGACAAATTCACTGCAGCTCAGCATCAGGTGGGATTCACTACTTTGTAAATTTCTTTCATTAATTGTTCAGGGTTCACTATGTGTTGGTGAGACTACTTTCAATTTCTATTTATTTATGGGAATACTGATACTCCAATGAATGAATAAATATTAAAGATAACTATTTTGACTCAATAGAATAATAGATATATATCAGTCATTTATGAAAAGGGAAACAAATTCCAACTTTAGTAAAAAGCTCTATGACTAGATTTTAGTTAAGTAATTAGTAAATAATGCTACCGATTTTACCTTGAATTGGGATAGAACAATTTGGAGCTCTTTATAATTACTTATTTAGAGTTGATGTAAGCATAAAAGCAATTATATGATTAATGTATCATTCATTAGTAACCTGATAATTTGTTCCTGTCGTACTTCATTTCAGCTAACTTACTGAACCTTCGTATTATTAGAGAGTAACATCATTAAAGAATTCTATAATATCCTAATTTCAAGAATACAGTTTCTTTCTTCACAACTAACTTATATTATAGTTTTTTTAGATAGAAAACATCAATCTATTACAACAAACATGTCATTTAAAAAAACTCTTATTCCGACAGATTTAAATAATTAATCAGTAATATTATTTAACAACATTGACTATTATAATAAATAGTGTAGGTGAAAACCTACTTTTCTTTATTATCCTTTCAAAGATGGTCAATAAAACAATACATTAAAACAAAAGTAAATCAAACAAAAATTGGATACATTGAAAGAATTACCTTAAAATTGAGAAATTCCTAAAAATAAGTGAAATATTAATGACAACAAAAGATTTTCCAGAAGGAATACTTAACATAACACTGAAGACATTAGTGAAATGGTTGCTTAATTTCGTGGATTGGTTGGAGTTAGACATTAACACTGTTGGATAACGGTCGGCTCAGTGGTCTGTCGGTTAAGTGCTCGCGTGCAAGACTGGTAGGTCCTGGGTTCGAATCTCGTCAGGCGGGATCATGAATGCGCACTACTGAGGATTCCCACAATAGGACGAAACGGCCGTCCAGTGCTTCCAGGATTTTTATGGTGGTCTAGCTTCAATTGACTCATGATTTCAACTATATATAACAGATGAATACTCTAAAAAGAGAAAAGAAAAAAGAAAACTGGAGATCACGTTAGTTTAATTAACAAAAATATTATCATTTTAATTTCCCTACTTCCTATTTAACTGATTACATTGAAATTCAAGTAAAGTAGGATAAATTAAATTATTCAAAAAATGTATTTCTAATTTAATCTATGAATTAAATTAAATTATTTCTTTAATTGATAAGATCAATTAAATACTTTTTAAATTCAATTCTTAAGTAATTTTAATGACCTTATGTTAACAAACATTATAAGCAAAGATGGATTGTGGTTAGTAATGGAATTTAGGATGCGGGTTTCGTCCTGTTTGGGACTCGTCAATTGGAAGTGAATGGTACTGGGTTCGAGTCCCATAGGGGACATCAGCAACCACTACCCACCTTTGCCTATGCCCCCGAATACTCTGGTACGGCCGAGAGTGGGGAGGGCCCGCCCTCCCTCTCGAAATGCTCTCACACGGCCACGCGTATATAGCCTCTGCCAGGGATGTTCTACTCACTGCCTTCTCGTGGCATTACTGTTGTTTACGAAATGAAGAAGACGAAAAGCGAATGGACACGAAGGGTCTAGCTAGGGGAGTTGGAAAACCCTGATTCCAAACCAGTGGTGCACATGGGCACCAGTATCCTGAGGGAACAAACGGCGTATGAATCGATCGTTGGTCATCATCTATCATGGGACTGCATCTCCTTACAATGCTCCACTGCCTTGTGGGTCAGATCTTTGGGTTGAATGCTCCGGGTGTGGCTCCCTAAGAAAACCAACTGTTTATATATATATATATATATATATATATATATATATGAGAAGCAATAACCAGTAGAACCAATCAGTGTAGCTTGTGACCACGTGATATACTGGATTGATTGAAGTGAGACATTAACATTGTCGGATGCAAACTCAATGTCGAGAGATTAAGGGTTTGTGCGCAAGACTAGAAATTCTGTTTTTGAGTTTTGTGTTCAGGATCATGGATGTGTACTGTTTAGTAGTCCGATACTACGACGAAACAGCCGTCTATTGCTTCTAGGTTCTCAACGGTGGCTTAGCTTAGATCAATTCGCTATATGAATTGTGAAAATTCAATTTTTACGATGATTATTTTTTCTAGGACAACGTAAAAAACCTAAAGCAGTTTGTTAAAAATAAGATGAACAGTTTGAAGTATATTTCACAGTAGAAATAAATTTATAATTTACTGATCTTATTTGATAATACCTCTAGGTAGATTTGTTGGAAAAATTACCATAAGTTATCGTAAATTGACAAACAATCAATATAAACGTCTTTAGACCTTATTTTATGATAATACATCATGATTTACTAAACCAATTACTTGACTTCTACACTCTCCTAATTGTAAAAAAAAACAGTGTTACTACAATATTAAGACAAGGGTTAATTGCCTAAGAAATCAATTATCAGTAATATCTACCCCTAACTAGCATTTTTTTAATACCTTTATTAAAGAAAGTTAACATTAAGATTCCTTATTTAATCTTATCCACTTCCTAATTGTTTTATATACATTATATTTTTTTCGACATTTATCATTCTAGTTTCACTTAACAAATGATTATAATTTTATTCAGAGAAGATATTTTTATCGGTTGGCATTTTAACCTACAGTCAACGCACTTAAATTTATATTTAAATACATCACATGGTAATGGGTACAATTGTATTTTATAAATTAGTTAATTCTATCAGTAACATTGATTAAAAGTTTGTGAATGATCCAATAATTTACAGGCGACTAGTGTAGGCTGACGAATTCTTCAGAGAAAAAGAATTCACTTAACAAATCAACTGAATTTGATAGTGTCTGGTTTATTAATGTATATTTCTAAGATAAATCAAATGAAAACGATTGAAAAAAACTTGAGCAAATTAAATAATAAAAATAATATATTTAACTCCGTCTGTAGCTCTTCTAGAGTTACTGTCAGTCACAAGACCATACAAAGAAGGAGGGTTGAACATGGAGTAAGCAACCCCATACCACAGAAAAAAGCCCCGCTAAATAAACGCTAACCAGAATAAACAAATTAAAGCATTTAAACTCTGCCCTTCATGTTCAAGAAAGAATTATGACGTCTCATGATGAAAGTTGGGGTTCTGCGAAAGTCACGAAGCCGATGCCCCTTCTAACAAACAGAGCAACAACTAATATAGGTACATGAAACGTCCGGAAATGTGGGAGACCGGAAAGACCAGTCAAATAGAAATGAAAATGAGGAGATACAACCTAGCGGTTCTCGAAATTAGTAAAACCCATTGAACCCAAGCTGGACAGCAAAGGCTGGATACGGTAGAGATACTTCTGTATTCTGGTCACGAACAGGAAAACGCTTCACACACTCAAGAAGTTGCTCTGATGCTGCCAAAGAAACACGAAATGCATTTATAGGACGGGAGTTCCACGGACCCAGGATCACCATAGCATCCTTTAAAATGAAGCAGGAGGGAATTAAAATCAGTGTTATCCAATGTTATACACTCATCAATGGAAGCAATGACGACAATAAAGATCAGTTTTACGAGAGGTCGCAAACGACCGTAGAGAAGTGCCCTGGAAAAATCTGACTATCCTGATGGGCGATCTAAACGCCAAAATCGGAATGAAGCTATCATGAGACGACATGGACTAGTAGAAAAGAACGAAAATTGAAAGATATTTGCAAATCTATGTGCATTCAATAAATTGGTTATAGGCGGCACAATATTCTTACACAAACGCATACACAAAACAACATGGATCTCACCGGACCACACCACAAAGAACCAGATCGATCATACTTATACTTACTTACTTACGCCTGTTACCCTTTGTGGAGGAGAATAGGCCGCTCACCATCATTCTCCATCCAACTCTGTCCTGAGCCTTCCTTTCCAGTTCTTTCCAGTTACTATTCAGCCTTTTCATATCGGCTTCTATTTCCCGGCGTAGTGTGTTCTTTGGCCTTCCTCATACTTATATCAATGAAAAATTCGGAAGGATAGTGGGAGAAGTGAGAACCAGGAGAAGAGCTGACATAGCTTCATGTTACCACCACCTGGTTGTGGCTAAGATGAAACTGAAACTAAAGAAACACTGGACAACTGGACAAACAGCTGAAAATGATTGTTAAGTATGTAATTGGATGGAGAATGGTGGTGAGTGTCCTATACTCTTTGAGGAAGGTTAACAGGCATAAGTAAGTGAGTAATAAGTAGAATAATTAAGTTTCTAAGTTTTCTGATGTTTCGTAACTCAATGTAAGCCTTTTTTTGAGAATTGAGCGTCAATGAATGCAGATACTTCACTCTTAGAAATTCATCCTAACAGTGAATTCTCTGACCATTACTTATAAAATTTTTTATTAATATCAATCTAAAAATAGAGAACTATTAGCATAAAAAAGACTACAGTATTATAACTTGAAAATAATTTTACACTTATAATTTGAATTACTACATCATTCTTCTCATTTTCTGACATTTAAAAGGGGAAATACATTTTTAATGTTTTTTGAAAAACACTTTTGTCTAGTGATTATGGACTATTTATGTGTTAAAGGGCTGTTTTTCTTTTCCTATAAAGTTGGATGGCTGATATACAACACAGATTAATACATTTATAAAGTAAAAAAGTTGAAATCATGAAGAAACTAGTTATTATCGCTAGTAAACATTGGAGTGTATTGAATTGATGTCAAATTCTGTTCTGAGCCTTGTCATGATATATATCAATATAATGTGTTAATTATTTTCGATTATTTTCATTTTTAAAAGATACAAACAAGTAATTTGACAGAACTGACATATATCGTAATGTTATTTGTTAAAATCAGCTTGTGGTATAACAGATAAAGGTCAAACAATTTTCAATTATAAATTCCTTGTCTTTTTTTATTATCCGTGTGGGTTGAAGAGATTAGGTTTTTGATTGAAATCACCACCATTGAAAACCTGGAAGCACTGGATGGCCATTTCGTCGTAACATCAGATTACTCAACAGTGCACATCCACGATCTTGAACATAGAACTCAAAAACAGAACCTCCAGTCCTGTGCACAAACCCTCAATCTCTCAGCTATTGAGTTTGCATCCAACAATGTTAATGTCTCATTTCAATCAATCCACCATATCACGTGACCACTTTCCACTGTGTTTTGTGGGTAACTACCTCACACACTACACGGATTAACTCTATTGGTCACGGCTCTTCACCAGAACTCAGAGAATTAGTGAGCACATTAACATCATTGGGCGCAGACTCGGTGGTCTAGATGTTGGGCGTTCGCGCACGAAAACAAATGTCCTGGGTTCGAGTCCCGCAAGCGGGGTGGCGGATGCGCGCTGTTGGGGAGTCCCATACTAAGATGAAACGGCCGTTCAATACTTCTAGGTCTTTTCACTATCCAACTGTGACTTGTGTATTACTATGATCTAAAGTATCAAACAATTACTTTTGAAGTTCACTATTATCATTACTAAACGATAAATAACTTGAGTAAACCTATCACAAAAATGTATTCCATTTTGAAAGATATAGACTAACTAAATAATACACTATTAAAAAAATAAATGATTCAGCTTTATTCAGAGATGACCCGTGAGGAAATAGTTACCATTAAGTACACATAAAATTTAAATGTTTCTGGTTTACTTTTTCTAACACTAGTGAGTTTAACAGATATTTTAATTAATCAGTAAAATGTGTTTCGGAGATCAGTGATCTGTTAATTTCTTACACATTTATGTGACATCAATTTTAAACTCCTAATACCTAATGCATACATCCCTGTTTTAAGATTTTTGAACAGGGATAATTTCGATATTCAAGGTATTGTTTTTAATTTATGTAAGTAAGCACAACTTAAAATCATAATAAGTGATGCGGTTGTATTCATTTGACATATTTCTCTGGATATTGAAGTCATTGTCATTCCAGAGATTTTTTTTCTTGCATTTCATTTGCTACTTTTGGGACCGTACTTTTTTATATTAAGCCTTTTACTTCAATATATATATGACCTTCTGCTCCATCTATTGTTAATTTCCTCCATCACATTACTGATATGAAGCTTAAGAACTTGGACTCGTAAACTTATACTTATTGTTGTAACTTGTCTACAAATGAATAAACTATGAATTTAGATTTTATGCTTCAAAAAAAGTAAATTTTGACTAGCACACCGTGAGGTTGTTTGGAGAGTGGGATTATTTATATATCAATTTATCAATGGATCACAATGAGCACCTAACTAAAACTAGATAACTTCGTTTATGTCACGGACTTAGATGCGTGAATATTTCTGTTAAGCGATAGAAACAATTGCGTAGCTTTGCATAAATAATAGTCTGAAATGTTCCTAATTTGTCCTAATATCCTATACGAACTTTCAAAATGTGAACCTTGGATAATGTCTATTCTATGATGGTAATTTATTAAACTAATGTAGCAACGCCAGTTGAACCCAGAAAAATTAATCTTGCATCTCTGCAAACTATATCAAGACTTTTATAGTTTTTGAATTATAAAAAATATGCAAACAGTCAAGAGTATGACTGTGTATCCAATTTTCTCCATGTAGAAATATGCTACTAAATATTCGGATTGCCATTAGCAAAATTTATAATGCCATATAGATTGAAAAAAAACCCAAATTTGTCTGATACATCTCTATAAAGAAGGACAGAACTAAGAAAACAAGGGTTAACAAAATGACCGGATTAAAATCAAGAATAACTGATGGGAGACTTATAAGGTTATTGAATACTGCACAAAGGGATCAAAGGAAAGACGTAAGCTTATAAAGCCCCTTTAATTCATATAATAGTACAGAATGAAGAACCAATGTACTAAGTTAATTTCCATCAACTATTTACATCAACTTGTACGAGATTCTAGTGATCATTCATTCCAGTAGTTCCAACTGTTAGTCAGGTAGATGACAGTTACAATGATGCTGTATCATTGTGTTGTATTTTTTGTACAAAATAGAATGTACATTGGCGATATTTCGCTGCAGAAAAAATTTTGCCGATAGAATGCTCTAAATAACAGAAGGTGTGGTGTCATTCAGTTTCTAAATAATTGAAATAGAAAAGTAAGTATAAGAAAACCTACGACTTTAATATCAGTTTTAGATCACTGCTTATTAAAAAACATCAGCCACTAGTCAACAAGTGAATAATGAAATGCTTATAGGACTATTTGCATAACAAATCGCATAAAACGTTCCTCTAAAAGCCAAACAGACAGACTTTTAGGATGACGGATACCATGAAACAAAACATCTCTAAATAAAATGAAGTGTAGGTGATATAACAATAGGTTGGGTAGGTTACGTAATACTTAATGCTTGTCAAAAAAATCAGTTTTGCCAGGAGCCTAATGAATTCCAGTCATTTAGTCACTTTAGACATTGCAAAAAGTTGCTTTCATTTCCAATGGTTATAAAAAGAGCTATCGTGCCAAACTACCAATTCGTTCGGAAAAAATTATTATTTTGTCGGAGCAGCCTTTAGTGATTACGGTCGAAATCTGTCTTATTCCGGCTGAATGTGCAAAACCGTATTAAAATACGTAATGACAGAAATAAAATCTAAGGTAGTTGTAAGAACATTTGACCTTATCACAAAGCGAACAAAGGCCTGCATGAAGATTTTCACATCTACTGTGGAATTGAATTGAAAACATACTATCGGATAAAACTTAGTTTATCAACAGTAGATTGCGCAAAATACCGTTTCATACTGAACAGATTACCAGTTAGTTAGCTGGTAGAACTTATTATTTATTTTAAAAGCAATGTTATCAGCTATCATAAACTACGGAATAGAGCTGAAATTACTGTTTTCAATTTGTTTACCACGATTTAAAATTGTTTTCAAGTGTTTGCAAGTTTATATATAGGTAAAAGAGTTCATAAGAGTATTTTATTTAGAGATTTATTGAAGCGACGTTTCAGTGCCTAAAACTGCAGGAGTCCTTTAAGGGCACTGTTTGATTACTGAATAATGACATGTTTAGACTTTTACCTTAAAGTAATGAGTTATTTTTCAGGTTATATCATCCAAGCCAAACGTTTTGTCGCTAAACGTTGGATGCTGGGGTATGTTAGTCTACAAGTTACTAAAAACCCATTGAAAAGTAAGGTGCTTTTAGAAAGAGAGGATGCTGTATTGAGCACATAACAGGGTAAAGTTTTCTTATATGTCAAACCACCGCAGACTGCCTTCATGTTAACTATCTTGAGATCTAAGTACACATGATAATAAGCAAGTTCTAACCGTTAGTCCTAGATTGTTATGCAGATTTGACAATATGAAATCTTTTAAATGAATTATATGTTGACGAGAACTAGCACTAGGGTTAATGAATATAATTAATTTTCTACAATTAGATCTGATGACTAAACACATCGATGTAGTGCTTATAACTTACTAGATATTGCTTCATTTCAAAAAGAGCAGAAGATTTGTTATTTCGGATGTAAGATTCATGCGAATATTTGTCCAGTTCTCCAAAGGCAACCTCACAAAACATTTTACAAGGAATATATGAAAATCCAGGTGTCATGAATGCAGAGATCAAAAAGTAACTTGGTCAGAATTAGTAATAAAATTAATCGTTAAATAAAATAAAGTGTGAAATTTGTTTTGAAAATTTTGGTGCATAAACATTTGAGCTCGTTCTCCCTAAATATACTCCATTTCACAATCTCCTAAGTTCTAAGCACGTTTAATAAACGAAGATTTTTTTAGATTTATAAGTTTCCCATTAAGCTGGGCTCTGTATCATTATTTTTCCTTAGTCCTCCAGTTACTTTTGACCATTCAACACATTGATTCATTTTCCTAGTAAATATGGCGGTGAATTAAATCCTCTATCGTCTTAATCCACTTAGTTTCGTTAGTTCAAAGCGTCACACTGATACGAACAGTTCTTAAAAGTTATTGATTGTTTGGACTGTTTATCAGGAATCATTGAAAAGCGATATAAAACAATTTTCAGTAGTTTTTCTACAAAATAACTTCATCCAAGAACCAATGCCGCTTACGTTTACACTATGACGAAATATGCTGGGCGTTGCATTTGTAACGCATTTGATGACTGATAAAATGCTACTTACCTATTTAATAAAAGTCATAGGACAACTGAACTTCAGTTATTCGGATTATAGAAGTCATTTCGACGATTTTTAAGTACTTTCGATGCAGCCAACCATTTTCAACTTATACTGTTTTTAAGAGACGGTTCAATACTCATGTACGACTAAAATGAATAAACCAAAAGCGACTAAATATTTTAGGGATAGATGAAAAAGTCTCAGCAAGAAAATTTGATAAAATATGCTTATTTGTTGGAAATCAATTTTTAGTCGCCTAACCATATAAAAAAGTATACAAGCTCTCTTCATGTCATCATTATTAACAGCTACATAGGGGTTTTTCGTCAATACAACAATAAACAAAACTCTTCATATAGTGTTTGGGACGTTAACAAGGCAAAAATTTAGTTAAAAAAATACAAATCCTTCAAAGATAATAATACCTGAATAATTTATGGTGTAAAAGGGAACTGAAAGATTAAAATAAAAAATAAATTGCGATTGTGTCAAAAGAATCCGATTATTTTGATCTGAAACAAACGTTACTAGGAAATCGAACAAATTACTGACAGCTTTATCGTTATTATGAACAAAAAATGCAGGATATTTTATGACAACCACATAATCCCTTAAGTTTTATGCAAAATTATATTTAATAATCTTCCATAATCGTGAAAAAGCATGAGCCTTCACATTTTGTAAACGCCATATGTACAGAGCTGTAATGATCTTAATATTTACAAAAGATGGTGCAACGTCGGTGATTAAATGGTCCAGTAAAATAAAGAGTAAGAACGGTCAGTTATAGAATGCGACTGGTTTCATCAGAAGAACGAATTTCAACATATGATTTAGGTTAAAAATATGAAAAAACACAATACATATAGGAAAAGACTCATTACGAATAAGTCACACGTTTCGTGGTGAAATTGTCCAAAATAGCCTTAACTCTATCAGCATGAGTGCACGTTGATACTTTTTACGTTCACTTCTTAAAATAATGCATATATGACAGTAAATATTTCACTGTAATTCTAATCACGGTTTAATATTTCACAATAGATGACATAAGAATGCATACAAACATGTTTATTCAGCAAATGGAGTAACAAAAAAATACAATCCGTCCGTTTTTAATCGAACTCCAGCTTAAATATTAAATTAAATAGTAATTAAAATAGTCTACAAATGTCACTTTTATGAACCATGTAATTTTTTACGACACCGATAGCTGTCAGAATCAGAACTTGTGTAGTCAAAATCATCAGAAGAGTCTGTATCCGTTGAAGTGCTTAGATAGCTATTATCATCATCAACATCCTCAGATTCTGTATCTGAGTCATCAGTAACTGAGTGAAAAACACCAGCAGTTTTCATGTAATCCGCTTCGTTTAATAACGGAAGAAAATCCTGGATCTGTGAGTTGTTTGGCTCAGATTCAAGAATCTGTTTAGCAAGATTTATGGCTTGTCGAAAATCTTTGGACATAACACAATTAATAAACTCAAGAAATAATTCAAGATTCGAAACTTCGGGAGTCTCATCGGCATTAACTCCATTAAGATGTTTCATTGTTGGTGTTTCAGACATTACAAGTCAAGGCTGTTTATTCAAAATGATGGTTAACGCTGTCATCACGAGTTTTAACACGTAACTTGGCAACAGAACCAATTTGTTGCTTCGATGTAAGACCTTGGTTAACGAACCTGAGATTGATAAAAACAAGATCAACTTGATCAATGATCCTTATATTGTAAGCTTGCGTGCCACAATATATTTATTCAAACACTTTTTTATCATTGTGAAAGATTACCAAGCCAACAACTGTTAGTTTAGGAGCGCAGTTTTTTGCAAGTTGGTGAATTCTTATTCTAAAGTATTAGCTTCCAGTTTCGATCGTCATTAACCGATTTTGTTATTGAATGTAAGTGGATCGTATTTACTCCCTGATTCTCCGGAATCAGTTTATGAAAGTTAACAACAATCCAGTAAAAGCAATGAACCTAAAAGGTTTTGTACGACAAGGAAATTCCCAATCACGTCTCGAACGTACATCAGCAGATACGAATGAATGAGGATTTCAATTTGAAGAAAGAGAATGGGTACATATGATGATGTTCCATTGAAATTGTGAGTAAAGTAACCAGTTATCTCAGAACGCCATATAATTTTACCGAAGTATCATTTCCAACAAATCAAACATTTAAGCCTCAGTTTATTCGAAGTTTTCAAGGAAAGTCTTACGTTTAACCGAATTCTGTACTGAAGCTCCAGAAGTATTTCGATTCGACTAGTTAATTACGGAATTAAGAATATGAATTAAAACGGATCCTTCTTGAACTTCGAAACATGTCTAGTAAGCATACTGGTTACTTTTAGTTAGATAGATGTTTGAATGACAACTATTAAGTATAGTGGTTTTTGAATCTCCTGAAAAGTGAGAATTGTTATCAGTTACTAATATACTAGGTACACATCCACTGCGGGATAATTTTCTCTGTACGTCAACTGTTCAGTTGATTAGTATCTCGGCCTGCCTGGAGAAATTAAATGTTGCAAGAAATTCCGAAGGACGGTAGTCCATGAAGCTTCACTTTTGAAACTCCAACAGAACTGGCCCGAGTGATTATATGTATGGATAGCTTTTTCAAACACTTTCCAATTGTTTTCTTTGAGATAGGTATCTACGTTTGTCTGTGGACACCAATTCCAGTTTTTTATGACATTCTTTCACCTTCAGTGTCTGGATTTACATAATGAAGGAAGAATAGCAACACAATCATCCAAAAAAATTCTTTAAGAAGTAGTGAATAACTCACCAAAAAAAGACCGAACAAGCAGGAAACCAACCTTTTCGTATAGCAACCAATATACACTCCAAGTATTTTCAAATTTCGCAAGTCTGAAGGGATTACTGATAATGGTCACACACTACCAATCTAAAGTATTTTATTGAGGTTGGTTCCTCGCCACAGGGTCGTTAAACACTGCAAGATGGTCGGAAAGCTGACATACGAACACCTAATTGAGACAACATGGCTGGACAATCTACATAGTGTTACTCTGTTTTACCTTTTGATAATTTTTAAAAATATATTTCTCTGTTACCACTTTGAATGTGTTATACAATTGTTCCTAAAAGAAATGTAACTGTCACAATTGTACGGGTTAGAATCAACGACAATGTAACTTTAATATAACAAGTCACAGATCAGGTAGTCATATTATAGCGAGTCAAAAATATAGGACTAGGTCTGTTGTTCTAGTAGCGCAGAGAAAAAGATTTATGTATCAGCTAGACCAGAACATGAAACGTGCTTACGTGAGACCGAAGTGAAAGTTAAAATACAAGACAGGAGAAGAGAACAAAGAAACAGTAACACTTCGAGGGATTTTCAGCATATTCTTTCCGTCACAACTACATTCACCTGTCACTAAATTTTAAGGACATACCAATATAAGTAGTTTAAAATAAAAAGACGCACACTCAGTTATTCATTTTCCTTGTGACGTATTCGATGACTGTTTCCTAGAATACAATCCAGAATGTAATTTCAGTGTGCCTATGCTGTCGGTTATTTTAGTGACTATCCCTGAGTTCAAATTCGGATAATAGTCAACAATATTTTTATGATGACGCAAAAGAACTTAAAAAATGATGTATAGGTACAAAATAAGCGAAGTTTGTCTGCACAACGCTTTCTTCATCAGATAAGGAGGCTTAATTATGATGAAACAATGAATAAGCCAAATGTAAATTATTTCACCACTAAAAACCATGGGCCAATTTTCTAACCGTAAGGGGTGACCGTTCATGTCAGTCGTGGTGCACTTCTTTTCAAAGAAGAAAGATAGGTTAATTCATCTTACTTCAAAGTGAGCGATCTACTATAAAGTTTTAGTGCCGTGCTTCGCTAATCGTTCACCTCAATAACCATTATAATAAAAATCTTGACGGTGCATAAAATCAAATGGCAAAGAGAAGCGGCAGCTACAGTTTTATTGACAAATGATGCGGACGGGAAAATTATAAGCACATGAATAAATATCAGCAAGCGAAACAAAAAATGACGCTCATTGGAGATGGCTGGTGAGCCAACTCACTTTAATCAAGCGTTAATCAACGTATATAGTCAGGCAAGAATAAATGACAGACATGTGATGAATAGGATAAGAAGTGTACACTCATCTACGCTCATATAAAATTGCTTGGAGTTAACAAGTGAACAATTAACAAGGTGAAAAAATGATTCATAATGGATAGCTGAATTGACTTGTCCAGAAGTTAGAATAAGGTATATGGGCTTAACATTGCAACCGATACTACAAAGTATGTATATTACGAAAATTCCAAGAATAATTAAATTATTTATTGATGATTATTGACAGATGTTCTTAAGAAACTATGGGCAAGTTTCCTGTTTAATGAGACACAAGATACTCTGAAACCTAAGCAACGGCAAGTCACGTTACAAGTTCTGCGAACTGAATTCAAAAATTGAGAAGAACTCCTTAAATCGCTGAATGTTTATGTATTAAAATGTAATGGTTAAAAATAGTTTAATTCATATGCTAATGAAGATGTCACAGGTATTGTAGTTTGACAACACTTTATCAGTAACACCTTCCATAATTGGATCGCGCCCACCCAGTAAAATCAAAAGTCATAAGCGGGGAGGTTCGAAGGTATATTTGATAGATTATCAATTTATCGAGAAGTGACTGATTTAATCTGGCTAGTTATCTCAGGAGATGGCACGCACGCCGTTCCCATTCGTAATCTGGCCCGGATACATGACCGAGCGCTTTCAGTTAAGTGAGTCCATTAAAACTGATGTGGTCAGCATTCAATGTCGAACATTTACAAAGCTATCGATTTTGCAAATTTATTTACCGCTACAGATCATTCCTTTTTTAGTGGGGTGGTGACAACCCTACAACTTCGTCAGTGAGAAGTTTAAACCCAGAGAGTTTGCTGATGGTAAACACTCTTCTGATAACTTGCCATGTTTAGCAGCGTCTGGTCGTCTTTCCTTACTATAAGGGGCCATGAGTTACAACATAGTAATAAGAAAACAAAGTCGAAATTTTGGTTCTTCATAATCTTCATCGTTCATTTCATCGTCTATTTCAACCGTCCGGGAAGAGAGAAAAAAGAAAATGCATGTCGAAATACACTCGTATGCGCTTAAAGACACTAAGGGGACGAGAAAGGTAAAGAAACTCATTCACGTGCGAGAGAGTAAAAACGATTAAACAATTTTTTCTGGTTTTTGTTTAAGAAAGCGTTATGACTTGACCTAGCCGTCGCCAATTTGTTATGTTTTGACCTAGGCCGCAGCCAATTGTCATGACTTGATCAAGGTAGTCGCTGATTTGTTATGACCTCACGAATTTAACAAGGACGTAATTGGCGTAAATTATCCACCAATAGAATACGACTTCTACGACCTTCACACTGTGACAATGACGTTCGATTAGTATGAGTAATCTAGCGTCCTTATTAGCCCTTATCCGCCTAACCCATCCACTTGAGTCCAAAACACCAATAGGTGTAAACCAATAGATTAAATGTAAACATATTAGCAAAAATGAGATTTTATATGTTTTTATTTCATTTTCTGAATAAATGTAAAAGTATAAGCATATTAATTTTTTTATCCAATAAAATACAAACATAAATCGAGATAAAGCAAAATGTTAACTGGTGTCTTACGTGCAATAGTCATTTAAATGTTCCGGAAATCTTTCTCTTCTTCCATAACGCGTTGTTTTAACATTATTTCCAGATACTGTCGAACTATCAACATGCGTACTGGCTGTCGGGTGAGGTATTATAAGTGTAGAAGCTATGTTGCTCAATTATAGCGAAGGAAAATCGACGTGCATAGGACTTCTTCCTAAATACGCTGCTTTGATTTGATCGATACTAATGCTATCGTTAGTGCCGTTCTTATATATATATATATATGTATATATATATATATATATATATATATATATATATAGTACTTAGGTTCATGGTAAAGAACTTTGAAGGGCTCTTGGCATGCTGATTCGGGGGTCATCGATGTTAGTCTCGACGAGCGAAGACTTCTGTACTATATTATAAGTCAAGTCGATTCAAAATATCAGTTGACCGAGGTCGAGTGGAAGCAGGTTTAACTGAACGCATGGCGTTTGTAAGCCTGCTCGTGTAAGAGTTTAGATTCATGTTCAATGAAGAAGACGAAGGATCTACGAATTCTCCTGAAAGTCGGAGTGTGGTTCCATAAACGAGTTGAGCTGCAGTATATCCAATGTCAGCTTTCACTGCATTACGAATGCCTAGTAAGACAAGTGGAAGTGCGTCGGTCCGCTGTGCAACGTTCGCTGTTGATAATGAAGCTTTCAGTTGTTGGCGTGAGCGTCCTACCAACCCGTTTGCTTGTAGGTGGTAGGCGGTTTTTCGGAAACGAGTGATTTCTAGTAGTGTGGTCAGACAACGGAAAAGTCCAGATTCATTCTGGCGTCCGCCGTCTGTGGTGATAGTTGAATGGCAGCCGAAATTTGCTACCCATCGTTCGACGAAGGCGCGGGCCACTGTTTCAGCAGTTATGTTTTTAATGGATATTACTCCTGGCCATCGAGTTAAACGGTCTACTCAGGTTAAAAGATAAGAGTATCCATTTGAATCTGGTAAGGGTCCCACCAGATCCAGTTCTGCTATGAACTTGATGGATGCGCGAACACCTGGACGAGCACGTTTGTGAAACGTATTAAAAGCATTGCGTCGATAATGTTTTGGTATGATTGGACGATGCCTACATGTAGATATGTCACATAGTAAGTTGTTTTTCACTTGTTCTCATCTGTTTAATGTTCAGTTTAAGGGTTGTTGAGGATAAATCATGCTAAAGATCAATGTCTTCTTTTTGAAGCTGGGAGAGTTTGGGAAGGTCGATTACTTGGAAATTGTTCAAGGCAGTTATGCGAGACAAGGCGTTTGTGACTGCATCGTTTGGCCCGGAAATGTGTAATATATATATGAAGTAAACTGCGAAGTTTAGTCCGATTGTCGAAACTCACGAGGTGAGTACTTGTCTGAAGATGAGTCTAAAAAGAAAGTAAGAGGTTTATGGTCAGTAAAAGGGTGAGTTATCGGCCTTCAATAGAGTGCTGAAAATGCCGTACAGCACAATATATAGCTAGGAGTCCCCTATCGAAAGTGAAGCACCTCAATTCGATTTCTGGCAACCGTCTCCAGGAAAATCCCAAAGGTCTTGAGGAATGGTTAACCCATTGTAGTAAGACTACCCCGATTGCTGAGTCGGATGCATCTACGGCGAAACTAATGGGCGCTTGAGTGTCCTGATGTGCTAGCATGGTTGTCTTTGCTATATGTTACTTAACTGTGGAGAATGCTTCTCGCGCGGTGTCGTCCAGGTAAATGGATTTCGCATCTCTACGAAGTTGGTCGTTTAAGGGTTTCATAAGGGACGTGCAGTTTGGTATGAACAGTCTATAGAAAATTACAAGACCGCGATTGCTTAATGGTGGTCGATTCTGGGTAACCCATAATGGCCGCCACTTTGCTTCTAAGAGATGGATTCCTTGAGCATCAATAGTGTGTCCTAGGAAGTCTAAGGAGTTGGTTCCTATTTGGCATTTCTGAATGTTGATAGTAATGCAATGCTTTTGCAGTCGTTCGAAAAGAAGATCCAGATACTGTAGATGAGATTCTCTGTCCGAACTTGCTATGAGGCAGTCATCAACATACGCATGTACAAAGTTCAGACCACGAAAAACGTCATCTATGAAACTGGGCGGCATTTCTAAGGCCGAAAAGCATTCGCAAAAATTCATAGAGTCCGAGGGAAGTGATGATAGTGGTTTATAGAATATCGTCAGTAGCCATAGGGATTCGGTTAAAGGCTTTAACCAAGTCAATTTTCGAAAAGACACTTGTAAGTTTCAAGGTTGCTTTCAAATCCTGAATGTGAGGCAACGGGTAACGATCGGGAATGGTTTAAGCATTCAGACGCCGATAATCACCAGTTGGACGCCAATCATTGCTGTCCGTTTTAGGGACCATGTGTGATGGAGATGCCTCTTGTCTGTTTGATTGTCGAGTGACTCCTAACTTTATCATGTGGTCAAATTCGTTCTTAGCCAACCTCAGCTTTTCAGAAGACAGTCGGCATGCTTTCGGGAATACCGGTGGTTCTTTAGTTGTGATGTGATGCGTAAGATTGCTGGTTACACAAGGCAGTTTCGGTTGTGGTTAGTATATCCTAGAGTACTTGTCGAGTAATGGTTGATAGAATGGGTCTATTGTGTGCCTAATTGTGACTGGGGATAATGTGCAACAGTAAAAAGAAGTTAGGCAAATAGATAAATTAGTGTTTCCGTCTACTAGCCTCCGTTTGTGTGTATCAATGAGTAGGTTGTGATGTTGTAAACGGTCTATACCAATGAATGGCATAGAAACATCTGCAACCACAAAAATCCAGTGAACGGGTTTCGCGTAAACCCACGTTAAGGTAAACGTGCCTTTTAACATATGCGGCGATTGGCTTTCTGTCTGCCGCCTGTAAATTTAAAACAGATTCGTGAAGCCGGTGGTTAGAATTTGTGGGAAGAATGCTAACTTCTGCGCCAGTGTCGTCGAGGTAGCGAACTTCCGTGATCACATCTGTGACGAATAACAGATGGCTATGTTCGTCGGCTACAGCGGCCATTAACGCGTGCCGGCTCGGAAGTTTCTCGACTTCTTTTTCGTGTTGGTTAACTTTGGGTTCGGATAGTTGCGGGGTTTTCTGCAATTTCTGGAAGAGTTTCCATACTGGTTATGATGCCAGCACCAGTCGGGGTTATCTGTGTCTCGTGGTTTAGAAACAGATCGCCTACGGGAAACTCTCCTTCGCGGGGTTTGTGACCACTTACGGTCATTACGAAACCGAAGATAGCGTGTCGGTGTATGACATAATTCCGTAGTGTCATTCTGGGTCGTTTGAGGTTTTCTTTTGACTGAAAAGACCTCAGAATTAGATCTCGTGATTTCTAGGATGCGATCAGCAGATGCAGCCAGACCGTCTACGGCGTTATTTTGAAACGAGACAAGTACTGCTTGCACCTGTTGAGATAGTTTGGACAAGAAAAGTTGTTTGATTTGGCCATCATTAAAAGTCCTTTAACCAATTACCTCTCTCGTTCTTAGCAACATGTCTGTCTGAGAACCATGTTGCAGGTCGATATTATTAAGGAAACCCGGTTTCCTGATGAACACCTCCAACCACCATCTTATATATATAAGGTGTATGCTACTTATGTCTCTCGACATAAGTAGTATGTAACATCAGTCGGAAGTGGAATGCGTGGCAGAAGAAAGCTAAGAAGATTAATTTGAAAAAAACAGAAAGGAAAATACAAAGCGATTGTGAATTGGAAGAACCGTACAGAATGTTAAGGAAAATTGATGGATGATTTGCATATGAAGTATTTAATGTATGGTTTTCTTATTTTACCGATATATATGCCACGGTGATCACTGAATCTGATTATTCTTTCGGGATCCAGATATAGTTCATACTTTTTCAATAAATCCGTCTGACATCTAACGTTCAAATGAATTCTTACTAATGCACAGTTGGTTATATTCTGGAAATAGGAAACAAATTACCACCATAAAATTTTCTAAGAATCAATTTTAACTTGCGTCAAACAAATATCAAGACAGATTGTTCTGTATCGTTGAGTAACTTCCAAAATATTTCGTTTATTTGAACGATGTAAGGTAACTCTATAGACAAGTGAATAAAATTAGAAAATATGTGCTTTGAGTACCCAAACATCATCTGTCAGTCTATGGATACGACTAAGATGGTAGTTTGTACCGCTGTGTTGCACGAGAACACAAGTGGGGACAATCGAATGTATCTGAACACAAAATTACAGAATATCTTACTAAAATCTGATGACCCTACAGTAAATACCTCATTTGCGTAATACCAACCAATTGTCTCAGACTTGATTGTTCCCTCATTCTCTGTTCTCGTTCTCTTTTCTCCGATCTATATATTTACATTTATATATTTGAAACATATTTCAGACTAATATGTTCATGAAATCAGTTAAGTGTTTATCAAAGTTACAGTAAACTACCTGATAATACGACAAAAAGTTATTTAAATTTGAGTTAAAATACTTATAACTTCATAGACCCACACCAATCATTAAATAAACTCATTTTATTTATTTGTTCTGCTTATTACCTCTCCTTATTTGACAATTAAACACAATTAAGTTCCATGTAGTCTAATAAGTGAAAAAAACTGAATAAGTTGTGCTTTGTGTAAGTTCTACGGAGATGTTTAGATTACTGATTGTACTTAAAATCATAAACACTTTCGAAAATCTTGTTCTTGCCAAATAAAATTATGGCTATCCAATAATTCGAATACACTTTTAAGCAGCTTGAAATTTACCGTAAGCTATATTTATTAGCCACACGAGTTCCTTTTTAAAATACTAACAATAGCGTTTCGAACGAATATACCTGTTCCTTGACCAATATGGATGATGAGAGCACAATACCGTGAAGTGATTGGCATTAAAAAGGGGAATCATTGAATTTTAACGAAGTCGTAACGAATTTCGTCGATCTAGGATTCGATCCTAGGTGATTCATGTTTATGTACCACTGCTTCTTGATTTTTAATAACTGTCCAGTTCTAGTTAATATCCATAGATCTCCTATGCTAATATAAATTAACATTATATCAGATATCTTTGAAACGATCTATTGTAAACCAGATAATTTTTCTTCTATGTGGCTTATTGGCATTACGGTAGAGTTTTCTAAGCCTAAAATGAAGTTGGACATAGTTTTAAATCTAACTATCTGAATAAGAATACTTGTTTTTATCTTTTCATCACCGACTATCATTTTTAACTTCCGTGAAATTTTGGATATTTTCTAAAATACTAAGATGAGAATGAAAATTGTTTTCAACCAGGATGTTATATTTGTTTTCGACTTTTTGTTTCGGCTTTCAGTTTTAAACAGATGAAAAGCGATTTAACTTATTCTCTTTTCATTATATATACCAAATTTACATGAAGTGATTATTTTGATTGTGATGAAGGCGCACATTGTATGAATAACTGTGTAAAACAATTAGCTTGTATAGAAAATAACATTGTGATAAACTTTATTGAAAAATTAAAGGGTTTGATATTAATAAAAATTTAAACCGACAGTACTTGCATGTAACACGTCAATGCTGTAACTCAAAGCTCATGTTCAACCGGTTGTTTGGAGAACAACGAACAATGAACTGGTTCCTAGTCGTTAAGAGTATTTTCGATGCTTTTAGAGTGTTGTTTGTACTACTCTGTAACAAGTAAAGTCTTATAAACATAAAAAACATGAATATGCTCATTCGCCAGGGTAAAGTTGTTGTGTCTTGAAGCCCGGTTTAATATAACGTGGTCTATCTGCCTATCGAAATGCGATTTATACAATCTTAGTACTGTGTCAAACCAATGACGTTTGACTGGTATTAGCAGCCTAGCAACCTTATTGATCCTTCGTTCTCCTAGCCCTCCCAGTTGAGTCCAGAACACCGATAACAGCTTCCACTATACGAATCATTTATTTCAAACATACCTGGTTTATATACTAGTCAAACGGACCACATCACACCACAGAATAGGAAATAACATTTATAAAAGATCAAGCTGAGAAGTGGCTGTGATTGTGGGAAACGGTAATTAATAAAGTGAGTATAATTTAAGAGTAATAAATCGTATCGTAATAGTCTATATGTCAAAATAAAGCTGATAATAAGAGAAAGATATACATAATCTAGTTACTGAGTAGTTATACTACATATATATATATATATATATATATATATATATATATATAGTGAAAATTCTCTGAAGTGAATGTTATTTTTCGCAAACAAATCTAGGAACTCTCTTCTTAAGTTAGATGAATGGTATTGATAATCCATTACTTATATATGGGGACTAATATATTAGAATATTTTAAGACTTAGTGAATTTATACTTAAGAACACGTTTAGAAAATCTATTCCATACAACAGTATAAATTGTAATATTGTACATTATTTTGTCTTAATTGATCTATCGGATATCATAGGAAACACTAATTTAATCCAAGTCAATTACTGAAGCCTTAATGTCATAATGTAAGGACAATGGCTTTGGAAACATTTAGTTGTAGGTTATAAGGGCTTCGTTCTTCAGCATTGATTACCATAAAATCTGAAATAATTATGTGACAGCAATAAATGAAAGGGGTTTGTATTTGATCGATATATTTTTGAGCTATAGATAATGTGATTTATTACTGTAAGAGTGGAACTACCATGCTCACTAATTTTTAATTATCATACATTCATTCTTGACAATTATTGATAACCTTTTAGTTTGTTGGATCTTTTCAATTAAATCCATGGTATATCTATGCTACGTTAAGAAGGAAGGTCACATAGTACTTTTCACATGTTCAGTAGCACTATTTGAAGTTTAATTATATCAACTAGCTATAAATCATTAATCATGAGTGACTTTTTAAACTAACACTATTGAACTGAAAGACAACTGTTAAATACATCTGTATTAAGAAAACAACCAAAAGAAACATTACATAATATGATTCACATTAGGTAAAAACCTATGCTTTCCAATACATGTACACCACTAACTAAAATGTAGTTCATTATTTATCAAAAATAGCTAAATTTAATTTCTCATCAATCTCCATGTTGATATTAACCAAAGATTCAACAGATTACGCATATTAACATAAAGGTTAATGTCTCTCTCTAATGTTTACATATAAGAATGAAAATTTCAAGCGTGGCTCTTGTTTTTCTGTTACTGACCTCAGATAAAAGTAGTCACACTAAACCGAAGAAGAAATACAATGATTATATATATATATATATATGAAAATTCAAATGAGTTACTAGATGTTGATTGATAGAAAGATGAGAAAAGTTTTGATAAATCGGAAAATATGGTAAATGAACCACTCCCAAACATGAATAAATAAAGATGAGAAAAATAATCAAAAGCATTTCGAAAAACCGTTGAATTCGTTAGACAACTAAAAGGAAAATGAATAACAAAAAGATATTTAAAAAAATAAAATTCATGATTAAATTTCGATCGAATGACATTCCCTTAGATGTATAGGTTAGTTTTGAAGTTTTCATTGTCATTCTAGATAACATCCACAGTACCCACTTTAAATGGAAGCCTAGGATGATAACACAGCTTTAAAACTGAACTATTTAACTCAAAAAATGCGACATTATCTATAGGATCTCCTTGAAGTGCAAAGTTTTGCCGATAACACATCTAGTGTGAAAAGTCTAAGGGAACCACAACTTACAGTAAATCAATTTTTATTCACTCCGAATTCAAAGATAGATGGTACGTAAAGGAAGACCAGCAGAAAGCTGAACATGGCACCGACCAAAATATACCATATATTAGGACTGGTTATTTCGTATAAAAAAACTTATTTTATCAGGCAGTCGATGGTCGATAGGCACCCTTCACATGTTACTGCTGCAAGTAATTGCGTATAGTTTCCCGGGCAGTTACATTGTCAGAGACGACTCAACTTCAAATTCCACGAACACGTTTCAAGACCTTTTCACTAAAGACAAATGAAGAATTTCAGGAATACGATTTCCAGGCACCTAAGTATAGGTAGATACTTTAAAATCATTCAAAAAAAAGTAATTAAAAAATAAGCTCTAGGTCCCTCGATTTGCTGAAACTGTTGTTGTCAAACACTTGGATCCTGATTCATGTGTATAAATGAAAGCAGTTGCCAGTTATTCCATCACCCAGTAATTTAACTATTATTTTGTTACGAAATTTTTTCAACCTGTTCCCTAGTTTGATTACATTATATCATCTTTTACCAGTTCGTTATCTTATTTTCGACTGACTGAGTTTAATTAATCGGATTCATAGTTATCGTCAACTTGCGCTCTATTATTATATTAGTCAACAACTCAATTTCTATTCTACTGTTTTTTCGCTATTACATTAACGACCCAGACCCTTCATGTGGGTTTCTATGTATATTTAAAAAACTCTACTCAACCTTCTTTAGTATTATTTGAATGCTATGTAGCTATAAACAAGTTTATTTAGAATTTTGAGTTAGAAAAATGACACAGTCTGAGCAGCAAATGAAGCAAACTTAACAAAATTTGATAAATTCATTTTATTCTGCTTAAGGATAATATGAATGAAATATATGGCAGATGCTTAAATTATTGTATTATTTTATAGTTGAAATCATGAGTCGATTGAAGCTAGACCATCATGGAAAACCTGGAAGCACTGGACGGCCGTTTCATCTTATTGTGGGACTCCTCAGCAGTGCGCATCCACTATCCCGCCTCGCGAGACTCGAACCCAGGACCTATCAGTCTCGCGCGATCACTTAACCACTAGACCACTGAGCAGGCATCCAACGGTGTTAATGTCTAACTTCAACCGATCCACGAAATTGAGCGACACATCCCCCATTGTCTGGAACAGATGTATTAGGCTGTCATCCTTAGTTATTTTTGTTTTAACTTCTGATTTTATCAGATAAGGTGATTACAATGATTACTAAAAGAACTATTTCTTAACTAAATGATTAAAAACAATCTTTCTCTCTTGAAAAAGGATTAACTTATAGTTACAATAATAGACAGTTAAGTACTGATTTGTATACTTCCAAAAATAAAAAAAGTGCTGATCTGTATAATGACTGAATAGTTGTCGAAATTGTGTAGAGAAATTAAACAATTATGTTTATGATCATTATCAGTTGATAATTAGTTTATACACTATTAACAATGAGCTTCAAAATTTAAAATATGATACGTATTTTGATGGATTCTAACTGAGTGATATAAAGATAATGTGCTCATCAAAGCATTTAAAAATCTGAAGTGCATATCGTTAAGGAACGAAATATTTGTCTACTACCACATGCATTTCTAATAGTCTTTCACTTGACATTAATTCATTATGTAACCTATACTAAAATTTAGAATCAATTAACTGAATATTTTTAAAATACATCATAATTTAATTCAATATTTTTAATGACAGAACTCTACAATATTTACCTTTGATCAATCTATTCCTTCAAGGCTGATATACTTATCTTTAGTTCAAAAACATTTTGTTCTGTTCTACCTAGTTATTTGTTTTATTAAGGGTAGTTTTGTCTTGTTTATATCCTAAAAAGTAAACCATATTAAAGACTTTATCGAAACAATCTTTTCTCATTTGCATGTTTAACTGACTCTGTACATTATCCAAAAATAATAAAAAAAGGTTATTATTAAAATAAACTCTTCATATGACTGATTCACTAATCAATTTCTGAATAAAAATGGAGTATTATCCTTTTTTTATCATAATTTCATTTATTATTATTTAGAGTATCATCATACATGTTACCTTACTATATATATCAGTAGGTAACTTGTTTAAACTGGTGGAAATCTTTATTTCTTTTTTGTTTTGTTTTCAATAATCTAGAAAATATTTGAGTTAATACCTATTTATTTACTAAAAAAATGATAATGTTAGCAATATAGAGAATAACCAAACAAATATTATTATAAAAATCAATGATTTTAGGGTGCGTGTATACTAGTTAGTAAAATTGACATTTTCATTTGGCCAATTTAGACGATGAGATTAACATGATAAGAAAGCAAACAAAAAACTAATCGGAGAACAAAAAGATACACATGAGAATGAATAAAACTAGATGAGAAAAAAATTATATTTTTTTATTGAGTAAAAGTATCAAAAAATTATTTTTATTCTCCTCCAAGTACCCGTAGTGGAATTATACATATAGTCGGCTAGAAGTGAACCGAGTGGTAACGCCATCGCTACGCCGTTAGTTTATAGGAATTATTGTTAAATTGAAATTGGACGTTGGGAGTGCATCGGAGTAGTTTCTTGAAATAGTGTATTGGAACACCAACATCGAATTTGTTGTATTCAATATCGTGACATAGTAGGCAGGTTGTTTCCGTTTGAGGTACATTTGTGGAAATAGCTGCAATATCTAGTGATGTCATCTACTTTACAGTTACGTTGACACTTGACATTGAATCAACATAATCAAGCGAATCAGAAGTGATGTATCTATTGAGTTGATTTCTGACTAGTCATATAATTTTAGCTAACCATTTGATGATGGCATTTATTTATATTTGTAAAGTGAACACTTAGTTCCCCTACCTTCGTTTGCTAATTGTTGCTTGCCTTTAACTTTTAGATCGTCGCACAACCAGCTTGTGATGCGTGAAGGTTTTGGACACTAAACTAATCATTTTGTTTTTTTAGTAGACATTTATATCTGCTGAATCGCTATAGATACGACTACACAGCTTGAGTTAGTGATTTCATGTAGAAATTATCTTTTCTACATTGTCTTTCTTTCTTTTTCAATGATTCAAAGGGTCTCCGTCTTAAATTATTTCAATCACCAGTAGGTTTGATCCACAAAGAGCCTTGGAAAATGTAAGTTAATAAACAGAATTTTGTTGTAGAAATTAAAAAAGGGTATAAATTAATTCGACAAATCAAGTACTCACTCTAAAAACAGCCTGATTTTTTTGAATGGATGATCATAAGTTCAGGATAAGCGTCAAGTGTTGATTGGCGTTAATGTTTGAAATCTAACATTAATCAAACAGATTGTTCACGTCCATAGCTGTTAATTGTTATAAATACAACAATTAAGAAAAAAAGGACTTTTTAAGCAAGTGTATTTTATTGATCAAAAAATATCACTGTGAACGTACAAAAAATTAGATCGTCCTTAACTGTGCTTATTGTTTATTATGCGTCCAAGATCGTTGTCGAAGCACTTCATTGGATACGACAAATAAAAGTTGAGTCTCTGGATACTCTCTAAGACGTCCTTCTAAATAATTAACGAATTCATCATCCGTTGATGCAACTACAACCGGTTTGCATAATTTAGAATCTAAATTAAAATATGAATATTTATCATCATGCTCTAATTTTCGTAAACCAATCCAATGACTTCCTGAATATGGCAATGTTAAATTAAAAATACGACGATTAGAAAATGTGTTCAGTATATATCCAAAAATATTATCGAAATTTAGATTATGCGCAGCTATTGTTTTGCGTTTATCACACCAAACAATATCATAACCACATTGTTGAAGAGCAATAACTAGTACATTTGCATCATAATTCCCCAGTCCAAATACATTTCTATGTGGATTAATAAATGAATTGCTATTAAGATTATCAGCTATTTTATCTAAGCAATGTTTTGAAAATATTTTATCTTGAAATACATTATTCAGTGCATGCAATGCACAAAACATTTTAGATTGACGTTCATGGTAAATTTTATTTGAATCGTTCACTGAATTCATTCAAGATGTCATTTACCAGGATAATAAGTACAATTCAAGTAAACTAGTATATAATACGGAAAAATTCCAAAAATTATCTGAAAAATAAAACAAAAAAAGGAAGTATAACTTATGTAAAATCTGAATAAGTTACAAGACTGAATTAATCTGGAAATCTTAAATAAATATGATACAGATAATCTTAATCAATCAGAAAATAGTAATACAAAAACCAAATAATTATCAACAATGATAACACTGAGCTATATAATCTTCCAGTCGACTAATAACCCGATACTCTTGCTTTCGTCCTTACAGTACTTTATATTTCTGTTGTATTACAAAATTAAAGGTGTGTAGGCCGGCTACAAATAAATGACACTTAACGGTTTCTCATATACAAAAATGTTAGTTAATAATACTGTCAAGAAGTTTGTCTAGCCTTTGATGAAAAATAAGGTACCGGAAATGTCAAACAATTTATTTCCCTACAATTTAACTCAACATATAAAGTTCGTATAAAACCATTGACAAGAATAATAAGTCGGCCATTTTTTGGACTTGCAAAATATTAGTTAAAAGATTGTGAAACACTTCTGTACATTTGCATGTTTTAGGAGTCAAGAACTATACCCAATTCGCGTCCCTATATGCTTACCAAAACAGCATTTTGTCACAATAAACACTAAATACAATTATTCGATCTAAACTTTACCGAACTTTTGATTCTCTAAGAATTGATAGTAACAATAATTATGAAAAAGATGTAGATTCATCGTAAAATTTACAAAGTAAACAACATTATCAACGTTGTTGAGTATGACCTGGAACCAACTCATAAGGTAATTTTTTATAAGCAGTAATTTAACTCAATATTGTTATTATCTTGTAGTTAAGCATAAGTATCTGATTTTTATAATGTAAATAAAGACGGACATTTCCTTTGCTTCTTAATAACGGATTTAACAGGTACAGATTCGTGTACTTGGCTTTGGTCCACACTACAAGCGTGAGGGCTGGTGACACTATCCGCCTGGTCAAACCAAAGGTGTAGTAGGGTTTAAACCTTCAAATTAGCATCCTAAAGTTGAACATCCTGGCTACTGAGCCACCTCTTTACATGAAGACTAGAATAATAATGAATCACCTGCATTAAGTATTCACCGGAATAAACTAAGCACTGAATAAATGGGAAACTGATGACTTTAGAGAATATTTCGAGCTAATTACTCTGTAGCTGTATCGTTAAAGGGATTTTTACTGGTACTTATGTAATGGAAACATTAAAAATCACTGAAGAACTAGATTAAAAATAACTAAAATACTCTATATAGCTATAGCTTTAACAATAATCCTGAAACATAGTTTTTTGAAAGCAACGAACACCAAAAGTAGCTGATACATTGGCGTAGTGATCTGATTTGAATATCGTGATGAATCAAGTGAGCTACATTAGCTGGAACACTGACTTTTTCAGAATCCACTATTTCAAGCATGTTGGCCAGCGATCGGTTGATCTAAAAGTGGTAAACTAAAGGTCCGAAAGTAAAGCTTTACTGGCTGTATAGGGGTTGAATCGAGGTAAGGCATTTCTTCCCAGCGATTCTGCCTTCTGTCGATAGAATGAAGGCTTTAGAAAAGATTAACCCTAGAAATAAAATATCTCGCTTGTAGACTTTCGCTGCTGGTGATAGAGTTTAAAATTTTGAAGCCAAAAGACCTACAACTGGTAAAAAAGCAGTTGTTTTCTGAAATCTGAGGTCAAAGTCCTACGCCGAAACCACTGCTAATTCAGTTTCTTCTTAACGCTCCTCAATAAGGAGTGCTCCTCAAAAGTGCAGGCAACCGAGAGAGGAACATCTTCGCCCAAAGTTGTAAAAGTAATGTAATAAACTAGACTTTGCAACGAATTTTTTCAAGTTTTTTAACTTCGATTTAAAAAAAAAACTTAGTGAAACTATTATTTAAGCTGTTTGCAGAATCCAAAAAACCAGAGATTGCCTTGCCTCATGAATTTCTTGATCAGACCAGTTGAACAAAAACATTCAGGCCGAGTTCTCTATACACGTTGGTCGAAAAGTGCATTTTGGGGGACTCCAAACTAGTGCATGACATATAAGGCGAAACAACACTATAAGTACCACAAAAACTAGTTTGACACTCGAGTGTTGTGCGCAACTTAACACTAAATACATCCATGAGTACAATTAAGTCCTGTCACATAAAGTCAATTGACCGAAGAGTTTCACGGCTTAAAGCAGGATTGAAATACGGTTATGAGTAGTTTTGAGGAACTTGTTATTTTATTGCACTGGTGCATATCAGTGACGTGATCTATACACGAAGGAAAGTTTAGTATTTAAAATGCTTAATTGATAAAACAGTAGAATAGAGCGTGTGAAAAATGGAGCAGTTAGAAATTTCGATGTTTCAACCAGATCAGTTACATAGATTTGAGTAACACAGTAAATTAAAAGTACCCTAGACTTATTGTGTACCCTTAAAACTATCATCAGACGACCAGTGACAAGGTCTATAGACCTTATAAGTCTCATTAACCATCATAAATATCATTGGTTACACAAGACCCCTAAAAATACGGAGTGAACAGTGCGTTGAACCAACGACAAGACAATTTCACTACCGATATATATATATATATGTATATATATATATATATATATATATGACAATAAATCATTTAGACGTTCTCCATCATAGGCGCTGTTGAAGTACGAATGTTTGAATCAACAGATAAGATACAGAGCTTTTGTCGCACTGTTCCTTATTCTTACTTCCCAATAAATGAAGAATAATCGTGATAATCTTTTCACAAGCAAAAATATCACATCCTCAGTACAATATATCTGTTTACATAGCTATCGCGACTTTAAGATCGGTGGTAAAATTGGCTTTTACTTAGGCTGGGATTGTGCTGCCATGAAGTGTTCGAGGGATCTAGAGTAAGTTTGATATGGACAGAGAAACACATACGGGAGTATACTCACACATATCAGTGGAGAAAACCTGTATTATTAACCGGGAAAAAGTCTGGGATGCATGGGCCTTAATATTTATGTTAACTAGAAAAATGTTTAGAGGAAAAATAATGTAAACTAAGTTATTATAAAAGAAAAACCAAATATGTAAAATTACAATAAACTCTTTGCGTTTCAACTCTTCGCAGTCGATGTGACCTTGAAAACTTGAGTATTGCAAACAAGGAATTTTGGTCCAAAAATTTTGCTTCGGTAGATTTAATAATTAGTCACTTAATATTATATTGGAATGATCATGACAGTGTTTGCCTTTTCTGCAAATTACGACTTTTATTTTTAATTGTGCTGGACCCCAAAGTATCAAACATCATTATTCTATCTCGATTGATTGGTCGGTCGATGCTAATTGATCGATCGATGATGCACGGAATAGGTTTAAGTCTACCTTCGAATCCGTAACTCAACCATTTATCCCATGGTCAGCACGTAAGCTATCACATCGCCCTCCATGGATTAATAAGGAAACCCGAAAGGCTGGGACTTATTCTTGTTAACGGGTCAAGCATCACTTAAGTGCGAGTACAAAAGAATCCGGAATATATGTAAAAAGACCATAGCTAAATCCCGTACCACTTACGAACGACAGTTGGCATACGATAGCCGTAGCTGTCCGAAGCGACTGTTTTCGTACGTTAAAAGGCGGACAAAACGTAGTGATGATATCCCCCCGTTACTGTTAAACGAAAATTCAGATTAATTGGCTGAATCTGATCTAGAGAAAGCTGAGACATCTGCAAATTACTTCAGTGAAGTCTACTCTACGTGTATTGTTACAACTACTTGTCCCATTGACAACGAGATACCAGCCATAGGATCTATACACGTGACTGAGGATATTGTTCTTCCATTGATAATTAACCTCAAACCTTGTAAACTACCGGAGCCCGATGGGTTACATCCTTGTTTGCTGTCATCGCTTGTGGACATTATCTCAAGACCGCTCACGACGCTCTTCAACATGTCCTATTCAACTGCCTAGAGACTGGGAAGACGCCATAGTAAGTCCTCTTTTTAAGGATGGTCAGAGACGGATCGTATCTAACTACAGGCCTGTCAGCCTGACCAGGATAGTCGTTAAGTTACTTGAAAAGATAATTCAGGTTAAGTTACTGAGTCATATAGATTCGCATAATCTTTTAACTCCCGAGCAACATATGCTTCTTAACGAGCGTTCATGCTTAACTAACTTACTCATTGAGAGAGAGGATTGAACAGCCACCTTAGACAACGGCGTGTCTGTCGACGTGATATTCATAGATTTTAACAAAGCGTTCGACAAAGTTTCACACCTAGGTTTTATGCAGAAGCTCTCGAGCTTAGAAATAACAGGTGCCATATAGGAATGGATAGGAAACTTCTTATGTGACCGCATACAGAGAGTGAGGGTCAATGGAAAGCTATCGGAATAGAAACCGGTCAAGAGTGGTGTACCCCAAGGCATCATCTTAGGCCCTTTACTTTTCCTTTTTTATGTCAATGAATTATCTTTATTGCTTAAGTAGTCGACATTATTGTTTGAGGATGATGTCAAAATCTGGAGAAAAATAAGGAGTGAGGCCAGTCGTTGTCATCTGCAAGCTGACTCAGACGAATTAGTTAGATGGGCTCATGATTGGGGCTTGGAAGTTAATTCCATGCTCATGCACATTGGGCACGGTAATAGTTACCAGTATATCATTAATGGTATATCTCTTCCTGACGTTCAATAACATAAAGACTTAGGAGTAACTATAAGTCACGACTTGAAAACTACTACGCATTGCAATGCGGCTGCTCCCAAAGGTTATCATGCGCTATGGTCACTTTGCCGAGCATTTAAATGCTTTGACGAGATGTTTCGAATTTTATATCCCGCCTATGTAAGGCCATACTTAGAATACTGTATCCAAGCAGCTAGCCCATGTCTGATAAAGGATACTAAATCACTTGAGCGTGTCCAGCGTGTGGGAACAAAATTAGTGAAGGGTCTTTCTAAACTCCTTTACGATGAGCGTTTCAAACGTCTAAACCTTTACCCCTTATCTGATTGTAGGACGCCAGGTGACTTTATACTGGTATTTCGTATCTTTAATTATGATTGGAGTGTTAATATGTCTTATCTTTTTGCCCCCTCCGGCACTAATAATCTCAGAGGTCATAGCAGGAAGGTTCACAAGAAGGGTTCATTCTTCCTGACCCAGTGGTCAATGACTGAAACGCATTACCCGAACAAGCGGTATCAGCCCCATCAGTGAACATTTTCAAGAAGAAGCTGGACCTTCATTGGAAGGAAATCTGTCAGGATTAACACAGGTTCATCAACCTACTGTCCTTACTACTGAAGACACCCGGATAAAAAATTTCGGGAAATGCAAACGTGATTCACGCAAATGGTTCGTTTTCCTCATACAAACCATTCTTTAAAGCCGTTACTGCAAATTTAGTCGCTCGAGGAATTTAAAAAGAACTGACGAGGTACTTAGGCGATCGTGGACTAGTCAGTGTCGATTTCAGAGAGTAATAAACAATCCGTGCGGAAACTATTCAACCTACATTTAGGCTAGAGGCATGTTTCGTGGGAAGTAAACCATTTGGTGTGAATGCAGGTGAAAATGAGGCAACTTGGGGTTATTCTGGAGGGAAATGTAACTGAAGACTAAGGTTTAAATTTCAAGATATTTCCCCTCAACAGGAAGATGATAGAAAAACTTTTACTAATTCCTTTAGGATGAGGAACAAAGGAAAAAT
Organism: Schistosoma rodhaini; assembly: GCA_944470415.2. Classification (NCBI taxonomy): domain Eukaryota; kingdom Metazoa; phylum Platyhelminthes; class Trematoda; order Strigeidida; family Schistosomatidae; genus Schistosoma; species Schistosoma rodhaini. The sequence goes on from OX104044.1 coordinate 61,620,759, forward strand.
ATTGATACTTTTTTAAACTTCACCATTATCTCCCCTTTTCGATTTATTTGGGTACCTAGGTGATAGATGACTGTTTTACTCAGATGTGACAATTTAATCAAGACTTTTAAGTCTTAAGCAGTTGCCGTTTTAAAATTTGCTGTTAATTAACTTACGTACAGATCCTGAAGACGTGACCAACTTTATTGGGTAGGACCCTAGAAAGCCATGAGTATTAACGAAGCGCGAATGTTTAAAAAGAGCACTGTCAAATAGTCCGAATGGTTCAAATGGCTGTGGACGGAAGAAGCGTTGGCTTAACGGGCTTCCGTGTCTAGTAGCAGTAGATCACCAATACCTCCAGGCAAGAACCAAGGTATATTAACGATAATAGAAAAAAAAAGAAATCGGTAAAACTTAATATATTATCCATAGTCCTCAAGAATAGGTCAAGTTTCTTCTTAAAGGAATCCTGGGAAATCGCTGAAGAGTGAAGACTGAAGACTAAAATGAGTTGCTAAATAATAACATGAAATTACTCAGTCATAGGTCTGATGCAAGTCAGCTCAGGTAGACTTTACGAAGCATAACCGCCCTGTCTCTTTCTTGATTCAGTTAGTCTATATGATGCAATTTTAACCTTCAGAAGCAATATGAGTAGGATTTATTTCTTAGAACTAATTGGTTTTGTTTCTCATCATATTTCAATTCAAGATGTAGAGCGATTGAAATGTAACTGAGCGCTAGCCAAATCATCTGGCAGGGAGTTCACTGCATGTCAAACAGTCCATCGATCCTTGTCAAGGTGAAGGTCAACCAACGTTCATCAGATAATTGAAAGTCATGGACTGTACCACTTATTTATCTGTTTATTTGAACATATAATTACTGCTAATGAGAGGCGCCGAAAACATACAAGCCACAGTGGCCACTTGATTTATGTGTGGGCTGGTATACTTTCCCAGTGCCCAGACTGAAGTGGGTATTTTTCATAGGGAGCCACACTCAGAGCCTTTGACAAAAAGGTCTGATCCACAAAGCAGTAGGCAACTTTAAGAGATACAGTATCATGGTAGCCGGTGACCAACAATAGGTTCATACGCATTTTGTTCCCTCAGAATCCTGTACCATTGGTTTGGAATCAGGGTTTTCTAACTCCGCTAGATGGATCCTCCATAGCAAAGCACTGGATATTACTATTTGTCCTCTCAATATCTTAAAAATCACCACCGCCCCGAGAAGGCAGTGAGTAGGATTTTCCTGAGTGTCCGTATACGTGTTGTCACGTGAGAGCTTTGCGAGGGAGAGAGAAGGTTTAACCTCCCTACCCTCGGCTGTATCAGGGCATTCAGGGGTCCTGGACCATACAGCGGTGGTCGCGCTTTTTCCCTTGTACCTATTCTTACTAGTATATTTCCGCGATAACGTTATTTGCGTATTATAATCATTAAAGCAGCCATCGTTTCTAGACAAGGTGAAAGAGTAATTCACTCTAAGTACTAACTGCGAAGTGTGACTTCAACGTTAGCTGGTTGATCACACAATTCCCATTGACTCCAGTAAATTCCCAATCATGCGACACAGATCATCTTGTAAAGTGATCTACAAAGAGAATAGCATGTTTCCTGAGGTGAGAGGAAATAGAGAAGGGTATTTTTACTGACGGGATCTTAATTAAGTGGTGTAAACATTTTCGAACATTGCTGAATTTTCAACGTTTAATATATATATATATATATATATATATATATATATATATTGTAGGTGCAAGTGACTTCCTCTGTACAATTCATTTCAACCACCAGAAACAAGGAGTAAGAATACGTACTAGCAATTTATACCCATCTTTGTTTTGAATTTATTTGATAATACTAACATGGAATTAGTATCAATAACTGTTTCTCGCCATTTTAAAAGTTTGTAAAGTCAGTCTCAAGGCATTGTTATTCTCAAGTAATTTATTTGTACACATACAATTAACCACTTACCTCCGTAACATAGTCACTACGCCAAATAAAAACCATCAATGTTAATAATAAAGGATGAATAACCACCTGGTATATGTAGTGAAAAATATTTAATGGTAAGGTATGCTGCGATATATAAATCCCCAAAAGCAATAGCTCTGTACGTCTTCGACGTTTGACGCTGACCTCACTAGTTTTTATGGACTCAATTGGTTGAAGACACTCGGTCATGCATCCGGACCAGATCACTATTTTGTACGCTGTGCTCCACTTCTCCTACAACTGCTAGTCATCTTATATCAGTCACTTCTTGATATATCGACGTTTTATCAAATGTATTTTCGAATCTCTTGGTTTCCGACTTCTGATTTGACTGGGTTGACACATTTTGATTATAGGCGTTACTGGTTAAAGTGTTGTCAAACTCCGAATACTTGTGGCACCTATTATTTATATCGCCTTATGTATTTTTGAATTCAAAACTGTGTGACCAGATCACATTATCTGTTAATCTTTAGAAGCAGAGTTGTTAAGTTCGAATAAGATATCAATTTGTTTGACAAACACCCTTCTGTATGAATTCAAGAGACGAGCTGTGTACTGTCTGTTTCAGTCGCTTTCAGTTAAATGTAAAAGTCAGTCAGTCTTAAATTACTTTGCATGAGCTTTTAAAGTGCTGCTCTTAAATGCAAGAGAACAAGATGGGGTAACGATTCGCAAGCGATCTTGAAACTATAATCATCTCATACCTTGAGATATTATTCATGAAGCAAACTTAACCTTATAGCCCTTACATCATTAGAGATTTCAGAGACTCTTATTCAAATACCCTAAAGAACTTGAAGCGAATAACAGTTCTGAGAGGGTAGATTAACAACAAAGCTCGTTTGGTCGTGAATATATAACCAGAAAGGATGGTATTTGTAACTCACCATTTGTGATTGATGTTACAGATTAATGACGCCAAAGGAAGTTACTAATCATTATATAGGTCGGGTTATATAGTGTCATGTGAACTATATTACTAAATTCAACATTTATAACTACTAATAAAATATGTCACTACAGAAAAATTGTATCTGATAAAAACGTATTTCAACATATGTATGACCCCATAACCGCTGTGAATTTAAAAAAGACCGTCACCAATTTGTTGTGTTTGCATGTCCGGCTTTTATCACATGAGTTATCTGCCAATCGGAATACGACGTTTTCAACCTTAGCACTGTGCCAAACCGATGACGTTCAACTGGCATGAATAGTCTAGCATCCTGATTGGTCCCTTGCCCGCCTAGCCCTTCCAGTTAAGTCCAGAACACGAATAATAGCTTCTGCTATGCAAATCATTTATTTCAAGCATACTCGGTTTATATACCAGACAGACAGACTGCATCATAATATTTGTACAAGATGAAGAAAAATGTGGCTTAACATTAACATTAACAATCTACGAAATATACACGACTAGACAAGTGGCGTTATAGGATGTCTCAGAAGACCTGTCTGTCACAACATAAGCTGACCACTATTAATAAAAGTAAAGAAATTTTTAAAGCCTACTGTATCCTTCATAATATTAGTCGGAAGAACTCAAAGTATCTTGCTAAAGATGCTGTAACTAGCTTTAGCTGGTCAGCTTGAATGCTCTTTACCCATTAGCTGATGGGCAACGATCCGTCACCAGCGAATGAAACCCATGGAAATAAATCAGAATTTAAAGACGGTACTGGTAAACAAGTACACCCTACCCAGTCTAGACTATTCAGATTCAAAGTAAAATCCATTTTTTGAAGTGACCATTTTAAGGCTTCTGAGGATTTGAGGCAATAGAAATATTTTTGATATTATTCTTCAAGATGGTTTATTCTTTGTGCATGACGACTTTTAAGATCGATTTTCTAACCAGTTGTGTCTGAAATACTAATTCTTCTTGTTTTCTCTAGACCTTATGAAACGGATTGTGAAATCAGTCCCAGAAAGCAGGATAGATTCTGTTTAGGTTCTGAATAAAGTGGTCACTTCATAATTTGTTGTTATATTTTTTACAAACCAACAATAATTGTGATTCCTTCAGGTAAGACTAAATTAAGTCCGTTGGAATGGGCTATGTTCACTAAAACACATGTATATTAGTGGGATGATTGAGTCTTAAATCGCTGTTGAAAAACATATCGTAATTAAAACTTCATATATTATCTGACATAGAAGTATACGAAGGTATTTCAACCTCTTGTAATGTGTGATATTTAAAATTCAAACAAGAAAGATGTTTTATTGACTCTCATTGTTTCATTCTTACGCTACACATTTGCCATGTATTGTATTTATTCATGAAATGAGCGTACAACTATATACAAAACAATTATCAGTTTATATAAGCATGATAAAATGCCCTTGAGAATTCCAACTTAAGTTCATTGGTGGGTGAACTAGATAAACGTCTCTACCACGTATGAGGCGCACTTTATCGTTCTTCTTTGCGACAACTTACACCGAATTAGTTTGCAAATAGCTGTCTTACACGAACCGCGGAGGTGTAAATATCCCCAACAAGTTTTTCAGAAGCTTGTGATTTTAGGCACATCTGGTGATGATAAGCCGTCTTATATAGTTAATACTTAACAATTTTAAGACTGATTGGGGAAGCTAGAAGTACGTCAAACTTAGGATACAGCAAAACAGACAAGTATTTAATGGATCATCATCACAATCTGTTATAAACTTCAATGTTTTACCACGGCACTTTACATAACATGAATCGATTTACATAATAGATGAAAGGGATCAATACTAGTGACTATACAAACTAAAATATATTATTCGTCACTGCTTATTCTTGTTTTTTCTCGTTTGATATTTCCACTAACGTGATGTCATATTTTAATTGGTGTTCTATCATACCAAATTCATAGAAAACTTAATTTACGTTGAACAAACTTTATTCTGCACACACAGAGGGTGAAGAAAGTTGCAGGTGGTTGATGTTGGTGTTACAGAAAATTGGAAAAATCTTCTTATATTTCAATAAACTATTATAAGTAAACTCGCTCAAAACTCTTGGGTTAGGTTCAGTGATTTATTGTTTTCACACATCATGAATCCAGGTAACTTACAAAGACATATCGAATTTCAGAAGTGAGTTTACGGGATGTAATAAATAAAAACCTGGCTAATAAATAATATTGATGCCTTTGATTAGAGAGCTAGAAACTTCTAAACCTGTTGAAAACATATTCTCCAAGTCTCAAATGGACTAGCAAGTGAAAGCAGTTAAAAACGGCGAACACATGTTTATAAACTTCATGAATATGAATAGAGTTTATAAATGTATGGAAAGAGTTTATCGAATAATACGGGCCTTACAATCGAAAAGTCATCACTTCATCAGCCTAAACTGAACCAAATCAACCAGAAATAAAACAGAAATTCTTATCAAGAATAGCCAATCTAAGCTGATGAGTTTGAAATTACCACAAAAATATTCAATCACACCTCCTGAAAACTGTAATTTAGGAATTTGAGGATCAATACGTAGGGTGTAAATTGATGACAACTAATAAAGTATGAGAGTTTCATAGTAATAATTTCAATGTGTTATCCCCTAATCTATGACTGATAACGTATCACAAGTAACCGTATTACATGGGATTATAAACCACGATATTTAGGAGATCTGGGGGGACACATGTTAGTTAAAAGTTCTCTCCTTATATATGGAAAACAATCTTTTAACGAACTTTATTCGGTTATATTGGTTTCCGTCCATAACTTAACAGAATATCATATATGTAGTCAGTTATCATTGATGAAATAAGTATGGGGACTTACAACTTTAATGTTCGTTGATAGAAATCTTTATTTTTAATTTATTTGAAATATGTAATAATAAAAATATTTAAGTAATATATAAAGATGTAAAAATATAAAACAAATTTGTAAACTGATCAAAATATACCTACAAAATTATTCCTTTTAAAAAAAAGAAGTCGATTATCTGAAATGAGGTTAAGTTAAACAAAAAAACACAATCAAACATACATTAATGATATGTATAGATAAACTTGTTGATTATATGTATGAATGTATATAGATTTGCTTATTTTCTTCAACACGGTCATTTATTTGTCAGTTAACTTTAGCCATTTGAGTTTTTGTAAAATAGTTAGAATATAAAGATTAGGAAGCGTAAAGATCTGAAGACCTTCCATGTGTGAAGTTAAATCTTCTTTAAATTAAAAAAAGAAACGCTTTCATATTTTAAAATGATTTATACGGGGAAAAGACTATATGAAGGAAAAGATTAGTCAATAAGAAGATGCTGTCAAGCTGGATTACTTTCGTTAACCTCAATTTCAAACAAAAATAAAGTAAAATTATTTCTTTATGATATACTTTGTCCAGATAGGCATTGAAGGAAGTTGTGGCGTGTTTAGTTGTCTTTGAAAAAAGAATGGTTCAACACATTTTATAAAAAAAAAGAAATGTATAGATGATGCTCTCATTTTGATTTTCCTACGTCTTATATCTTGTGAATTTATCCTGTAGTTAAAATTGAAATAAACTTGTAAAATAATACTGAGTACTAGAATCTGTAATGAAATCCAAATGAATTCTAAGAAATTATATATATATATATATATATATATCGTTTACAGTAAAATCTGAATCCGTTGCTTTCGTTGAGATAGCTATTTATACGTGTCCTATTCATATCTCTTTGCGTTTCAACAAAGCTTGTGGGTCAGGCAGATTACAACGAAGAACAGTGAAAGTTGTTTGATTGACACATTGTCGTAAGAGAGCTAGAGCACTAGAAATGAATAAATGTTGGTGAAAAAAAGTTTTAATAAGTTACTAACGCTAAAAATTGGAACAAAATGCATGCTAGTGTCTAGATATATTTATTTGATTAATGTTTTCTGGCTAACCCATTTAACCATGAATAATATGTTATAAATTTCACAAGCGTTAAAAGAAATAAGCAGCCAATCGATTATTCAATATATTCCATACCTAAACCTTGTCAAAAATTTCTTTCTAAATATAAACAATACAGATTTTCATCCAAATACAACTGGATCAGAATTCTCATTATGATAGACTACCGACTAAATATGATGCAATCAGATGGTTAATAATTTCATCAAGAATAGTCTAGAGGATAATTTTCATTTTTTTTCGATGTTTGTTATAATTTCACTTTTTGTTTGAATACAATGACAACATAAAACTGACAATTCAAAAATAAAAATTCAGTTCATTCTAATGATAAGTTGATTTTACGAAGAAAATCAAACAATAGTATCAATAATAGAATGCATCTGAATGTAATGACTTTTTCTAAGGTTTTTCCAGTATTAATCATCTACAATAAAATATTCTCACCAATAAATATAACAGAGACATGGCTATAGTTATATCCTAGTGAAGTCATAAATACGGTTAACTTCCGGTAACTATTAATTGACTATTTTCCAGTATATAGATATTCCTATTGTATAACTATTCAGTGATTAGATTGTGTATATCTATATTCATCTTATTATAAGCTTCATTTTGACCTATAGATTATTATTATAGGATTTACTGTCCCAAAATTATACTCAGTTTATTGATTATTATCTCCCACGTTCACAGCCACATTCGGCTTGATCTTATACAAATATTATGGTGCAGTTTGTGACGCAGTCTGTCTGTCTGGTATATAAACCGAGTATGCTTGAAATAAATGATTTGCATAACAGAGGCTGTAATTGGTGTTCTGGACTCAATTGAAAGGGCTAGGCCGACAAGAGACAAATAAGAGCGCTAGACTGCTCACACCCGTTGAACGTCATTGATTTAGCACAGTGTTTAGATTAGACAAGTCGTATTCCGATTGACGGATAACTGACGTGATAAAAGCCGGACATAAAATTATAGCGAATTGGATACAGCCTTCTTCTCTCATTTCATAGTCATAACAGTATGGTGTCATTTACTTTCAATAAAGTCTTTGATGATAATTATACCAGTATTATTACAACATCAAGTTTATAGTTTAGTGAAGTTTTCTAACTGTCGTTTAATTATATTAATTTGATTACGATAATAAACAAAATATATTTAGTCTATAAGATATTAGTCTAAAGATATACACTTATTTAGTATTAATACGAAGTATACAGATGAGCTGAAGCTCATAGGTGAACTCTGTATAGGATTGCTTTGTGACACAAAGTTATTAAGTGGTGGAACGACAAGTTATGTTTATTTACAGAAAGATGTGTCAGTTTCATGATTAAAATGATCTAGAATCTTATTTTTTTAAGCCTACATTTTAAAATCGAATGATTGATTAAGTGAAAGGCATTATCTTTCAGTTATACTATATAAGATTTTTGATTGAATGAATAATTTGTGCCTAGAATGGGGAAGAGAGATAATGTCATTCAAAACAAAAATATCAGTTAAAAGCTCACTCTTTATACGTCATGCTTGTTAGGTCACGTCCATTTATTGCTAAAATACGATCTCCTAGTCTAAATGTTCCATTCATTTCAGCCACACTGTTAGGAGCAACAGACTTGACGAATATACCTGGTTGGTCAAGGCTAGTACGCTATTTAACAGATTGAAATGAATCAGTTATTATAAACAAGAAAAAAATTAAAAATTATTTGAAGGTTGATCATCATTACAATAAAATGTTTGAAATTTATGACAGTTTCATTTTGACATTGAATGACTGAAGACAGTAAGCCGAAAACTTTATTTTGTTCAATTATTCCATATAACTCGGATTTCGTAAGATGTTTAACAGATTGTTTATTACCTATTCTAAGTATAAATTTTAAGCTAAATATACCTCATTGACTGACTCCAATAACTCAAAATTAATTTCGTATGACTAGGGTGATGAGTCACTTTGCTTAGTAGCCATATTTCAAAGATGTTTAGCACCCAAATTTATTACTATTGGGCAGTCCTCTAGTATATATTCATTCTAATATGAAGCTTGATGAAGATTCGACTAATTAACAAAAAATATTAACGATAACTACTGAGGTCCGTTTTTAAGCTTACTGCAAAACATAATGTTTCGATGTGTAATGTTTGTGTTTTCGAAACTGTTAAGTAATGATAGCAGCATAATAAATGTTATAATGTATATTCCATTTGTAGTGTCTATTTAGTGGCTTAATATAAATTATATAGCTATAGCACAAGGTAAAAGGTACAAATTACTCAGTAGTATGACCTTTGGTGTTTGAAGTGATTTTGCAAAGCCCCTTATCTAATGATGAAACAGTTCATTCTGGAAACATGAGATGAAAGAACAGATAAATAGTAAACTCTAGTAATAAAGTTTCAATTATGGAGTGTAAACAAGCATTGTTTACGAGTAATGTGCGAATTCACATCATCCGCTTACTGAAGGATATTGATCTTCATAGAACTTAAAAACTGTTATCATAGGCTTATAATGGAGCGTTATTTATGCGTATATATATATATATATATATATATTCAGTGTGTATTATTTCATTTTGAGTTCATTTTAAATGTAATTTATAGTTCTCAACAATACTTAAGATAAAAACAATTTATCGTGAAGTGTATTGTTTACATCAAAAAATGACTCACCTCACCGTCAACTAATACTAAACCGAAACCAGAGTTTGGTTCTTTATAAAGTGTTACATTAGAAACTGAATTTCCCAAACCACTACGTGCTAATACATCACTTAGTGCTCGTTCTGGATTTATATCCAATAAATTAACGGAACTCATAGCATCAGAATCTGTATCTCTGCCTCGATCTAATTCGCTAACTACTTCTGAAATATTATCTGCTGCTTCTTGAATAATCATATCTGGAACTTTAAACTGATTTATTGGCAAATTTGACATGCTACTGCTCACATTACGATTGGATATCAATCTTGGAGTAACTGATCTAGATCCTGCTTTTGAAGTTCTAATTTTGTCTAATCCTTGACCCAGTAATGACATTCGATATTGTTTCCAATCATTAGCTGTTTCATTTAATTGATCTATGTTTAGACGACTCAGTGAAGGCGCATTTGAGGGGGGTCTGAAACCATTATTAAAATCTCCTAGACTTTGTGATAATCCATTTGGAACTTGAAGTCGAGAATCATGATACCAAGGAGATACTGGAATTTCTGTCCTGTTAGTCTCTAACATTTGATTTGGACAATGGGGGCTGATAACTTTTCGATTAAAAACTTGACTATGGTAAACATTTTCTTGTGGATAGTAATTAACTTTACTTCCCATTTGAGGATTATTCGAATATTTCGACTCAGATGGTAAAAAATCATGATCTCCAATAGCATTAGCAATCAAATCTATCCCACCAATTGAAGCAGCCAATCCTTTAAGATAGTATAATGTCTTTTGCTTACTATCCATACTGGTATATTGTGGATTGTTCATTTCTGAAGACTAAAAATTTCGGGAAGCCTAGTTTATTAGTTTATAAAACTATATTATCATAATGATTGCAATATTGTAATAGTTTTATAATAAGATATAAAAATTTTTATCACAAACTTTAAAGGAATATATACGTGTGAAGTTAATTTTTATCAGAAAATGATATCCACTGGAGGATCATTTAAAATCGTGAGACATTAGGCGAGTGTTTTTTCCAAGTCTAGAACTTCTGGTCAGTATTCACACAAGACCCTAATCTAGCGGTTCAACAGAAAATACTGAGTTCGATCATTGGTTTAGCGATGAATTCAGGTTAATGATGCTCTTACATTGTCATTCATATACAGACACTGTCAGGAAAGTCCTACTCACTGCCTTCTCGAGGCGGTGGTGATGTTTAGGAAATTGAGAGGACGAAAAGCAATGTCCAGTGCTTGGATCGAGTTAGTAGAGGATCTACCTAGCGGAGTTGCAAAACCCTGATTCCAAATCAATGATGAACATGGGATCCAGGATTCTGAAAGAACAAAAGGCGTATGAACCGTCTACCATGGGACTGCATCTCCTTAAGTTGCTCCACTGCCTTGTGGATCAGACTTTTAGGTCAAAGGCTCTGAGTGTGGTCCTCTATAGAAACTTCAATCTGGGCACCCGGAAATTATCACAGCTCTCACACAAATCAATAAAACCTGCTACTGGCCCCATCGTTATTCTGTGGCGCATATGTATTTGGTGCCCCCTTGTATCAATGTTTATGTGTTCAAATAAATATATTATTAAATAAAAATAAATAAACTGATGTTAGTCTGTGATGAAAATCAACTTTAAATCATAACGCCTATTTCCCTTCTATTAGAAAATAATAAAACTTAAAATGTTTTAACAGGAAAATCGGGCTTGAAGCTTTTAAAATAAGCTGAATATTGAATAAATTCACTTAATATCGTTTGTTTGTATCTTCCCATTGATGTTTAGGACTGCAACTGATCAGTCTCTTATTAAACATATGTGCAAACTGTGCGTATTGCCTCGATATAGCCTTAATTCACAAGCATTATAAGCAAAGATGGAGACTGATCAGTTGCAGTCCTAAACATCAATGGAAAGATTCAAACAAACAATAACAAGTGAATTTAAACTTCACCTCATTGCACAAGCAAGTGGCTATCAGGACTCAGTAGCTGAGTGGAACACGCGATGGCGTTTGAAGCGAAAGGTACTGGGTTCGAGTCCAAGAGTGGACATCAACTCTGAGATGCAGGTACATCCAGCTGACGAGTCCCAATTAGGACGAGATGCGCGTCCTGGATTCCACTGCTAGGCATTATCCATCATTGCTTATAATGAATATTTTCTTTAATGGAAATGGTATATTTCTGCAATTTTAATGAAAAAAGAGAATCCTCGAGATTTCGTGACCTAGTGAAAATAGCTTTCATTTTTGTCACAGAATGATTAATCTTTATAAGTTAGTGAATATTTATGATTTAACTGACCATATAATCAACATTCAGTGGTTTTTCCCAATAAATGTTTCAATATGAATAATTCTAAGAGATAGAGATTATGCGAAATGCATTATGGAGAATAAAATAAATGACAATTATAAGGTGAGATTATATAACATTTCCACAAATGGTAATGGTTTTACAAATAGTTTTTGACCCTTCCTCTTCTGAACCAACCATTTCTGAGATTATTGACTTATACAACTATAATTTCCTGGGGTGTTCAATAAAAGGAGAGACTTAACTTAGTTAGATTTAATTACTTAGATCACCTTTAAAAAAATTCATTTTAGAATGAGGTAATGCTTAATAACTTACTAACTAACTAAAAGTGGCGAGACTTGATATTTTGTCAAATTCTTTTTTGTATGTTAAACAAATGATAATATTAAGCCTAGTGAAATTACTTGACTGTTATTAGTCATTGTGTAAGAAAAATAGTATTACTTAGTGTATTTAGTTAAACGTTCAAATTTAAGTTAAATTACTACCTAGATATACCACCATTTAATATAAACAAATCTAAAACAAAATACTTTAAAAATATTGAATTTACATGATTGCCACACCATACTGGTTCACCACTCGATGGTTTCGGTTTCATATCATTGAAAAATTTAGAAGTTTGATCAATTGATTTTACTGAATTATCAAATTGACTTGTTTGTGTTTTATTTGGTAAAGGTGAGAATTCGGAATTTTCTATAAGAGTACTATTTTGATTCATCACTGAAGGTGATGTACTCATTCTACCATTGGTAGATCGTATTGGTAATCGTTTACGATTTGCAACTGCCAATTTATTTCGTATAGTTGAACGATTAAAGGTATGATTATGATTTATATGAATCTGTGGCATAACTCTAGGTGGAGGAAATTCACGCATTAATTCTTGCCATCGGAAATAAATCAGAGGTGATTGAATAGCTAAATCATTAAAAAAATGAATAGATATTTTTTGTTATTACACACATTGATGGATAAAGTAAATTTACTAATTTTTCAGTGAAATAAAATATAAAAAAAGGAAGTGAGTCTGAGAGAAGAGAAGCAATAAGTAATCATATTCATTTGAAATTTTTAGTATAATAAAACAGGACACCAAACTAATATGGTATCAAAATCTGTAATTTAGAATTTTAACTAGGAGATTTTAATTGAAAATGTAAGTTATGAGATGTTGGGTATTTTGATTTGAATTGATCATGTTCAATGTAATCCACGAAGGCAAACTAATGTGCAATTGTGGGTGCAACATAAATCTAGAATGTCTTAAACTAGGTCAAAATATAATCTGTTCTGTTGGAGAACTTTATAGAAAATAGACAACTTTCACATATTTGTAGGTCTACCATGGATAGTATCCAAATAATTACTCTCTATTTATAACACCATAGTAACTAACCAGTTGTATATTAAATTAATTATGGTACATGAGTATTTTGAAAAAGTGATTTTATATAATGTCTATGGCAAAGTTTTAAAGAAGTGGCTTTTTATGAAAACACAAATATTTGATTATGAATTCAGATTTCATTTGATGTCAGCTTGAATAGTGCGGAAAGGTTTTTAGACTAGAAAGTCAAAACTGTATTGTCAAGTAATATCAGCAGAACAAAACCATTTCATTACTTGTGCTTCGATGTTCTCTTCTAAATCATTACACTATTTCCACCTAAACATAACAAATGATGTTATTACTGTTTGAAAAGGCAAAGAATATCAGACTTGTTTTTAATGAGTTAGTTCATCTTAAAATTGCGCTGTAGCATCAAGCATCCGTATTTCAACCATTTAGTCACAGGTTAAATTCTCATCCCATTGACTTCGTTTGAACCTCTACGGGGAAAATATGGTTCAAATTTGAATAAATAAATCTGCAATGTATTAGTCAGTTGTATTATATTACTATGCTTAGAGATTCCACGTGTCATGATCTGAAAACGAACACAGTAACATAATTGCATTCAATTTTTCTTTTACACTAAATTTTAAAAATAGTATGTTTTTTCATACTTTACATTCCTTATCCCATTCATTTCTTCTGAACTATATTTAAAAAGTTTGGTTTACTATGACCAGTGATATAAATTGATTGAATAATTTGTTTTTCTCTCATAGTAATGATGTAAAGAGTGGTAATCTGAATTGATATAAATTATTGTTAGGTTCTACGTTATTTATTACTGAACTTATCGCAATAATCTATTTTGCTGTTTTTAGTATCTCCAATAATTGGTGTAACCCTGTTCGTTTAATTAAAGTTGTCATGGATTTTGCGTGAGCGCACTGTTTTGGCTTACCACATCTAAAATGAAATAGATTTTTTCATGTATTCCAGTTAGTATAATTCATAGTAATGAAGTTCCTTATTATATGTAAAGCTCATTATTGTGATTAGTTACCTTTTTATCACCCTCCCCCATATTTTTTTATATTTCATATCATTATTACGTAATTCCGTACAGGTTAACTTGTTGCTGAGCAGTATGAGATAATAGGTAGTTTAAAATTACTCTTCCAATACATTCTTATTTATAATTAATGACTTCTAGATCAATTAACGTCTACAATATCATTTTATTAATATACTTTTAAATCGAAGGTTCATCTTAACATATGAGTCCTTAGTTGGTAATCTGCCAACAGATGACCATAAGCTAATATTCAGTTTCACGGATATCCGATATCATGATTATATTTAATTACCAATACACCTATTGTTTAGAAGGCTGTAAAAAGAGATTATCAGACCCATAGAGAAGCTTATACGAAATTTATAACTTTTTATAGTCCATCAAAAGCCAATCGGAACCGGCCAACGTGTGACCTAGAACGTATCTCCATTGTTTCAAGTTGCCTTGGAACATATCGGAATAGTGTGATGACATCCACAGAAGAAATTGTAGGGTATTCGAAATATTGGTAGTATCAACAATAATGTGGAAGAACAGGACTAAAAATTAGGGAGTGGAACAAACGAACTAAATATACGGAGTAATATTGAGACTCAAGATCTCTAAGTGAAAAATGAATTAATGCATCTGAATTACTCAGGTTAGTTTGAAACTATGTCACTTCAGGTCTTCAGCCATTCGTCACAAGCAACAGTGATTTACAGGATAATTTATTGGTGAAATTTAGGTGACGTTGAGAAAATTTTCTAACCTACTAGGTTCTAGAGCGGGTTATCAATTGTTATGAGAAATCTAAATTAAGATTTAGAGTTAGAAGTTTGAGTTATAAATTAAACTTTGGATTTTCATCACCAAGTGACATAAACTGTAATGCCGAAATGGTATTTGATCATACGGATAAATGTATTCCACGCTAAAATTCAAGGCTCCCTATCCTAAATCTAATCGGTTCGTTCATAAATTAAAGCCTTGATGCTAACACTTTGAAAAATGCTCATAGTTAAAACAGTAGTAACATTTACAACTGTTCTTATGACAAAATATATTTTCAATAATAACGAAAAACTCTGATCGTAAGTGAAAAAAAGTATTTAATGATCCCTTAAACCTGTGGACATACCAGATAATTTTCCATCTAATTGAATAATACAGTTCTGCATAGCGCTTTGGATACACAAACCATATGGATCCATAGGTTTATAAATAGGTGATTGGTTAGTATGTGTTTTCCCTGGAAGTAACCGCTCTTTAGATCTCCATCCTTTTAGTGCTATTTCGATTAAGTCAGTAGCTGAATAGAAAATATGGTATATTGAACGTCAAAACAAGCCGATTAATAATTGATAAGAAACATTAGAACAATCAATTAATTTTCATTCCGGATTCTACAATTTGAGTTCAAATATTGTAAACTTTTATCAAATTCAATAGCTTCTTCGATTTCGAAACAATTTTACTTTCAATGACCAGTGATCTTTAAAACGACTTACACTCTTGTTTTAGTAATAACTAGCGGTAACCTATATACCGTATGAACTCGATATAATCAAAATCTGTCACCACATTTTCAGCCATGAAATCAATTGAAAATGATTGCAAATTTTGTCATTTTAAAATATAATGCTTATCATGAAATTAATGGTGACACTATTAGGAACCATTAATGTAATGAATTGCCATTTTTTCTGAAAATGATAATACTAGCATAATTCTAAGTAAGAATATATTTACTAATAGCAGTACAAAACATTAACAGAAAAATACGATGAAACTAAGCCGTTGATGAACAGAGAGACTTATCAAACTGCTTCTGTACAAATCGCTCTAATTCTTTATCGTGGACGTTTGAAGATTTTGCAATGTAAAGTAAGAAGCTTAAAAACTTTTTGGATTTATATTTTATGTGACTATAAGTATTGACATTAAATGTTTCATACGTGCTTACTAGTTACATACAGGATGTTCGTTTAATCCCACCTGAGCTTCGTCGTCTGGATACACCTGGATCCTAATTTCGATGTTTATACCGGGACTCGAAATCATTTTCTTTTGCTTTAAATGCTAACGTGTAATCTGCTAAGTTACTGATCTGAGATAGATATCAACTTATTCAACGAGTATAAAAGTATTGACAAGATAATTTTTAAAGTAGCACTATGTCAATCTCATGATGTACAGATGAAAATTTAAAAAATCACCAAATGTATTCCGGAATATCAACGATAAGAAATTACGCTCTCATACTAAAACCTTATTGTAATTTCACTGAATCTTGTCACTACACATACCATATTATCAATGAGTTGTGATTAATTGCGGATTAACCATCAAGATTGGTAAGACTGACAAACGTAATGTTCATTGCTATTGTTATTTTGCGATATATTAGAAGGAACTATCAAACGTTCAATAAAATATTGAGGGATAAAGTAATTGCTTGTTAGTTTTTAGTGGTCTGACGCTAACAAAGCTCTTACATAACACCACTGTGAAGATCAATCATGCAAAGTAATGAAATTTTTATATCAAAGATATTAAAACAAAATCTGCTTACGATCTTCGTCTACCACTGCTGCATCTTTTTCATCAATACTCCAACTGTTTGCATTCTGTGCACCAAATCCTTCCTCATATTCTTCCAATAAAAATCGTAACAGAGCAGGTGGGATATAAGAATGAGCTTCTCGCATTTCATTCCAAGTCATCTGAAGTAAGAGAAATAAATTAGACTAATTTTTTCCGGATATTCAAATGAAGGGTTCATTTTCAGCAGACGAAAATTCAAACTTGCATGGCCAAATAAGAGCTAATGATGGTATTTCTAATTAATATGATTATCTCAAATAAAAGATTACCATTTCGGTCAAAACTTTCTTTGTATGCAGAGATGGTAATCCAAACTTACGACATAGTCATATAACCATCTTTCGTTCTTCAAGGATTAATCAGAAGTACTTTTATGTGAAATCAAATGAATGAATAGTCTTGGGTTTTAATTCAGTGGTCTTGTTTGAAGTTTTTCAGCATTTTATTTGAAAACCTTAGCATGATTTAGTGGTGCTTAAAGTAGATAGAGCGATAAAATATATCAACTCTTAACAGAGAACCAATATGTTTTATGAAGACACTGAACAGGATATGAAATCGATTTCTACTGTCAAAGATGATCTGTTTTCGATATTGAATATAGTTAAATCAGTAGATATAGAAAAAAATTGCAATCCGATTTCTCTGAAAGCAAGCTTAGTATATAGAAGCTGTCTCTCTGTCAGTAATGCTCAGTTAGAGAGCAATCGATCAAAAACACCTAATAACTACTCGTGAATAAATAACCAAAACACCAGAACTATTAAGTTTAGCAAAATTTCTGTTTTTAATGTGAATTGCTCTCAACAGTTATTTACAGTTTGATTACAATGGGTTGTAATCGCTTTTTTTGAAAAAAATTCCCATTCATTAATTCATCTTGATCTAATATTGATTAAGAAATCATTTAACTGAGGAAGCTACAAAGAGCTGTATCCAATTAGATTTTTTGTAGTAAATCCTAGTTTAATTTTATCTATAATGTTTAGGGTTTATTTAATAGAACTTTATTTTACAGTGTGTGAATATTGACATGTACATTGATATTCTTCAGCTGTTATCAATTTGCAATATAGCCCAAATACAGTCCCAATCGGCTGAAATTTCAAAATCAATAATACATTTAAGAAATTAAAATACGATAGTAGTGCACAATAAACCACTGTCACATGCTAATCAGCTAAAAACTTGCAATTTTTTAATTGCTTGTCTAAATATCGTTTGGACTAGGGTTCGCAGAATATCGACTGATTCCAGGTCACTATTTTATAATAAGAAATCTTTTAACAAGTTGACTGCACTGCAAACAACCAATCAAAATGCTCCAAGTTTATTTGGTTTTCTAATTAGTAGGAGGGTATACATCTAACTAAAGAAACACATACATCACAGATTTTAGATGGCAACACGCAGAAAACTGTCACAAGACAATAAATATTTGTCACAGATTAATACAAAGTCTTGATTCCAAAAAAATTCATTCGCAGTCACAATCACAATCACAAATTTAATTAATCGTTTCTTAAAGAAGTTTATCTTACACTTAATTCATATGAGTCAGTATCTAACCTGTTTTCTGTTGATATTGCAAATTTCAAAAAATGTACACGATAAATTATATATGTGAATAGACTATTTTTGGTAAATATTTCTCATGCCAAATTAACATATCAGTTCAATATTAGCGTAGTCGATCAATAGTGCATTCATTTCAATAAAACATCTATTGATCAATGAGAAAAAGACTTTTCTTGAAGTTTCTCACCTATTTTCATATATATGCGAAATACACATATACATGCAATCATTTACCATAAATATCAACTTAACACTAAGGTCATGGGTCAAATAAATAAACACACAGGCAAGCTAGAGAGCATTATTCTACTTTACATACAACATGCTTTTGTGCACAGTTTAGTTTAAAAAAAATTCTTGTCAGTGTTGAATTATTCATTGAAAAAATGAAACAACTACAGTGAAATTATTCACAAACAATTGTATGTAGTATTGTTAAAGATGTATGACTTAACAGAACTAGATACCTACAAATAACAGGAAATAGTATGATCCACAATCTCATAGTTACTTTGCTCCACGCACTGATTTTAGTAGCTAAAACAGCGTTTGCTCACTAGCACAGAGTAAACGATGTGAAAATAATTCTCTATGGTATATACAAAAAAATTATCTATGTTTAAGCATACTGTGTCAATCTTTCATACTCAGTGATTAAGTTATGTCGATCTATTTATCAAGAGAGTATTTTATCAATCTGGAATTGAGCTCCACAACAAAGTATTCAAAATTAAGGTGAAAAATTAACTTCATACAACAAGTTAGATTACTGGTGTGATTTTACTGACTCAAGTGTTGAAAAACGTGAGGTCGGCTCTGGACAAGCTGCTCAGAATATCTAGATCTTAATGTGCAAACAAGAACAACAAAATAAGTTGATCTCAAGAACTTCAATTAGTCAGTAATATGTAGGTTAGAACTTGCTGTTGATATTCTTGACTTTATTAAATGTATCGTGAAAATCAAATAGTGTGATTTAAACATTTGGTTTTCCAAAAGAATATACAATAGAATTTTTAAGTTGGCTTGGAATATGATTGCCACCTTATACTCTTAAACTTTTCAAATCGAGGTAGTTAAAGTTGTACTGGCCACTTAACTCTGACACACTACCAACAGAAAGATAAATTCAACCTATATAACACAGTTGTTTGAATCGTTAATCATATAATGAATACTGTGCTAAAGAATGCTTAAACAATTGAAATGCTATCCATGAAATGTGAGACGACATGTTCCCTAAAATATACAAAAACTAACAGGTCAATCAGTCAGTCAGCTACAACGTAGGACCAGGCACATTTATGCATCGGTCCAAGTTGCCATACCTCGTTAGCACAACAAGATCAATACCGGATTCATAGAAGTAATTAATTTAGTGGTGGTAGTATATAAAGAAAGGTTGTATATAAGGATATAGTATAGGAAGGAAAAAAGTTATGAAGCAATTTTAATCTCAAGGTTTAAGGGAAAATAAAGAGTGTATTCACCTACGCCATTGTGATCGATTCTGAGCCATGTCACATAGAGTCTCCAACCATTGGTTACGATAGTCACGCGGACCCCAACCAGGTAGTCTGCATCTGCCAACATGGCTCAGACTAGAAGTTAGTGACTTTGTGGACTGATGCCACTTGTTTTTTGGCGACCCCTAACTTTCTTCCAACCATCGTTAATACTAGTGAGCATAACGCGTCGTGGTAATCGGTGTTCAGGCATACGTAACACGTGGCCTAACCATCTCAGTCGATGAAGATTCATCACCTCATCAACTGATTTACAATCATTCCCTAATACCCTGCGTCTAACCTCACTATTACCTACCCGGTGATCCCAGCAGATGCGAGCAATATTTCTAAGGCATCTGTGGTCAAATACTAGTAACCTACGAGTATCTTCTACTCTTAATGGCCATGTTTCACAGCCGTAAAGTAAAACAGAACGAACTGCTGCGCAGTATACTCGTCCTTTAATTGATAGACGGATATCTCGTCTTCGCCATAGGTGACGTAAGTTGGCAAAAGCCAAACGAGCTTTTTGAATCAGTGCTGAGATTTCGTCAGACACCAACCCATTAGGGCTGATCAGAATTCCAAGATAAGTGACGTTGTCGACACGTTCGACTACTTCGCTCCTTATCCTTAGTTCAGATGTTGACGCAGGCCAGTCCTGGAGTAACAATTTACATTTAGATGGGGAGAAATGCATCCCAAACATCCTAGCATTATTACTTAGTTCTAACAGAAGACTCTGAATTTTGTCAGCGTCTTCACCAAACAGAACTATGTCATCTGCGTATTCTAAGTCGATAAGTGGACCTCCTGGTAGGAGATCAATTCCTAAAAAACTAACAGGTCATCTACTTTCTGTACCTCCAACTGTATTTATGGACGTCAATGTACATGCGAAAGCGTACAAATTGGGATAATAAAGAGGAATATCCGTTGGTGCATTCCGAATCAAGTATCAACGAACTAGAAAACCAAAGGTGCCGCAATCTTAATTAGTGAAGTAGCTCAACATTTAGTCAATAAAAAAGCATGGATATGGCTTTTTGATCACTCAAAATAATGAACAGAGAAAAGCATGATAATGCAATGAGCTGCTCGGAAACTGTATCGACCAAAAAAATCCGAATTATATTTTTTATTCAAAAATAGATACCTGGAAATTCAACATCAGGATGATAAGTCGATATTTTTTATGACACCCACTTCAATTACTATTGCTGTTATCCGTAGCAGTATTGTCTGTATTTTTATTCAATCTTTGCCTAGATAAACTGTAATTTGATCCACTTTACAATTAAATGTTCATTTATTAGGTATGTAAGATTCTCAATAGTTTCATGATTCTTAAGTAATCTGTTTTGTCAATTTTTAGATTTGCATAGTTGAAATCATAAGTCAATTGAAGTTAGACCACCATGGAAAATCTGAAAGCACTGGACGGCCGTTTCGTCCTATTGTGGGACTCCTCAGCAGCGCGCATCCACGATCCCACCTCGCGAGATTCGAACCCAAGACTTATCAGTTTCGCGCATCAGCGCTTAACCATCAGACCACTGAGCCAACATCCAACGGTGTTAATGTCTAACTTCAACCAATACACAAACTTGAGCAACCATTCACCAATTGTCTTCAGTGAGTTGATATCTCACAACAGACCTTGTTAAACTCCACTGGTCACTGCTTCTCACTAGAACTCCAGGAAATACCTCATGGAGCCAGTCACTACTGAACATATGATCATTATCAGAAGTAGGTTTTGCGGAGATTTTAATAATTTTATATAGTTGGAATCATGGGTCAACTGAAGCTAGACCACCATGGAAAACCTGGAAGTGAGACTGATCGGTCTTGGGTTCGAATCTCGCGAGGCGGGATCGTGGATGTGTGCTGCTGGGGAGTCCCAGTATAGGACGAAACGGCCATCCAGTGCTTTCAGATTTTCCATGGTGGTCCAGCTTCAATTGACTCATGATTTCAACTATGCAAATACTGAAATCTCCACAGAAACCATTTCTGATAGTTTTTAGATTTTAAATATTGAATGTCTAACTTTTTTGCATTTTTAATGTTTATCTTCAAATGACCGTAAATATGAACACATAGCTGACGAAAAACGACGAAATAAAATTATAACTTTCTGCCTCAAATTTTGTTCCTGCTTTAATCGATTTCACAAAAATTAGACTTATTCTATCAATTCTTTTAACAAAACCACAATTCATATAGTTTTTGTCATATGAAAGACTAAGCTAAAATCAATTAAATACAGTTTGTAATTTCTATTTTGTAAATTAAATTTACTAAGTACTTTCCAAAAGTAAAACGTAATTTCGACAAAAATTGAAAAGTTCCATGACTCAAAAAATAATATAACTACATATCAATTTATTCGACTCAATTACTTGATTTACCCACAAAGAATTAGTTCTAAAATGTGATGAATTTAAAATTTGTATAATTGAATACCGCTGACAGATAATACAAGGGATTTGAAAAGAAAACTGAACATTCATATATATATATATATATATATATATATATATATATATATATGCATAATTGGCATGCATGTAATTTTTACTGAATTAATATTTAACTGAATGAAAAACAGTTAGTTTCTAATCTCAGAAAATCTAAGATAAAACTATACAACACTTGAAACTATCTATCACTTCACTGAATCATAGTTCAGTGCTTAAGTTCAGATATTATTTATGGTTGGTGTTTGTTTATTGTTTCAGAATATAACAATATTAGATAGTGTTTAAATTAATCAATAAATTGTACATTGTTTCATGTTCTTTAGTTCACGTTATTAAACTGTACTTAAATCGTAGGAACACAATCAAATATGAAACACTTAAAAAACACAGTTTAATTTTAAAATCTACATTTTTATTGACAGAAAGATAAGTGTCTAGAGAATACTTAAAAAAACTTTTTTTTTAAAGTTATAAAAGTTTCTAATTGAAGAAAAAGTTTACTTTATTGAGTAGGGTTTTCTCACGATATCAGGGTAATCCATCATTAATGAAAATAGTTTCACTGTGTAATAGATAGTTAATACATCAAAGAAAGAAAAAAATCATAATTCTTATTTAATTAATCTGGTAGCCCGAATGAAATTGAATGTATTACAAATGGTTCTGTCAGATTTAACATGATGACTTGTGTTAAATTGACAAAATTTAAACTGGTTGACGACACTTCAGTTTGTTAATTAAAAGAATACAAACAAACAATGGAATTGTATCTAATCAAACGTAATTAAAAATAAACTATAAATCATCCAGTTAAATAGCTAATGAATATTATATTAGAATTGAAATAATAACCCAACTATTAGAGTTCAGCTTACTATATAATTGAATATTGTTTAGAACCAATATGTGTATAAATGATTACAACTTTCTACATTTTAATAAAACACTCTGAAGTAACTATTACTACGGTTAACTGTTGAAAATATATGTTTCTTTTTCATTTGAAATTTAGTAAAATTCCTTATTATGAGAATATAACAAAAAAGTTTAATTTCAACCAAATAGTCTTGTGAGTTAGACTTTGTTTATAAGTTATTCATAACTTCTTCACGGGGAAAAGCACTTTTTATCCTTGGTTTTTTAGTAATGAATAAAATGTTTTATTCCCCTTTCAGAGATTTTGTTCACTTAAGATTTTTCAGTGTAAGACTTCCACCTAACATCATAAACATAGGAAGCCTTATCTTCAAAACGCTTACTCCTTGAAGAGGAAATTGACAAAACTTGTATCTAACACTGAATTTACAAAAAGAAATGCTTTAGAATCCCTAAGTTTAATGTATAAACAAGACAACATTTAAAATGAACTTTTTGATTGGTTCGTGGATTAGATGAAACTGTTTAAACTTCAACTTTGTACTGGCTGTACACTAGTGCAAAATGTACAGAATGCTTTAGACATAACTCCAAGATGACTCTAGACAAATGATTCGCAAAATGCACAAAGTTATGTTATTCATTTTTATTCATCGGAAAAATATCTTGGCATAAAATGTAACAATATAATGTAAACAAAAATCTCTCAATTGAAGTAACCTAAAATATAACACCCATGTATATTGAAGATCCGTCTAAATTAAAATAAGTTTTGATCGTCAATGAACATTACTTCGGTTCAATCAATTTACAAAGTTATCATTAAATGTTTAGGACGGAGACGGTAAACAACTGGTCAACTACCTAACTTTTTAAATTAAGATTCCAATCTCATTAAAAAATTTTATCAATCTTTTCAAAATAAATCGTTTAAAAGCACTGAAATGTTGTTTACTTAAATGTACATATTTATTCATACCCAATACTGGTGTATATAATGTTATTCATATTTGTTATGACTATGAAATTAGAAATAACGGGAAGATAATGTCAAATATAAGATAAGGTAAGTGATAACACAAACAATGTAGCAACTACACTATACTGATTTTATCGTTTCTCACTATACAAATTTTAATTATCACTTAAATTACAAGGACATAATAAAAGTGTGAAAGATATTTTAAGCTTAAATTTGTTTCAGTAAATTGTTTTATCAACATGTTTCAGTTATGCAATAAACAAAAAATCAGCACGTTTAATTGTTTACACCACTTTGTATTATCCTTCAATGGTATTGTTGGGTAATTAGCAATTAGAAATTAGCGTCACTTTAAAGTCTCGAGTAACAAAACCCAATTCATATTCATTAAAAAAAGGAGGAATCTAAACAATCAAGCCGGCACCTGGACGACAACAATTAAGCATCTACTGGTAATTAATTGTATGGTAATAGTTTTCTGTTGTGTTACTGATAATAAATTAGTTACAATAGAAAAATCCAGCAACCTAATCCAAGAATACTGAACATACACTTCAAAAGTGATTTTTTTCTTGTGTATTTTCATGTCATTACTTTATAAGAAGTGACAATTCGATTTCATCACAGTTATATACTCAACTATCAAGGTTGAAAATTCGAGTAAACAAATATTAGTTGAATATCAATCAAGAGAAAAAATTACCAGAAGTTCTTTTTGTTCTACTTTGAAATTTCCCAATAGTACACACCACGATTCAATACGAGAACAACTTCAGAACTTTCAGATTTAACTATGAGCATGATGTCATTGGACTGGTACATTGAAATCCGAGAGTATACATTTCGAATTTCATTTCCTTTGAAAATAGTCCATTATTCATTCCATGTAACGAGTGATAACTGTTGAATTATTGTCAGTAATTAAAATCACTGAAATTTTCGATAGAACGTCTAGAAATCGTTTTAACGCTGATAATCAGTGATTACAGCTACTTATGATTTAATAGCTCTCAATGATTCTCGGGTAAATTTCAATACATGATGACAAGTATTTTCAAATAGACCATATTTTCACTGATAATCTTACTACACAATTCACGACTTTTAAAATACTTTGAGAAGTACTGACCATTTTGTGATACGTTAACAGTTTATCATGCTATTAAAGTGAACACTCGTTCTTCGAATTTAAAACTATGGACTAGCCAAAACTCTAGTTCAGATATTTCTATTATTCAGAGGGTGTGAATTAATCAATGTTACTAGCAATCAGTAAATACTGTAAATTTTTAGAAAATTCTCTAAACAAAAAATTGCTTATTCATTTTAATTAGCCAAAAGGGCAACAAATGGATTGATATAGTTTAGGTACAACAAAATGAAGACAAACTTAGGTTAAAAAGCTGAAAAATAATAGTATTTCTCTTTCTACAGTGAATGAACATGGATACATATCCAGTTTTCACTATTTTCCATTACTTCTTTGACACGTATTTATTTGTCCAGAAACGACTGCGAATTTTTAAAAATAACTATATAGCTTGTCTAAACCTCTAATTAAGATCTATTAAGTCTTTGAAGAACATTTTTATGGTAATATTTTCGACTTAGTTGATGAGCGACAAGTGTTATAATGTTGGCTCATTATTTTGCTAAAGAACTATGACATATCTTGCTAAAAATGCTATCTGCTAAATGTTTTCGTTTCAGTTCTCAAACAATCTAAAATCATCAGGATCATCAACAAAAATAGTAAAAATACTGTTTAAATAAATGTATAAACTAACCTTTAAAAGTTGTTTCCTAGGTGTAGCTAATAAATTTGCAACTTGAATTAATATATTCAACGGACGCTTGTGTTTATCCAGTCTACGAATTCTTAACCAACTATCTAACCAATTAATTCCATTGAGTAAGTGTGTACCAGTTTCATGGTCAATTTTAACAGTTCCTTAAAATAGATCAGAAAAAATTTAATAATCCAACAGCAAGTGTTATGATAAATACATGACTTAATAAGTTTATTTAATTTGATCTGTATAAGCACGTCTTAGCCACTCACTCTCAGTCTAATTGTTAACCTTTTGGACACGCAATATAACCCATTTATCAAACTTAGTAATGTGGAATATTTTGTTCTAGCTCAGCTGTGCGGTGATTAGGCGTTGTTCGCGACACTTGAATGCCACGGGTTCAAAACTCTGCAGTGATGCGACTGCATACTGTCAATTAATCATAAACTAGAACGAAACAACAGTTTCATCTTCCTTATTATTCAATAATACCTCCTTACGAAGTCAAATAGATCTAAAGTTTACCGAATTTCTCTATCGAAAACTATTAATAACGTAACTTATAAAAGAATAAACAGTCCTGTATTTATTCGTCAAGGTTCGATTCGCTGACATCTATCAAAATATGACATCATCCAAAAATATATAATTACTTATTTAAAATAAGTCATGAAAATTATCTTATTCAAAATTAATCATCAGTTTCGACAAACAGACCTCTTCATGTTTACCAACCGGATAAGAGTAGAAAGAAATAATAAAATTGAGCAATATAACTAAACAATTTCATTTAAACCCCAGGGGCATTTTTTTTCAATATTTGTAAGTCAGGAGCTAATATACAAGAAATTTATTCAAAATTAAGCAACTAGAAAGCTGTGAAACTGGTTATCTTTTCTTGAGTTGTAGAAATTACTTAATTTACACAAAAGTACTTGATAAATACAGACTAACAGAAAACTCAAAATGACATTTTCTCACATAATTAAGATTAGTAATAGTAACTTTCTAAACCGATTAAATACGAAACAAATAGGATAATTCAAATAGATTGACAATGCCTTGTGGTGACCTTCAAGACCGACGACTGAACTTATGAAAAGTGAAAAAACATTAAAAGTATACTGAATATGTAATCTATTCGAATGAAAAGAATATTTATTGAATCGTTACGCGTATAACAATAGACTAAGCCTAACTTTAACTGTACATTACTTTAGTCAATTATAATAAGAAACTATCATCATTTAATAACTTATAGGTCAATTAGTCATTATATGTTAAGTAACATTTCTTGACTTGTATTACTATCTAGTTTATATTGTATGACAGAATATAATATTTTGAAAATTCCCCTGCATTTGTATCATATTCAATATATGAATCTATTCTATATTCAAGTAATGAAAACTGTTATATCAAATTTATCACAAATATTGGATAGAATGAGCCATAATGATAGATGTTAATCAATAAATGAAGTACATGATTATTCATAATATTATTCAATTAATATAATCCAATAACCAGGTTCTTCTAAGAGAGAGGCAGAAAGAGAGAGAGAGGGTAACATTATATTACTATTTCAAACATTAAAAACAGAGATCTCTGTTATTATAAGCTGATCACTGAATTATAAAGAAATCGTTAATGTGAATAAAATTTTCTCATATTTTATAATCTCAATATAAAAAACATCAATAAAACATCAATGGGAAGATTTAAACAAACAATACTAAGCAAATTGAAACTTCACCCTATTGCACAAGCAAGTGTCTATCAGGACTCATTGGCCCAGTGGATAACGCGATAGCGTTTGAAGTGAAAGGTACTGGGTTTAAGTCCCAGAGTGAACATCAACTCTGAGATGCAGGTACATTCAGCTGACGAGTCCCAAATAAAACGTCCTGGATTCTACTGCTAGCCACTATCCATCTTTGCTTATAATGCTTGTGAATTTAGGCTATATCGAGGCAATCCGCACAGTATGCAAATATACCAATTAGAGACTGACCAGTTGCAGTCCTAAAACATCAATGGGAAGATTCAAACAAGCAATACTAAGTGAATTTAAATTCAATAATATTTCATTGTTTCTTTCAAAGAATCAATAAATATTTTGATATAGACTTGAGTGTTGTTTTAATGAATTCTATATTGTTTTCTTTTGTTGCTTAATTAATTAAACAAATCATATGATCAATACTAAGTTGCTTACTGTTCACTTTAGTTTTCTTCATAATCTCATTCATTCACCATATATATTTGCAAGAGTAAATTAATTCATTAGGATTAGAGTTAATCTTTATAAATATAGATTTAAATCATTTAATTAAAAGTATTTTGGTTAATAGTTTATCTATATTCGGTGTTTTCTATTAAATTTGCATGGAAATGAGTTTTTTCGCAACATGTAATATAGTTTCTACTGATTGCGATTTATATAAATATATATATATATTGTTTCGGTAAAATTCAATCCTAAAATGTATTCAAATGTTAACTGACAAAAAAACAAAGTTGACAGAAAACTGTTTTCAGTATGGAGATTCGTGGAGATTGTTGTATTCTCACAGTTCAATTCACGAATCGATCTAAGCTAATGATTCAGGAGCCAGGCGTTCGTGCGTGAGACCGAAGGTAATAGGTCTGAGTTCCGCGTGTGAGATTGTAGATGCGCACTATTGAAAAGTCCAGACTGGGACGAAACGGCCGACCAGTGCTCTCAGGCTTTCAGTGGTGATCTAGCTTGGATAGAATCGTCAGTTCAACTGTCAAAATTATTTACCTAAGTGATGTGATTCTAAGATATTCCCAAGAATATTAACTGTTAAGATTCCGGTTCAAGTAAATTCTACTGTTTTGCATTGACCTACGGTTATACATATTGTCTAAAATAAACGAAAACAGCTAAGAACACTGATGAATGTATGCGATAGGATAAAACGAGTGATATTGGGGACGATATAATGCAAAATGCAGTCACAATAGCACAGTAGCATCCATTATCTAAATTGTTTCTTTCTTTGGTCAAGTACCATTCCGGATGCCCCATACTTCTATCACTTTCGTTTTTGTCGTAATGTACTACACTTGATGAGACTTTGTTGCATTTAAAACTATTTCCTTTCTTCAGCTTCTCAAATTGTTAATTCCCTTTGACCAAACGAATGCAACATATAATGAATTAGACTGAAACACAATGGTGTCGGTTTCAACAGGAATAAGACTAAGTGGTTATGTTTTTGAAAGGTTCAACTAAGATCAGCAAACAAATCCATTCCTATTTTTTGACTACACAAACGGCATAAATATTTACAAATTGAAATGCTATTTTCGCGATTACAAAATCACAAATGGGCTACGTTTTTCAGTTTTGATAAATATACCACAAATAGTCTTTCCACCTTCATAATTTTCTGAATACTTATTTCTTTACTTGTCTTAAAGTATAATGATTGAAAATCTAACATTAATATTTTATGTTCATAAGTGAATAAATGTAATGCAGACTGATTTCATTTAAAAATCAATTCTGATCTCTTCTTATCGATAGTACTCGATGAAAATAACGTGTAAGATAAATTAAGTAGTGGTTTTCTTCATTTGCACAAATAAAAATCGATAATCAAGTGTCATGACTTTATATATATATATATATATATATATATATATATATCACAACGTGAGGGTAATTATGAATATCAGTTCTAACTCGAGGCCTAGAGACCAAGCAACCTTGACTTATCAAGAACTGTATATTACATACTAATTTTGTGGTCTAAAGTTGTCTCCTCATTGCTAGTCGTAAAGTTTGTGAGTTTGATTCTGTACAGAGCGCAGAGTTAAAGAGTAGCAAACTCGAAGAAAATATTTATCTAATGTTTGCTAATGTTATAATTGATTCGCTTTTGTTAAAAGTTAATGAAGAGGATTAACTCCAAAATTTCACTATTTTAGTTATCATAACCAGATGGCAAATCATCATTAAACATATAAATATTTAAGAGGATGAAAATTTTTACATGATGTCTGAAAAATTTAGAGCGACTACCTAAAAGTAGACGTGCTATCATATTTGTATAAAACAATCAGGTGAAAGTCAAAATGATAGAAAGCATTACGTTTTTTCTAGGTTGAAGGCCATTCTAGCTAATAATCTTAATGTGAGAATAAGCAATATAAGAAGTAGTATTTTCATAAAATTTATAGTAGTGAATAATAAACTAATTTTTATTTTTAGTTATCTATCAGTTGCCAAACTACTTTCAAGGTCCTATTTAAAACTTGTACGGTTCATTGGAATGTAAACAATCTCATTGCATTTTAATAATTTAGAAATATTTTCAGAAATATAAAAATGAATATTTAACAAGTTACCTGTGAAAAGTATAGTATTCAGTATTTCATAAGAAATATTAGCTAATAATCGACGCCAAAATATAGCCTCTAAACGATTCATTGTTGAATTCATTGGATGATGTGATAGGCTATTGTCTATAGATTGCATTGTATTATGTTTTGAACAATCTGTTGAGAATACTTCATCATCTGGGACATTGAAGTTTTTCAGTTGTACTGGTTTATTATACCCTGAATAATATTCATTATCCATATCTGATTCACCACCTGACATACTCAAATCACTAGTTTCTGAATTTTTTTGTAAATTAGGTAATAGTTGATTTGATTGTTGATACGTTCGACGATATTGTTGTTTATTGTTTACTCTATTATTGAACGATATACCACTCTGACTTTTATTACTTAAAAATGAATGTACTGAGTCAGAATTGATAGACAAATTTTCATTATCATTTAATACAGACATTGATGTGCTACCAGATGGATAGAAAGCTGCATCAAAACATGAAGCCAGTCGATCTAACCATTTAGATAATTCAGATCGACTACTTGTCCATTCAGTTGATGATGCTAAATAAATTCTGTCAGGTTGTGAACGAAGTGGGGAATCATGTGGACTGGATTGATACAACGCAGAAATGTATGGTGAAATAGACTGAAAAAGCAGTAAAATGAAAAAATCCAAGTATGTGTTAAAAGATGAATGAAAGTTAGAAAAACAATATCGAAACAAATAGGATTAATAACGTATCTAGGCACATTTGTCCAGATCATATGCAAATTTGTTTTGCGTTCGAAGACAACAAAATTATTTTGGTTGCTCGTAAATAAACAAAATTGTCTGGTATGATTCTATTAATCTAGAGAATCTCAATTATGTTTTTGAGAACTGTTGGTTAAAACTAAAAATAACAAAGAATGGTAGCAACTACTGATGATGGTGTTGCGAAGAAACTACAATGTATCAATGAAATATGCCTATTGTAAACTTTACCAGTACAAAACATTTATTCAACTGTTGTACACTTTTCAATAGGTTTTCTTAGTAGCATAAATTTAAAAAGGAAGATTGTCTACGGATACTTTTAGAAATAAGAGAAATACATAAAATTAGATTTCAGTACTATTGATAATGTTGTAGAAAATTTTCATTGTATAGCTAACTGTTTCTATAACTCCGCCTGTAGCTCTTATAGAGTTACTGCCCGTCCCAAGCCTGGGTAAAGGAGGAGGGTTGGGCATGGGGTTAACGACCCCATCCACTAGAAAAACTAACTATCTAAAAAACGCTAACCAGAAAAATTATTCAATTTTTGAGCGACCTATGCTCCTCGACGAGGGGTAACAGGCGTAAGTAAGTAATTGTTTCCATAAAATACTTATTGAAAACTACACAATATTTAATAAACAATGAGAAAATATATATACCCAGGATTTTTAGGTTTTATGAAATTTACAATCGCTCATATTTGATAATATTACCCTGGACACGAATCAATTTTTCATAATAAAAATATTCAACTTAAACGAAGCAATATTATGAAAAGCATTCCATATTCACACTTTCTCTTTGTCTATGATAATAATCCACTTGGATCCTAGTCATTATTAATCTTCATTAAATTTTAGTTTATAAATTTACGAGTATGGATCGGATCAAGATAAATAGATTTGAATTTTATCTGAAACATTTTTTTGTTTAATATACTATGATATTCAGATTTCAATAAAATAATATTGAGAATGAATCTCATTCCGATTTGATCAAAATTTTTCAAGTAATACAGGACAATGAAAATAATTTCATGTGCATACGAAATTATTTGCCCAATATTCGCCAATGGCAGAAAATCATATTGGTATGGTGTAAACATAGTATGTTGTATATAGTAGTTTTATGTTCCTTTCGTTGTCAAAAAAATCATTTCAAAGAATTATTTTTAGTCATATTTTTAATTTATTCCTTAAAGTTAATGATATTTATATTTTTCTACTTGACACGTTAGCCTGTTATACACTACATGTTTCAAGTTGGCTTTTGTTGTATCGAATAAGTCGTAGGCTGATGAAGATGAGTAATTTGCATTCTGGAAGCAGTTTAAGTTTTGTAGATAGATTTTTATCAGTTAATCCCATGTAATACATAATATCAGATCTAATAATCCGTTAATGAAAATATTTAGAAGTTACTAACCTGAGCGTACTTAGCTTAACCATAGCCAAGATTCATGGGCAAAATAGTAAAACGAGGAAACGTTATTGAGAATAAAGTTACACTAGATGACTGAATGTGTTATAGTTCTCCTAAGTATGATCTATCAGTTCTAAATCCTTTTTACTCCTGGTGCACGCTACTTATGCTGACAGATATAGGTAATATGTAGAAACAATGGAAAGTGGAATTCTTTCCAGCAGAAGATTGAATCAAAGAGAACAGAAAGGAAAACAGGGGACAATTACAATAAAAACAAAACTGAAAGAATCATGAAGCATGTAAAGAACAACTGAAGGAAGATTTGCAAATAATGCATTTAGTGTATAGCTCTCATTATTTTATCAAGGCACTCTGTAACTTTTCAGTAAACAATACATTGATTTCCAGCATTTGAATTTTCGTTCACTTCAAGGGACTTATGTGTATACTTTTAAATAATAACAGGCATATTATCTACTAAGGTATTAATATAGAAAACCCTGTAACAGATCATATTACTGGCGTTCATTAGTGTATCATTCGAATTGCTACTTTAGCATTGATTATACTTCTCTATTTTCTTAATATCTTGATTAAAAATTTCCACGTCAATTCTTTGCAGACCAATTTCTTTCAGTGTTGGAAAGCATCCTAACAGGTATTATCTTGCGATGAGTTTAAAATAAATTGTAAATCCATTCGCTCAATTTCTTCCATAGAAAAATCGTCTTGACTATGAGAATAACATTTTGTGTAACTCAGTTTATTGACATAAAACCTTCCTGAATGTTCTTTCATATATGTTAACAAAATATATTAAATATTAAAATTTTTTAATGAAATCCATTCGAATATCATCTGATTCAGAAACTTAAAAAGTAATTCATCATATAGCATAGGAACAAAAGGAGTTAAATAAGAAGAATACATAAAAGGAAATCAATTCATATTTCAAATAGCATATAATATAATTATAATTTCGAATTGTTACCACCAACTGAGTAAAAACACTTCAAACTGACTCATATAAGTCTGATTACATAAGTCAACATTGCGATACTAATATAAGCTAATTCATGTGTAAGTGAAAAGCGCACACAATATATGGCTGATCATATCTATTGTATAATTCAGTTGTACTACAAAGTTTCGTGATATAGACACTATAATGAGAAATTAAAAAAACAGAATGTGTTAAAGATCAAAGTTAACATTTCTCTTATCATAGATTATTCTGTTCACAGGTTTACTTATCAAACCGCGTATCTATCCACGCAGTTTAGGATTGTCAGTTTAACCAACTGTTAGGCTTATTTGTTTTTTTAATGCTGATATAATACCGATAAACATGTAAAATAGACCACTTATTCAATATTTCATAAACCTTAATTTGTGTCTGTTATCAGACAAAACACAATATAGTATACTTATTAAGATGAGATAGTAAAGTATAGAATGACAGTTCATCTGGTGAGGTGTTTTTATATGTATTTCTTTTAGCTTTATTCTATTCACCGTTTATTCCATGTACTTGATTGTGAACATTTTTGTTAGTAAAATCTAAATTTACATCTATCTGTTTTTAGTAGCAACATTATTCAAAGACCTACTGTTACCCGAATCGTTCTCATTGTTACTTGTAAGTTATTAGTATATTGACATCGTACTGACATTTACATTTATGGTAGTTCTAATTTCGATTCAACACATAATTACTTTATAGCACTGCCCATCGTCTCTCAGTTGAACATCTTAGCCGATCAAATATTAAAACAATCCTACCCACTATGTCTAGGATTTTATTTTATTGTTCTGGCACTTAAGAAAATGACAGAAAACAATGAGCATTTCAATCAGATAATAATTCAAAGATATAGATTACTAAGTTTAATAGATACAAAATTTCTGAGCATTTCAATAACAGATTAAATTAAAATTTCATGTCATCCAAAGAAGCATTAAAATTTATTTGGAAATCTGTTAGCAGAGTAGTTTGTTACAGAGAGATTTCTGAACTAATAAGCACCGAAAAAATCTATTGCACTCCTGGAAATATAAAGTTGTGAAACCGCTCACAAAGGATTTTTATTTAAGATAGTAACTGAAAGGAGCGCCTATAAAAACACACTGGTGGAATTACTTCTATTCATCTCTAACCTTTTTTGGATACATATGTTCCCCAGGGATTCTTTGAAAAGCGTAGAACGAAGAAGTGAAATAACTTTATCTTGAAATTTTGAAAAGATGCAGGATTTTTTAAATATCCTGACTGACAATGTGAGAAAATGTTATAAGCCTAGCGCCTGCTTTAGTATTTGTCTAAACGACGTGCTACACTTCAATAACTTAGTTGATTTAAGAATTCCCAGAACACTTTTCAGTCAGGTTATCAATCAGACAGATCCAGACAGATCAGACACAGATCCAAAAGTTTTGCTGCACGTTTGGTAATCGGTCTCACAAAGTATATTGCATAGTAGTGTGCTATGTATTACTGTATAGTATGTAAATATTGACCTTAATGATAAAGAATATGTGCAAATAACAGTTATACTGTCATAGATGTATTTGAACCATAGATTAGGATGAAACCACTGAGTAAGTAAAGATGAAACAAGCTTTAATACTCTTGGCGAATAAATTGAGCATTTACATAAAATTAGGGTATCACAAGAATTGAGGGAAGAATTATGAGATACACATGTTAACTTTCTATCCCGGCATACGAAACTGGTTGAACAAGGTATTGAGTTTTACAAAGTTACAGGCAGCAGAACAACAACATGATGTCATTTTAAAAAGTCACTAGATGTAAGTTTACTTTAGGTAAGGTATTAATTTTCTTGCAATTATACAGAAATAAATGTCTAAGGAACTATAATGTAAAAGCTCGAAACCGATCAAAGTGTCTTAGACACATTCAATTTTCACTTTTTGAATTTCAAATATTTTTACCCTGTCTCATTTATTTATTCACCTCTTGAAGTAGATTCTACTTCTTCATTTCTGTACTTTTCCAATGTTGTTGTTAAGTTTAATAATATAAAGATATATACTTTTCCGTGCAGTTCTATGTTAATGTGTCTATGCGTTTCTGTCAGTCATTTGGATAAACATTCTATTAGGCCATGATTGTATTTCTTATCTTTATTTCTGAATTATTATTATTATTATTATTATTATTATCAGTATTGTTATTAATTTTGACTATTTACATGCAATTTTAGTAAATACAGTGCAAAATTAAATTAAAATGTCAATCAGCTTATAAAATGTCCGGTTAAAATTGTTATTTGGGATATTGATTATTTTCTAAGAATTATCAACGTGCAGTAAGTAATAATGGGCGTTTATTTGTAGACCAAGTAACAGATAAATAAAATGTAGTATGATAATGTCCATTTAATATAATCCCATTACGTTAACTCACGTCTTCACATTGAAGTTAACTACTTTAACCAGTTCCTATGATTACATTGAAGTACTACATAGTTAATGACTAATTTTAGTTGACATTCAAGGATTCATAAGCATTCTCATTGTAATATATTTTCCATGATTATTTTGTATCAGAAGTTGGATTATGAGAATAATGTATGATTTAAAGTATTGATTATCTTACATATTATCTAATATTTATTCCAAGTGTCGCCTAAAGATATTTAGATAATCACTCTAGAATAAATATGCTAGTTGTGTAGTCTGTACAACATATTCAATATAATAGTAGCGAATGTTTATAGAATAAATAAAACACTGAAAGATAATAATAATGCCCACATATCTTAGTCGATATAAACTTATATATATGTTCTATGTTGTTCAGTGTTTGAATTTCAAGAACAAATGTACTTATCATCCTCAGTCTATTTTAATTACATGACTATTTCATCAGATAACAAACCAATGGTGTATATTAGAATGTCAAAGTATGTAAAATTGATCTCAATGTTTTGCATTCTACCAACATCTTTAAAAAAACAACTCATGCATTGTATTATTCGATTAGGTAATCAAACTTGAAAACACGTAGATTTATAGCTGACTAGTCATGTCAATCGAAATATCTAACACTTAAGCACTCAAATCGATGAAAAGCAACAATTTGAAGTGAGTTATAACGAAATATCATCATCATTATCATCGTTATCATCACGGTTTTCTAATTTATTTAATCGATCTAACATGCTGAATTAAATAATTTTTTTTAATGCTCTATATCAGTAACTGAACTGAATTTAACTTATAAATGGTTGTACTATCAGGATTCCAATCAAACCACAAGCTGAGTGATAAAGTCAGTTGATTCACCTTGAATAAAAAGTACAAAACGGTAATGTACTAAGCAAAACTAAAAGTAATTAATACCGCAGAATAGTTCATTAACGTTTTTTTAATTAAGGCTTTAAACAAATTCTAAATACTAAGCTTTTAAACAGTTTGAAAGTTGTATATGATAGGAAGATGAATAAACACTAATGATGAATACTGATATATAAATTTATCCTGAATCAAGTTGGTTAAGTTATAGTTAACAGAAAAAAAACTAAATACAAGAAGAAATCTTAAGATTTTGATGGTGCAGAGTTTTATCCTTTATTAGTTTCAGTAAGAGATCAGTTTCGATTATTGATTATCTCTCAACTGATTCTTAGTACACAATAAGAAAAATAAAAATCTTAGTCAAATAAGTTTGTCAATATGAATCAAATTTATTAAAAGCTTTTGTTGTCTATAGTGAGTCCACTATTATTCAGGGCACCAATAGACAAACAAACACACAAAGTAGTACAAATATGAACACCTCATAAAGTCCCTATGATTATAAACTGGATAAAATAACCGACAAAAGAAGGACAATGTGAGCAAGAACAACACAAGTAAACATAGGGAAGAAAGTGCTGTTAAAATATAAAGTGAATATTCATATTGTATCTACGTACAATAATATGATGAACTTTGATTTCTCACCTAGGATCTTAAATCTCCTAATAATAACAACTCGTAACCATAGCTATTAGGCTTGCATAGAATTAAGGACTGACAGCATATTTCTACAATGTGTCTACAACTGGCAACATTAAAAATTTTGGATAGTTGTTGTGACAAAAATTCCTAACACAAGTGTTCAGCCAGTGTCGGGTCTCAACCTCGTCAATCGACTTGTTCTTTTTGCCAAAGACTGCATATATAGCTGAAACATTTCTTATTTATTTAAGTACTGCTGAGATAAACATTTTTAATATACATGTAAGTCAATTATCTTAAAAAAAATTACTTGACAATGTTAGTTAAGTCAACAGAAATTTTTCTGGATATCTTTAAGAAGAAATTTCATATTGATGCATAATATGGTGTCATTGTTAAAACAACAGTTGTAACATTGATATAATTGATTACTTTGACACTTTATAGACAGCAATTGATAACCCTTTTATTCTTTATTCAAAACATGTAATATATACACGTTTAGTCTAGTTTGATTAGTAGGAATTGTGTAAAAGATTTTTTTAAAATAATCAATAAACATGAAGAAGTAACAAAACAACAAATTATCTGAATTATATATAGAATTTCAGTTATCATTTGAATCACTTCATTGTAAGAGTTGTCGATCCAGATATATATATGAAAGAAAAAACTAATGTTTAGTTTCGTTATCACAATTTTTATACTTGGCTGTATATCATGTGCATACACAATTAATCATACGATACTAAATGTGAAGTGAATGATTTGAAATCTCGTTATCTTTCCAGAAGAAATCTTATATATATATGCAAGAATGTGTTTTATATTGAATAAATGAAAAACACAAAACATTCCAAAATGAATCAGCAAAAAAAATTTTTTAATACACACTTGGATTGACTCAATGATGGTATTCCTGTCAATTCCACTAGAGTTAAGTCAATAATATATCTGAAGTGCATTTTGCATATTCGATAAAAAAAATCAAAAAAAGTCTCAAAAAAGCATAGAAATCATTTCGGGTTGATATTTATATAAAGGTAAATTTATTTGACTTTATAGAATAATACTACTACTACATTATTACTGTAGTGAATTAAAACTCAGGTGGGAAAGACTAATATCTGTCAATATAAGTAGTATACACCACATTACTTTATTTTTGATTAGGTACACTTCGTGAAGTAAACATATAATTCAATCTAATTAAAGTAATTTTCATAGAAATTTCATACAAACTGACAGTAATCGTTTATTACAAACTATCGTTAGTCAGATAACTAGGAACTATTTGATTAAAAAGGCTGAAAGTAAGTAAGAAACTATAAACTAGGGAAAAACAGATAGTCTGTCTTGATCTTCACTAGATATATAATTTTGTAATAAAAATCATCTCCAAATAAATTATAATGTTCATGACTATCATATAAGTGTTTGCAATATACTTCATCAACTGAATCTGTTGTCATAGATTTAAATCCTCTACTGAGTTAATTTAGTGTTGTTTGTTTGTAACTGATTGGTTGTGCTGTACAAAACTCTAAAACATTCACTAGCCTACACTAAAACGTCAGATCCTTATAGCTGACTAATAATTATTTTATAGAATAATATTACTTCGTACCATAATTGAAATGTCTTTCGTTAAATAAGAGCTATTACATCTATCTACTATTCTTATTTCCGCAACTTTCTGTAAGCCTCGTTACATGATGAAATATGAAATTATCTAATGTTATTTCATGTATTGTGACCAGTGCTATTTTCCATAACATGTTAACTTCATATTTACCTGTACTGAATGGATGGATCATCTTCACCAGTTATTCTCTATTGATTGTTGATGTACAACAAATTTCAATGCTGATAACTGTGTCTTTTGTTGTATTCATTATTTCAGTAAACTATTAAAATATGATAATTATTGTTACAATACAGTTTTCAAGATACTATTTATTGGGTGAAAGTGAACTATCTTAGTCCTAACTGATTTCTCTTCGCATATTCCCAAATAAACAATCATTCTGTATTGAATAAAACTTTGGTTAGAATCATCATATTGTAAAATAAATCATAATGATATTTCCATATAATTTTTTAATTTATCTCATTGTATTGAGAATTACCACTGAGCTGTTTACTGCTCTTTACCTAACTAATGCATTATCAGTGTCAAATAGTAGTCATTCCTTTGAAATCAAGAACTGTATTGGATATAATACAGAAGAATTCGGCCAGTTGTCAGGTAATGGTTGACATTTCGAATAGAAACCTGCTATTGTTAAATCTTGAAAAACTTAAAGTTCCAGGACTTATGACTATGATCTTTCTCACTAGGATACCAATTCATATTCAAAAAAATAACAGATTGGTGACTTGTGAAAGCTATTATTCATATGGCTATTAGATTCCTCAAAAAAAGGTGAAATTAAGGCTAACAGAATCATATAGGTTAGGTAGAAGCTAAGAAATTTCAACCACTAGATCTTAACTCAGCTTACTGCAACAATCAGCTGTTTCATATTTTGAAAACAAATACAGTAATAAATAAGTGATATCAACTCCTCAGAAGTGTTTAGTTCATTTCTATCTGTCTATAGTTTTCAATGCTTCTTCAGTTGATATCAGTTCATGGTAAGAAAAAATCTTTACAAATCATTTAATTACGAATAAAATATTTTAAAAATTTATCCCCTATCGCCAAATAAATTACTGTTCATCGAGTCCAAATAAACCCCGATTTCAAATTATCAATTCAGATATACACACATCATTAACATGTTCCCACAGGAGAGTGATTCTGCATCAATTAAAATAAAATACCGAATTAATTTATCATAATTAACGACTAAATGACTGATTAATCAATAAACAGACTTCAGTTTTTCTCATGAAATCTCTGTCAAACAATGTTGCATTAATCAAATGTAACTTAGTTATCAAAGAAATCAATAACTGTCATTCAGTTATTTTCGCTTTAATACTGATCATTATTCCATGATGCTATAATGGTGAAAAAATAAATGGTTTATTAATTGTTTACAATTTACCAATCAAATTCATAATAAGTGATTGTCAAGTGTAGTTTGCGCTAAGCCACTTGTAAACATTTTTATACTGACTTGAAAAATGTACATATCAGAAGCTAAGCAAGTAGCTAAATAATACGTAGACAATATGTATGTATCAAGAGCAAAATTGTATATCTAAATATCTAAAATATGCTGCAGTATATATGGCTTACAACATATATGCACTCCGCCTGTAGCTCTTCTAGAGTTACTGCCGGTCCCAAGCCCGGGTAAAGGAGGAGGGTTGGGCATGGGGTTAGCGACCCCATCCCGTAGAAAAGCTAACTCGCTAAAAAAACGCTAACCAGAAAAAATAATCCAAACCATTTAAACTCTGCCCTGGGAGTTGAAGGAATAATGACGTCTCATGATGAAAGCCGAAATTCTTCGGAAGTCACGAGACCGATGCACCTTCTAACAACCAGAGCAACACTCTTTATAGGTACATGGAACGTCCGGACAATGTGGGAAACAGGAAAGACCAGCCAAATAGCAATGGAAATGAGGAGATACAACTTGGCAGTACTCGGAATCAGCGAAACCCATTGGACACTGTTATGACTCGTATAACAATCGTTATTGTATATGAAACGTGCAATGATACAGGAAATACGTACGAGCAGTCTCGATTGCTATTCGGTCCTTCCTAACTGCCTAGCCCAGCCAGTTGAGTCCAGAACACAAATAACAGCCTCGGAAATATGAATCATTATTTACAAACACACTGGGTTTTTATACAAACCAAAGTAATCAATAAACTGATTATAACTCAAGAATCGTTTGATAATAAATCAAAGATCAAAATAAAGCTCATGATAAGAGAAAACGAATATGAATAATTTAGTTACGTAACAACTGTACAATAAGAAATAGGCATAATACATTGGTCGATAAATAGTCCTTAGAGTTACCATTCATAATTCACCAGGGGATATAACACCTCCCCTTTTTGAGAAATCCGGAGTTGACATCCGGATTTTTAATTTCTCGAATTCATCCTCCCCCACGAAAGACTGTTGGATCCTCATGTACCCAAGTTACCATTATTGTGACATTATTTAAAACATATTCGTCGTATTTAACTGAGAATCCACGAGAACTGATTAGATCGTGAGGATCGACGACATTCGATTTGAGGTCACCAGCTTTCGATTCTTGTGAAACAGTTTGCTTGAATTTTTTCGGAACCTCATTGGCAGATAATGAATCATAATCAGTGGATTCTTGATTATCACTTAATGCATCTGATATTTTTCTCTCATTTTTATAAGAGAATTCAACAGGAACATATGAATCATCAAAATAATACAAATCTGGCAGAACAATTACAGAATTTTGATCATTAGATTCATTAGAAACATTTTTCGTATCATGATTAGTTTCATTTGGCGCCACTGTATTCAATATACTGCTCGATTTGTCTCCCGTTTCTTCGTGGGTGGGTACCACAGTAATTTCATGAGCATTTAGCAAAACATTGTCTTTCTGTAAACAGGTTGATCCACTGTTCGCACGTCCGTTTTCGGGGTTAATAGGACTTGGACCGTGTATAGGGCATGTCTCTGAAACAGGCAGCACCGGACTACTGGGCTGTTCATGTAGGACTGTTACTGCTGCATCTAAATTACTGTTTTTCGCGGATTCATAGAGGCTTTCCTCTGCATATTCATTTGTTCTGTAATCGACTTCCAGTTCTATACGCAATTTAGAAATCAATGCGTCAACTTCCGTTGCACCCCCAAAGCATGGGTGATTCAGCAGCGTCGCGTGTAACTTGTCAATGAAATCCAACTGACTCTTTTTAAAACGCTGCTCTTGTCTCTGAATTAGCAACTGAAATTGATCGGAAGTTAAAGCCATTTTTTTTTACCTCGTCGTCAGTTGTTATATCGTATGGACTCGTAATATATATGAACGTGCAATTAGAGAGGAGTGGATTTTACTGATCGGATGCAAATGATACTTGAAATACGTACGAGCAGTCTTGATTGCTGTATTTTTTTTCCAGAATCCCCGTCGAAAACTGTATACTTTTTTCTTTTGCGTACCAAAATCCCCGTCGCCACTGTTATGACTCGTATAACAATCGTTATTGTATATGAAACGTGCAATGATACAGGAAATACGTACGAGCAGTCTCGATTGCTATTCGGTCCTTCCTAACTGCCTAGCCCAGCCAGTTGAGTCCAGAACACAAATAACAGCCTCGGAAATATGAATCATTATTTACAAACACACTGGGTTTTTATACAAACCAAAGTAATCAATAAACTGATTATAACTCAAGAATCGTTTGATAATAAATCAAAGATCAAAATAAAGCTAATGATAAGAGAAACACGAATATGAATAATTTAGTTACGTAACAACTGTACAATAAGAAATAGGCATAATACATTGGTCGATAAATAGTCCTTAGAGTTACCATTCATAATTCACCAGGGGATATAACAGACACAAACTGGACAACAAAGGCTAGGTACAGGAGAGATGCTGCTGTACTCCGGTCACGAAGGGGAAAATGCGCCACACACTCAGGGAGTTGCTCTAATGCTGTCCAGAGAAGCACGAAATGCACTTGTGGGATGGGAATCTCATGGACCCAGGATAATCAAAGCATCATTCA
This sequence comes from Schistosoma rodhaini, assembly GCA_944470415.2. Taxonomy (NCBI): domain Eukaryota; kingdom Metazoa; phylum Platyhelminthes; class Trematoda; order Strigeidida; family Schistosomatidae; genus Schistosoma; species Schistosoma rodhaini. The sequence goes on from OX104044.1 coordinate 61,664,108, forward strand.
GAACAAAGAAGCAAGGGATCACAATGAATGTTATCCAATGTTATGCACCCACCAATGATAGCAACGACGATGATAAAGATCAGTTCTATGAAAGGCTGCAATCAATTATAGCAAAGTGCTCACGAAAGGACCTCACCATCCTTATGGGAGATCTAAATGCTAAAGTTGGAGTGAACAACACAGGATATGAAGATGTAATTGGACGACATGGACTAGGAGAAAGAAATGAAAATGGGGAGAGACTTGCAAACCTATGTGCTTTCAACAAATTGGTTATAGGCGGCACAATATTCCCACACAAACGCATACACACAGCTACATGGATCTCACCGGACCACACCACAGAGAACCAGATTGATCACATCTGTATCAACAAAAAATTCCGAAGATCAATGGAAGATGTGAGAACCCGGAGAGGAGCTGACATAGCTTCAGATAACCACCTGGTTGTGGCCAAGATGAGACTGAAGCTTAAGAAAGACTGGACAACTGGACAAACAGCACTACAAAGGTTTAATACAGCCTTCCTTCGAGATGCTGACAAACTCCATGAATTCAAGATAACTCTCAACAACAGGTTCCAAGCTCTACAGGATCTACTGAAAGAACAAGAAACTACTTTGGAGGACAACTGGAAAGGGATAAAAGAAGCACTAACTTCAACGTGTCAGCAGGTTCTTGGTCCTAAGAAGCACCATCACAAGGAATGGATCTCTATGGGGACCCTGGACAAACTTCAAGAAAGGAAGAACAAGAAACTAGCAATTAACAACAGCCGAACACGAGCAGAGAAAGTCAAAGCACAAGCAGACTACGCAGAAGCAAACAGAGAAGTGAAGAAAAGCATTAAAGCCGACAAGCAGAAATACATGGGAGAACTAGCAACGGCGGCGGAAAAAGCTGCAAGAGAAGGGAATATGAAACAACTATATGATACAACGAAGAAATTGGCAGAGAGATATAGCAAACCAGAGAGACCAGTCAAAGACAAAGAAGGAAAGACAATCACTGAGATTCAGGAACAGAGGAAAAGATGGGCAGAATACTTTGAGGAACTGCTGAATAGACCAGCCCCATCGAATCCACCGAACATCGAAGCAGCCCACACTGACCTTCCAATAGATGTCACTCCACCAACGATCGAAGAAGTCAAGATGGCCATCAGACAAATCAAAAGTGGGAAGGCGGCAGGACCTGACAATATACCAGCAGAAGCACTGAAGTCAGACATTGAAATAACTGCAAACATGCTTCACCTTCTATTCAAAAAGATTTGGGAAGAGGAACAAGTGCCAACGGACTGGAAAGAAGGATATCTCATCAAGATACCAAAGAAAGGAGATCTGAGCCAATGTGAGAACTACAGAGGTATCAGTTTGTTGTCAGTACCAGGAAAAGTTTTCAACAGAGTGCTGCTGAATCGGATGAAAGACGCAGTAGACGCCGAACTTAGGGATCATCAGGCTGGATTCCGTAAGGATCGGTCGTGCACAGACCAGATTGCGACACTACGGATCATCGTTGAACAATCAGTTGAGTGGAACTCATCACTATACGTCAACTTCATCGACTATGAGAAGGCGTTTGACAGCGTGGATAGGAGAACATTGTGGAAACTTCTTCGACACTATGGAGTTCCTCAGAAGATCGTCAACATTATCCAAAACTCATACGATGGATTACAGTGCAAAGTGGTGCATGGAGGACAGCTGACAGATGCATTTCCAGTAAGGACCGGAGTCAGATAAGGCTGTCTACTCTCCCCATTTCTCTTCCTTCTAGTGATTGACTGGATTATGACGAATTCGACATCTGAAGGGAAATACGGAATACAATGGACAGCTCAGAATCAATTAGATGATTTGGACTTCGCAGATGACCTAGCCCTCCTCTCTCATACACACGACCAAATGCAGATGAAGACAGCAAATGTAGCAGCAGCCTCCGCATCGATAGGCCTCCCAATTCACAAAGGAAAAAGCAAGATTCTCAAATGCAACACGGAGAACACCGACCCAATCACACTTGATGGCGAAACTCTGGAAGAGGTGGAAACATTCAAGTACCTGGGGAGCATCGTTGATAAACAAGGAGGATCGGATGCAGATGTAAAGGCAAGGATTGGCAAAGCAAGGGCAGCATTTCTACAATTGCAGAACATATGGAACTCAAAACAACTCTCAACCAATTTCAAGGTGAGAATCTTTAATACGAACGTCAAGACAGTCCTACTGTATGGAGCTGAAACGTGGAGAACTACTACAGCCATCATCAGGAAGGTACAAGTATTTATAAACAGTTGTCTACGCAAAATACTCAACATCCATTGGCCGGATACTATCAGAGTTCTTGTTAGACCCATATATATTGAAGATGAAATAAATGTTAAATCAACTGGCATGTTGGTAATTTTAGATATTCTGACTAATTTCAGACACTTTTTCAACATTTGGTGGTGAAAACTAAATAATTAATACAAACTGAATAACAGACATTAACTGTTTCATTGTAGAATAAAACAAACTGCTTAGCAGTCAACTCGTCCAATTCTCTATAAACGGATACCTCGTTTACGTTACATGTGATACAAGTTGGCAAAAAAATCGAGCTTTCTGAATCTATACCAGTTATAAATGCAGACACCATGAATTTAATTCGCTTAGTTTAGTAAATATGCAAAATTTAAGTTGCTTTATTGAATCGTGAATTTCGGTGAAAATAACCTTTGAAATCTATTTTCCAGTTACATTGTGAACTATGAAGTGCAAAACGTCTGAACAGTTTCATGAAATTTCTGTAAATCAAAACATAACATATATAGTAAGTGTTCAGATATCTCCAAACATATAACATATCACTCATTATCACTATATAAACGATATTCTATCTATTTACCTTGTAGCTTGTCGACTTTGTCAAATGAACTTTGCTTTATTTACCTTGCTCATGAATAACTCAAAATGTATTTTCATTTTCAGTCTACTATTTTGTTCGATGGATAGAATTTTTTAATCACTTGACTTTCATTATTCCTTGACACTTTTAAAATTGGAGTGTCTAGATACAACGGGTTGATAAATCTAGAGTTAAATCAGTACAAAATATTTATCACAGAAAATGAAATCATCTTAATGAATACTTTGTACAGAAATATGACAAAATTTGGAGACCAATTATACAAAAGATATTATATGTAACAGTTATGTATGACAATTTCGGAGACTGCAATTTCAACACTTCCATGTTCCTCAATAATCCAATTAAAATTTCTCGAATGACTAAAATTCAAATTATCAGGAATACATCGAAACAAAATTGATCAAAAAAGCAGTTCAGAGAAGAAAGGTTTTTGAAGCGCTATTATCTACTAAATCTTTGTAATTGTATTTATAGTTATTTCAGAAATAATAGCCTTTGGTAGGAGAGTTGCCATAATTTTACAAAATAAGAGTTGTTAGAACCATGGTAAAATGAGGGTTTTAGTTCACTGTTTCTGAAGACAAAGACCGTTATACCCAAGTTTCTTATCCAGCCTTCTTTAGCACAAGTTTTTCCAACTTTATGAATAACTTTTAATGAAGATTCTTTTGGAGAAAGTTAACCACATTTGACCAGATAATCAAAAATCTAAGTAGTGATTTAATGATTTTTTACCATTAAATAAACGTGCTAGTTAGTGCTCAGATATGATTTTGGAAAAAGCACAATTTATGCGGCAACATGAGTTCAAGTTAATTCTGAACACACTTCACATAAAATGAAACAAAAACGAAAATAAAATTTCATTATGAATGAACAAGAGTTTATTAAAGAATTAATTTCAACCACATTCAAAACGTGATGGCGTTTGAAGTGAACTGTACTGGGTTCAAGTCTCGGAGTAAACATCAACTCTGGAATGTAGGTACATCCAGCTGACAAGTTCCAAATAGGAATAAATGAGCGTCCTGGGTTCCACTGCTAGCCACCAACCATTTTTGCTTATAATGCCTGTGACTTAAGGTAATATCAAGACAATCCGCACAAGATACACATATGCTAATAAAAGACTTGTCAACTACAGTCCTAAACATCAATGGGAAGGTTCAAACAAATAATATAAACACATTTATCTTTGTTAATTTTGATCTCAATTATTCAAATTTCAATCACTGAAATTAATTCAAATAGAGGTTTTCTTTTAATGAGAACTAGAACGAAATTAAAAATATTTAAAAAAAACAGATAAGTATATTTTAAAGATTATTATTAGTCATTTGTAAATAATGAGCGATTACACTTTGAACTAATCAGTTTGTTTGATATTCTTGTAGTTGAACATTATCTCAAGCAAAGTTTGCAGTCATTATGTATTATTATCAGAAAGGGGTTTTGTGGAGATTATAGTAATTATGTATGGATTGAGAATGCTGGTGGGCGGCTTATGATCCTCCACGAGGGGTGACAGGCGTAAGTAATGCATTAGTTTTATTTAATCTCATATCTGTATTTGTTGATTGAAAATTCTTTTTTTTAAGTTCCACAAGATAATAACACATCTGAATAATTCACTTAATTTTTGATTTATATTCCAGTTTAATTGTATAAAGTTCCTTAACACTATCTAAGTACCACATGTGGCATTCAAATAAACGTGACCTTTTTAAATCAGTGTAAACAAAGCATGCGATTACATATATCTTTTTTACAATGTGATATTTCTGAAATATGAGTCAGTTAAATGTGTGCAGTTAGTATGGAATGATATAAATACTACATTCTCTGAGTGACTTGTAGTTTTGCCAAATGTGATGAACGTATTTTATAGATGATGCGTTTTCTAAATTTAGTCATTTTATAGTAAAAATGTTTATCTTGTAACTAATATTATACTTCATTCTGTATAAGTTAACAACAAAATTCACAAGTCATAGGACTGATGGAAAGTAAACGGAGTTAAGTTTATGGAAAACATGGAAGCATAAAGAATATCTGATAGGGATCAAGTTTAGTAGCAATCACAAAAAACGGAATTTACTGAAACCATGACAAACAGTTTCCAGAATTTACGTAGTGAGGAACATTCATGGAAAGTCAGTTATTTTTAAATAGAGGTGTAAGACTTGTTAACTATGGGGACAATTAAAATGAAACTGAAATGTAGTACGGCCAGTACTAATGAATAAGAATTTTACTTTGCTTCCAATGTTCAACTAAGATTGTTGTCCAAATAAGCTATCAGTAAATGATACTAGAATGTATAGTGAATACCTATCGTTATTATGTTTTCAGTTATGTTTAAAGTGATGGAATAATAAGAATTTTACAGCTGTCAACACATTTATTATCATGGTTTATTCTCAGAGAGCTTCTTTGGCAGAGTGATCAAAACAGAATAATGAAACAAATATTTCTAAATTCTACCCCAACATATTGTATCTAGTAAATTCTAGTTACAAGTGATTCTGTTGTGTCAGGCTAATTAACTAATCAATCTGACCAGAAAAATATAATTATTTAAATCAATATATTTGTTGATAATTATCAGTACTATTTCATACTGCATGCATTGTTTTTACTGTACTACATTATTTGCACCCATAATAAAGTCTAGAATTAAAGTAACGTGGCTAAATAAAGAAGGCTACTTGACTGAACAATAATTTGTGTTTTAATTAAGTTTATCTTAACCCGAAATAACGATGATAAGTAAAAAATAGAAGGATTCAACGGTAAAGAAAGAGTTGGTAAAGAGAACAAAATGATAAACTCAATTATAAGAGTATGAAAAATTAGATTGTGACTAATCGAAATAACGTGTATACTTTGTGTATTACTTTTCGTCATTACCAATTTATATAAAAAGCTGCATACTGAAAAATCAATTAAGAGCTAGGCGTGGTCACAGTAAGCTGTCTACATGAATTGATTTTTAAAAACACTAATCCCTTTGAGGATGATTTGGGTCAAACTTTCAGATTTCCTCATTGACTCGATATATATATTGATTTTGGGAAGTATGATAAAAACTTGTTTTTTCCATAAATCCTGAAAGGACATACTGGTGTTCCTTCAACTCCAAAAGATTAAAAAATCTGACTGAGTAGAATTATTCTTTCACTTTCGATCAACATACAGGTTGAATAAATTATACAGTCACTTTAAATTAAACGTTAACTGGACTCAGTATATCACCCAACCTATTGAGTAAAGCTGAACGAAACACTGAATCAACTTGGATGTTTTACGTAATCTCAAATGTAACTACTAAATTAACTAGTTGGAAATAATAATCAACTCTTATATAATGAGATGTATTAAACTTGATATTAACGTATGTGCGTTATCAGGGTGACTACTAATGTGAAACTATTAAAGCGCCTAGAATAAAAAAATCAATTCTAATCTTAACAATTACATTTTACTAGTTTCAACACTGACCTTATAAAAATATAATTAATTAATTTTATTTAAACGGTCAAAAAAGTGTACACAATCTGTTGCAATCGAGTGACCTTCAGATAAGAAACCAATCGAATGAAAAGTATTTCAGATACAATGTGATATTATCTGAAAGATAGTGAAATACAATTTTCAATAGTTTAAAGTAGCTTTCATGTATTTCACATTATCTACATATGTGGAGACTACGTAAGAAAGGTGCGAAGATAATCAATGAAATGAATAAATCCAAGAAAATAAAATCTCAAAATAGTAAAAGAGACTCATTATGTCATCAAAGAATTATTAGAGATAATTCAACGAAAATATTCTTTTCGACAATCTCATTTTCTCAATCTGTACAATCGTGTTTATAATGGCTGAAAAACTAAAGTTGGGTTTCACCTTGTAATTTGTTCTTCAAACTTTCGATCGTTACGTGGCCCTATTTTACACTTTGAATTGTATATTTCTATTTCTGTTTCATTAGACTACTACTCTATTTGTTAAATGAAGGTAGATACAGCTTTATAAAGTGGGATGGCTGAAATAATTAATAACGATGCTGAATTATTTTTACTTCTTTTTCAAATTAAAATCTGTTTATTCTTCTTAACTCTATGGATAATATCCAGGAGATAGTTAACTGTTATATAATTCCCATTTAAACATTAAAATTAAAAACACGAAGTTCAGAGAAGGGATCTCTTTTCAACGAATTTATTATCAAGCTGTACAATCGTATATATATATGAAAGTACTAATCTATTGTTATTATTCGTATTACGTAATCCAGTATTATAATCTTGGTTATTAGTGTTCACATTTCCTCACGGAATTAGTACTTTAACAAAACATTTTCATAGACAGTTAACTGTTTGGAATTTTTATCAGAAATGTTTAAGGACAGATTTTGATCTCAGTCTTGATGTAGATTTCTGTTATAAACCAGGTAATATATGTTCGAACTGAATGAAAGCGGGATAGATTGTGTTTCGTCTTAAATGTATCGTCTAATATTTTTTATTACTTTATACGTAGTTTCCTACATGTATATCTTCATAGCATGTACATTTTTCTTCTTACTCAACGTATTTATTGGCACCCTTGTGAACTAAGACTTTATATATTTCGTTATATTTAAACAATTTGTCACGTAAAATTTAGAATGACTCCAAAATAGTTGTGTTTTTTTGTTAAATTGATTTATACATTTTCGTTTGCAGAATATCTCTTCATTACTATTCAAACTATTATAGTTTGTGCATCAGATTGAGCAAGTGACTAAAATAACAGTATATTATCCTAAACTATCATATCTTACTGAAGACCTTATGAAGCAAAGTTCTGATTGCAGTATAAATAAATTAGTTTTCAAGAACAAAGATGAATTAACCATCTCTTGTTACCCGATGCTACAGCAATGATCTCTACTGTATCATTATTCATGAGGGATATTCAAACTGAATCTTCTCATGTATCTGTATAGAAATATACATCTACAATACAGTTGAAAGTTTCCCTAACAAGTATGTTGTCTTTTTAAAAAAATACACCCGAGACATCTATTTTTCAATACCTCAGTTGTTCGTTAAGTTAATTAAGTTTCATTCACTGTTATTATCTAGTGAAAAGTTTACAGTCTACCTTTTTAAAAAAACCAGTTAGTATTAATTACGAAAAAATTCACTGAAAACGAAAAATAACTAAACATCTAACTTCAACTTACATGGCATGTCGTTTTAATTAATTGATCAATTATTTGGTCAGCTAGTGTATACGATAATTTTCTAACTTCTTCAATTTCTGCCAACGTTTCAGGAGCTAACAGTTCACCGAACAAATGATTTAATGATAAATCTGATTTGGAAGTATTCTGATGACGATTTTCTGAACCAGGTGTAGTCGGCTGTGATATTGAAGAGGATGTATTATCTTTAGCATCTACTGCGCCGACTGAAGGACTTTTAATGTCATGTGTAAGCCAATTGGGTGTGAGGTAGGTAGCTAAGTCGTAGAAGAATAAACTAAGCCAAAATTGGAAGACTATTCGACCAGATTCAGTCTACATGGGAAAAAATGGTAAATAAATGATAGATAAGAAAAGTGAAATTGACTCAAAATGAAAATAAGATTTCTTCAATTTACACATACATAAAAGACAGATAGTAGATTTTGCTAGAAATTTCAAATACTTTACTACTAGGTTCGTATTTACTAATCTCGACGCTTGTATAATTTTTCGAAATCACATTATTATCTGAAACAGTTCACTTTGTAGCATTATACTAAATGCAGTAGGTTAATATTGGTCCATTTGTTAAGTGATAATGTTCTGTAGAGGAATATTGCTGCTTCAAATTGATAATCTACTAGTTAGGTTTTAAAAATGTTCGGGGATTTGTGGAGATTGTATTATTTTACCAGTTGAATTACATAGTCAATTTAAGTTAAACCACCATTGAAACCTGGAAGTACTAGACGACTCACTATTGACGAGCTTCGAGATGAATTTCTTGAAGTTCTAGTGAGAAGCCGTGGCCAGTGGAGTCCAACCCATGTTGGGTTATTCACCTCAGAGAGTCGGTAAATGGTTGCGCAAGACCATGTAAGGATTGAAGTTAGACATTAGGATTGTTGAATGACGGCCAGTTCAGTAGACTAGAGGTTAACCGTTATCACGAGAGACCGGAGATCTTGGGTCTGAGTCATGTGTGCGGAAGCGGCGATGTGCACTTTTGAGAAGTTCTATACTAGGACAATTATGTATTCCACTTCATAGTGCTCCATTTCATTTCTTTTGAGTGACAACATTTGAGTTTATGAAATAACATACAGATAAGTAAATGGATTAATGTGTTCTCAAAGTCAAAAACATTTTTAAAGCTATATAAAGTACACGTTGTCCATCAATCAATTTACATGATGAGATTCCAAATGAAAAAAACAACAAACCAAGCACTTGATTAAGAAACTAATCAATAAAATTACTATTCTCATAAACGCAAAATAAATTATATATGTAAATATCAATTTAGCTGAAACTAAACAGAATACATTATGAAAAACACATTAAAAGATTTGCAACTAGCTAGTGATAGAATATTTTTCTACATTTACAAATAGAATACATGAATAATGATCAAAATACATAGGTATCTAGGTTTGTAGAAAAATTAAACAAAAGGATTATAATAGTAAAATGAAATAAAAGTGCTTTTTTTACACCCAATTTTGATTGTTAGTCAAACACATACGAAAAAAATGAATGATTACAGTTTCCTAGCATGTGATAGAAAAAAAATCAACAAGATAGCTTGTTAAAAGGCAAGTTGATAATTTAACCTTTTCCCAATAAAGTTAGCAATGATAATGCAGTATTGTTATGACTTTATTGAAACATTAGTTTAAAAGTACACGTGATAGCCTGAAGGTGTGCTGCTGCTGCGATTATTGATGTGATACTGGTAACCATTTCATAAAATAACCCTTTTTAGTTTCCAGTAGCTTCCTATAATTTTTGAATTCTAACTAATAAGCGTCACATGACAGTATTATTAAATTGATTCGCGCAATTTTATCGTGAGCATGATACACTAAATTATTTTCTTTTACCTAACTGGTAATATCAAAGAATGTTGCCATGAAGTTATTCCATTTAGTTTTTAGATGCTAACTAGTTTCCATAAAATGTCTAAAGTTGTAACCGAAGCATTCTGAATAGTAAACTCATCAACAAAACTATTGAATGGGTATTAATAGCACTGAAAAGTTTCTATCTTGAACGTTTGAATCCAATCAAGAAAATGTCATGAACACGGGATTCATGAATAATGACGCTCATTATGAACACAATTCCACAGATTTGGTAAACAGTTATATCCTGAAACGTTTGAGGACCCTTCATTTAAATAAATTTTCCACATAAGAAGTTTATTTTAGTTAGATATTCAGTGAAAACTGAAAAGCGTTGGGCACCTGATTCATCCTAATGTGATACTCTTTAAAAATGTACACTCACGACTCTTCTGAGGAGCAACACAGGACTTCCAAGTCACGTTGAGAACGTGTTATCTTTCATTTGGCTACCATTCAGCTAATCAATGGACAAATGAATTTGAGTAAAGCTGAATCAGTTTAGTGAACCTACCAATCCATGATCAGACAAGATTATTTCAGGACTCAGAATATTCACAAACGTAGATGCTTCATTACTGCTCAAAAAATACTGAAGTGAAAGATGTATTTTACAGAAAGCTCTCTGACCCTCTTCAAAAAAACTAAACACTCGGATCTAGTACTCATAGCAGGTGACTTTAATGTTCAATTAGGTAACCTTAACCAAACAGAAAAACATTTAGGTGGGTATTTTGGTCAAAATCATGAACCCATTGAAGTTAGACATTAACATTATTGGATGACGGCCAGCTCAATGGTCTAGGAGTTAAGCGTTCGCATATGGAACTGAGGGTCTTGGGTTCGAGTCCCGTGTATAGGGCCGTGGATGCACGCTATTGAGGAGTTCCACATTAGGACGAAACGGCCGTTCACTACTTTCACGTTTTCAATGGTGGTCCAGCCTAAATCGATTCATGAATTCATCTATTAATGTTATTATTTGTTTTTCTCTTCTCTTTTGCGTTGATAAGTATCCCAAGTTTGTATGGATTGTTCAGTAGAAAAAACAGTACACGGGAAAGTCGAAAATCCTTAAGTTTGGTATTTGATAACATTTTCTGTGAAAAGAGAGTGTAGTTTCATCCTTCTGTCTACAACCAATAAACAGTCATAACAGTTTCTTAATGCACCATATGATAAATACTGTCATATTCACCTACAAGATATTACACTATCAAGACGTCGATAGAATGCCGCTCATCAGTAACTAGTTAACGTTGATTATTCATGTTAGCATCTAGTTCTATTGTCACGATGGCAACAACCATTGATTACTACAATAAACTTCTCTTTTTCTCAAGAAAAGATACAGGCATTATTGAAATTCCCATAAGCAATTTTAAAAGATATATCGATGAGGAGTTTAAAAGTAGTAACCAAGTAGTTTATTTAGATATATTTTCAATACACTTTCATTTTACACAGTCATTATCAACTTGTAGTGAAAATAAAACATCATAACTCCTTTATTTAAAAAAAATAACATTTTACAAAATTATTTAACAGTTAAAATTGTTATGAATAGTTAGACTGAAATACTTAAGAATTCACACGTTGAATTTAATCTAACAAATATTTTATGCTAGTAACAAAAAAACAAATATACATTGACAGTAAACTAATTGTGTACCTATGAATGTGTGTATGTATTTATTAAAGACAAATAGATTGAAATAGAATGGACAGGAAAATGAGTTGTTTTTATTTCATTTGAGTATCAGTCATAAACATAATAAAATAGATGGAGAATTTCTAGGGCGACTATATATATATATATATATACTGTCTTTTGTGTGAAACTTATCATAAAACAAATCTAAATGTGCTCACAGTAAAAGTAAAGAGAAATGTGTGAATATTTAGATAATGAAAGTTTTCAATCAGTGAATGAATAACCATTATTGTATTCATTTTAATGTCACTATTCACTGTTATTAATACTGCCAAGTTAACTAGAAGTGAAAATAGTATATTCTGTATTTCATCTTGATAAATTTTCTTTGGTGTTTTCATCAAATATTTCAAAAAGCTGGTATTTTTCAAAAAAAAAATGGTGAGAAGTTTTATTTAAATTAGGTTGTAAATATAAATAATTCAAATATTAAAGAGTTAGTTAAATATCGAGATGATGGCTGATTTTGATGGAGTTTTGTTCTCTAAGTTGGATAGTTTGGTCGTGGAGCTTTCATCATTCTTCTGAACGACATCATCAGCACAAGCTTCAAGTAGATTTCTACTTCTACAACCAAACCATCCAGCTCAGAGAAAAAAACTCCACCAAAATTAGTTGAATATCAAACCGAAAAGAAGTAGAACACAGATTGTTGTTACTGATAATAACAATAATAACATTATTATCATTCCGCATTAATGACCACTAATAATGTTGTTGCCGTACATAATAATATATATCTTGATGTGTAACTGTATTGCAAACATGAATACTTGTCCTATCAGTACGTATCTATCTTGCAATTATGAAAATGAATACATAGTTGAAACACTTTAAAATTTTTAGGTTACATTGTTAATCCTCTTTGAAAATAACCAGGATAAACATCTATCTATAACATCAGTTGTATAAAATTTATGTTAGTTTCTAATTGTTTCCCTGAATATATGAAATTATAATGTGCAGAAATAGTTGAAGATATGTAAATTAAGAATAAACTATCAGCCACGTAGAACTAATCTATTTGTAATAGTTTATTATAGTCTTCCAAAGCAAAAGACGGTTATCATATTGATAAATACTACCCTCAAAACATCTACCTCTCATAGATAAATGTTCTTTCACTCTAATACAACATAAAATACTGTTTTTGTGTCCCAAACTGTTTAGCTGTTGAACAGCTGGACTCCAGGCCAGTTACAAAAGTTTCTCATTTTAGTAATATAATCAACAACTTGTTCAACCTTGCAGTAAATAAATTCACATTAGAAACTTAAAGCATACTCTGGTTACTCAGTTGGGAGCTCAAAGAGGCCTCCCTGTAAAATACTGTTTATTTTGAAAGAATCCGTAAAAATCCAAAGATGTGAGACATATAAAAATAGTTTGATAATGCTGTGTGTTTTGAAACCTTCAAGAAAGTCTTTAGTTATTTTTCATTTCTGTCATGTTTGATAAAATATTCTATGTGCATACATCTTCAAAGCTTACGAAATTAAAAATAATGTAAAACACTCACTGCTTATCGTTTAAGAATTATTTCTTGAAACACAGTTGAAAACGTATGTAATTATAGACAAATATGATCATTAGAGATATTTTTGTCTCGTTCTGCGGTTCAGAAAAGACAGATAATCCAATGTATCGTAAAAGAGTTTAGAAACAAAACTAATGATTCTGTTTGTTGTAAGCCATAAATTAAATCCATGACAAACCATTCATATATATACACCAGTAACTGTTGTTGATTAGTGATAATCCATGATGTTTCGTTTCTCCTTATCTTGGTATTCTCACATATAAATCCAATGAAAACCTAAATAGCATTTATATTGTTATCATTATCAAATGTCTTATGAGCTTATCGGGATTGAGACTAACTTTGCTTTATTAAACCATTTTGGCTAAACAGGATGTAATACTGCTGTTCTTCATTTAGTTTTCAATTTTTCATTTTAAGGAAGTCATTTGTACTTAGAATCCAAAACTTTCACACAGATTTACTAATCGGAATTGATAATCAATAATTATAAACCTAGTAAAGCACATTTTGGCGTGGTACTGTTAAGTTAAATGTAATCATTTGTAATGTTATTAATACTGATGAATTTTTTGCTTTACCTCAAAATATGATTGTATTGAACAAATAGACTTATAAACTAGTGAATTTATTATTTAAGCCAAATGAGAGTATTCATTGAAAAGTACAAAACAGTTGTATACCATATATTATTATAATTTAAAACTAAAAAAATATTGATAGTTTATGAATCAGCTTGGAACTTAGTAATAATCATAGTGATTGTTAGTTAACACCTTTCATAAAGAAATAAAGTGAGGAAGTTTGTAATGAAGATGCAAACCAAAATAAAAGAGATATGATTGGAAAAGTAAAAATCCATAGTGAAATCTATGTCATTATACTGCATCAGAATGAGATGATTCACAATGTTAATTAGCATTCATTTTGAGATAGTGTCACATGACATTTTTCTATATTTGTATCCACACTGCTTGCACAACTCATTTATGAAACACCCTTTCATGTGTTCAGCTTCAAGTCGCAATGGTTGTGTGAATTTGAGAAAGGTCTGATTAGCATAACCAGTTGTCCAAGCCAAAGTAGATAAAAGGAGACAATGAACTTATCTTACTAGTTAAAAGGTGATTGATCTAATTTCCAGGCAACTATTCCATTACGCTACACCTAGGACAACAACAGAATGACGATTTTCACTTATCAGGTACAGATTTACATATACGGCTTTAATACGCACGTTAAATATGAGAGCTAGTGATAAAACGCGCTGCTGTCTAAACCAAGGTAGTTAGAAAGAGAGGTTGAAAATTGAGGCTCAGTGACTGGAAGTTGAAATTTTTAAACGGTGGGTAACATCTATGATAATGATTAGTTCGTTTTAAACCACTTCTTCACCATTTCACTTATTTAATTGACGATCATATTTTACTGTTCTGATCATGTTGGGTCAAATTTTAGAATTACATTTTTGTAGTCAACAAATAATGTTGTAGGTAGACTATAAACATTTTATAACTACATTATATATATTCACTTAGTACTGTTTGTTTTAATCTTTCCATTGATGTCTTAGGACTGCAACTGATCAGTCTCTCAGTTTGAAGTTTGGGTTCGAGTCCCAAAGTGAACATCAACTCTGAGATGCAGGTACGTCCAGCTAACGAGTCTCAAATAGGACGAAACGCGCGTCCTGGATTCCACTGCTAGCCACTATCCATCTTTACTTATATATATATATATATATATATATATATATATATATATGCGCACTTCTGAGGAGTCCTACAATAGAACGAAACAGCCGTACAGTGCTTCCAGGTATTCCATAGTGGTCTAGCTTCAATCGACTCATGACCTCAACTATTAAAATTACATTATATTATTCAAATAAATTGGTTTTATATTTCTTAAGTTATAGTGACAAGATATGTATATCGAACTAGCAAATATGAAATCAAATATTTGTGATAACTATTGGGGAATAAGTACAAAGAAGTAAATATTAAAAAATTACCCAAGTCATTTCAAATTTTAGTGAATTTTATACAGTAACTAATGAACTAATTATTTCATATATCAATAGTTAGAAAAACGACTTCCTTTATATCACTTTAAAATTTAATCAAACTCTTTTAACTGTCTAACTATTAATTCATACAGTAAAAGTAGAGAATTCTTCCATTCTTGCATAAAGCACCAATGAAACAAAGTATTATTCTAACTGCCAAGATGCATTTCTGTCAAAGATACTCTTCATAATGGGATATCATCAACCATTCCTTTATAGTTCTACTAGCAATGAGAATGTGCAACCCTAGACATTAAGGTTTTACTACATACAGTACACCATTAGGCCAATTTTTCAATATCAGTTGTTCCATTTTTAGTCAACTCACATTACAACACAAACACCAGTCTTGGTTAGAGCTCCCTGATTTTCAAAGGTTCTTCATCTGACATCACTCTAGAATGAAAAAAATCTCCAACTGAAGATGATCTCCAAAAAATTCGAGCTTTTCATAGGCTTACTTGCTCAAAACTACATTCATCAGCAATTTTCTAGCTTTATGTCTTGAGCTAAACCAATAAGTGTTTCAAAATACGGCTGTTCAGTTTAAGGAGTTGTATGTCTATAAATGTATCCATCTTAGTTATAAATAATCAAAACCATTTCAATGTCAATTAAAGTATAATTACCTGTGGACATATTACCTCAAAGTTTTTAAATATTACAACTGTCAGTTTTTAAAAAAGTGACAACAAAAAGTTGTTGACTTAATAGTTAACATAATAGATGCGCACATGGTGGTCTAGCTTCAATTGACTCACGCTTTCAACTATAGTAAATACTAAATCTCCACAAAACCCCTTCTATAAATAATAGATTAGTTTTAAATTAAGCAATCAGCCTTATTTGTACTCCTTAATAGTACAGCCAATAGTAAAATTTAAGTTTGATATAACATATCAGATGACGTAATAATAAACTTGATTTACTTAAAATAGTAGTTATTAAATAAAATGATTAATTATAAGATTTTGCAAAATATTTCTCTTAAAATTTGACAAGATACTTTTGTTTCATTCTACGCCATTGTTGCATTCATTTAAATTTCATTTATTGTGGGTTTTGTGGAGATTTTAGTAATTTTTTATATAGTTAAGATCATGAGTCAATTGAAGCTAGATCATCATGGATAACCTGGAAGCACTGGACAGCCGTTTCGTTCTATTGTGGGACACCTCAGCAGTGCGCATCCACGATCCCGCCTCGCAGGATTCGAACCCAGGACCTGCCAGTCTCATATGCTCACTAGTGACTGGCTGCATAAGGTAATTCCTGAAGTTCTAGTGAGAGGTCGTGGCCAGTGGAGCTAATCCATGTCAGGTAGAGACAGGTATCTACCCCAGTACAATGGAAGTTGGCCGCGCAATTTTGTGGATTGGTTGAGGTTAGACATTAACACTGTTGGATAACGGCTGGTTCAGTGGTCTATCGGTTAAGTGCTCTGGCGCGAGACTGGCAGGTCCTGGGTTCGAATCCTGCGAGGCGGGATCGTAGATGCGCACTGCCGAAGAGTCCCACAATAGAACGAAACGGCTGTCCAGTGCTTCCAGGTTTTCCATGGTGGTCTAGCTTCCATTGACTCATGATTTTAACCATATAATAAATTACATTTTTTTCTTTGTAGTGACTCATCAGTGTCCATATAGTTTATGTCATATCTCTTTATCTGACCTTAAAAAAGCTCTATTTATGATCTTACTATTATCATAAATATTTTAATCACGTATGAATAAACCCAAGTACAAAAATTCAGTGCATTTCCTCCCCATAGAAATTCTAATATACATAAATGAAATAAATTTTACATAAACTGAATGAAGAAAATATTCGTGTTTATTTGCCATGACTATGGATAAAGTAACAATGTGTATTATAAATGTCAACATTATCAGTCAACAATGAATGTTAGCATAAACGCAGCAATTTGTCAATGTATATCAAATATTATATTGAAATCCATTGTAACTACGAGTGATAAGTGTTTTCTCAATGCTAATTTCACTGATTAAATACACATAGTACAATCACTCAGTAACCAAGAAAATGTACGAATTTATGTTAATAACACTAATAATATGTGGAAAATCACCGTCTATTATATTCACGATTCGTTATTCTAATTTGTTTATTAAAAACATTTAGTTGGTAACACGTATTTCAACATTGTCTATTCTTCTGGTTTAATAATGTTCACCAACGATTCCATAACAAAGAGATTGACCTCAAATTTCTTCTTTGTGTGGGCTTTTCTTCACAACTATCCTCCGTTTTTATGTTTATTGACATGAAGGACAACTTAGTTGTGTAGTTCTACTTTACGCACTTCTTTCCATTTATCTCTACATCCCTTCTTGGATTATTTAAGAGTAATAATCTAACATCAAAATATTGACCTGGAAAATAATAGTTATGATATTAGTGAAAATAACTGCAAGTGCAAAATTAATCGAATTTCGTCAACCGTACATGTATTACAAAATATCCGTCAAGAATACTGTTCAAGTCTAAGTACAGACTGATATAAACCGTAAGGCTAATTTAATCCTCACTGAATAAGTGTTTTGTTTTAGTTGTAAATTACTTCGAATTGATTAAATCGCCATATTTATTTTTTATTTCCATTGACAGAAGGTGTATAAACTAAGGCACTAACATACCTGTCACACAAAAGGGCATGGATATGATATGAAGTAGGATTATAGCATAAGTGAATTAGGAAAAAAATAGTAAAGAAAACAGTGTCAGATGTATGTTATCCATGTTTCAAATTTCCATGATTCAATTAAGGACTTTCATACTCCTAAAGCTCATCAATTAGATCAGGCTCTATCTCTGGAGATCAATTTCTTGGGTTTTACAACTTGAGATCTTTTCCGAAAGATGCCGGCTGATAGTAACGAGAGAACAAAGTGAAAATACCAGATGAAAGATATTCACTTGATTTACATGAGTGACCACTAGAGATATTCATTATTCTACAAAAGACAACTCTAAGGCTTAAAGACCACTGAAGTTTAATTGTCTAAACTTCAATGACTATAGGTATAAATTTCTCTTTGCTCAACAGTGGTTAAAAATTACTAAAGTCACCTAATGTATTCTTTGTAAATGAACAACAACCTATATTTCTCGGTCATGTCCTGATTAACTGTCTCTTCGCTGAAGTCAGCTACCGAAGTAAACCCAAAACAGTTGATTTTTAATAGAAGTATATAACTACGTAACTTCACCTGTAGCTTTTCTAAGATTACTGTCGGAGTTACCAACCCCATCCGGCAGAAAACAAGCATTCTAAAAAAGCGCTGACCAGGAAAAATCATTTGAACCACTTTAACTGAAACCTGAAAGTTTGATGGTTCTTCATTCAGAGGAATTATGACGTCTCATGGTGAAAGCCGAGATTCTTCAAAACTCACGAGGCTGATGCTTCTTCTGATAACCAGAGCAGCAAGCAATATAGGTAATATGAAGTGTTCGGACAATGTGAGAGACAGGGACAACCAACCAAATAGCTGCACAAATGTGGAGATACGACCTGGCGATGCTCGAGATAAGTAAAACAGATTGGACGCAAGCTGGATAGAAAAGATTGAATTTGGGAAAGATGTTGCTGTTCTCTACTTATGAAGAAGGGAATCCCTCTCGCAAACAAGGATTAGTACTGGTGTTGTCCAAAGAGGCATAAAAAGCACTTATATGATGGGAATCCCATAGATTTAGAATCATCAAAGCATCTTCCAAAACAAAGAAGGGAATCACAATGAATCTTATCTAATGTTATGCACACACCAATAATAGTTACGAAAATGATAGAGATTGGTTTACTGAGACGCTGCACTCGACCGTAAAAAAGTGACAGAGAGAGTACCTGGTTATCCTGTCGGGAGACCTAAACAAAAAGGTTGGAATGGACATCATAGAGTATGAAAATATCATAAGATAATATGCATTGGGAAAACGGAACGAAAATGGTGAGAGATGTGTAAATTTATGCGCCTTCAACAAAGTGTTTATAGGTGGAACTACATCAACCCACAAACCCGTACATATAGCTACACGAGCTTCACCAGACCACACTACAGAGAGAAAAATAGATCATATTTGCATCAATAAAAAATTCGAAAGATCCATGAAGGACAAGAGAACAAATAGAAGAGCTGACATAACATCAGATCCCCACCAATTTGTGGTTTTCAAAATGAAGCTGATGCCAAAGGAGCATTGGACAACTGGAGAAACAGCATTACAAAGGTTCAATACAGCCTTCCTCCAACATACTGACAAACTCAACAAATTAAAGAGAACTCTCAACAACAGGTTCCAAGTTCTACAGCAGTGCCACCAACGGACTGAAAAGAAGAATATATCATCAGGATACCAAAGAAAGGAGATCTAAGTAAATGTGAAAACTACAGAGGTATCATTCCACTATCAGTAACAGGTAAGGTTATCAACAGACTGTTGTTGAACTGGATGAAAGATTCAGTAGACATCCAGTTTCTGGATCAACAAACCGGCTTTCTCAAAGATCGGTCCTCCACAGACCACATTGTGAAACTACAAGTCATCGTTGAACAAACAATTGAATGGACCTCATCACTATACATCAGCTTCCTTGATTATGTGAAAGCATTTGACAGTGTGGATAGGAGAACATTATGCTCTGTAGAGTGAGTAGTTGAGAAAATCGTCAATATCATCCGGAATTCATAAGACGGACTATACTGCAGAATCGTGCATGGAGGACAGCTGAAGTATGTGTTCTAAGTGAGGATCGGAGTCAAACAAGGTTACTTGCTTCCCCACTTGTTTTTCTTCTGGTTATCGATTAAATTATAAAGACCTCCACATCCCAGGGAAGCACGGAATAAAATGGAGAGCTTGGATGAAGCCAGACGATTTGAATTTTGCAGATGAACTAACTCTTCCATTCGATACAAGCAATAATTGAGATGAAGGCAGTTAGTGTAGCAGTAACCTCTGCAGCAGTAGGTCTCAACATACACAAGGAAAAAAGCAACATCCTGAAGTACAACACGGAGAACACCAACCCAGTCACACTTGATGGAGAAACTTTGGAAGAGACGAATGTTTCATGTATCTAAGTAGCATCATCGATGAACAAGAAGGATCCGATACAGATGCGAAGGCATGGATTGGTAAAGTAAGGGTATCATTCTGACAGTTGAAGATAATATAGAACTAAAAACATTTGTCAACAAATATCAGTCACAATCTTCGATAAGAACGTCAAGACAGTTCTACTGTATGGAGCTGAAACTTCGAGAACTACTACAACCATCATCAAAACAGTACAAGTATTTATAAACAATTGTCCACGCAAGATACTCAAAGTTCGTTGACCGGATACCATCAGCAACAATCTACTTCGGCAGAGAACAAATCAAGCCTTAAATTGGAATTCTGAAGGCAAAAGGCAGAAAGTTGAATCAAAGGTAAAATTGCATTTGGGAATCGGAAAGACATCAAAATAATGAATCACAACTGCGAACAACTGGAAAAGTGAGCTCAGGACAGAATTGGTTGAGGACTCCTATTAGGCGGCCTGTGCTCCAACGAGGGGTATTAGTCGTTAGTAAGTAAATAAGTAAGTAATATAAATACATCTACAATACAACCATATAACATCTGAGATACAAACAAGAACTTAATTCAACTATCATTTCACAATCCTGCATTCTACTATACTAGCATGAACTTGGGCCAGTACTATCTTTGACAATAGTATAAGAAAACCCATTGAATGATTTGATATAGGTTGTTGTTACTAATAGTTTATTGTTTAAATTTATTGAACATTATTATGAAGCTTAAACATTTCATAAGGCTTTAAATCACTCTACAATTGTTATATATATATATATATATATATATATATATTGGACATAAGTATTAAATAAGCACTTTATGTGTTTGCACAATTATAACAGTTCTAATTTTATAGTACTTATAAGAAAAATGAAAAGTTCAGTTTAGCATTATTTAAATTACAATAATTTGAAAGGAAAAGAAAAACAAGAATTTTACAAAAGTAAATAAACATTTTAACTATTGAAATTACTAGCAAAATTATAAATTTTTTTTCTATTCTGTAACTATATTGAACCATTGAATAAGGCATAAATATACAAAAATATTTAATGTATTATCATCTCAATGAATTCTTAACATTAAAAATAATAAAGAAGGTTTCTATTGATCAATTAATAGTACAATACTAATAATAACTGATCACCATTTACTTAGTATTGTTTGTTTGGATCTTCCCATTGATATTGTTAAGACTGCAACTTGTCAGTCTCACCATTTAGCTAATAGATCTCTCTTCCTTGAGATTTCATACACTTAACTATACAATCATTGATTGAGTAAATGTTTTAAATGATTGTTTATAAGAAAAACATTATTATTTATGATAAAATGATACTATTATTAATCATGTTGAGAAATGCTTTGAAAAACTAAAACAAAGCAAATACATTGATTATGAAAAATAGTGTCATATATAGTTATCAATGTAAAGCTTCAAAGATGATACCTCCAAAATGCTAACTCTTAGTTGAAGTAAGTATTTTATCATTCGACTATTTAAATGAGTCTTTTGTTATCAGCATTTGCTCAAAAGAAAATAGATGTATTTTATCGGTTAAGCAATGACAAGCTTAATGGTATTGACGTTTCATGAATTAAACTTGTTCGGGTATCAAAATAGGTTTGATAAGTCGTTTCTAAAAAAACAAAGCATATATATATATATATATATATCATTTCGGTTATGACATCAAAACACTTTGTCAGAATCCGAATTTTGTTTAAATCATTATGTACCATAATATAGACTTGTGTACATGCGCTAATGAATATTACACATTGTAACTTTTGTGTATTTTAAGTAACTATAAAGTTCACTAAAGTGAGATATTTCAATTTAATTGAAGAAAGTAATGAAATTAGTACATATGTTATGTGTATTACTACTAATTAGAAGAAACATTCAGAATTTATTTTGTTTGTTTGTTAGTACATACGCGATTAAACGAAAATATACGTCAATATTAAGATTGAGAGTATTACTGATTATCTATAGTATACAATGAAGGTAAATAATAATCGATTTATATAACCTGTTCTTATTAAAAATTAAATTCAAATTACTGAGGAATTTCAAACAAAAATAACAAGTATTTAACTTTGGTATAAGTTGAAGTAATATTGTAATTAACAAACTGACATGATCTGTTATCCATTCAGGGACCATGGATAATTCAAAATATAATCAACTCAATAGGACAATAAAAGAATATAAGAAGATTTAACAAGCCGCATAGTCCAATCCGAAATAAATAATATTTACTGCTTATCTGTATTCATTGGGAGACACAGTGACCTTGATATGGACATCCATGTAGTGACCTTGGGTAGCGAAAAATTCTACTCAATAACAGTAACTCACTTATGAACATACTTCACTGATTCATCTGCTTTACCCTACCGAAATCAGAAATTCCACTAATATCAAGTAACAATCATAAAATACAGTATGACGGTTTTAGACAGGAAAAGCTTTATTGATCAACAACTATCAACCAAAATTTGAAAAAATTAGTATTGGTGAGAAGCTGATCACTTGATCTTAAACAATTCTGACAATGAATCTTCAGTGACTCGGAAGTTTTCAAACATCACACTGAAATTGGTAAGTAAAAGTTCATCTCAATCGATTTATCTTCCATTGGTTCATTCTTTAGATTTATCGAACTGAATCACAATGGTGTGGAGAAAGTGTTTAAGAAATCTGATTGCTTCTTTTTTACTCAGTATATCGTACACAAAATGCTGTTTCCGTTAAATGTTTCCGAAATCTACTATAGTTAGTTTTAAAAGTAAAAGGTAAGTATTCATTTATCGAGTACTGCTGGGGATTTTTTGACGATGCTATAGATAAAATTTGATGAAAAGAAACTTCCCATCCACTTTGTCAACCCCATGTAATATCTAATTTTTAATCCTACAGAAAGTCTTTCAATTAGCTTTACTTCAGAAATTACAACTTGGGATCAGTCAAATCGTCAGATTTTCTAAACTAGGACATTAGTTGACTGAACAGTAAGTGTGCTGAAATACGGTTAGTTGAGTATATATCAACTAAGTGATAGTCATGCACGATACACAGTGACTGAAGCAGAAATTCATATGAAAAATCGGTAAACCAGATGAGTTAATTCCTTTCACATGTAAGATTTCTCTCTGTTTCATCTCAATATATATAAATCTGTTCTGTTTCTGAATTAACGAACCAGGGAAATTATTTGATTTGTTTCTGAAGAACCCTCAAATTTCACAACCATTCATAATCTTCGAAATAGTTTATAACCCACAATTAGTTATATTCATCAGCGTTTTGTGAGACCTGATTTCGGAAACACAAACCTTCCTTCTTTAGGCTATATTTTTATTTGTTTTTCTCTTCTTTATGATTAGAGCACGAAAACTACTGTTTTTTAGAAGGCTAATGAACAAATGTAATGTTGTTTCCATAATAAATAAAAATTGCTGGGAAAATTACTGTTTACTTGAATACACCTACTCTTCACAAACCAAGCACATAAACATTTTTGATCTGCTTCCTTTCAGATTTTACCTACTAACAAAAAGACTGATATTCAAATGATAAACACTTGCAGAAATTCAAGTTTTACCAAAGCAGATTATACACAAAGTAGCAAGAAATTGTATGGATAATCTATATTTATGAGGGGTTCAATCTCAGTAAATAATTCATGAAGTTGTAACTATGGTCGTTGAAGAGCAAATGAATATATAAATACAAACGCAGTAAGTTTTCCGAATTAGTACCTTACTAAGTAACATTCTAAAGTCTTACCATTACATACTTTCTCTGTAGATTGACCTATGAAATTTCTTCTTGAAACTACGGATTACAACATGTTAATTAACTAATTTTCCCAATATGAGTTAGTTCTGGTAGTTTTTAGTTTTATAGATATATAATCTTTGTCGAAATTGACTTATGATTTTTTACGAAATTAAACCATACATTTCTACTAGCAGTAGACGCATTGTAATCAAACTATTCATCTCGAAAAAATCATCACTAACAAAAGCATCCAGTATTCAACTATTCAATCTAATTTTCCTTGCATTAGGTATCATTTTCTAATGGAACTTACATCCAAACTGGATATTTATTTAGACTTTGAAATTATTGATAGTAAAATAAACTCACTAAGTTCTTTGTATACTGTTGATAACTGTATTTCTTTAAAAGAATAGTGGAAAGAGTTAACTCTATCATCAACAAAAACAACAAAATTAGAATAACAAACAAAAATTTCGACGAAAAAATTTACACAAAATAGTTTACTCTTAAAATTTAAATTTTTATTTATCAGAAGAGGTTTTGTGGAGATTTCAGTATTTTCCATAGTTGAAATCATGAGTCGATTGAAGCTAGACAACCATGGAAAATCTAGAAGCATTGGACTGCCGTTCCATTCAAGTGTGGGAATCCTCAGTAGTGAGCATCCACGACCGCGCCTCGCGAGATTCTAACCCGAGACCTATCAGTCTCGCGCCAGAGCGCTTAACCACTAGAACACTGAGCCGGTATCCGATGGTGTTATTCTCTAACTTCAACGTTTTATCATTACGAACTCTTTTTTATTGAATAGCTTAAAAAACCATCAATTTATTTTTGTAATACTCATAAAACGTTTAAAAATGAATTATTATACATTAAGTTGATAACTATAATAAACTTTTATAGCCTACAAACAATTTTCTATTATTAATTTTTTTAAATTACTCAAATAATACTCACCAACTCTGCACGTTTTTGATAATTGGATAATATTGATGTGATTTGTTTAAAAAGATCAATAGAATTACTTTTCAGTATGTTAGATCCTGGGTTTTTAGTATTCATACCATTCTTCACAATATTATTGGTACTTTCATGAGTAATGACTGGATAAGTAGTAATATTAGTATTGTCATTGCGTAATTTAGTCAATCCAATAGCTCTAATCAATAAACTTAATAAACATGCTGATCTCCATGGTTCTAATATTGAATCAGTTTTTATATCCCATGCACCTAATGCATCTAAACTTATTAATTTCTGTGAAATGGATGATGACAGAAAAGAAGTTGATACCGAAGTTGATAAAGATGCTGAATCGGAAAGTTTCAATGGAACTAGTAATGGCTCAATTATCCATTCCAATTCATTTAATGCTGGAATTGCTTTGAACTGTTTTATATCTTCGAGTACAGAGGATGAATGAACACTGAAATTGTCGTTTCCTGATGAACGCGGAGTGATATCATTATCATCGGATACACTTGCCTTGATATTTTTCACATTTCTGTTTATTTCCATATTATTAATACTGCCAACATTTTTTGTAAATGAAAGTTCTAATTTATGGTCAGGTATACACCTTGGATCTTTAAATAAATAAACATAACCACGTTTACGCGTACCAAAAAAGATGAGATCACCAGGACGAAGTTGTTGTCTTTGGAATTTCAGTGAATAAGATGGTTTGACCAACACATCATTAACATAAATTTCAATATTATCTTGTATACGATGAAAACTATTAGGTGTCATCGTACCACTAGAACTAACAGTAGGATCAATACCCTGATCCCATGGTTCAAGAAATACTAAACTTTCCTTAGATGAATTATTTGATGTATTTATTACATTGTAACCTACAACTTTTGCAATAATACAATCCCCTAGAGATGAATTCATCTCAGATGGTGTAGGATATAGCCGAATATCAACGTGTTTCCCATAACCAATAGTCATATATGACTGCATTGCATTATCAATGATTAACTTGGTAACATCATGCAAAAGAACATCCCGATCTGGTTGATTACCACGTAATAAAAGGAAATAAGGTCCATTTGGAATTTGTACTCCACGAAATGCACGACCTCGTCGAGAATCTTTGAAGAGTGCAATTCCATTTACAGGTGTACAAGATCTTGATGAATTTAATGTAGTTTGAGAAGCTGAAACAGAACCTCGTAAACTAGCCTGTGAACAATCTACACTTCTACTTTCTTTCATAAACATGGATCCAGTTGTATTATAGCCATTGTTTACGGGTCTAAGTTCTAATCTCCGGCATAGTCCGTAACCTGGAATGGTGTTTTGTAATAATGAAATAATATTTTCATTTAAATCTATTTGACGAGTATTACGTTCAGTGAAAGACCAAATTGGCGTAGCTGATAAATTAGGAGATGAAACTGGTTGAATATGTCCAATAATTTCATATAAACAAAAATCATCACGTGTTCCATATTTTAAATAATAAGTGTCAACTAACTCTTTAACGACTGATCCTGCCGTAGTTGAACCATTAATTCTAATAGTTTTAAAATGATCTCCTTCACGTACTTTTTCACAAAATATTTTAAGAAAATGCTTTTTAAAGCCATCATTCGTTACTATTTGTTCCCAGGATAAGTCCTTTGGATATGAAAAATTTTCATTGTCTCTATTATCATATCTAATGTTACTACTATTATGATTATTCCATATAGCAGATGATGATATGTTTTGACGCGATTTCGATGCTGAACGAGATGTGCGAAATATTGACTTTCTCTTTTTTTCTGAGTTACGCTCGTTAATTAAAGTATTACCTCGGGGAATTTGGGAGTTCGAACCAAGGTTTGCAACTCTGTTTAACATGATTAATCAATTAATAGTTTTAGGATCATTGAATATATCGTATGTGCGGAATTTTCGAACATAGTCCCTTGATTTTGATAAAATTCCTCATAAACACGCTATTTTAATTCCCATACTTGTAATAAATTTCAATAAATCAGGCGTTAACCAAATTGTCCAAATATTTATGTGCGTTCTTTTAGTCAAGATGTGATTAAACAATACAAATGGTTCATCCTACGCATTAAGATATTTATTTTCATTATGTATGTATGGCTTAGGTGTTGTTCTCTCATTGGTTGACAACAAAACAAAAAGAATCGATTTCATTCATAGTCTGTCTGTACTTGCTACTCATAGAACTATACTCCCTTAAGAAACACATATGCATATGTCTAGTCACTATTTTTTATTTCATTAAATTAAGTAATTATCTATTCAAGAAAGTCCTAATTAAATAATTGCTCATTTTCATTTGAAAAGACTATTTTGTTTCCGGATAGTTGTTACAGCCACGAAATTCCTATACATGAAACCATAATCAACTAAGTTGTTTATTTGACAAAAAAAACAAAATGTCCCAGACCTTAACCTTTACTACTTATACATTTACACCTGTTCTAGTCATGGTCGGTATACTGAAAATAGTATGCTATTTAGAACTACCTGTATGTCAGAGTTTGTACTTAAGATAGAGAAAATATTAGAAATCTCACTGTTTCAATCACAGAAACTCCTAAAATTTAATCAAGCCAAGAAAGCTTTGTGTTATTAAGCCAGAAATTTAACATTTTGATAGCTTACTCGAATACAGATGAAAAACAATGGTAATTAGTTATGAGAATATTAGGAATAAAAATAATCCACATCTTACAAGTCCTCAATGCATATAATCATAGTAGCGAAAATACAGAAGGTTTACTTATTTTAAAATAGTTAGGTTCGAACCATCAAGTGTCATTCAAAATGTCAATTTGAATATTTCGATAATATACGTTTACGTGGTGAATGTTAATATGTGAATCTATCGATCAACACTCCAAAGCAAAAATTAATCGTACTTACTTGATATAAATATCGGAATAAGTTTACCGATTGAAAACACAGGATTAGAATGACTCAAGTTAGTCAGTTTTTTTAATTCTAAATACGCATCCAACATAAACAAACTGTCTCATACATGTATTGATATTACTTTATCGTCTTAATAAAAATGAATTCCATCACAAAACTTAATTTCTTTTATCTGGATGCTAATTTTGAAGGATGAAAACGTAAGTCAATTATCTTAAAAATTCTATTTAACATATCTTATGGAAAGAATTCCCACTAAGACGGTCGTTTCGAACAATCCACAATTACATTTTTATTGTATTTTTAGAATAACCGCATACAAAAAACTATTGTCTACACTTATAACAAAGTTGTTTCCAAGTCATTTTTTGCTTACTGACTTCAGCTAGAGAACGATTGAAAGTCATTTTGCTTTAGATATCTGCTTTGTCCTACATTACGAACTTTCAACAATCCTTGCTTAACTAGGGTTTTGATAGAGAAAGGAAGGAAAAACTATCTTTAAGATGAACAGTCTCAATCTATATCAGATTGGCTACAAAGTTTGAATGTTGAGCAATATGAATTAAATAGATTACTTACTTGCTTACTTACTTACGCCTGTTACTCCCAATGGAGCATAGGCCGCCGACCAGCTTTCTCCAACTCACTCTGTCCTGGGCCTTTTTTTCTAGTTCTATCCAGTTCTTGTTCATTCTTCTCATGTCTGTCTCTATTTCTCGGCGTATTGTGTTCTTTGGTCTTCCTCTTCTCCTTTGACCTTCAGGATTCCATGTGAGGGCTTGTCTTGTGACATAATTGGGTGATTTCCTCAAAGTGCGCCCAATCCACTTCCAGCGCTTCCTCCTGATTTCTACCTCCGCTGGAATCTGGTTTGTTGTCTCCCACAGTAACTTGTTGCTGATAGTGTCTGGCCATGGGATCCGAAGTATCTTGCGTAGACAGCTGTTGATAAACACTTGTATCTTCTGGATAATGGCTTTTGTAGTTCTCCACGTCTCCGCCCCATACAGTACAACTGTCTTGACATTTGTATTGAAAATTCTAACCTTGGTGTTGGTTGACAATTGTTTTGAGCTCCAGATGTTTTTCAGCTGTAGGTATGCTGCTCTTGCTTTGCCGATCCGCGCCCTCACATCTGCATCTGATCCACCGTGTTCATCAATGATGCTGCCCAGGTATGTAAAGGTTTCCACATCCTCCAAAGCTTCTCCGTCAAGTGTAATTTGATTAATCCATGTTGTGTTGTATCGGAGAGTCTTGCTTTTTCCTTTGTTTATATTGAGGCCTACTGCTGTTGAGGCTGCTGCTACACTGGTCGTTTTCTCCTGCATTTGTTGTTGCGTTTGTGATAGAAGAGCCAGATCATCCGCGAAGTCTAAATCGTCAAGCTGCATCCTGCCTGTCCACTGTATTCCGTGATTTCCTCCAGTCGTTGACGTCTTCATGATCCAGTCGATGACCAGGAGAAAGAGAAAGGGTGAGAGTAAGCAACCTTGCCTAACACCGGTCTTTACTTGAAACGAGTCCGTGAGTTGTCCTCCGTGGACGATTTGGCAGTTTAGTCCATCATAGGAGTTCCGTATGATATTGACTATCTTCTCAAGCACGCCGTAGTGTCGAGGAAGCCTCCATAGTGTCGTCCTGTTCACGCTATCAAATGCCTTCTCGTAGTCAATGAAGTTGATGTACAGTGATGAATTCCATTCGATTGATTGTTCCATAATGATACGTAGAGTTGCGATTTGGTCTGTACACGATCTATCCTTACGAAATCCAGCTTGTTGATCTCGAAGTTGGGCGTCCACGGAATCCTTCATCCGGTTTAACAATACTCTGTTGAAGACTTTTCCTGGTATTGAAAGAAGAGTGATGCCTCTGTAGTTATCGCACTTGCTGAGATCGCATTTCTTTGGTATTTTGATCAGAAGTCCTTCTTTTCAGTCTGTTGGTACTTGTCTTTCATCTCAAATCTTACTGAAGAGAATGTTGCGTTTCTTTGCAGTTGCTGCTACATCTTCTTTCAGTGCCTCTGCCGGGATGTTGTCTGGTCCCGCTGTTCTGCCGCTCTTGATATGACTAATAGCCATGCTGATCTCTTCAATTGTTGGTGGGCCAATATCGATTGGGAGGTCTGTGGGTGCTGCTTCGATGTTGGGTGGGTTCAGTGGAGCTGGTCGATTCAAGAGTTCTTTGAAGTGTTCTACTCACCTGTTTCGTTGTTCTTCAATGTCGGTGATTACTTTGCATTCCTTGCTTTTCACTGGTATTTCTGGCTTACTGTAATTTCCAGCAAGTTTCTTTGTTGTATCATACAGTTGTCTCATGTTTCCCTCTCTTGCAGCCTTTTCCGCAGTCATCGCTAAATCTTCCACATATTTACGTTTGTCGGTTCTGATGCTCCTCTTCACTTGTTTGTTTGCCTCTGTGTATTCGGCTTGTGCCTTGGCTTTTTCCGCGCTTGTTCGGCTGATATTGTTTGCTGCCTTCTTGTTCCTCCTTTCTTCAATTTTATCCAGTGTACCAACAGTGATCCATTGCCTGTGATGGTGCTTCTTTTGGCCCAGAACCTCCTGACATGTTGAAACGATTGCCTCCTTGGTACCTTTTCAGTTGCTCTCCATAGTAATTCCCTCTCCATTGAGTAGATCATGAAAGGCCTGGAACCTGTTGCTGAGGGCTATGTTGAATTTGTTGAGTTTGTCAGCATCTCGAAGAAAGGCCGTATTAAACTTTTGTGATGTTGTCCGCGCCGTTGCCCAGTGCTACTTGAGTTTCAGTTTCATCTTGACGACCAACAAATGATGATCAGATGCTATATCAGCTTCTCTTCTGGTTCTCACATCCTCCATCGTCCTCCTGAACTTTTTGTTGATGCAGATATGGTCGATTTGATTCTGTGTAGTGTGATCCGGTGAAATCCAAGTGGCTTTGTGTATGTTTTTGTGTGGGAATATAGTGTCACCTATGACCAGTTTATTGAAGGCACATAGGTTTGCAAATCTCTCACCATTTTCGTGACCTTCTCGCAGTCCATGTCGTCCCATAAAGTCTTCGTATCCAGTGTTGCCCATTCCAACCTTGGCATTGAAATCTTTCATCAGAATGGTCAGGTCCTTGGTTGGGCACTTCTCGACGATCGACTGCAGCCTATCGTAGAATTGATCTTTAGCGTCTTCATCGTAGTCGTTGGTCGGCGCATAGCATTGGATGACGTTCATTGTAATGCCCTCTCTCTTTGTTTTGAAGGAGACTTTGATGATCATTGGTCCATGAGATTCCCATCCTATAAGTGCATTTTGTGCTTTTCTGGACAGCATCAATGCCACTCCTTGTGTATGTGGGACATTTTCTTCTTCATGACCGGAGTATAACAGAAGTTCCTCTGAAGATAGTCGTTGTTTTCCAACCTGCGTCCAATGTGTTTCACTGATTCCAAGCACCTCCAGGTTGTATTTTCTCTTCCAGTTTCCCACATTGTCCGGACATTCCATGTACCTATAAAAATTGCCGCTCTGGTTGTAAGAAGGTGCATCGGCTTCATAACTTCCGAAGGAACTCGGCTTTCATAATGAGACGTCATAATTATTCCTTCAACTCCCAGGGCAGAGTTTAAATGGTTTAAATATTTTTTTCTGGTTAGCGTCTTTTTAGCGAGTTGATTTTCTACAGGATGGGGTCGCTAACCCCATGCCCAACTGTCCTCCTTTACCCGGGCTTGGGACCGGCAGTAACTCTAGAAGAGCTACAGGCGGAGTTAATTAAATAGATTAGGCTAATATAAGTTATTTAAAAAAACTATTTATTTGAAAGCTAATTTTAATCGCTAAATTAAATCCTTATGCTGAGATAACTTAAGTAACGGAATATTCTGTATAAAAGACCCTTTAGTAGACACATCTAAATGATCAACAGGATAAACTAATCTAACAATCAGACAAGGCTTGTTCTAGTCACTTATTTGATTGATCCTGATATGTATTGCATATTTCTTATTTATTTAAACACATAAATATTGGTACAGGGGGGCACCAGATATATATGCGCCACACAAATCTCATTTGATCTGTGATACTGCCCGGGTGTCCAAATCGAAGCAAATGGTTTCCTTAAAGGACCACACCCGGGTCCTTTAACCCAAAGGTCTGATTCACAAGGCAGTGCAGCATCGTGAGGAGATGCAGTCCCATGGTAGCCGGTGACCAACGACTGATTCATACGCCATTTATTTCTTCAGGATACTAGAGCCCATGTGCATCATTGGTTTGGAATCAGGGTTTCTCAACTCCCCTAGGTGGACCCTCCATGTCCACCAACCCGGTTAAAGCGCTGGACATTCGCTTTTTGTCCTCTCAATTTCGTAAACAATAGTAATGCCACGAGAAGGCAGCGAGTAGGACTTCCCTGTCAGAGTCTATATACGCGTGTCCATGTGAGAGCATTTCGAGTGGGAGAGCGGACTCCCCACTCTCGGCCGTACCAGGGCATTTGGGGGCATAACTAAGTGGCATTTTTGTATTTATCCTAATTATCTGTAATCCAAAATATATCTCACTAAACAAGTTAATAAAAAACAACAACTGAAATATTTAATATTACTGTACTTGAAAAAACTACTTATGTAAAAAAATAATTAATTGAATAAAATAGATCACGAAATATGTTTCAAAGCATCTGTTCATATTATAGGACCAATGTACATAAAAATTACGTAAAAGCTTACTCAGCTAATAATGAAGAAAAAGTTGACATTTCAAATTACAAGTATAACAATTTTGAGGATAATAAATCACTTGTACTGTAATGCAAGATATTATACTACTTGTGAGTAGAGAAATTATATCACAGTTAAGTTTAAAGATACAATTTCATTTTAACTTGGTCTAATAAATAAACTATGCTCAAAATTAATTTAATAAGTATTACCATTTTAAGATTAGTAATCATGTACAATAATAAAGTAACGACTAAAGTATAGGTTGTATAACAGTTTACCGTTCGAGAGAGAAAACACATTTCTTTTGTTTTGTGAAAGCTTGAATCAACTGTGAGCAAATGGATTCCCATCGTTGTTGTGTACCATAGATAAGTCAGGCTAATTTAGAATATTTTATAGTTGAAATCATGAGTCATTTAAAGCTAGACCCACCATGGAAAACCTGGAAGCACTGGACGGCCGTTTCATCCTAGTGTGGGAATCCTCAGCAGTGCGCATCCACGATCCCGCCTTGCGAGATTCTAACCCAGGACCTATCAGTCTCGTGCACCAGAGCTTAACCACCAGGCCACTGAGCCAGCCGTTATCCAACGGTGTTAATGTCTAACTTCGACCAATACACAAAGTTGAGCAACCATTCACCATTGTCTTCAGTGAGTTGATATCTCACAGCAGACCCGGTTGAACTCCACTGGTCACTGCTTCTCACTAGGACTCCAAGAAATATCTCTTGAAGTCAGTCGCTATTGTGCATATGATTATTATCAGAAGGGGCTTGCCAGCATACACCGTAGGTGTTGGTAGGGTTCAAAATCACTTAATTTGCAAAGATACTGCACACGCTTTCCTACTGAAATTAACCTCTGTGAATGACTTTATCTTATCGTGCCAGTAAGTCTTTTTGAGGAAGACAATAATGTCATCCCCTTTAACAGTAAGATCTTTTAAGTAAAAAAATAAAAGATACAAGTACTCACTTGGTTGAGACAGAATACCGCAAGTTAGAAACGGGGCTTCAAATTGAGAAACAAATTCGTCGATTCAAGATTCAGAGGTAAGTATACATAATTCCATGGACTGTAAATACTTAATATAACTTAAAGAAAAGTTTTATAAAAGTTATTTGCAAATTGTAGGTGAATATTGAGAAAGTAACAGAGTTCTCCACTACCTAATAAAATAATACGTCGTTTGTCCAGTCTGTAATGTTAATCAAATTCTGTCGATAGTCAGTCAGCTATAACGTAGGACCAAGCACATATTTGCATTGATCTAAGTTGCCACACGTCATAAGCACACCAAGATGAACACTGCATTCATCGAAACAGTTACTTCAATGGTAGTAGTATATAGAAGATTGTGTATGAGGATATATACAGGGAGAAAGAATTAGTTCGTAGAAATAAAGCAATCTTAATCTCACGGTTTGAGGGAAGACAAAGAGTGTATACAGCTGCACCACTGTCATCTATTCTGAATCATGTCACACAGAGTCTGCAATCATTGGCTACGATAGCCGCACAGACCCCAACCAAGTAGTCTGCATCCACCAACGTAGCTCAGAGCAGAAAGTTGGTAACTTCGTTTTACCACGTTTTAGTTTTTCTCTAACCATCTCCGACACTAGTCAGCATTGAGCGTCGTGGTAATTGGTGTTCAGGAATACGTAACACTTGACCCAATCATCTCAGTCGATGAAGATTCACAACCTTATCAACTGATTTACTATCATTCCCTAATACCCTTAGTCTGACCTCAATATTACTTATCTTGTGATCTCAGTAATATTTCTAAGACATTTGTGATCAAATACTAGTAACTTACGAGAATCTTCTACTATAAATGACCACATTCCGCAGCCGTAAAGTAAAACAGAACGAACTACCACACAGTATAGTCGCCCTTTTATTGATAGACGGATATCTCGCCTTCACCATAGCTTTACGTAAATTGGCGAAAACCAAATGAGCTTTCTGAATCCATGTAGAGATTTCGTCAGACACCGACCCATTAGGATTGATCAGATAAGTAAAGTCGTCGACGAGTTCGACTACTTCGCTCCCTATCCTTAGTTCAGGTGTTGACGCAGGTCAGTCCTGAAGCAACAACTGGCATTTAGAGAGGAAGAAACGCATTCCAGACATTTTGGCATTATTGCTCAGTGCTACCGAGAGACTGCATTTTATTAGTCTTCACCAAACAGGACTATGTCATCTGCGTATTCTAAGTTGGTAAGTGGACCCACAGGAAGGAGATCAATTCTTGAAAATTCAGTCGACGAGAATGTTATCTCCAGCAGTATGTCTATGATGAAATTAAATGGAAATGGAGATAGTGGAAAGTCTTGCCGGACACCATTTGAGGTTGCTAAATCAGATGACAGTTCGCCATAAGCTCTCACTCAACTGTTAGTGTTCTAGTAAAAAGCCTTCACAAGGTTTATGTACTTATCAGGTACACCTTTCAATGAAATAGAACCACTTGACCTACCAAGTTCAATGCTTCTTTTAACTCAAGAAAAACCATGATTGTCGGATTCCGATATGTATGCCCATGTTCTACTATCTGACGAATGGTGAATATGTGATCGATGCAGTCACGACCAAGTCTGAAGTTCTCGTGTTTGCAGTTCACGAATCCTTGTTAGGCATCCGGTAATAATTGAGGTTAGTATTTTAGAAGTTATATTACTTGAACTAAATTTTCTATGGTTATCACAGGATGATTTTGACCCCTTCTTATATATTGGGACGATCAGTCAGATAAGATTACATTTAGTTAGCAGATTTTAATTGAAATATTAGTCAAACTAATCGCTAAAATTGGACCACCATGTTTAAAGACATATGGAGCCGATCTAACTGGGCCAGCTGCTCTTCCTCGTTTCAGATTAGCTATAGCTTTCTGAACTCCAATTAGAGTCGAGGAGGGACTACTTCAATGTTCCATTTAGACTGTTTGGAAGTCGTGGGTAGCTGTAGAGTAACTAAAGACAAGCCGAACTGTCCCTTAAAGTGTTCCACCAACCGTTCTAAACATCTGAGCTGTCATCTTTCCCCGAGATTATCTCACTGACACTTGACTTCTTAATTCCAGTCTCTTTTATTAATCTGAAAAGCTGTCTTGTGTTACCTAAAGCCGCTGCCCTTTCCATCTCTTTTGCATTCATTGTCTACCACTGATCACGATCGATCCGTAGACTTTTGGTTAACCTAGATCTGATTTGCTTTCGCTCTTCATTATGTTCAGAGCTTGATGGGATGAGTTTACGAGAGACTACCAGTGCAATAGAATGAGCGAAATCCATTGGTTTTTCGTGACCATTTGGTTCAAATCATTAACAGACGTCGCTGCTGTTTCCCCAGCTGTTCATATATCTTTCCGAACAACATTTGGGTCAGCCTCGTTTCCAGAACTGCCTAAGTATGACTTCTGTTGTTCCTGGAATCTACATTTGGCTTTCTCATCACTCAGTTCAACTCTAATGGGTCTTATTATGATCTTTCTGCGTCCAGTGAGGCGCAAGTAAATGCGTGCTCAAATTAAAGCATGATCAGAGTCTAAACATGTATTCCAGAACGAGCGACAGTCTTCCATCAAACCTCTCCAATGATGAGTGATGGCAATAGAGTCCATTTGAGTTCATCGTTGGGTTAGTGCAGGGGGACACCATGTTAGACGATGTCCCACTTATGCTTAAAATTAGTGCTAGCTAAAAATAAACGACTGCCTGAGCGCAATTGCAGCAGACGGTCACCATTATCTGTTCGCTGAGCCGGTATACTAAAATTCCCACCTAAATACCTTTCTGTTTGGTTTTGGTTCAGTCACAACGTGGAAATTCGTACGTACGTACATTAGTTCGGGTTGCCATGCCACATTACCACAGAGATACGGTTGTCGATTCAAATCCCATAGTGGTACAGGTAGTAAGAATGTAAGCAGTAATCAGAAAGATTAGGGTTTGAGGATGTTATTCAGTGAAATAAATTTGGAAAGAGAAAAAAGACGGACATGAAGAATTCAGATTAGAATTTGCGAGAACACAAAGAGTGGATGCACCTTCGCCATTGTAAACGAATTTGAGTCATGTCATTCAATGTCTGTTCTTCACGAGTTTTGGTTAGGCGTCGAAGTATTATTGAAGCTAATATTTAAGACACTATATTAATTAACCTGATTCTTTTGTCCTTTCTTATAAATTGGCACAATCAGTGATTGGAACCAGTCAGATGGAATTATGTCCAGTTCCCAGATTCTACCTAAGACCTCGGTCAATCTCACTGCTAATACTGGACCACCATCCTTAAAAATTTCAGGGGTAAACCTGTCAGGGCCTGCTGCTCTCCCACGCTTCAGATTTCCTATAGCTTTTTCAACCACGTAGAGTTGGAGGACTTACATTAACTTGCCATTCAGGTCGACTGGGGAACGTGGGAAGCAGAAGTGTGACTGATGGCCAGTTGAACTGATCCCTAAAGTGTTCTGCCCATCGATTCAATCTCCTGCAATGAGTGAATAATATATCCATATTTTTCCGAGATAGCTCCGCTAACAGTTGGATTCTTAATACCGGTTTCTTCAACAAGTCTGAACAGTTGTCTATTTTGCTGCCTTTTCCATCTCTCTTGCTCTCGCTACCCCACACTGTTCGCGATCATTGCGTAGACTACTTAACAGCTTGTGCTTAGGCTGACTCCGCTCTTCGCTATGCTCAGAGCCAGATGGGATGAGTTTACGAGCATCTATCAGTGGAGTGTCTACCTACTTACTACGGCTAAATGAGGGTTATAAAGCAGTTTGAAGAATAAAGATTATGATTCATAGTTTATGGTTTTGCATCATAAACCTACATCACCTAAAATGCCAAGACGCTGTTTGGCCAAATGATTGGGTAAATTTCGCTCCAAAATCCAAGACCTATCATCCTAAATATGATTGGTTCGTCCATAAATTATAGTCTCGTCCTGTTTTCTTTAGTTGGGTTTTCTTAGTCTTTTGCTGCCAGGCATTCAATCTTGATTGGTGTTACTACTCATGTTTGTAGACGTAAGTAGCACACACCACAGTAGAATTGGATTATTGTCAATAAGCTTACAAATGTTGATCTTTATAAACAATACATATACTTATGGCTACAACCAGACTACTTCATGAACATAGCAGTTTCGAAGCTAGACAACCTAAAAACTGAAAATCCATGAAAGTGCTTATTATCAGGTAAAGTGATCTAATTGACCAGAATGGCCTTCCATGTATTTATAACAGTTGTAATCTACAGTCAGTCAGTCAGTCACAACGTAGAACTTCGTACGTACGTACATCAGTTCGAGTTGCCATACCACATTAGCACAGAGATGCAGTTGTCGATTCAAATCCCACAGTGGTAGAAGTAGTAGGAGTATAATCAGAAATCCAAAAGATTAGGGTTTGAAGAAATTATTGAACGAGTATAGTACAGTGAAATAAATTTGGAAAGAGAAAAAGATAAAGACATGAGGAATTCAGAAGATCGTTGCTGCTACCTTGACATGGTGGTCGGGCTTGCCTATCGTGATGATCCAATCGAGCTATGCTGGCTGAAACAATCGTTCCTCAAGGTCCTACCATGCCAGACAGGTCGGTTGAAGAGCGGTGAGACTAAAAGCAGCAATCCCAAGGTCCGAAGGCGAAGTCGTACTGCTGACTGTACAGAGGTGTGAAAGCAGTAAGGTGTTTCCTTCAGACAACAAGCATGACAGCGATGCTGCCTTCCCACAAGGAGGGGTGGGGTTAGAAAAGGTCGACCCTAAAAATGCACACCTCGCCTTATCCCACGGATTTCCGTCTCCGGCGGTAAGGTCCTTTGAAGAACGGAGCACGCCAAAAATCCCCCACAAAAAGGCCGTGTGTGACCGGCCTCAAGAAGATGTCCCTTTGGCACTGCGGTCACGCTCCCAGGTCGTTAAGACCAACACTAATCCAACTTCTTTTTCAGGTCCCTCAAGAAATACCCTTCCACGGTGTGGGCAGCCGGGAAGTGATACTAGCCCTCATACCCTTAACTGCACACAAGACCAAGTTGGTCGCTTTCAAATCCTTCCTACACCTAATAACTCTGTAATCTACAAACCCGTTCGCTAAAGATGAATTTGAATGTTCTAAAACTTTCGGCACACAATGCACTTCTGATGGGAACCAACACACTTTTTACATTCCAGACATTCGTGAACTAAGTCGTAGCGAAATAAACAAGGTTATTGACAAGAGACTGTAGATATGCCATATATATTAAAGCTATGTTCTATGTACATACGGAAGAATTGATAACAACTGTTTAAATTTAGCGAAAATAATTACAAAAACCTAACAGTACTTTTTAACGAAGAACTGTACACAAACATTTGGAAACTGATGCATTCATTTAAAAAATGTACTCGGTCTTTTAAAACAGTTAGGTTCCCAACACAAGTAATGCAAAAAGAGGGAATACTCTCTGCATCCATTGATCACTGTGAAGCAAATGAGTTTGGGAACAACAATCACCGCGCCTTGCGCACTTTGACAGACCAGATACAGTATAACTTGTAGCCGAAATAGACAGAGAAGCCGTGTACCTGAACACATAAAGAGAAAAATATGTAGGCCAAAACGATAACGGGAAATTCATAGAAATAGTGCTTAGCCACACGACTTTGGTAATAGGTCATCAGCTCGAATGCGTTTGTAAAGCACCCAACAGCAACAGTGCCAAGACCGAAGACGACAGTTCCAGTAAGAGAAACCCGCATTAATCCAGCTCGACTTCTTTGTAATGAAATATATCCGAATAGGGTAGGGAAGATACTACCGAAAAACCAAACGTACTCCCACAACTCGCCTTGAGGAAACGGCCACTATATTAGGCACTTACAATATATATTTGTTATTACCTTTTCCACCATAAGCCTTGTTCGGAATCCAAGTCTTAAGCACAGTTCCGGTAACAAGCGAGCAAACATGAGCACCCACAACATCAGGTGGAGAAAATAAACAAATTTGATGCGACGTTTTAATAATGGGCTTTTGAAGTACATATATATTTACATATGAACATACCTCAAGCTGTACTGAGTACAAACTCGTTCTCTATGACGAAAATCAGCACCATCTGTACCTTCAGGTCTACGACCAACCCTAGACGCCATGGTTAAGACGAAATTTATGCGTGCGAGCAATTAGCACGACGACTCAGTAGAACTATATATCTTCAGTGTTTTCTGCTGTGGTAGAGCGAGGAAAACAAATCTGTAAAAGAAATAGTGAAAGACACAAGCTAACGCAAGTGGAACGTAAGAGGCGTTATAATTAATATACGAAAGCAGAATAAAATAAGGGGGCAATAAACAAGATCAAAGTCAAGATATACTTTAAACCAGTGAACCAAACTTAGGCTGCAATTACATCGACAACGGTCAAATTTACCACCACTTGACCCTCTATGACCTTAAACTAATATTCAACAGGCTTGCAATAAGCTGGTGAAATCTATTTGTTTTTATTTCCTTTCGATGATTAAGAATGATGATGAAAACTGAAAATTCTTTATTTTGTGTGATTTAATAAACCACGAAACATTCAATCAGATGAACTGTAATTTGTTATCTGGGTTTTCAGATGGTCAGTTATTTACTCCAAGAAATTAGTATTGCTGAAGCAACATCATTACCCAGGAAGTAGGTGTTGCATATCAAGGATAGGAAGTCACTTCGAAGTGTGTGACTCTTTTACTATCATCCTTCGGAATACTAGTTTCATTCCGTTTGGTAACCCTGTGGTGGCAATTCACGAAGAGCAATACTGAACCCCTAAAGAAGGTAGTATAGCCTGTTCTCTATCCGAAAAGACCTAGAAGTTTGAGACACACAAGTTGTCACCAATAATCGAGAACGAGGTTGTTCACACCAACAATGGTTTTGTACAGATTATGAATTACAGAAACGTTTACAATTGGATTTACTGCCCTCCGTTTCTTTAGTTTCGATAACCTCAGTAATCGGACTCAAGGCGAAAGACATGATCAAAGTGTGTTGTTTGGCGCATATAAAATTCGATTTCGATACAATCCATTGTTTTCAGATGCTCTTATGAAGAATCGAAATTCGCCTCAAAACCATGATCATATTAGTCCCAGATAGTAAAGTTGAATACAACTATTCAAAGTTCTATGCATGCCACCTGGTGAATAAACACAACTTAAAAGTCAATCATTTCAAGGAAATTGTAATGGTAAATAAATCCCCATAATAAGTAGTTCTGTAAGTCTTCGACATTGATGCTGACCTCATTAGTTTTACTGGATACACCCTAGCTGAAGGAGCTTGGTCACTCATCAACACCAGATCACAAGTGAGTATTCCTTGCTATGCACATCCTACAACTGTTGGAAAGCTTCATCTCAGCTCTCCTCGGTATATCGATAGCTTCGGACCTCTTCACTTCTGACATCCGATTTGTGTGGTTCGGTATATTTATATTATGAAAGTGTTATTGGTAAAGGCTTTGTTAAACTACAAATACTTGTGGCATCTTCAAAATAATTATAAAGAAAAGACACAAATCTGAACACGGAATACATTAATTTGTACTGTAGTTAACTTGATAGAATTAAGTTTAACTTCATATGAAGCTGATGTCATCTATCAATGTAAAGGTTTATGTGCAGCTTTGTTACTCATAAATTTGCACTCTTGCTTACTTGCTTACACCTGTTACACCTCGTGGAGAAGCATAGGCAGAGATGGCGGAAAAGATTTGTAGCTCAGGTGGGTGATTTTGGTGTTGGATTGTTCTCTGAGATGGGTGGTTTGGTCGTCGAGCTTTCATCGTCCTTCTGAACGACATCATCAGCACAAACTTCTACCCGAAGCACAAACCAACATCAAAAGCATAGGCAGACGACAAACATACCTAAGGGATTAGTCTTAGATCTATATCGAGAAGCACAAACTAATGCGTTCGAGTTGACATCTTCGACTGACTGCATTGGACTTCAATTCCATTCATTCTCGCAGCGCAAACACTACAAAGCGCATCAACTCTCACATTGCATATTAGAGTCATACTAACATTAGTATTCTAATACATGACAATCTATCCCTTGTTTATATTACCGAAGTGTCCCATAACATATCAACATAATTGAGTAACTTAATAAAGCAAAGCCGGTATCATTTGTAACAACTTGATCTTGCCTGTAACTCATGTACTTCAGGTAACACATTATCTGGGGACATATATTATTATAATTCGAACGGCAGGAATTTGTATCTGGACAGCTTGAAAGGTACAACCAATGAAAATTTGCAAAGGTGCATCCTTCGGATCAGTTTAAGG
Source organism: Schistosoma rodhaini (assembly GCA_944470415.2). NCBI lineage: Eukaryota > Metazoa > Platyhelminthes > Trematoda > Strigeidida > Schistosomatidae > Schistosoma > Schistosoma rodhaini. The sequence goes on from OX104044.1 coordinate 61,706,368, forward strand.
AAAATACCTTGACCCTTGTAATTTCTATAGAATATCTTCAGTGGCTCAACTCTGTTGTAATAGACGAGTACTTTGTGTTAAGCGATAATCACCGCGAATTCTGCGTGTTTTTCCATTCACTTTTAATGGAGTTACAGCGGGAGTAACCGAAGTGAACGACTCAATTGGGATTACTTTTCCGTTTTTAGCCAGCTCATTATTCACAGCGCCTATTAAACCACATGGAATTGGTTTACGCTTCAAGAAGATGGATTCTCATGTGCTTTTCAATGTACTTCGTGAATTTTCATACAAATCAGAAGAACTGGTACATGAAGCGGTGCCTACATACAGCACTCTGAAGACCTTCAACCTAAGCACAGATGGACCATACTCACTAACTAGTAAAAGAATGTTGGCACAACTAACCTCTGCTTTCCTGAACGGATTATCGAGTGTGCCAATAATGGGTAACTGGCCGCCAGGGATGCAGTAATTGCACTACTTGTGTGCTTTAAATGGACATCATTATAAATAAACCACTACTTTCTCTTAGAAATAATTGATTCCATGACACCAGTGTAAGCAATAAATAGATAGGACCTGCCCGTGCAGCAATTAACTTTTGCACTAAATGTAAAGTACTAATAAAAGCAGTATTGAGTGAAAACGTCTCGTGATTGCATCACGAAGGTAATAATTAGCATCTTCATTAGTAAGACAGAAGTCTTTAGCTATCTGATAAGTTCAAGTAGGATTTTGTATACGCTGCCTCCCTAGTTTAAAACCATTGATAACAGCAACCGGTCGTTCACAAAGTTGGGTCCACAAAATATGCACTGAGAAGATTGTGTGAGAAGTTGAAACATGACATCCCTGATAGCTTGATTCGGGTGACGAACTAATTTAATAAACTGTGCTGTTTCAAATGCTTTAAATGATGTTACGTGTAAAAGATTTGTTGTTAGAATATACGAAGCTCCATAGCAAACTTCAGGCTTCTCCACCAATACTCACTTAATTACATTTTTCATACCTGTTACACGTCGTGGAGAAGCATAAGCCCCCACGAGAATTCTGCATCGGACTCTGTCCTGGACGATCCTTTCCAATTTTTCTTGTTACTTTTCATCCTTTGAATGTCTACTTCCAACTCTCAACACAGTGTGTTCTTTGGCATTCCTATTTTTTATTCCCCTTCAGAATCCCAAGTTCGGCTTGTTTCGTGATGCAGTTCGATGATTTAGACAATGTATGTCCCATGCACTTCCAACGCCTTTCCTTAATTTCCTCTTCATTTGGAAGATGGTTTATTCTCTCCCACAGTGGTCTATTGCTGATGGTACAAGGTCAAGGGACTTTCCTTTTCTTACTTAGACTTTTACTTTTCCAAGTTTCAGCTCTGTATAGTAGAACTGTCTGGACATCCTTAATGAAGATTGTGACTTTGATATTAGTTGACAATTATTTTGAGTTCCATATGTTCTTCAACTGTAGGAATGCTATCCTTGTTTTGCCAACACTCACCTTTATTTATGAATCAGATCCGCCACTTTTATTGATTATGCTGCCCAGATGAGTGAGTGAAAGTTTCCACCTCTTTCATAGTTTCTTCATCATATGTGACTTGATTGTTTGATATTGCTTTGTCCCTTGTGTATATTGAAGGGCTACTGATGCAAAGACTTCTGCCACATTGGTTTCCTTCATCTATTGTGTATGGTATAGAAGGACTATGTCCTCTGCGAAGTTCAAATCATTCAGTTGCACCCAATCTTTTCGCTGTATTCCATGCTTCCCGTCAGATGTCAAGGTCTTCCTAATCTAGCCAACTCCTGCAAGGAAGAAAAAAGGAGGAGATTAGGCAGCCTTATTCGACTCCGATCCTCACTTAGAACGAATACTTCAGCTGTCGTCCACGTACGACTCTGCACTGTAGTCCGTCGTATGAATTCCGGATGATATTGACGATTTTCCCAACTATTCACTCTATATAGTCGGAGAAATTCGAATTATTTTCTCCTATGCACACTGTCAAATGCTTTCACATAATCAAGGAAGTTGATGTATAGTGACGAGTCACATTAAATTGTTTGTTCAACGATGATTCGTGGTGTCACAATGTGATCTGTGCACGACCGATCCTTAAGAAAGCCGGTCTATAGATCCAGAAGATGAATGTCTACTGGATCCTTCATCCAGTCCAACAACACTCTGTTGAAAACATGTCCTGTTACCGATAGTGGAACAGTCATAGGGAGAAGAATATCGGTTTCCACGATTAGTAGTTATGGTTTTGCTGAACGAAGATAATTTAACTCTCAGAATAGAGCTAAAATGTTTTAAATTGTTCATTCTGGGGATCGCTTCTAATCAAAGTTACTTTCTGCTGGATAGGAATGCTGACCACATGCTCGACCCTCTTTTGCCCTTGCTTGAGACCAGAGCTAACCCTAGAGTTGCTATAGGAAAAGGTTTCTCTACCAATAATGAGTTGATATGTTATCTTCCTTGAATTTGTTCGACAAACATCAAACGTCAGAATACCTTTAATATTCTTATACTTCATGGGTGTCGCATTGACAGGTAAATTCACCAGATTACTGCAACTACTATATATATATATATATATATATATGCGTTAATTTCAGACTTTGTTATTCAACCGTATCTGTTGAATGAATATTACTGTTTACTAGCGGTTGAACCCTGCAATCACTATTAATAAAATTTGCATTGTGAGTGATTTTTTTGTCTTGTTAGCTGATTTCAGTAGTCGGTAAGAGTTTGAATATTTTATCATTAATGCCTTCCTGATTTAATTTGAATAGCCATTATTTGCAATGTTCTCGAGTGGCTTCAAATAAAATCATTCTAAAATAGAGTCCTAGCCAACAGATTAACTAACCTATTAGATTTGACTGAAACTATTCAACTAGTTATAATTATTATTTTGCTTGAAATCCATCCAACTGTTTTTTTTCTTAACGAATGCAATTGGTATTACTGAAACAACAAATTAATCAACAACAAATATTATGACGAGTCCAGTTGGAAACTTCAACGCTTACGAAATAAGTCTATACCTATTTCAAAAGGAGTTTTATTCTACTTCTCTAAAACTACTGACTTCCTAGATGAAAGTTTTTGTCCCAATAGTTATGAAGACACTTGCAAGTTAAGTAGCAAATAATGATATCGAAAATGCCACGAGTATTTCTAGTTTGATAACACTTTGCTAGTAACACCTTCCATAATTGAATCGGGCCCACCCAGTGAAATAAAAAGTCAGAAGCGAGGAGGTTCGAAAATATATTAGATAGACTATCAATTTATCGAGGAGTGACTGATCTAATCTGGCCAACTCCCTGGTGACTTTTCAATACAACAAAAATAAAAAAGTGCAGCGTAATGTGATTGAGGTTTAAGCAGCAGAAAAATAAAATAAATAATGTGACTTAATATAAGAAATGTTTAGTTGGAAATTGAAAAAAAGTCATTCATTTTTGCCACAACTGATAGAAGAAAATGTTTTTTCTGAGAATTTGTCGTTTTCTCATGGAATTTGGGCTCTTCTGTCCATTACAAGAGCTGAAAAAAAGATTTTTAAAAAAACATTTGCATGTAATTTGTGTGGTTTCCATTATTCTCAAGCAAACATGTCACATTGTGATGTGCGTTATTGATGTTGATAGATATAAGTAGTATGTATCAGCAATCGAAAGTGAAATGCCTGGAGGCGGAAATTAAAGATCAGGGGTAAGAGAACGAGAAATGAGAATGGTTGGTGTGGAGACACAAAAACAATGAAGTCTGAGACGATTCATTTGCATTTTGCAAACGAAGAATTTATTGTGTGGTTCTCAGATTGTACTAAAAGATTCTGTGATTTTATGTTGAACTATATTACGTTGTCCCTACTTGTGTTCTGCTTCACTACAATACATTTATCTTTTCACAAGAGTACATAAAGATATGTTAATCAGCCATAGAGCAGCAACCAATACCATGTTGTCTTGTGTTTGTTGATCGAATTCTATTGGTCAAGTTAAGTTTTAGTTGGCATCTGAAATCTCATTGGAAATTATGTTCCTCATGGGACTCCAAGGTGCTTCACTCATTGTCCGTCAGAGAATTTACCGTTGAGCTTTACTGATTGCACTTGGTTCAAATTATCTAGCTTTCAAGGTGGAAGCATTCCGAGTCAAGCTTTTATTATGATTACATGAAAAGATAAAACACACGTTCCCTGTTGGCACTTAAATGTTTTATGTACACTCCTAGAATAAAAGAAAATGAATCAGCAAAAGTCTCCAGTAAATGTGATCCACAAACAATAAATACGTAACACTAGTCATCTCAAAACTAAGAATAATTAATTATACAAAGATGAGTTAGTTTTTGTTCAAGGAATGCAGTAAGTAAATGAAGATGAGTTCAATTTGACTCACCTGGTACTCTGATACCAGTCTTGTTTGTATGAACATCACTTGTCAAGCAGCTGCAGTCTGTCAAACAAACAATTTGAAAAGAAGTATAAATTATGAATTCCAAGAAATATTTATGACTAGATGACGAAATGTAATACTAAATGGATTGAACGGTACAGAAATTTTTATGTCTAATGAAATACAATATGAATTGCGTAGTATACAGCAACTATTCATTAACTAACCTTCTACTAAAACGTCATGTAACAATGCTGTTCACATACCAAAACTGATTTCATACAACCGAATTCAGACACAAAAATAATAACAAGGTTAGCAGAATAAAATGAATTCATTATATCTCATCGTTCCTTATCAGCTGCATACAACCTAAAATTACAATTATTGATATAATTTTTAGCTAATGTTCAGCATGCTTTAGTTTGTGGAGTTTAGACAAATGTTCAAAATTTAACCAAAATCGTAATAACAAGAAGAATGGAGATACTAAGTGTATGAATAAACTTAGTTAAGATCGATTTGTGTTTATATGCTGGAAAATGATAATTTAGAGGTTATGTAAAGGTAATATGAATAATAAGTGATTGGGTAATCGTTCAACATGATAAAATAAAGAAATATGTGAACATCAGTACGATTATGTAAGAGATGTTTTATTTCCTACAACCAACCAATACACGTAGATTATATAAGGCATCAACACTCAACGGAGATATGGGAAGACTGTTACTTTATTCTTGAATGTTGACCCAATAATAACTAACTTGGCCAAAACACGATTTTGTAGTTTTCTTTAGTTAAGCTTAAGGTGCTTGATTTTACGGAATGGACATGACAATTTGAGGAAGCTGCTCCTCTAGTTCCAACCATTGTTGTGTCATGTTCTAGATTAAGCAGGCATTAACACTAAACGGTGATTTTTTTATAATGTAATTTCATCATCTTATTCAATATGGGCTAATAATCGTGTTCGTATATTGGCATTTGTGGAAGATTATAATTCAGAAACAAATAATGAACATTTAAATTGATTATTTGATAATACATTTCATTTAAAACTCAGCTTGTAGATTAATCCTGCTTGCATACATCAAATAATCTTCATTAGCATCCTTTTATAACTGGAGGCATTTGTAACGAATATGAAACAATGGTGCTGTTCATAAGATATCTTGTTCAAAATACTAGTAGTTTCACCAGAAATCAATTTCCTTGGGTGTTTTGGCAAGATAAACTTCTATCTTTGGTGTATACCGGTAAATAAATCCCCATAATAAATAATTCTGTAAGTCTCCGACATTGATGCTGACCTCGTTAGTTTTACTAGATAAACCCTACCTGAAGGCGCTCGGTCACGTATCAACACCAGATCACGAGTAAGTACTCCGTGCAACTACTAGCCAGCTTAAACCTAACGCTTTTCAACATATCGATAGCTTTCCAAATATTTCTCCAAACCCCTTCATTTCTAACCTCTGATTTGACTGGATTGGTATACTTCGATTATAAAGGTGTTACGTGTAAAGGCATTGTCAAACTACGACTACCTGTGACATCTTTAAGAGTATTCTTATGGGTTATTTCTGTGTCAGCACTCTTATATTTCTTGCTTCGTCTATATCGTGATGTTCCATTCGAAAAAGATCTTCGATTCTAACTGACCATGATTCAAATGTGTGACCATTTTCTGCATGAAAAATAAATTCTAGGACTAAATTAAATGTTCTGGTGCACATTAGGACTGGATTGAACATTTTGGCATAAGTGATACCAGCACCTATTATTGAGAAGCTAAACATTGACTCTGCTGCTTCTGAAGAAATGCATTTGCTCGAAAATAGTGGACGTATTGTATTCCTATATATATATATATATATATATATATATATATATATATATATATATATATATATATATATATATATATATATATATATATATATATATATATATATATATATATCCCTTTCATCATAAGCTTTCATGCGACCTGTTGGCTACAGCAATTTGATCTACCATTCCTAACTTATTCTCAAGTCATCAGTTACAGTATTCCACATTCTCAGTCATTTTTGACTTAACCCTGTGTGATTATTATTTTCCATTTTATGGTGTGAGGCGGTCTGTTCTGCTTGTATGTGAATCATATAAGTATGAAATATACGATTCATACCGAGGAGGTTGACATTTGTGTTCTGGATTGAACGGGTTGGGGTAGGCGAGAAGTTACCTTACTGAGGACTAAGAAGGAGTCAGAGTTGACTCAAGGCTGCTAGTGCTGGTAAACACATCGTCGGTTAAGCATAGAAGTCGGGATTCGGATAAGCGATCTTGTCAAATGATTTATTGATCAGAGGGGTTTTGTGGAGAATTTAGTATTTTCACAGTTGAAATCATGAGTCAATTGAAGCTAGACCACCATCGAAAACCTGGAAGCACTGGACGGCCGTTTCGTCCTATTATGGGACATTAACACCGTTGGATGCCAGCTCAGTGGTCTATCGGTTAAGCGCTTCAGCTCGAGACTGGTAGGTCCTGGGTTCGAATCTCGCTCGCGAGAGCGGGTTCGTGGATGCGCACTGCTGAGGAGTCCCATAATAGGACGAAACGGCCGTCCAGTGCTTCCAGGTTTTCGATGGTGGTCTAACTTCAATTGACTCATGATTTCAACTGTGAAAATGATTTATTAACGGGCTATGTGACACAAAACTAACTAATAATCGATGACGTCCAGTGACACCGACAACAAATCAGTACGTTGATGGGTAAGTAGCTACAATGACTTGCCACTCGGTTCCCAGATGACCTTGACCTTTTTTATGTAAAGGTTGAATTAGTTAAGTTCTAACTTCATTATCAATTTGTTGTGTCCTATAACCAACCAATATGAGTAGATTATCTCAGGCAATCAATTATATAAATGATTAATTGGCTACTCTGAAAAAACATCTTAAAAATGGATAACCGAAGAAATTTATTATGAAATATGGAAACAATATCCCATGGACGATAAACAATAAACTTTTAGAAAAAAGCTTGTCCTCACTCGCCTTCTGTTCGAGGTGGATGAGATTTCAAAAAGATTCTATAAGAGAATCAAGATAGGACTGAAAAGAAGCTTCCGTGATGCTCAGTCGGTTTCACTATACAACACATACTATGCCATTTGGAGGTATATCATTACCCTTCTGATGTCACCTCCAACCTCATTTACTAAGTTACATGTGCCTGAGCCAGCAAGTACATAGGAAGGAAAGAGAAAATGATCTCTACAATGTTTTCCAAACACATTCTTAGGAACACACAGCTGAAAGGATGTAAAGTCTTTACAAGTGCGATTGCCAGACATGTTGAGGTAAATGCAAGTAATGCATTCAAAATTAATAATTAATAAAAAAATCAGCCTTACTTCGTTTAATAGAGGCAGTCGCTATCAAATGTTTCCGACCTGACCTATCTATGTATAAGGAAGGTATGAATAGCCTCTCCCTGCCCTAGTGATCGGGAATTCGTCTAATAACTTTTAATCTCTTTTTCAACTTTGTCTTCAACCTTTTATCTTTGTTTTTATTTCATCTATTGGTATTCATCTCCTACGTGATCATGTTATTGTTCAATTATTTTTTTTAAATTTATCACGCTGAACGATTAGGTAATCAGAAGGGGGTTACGTGGAGATTTTAATCATTTAATAGTTGAACTCATAAGCCAATCAAAGCTAGACTACCGTGAAAAACCTGGAATTACTGGACAGTTATTTCGTCTTAGTATGGGACTCCTCAGCACTGCGTATCCACGATCCTGCTAGCAGAATTAGAACCCGTAACCTTATATCTCACGCGCTAATGTTTAACCTCTAGACCACTGAGCGGATATCTAGCGGTGTTAATGTCTAACTTCAACCAATCCACGAGCCACCGTCCGCCATTTCCTTCAGTGAGTTACTATCTCCTAACAGACCTGGGTGAATTCCACTGGTCATAGTCTCTCACTAAAACTCCAGGAAATACCGCGGTTTCGTTGGTTGGTTGAAGTTAGACAATAACACCACTGGATACCGGCTCAGTGGTCTAAAGGTTAAGCATTCATACGAGCGGCTGATAGATCCTGGGTTCAAATCCCGCGAGCAGGATCGTGGATGCTCACTGCCGAAGAGTCCCATACTATGACGAAACGACTGTTCAGTACTTCCGGGTTTTCTATGGTTGTCTAGCTGTAATTGACACATGAATTCAACTATTAGATCACCTAATCATGTAATAATCATATTACCTTTACATAACCTCTAAATTATCATTTTCCAGCATATAAACACAAATCGATCTTAACTAAGTTTATTCATACACTTAGTATCTCCATTCTTCTTGTTATTACGATTTTGGTTAAATTTTGAACATTTGTCTAAACTCCACAAACTAAAGCATGCTGAACATTAGCTAAAAATTATATCAATAATTGTAATTTTAGGTTGTATGCAGCTGATAAGGAACGATGAGATATAATGAATGCATTTTATTCTGCAAACCATGTTGCTCTTTCTTTGTTCAAAACTAATTTGTTTGTTTCTTCTGATGTAAAGCTTGTATATTTAGACGACATCCGAATTTCGTGCTCATTATCTTTGTTTTTTGTTCATTGTATTGTGATCGTGTTTGTATGTTAACTGAGTCCGTTGGTCTAGTATGTTTAACGATGAACAAAGACTTATAGTCCAGCTGATGTCCTTTCCTTACTGTTATATGCATTCGTCTCCATGTCAGTTTTGAAGCCTCACCACATCAAGGCCCTAGCATAGTATTTAATCATGTCATTCATTAAAATACCCCATGTAAATTATCAGTTTGCTGATGGAATGACATGTTTAACATACTAGAGACGGGTGATGATTTTGTGGAAACAAATTTAATTTTCGTTATAAGTTTCATCGTCTCTACATGTTAATCATTCCGACCATTTAAAACTCAAAATAATCTAAACATGTTACATTGGACATTAAATAGGAATAATATATTTGTAAAATCAAGGAATTAATTCCTTGAAAAAGCTTGGACCAGATTGCCAGGCGAAACGTTGGATTTAATTTAAAAAATTCATTCGCTGAGATTTTACAAATATATTATTCCTATTTAATGTCTTACTTCAACTCGGGGCTCAAATACTGTGAAACTATTCGTTCTAATTTAGACGACAGTTCTTATATGTTACATTGGACTTTATAAAAAACTTAGAAAACCTATTTCGGATGTTATAATTCAAACAAAGAATTTTAAGAACCTACTATGATTCACTGCCATTGGCGTCTGTATCCCAATACGCTCGGAAAATTGGGTTTTAATTGAGTTTTTGAAATATGCTTTAACTTTGTAAATGTAATTTTGGTCTTCCGATATATCTGTAATTATGTTATTCAAATGTCCATCAACCCGATATTTCATAACTGAGAGTATAATAAACTTCGGTTTTAGACGTCGGTGAATGCGAACCAATAAATAGTGTGAAAGACACTCACTGAACTTCTCACTTATCTTATTCCAACTGAGTAAATGAATTGAACCTTCTGCGATGGCAGTGACTGTCAAGCCATCCACTTCGATAAAATCTAGAAATCGATGACAGTTAAAGTATGATCATATTTTTCAAAACATGACTTGAGTTTTAAAGACATGAAGAAAGAAAAAGAGTCTCTTGTCAACAAATATACACATTTAGATACCCTAGATACGTATAAACGATAAACAATAGTATTTAGTATAGATATGCTAGATGAACGTAGCTGTTTATTCATTTTGGGATACGATATTTAAGTGACCATGTGACTGTCAGTTGCTTCAGTTCGATTCTATTGGTTAATTTCTGCTGAGTTGTGATTCATTTGAATACCTTACTTACACATCAGTATTGTTAAACTCGGAATAAAATACTGATAATCAGACTTAAATAAAGAAGAACAGAAGACATAATACTGAAAAATAAATGCTGAAATTAAAGGAATAGTAATTTTTATTAAGATCAATCATACAGACATGGGACTAAGATTTTTCAGTTATGTGTAGTCATTTTAAAATTATCCCGCTAGGTATAAATTCGAGTATGACTTAAATGTCAACTGAGTCACTGTAAGTATAAACGAGATAAAAATAGAAGACATTTAAAAATGCTCAGTTGTCAACTGTTGCAAAGATGAATTACATATTATGCCACAATGGTATAGTTAAGGATCTCAGTTGTGGATACACTATACATGAGTACAAATTGGACAAAATGGAAAAGTTCACTCTGAATAAACACAAATTTATTGTGATCATAGATATCAGTTGGCCTGAAAACAAACTTAGTTAACAACAAGTGAAAATTACCACCTTTTGAAATGAATTATACATCACGTGTCCTTTACTTACAGCATTCAAGCATGAGAACAATGAAATAGTAAAAAGAATGTTGAATTTTCAGTGAAGAAATTATTCTTTCGGATAATGATATGTTAAACTTAACAATCGTAATTACACTTAATTCTACAATGTGAACTCTATAATGAGATATAATGTTCACCACTAAGTTGTTATTTATTTCATCACAAAGTTAATGCACGATTCTCTGTGTCAGGTGGAGACAGTTATCCACTTCAAACAATGGATGAAGGGTTGCGCAAGATCATGAATCGATTGAAGTTAGACATTAACACCATTGGGTGCCGACTAGTTTAGTGGTCTAGAGGCTAAGCGTTCGCGCGAAAGACCGAAGGTCCTGGAAATGAGTCCCGCGTGAGATATTGTGGATATGTACTGCCGACGGGTCCCATACTAGGACAAGTACTTCCAGGTTTTCAATGGTGGTCTAGCTTAGATTGACTCGTGAATTCAACTATTAAAATTACTACAGTCGCCACAAATCCCCATTCTGCTAATTCTCATTACGTCGAATGAATCATGTAATGGATCATGTTATAAGTGTGTGCAATTGTAAGCACATATTACGTTCATGTCACCAGTCTGAATCCAATGGTGAAATAAGAGATGTCAATGACATAAGGGAAAATATAAAATACGTCAAACAGACCATTATTACTATTTCAATTGTATCAAATGTATAATAACTTTGCTGTCTGATACGGATTGTCTGCTTAGTCTTAAACAAATCAACCTGTCTAAGAAAATTACTGGTCACAAATGAAACGATACACTATCCAAATATCATTAAAACACAAATTCATACTAAGTAATATGCAGTTGTACTTGAACTTTTCTATGCTTGGAGGTTGGAACAAATAACATCCTGCACAAATATCAGGATTTTCATCATCACATTTTCCTCCAGGCTCAGGAATTTCAATGTTGCCTTCCATATGCACGTTTGTTTCAAACGTCTTCACTAGATATAGTTGCATCCAGACCTACATTTCAGAGAATCATCATTTCTACTGTTGATAATGTGGATAATGTTTTGCAAAAGTTGTTGTGCGAATGGTCAGCTTTATTAAATAAAACTGAACCTGGATCGAACAGTGTAGCAGTAGAATCCGAAAAGACGTGTAACAGCTAATTGACTATCAGTCAGAATTCTTGATGGTCTATTAACATTTGAATGATATGTTTCATTGTATCATTTCTAGCTGGCTGCAGTTAAACTACCACGTTTGATATTTGTCATATTAATTAATCGGGTTTTAAATACTCGTTGAACAAAATCCATCGTCTTTCACAAAAATTAGTTTGGCTGATCATTTCATTTAACTGAGGACCATAGCTAAGACGACATAGTAACCGCATTTCTCTTCTGAAAAAGCAGTTGTATTCCATAACATCTGTATCGACAGTATACACTTTTTCAAGTGATTTATGACTGTAAAGGTATTTTCTGATGATCTTATCATTTGACAAACTTCTGTACGCATCTCGGTTTTCAGTAACTGACAGGCTTTCAGACTGATATGGATTTTTATCTACAGTAATTAAGGAGTGCTCGAGAAAACGAACTTTCTAGACTTTACATACTTCATCCAATCTGACATACAGCCAGTGGCCATTCCTTAGAAATAGATGAAACGCATAATGCAACACCGGACATTTACTACTGAGGTTGTACATTTTCAATATCCTGTGAGTTGATTCCAAAAAGTTCGTACCATTCTGTATTAACAGCATTCCTCGTGGTTAGAACGCTCCAGTCCACTTTTCTTTTTCGTGAAGGTTATTTTGTAAATGGTTGAAAATTGTCAGATTGTCTTATTGAATGTCATTTAAGTAAATGTTGAATCTACACAAATTATGTAATTTTGCACTAACCGTCGTGTACAGCTCCGGACATCAATAAAGGACGAGTCGTATTCTTCTCCTCCGTTGTCAGACGACGATAGCTAGGGTCCTTCCTATAAGAGATACTCAGAAACTCGCAGTTGTGATTCCAACCACTATCAACAGACTATCTAGACCAATGAATAAATAGTTTTCTTCGGAGCAAACCTTTGTGTAGCATGAGTTATTCGTCACTAAGAGTGATCCGTCCTTTGGTATACATACTTCATACAAAAATCATCTGCATTCCGATGACTGTCTTCTATTATAAGATTGCAGACAGTTACATTCTCATAATCTCTTAGTCGTCTCAAGTGTTCCGCTCCCTTAGAAAATCCTACGCCAACGACCATCTCTCTGAAAATCAACTCAACTTCACTACTTGAAACAGACATGGCTAACAAAAGCGCTGACTAGAAATGATATTCCCGAACCAAGTTCACTACTTTTATTAGTCCGATTATAGACATTACATCGGTCGGCTAAAATGACGCTTTTGACTAGTGCGAAAAGGGTATGTGTTCTTAATTAAATTTTATAACCTTTAAAATTATTCCTGTTGGTCATATTCTATTATTATATTGATCTTTTAATATTTGAGACACATTGACTTAATAATAATTTGGATAGTTTGTATTCGTTTCAACACAATGCAGATTAGATCAGTCTAATGAAGTCCTAGATTCGTCACCAAAATACAATTCCTGCTGATAATAAGTGTCAGTGCCAATATAAATCCAATTTATTTGCAGAGATCTAAATTTGGCGCTAGTCTAGTTGTATCCATCCAGTCCCATTATACTTTAGTCATTCATTACTACTGTAAATGATAGTGAATTCAATTATTGAGATATTTACTTAAAAACATTTGTATTCTAGGTTCTACTAAATCCATTTATCATCAGTCATCGATTATAAAGATAACGAATATAGCACGAACAATAACATGTTTAAAAGATATCAATTTGAGGAATGGTCTAAAAACGCACTTTACATTTCAAATAATCAGCGTATTCTGTCGAAATAAACCATAAACTTGGTTATGTTAGTTATTGAGAATATATTTCGGATTATTTGGATTCCGAAAGTATCTATTCAAAGTACACGGGCTAAAGTATGAGTGAAAAAGGACGCCCGCCAATGATAGTAACCATCAAAGGGTGAACTTTGTTAAAGGAGATCATTGAAAGGGGAATAACAGTTGCAATGGTGTGAAACATATTAGATTCACCTTCCTTCCTTTTGCCTTACAACTAATCAAGAATGTATTTTTTCTAAATGTATGATGAAGAGTCTACTTTTAATAAATACTCTAATTTTAACAATTTGTAACCAAATTGTTAAGGTTATTACCCTAGTTATATTAACTCGTACTTCTATTTCGAACAGTTAGGATACAATTTATTAAGAGATGTTCATGTTTTCGATTCTCAACAGATCAAGAGCTTATCAAACAATTTCAGGTGACCGAAAATGCGAAGATCATAAACTCGATTACAATTGAGTATTTGCAGTAAAAATGTAGCAATATATAAAATAAATTTGTAACTATTTCTTGGGGGAAATAAAATATTTGATTAGAGTTCAAATTAAAACAACGATGTACGAAGTCAGCTAATTACATTCTAGGTGATAGTTTTCACTCCTTATCGGAATGAATTTGGAATATGTGAAGAGCAATAAAAGTGAAAAAACATGCCTTAATTTTACAATCAAAAATTCATACTCAGCTGCATTCATTAAATGTTGGCGGCCGTGGTAACAAGAGTCAAATGACTAGGTTTTATTTAATATGAATGAGATGAACAGGTGGAACATATAGAGTGGACCACATGGAGTTATTATTAGTGATGTAGGGTTATTAAGTAGGTATGTAACTCACATAATCATTTATTTGTGTTGAAAACGTACTTGGATTTACGTTAGGCAGATAGAAACGTTTCAACAATTTTTTTAACATTAGTTAGTTTAAATTACGCATCGAACTACGTTTCTACAGTATCTTATAGATGTGTAATACAACAAGGTTGCCTATCCTATCCGTGCCAGTGTATATGGTGGAGTCTTCAACAATCGTAAAACTTTTAGAGACGTTATATGACAGACGAAAACTTCGATTTGCAGATCAATCATTTGGCAGCATTAACTTTCATACCGGTCTCAGATATCATAGTTGTATTTGATAGTCTGATGTAGTCACCGTTCTGTATGCAGAAATAGAAGAGTTGACAAACTATTTTGAAGACACCTGGATCGTGAGACCGGTAGCATATGGAGGACGCATCAAATCAATCTTTCAAACAGCACTGTGAAACGTCTAGGATTCCGCTGTAGAAGACCACAAAACGGATAACAACGGCACATAAAAAGAAAGTAAAAAGAGGTAGCAATACGCACAGAACTTGCCGTAGATGATCGATAATAGACGTGAAATAGCATACAATTTGAATCTTCAAATCTAAATAAGTTTAACCGCCTTACAAGAAATGAACAATGCGGTGAAGGGGTGACATAAATATTTTCTCGAGTTTGTATTAACGTGAACCAATCCCAAAGACGCATTTGCCTTAAATATCTTCACAAAATACATCGATCTAGACACTGCTAATCCATTATTTGTCTGTCAATGTTAAACCATATGTTGAATAAGAAGAGCTATGAAATAATGTATTCGGAGGGGAAAGTCTGTCTAATGTAACATCACAGAGTTCAAAATAGAGATGAAGTAAAAAAAGCCTAAACAAACAGATAAATGGAAAAAACGTACATTCACTTCAGTAGTTTCGTTATACTACCACATAGGCATAAAATACAAGTAATACGTACCGAATTTAGATGCTAAAGTTAATTCGACGTGTTGTTCTTTCTCTATCATTTCCTTTTAAGGGGCGGTAGCTTCATTAATCTGGCTTCATTTGAAATATCTTGAGATTTCAAGTCAATTGGTTTACTGGTAGGCTATTTAGGAATGGAAGACCTAATTTAGGATACAAGCTTTATAGTTTAACTATCTCAACCATATGTACTGCCATAAATATTACTGTTCAATCCCATCTACTGTAAACTTTTGCTGATAAGCTGTAATATATTCGCTTCAAAATACTACAAGTAAAATGATTTATCTATCATCTGTGAGAACAAAAACTGGCTGTATATTTTCTGTTTATATGAAAGCGTTTCAGCATGTCAGATAACGTTTCTATTTGAGTATGGAAATACGGAATTACCTTGTTCAGTTGGACACCTGTCTTCTTCAACGGGTTCTGGCAGTGGAGAGTTATGGAGATTTTCAAGAAAAATATTCCTTTGATCACTGGCTTGATAATCGAATAAAAATAATTAGTGCTTCACCATCACTTTGTCGAACAATTTAAAAATGAATATTCCATTGAAAACGCATGTGTTATAATCAAATGGTCGTTTTATGTCTATACAATTATCGAAATCTTGCACAGCAAATGAATGCCGTTTAGTTGTTTGTTTGATTAGAATATCTAGATGTTAACTTTGCTCATCATCGATATTCGTATGCATAACCTACTGGGATTAATTCATGCTTCATCAAATCACCGCTTTATTCGTGAGAAACTAACGGGATAAGTGAAACTAGATTTATGGTTATAAAAATACAGTTTACTACTTTGGTTTTCGTTCTCACTGTTGTATCGTTGTTTACATTGACTCCAGTTTTTGATCTATTGTCACAAAGAATAACAACCTGAATACATATTCCACTTAAAAACGTTCTGTTCAATGTCCCAATTATAAAAGGTGTTTAACATTTAGCACAATCTTAACTAAGATTAAAAGGATACAAATGAGTCGTGCATATAATGATTAATTGGCTTATTGCTGAACAACATATTTTCTAGACAACACATTTAATTAAAAGTGAAATTATAATTGACTACTACAGTTCAAAATGTATTTTGTTCAGCACTATACCACTCTTGTACGAATTCAAGGTTTAAATACAGAGATAATTCAAACTCTACTACGCCTAAAATACTAATGGGGAAACACATTCAAATTCTAAAGACTTGATAGTTATGAACTCAGGGAATTCGCGAAGACAACAACTTGGTTGTGCACTAATAACTTTGGAATATTTTAGGGTATCTACTCAGTTCTTGAGTAAAATCGATATCTACATCTAATCATCTCATGAACTATCAGTAACTTTGACTTCGAAATCCTTATTTATGTGCCACTAAGTTTTGTATAAAATAATAAATAAATATGTGAGGCGAAATTAACTGAGAATTAGAAAACGTCAAAATCAAAAGTTAGTGTACTATTTACTATTAAACGTGGTTTACGTTTCTCATAAAGACATGGTATTCGCTGATGTACTACCGTATCACATCAAATGTTTAACACAACCTAGACCTCTTTTCAAAACATACTCATGTTAGTCTACCTGAATAGTCATGTTCGTTTGAAGGGAACTACTATATCACCAAAGCCTAGTTAGAAATTACCATTTATAGAAAACTGGTTGCTATCTTTCTTCCATAATTTTCATAGATTCTAAATTGACCACTCAATCAGGACAGAAACTAATTATTCATCCATACTGACCACAATCAAACAGAATCACTATCTTGAAATAAGTTGCAATTTTAAAGTTCACAAAGTTAACAGTGTTGACTAAACAGTTGAGATCATCAACAGACGGACGTTCGGATGTATATATTTATTGTCCTACTAAAAACAATACTAACTTCTAGGACACCATTAGCTCTAATTAAAAATCTCCATATGGTTAACCAGCTCTCATATGCATTCATAATAAGTCCAGTCTTGCAAAAACTATTGGACAGAAATGTCTGAAATATTCCTGTTAATGTTAAACATAATAAGGAAAGAAGCGACTTATAAATTTGTTTCTGTATGTTATGAAATTGCTCGGTAATCAACCCGTTTCATCATATACAACTCAAAACTTTAAACAGCATCGATACAGGAATACAAGATTCATGTTTATTCCAGAATCGTCTTTTTTTACCTGTTGTAGGTTTTACTTCCGCTTATAAAATTTTATAAAACAAAATACACTTATCGAATACTTTTGCGAAGTGTTTTATGTTTGTAGGATGCTGAACATAAAACAATAATGTTTAAAGATATATCAGATAAATCTGTAGACTGAACGCAACGATCTAACCCTTTTTCATATTGACTAGATTTAGCTAGGTTCCCCAGTAACTACCTGTAGTGTTTGTATAAACTAATGATTCCTTAGTAATTGATGACTGCTTGATTTCGAATTCCAAATACAATGCGTTTGTTCATGCTCATATAGTTCTTATTGGTTAAATTACGTTATTTCTGAGATTCCTGGTTTGTACTATAATTCAAATACTTCAAAATATCACACTACTGCAGTGTTCACAGTAAAACACATTTATTTCAAGTGCATGATTCACCAATATTACAGCTCGGTTAATTTCTCAACATCTTTACAAATCCACAGAGCTTGAAGTTGTTAAAGACAATATACACTTATTTTAGATGTGAATTCATTTTCAATTGCAAACTGGTTTCAAATGAATATTACTTACTTACTTACTTACGCCTGTTACCCCTCGTTGAGGAGCATAGGCCGCTCACCAGCATTCTCCATCCAACCCTGTCCTGAGCCTTCCTTTCCAGTTCTTTCCAGTTACTATTCATCCTTTTCATATCGGCTTCTATTTCCCGGCGTAGTGTGTTCTTTGGCCTTCCTCTTTTCCGCTTTCCTTCCGGATTCCAAGTTAGGGATTGAGTCGTGATGCACATTGGTGATTTCCTTAATGTATGTCCGATCCACTTCCAACGTCTTTTCCTAATTTCCTCTTCAGCTGGAAGCTGGTTTGTCCTCTCCCATAGAACGCTGTTGCTGATAGTATCCGGCCAGTGGATGTTGAGTATTTTGCGTAGACAACTGTTTATAAATACTTGTACCTTCCTGATGATGGCCGTAGTAGTTCTCCACGTTTCAGCTCCGTACAGTAGAACTGACTGTCTTGACGTTCGTATTAAAGATTCTGACCTTGAAATTGGTTGAGAGTTGTTTTGAGTTCCATATGTTCTTCAATTGTAGAAATGCTGCCCTTGCTTTGCCAATCCTCGCCTTTACATCTGCATCAGATCATCCTTGTTTATCAACGATGCTCCTCAGGTACTTGAATGTTTCCACCTCTTCCAGAGTTTCGCCGTCAAGTGTGATTGGGTTGGTGTTCTCCGTGTTGCATTTGAGAATCTTGCTTTTTCCTTTATGAATGTGGAGACCTATCGATGCGGAGGCTGCTGCTACATTTGCTGTCTTCATCTGCATTTGGTCGTGTGTATGAGAGAGGAGGGCTAGGTCATCTGCAAAGTCCAAATCATCTAATTGATTCTGAGAAGTCCATTGTATTCCGTATTTCCCTTCAGATGTCGAATTCTTCATAATCCAGTCAATCACTAGAAGGAAGAGGAATGGGGAGAGTAGACAGCCTCGTCTGACTCCGGTCCTTACTGGAAATGCATCTGTCAGCTGTCCTCCATGCACCACTTTGCACTGTAATCCATCGTATGAGTTTTGGATAATGTTGACGATCTTCTGAGGAACTCCATAGTGTCGAAGAAGTTTCCACAATGTTCTCCTATCCACGCTGTCAAACGCCTTCTCATAGTCGATGAAGTTGATGTATAGTGATGAGTTCCACTCAACTGATTGTTCAACGATGATCCGTAGTGTCGCAATCTGGTCTGTGCACGACCGATCCTTACGGAATCCAGCCTGATGATCCCTAAGTTCGGCGTCTACTGCGTCTTTCATCCGATTCAGCAGCACTCTGTTGAAAACTTTTCCTGGTACTGATAACAAACTGATGCCTCTGTAGTTCTCACATTGGCTCAGATCTCCTTTCTTTGGTATCTTGATGAGATATCCTTCTTTCCAGTCCGTTGGCACTTGTTCCTCTTCCCAGATCTTTTTGAATAGAAGGTGAAGCATGTTTGCAGTTATTTCAATGTCTGACTTCAGTGCTTCTGCTGGTATATTGTCAGGTCCTGCCGCCTTCCCACTTTTGATTTGTCTGATGGCCATCTTGACTTCTTCGATCGTTGGTGGAGTGACATCTATTGGAAGGTCTGTGTGGGCTGCTTCGATGTTCGGTGGATTCGATGGGGCTGGTCTATTCAGCAGTTCCTCAAAGTATTCTGCCCATCTTTTCCTCTGTTCCTGAATCTCAGTGATTGTCTTTCCTTCTTTGTCTTTGACTGGTCTCTCTGGTTTGCTATATCTCCCTGCCAATTTCTTCGTTGCATCATATAGTTGTTTCATATTCCCTTCTCTTTCAGCTTTTTCCGCCGCCGTTGCTAGTTCTCCCATATATTTCTGCTTGTCGGCTTTAATGCTTTTCTTCACTTCTCTGTTTGCTTCTTCGTAGTCTGCTTGTGCTTTGACTTTCTCTGCTCGTGTTCGGCTGTTGTTAATTGCTAGTTTCTTGTTCTTCCTTTCTTGAATTTTGTCCAGGGTTCCCATAGAGATCCGTTCCTTGTGATGATGCTTCTTAGGACCAAGAACCTGCTGACACGTTGAAGTTAGTGCTTCTTTTATCCCTTTCCAGTTGTCCTCCAAAGTGGTTTCTTGTTCTTTCAGTAGATCCTGTAGAGCTTGGAACCTGTTGTTGAGAGTTATCTTGAATTCATGGAGTTTGTCAGCATCTCGAAGGAAGGCTGTATTAAACCTTTGTAGTGCTGTTTGTCCAGTTGTCCAGTCTTTCTTAAGCTTCAGTCTCATCTTGGCCACAACCAGGTGGTTATCTGAAGCTATGTCAGCTCCTCTCCGGGTTCTTACATCTTCCATTGATCTTCGGAATTTTTTGTTGATACAGATGTGATCAATCTGGTTCTCTGTGGTGTGGTCCGGTGAGATCCATGTAGCTGTGTGTATGCGTTTGTGTGGGAATATTGTGCCGCCTATAACCAATTTGTTGAAAGCACATAAGTTTGCAAGTCTCTCCCCATTTTCATTTCTTTCTCCTAGTCCATGTCGTCCAATTACATCTTCATATCCTGTGTTGTCCACTCCAACTTTAGCATTTAGATCTCCCATAAGGATGGTGAGGTCCTTTCGTGAGCACTTTGCTATAATTGATTGCAGCCTTTCATAGAACTGATCTTTATCATCGTCGTTGCCATCATTGGTGGGTGCATAACATTGGATAACATTCATTGTGATCCCTTGCTTCTTTGTTCTGAATGATGCTTTGATTATCCTGGGTCCATGAGATTCCCATCCCACAAGTGCATTTCGTGCTTCTTTGGACAGCATTAGAGCAACTCTCTGAGTGTGTGGAGCATTTTCCCCTTCGTGACCGGAGTACAGCAGCATCTCTCCTGTACCTAGCCTTTGTTGTCCAGTTTGTGTCCAATGGGTTTCGCTGATTCCGAGTACTGCCAAGTTGTATCTCCTCATTTCCATTGCTATTTGGCTGGTCTTTCCTGTTTCCCACATTGTCCGGACGTTCCATGTACCTATAAAGAGTGTTGCTCTGGTTGTTAGAAGGTGCATCGGTCTCGTGACTTCCGAAGAATTTCGGCTTTCATCATGAGACGTCATTATTCCTTCAACTCCCAGGGCAGAGTTTAAATGGTTTGAATTATTTTTTCTGGTTAGCGTTTTTTTAGCGAGTTAGCTTTTCTACGGGATGGGGTCGCTAACCCCATGCCCAACCCTCCTCCTTTACCCGGGCTTGGGACCGGCAGTAACTCTAGAAGAGCTACAGGCGGAGTTAAATGAATATTACTAGATAGAAATGTAGAGATTATGCATTTAAATATCATGTATCATATTTTAGTCAATACTTACCAGTGTTATGTAGTATAGAGCTGACTTCGGTGAAACCGAACTGATCTAAGCATTGAAGAGTATAGGATGCATCTGATTTTAGAAAATTCAACGATGAATCCCTAATCCCTCTCTTATATGTACATCGTCCAGCAGAGTTTTGATAACTACCAACAACAGAAAGTTTACAATCACTTCCAGTTAAAGTTTCAAAATTACAGTAGTGAGTTACTGTTCCAGTTTCATTATTGGTCAGTGCATATTGTTTCCAACTGCCCTCTAATTTCCCATCTAATTTAATATATACACCCAATGGGATAAGAAAAAATAAAACTTCAATCAACACAGTATAGTAATTGTTGAAAAATTTGAATATAAAATGCTTAAAGAAAGGATCAGATGCTGAAATTATTACAAGCATTAAGTGAGAAAAATACCTAAATGAAGATAACTTTATAAGAACTTTCGTCTAAATTAAAGCGAATAGTTTCACAGTATTTGAGTGCCAAGTTGATGTAAGACATAAACTTTATTTACAGATCTTCTGTTTTTCAGTGTATGTACTACTTAGTTGGTGTTAAATCTGTGATTTATTTTCAATTCAACGATTGATTGAAATATTAACTAAATCATTTTGTGATGGTTGATCAAATGTTATCAATTTGATCTGTTTCTGTTGTATCTACACCGATCCCATAATAATATTAACTATATCAAAAAAGTTAAGTAACAGATCAGTGTGTGGAAATCACTGTTATGTAATAGGAATCGGTTCGAATTGTTTCAACCATACCTGTTTATCGGTTTCACGAATAACATAAAATTAGGATTATTTCAACTTTATCATATTTTTATGACGAATCAAATAATTGATTTATTGCTTCACAGAATTGTTTTTGTAATAAATGTTAACTGGGAATGGTATTTGTACGCCTAATACGAATCCCAATGTGGACAGAAACAAATTTTGTTATAGCATATTTATACATTAAAAAGTTTGACTGACCTTCTGGTGTAATGTTGAAAATACTTGTATTTATTATTGTTCCATTAAAACTGATTTGAACAATGAAAGGTTTGCAATATATCGCATGAATAGGTATAATATTATTCGAAGCACTCAAGTTAAACACATGACCTAATGAAGTATTCACTATGATTCCAGGCATTATTTCATCAGATTTCTCACTTGAGATATATATTGTACGACCAAATCTGTTTATTTGAATTTTTAAGTCTTCGAATAAGTTTTTCACTGAAGAAATAAAAATAAACTAGTTAAAAACTAATTTTCGTATATCTGTATGCATACAGTTGTTACATTCACTGATAATTAAGTATGCACATAGCCTAACAATAAATAAAAATCAAAATAGTATGTGAAGACTTCATTACAAACTTCACATTTGACTCCAATGTGAAAATTAAGGATGATTTATAGTTTGCTATTAATGGTGAATTTCTCGAAGCTATTCGACATTATTGTTATATCGAGTGTGTACGTGCCCTCTTGAAGATATGAACGTGATAAGACCGCCAATTGGAGAGCAGCAAATTTATCGATCGGACCAGTGATACACAAAAACCGTACGAGCAGTCTTGAGTACTTATCAGTCCTGCTTTCTGCCTAACCCAGCCAGCTAAGTCCAGAACACAAATAACAGCATCATTCTAAAACCTACAGGGTTTATACACCAAACAAAGTGACCACATCGTTCCATAAAATAGAAAATAACATTTGTACAGGATTTAGCCAAATGTGGCTGTGAATAGGGGGAACAGTAATTAATGAACGAGGGATAACTGAAGAATGGTAAATCGTATAATAATAGTCTATGGGTCAAAATAAAGCCTATAATAAGCGAGACACGAATATGAATACTTTAAATGCTTAACAACTATATGACAGGAAATATACATATCATGCTGGTTCATAAATAGTCCGCAAAAGTTACCATTCATAATTCTCCACGGATTACAACGATTATACATTATACAAATTGTCATCCGATACAGAAATAGACGGTTGATAAAATAAAATAATCATATCATTGTTTTCGTTAGATTATAATAAATAAATCAAGATGAGCGAAGCAAATGCCAGATAAACAATTCTTATATGTAAACGTTAACTCTAAATTATAAGTAAAGATCAATAGTAGCTAGCAGTAGAATCTAGGACGCAAGTTTCGTCCTACATTGGAACAATGAATATTTAGGTGAATTCGTAACAAGAGATGTAAAAATATCACTGTTCAAAATTAAATGCGAATATTTATTATCAAAGCTATGAAAAAATGCTTCTTTCAATTGAAACAATACAATTTGCGTGATACTGTTTTGGTGATTAAAATGTGATTTGTTGAATACAAATTAAAAGTTTCTTAAAAGCATACGTTGGAAACGAAGCTAAATGACATAAAAGATAAATGAATGCCAACTTACAAAGTTACAAATTTCGGAAACTCATTATTTACAAAACAAATAATTAAACTGGTTCCCTAGAAATACACAGATTACTAAATAACAAAATGGAGGGAACTGACGACATATAGAAGTAATCTTATAATTCCACTACCATACTTATAAAACAGAAATAGCATGGAATCGATTTTAGAAATATGTAATACGCGGAGTAATATGATGAAATCAATGTAAAACATTTAACAGAAAACGACAGTTTTGCGTTTATTATATATTGAAGTAAAATTTTGATGGTTTTTAAAATGTTGAGTGAGGAACTCATCAATCTATCAAGCTAATAAAACTATGTAAACACAATTAAGTATTTTCAAAGTATTTCGATTTCAAGTACACGTATCTTGGTGGCCCTGATGTAAACTATTTAACAGAATTGTGACATTGACGATCACGTAGCAAATATTCTGTTTCTGTATAGAAAATAAAACTTGGAATAATGTAAATACATCACACTAGTCAATTCTACACAAATAGAAAGCGGATACAGGCAGTCCTGAACCATCATTAAATGTCGGTAGTGCTACTAATATGTATATGATAAACGGTCGAACAAACTAAATTATACAGAGAATTCATTCCATTTAATGGATCGACGTCAAAATTATTTGTTGACAGTTATTACAGTTATAACTTGCTTACCCGGAATGACCTGAATGGTGAGCAGGAGAGACACTAGAAACATGGAGACACATCTCATCATTTCCGTATCTTAATAATTACAAACACTAACCACATTAATTCAATTCATATTTATATAAATGTGGTGCAAAACATATGACCAATTTCGAAACAGAAAAAATGAAAGATATTTCGGATTTCTTACTTGTGTATATTGTCTTGTTGAATTAGTCCTTTTGTAATAAACAGACATCACGAAAGTAGTTTGATGTTTCACGTGCGTGTCGTGTCATTATGTAACAGTATTTATGAAATGAAACACAATACATTCACTTTTTAGTATCTCGACTAATTAAAATATAATCTGTCTGAAATAATTTGGAAGTCCACAGTCTCTAGATGACCGAATCGGATCTATGAGCTGATCAAAACAATGATTTTTACTCTAGGTTAAATCGAAACACTAGAAAATATCGAAATAATTTTCATAGATTTCATTATTAAAAGCACGTGTTATGAAAGCTGCCTTCATGATACAGACTACTTATCACAGTCTTAGGTAGTTGGTTTTAGTGTGATATGTGTTGACAACGGTAGGTGAAACTCTGATATTTCCTAACTAACGAGCAGCTATTGAAAAATACCTACTTATATTAAGACTGAGATAAGTCGATAGTCAGCAAGCTGAAGCCAGGTCAATATATTTGTTATTTAATATTTTGGAATCTGAACAAGTTTACAAAGATTTCATAACAGCTCAGACATTATGTGATGACACTTATTGCTTTGTTGTTGTTATCAATTCTTCTTTGACGATGTTTAAATAAAAATCTTTTACAACCACCGGCTTAAATAATCTGGTTCAAAGGAAAATTAGAGAGAAAAAGTACGAATGGCTCCAGGATAAGCGTCTAAGCATTTTAAGCCTGGTCTTAGTATTCAGAAGAGGCTTGTTCGACGTGTTAGATTCACTTGATTCTAGCACTTGTTTGCTAAGTTGGAAGTCGTTTTTAAAAGCATTATTTCTCTTCTTCATCTTTGTTCTCAGGTTCTCGATAAATCTTTTTTTGTAAACTTGTTCAGATTCCAAAATATTAAATAACAAATATATTGACCTGGCTTCAGCTTGCTGACTATCGACTTATCTCAGTCTTAATATAAGTAGGTATTTTTCAATAGCTGCTCGTTAGTTAGGAAATATCAGAGTTTCACCTACCGTTGTCAACACATATCACACTAAAACCAACTACCTAAGACTGTGATAAGTAGTCTGTATCATGAAGGCAGCTTTCATAACACGTGCTTTTAATAATGAAATCTATGAAAATTATTTCGATATTTTCTAGTGTTTCGATTTAACCTAGAGTAAAAATCATTGTTTTGATCAGCTCATAGATCCGATTCGGTCATCTAGAGACTGTGGACTTCCAAATTATTTCAGACAGATTATATTTTAATTAGTCGAGATACTAAAAAGTGAATGTATTGTGTTTCATTTCATAAATACTGTTACATAATGACACGACACGCACGTGAAACATCAAACTACTTTCGTGATGTCTGTTTATTACAAAAGGACTAATTCAACAAGACAATATACACAAGTAAGAAATCCGAAATATCTTTCATTTTTTCTGTTTCGAAATTGGTCATATGTTTTGCACCACATTTATATAAATATGAATTGAATTAATGTGGTTAGTGTTTGTAATTATTAAGATACGGAAATGATGAGATGTGTCTCCATGTTTCTAGTGTCTCTCCTGCTCACCATTCAGGTCATTCCGGGTAAGCAAGTTATAACTGTAATAACTGTCAACAAATAATTTTGACGTCGATCCATTAAATGGAATGAATTCTCTGTATAATTTAGTTTGTTCGACCGTTTATCATATACATATTAGTAGCACTACCGACATTTAATGATGGTTCAGGACTGCCTGTATCCGCTTTCTATTTGTGTAGAATTGACTAGTGTGATGTATTTACATTATTCCAAGTTTTATTTTCTATACAGAAACAGAATATTTGCTACGTGATCGTCAATGTCACAATTCTGTTAAATAGTTTACATCAGGGCCACCAAGATACGTGTACTTGAAATCGAAATACTTTGAAAATACTTAATTGTGTTTACATAGTTTTATTAGCTTGATAGATTGATGAGTTCCTCACTCAACATTTTAAAAACCATCAAAATTTTACTTCAATATATAATAAACGCAAAACTGTCGTTTTCTGTTAAATGTTTTACATTGATTTCATCATATTACTCCGCGTATTACATATTTCTAAAATCGATTCCATGCTATTTCTGTTTTATAAGTATGGTAGTGGAATTATAAGATTACTTCTATATGTCGTCAGTTCCCTCCATTTTGTTATTTAGTAATCTGTGTATTTCTAGGGAACCAGTTTAATTATTTGTTTTGTAAATAATGAGTTTCCGAAATTTGTAACTTTGTAAGTTGGCATTCATTTATCTTTTATATCATATAGCTTGATGGATTGGTCAGTTCTTCATAGACTTTGCTAAGTTGAATAGCTAGTTCCATTGTTTGGATTACTGCACTATTTATATCGCTAGTTTTATAAACAACACTTGTTACGTCATCAGATTTGTGTTTTGTGGAACAGCTTTGCTCTCTTTGTGTTCAACTAATGGTATTTTAGACGTCGTCTGTATATATGTGGACAGCTGAATTCTTTGTATTTCAACTTTTTCTAAATTTTTCATCTGTTGTATTTGAAAATTACATCTTTTTATCGAATTATTTTATCAAGCATAAATTTTATTTCAGTTCTATAATGTACTACAACATTTACACTATTCTCAGGTTTTTTCTTCAAATTTAGAATTAGTTAAGTAATTTTTTATAAACATGTGACACATGATTCGACATTCTTCCATATTTCTGAATTAACGATTGAAATTGTTTGACCAGAATCAAGGTACACAATTCGATTAGGCATGTTTCAAAATCAAACTTCCTCATAAATTTATCCACCCAAATTGTCTGATTAGCAATATCATTACATGTTACAATCCTTATTGATAATAATGATTATTGATAATAATCATTAAAATTGAAATTTTTTTTGTGAATTTGCTTGCAATAACTTTTTTAATAAAAATGTGTGATTAAACTCTTCATGCTATCATATAACAATTTGTTTGTTACTGTCAAGAATGTTCCACCATCTTACACTTCATTTCTCCGGTCTCAATTTTATATTAGTGCATTATCATATTGTTTACGACCATCAAAATAGAAAATAAAAACTAATTTCTATTGCTCTCTGATTTACAATAGTTATCTATTATATTTAAGTATACAAATTAATGGCTGTTGAAGTCTTTAACCATATATTATTTATCTAGACATATAAACAAATAGCTAAGCATGGGGATAATATTTGATTAAGAATTTAGTCTTATGAATTGTCATTGACTGTTCGTATCTTGATCATTAAGTAGTAGGAAATAATACTTAAAAGTGATAAACTGTTTTGCAAGGTAAGTGGGTATCTTAAATCAATGAAATTACATGGGAAAAAAACTACTGAAGGATAATCTTAATATGTAGAATTTCCAATAACAAATCCCTTCTGATTATAATCATATGCTCACTAGTGACTGACTTCAAAAGATATTTCTTAGAGTTCTAGTTAGAAGCAGTAACCAGTGGAGTTCAACCAAGTCTGTTTTGAGATATCAACTAACTGAAGACAACTGGTGAATGGTTGCTTAACTTCGTGGATTGGTTGAAATTAGACATTAACACCATCGGATGCCGGCTCAGTGGTCTAGAGTTTAAGCACTCTGGCGCAAGACTCGTAGGTCCTGAGTTCGAATCTCACGAGGCAGGATCGTGGATGCGCACTGCTGAGGAGTCCCACAATAGGATGAAACGGCCATCCAGTGCTTCCAGGTTTTCCATGGTAGTCTAGCTTCAATTGATTCATGATTTCAACTATGAAAATACTGAAATCTCCACAAAACCCCTTCTGAACAGAAAGTTAATTATTTCATCCTCACTAATGTTCATTTTTAGTATCATATTATTACTAATATTTATTTTGTAAACACATAATTTCCTTTAATAATTGTAGAATAAGCTTATATAATAATACACGACTGGATAAACAATAACTTAAATTTTCTATGAATGCTTTAAAGGAATGTTCATGTTATTTCATTTGACCATATTTTCTCCTTTTAA
The DNA here is from genome assembly GCA_944470415.2 of Schistosoma rodhaini. Taxonomy (NCBI): domain Eukaryota; kingdom Metazoa; phylum Platyhelminthes; class Trematoda; order Strigeidida; family Schistosomatidae; genus Schistosoma; species Schistosoma rodhaini. Next base: position 61,735,232 of record OX104044.1, read on the forward strand.
TGCTAAAATCACCTCTGCAGCAAAGACATTATCCCCCTTCGATTTTCACATAAATGGAAGTGATTTGATTTTAACACGGAATGATTACTTCTCATTTGTAAATCCAGATGGATTAGTCGTCAAAACTGATACAGGATTCACAGCTAATACCTCGTTGTTAAGTGACATTGTCATTCCATTAAGTAGTTGTCCTACGAAAGTAATAGTGAATGGTTATCAAGCTTTTGGATCGGAACCAATTACACTAACTGAAATTACTCCATTCGTCTTAATATGTAAGTCAAGTGCACAGTATATCGTACACTTCTTCATTTTATTTCATTCATTGATTATTAACTTATTGTATGCTGGGTATATTACGATATTACAAAACAAGCGTTGATTTCCTTTTATTTGAAAAGATGATTTCTGGTTTTCTTGAACCCTTTAAACTCGTTCACATTATGAGTTAAGACTTAACACTTTGGCTGGAAACATAATTCACTAAAAAAGTGTTTCATGAAGTAACACACAGCGTAATCACTTTTGTACTACTAAATTTCTCAGAGTAGCTTCCACTTTTAGTAGAAATTAGTCGTTCAATCACTGCGAGATTGTGGAAACGAATTTGGCAGATCGTTATATAGAAAAAAATCTGAACGGCTGTTACTCGATATTTAATTTCAAATAACGGACAGCCAAAAATACAATTAACTTTAGATTATCAATGTTACAAGTGGTTTACTAATTGAGATTACGTTCGTATATCTGAATATCATTAAATAAACAAGGAAGTATACATACTACTTTCAAAATATGATATATTTTATCTCTGTGTGTCTTTCAGATAAAGTTATGGAAACCAAGCTGTTTGTGGGAGATAGTGTAATATCATGTGCTATGTTAAACCCATATAGTGTATCCTAACTTCCGGACAGGTCGATCTATTCATTCTTCTTCAACCACATTTTGACCTTGTAACTTATTGGCTTATTTATTCTGACTGTGCACATCGTATCTTACTCATCACATATCCGTAGCTTATTTTTATCTGGATATAAATATTGATTAACGCTTGATTAAATCGAGTTGGCATACATGCCTTCTCCAATCTACTTCATTCATTCCTATTTGTTTTGTCTCCCTCATTGCCCGTTCAAATCACTGAGTGTATGCGACATATATATTCAAAATTCATTCTCGTATTTGACTTTTTAAGTTCCGTTATTCACTAACGCGAGTTATGTCGATAACTGTATACGAGGATAGGCGATATATATATATATATATATATATATATATATATATATAATTCAATAGCAATTGTTCATACGATCTAATTGGAGTCAGACCTTGAGTCACTAAATGTCCTTTCTTGTTAATGAAATGATAGTCAAATCACCAGCTGTCTACAGTGTGGTATTTTCATTTTATGCAGGTTCATAAGTTGAAGAATACATTCCAATCGGATTGTGTGTGTAAAAAATTAACAGTATTTACATACATTTCAAGACAAATACAATGTGGTTTCCTAAAGCGCATAGCCTGTCTCCGCTGATTTTAAATTCACAGTATGAATGTGTGTTTACCCCTCATTTTGAAATATTTACTAACTGTTATTTCCGTCTCATTCATTTATAATTCTAGCTGAATACTTTCCTGTTGCACGAAACTTAAGTATTCAATTGCTACCAAATATGAATAATAGAACAATTCGCTTGAATTGGACTCTGAACACAAACGGGGGAATTTTGTGCCCCCACAAAATACTAGCTTTCAGTGAAACTGACGACAAAAGATGTGAATATGAGACACAACACAACTATTATGAATTTGACTTACTAGAATTAAACAAGACGTATAAACTTGGAGTAGCTGTGAGGTCTTTACAAGATAACAGCTACAATTTTGAAAATTTTGTGAACTATTCAACTTGTAAGTATTTACTTATCCATATTTAAATCTCACTTGGTGATCCTCTAATCTTCTGATATCACAGTAAAGCTTGCATATATTAACCTAAATAATCCTCCTACCATAACTTTCCAATTAACTGATTCCACCTAGTTTGTCAAAACAACATTACTTCAATTTGGTTCGATGCTTTGACAATCACAAGCATAAATCAAATATTTTTCTGAAAAGTACGTATGATTAACCTGAAATTACTCTGAAATTACTGAAATTACTATCTTATGTCTTTGCTAAAGGGAAGAATCTAGTCCTGGAGTACAAATGTATTCAGCATAAACCTGGTTAGCCTAATAAGATCTTTTATTTGTTTACAGATAATAAAGCTTCTGTAGATTTTCATTTCGTAGCGGCTTCACTTCCTATTTCTCACATTAATTAACAGACAAAATCATTATAGACGAACAGAGTCCAAATTTTAAACTCGCTAACTATTTCAAATGGTTAAAGGTTGTAGTTTTATGGAAAATTATTTCTGATACAGGAGCAAATCTGAAATCTTAAAGATCAATGCAAACACGAAACAATCTTCAAGAAAGCTCATAGTGGAAGTTGAACGTAGAAAAAAGGCTTCTAACCATGTAACTATTCGAGCTCTTCAAGGATGGTATGTTAATGACTGTGTGTTCAGTCGGCTTAACTCATGTATGTAGTTTAAAACTTTTGTGTTATTGGGAATGTTACAAAAACACAGACCACTTAAAATATATTCCATAAATATATATTATTACCGTTATTTAAGTTTGTTAGGACGACTGATCATTTACATTCCAATGTAATTTTCAATTGTTCTACTAAACGTTATCACAGATCGACTGCAACTTGTTAATAGTAATGTTTACATTTCATTCTTTATCTTCCGTTTCTTTATTTTAGATCAGATACCAAAAATGATTTGTCCAGGACCACAAAGTAATTTGCTATGTCGTTTTACATTACATAATTTCGAACGTTACAAGTAATTGTAGAATTAATATTTTAATTTAAATTAAGAATGCCATATCTTATAGGTTGAACGCTATATTCAGATCCTAAGCTATTCGGATAACCCCAGGCTAGCACTACTCTGCGACTTGAACACCAGTAAGAAGACACGACTATGAGAGAAGTACTTTACTACAAGGTTCATTTATGTACAGAAAAACAGGGGTTTTATGGTAATTAAAAGACCTTGAGATTCCATAGTAACAGTATGTTAAACAGCCAATCAGGACCTCGTTATTTTAGTAGCATAGCTTCTAACTAATCGCTGATTGGTTGGGCTCTTTATGAGCCTCTGGAGGCTCTGATAGAGTTTACTGTAAGCCGACTTAACAAAGAACAATTAAAATTTTATTGAAATAATGCATAATTAAAGTAGAGGGCTTTATTCGATAAGACCACTAAGTTATGTATGGAGTTATGCACTGTGCCCAACCACACTAAGTATACGTAGAGTCATTCGAGAACATACTTCTTATAATTTCATGCATGCTTCGTTTATCCTTACCAACAAATAACCCAATTCACGTAAATGTGGAAAAGCGTCACATAATATTATACGTTATACATTATATTTGTATGTTTTTACTGAATTATTAAATTCTAGCACTTACTTGTTCACTTTATAGTGACATTCTGATTATATTGACTTATTAAAGCTTTGCTGTAAGGTCTTTTATGAATGTATATAAATATACTGAAAAGGTTTTTTTTGTCCGGAACCGCTGTTGTTCACAAAACTCTTCAATCCGAGGTTGACGTAAGTCACTGATTCAGTAGATTATGGTTCGCATACGTTTATTGAGATCTATACAATGCTATGTTCGTATTATAATAGTGAGAATTCATAATAACAGAGTAATTTATGCCCTAATTAATAGTTCAAGAAAGTACCGTTACACTGACTACTTTCCTGGATGTCTCATCAATTAATTATTGAATTTACTGTAATATTTAGTTATAATCAAAATCTACATCTTTATAGACAGTTTAATCAATGAATATCTCTATGCTTATCTACATGGAAGCAACAACTAATCATTTACTAACAGATAACGATATTCTGAAGGAAAATTTCTATTTGTTTTATGTTTACCATTTTAGGTTTACTTGTGGTAGACGGTTTGCAGGTAAAACATCTACCGAAAACAATGGCTCATGTAGTAAGTTGGAATGGTTTATCTAGTCAATTCAGAAAATGTTTCAGTCATTATATGATGATTCAACATGAAAAACGGAACGGAACGACTTATCTTCAAATGATTCGGTCAATATGGCATCTCAACAATATAATATACGACATACATGAGGGTAGTACTTATGAATATGGTGTCAGAGTAATTTACAGAAATGAGATTTACGCGGAAGTCAGTCAACTAGTATCAATTTCATCACTATCTGTACGGTCGAAAGGTAAACTGTTTTTCGTTTTAAATAATTATATGGATCTGGTTTCATTCTGAGCCGGCGTCATAGAGATATAAGATTATGTTGATGATGTGGCCGGTTTGTATAATATATCTGTTTATGACTATTTTCAAATAGTATTTCCGTAGTGAGAAAAAACACTGAATAACTTTCACTTGACTAATACTTGATATATATAGTCAGTTCTCTTATGTAGTTATCATTAATTCTAATCAGTATTAGCTTGTTCATAAGTTTTTAAATTAAACTTGTTGACAGATATTCATAGATATATTGAAAAAGACAGAAAACTTCATCTCAACAATAACTTTTGAAATAAAACTGGTTACTATTGAGTTGATTAGTTTTTTCTGGATAATACAACATTCCTGTGTCTAACAAAATACTTTATACTTTGATGAAAAAATGGAAACAATTATCCACTAATGTGATTTGTCACTTGTCTTCATTCAGTAAACGGGTTGATATTCAACAGTTTATTATTTTATCTTCATTCAATTTCCAATAAAACTCAATGAGATAGGTATTAGAATTTGAAGCAACTAGTAATGTAAAGTTCCTCAAATCTGTCTGGTAGCTATGATTAGATCGATTTGTAATGATTAGAAAAGTATGTGAACTTAGGTGAATATATTGTATTGGAATATATGATGTTTAAAAAACATTTATTAGTTTATATATACACTCCATATTACACTTGTCTAACATCATTGGTTAATTCTGACATTCGATTAGGTTGACCTCACATAGTACATCATCTTACTGAGTTTTCAACAGTTTCATCCTAAGGCTATCAACAACTGAAAGTCATGATCTGAAAAACTAAACAAGTGGCCGATGATGAAGAATACTAACAGATTAAATGGATAAAAGTTTCGCGATGTTGTGAGGTAATTGCAATTGGGAAACAAATTGAATAAACTTCGATTTTAGCGTCAACTTATCACGAAAATGGTATTTTGTACCCTAAATAAAGATAAAACCTGGAAATCCACCCTTATGACGTGGTAATTCATGTGTAATTCAAAGTATATTTTGGCACATTTCATGGATATAATTAAGTTTGAAAGGAATAAGAATGATCAGAATATCTACGCTTGTGTAATTTCATCATTGAATTCTATGAACCAGGTTTGAATAAAAATGGAACATATACTACTACAAATTAAATATCAAACTGAAAAACACTTTCATCGATATAAAGTTTGGCTACTTTTATGAAGTGCTGAATGTCAATAATATTGTGCTCAGATAAAAATTTCTTGTGATGCAATTCGCTGCAAGTCTCTTAAACACTTCAAAATTTTACTTAATTACTGTATTTTCTAAATACTAAGGTCATTTTATCAGTTTGTTATACTTTTTAAATTACACAGAATGTCCTTGTGAATTTGAAGAACAGAGAAACAGGAAATGGAAACTAACACGTTAGTCTTATATATTAGAAGTTCATTGTGTTCGTAATCCAGGATTCTGCTGAATTAACTGTATCTCAGTAACTATTGTTTTCATATTGAATTCTTTGTTTAATAGACGGATGAATTCATCCACCATTTTAAAATTATATTAGTGCGGTATGCTTCTCGTTGTTCGAAAACGGGAAAATCTCGCCAGAAGGCAGGCTTCTACTCAAGAACAGCTGTATTTTCTCCACAAGTGTCTTCGTTAGCGTGTTCTGCAAACAAATGTACGATACAGACCTCCAATCAACTGCCAATAGGATGGAGAATAGCTGAGTAAAGTGGAAGAAAAATAGTACACCTGATGCATACTACAAGATCCACAAATATCAGCACGTCGTAGATGACAAAAAGAGGAAACGTCAGAGGATACATACATCAGAACAATTGGAAACCTTGACAACAGCCATCAAGATATCATGTAGACGGCACAGAGAACAAAGAAGAAACACCCGAAAGAAGAAACTGATCAATATTTTAAAACCACTCACGGAAGAAAACACAAACAGCTGCGTAGTCAACTTGTCAAGGCTACCACTAACAAAAATAGAAGCACAACTACTCCGAAAGGGAATAAACTACAATACGAGTGACGTCAACATCGCCAATATCAGGACTTATCGTAGAAGCAGTGATGCATAGACTAGAAGCCTTGATCCTACCATTGATCGAGCCAAAAGTTTAGATTCGTTATGTGAACATCATCGTCAAAATGGACGAACTGGAAAACATCTACAATCCGATCAACAACGTCTTCAGTGACATCAAATTCACAATGGAACAAGAATAGGACAATAAACTACCATTCTTGGATGAATTAACCACCAGAACCGACACGGGAAAACTGGAAACTCAAGTATATCGGGAGCCCATCTACGCAGATCAAATTCACAATTACATTAGCAACAACCCAAGAGCTCACAAGATCAACTGCTTACAAGCTCTGCTCAAGAGGGTGAGAACACACTGAAACACACTTGCAGCACGAAAAAAATGAAGAGAAATACTTGAAAACTATTTTTCAAAAGAACAGCTACCCAACTAACTTCATCAGAAAATACCAGCCAAACAAATCATCAGAAACAAAGTCAAGTACAGGAACCAACAAACGGATCGTCCTACCATATATATTAAAGGTATATCAGAAACTACAGCAAGTTTGTTGAAGCCTTTCGGAATGGGTGTAGCACACAAACGAACTAAATCCCTGCAACCAATCCTTTACAAACCAAAGGAATGAAATAACAAAAGAAGGAAAGCTGAACATCGTCTAGGAAGTAAATTGTTCCAACTGCGAAAACACCACATCGGACAAGGAGGATGTCCTGCATGAACATAAATTAGTGGTTAAACGCTATGACATAACCTTATTTATATCAATGCACGTGAACAACATTGAAATCGATCCAATTTATCAACCAATCAGAAAAACTATGGACAAATATAGGACGAAGAATCAAACCAATGGGAGATACATTCAAAATAAAGAAGTACACAATGACATATTAAAGAACAACAACAACAACCAATCAACATCGAAGTCTATAGGACAATCTGTGAACCATATGTGGAGAAATTCGAACACTTCACTTCTACCTGAACTTCATGCTGATGGTGTCGTTCAGAATAAAGATGAAAGCTCCACGACCAAACCATCCATCTCAGAGAACTAAACTCCATCAAATCATCCACCTGGGTTACTGGTCTTCTTAAACAACTCATTCATCTAAACATCACTGAACGAATGATGTTTAATTTTGGAAGAAATCATTCGAAAGTACTACTCACTAAACAGTAATGTTTATTTTAGAGAAATTTTCCTCAAAGTATTTTCAACTATGAGTCTGTGCTTAAATCAATTGTTTATTGATTTGTTAACTTACATTAAATGACTGCATTATTCATGTTTTACATTACTATGTAAAACACAACAGTTAAGAAGTAGAGTACACATAAAATTGTTACTATCACTTATAGTAAAGATATGTGTAAAGCAACAAGTATAATATTTCTATCAGTGTCATGTAGGCCCCCGATACAACCCTTCAATGGTAGAATACTACTTTAATCATGATTATCAGTAATTGTGATCCAATATAAAGTATTATGTACGAGTTGAACCTACACAGTTTGATTTTAGGTTTTCCGTTAACGACTTCTTCATGGATTTCAACAAAAAGAACAAATGATGTAAGAGTCTATATCAGTTCTCAATAAAGAGCTAAAATTATATTAATTCAAAACAATTCGTCAAAATAATGCAACAACGGCAATACTAAATCAGCTACTTCGGAACGATATCTTCTAAACAGTGTTTCTTAAAACATTGGATTTCGATTTACATCAACTTCCCACTCTCTGAATGGAACAACAATATGGATTGGAAGAGTTTTCTGCTAGAAAAGCTGTACAGACTACAATTTTGACCTTTATTTACAAATGTTTTGTACTTACATTAAAGTAGTACTAAATTTTTTGACATGTATGTAAAATGTTTATAGGATATGAAGCATCCTTCATCTTTATGTCAAACATTAATTGTATCACAGTTAGTAAGATTCATGAAAGTAAGCTTAACGTATCTTGCCACTTATTAGCAAAACATACCCGAAACTATGAATAGACTTTGACTGTCCCAGAAAAAGAAACATTTGTTAATCATCAAGAAAGGTAGTGATAGTACTATGTACGTTTTCCAACGCCAGATATTGGAACACAAATGATCATTGAACATGTCAATAATTTCTGATTAAATAATTGTGTACATTTCAAATCCAGTTGGAATGTTAGATAATGAGCCAAATATATTGTGAACTCTTCTATCTCAAACAATAAGTTTTGACTCAATACCTTGTTGTCATCTAGCATTTCAAAGGTTTTTATGAGAAGAAAATTTCAAATAGAATAGCCGCCCACAACAAAGATGTTTTAAATGATGATTATAAATATGAATTATTAATTTATGTTCATCATATGTTTATCCATATGTACAATATTTAAAATGTGTTTTCTGATCTATTGCAGTAACGCTGGTCCACGAAGACCAAAACAATACATCTGCAGACTTGGAATATGTTATTCTTAAAAGCCTAACAGACGTGGAAATCCAAAATAGAACTTTTGAACTAACTATTCACGACAGAAAAGTAGTCATGCGTGAAGTTTAGGTTAGTTAACCTGTGACAACACTAAGGAAGGATAATATTTATATGTTCATTAAATTCTAATCATATTTTGACCATTTCTTGTCAACATTTTAAGTACCATCTCAATATTTTGGTTTTACACACTAGATTTCAATAAATACTTTTACATAACTATCGAAGTATTTTGACTCTCACTGTAATTCAACATGTAACATATTAGGCTTAGTTAGAAAATCCTCAACTATCGTACTTTCATTGTCTCTTTCAGTTTGCTACCTTGTTATATATTCCCTGGATCAGTTTTGTTATTTTAAAAATAAATTTATTGTAAATGATTTGTGACTTCCTTAAGTAATATTAAATTTCTTTTGAAAATCCCACCTCTTCTTTGTTTTATTCATTAGTGCATTGTTGACTTGGAAATATCGTTACTTATTTGTACTTCTCGAAATTTCTTATTATATTGAAAAATATTTCTAGATCGTTCATACCATCAAATTAGGAAATGCTTATAAAGACATGATCTCTATCTATTTTTTGATTTATAATAGATATGTATCAATAAAAACTTATTTTTCCTTTAATTAGATAAATCAGGAACTTCTAATTTTAAAAAATTCCCACATTGTGGTTTAGAACAACATATGTAAGCGAACAATACTGTTTTCGATTAAATCCTCATCAGGCCTTACTCTAATATACAGTAATATTTATATGCATACATGATTTTATTAAACCAATCAAGGCAGTTTATGAGTTAATGATAACAGTGGAGTGGATTACATAACTAAACATAATAAGTAAAACGTACAAATTGATAGTGTGATGACAGGTGTACTAGTTGTGATAAATATAATAAAGGCTTGAATCAATGTTACATAATGGAAAATTATTGCATAATCTTATAATTTTTATGAATGTTATTTCAGTGTCCATATTTTTCTAATCATTGACCTATTTCCCATTATGTAACATTTATATATATATATATATATATATATATATATAAATCCCTACCAGGCTTTACTCTAGTATACAGTTATATTTATATGAATATACGGAATTATCAAACCAATCAAGGTTAGGAAAGGATATCGTTGAATGGTCATTGAAAGTTATTTGTCATATTCTTACTGGGTGTCTATTTCGTCTCTTACAAATAGCAGAAGCTATAGGAATTCGAGTTATCAATCCAAGTCTTTGTATTCATATGAAATTTGCAACATTTTGATCTCTCCCTTAACTGCATTATCTTTAATAAAAGATTATTATTATTATCATTATTATTTTCCATACTCTCTGTTGGTTTATCTTTCTTCACATCACTTTTTTGAAACATACACTCAATGCCCAATTATCTGAAAACTTCTTATTACGTAATTGTTTAGTTTTTATGAATGTTATTTGAGCACCTATATATTTCGAGTAATTGACCTATTTTTCATCATGAAAAAGTAATTCAAGACTTTGTTATTCTTATCAAAACTAGTACACCTGTCATTGCCCTTTCTATTTGTACTTTTTACTTGTGTTTATTTATGTGTCAGTACGAGTATTTGTAACTCCGCCTGTAGCTCCTCTGGGGGTTACTGCCAGTCCCAAGCCGGTCCCAAGCCGGTCCCAAGCCGAGAAATTGAGACAGACATGAGAATAATAAACAAGAACTGGGTAGAACTAGAAAAGGAAGTCCAGGACAGAGTGGGTTGGAGAAAGCTGGTCGGCGGCCTATGCTCCATTGGGAGTAACAGGCGTAAGTAAGTAAGTAAGTATGAGTATTTGTGGAGATTGTAGTATTCTAACAGTTGAATTCACGATTCATTCTAAGCTAGATCACCATTGAAAACCTGGAAAGACTATGCGGTCGTTTAGTCCCCGTATGAAACTCCTCAGCGGTACTCAGTCACGGTCCAGCACGTGGTATTCAATCACTGGGACCTTAGGTTTCGTGCACGAACACTTAACTTATAGACTACTAAGCTGGCCAGCATCCAACGGTGTTAACGTCTAACTTTGATCGATTCATGATTTATGTAGTCTATCACACTGTTATCACTGACTCACAAACTGCCTTGATTGGTTTAATAATTTCGTATATGCCCATAAATATTAATGTATATTAAACTAAAACCTGATGAGGATCTGACTGAAAACGATATTGTTCGATTATATATGTTCTTCTAATTCACACTAGGAATTTTCGAAATATATGTGTATTAACTAGTAACACAGATTTCTAGCAGTATGATATTATAAGTTTAAAACTAGTATTCTTAGAATTGTTCCATCTCGAATAATTCTGATATTTATTGAAGAGTGTCGTTGTTTGCTCTTTGAAAACTGTTGATGATTAGTTGATTAATCGACTATAAAGAACAACTTACCAGGTTAGCACTACGAATTAGTTAAACATAAAAAATTCAGTGTAATCACCCATTTTCGATTGTTGTTAAACTTATTTTAAAATTGAATATTAATATATAAGAACTTTCGAACAAATTTGACCATATAATTTCACAATATTTGGGCGTCGAGATGATGTGAGGTATTAAAGAGGAATAATATAATTGTGAAATCTCAGCGAATGAATTTGAAGTAAATCCAACGTTTCACCTGGCAATCTGGTCCAAGTTTTTTCAAGCAAATATAAACAAACATCAAAATTATCGAACAATAGTCTTAAAAAAACAAACTGTGAGATTTTCGATTATTTCTTGTAAAGGTATCGTATTGTATTATTTGACAGTGGTGTATTTTTAAAATTATTGACTAAGTAAATGTCTAGAAATTCGCTAGTACATTTTGTCCTAGTAGATAACTCATTGAAGTTGTTTTTTCCTTGAAACAGCTTAATATGTTTAAAGAACGTCTTTGCGTGTAGTGGCTTATGTACCACTCAATTAGATTCGGAATGGTAAATTACTTACTTCCTTACTCCTGCTCCCCATCGCGGAGGAGCATAGGCCGCTCAGCAGCATTCTCCATTCCACCCTGTTCTGGGCAATCCTTTCCAGTTAACATTCTTCGTTATCATATCTGATCCAATTTCCCGGCGTAATGTGTTCTTTGGCCTTCCTCTCTTCCGCTTCCCTTCCGGATTCCAAGTTAGGGATTGCCTCGTGATGCAGTTTGGTAATTTCCTTACTGTATGTCTAATCCACTTCCAACATCTTTTCCTAATTTCCTCTTCAGCCGGAAGCTGGTTTGTCCTCTCCCACAAAACGCTGTTGCTGATAGTATCCGGCCAGTGAATGTTGAGTATTTTGTGTAGACAACTGTTTATAAATGCTTGTAACTTCTTGACGATAGATGTAGTAGCTCTCCACGTTTCAGCTCCGTACAGTAGAACTGACTGCTTTGACGTTCATATTGAAGATTCTCGCTTTGAAATTGGTTGAGAGTTCCATATGTTCTTCAATTGTAGAAATGTTACATTTACTTTCTCAATCCTCGCCTTCATATTGGCATCAGATCCTCCTTGTTCATCACCGATGCTCCTCAGGTACTTGAATGTTTCCACCTCTTCCAGAGTTTCTCCATCAAGTGTGATTGGGTTGGTGTTCTTTGTGTTGTATTTGAGAATCTTGCTTTTTCCCTGTGTATGTTGAGGCCTATTGATGCAGAGGCTGATGCTACATTTGCTGTCTTCATCTGCATTTGTTCGTGTGTATGAGAGAGGAGGGCTAAGTAATCTGCGAATTCCGAATCGTCTAATTGATTCTGAGAAGTCCATCGTATTCTGTATTTCCCCTCAGATGTCGAATTCTTCATAATCCAGTCAATCACCAAAAGAAAGAGGAAGCGGTAGGGTAGACATTCTTGTCTGTTTCCGGTCCTTACTGCAAATGCATCTGTCAGCTGTCTTCCATGTACGATTATGCAATGTAGTCCGTCGTATGATTTCCGGATGATGTTGACAATCTTCTCAGGAATACTATAATGTCGAAGAAGGTTACATAGAGTTCTCCGGTCCACATTGTCAAACGCTTCCTCATTGTCAGTGAACTTGATGTATAGTGATTAATTCCACTCAACTGATTGTCCCACGATCATCTTTAGTGTCGCGATTCGGTCTGTGTACAACCTATCCTTACGGAATCCAGCCTGTTGTTTTCGAAGTTGGGTGTTTACTGCGTCTTTCATCCGGTTCAGCTACATTCTGTTGAAAACCTTTCCTGGTACTGATAACAGTGTGGTACCTCTGTAGTTCTTACATTTGCTCAGATCTCCTTTCTTTAGTATCTTGATAAGGTATCATTCTATTCAGTTCGTTGGCACTTGTTCATCCTCCCGAATCTTCTTGAACAGAAGGTGAAGCATGTTTGCAGTTATTTCAATATCCGACTTCAGTGCTTCAGCTGGTATATAGTCACGTCCTGTCGCTTTCCCGCTCTTGATTTGTCTGCTTCTATTTGTGGTGGATTCAATGGAGCTGGTTTATTCAACAGTTCCTCGAAGTATTCTGCCCATCTTTTCCTCTGTTCTTCAATCTCTGTGATTGTCTTGCCTTCTTTGTCCTTGATTGGTCTCTCCGGTCTACTATGTCTCCCTGCCAGTTTCTTCGTTGTGTCACATGGTTGTTTCATATTTCCTTTTCTTACAGCATTTTCCTCTGTCATTGCCAGTTCTCCCATGTATTTCTGCCTGTCAGCTCTAATTCTCTTCTTCACTTTCTTGTTTGCTTCTGCGCACTCTGCTTGTGCCTTGACTTCCTCTGCTCGTGTTCGACTGTTGCCCATTGCTGTTCTTTTGTTCTTTCTTTTTTCAATCTTGTTCAGGGCTCTTATAAAGATTCATTTCTTATGATGATGCTTCTTAGGACCCAGAACCTCCTCACACGCTGAAGTTAGTGCTTCTTTTATCCCTTTCCAGTTATCCTCCAAAGTAGTTTCTTGTTCTTTCAGTAGATCCTGTAGAGCTTGGAACCTCTTGTTGAGAGTTATCCTAAGTTCGTTGAGTTTGTTAGCATCTCGAAGGAAGGCTGTATTGAACCTTTGTAATGCTGTTCTCCCAGTTGTTCAGTGTTCCTTCAGCCTACGTTTCATCCCGGTCACAACCAGGTGATGATCTGATGCTATGCTAGCCTCTAACCTGGTTCTCACGTCTTGCAATGTCCTTCTGAATTTTTTACTGATGCAAAAATAATCGTCCTGGTTCTGTGTATTGTTATTCGGTGGAATCTATATAGCTTTGTGTATGTGTTTTTTGGGGAATATTGTGCCGCATATAACCAATTTGTTGAACGCACATAGATTTGCAAATCTCTCACCATTTTCTTTTCTCTCTCCCAGTCCATGTCGTCTCATTATATCCTCATATCCTGTGTTGTCCACTCCAACTTTAGCATTTAGATCTCCCATCACGATGGTGAGGTCTCTTCTTAAGCACTTAGCTATGACTAATTAAATATTACATTATAGCTACAAAAACACTGTAGACAGTATATATTTAGTCGTATGTCACATTTCTTGTACACTTAGTAATTATCAATAAAATATTTTCATTCATGTAATCATGTCATAATGTTTAGAAGATTTTATGCTACTTATGTGTTGACATAAGTAGTATCTAACAATAACCGGGATTGAAAAATCTGACAGCAGAAGGCTAAGGAGATCGAGTTGGAGAGGATAAAAAGGGACATAGAAATACATTATCAATAGGAAGAATCATAAAGACTCTGAAAAACAAATGATGGAAATTCGCTACAAAGTATTCAATGTATGGTTCTCAAATTTTACCAAGATATTCTGTAATTACATTGGTTGTTCCACCTGTGTTCTCGTTCACAACGTTCTAACTATAAATTATAGCATATACTAATTCGCTTGACTTATATTACTTGATACTTCATTTCAAGTTAATTAATCTTACAAGCATTCAATCAGATGAGCTGCTGCATTCATCGGAAAAAGGTTTCAGTCAACGCAACTAACTTCTTGTGTTGTTTGACTTTACTATTCAAATTTAACCGATTCATAAAAATCACTTTTAGCAAAATAGATTAAGCCAAAATCGATAAAGACGTTATTTCAAACTATGAAGACCAAAGTTAGAGCCTCCATGTTTACACTTCGCCTGATTTGTATCATAATAATGAGAAGGAAGAAAGAGATGTTTTATCGATGAGCAAAGGTTGAGAAAGCATTCATAAAGAGATTCAACCATTCATCTATCATGAATAATTGTTTGTTACTACTTAGTAGTCGATAGATATTGAGTATCAAATTTCACTTGGCATAACCATACAATTGGTACTATTAAAGTAATAGATCTATCAAGTTAAGAATATTGTAGCAAAACTCAAGTAGCAACAAGAACAACTTATGTATTCGACCCGTTCGAAGATTCGCTACAAACGACCGAGTTAAGCGTAAAATATTAAAGTCAGAGAAAGAAATTTTTCTGAGAGAAGAGTTGCTCAAATCTTGATGCATTTAAGATAATAGTAACTCTTCAAGGCACAATAAAGCAGAATGTAGGCCAACAAGTTATTGACAGAATGAAGCTGTTTCAAATCAGTAGTGGCAGTAAACAAAATTGAAATAAGTACTATGGAATACCAAATATGAAAGTCGTTATGAATAAACTAATTTTCAGTGAATAACAAATGAGATAAAGATAAACTAGTATGAATAGTAAAAGAACGCAACTACAAAAATAAAATGGATAAACTGTTAAAAATACATTTGAATACTTGGGAATATCTCAAATCACAATAAGAGGTATTACCAACTAATCATTCCAAAGTAATGATTATAGCACAAGTTGTTGGATATAAGTAGTATAATTAACAGACAAAAAACGAGACAGTAGGATAAGGAATCAGAAATTCCAAAACATTTGGAATTTGAATGATCTTCATTCATAAAATTGTAAACTTACAATTTAGTCAATAATGATCTCAAAAGTAGTTGGAGATGGAAAAATGCTCTAACTATAATCTGTATATTGCCTGTTTAACCAGTCACATGTGGATAAACAAATATATGCACCTAAGCATAAAGCCTTTCTTATGAAGAAGAAATATTGTAATTACGTTTCTCAATTTGATGTTCAATATGATTGATACTCTCATGAATATATTGTTTATTAAATGTAAATGGGTAATCTATTCTATATGATATCACGATTACTTACGTAAACAACTCAATGTTTGCTAAATTTTTGTTGTCTCTAAATAAATCGATACAGTTATGAAGTATAAGAATGAGAGTGAAGATAAGTTTCACTGAATACCACTTAAGTTTCTTTCAGTCTTGTATATTCAATATCTAGTCCATTTCCTAATCAGATCCACGACTAGTGCTTCCTGCTTTATAATGAGATCAGTTTCGTAATAGCTGGTTGATAGAATATGGAAACCTTTATAATTTTTCAGTCACGCCCTAGAGTATGTAAGCGAGAATCACTCGCTTCACAACAATGAATTCAGTATTTTCATTGGACAGTTTAGTTTAATACATATACAGGTGGTATACGTCTAAATGAGTCCATACAAGTTAAGTGGATTACTTACTGGCCCAGAGAGATCCGACATCTCTTACTTACTAACTTTAAATAGGTTAAAAATGACCGGCGTAAACGTCTCGTAAGTGAGTGAAATGAATGGAGTGAACGACAAAATAGGTGAACTAATTTGCATTAGTTCACTAGAATCAAAGAATATTTCTTTGGATAACTCGATAATCGTGGCATTTGACTTATTAAATAACAAGTCGTGTATCTTCCTGCTACAGTAAATGAGACTAATGTACATCAGTTAATCTCATAAAACGTTTCACACTACCTGATTAGTAGTCATCATGTCTGTTTGGTTAAGCATAAATAAGTATTTAAGACACTAATTTAATAAATGCCTTTCCTGTGGAAAGTTGAGAACCAAAAGACACGAAATTTCTCCTCCACATCTGTCTTCAACACTTTTCGCTGAAGTTAACTACATACCTATTCACACATGTGAAATACGTTCTTCATATCTTGACGTGCATTGATCGATTGATGTGATGCTAATTAGAATGTACAACACTGTGGTACGATAGACAAAATAGAGATTAAAAATTTCATAACTGTATGACAGACCATCACCATCGGCATCTATTTACAGTCTGAAGGTTGATTTTCCAATTCCATCAACGATATCTTAAAGACTAACAGAATTTCAAATGCAACTCATCAATCCGCCTAAAATAAAGTGACTGAAATGATTCATCACTAGATAAAACCTCATTTAGATCAGTTGATAATAGCAGCAAGTCGAGTGGGAAGCGACCTATAAATCCCTAGTGAATAATAACCACACTCAGACAAGAAACCTTTCGAATTACAGAGAACTTTGTGTAATGGACAACATTATGTAGACATGTGAATACAAGTAAGTAACAATAAGGAAGGTGAAGGAAAACATTTGTAGCCAATGAAACAACATTCAGCTAGTAGATATCGCCACCAAGGTTTGACCTGATAATTTCAAATATATTGAGCATCGGGTAGATTGTTATTAATAATGTATTTGTAATATATACCAGTGCGTGGAAAAATTAGATTTTCTGACGTTTCGAGACTCAGTGTAAATGTAAGATACTTCTCTAGAGAATAAATAAACAAATTAAATCAATTGAGATCGTGAACCGGTCAACGTTAGACTACCATTGAAAACCTGGAGACAGTGAACGGCCGTCTCGTCTTAGCGTGGGACTCTACAGCAGTGAGCTTCTACGGTCACTCACGTGGGATTCAAACCTAGGACCTTAGGTTTCGTGCACAAACGCTTAACCTCTAGACCACTGAGCTGTGATCTAACGGATCTGATGGATCTAATGGTAGTAACGTCTAACTTTGATCAATCCATGACGTCGCATGTCTATCTTCCTTTGTCTTCGGTGGGTAGTTGCCTCACACCCTACACGGTGAAACTCCACTGATCACGGCTTCTCACTAGAACTCCGAGAATCACCCAAGTTGAAACAGAACAAAGAGATCCACTTAAATTTCTTTTAGAAAAGTAATCTAAAAGTGATAGCTCACCATGATAAGTTTCATCTTTGTGAGTAAATTTAATTTAAGGTGCGAATGTCTTGACCAGTTTAGAAAACGTTCGTAAGAGATTTTCTCATGACGACAAAAGCATATCCACATATCTGAGCCAAATTCATGTTTTGATGTCATTGGTGAAAATGTTTGATCTTTTACGTAATAATCGGGTTAACTACAATCGAGGATACGGGGAATCCCATTACCACTCCGTTTATCTGTTTGTAAAACGTCACGTTGAGGGTAAATAAAATTGAATTCAAGCATAGATTGAGAGAGTTCACTGACAGACAAATGCCTAAAGGACATCTGCTGGATAAGGTATGATCATTCCTTAAAAAACCAGTAATAAAGTCAAGACATTTATCAATGGGTATACTGGTATATAAATATACAACATCATAGCTTAACACGACTGTATTCCTTTGAACAAGTGATTCCGATACTTTGACTTTAAGTCAGAGGCATCCCTAGTTTATTAATTAGTGGCAGTAAACATATCCTCAAGAATATTGTTTATTATTTGTATTCCACATAATAAATGATTCACTCTAGTAAAGTAGGTAGAGAGCACACAGTTAATGGTAAAACTAATCAATGATGAAAAATGCAACAATTATTTATGTTGTCATAGCTGACATGAGACTTTATGAGATATATTCATGACATGGAGAGTAGGTCCTTCTTCCTGTTCCACCAATCTACTTACTTTGGCAGGTACATGCAAATTTCCGTACTCAATTGGAGGTATCATGAAAAGAGAACCTATGGATCCTTGATTACAGTAAAGAACATATTGTCATTATACAAGATAATCATATAGAAATCTTGGTTGCACACTGTTAAGGAATCCCATAATAGGACGAGATAGCCAACCAATGCTACTTAGTTTTAAATGCTGTTCTCTCTAAGATCAGTTCGGAATTTTAATTATGATAATGTAATTATGTTGAATACAAGCTGACTTGAAGTACCTACTCTATGAAGCGCTATCAATACAATGCTTGGCATTATTTGAAATAACTCATTTCTAATTAGAATATGAAGATAAATATATAATAAATTTTAATTAATCAATAGATACATTAGATTAAACATAAAATATTTTCATTTTTATTCACAGGAATGAAAATTATTAATGAGTGAACTAATTAGTGAAATAATGATTTGGAAAATCGCATAACAAGAGCAATGCAAACTTAAAGGACACCATATAAGTCCGCTCATTAATAATTTGCATTCCTGTGAATAAAAATGAAAATATTTTATGTTTAATCTAATGTATCTATTGATTAATTAAAATTTATTATATATTTATCTTCATATTCTAATTAGAAATGAGTTATTTCAAATAATGCCAAGCATTGTATTGATAGCGCTTCATAGAGTAGATACTTCAAGTCAGCTTGTATTCAACATAATTACATTATCATAATTAAAATTCCGAACTGATCTTAGAGAGAACAGCATTTAAAACTAAGTAGCATTGGTTGGCTATCTCGTCCTATTATGGGATTCCTTAACAGTGTTCAACCAAGATTTCTTCACGGTTAGATAGAGTTGTAAAAACACTTATCGTTGTTCACAGTGAAACTTGACGTTCTTATAGTTCGTTTTAGTTTTGAATACACCCAATATCTTTGTCATAAACTTGTATAAGTGGATTAATTTTTCTACGCTCATTTCTTGTTGTTTCAAGACGGTTCCAGGTATATGGTAATGTACAATAAACAGTAGTCTAATCAATCTACTGCAAGAATTCTAATCAGTTTGATAGTTATTTGTGGGTTTGCATATCTTACAGTCTGAGTGAGTGAGTTATTCTCAGGGCATTTGGGATCCTGGATACCAGCATATATCATCGATAGGCTGGAGGTTGGTCGTTTGTATTATGAAATTAAGGAAATGAAAATTTGAGTGCTAAGAGAAGTCATTTACTCTAAGAATTAAAAACAAGTTAACTGATTGGTAATATGTAAGAAGACAGAATTAAGAGAATAATATGGGAAATGGAGATGGTAATAAGAGATAGATAGAGAAGTAGTTACTGATATGCAGTAATGGTAACCGTGATAATTTGTGAGACATGCGAAAGTAGGTAGATTGGTAGAACAGAAAAAAGGAACACCTTTCGGTCCCATAAACATATGACATAAAGTTGTAGTGGCTTAGCTGCGTTATTATGTAAATCCTAGCGGTGCTTGAAATCAGAAGGCAATAAAAAGTGGAGACTACAGTTTATTAGTGGACAGCACGGATGGCAAAGCTACAAACACATCGAGCGAATTTGAAGCAGAGACGAACATGTTTATGAAAGCGAATACAGAATAAATTAGTCATTATTTTTTTAAGACTTATCGACCAATCTATACACGGTACAGTTGTAAAGTAAACAACATATTTTTCTAACATTCTTTATAGAAAACTAGTTAGTTTTTGACCTTAGTATTCACCAAAAATAGAACACCATAACATAATAACTAGTAAAGTTGTCCATAACAAACCTGTTAATTAATTTTCATTATACATAGTATATAAAAGGATAGTCTATGTTTAAAAGATTTTTATATCTACGATAGATAGTCACAAAATTCTCTCTGTGCCACTTATCATCTTCTACAACCGAGGAGTGCAGAATGCAACAGAGTCAAACTTGTAAGGGAGATAATTTTATAATACTATATTGTTTTGTTCTTTGTATGCGTTGATACACTTTCAATGGTTTATTTTGATGCTCCAGATTATATATAGTTTGTCTACATCTAGTATTTCTAGATAAAAAAGAGTTGAAAATAGTTGTTATTGATTAGTAATTATGTTACGGTTTGCATCGGTAATCTAATAAAAATCATATTTTATAGGAAATCAGTAACATGTTTCGACAAATTGTTGTAATGAACAACTAACGACAGTTGGTTCTCCTCGTTTCACTTCAGTTACTATCAGCATCAGACAGTTTGATTAACTAAACAAGAAATGGTCGTGTGCTACGCTAACTACCATTTAGTAATTGACTGCCACAACAAACCAATTTCTTTTTTGTTGAACAACGATCTCTTACCACTTGTGACAGCTTGAATCAATTCAGTTTACTGAGTGTTTGTGTGTGACTATTGCCTTATAATTTATTTTCTCAGTTATCTAATTTCTGATAGAAATTAGCAGAATATAGTAAACTTTAAAAGTGAAACTTAAGATAGATGTTTTGAAATTCAATTATCACAACCACACATTTTAAATGTGTAATTAACCATCCACTCATCTTTCCACATCAGTTGGATACTAGTTTTCAAAACTGCCACACTCAATGAGATTGACTAAGTTAACACATAAGATGATATATCAATTTCAAATTAACAACCACCAAAAACGAAGATAAAAGTGATTAGATGATGTCATTATTGGTGTTTTTGGCTCCGCTTTCTGAGTGTTAAATGACCATTCTATTAGTGATTTCCCTGCTCTTTGTACTGTTAGATCATTGAAAGTATTACTTACGATGTTAATATGTTCATGTCTTAAGAGTAATAAACACTTTCAATGTTCATTTTAACTAAATAATTGTGAAAGTGAAACGTTTGAGTGAATATCCATGAGTTATCCACTTTCTTCTTGGTATCACGTTTCAAACAGGTCACCTTGATCTTTTTTTCCATAAAATGATTCGAACATATTTAGGAGGTAGAATGTATCAAGTGTACATTGAACGAATGGATTAAAAACTTAAGCTTGATAAGAATTCAAAATGCAGAAGACTATTTTCACAATATTTTCATTTACTTTTAATAAAACCAATGACCAGTACGTATGAAGAAATTCATAATAGATTGAGATTCAGGAATACAATTAAATAAGTTAAATTCAAGTGCTCTGATTCTGTTGATCTCGAAGTTCACTGTAATTCGTTGTTATATGATGTTTCACACATAGTTGTTGTTTTAATGGTTATAGGTACTCGGATTTTAAAAACGTTTTCATATTCAATTTCTAAATCATTTTGAGTTCAGTTTATAATCATCAGTGAAAATATATTTGCAGGACAATAGAAGTTTTACTTCACATTTGCGATTATAACCACAGATGTAAACCAAAGTTTCTTCTACCTCAACGGGATTTACATTGATTTTTAAAATTATAAGCATGTCCATACCTGGTGTAATTAGAATATGTGCACTATATAATATATAATCTCGAAGTTTAACTCAATTTGAAAAGATTCCTGAATATTTTATCAGTGATAAAAGTACACTGAAATGAAGTTAGTAATCACCGCCATCTACTCCATTTTCTAAGTTCATTTTAATACCGTTTATCAGTTTCATACATAAATTAAACCCAATAGTTCAACAATTGTTTCAGCTGGATTCTGAAGTAATTTTATATTTCGTAAAACTCTGTCAAATTATTTACATGTCTTTCTTATAGATAAATCACAACATCCTCCTAGTTGCCCATTGGTCGTCACAGATCAACCAATGTCGCAAGTAACATTCAGCAATATACCAGTAACCTTACATTGTCCGTCCTGTGGACTAAATACTTTAACTAGATTGGAGTACAAAAATGGTTTATTAACTTACCTAGCTTGTTGTGGTATATGCCTAGTTGGGTAGGTCAATGTTTTATATGACTTTAATTCATCTATAATTATTGACAAAGTTTAAGTAAAAGACGTTATGTCAACATTTAGAGGAATAAAGTAAATTGTTTCAACTTGATGAGTTATCAACAGTTAAGCACAATTTTCACTGTGTAGAATCAGTGAACAAATTCCAATCTTGTGTAGACAATACATTGCACCAGAGCACTAACTATTCATTAAGTTAAATAAAATATTCATAGGCTGAAAAAGTTCATACAAGACTCTTGGATAAAATGTTAGTATTACTTGGATTTCAATAGTTGAAATTATTTCGAATATGACTTTTAAAAATGATATAGATGGAGTAGTGTACACTGAACACAATAATTATAACTAGGATTCTAATTGGCGAATCTAACGGTAATCGCTGTTGGTTTCGATATCATAACAAATCTAATTTCTTCTTCCTTTAATTTACTAGCATTGAGTTATCGAAAATAAACCAGTCAGAGTGCTTCGAATTGATCTTGTCTCCACGATGAATCAGTTAAGACTCTGTTTCTAATGTAACTAAGGTTTAAGATTTGTTGATCATCTTTATGTGAAAACATTTCGTATTTTGAAAATGTATAGTTTTGAGAATGAATGTTTTTAGAAAAGAGGACTCGTGGCTGAACCAATAGTTTTGTGTATTAATCACAGTGTATGTATTTCGTTTATTTGAAAATTTGAATGGTTTAGTTTTCACAGTATGGCTCAATGCTGTGATACTCATCGTTAAGAAAGTAAACAAACTAAGATAAAGTTGTATGAAACATTTCAGCTAATTCTCATAAGTAACAAAATGAATAATATATAGTGAATGTAAGTGATTCGAACAGAGTTTCCCAACTAGCCGAGTACCGATAGTATCTTCGATTACTAGATTACTGGAACCTTTGAAGTTGATTGTAACCTGGTTTCAGGTTCCCCGATAGATTGATCATTGAATCCATTGGATAAATTTTGTTTATATATTCGTCGTTGTACTGAACATCCTCAATATTTCATTTGACCTGATTATATGTTTATTCGAGTAAAATAGTCAGATATCAAACAAATTATGACCAGATAGTTTTTTTGTATGATGAAGTCGATGTATGAATTTGGATGAAACTATGCAACACAACTAAGATGAGATACAGTTTATTAGGTCAACTTATTACTTTGTGTAAGAATTCAATTCCCTTATCAACATCTAATTCTTCTCACTTTTGTTAATACTTGTTGACATGATCCAAGACTAGCTTAGGATCCGAGTATAGCGTTTAATCGATAAGACCTATCATACTTCATTTAAATGGCTTTAAAATAGACAAACACCTAATATGGTTTACTTGTACTACATAGGCTATTCTATTAAATAATTTACATACAAAAACTACATAATCATACCGCTCTTTTATTCTCAAAATGTACATAGGTTGTTCTCAGTTTCCTGTAAATTGTTTGATCATTGTTAGACAAAACCACAAACCAAATTAAACACAATGGTTAGTATTAGGACAACTTATTCAAGAAACATTTTGCGTAAATAAAATAGAATTGATATATTTGAAATACCATTGTACATGATAAATATTCTACAGTAATAACATTATTTTGTTTTAATACCTACTAACAATTTAATATAAATCATTTTATTTATTTTACATTTTATGCAGTGGAGTTTTAGGTTGTTGCCTTATACCATTTTGCGTAAACAGTTGTAAAGATGTGAATCATGTATGCCCACATTGTCAGCGTGCTGTGGGAAATTACCACAGACTAGGAAACTGAATGTTCAATATGATGAAAGAAACAAAATTAATCAATGATAATGAATTCCTATTTAACAAATAAATATAGAGTTCAAATATAATTACAATAATAATCTTGTTTTGTATTCTTAGTAAGTTATTTTAAGTGATTATTTATTTCTATTTATTCCTTTAATTAAATTGTAAAGGCATTTTATATAATCAGATGTTTATAGAATAAAATAGTTAATATTGAAATGGTCTTTATGCCAATGTTGACTTGACTAAGTTCAAATGTTGAATCAAAACAAATATAGGTAGTATATATAACTTACTTACTTACTTACTCCTGTTGCCCCTCGTCGAGGAGCATAGGCCGCACACCAGCATTCTCCATCCAACTCTGTCCTGAGCCTTCCTTTCCAGTTCTTTCCAGTTGATATTCATCCTTTTCATATCGGCTTCTATTTCCCGGCGTAGTGTGTTCTTTGGCCTTCCTCTCTTCCGCTTCCCTTCCGGATTCCAAGTTAGGGATTGAGTCGTGATGCACATTGGTGATTTCCTTAATGTATGTCCGATCCACTTCCAACATCTTTTCCTAATTTCCTCTTCAGCCGGAAGCTGGTTTGTCCTCTCCCATAAAACGCTGTTGCTGATAGTATCCGGCCAACGGATGTTGAGTATTTTGCGTAGACAGCTGTTTATAAATACTTGTACCTTCCTGATGATGGCCGAAGTAGTTCTCCACGTTTCAGCTCCGTACAGTAGAACTGACTGTCTTGACGTTCGTATTAAAGATTCTGACCTTGAAATTGGTTGAGAGTTGTTTTGAGTTCCATATGTTCTTTAATTGTAAAAATGCTGCCCTTGCCTTGCCAATCCTCGCCTTTACATCTGCATCCGATCCTCCTTGTTTATCAACGATGCTCCCCAGGTATGTGAATGTTTCCACCTCTTCCAGAGTTTCACCATCAAGTGTGATTGGGTTGGTGTTCTCCGTGTTGCATTTGAGAATCTTTCTTTTTCCTTTGTGAATATGGAGGCCTATCGATGCGGAGGCTGCTGCTACATTTGCTGTCTTCATCTGCATTTGTTCGTGTGTATGAGAGAGGAGGGCTAGGTCATCTGAGAAGTCCATTGTATTCCGTATTTCCCTTCAGATGTCGAATTCTTCATAATCCAGTCAATCACTAGAAGGAAGAGGAATATGGAGAGTAGACAGCCTTGTCTGATAGTATATATAAACTTAGTAAAAAATCATAACATGGATTGTGTGCCAACTAAATTGTTTTTAATATCAGAATGGGTTCTGTGGATATTATAGTAATTTCATTAATTGAGATCATGATGATGGCTCAGTGGTCTAGAGGTTAAGCGCTCGCGCGTGAGACTGATAGGTCCTGGGTTCGAATCTCGCGAGGCGGAATCGTGGATGCGTACTACTGAGGAGGTACACACTAGAACAAAACGGCCGTCCAGTGCTTCCAGGTTTTCAATGGTGGTCTACCTATAATTGACTCATGATCTAAACTATTAAATTGTTTTTGTTCAGAAGACTAATATTAATGTTGAAACAATAATAATTGTAGTGGTAATATTAGGAATTATAAAAATAGTAATGATAATAATATAAATATATGTGAATAAAAATAACAAAGATAATAATATTTGACTAAGAAAAGTTGTGTGTACAAAGGTTGAATTGAATCATTCTATAATTAGGATTACAACTGATTTATTGATCCTAAGGTTGACCAAAGTAAAGAAGGGTTTAAGCATATATCTTTGGTTCATATAACCCCGGTTTCTTCGTCTCAGTAGCTATTCATTAGCCATTTGTTATGACTTGACCTAGCCGTCGCCAATTTGTTATGTATTTGACCTAGGCTATAGCCAATTGTTATGACTTGATCAAGGTCTTCGCTGATTCGTTATGACCTTACGAATTTAACAAGGACGTAATTCGCGTGAATTATCCTCCAAAAAAATACGCCTTCTACGACCTTCACACTGACAATGACGTTCGATTAGTATGAGTAATCTAGCGTCCTTATTGGTCCTTATCCGCCTAACCAGTCCACTTGAGTCCAAAACACCAATAGCAGCCTCGGTTATACGAATCGTTTATTTCAAGCATACTTTGTTTATATATCAGACAGACAGGCCACATCATACCATAAAATAGAAAATAATATTTGTACAAAACCAAGCCAAATGAGGCTGTAAGCGTGGGAGACAATAATCAATAAACTGAGTATAACTTAGGGACAGTAACTCATACAATAATAATCAATAGGTCAAAATGAAGATTACAATATGATGAATATAGTTATAGATAATCTAGTTACCGAATAGTTATACAATAAGAATAATAGTCCAATAGTAGGTCCTGCAAGTTACCCGTACTTATGTCCTCGCTACTACATAACACCATTTAGAGGACTTTGAGTATGACCGACTTTGACAGTAAATTACTAATCCGATAAATTATTGAGAATCATTAATTTATGATGGCTCTATGACCAGTCTGTACTAAATTGGTGAGTAATCAGCTGTTTATTGTCTTGACAACACCTTTGTTCAATCACCCTGGTAGATGTTCACGAGCACGAAGATGTGAATTCTCAGAACTTCTATCAATATAACTTGCTCTACAAAAGTAGCCGGATTCGTAATTAATTCCAGATAATTCATGTTTTGGCCTCTGTGTCACCATCGGGTTGGTGGGAGGCAATAGTCAAAGTTTTCTGGCGTTTAGTGGATTTTACTACGTAATCTTTGGGTCAGTATTTCACCGGATGACTCACCTACGATTCTAGACTCATGAACAGGGGTTTGTTATCGGTTACTTTTACTTCTCCTATTTTAACTTTCATAGCCATATACATGTTTATAAACTTCCCAGAGTGTTCATTCTACCTGATGGTAATACACAAGAAGCTCACTTCCTCTTCAGAAATATACGTAGGATATACAATACGTATTCCATAACTGAGAGGTTTGATTGGGTTTTTTTGTACTATAGAGGTGCGAAGCTAAGGAAATTCGTATACTGCTCAGTTCAAGTGCTTTTTCTGTTCAAGCTTCCGTCTCATTGACTTGTAGGGCTAGTGAAATGCCACATAGTTCTAGCCAAATCATCCGGCAGTTGGGTCACTGAATGTTGAACAGTCCATCGGTCCTCACCAAGGTCAAGGAGAACCAACGCTCATCAGTTAATCGCACGCCATGGACTGGCAAATGCAGTGGTGCTCTCACTATCTTCATTGTACCTACTATTACTAATATATTTCTGCAATAAAGTCCTTTGTGTTTTACGATATTCAAGGTGGCCTTAGTACTTTGATGGAACGAAAGGGTAAGCCCGTTATGTGCTGACCGCGATTTGTGACTTCGAAGTTAGCTGGTTCGTCGCACCATTCCCGTCTAGCTCGAATAGGCCCTCAATCGTTCGACACAGTTCATCTTCGTTAGTGATCTACAGACTCATCAGTTCTTTTTATCAAGAGAACGTCTATAAGGGATATCCGAATTCCGCATTTATCTTCATACCTGAACCTGATGACTTGATGTACTTCACTAGAATAGGTAGGAACCTCTAGTTTTAATGTACCATCTTTATATGTGATGAATGTGTTATCCAAATATTGACATTCAGATGTGAACGTTTGCATGAATTGTTTAGGTGTACCACTTTCTAGTTTAGCTGAATAAAATCAACTAATATGGAACTCAATGGTGAACCCACTGCAACTCCGTCCACTTGTTCATAGACTTCCTCGCTAAACCTGTCAAATACTGAATATCCGTGATATCCTCTAATGTGATGAGGATTTTTAAACAGTTATAACCATATGTTTCTATTTGTCAATTTTGCCTTTATAAAAACCGCAACTTTTTGTCTGCTTCATCTAACAATACCAAATATTGCAGTAATTATTTCATAGTGTGGACATTTTTGTTAACCAAAATTTGAATGAGTTATCCTATTTGGATATTCGCAACAGGATATCCAATTGGTTGGTTTAGTGTTCCGGTAAGGGGCTATTCAATACTATTGACTGAATCTGTACAAATGATAGTATACAAGAAAAAGTGAGGGTACTAAACGAAATATTGATAGAGAATGGTGATCTGCCAAAACTCATAAAGCGATGGTTAGGTCACAGCAAATTGATACTTACTGTGTTTTTGGCACTCAAAAAGCCCGTTCACTTTACTTTGTCATTCAGAGGTGAGCTAAATGGATTGGTGTTGAAACTAACACTTAATCGGTTATCAATATAATGTACTATGAGCCAAAATCCACTGAAGATACGACTAGTTTTTTAGTTTGACAACTAACAACCAGTAACACCTATATTCGAAGCGTTCCCAACCAATCGAAATCAGAAGTCAGATGCGAAGAGATCGGAAAGATATATTTGATGCGTTATCAATATATCGAGAAGCGTTTGCTCCAATCTGGCTGGTGAACGTAGGAGCTGAGTCCCACGCCGTGTTGAAACGTGATCTGGTACGGGTGCATTGCCGAAAGCCTTCAGTTAAACAAGTCCGCTTAAACAACGTGGTCAGCATCTAATGTCGAACACATAATAAGCTATTGATTTTGGGGAATTATTTACAGCTACAGGTCACTCCCCCCTAGTGAGGTAGTGATGCCCCTAAGACGTGACCAGCCAGAAGTTTAAACCCAACGAGTTTGTCGTTGGTAAACACTCTCCTGATAGCTTGCTATGTTTAGCAGCGTCTGGTCGTCTTTCCTTACACTAAAGGACCATAATGTACAACATAGTAATAGGGAAACAAAGTACGATGAAAGTTTCGGTTCTTTGTGAAGCTTCGTCGTTCTTTTCCAGCCGTCCGGGAAGAGAGAAAAAATAGAACGTGTGAGCGCATGTCGAAAATACACTCATACTTGCGTAAGGTCACAAGATGAGCGGGGAAAAAAAATAAACTAATACACTCTCGAAAGCAAAAAAGCGATTGTAAAGAAAATTGGGTTTTTTTTAGTTTTTTTATGTGAAAAAAATATATATGTGATCGTAAGTAAAAAATTGCTTTTTTTTTTAAATAAATATATAAAAAAATGAGCATATTAAAAAAATCTTCTTACTATAATAACTAATGCAAAGGGAAATTCGAGATAAAGTTTGTGTCCTACGTGCAATAGTCGTTTAAATGTCCCGGAAATCTTACTCCTCTTCCAGAAAGTGTGGTCTTAAGTATATTTTCAGACGCTGACGAAGTATCAGCTTGCGTTACGGCTGTCGGATCAGGTACTATAAGTGTAAGAGCAACGTCGTTCGATTGTACCGTAGAAAAATCGATGTGGATAGGATTACTTTCTAAATGCGCTGCTTTGATTCGATCGATACTGATACTATCGTTAATGTCGTTCTTATCGACTACATAGTACTTAGGTTCATGTTGAAGAATTTCGAACAGTTCTTCGTATGCTGATTCGAGAGGTCGTCGATGTGAGTCTCGACGAACGAAGACGTGTGTATTATGTCGTAAGTCAGGTTGAACGAAAACATCAGTTGATTGCGGTCGAGTGTGAGCAGGTTAAACTGAAGGCATTGTGTTTGTAAGCCTACTCGTGTAAGAGTTTAGATCCATGTTCAATGAAGAAGCCGATGGATCTACGAATTCTCCTGGATGTCGGAGTGTCGTTCCATAAACGAGTTGAGATGCAGTGTATCCAATGTCAGCTTTCACTGCATTGCGGATACCTAGCAAGACGAGTGGAAGAGCGTCTGTCCACTGTGATACGTTTGCAGCTGATAGTGAAGCTTTAAGTTGTCTACGAAAATGTTCTGCCAACCCGTTTGCTTGTGGATGGTAGGCGGTCGTTCGGAAACGCGTGATTCCTAAAACTGAGGTCAAACAACGGAAAATTCCAGATTCGAACTGGCGTCAGCGGTCTGTAGTGATGGTTGAAGGGCAGCCGAAATTTGCTACCCATCGTCCGACGAAGGCACGATCCACTGTTTCAGCAGTAATGTCCTTAATCGGTACTGCTTCTGGCCATCGAGTGAAACAGTCTATGCAGGTTAGAAGATAAGAGTATCCATTTGAATCGGGTAAGGTTCCTACCAAATCTAGATGAACGTGGTCGAAACGAGCATCAGGTGTTTTGAAAGAGCCTGTAGGACATTTCTTGTGTCTTATGACCTTAGATTCCTGGCAGCTTACACAGGAGCGGGCCCACTCCCTCACATCTTTATTCATACCAGGCCAGCAAAACCGTTCGGCTATAAGCTTGATGGATGCACGAACACCTGGATGAGAAAGATCGTGCAACGTATTGAAGACGTTGCATCGATAATGTTTTGTTACGATGGGACGATCCCTACCTGTAGATGTATCGCAAAGTAAGGTTTCTTTAACTGTTCCCATCTACTTAATACGTATTTTAAGAGTTGTCGAGGATAACTCGTGCTAAAAATCAGTGTCTTCCTTTTGAAGCTGAGCGAGGTTAGGAAGGTTGATTCCCTGGAAACTGTTCAAGGTTTGGGTACCAAATCTACTCTTATGAAAACACGTGAACAGGCAGATAGCTCTCGAGGGAGAGCGACCTGTCGATGTTGTATACGAATCGACACCGGAGGCAGTGTTCGCATAAATGCAGAAAGTTGTTGGATGTAGTCTGATTTACCAAAACCGTTACTTTCCCGTGGTGTAAAAATTCCACAGGCAGATGCAATGTCGTGCCGTATACAAGTTCAGAGGCGGAACATTGAATATCTGCCTTTAAGCTCGTTCGGATACCCAAGAGGATGAGCGGTAAGGTTTCGTAACAATGGTTGTTTTCGTGTGCTCCAAGTGCACCCTTAAGTTGGCGATGAAACCGTTAAACTAAACCATTCGATGCTTAGTGGTAGGCGGTAGTGAGTATGCGTTCCGTACCATGTAGCCTGGTTAGCGAGGAGAATAATTCGGACTCAAATTGTTGTCCTCAGTCAGTCACGACAGTCGAGCGACAACCATTCAGCGCTACCCATCATTCCACAAAGTGATGAGCAACTGTCTTCGCCGTACAAGACGTGGTGGGAATAGCTTCGGGACATCTTGTCAAACGATCGATGCACGAGAGTATGTGATCATACCTGTGCAACTGTGGCAATCGTTCTACAATATCTGTATGAACTTGATCGGAGCGAGCATTAGGCGTAGCGAGCATGCTAATGGGGCAGCTACATGCCTGTCCACTTGTGATCGTTGACATTGTAAACACTGCTTTATCCGCATTCGGACGTTTTTATTCATTGACGGCCAGATACATCGTGCAGCAATGAGGCGCAGTTTTTCTGCGATACCTGGATAAGAAAGTTCATGTACGTCATAGAAGACAAGACGACGATAAGCAGAAAGTACGATAGATCGGGGAAGGCCAGTAGAAGTATCACACAGCATAGTACCTAAGTTAGTAGCTAGTAGCACTTCCCGGCACTGAAGGAGTGTAGAATGTTTAGCTACTATACAGGAGGGATCGCTTGCTTGGGCGACGACCATAGCAGGGAGATCAAGCACCGGCAAAGTAACCGCATTCATCTGGATATACGACAGAGCATCGGCAACATAGTTCGACCCGTCTTTAACCTGACGAAGGTCTGTCGTGAACTGAGAGATATGGTGCAAATGTCTGCACTCTCGCGATGAGTAGCGGTCAGACTTGGTATGCAGAGTATACGTTAAAGGCTTGTGGTCAGTGAATAGGATAAAGTTACGACCTTCTACCGCGTGCTGGAAATGTTTGATGGCACGGTAGGCTGCTAGCAGTTCTCGACCCAAAGCGTTATATCTCGTTTGTGTGAGAGTGAGGCTTCGTGAGAAAAAGTCGAGGGGTTGTTAACTTTCAGAGATCCAGCTCAGAGAACAAACCAACATAAAAATCACCCACCTGAGCTACAAATCTTCTCCACCATCTCACTTTCAGAGATCTTCTGTTGCATAATGGCTTCTATGGCGAAACCCGATGCATCATCCGCTATACTAGGCGTGGCTGATGGATCAAGATGAGCGAGGAGTGTGGCTTGAGCTATAGCAGTTTTGATCTCCGAAAATGCATTACACGCGGCATGCCAATTTACGTACATTACCGCGAAGGAAGTCGGTTAATAGTCTTAACCGTTCTGCCGCGTGTGGGATGAAACGTCAGTAGAAGTTAACCAAACCGAAAAATGCCTCCAGTTCTTTGAGTGTGGACGATACGGTGTACTCCATTATTGTACGTACTTTGTCCTCACAAGGTAAAACATCCTCTTACTTAATAATGTGACCTAAGAATTTTGTTTCCGGTTTGCCAAGTTCACACTCGTCCGGGTTGACGATTATTCCATTATCCGGAAGGTGTTGGGATAGGAGTGTTAAATGCTAATAATGTTTATCTACGTTTGATGATGCGATCAGTAGGTCATCGATATAGACGTGAGCAAAATACAAGTCACGTACGATGCTATCGATAAACCTTTGGAAAGTTTGAGCAGCATTCCGTAGTCGAAATGGCATTCGTAGAAACTCAAACAGACCGAAAGGAGTCGTGATAGTGGTTTAGTGCTTCTTTGGTCCCTTTCCAGTTATCCTCCATCGTAGTTTCTTCTTCTTTCACTAGATCCTGTAAAGCTTGAAACCTGTTGTTAAGAGTTATCTTAGATTGGTTGAGTTTGTGAGTATCTCGAAGGAAGGCTGTATTGAACCTTTGTAACGCTGTTTGTCCAGTTGTCCAGTGTTTCTTAAGCTTCAGTCTCATCTTGGCCACAACCAGGTGGTGATCTGAACCTATGTCATCTCCTCCCCAGGTTCTCACATCTTTCATTGTCATTGTAACTTTTTTATTGATTCAAATATGATCTATCTGGTTCTCTGTGGTGTGGTCTGGTGAGATCCATGTAGCTTCGTGTATGCGTTTGTGTGGAAATAATGTGCCTCCTATAATCAATTTGTTGAATGCACATAGAGCCGCAAATCTCTCCCCCAGTCCTTGTCGTCCCATTATATCCCCATATCCATTGTTGTCCACCCCAATTTTGGCATTTAGATCATGCATCAGGATGGTGAGGTCCTTTCTTGAGCACTTAGCTATGATTGATTGAATACAAACTTGTCGTTGTGAAAAACTGTAGACAGTATATATTTAGTCGTATGTCACATTTCTTGTTCACTTAGTAATTATCAATAAAGTATTTTCATTCATGTAATCATGCTTTAATGTTTTGAATATTTACTTCCTGAATTGTACAGATATATTACTGAATGTATAACATTATCTATTCTTGTGGTATATGCTACTTATGTGTCGACATAAGTAGTATCTAACAATAACCGGGATTGAAAAATCTGACAGCAGAAGGCTAAGGAGATCGAGTTGAAGAGAATAAGAAGGAAAAATCATACAGAATCTGAAAGACAAATGATGGAAATTCGCTACAAAGTATTCAATGTATGGTTCTCAAATTTTACCAAGATATTCTGTAATTACATTGGTTGTTCCACCTGTGTTCTCGTTCACAACGTTCTAACTATAAATTATAGCATATACTAATTCGCTTGACTTATATTACTTGATACTTCATTTCAAGTTAATTAATCTTACAAGCATTCAATCAGATGAGCTGCTGCATTCATCGGAAAAAGGTTTCAGTCAACGCAACTAACTTCTTGTGTTGTTTGACTTTACTATTCAAATTTAACCGATTCATAAAAATCACTTTTAGCAAAATAGATTAAGCCAAAATCGATAAAGACGTTATTTCAAACTATGAAGACCAAAGTTAGAGCCTCCATGTTTACACTTCGCCTGATTTGTATCATAATAATGAGAAGGAAGAAAGAGATGTTTTATCGATGAGCAAAGGTTGAGAAAGCATTCATAAAGAGATTCAACCATTCATCTATCATGAATAATTGTTTGTTACTACTTAGTAGTCGATAGATATTGAGTATCAAATTTCACTTGGCATAACCATACAATTGGTACTATTAAAGTAATAGATCTATCAAGTTAAGAATATTGTAGCAAAACTCAAGTAGCAACAAGAACAACTTATGTATTCGACCCGTTCGAAGATTCGCTACAAACGACCGAGTTAAGCGTAAAATATTAAAGTCAGAGAAAGAAATTTTTCTGAGAGAAGAGTTGCTCAAATCTTGATGCATTTAAGATAATAGTAACTCTTCAAGGCACAATAAAGCAGAATGTAGGCCAACAAGTTATTGACAGAATGAAGCTGTTTCAAATCAGTAGTGGCAGTAAACAAAATTGAAATAAGTACTATGGAATACCAAATATGAAAGTCGTTATGAATAAACTAATTTTCAGTGAATAACAAATGAGATAAAGATAAACTAGTATGAATAGTAAAAGAACGCAACTACAAAAATAAAATGGATAAACTGTTAAAAATACATTTGAATACTTGGGAATATCTCAAATCACAATAAGAGGTATTACCAACTAATCATTCCAAAGTAATGATTATAGCACAAGTTGTTGGATATAAGTAGTATAATTAACAGACAAAAAACGAGACAGTAGGATAAGGAATCAGAAATTCCAAAACATTTGGAATTTGAATGACCTTCATTCATAAAATTGTAAACTTACAATTTAGTCAATAATGATCTCAAAAGTAGTTGGAGATGGAAAAATGCTCTAACTATAATCTGTATATTGCCTGTTTAACCAGTCACATGTGGATAAACAAATATATGCACCTAAGCATAAAGCCTTTCTTATGAAGAAGAAATATTGTAATTACGTTTCTCAATTTGATGTTCAATATGATTGATACTCTCATGAATATATTGTTTATTAAATGTAAATGGGTAATCTATTCTATATGATATCACGATTACTTACGTAAACAACTCAATGTTTGCTAAATTTTTGTTGTCTCTAAATAAATCGATACAGTTATGAAGTATAAGAATGAGAGTGAAGATAAGTTTCACTGAATACCACTTAAGTTTCTTTCAGTCTTGTATATTCAATATCTAGTCCATTTCCTAATCAGATCCACGACTAGTGCTTCCTGCTTTATAATGAGATCAGTTTCGTAATAGCTGGTTGATAGAATATGGAAACCTTTATAATTTTTCAGTCACGCCCTAGAGTATGTAAGCGAGAATCACTCGCTTCACAACAATGAATTCAGTATTTTCATTGGACAGTTTAGTTTAATACATATACAGGTGGTATACGTCTAAATGAGTCCATACAAGTTAAGTGGATTACTTACTGGCCCAGAGAGATCCGACATCTCTTACTTACTAACTTTAAATAGGTTAAAAATGACCGGCGTAAACGTCTCGTAAGTGAGTGAAATGAATGGAGTGAACGACAAAATAGGTGAACTAATTTGCATTAGTTCACTAGAATCAAAGAATATTTCTTTGGATAACTCGATAATCGTGGCATTTGACTTATTAAATAACAAGTCGTGTATCTTCCTGCTACAGTAAATGAGACTAATGTACATCAGTTAATCTCATAAAACGTTTCACACTACCTGATTAGTAGTCATCATGTCTGTTTGGTTAAGCATAAATAAGTATTTAAGACACTAATTTAATAAATGCCTTTCCTGTGGAAAGTTGAGAACCAAAAGACACGAAATTTCTCCTCCACATCTGTCTTCAACACTTTTCGCTGAAGTTAACTACATACCTATTCACACATGTGAAATACGTTCTTCATATCTTGACGTGCATTGATCGATTGATGTGATGCTAATTAGAATGTACAACACTGTGGTACGATAGACAAAATAGAGATTAAAAATTTCATAACTGTATGACAGACCATCACCATCGGCATCTATTTACAGTCTGAAGGTTGATTTTCCAATTCCATCAACGATATCTTAAAGACTAACAGAATTTCAAATGCAACTCATCAATCCGCCTAAAATAAAGTGACTGAAATGATTCATCACTAGATAAAACCTCATTTAGATCAGTTGATAATAGCAGCAAGTCGAGTGGGAAGCGACCTATAAATCCCTAGTGAATAATAACCACACTCAGACAAGAAACCTTTCGAATTACAGAGAACTTTGTGTAATGGACAACATTATGTAGACATGTGAATACAAGTAAGTAACAATAAGGAAGGTGAAGGAAAACATTTGTAGCCAATGAAACAACATTCAGCTAGTAGATATCGCCACCAAGGTTTGACCTGATAATTTCAAATATATTGAGCATCGGGTAGATTGTTATTAATAATGTATTTGTAATATATACCAGTGCGTGGAAAAATTAGATTTTCTGACGTTTCGAGACTCAGTGTAAATGTAAGATACTTCTCTAGAGAATAAATAAACAAATTAAATCAATTGAGATCGTGAACCGGTCAACGTTAGACTACCATTGAAAACCTGGAGACAGTGAACGGCCGTCTCGTCTTAGCGTGGGACTCTACAGCAGTGAGCTTCTACGGTCACTCACGTGGGATTCAAACCTAGGACCTTAGGTTTCGTGCACAAACGCTTAACCTCTAGACCACTGAGCTGTGATCTAACGGATCTGATGGATCTAATGGTAGTAACGTCTAACTTTGATCAATCCATGACGTCGCATGTCTATCTTCCTTTGTCTTCGGTGGGTAGTTGCCTCACACCCTACACGGTGAAACTCCACTGATCACGGCTTCTCACTAGAACTCCGAGAATCACCCAAGTTGAAACAGAACAAAGAGATCCACTTAAATTTCTTTTAGAAAAGTAATCTAAAAGTGATAGCTCACCATGATAAGTTTCATCTTTGTGAGTAAATTTAATTTAAGGTGCGAATGTCTTGACCAGTTTAGAAAACGTTCGTAAGAGATTTTCTCATGACGACAAAAGCATATCCACATATCTGAGCCAAATTCATGTTTTGATGTCATTGGTGAAAATGTTTGATCTTTTACGTAATAATCGGGTTAACTACAATCGAGGATACGGGGAATCCCATTACCACTCCGTTTATCTGTTTGTAAAACGTCACGTTGAGGGTAAATAAAATTGAATTCAAGCATAGATTGAGAGAGTTCACTGACAGACAAATGCCTAAAGGACATCTGCTGGATAAGGTATGATCATTCCTTAAAAAACCAGTAATAAAGTCAAGACATTTATCAATGGGTATACTGGTATATAAATATACAACATCATAGCTTAACACGACTGTATTCCTTTGAACAAGTGATTCCGATACTTTGACTTTAAGTCAGAGGCATCCCTAGTTTATTAATTAGTGGCAGTAAACATATCCTCAAGAATATTGTTTATTATTTGTATTCCACATAATAAATGATTCACTCTAGTAAAGTAGGTAGAGAGCACACAGTTAATGGTAAAACTAATCAATGATGAAAAATGCAACAATTATTTATGTTGTCATAGCTGACATGAGACTTTATGAGATATATTCATGACATGGAGAGTAGGTCCTTCTTCCTGTTCCACCAATCTACTTACTTTGGCAGGTACATGCAAATTTCCGTACTCAATTGGAGGTATCATGAAAAGAGAACCTATGGATCCTTGATTACAGTAAAGAACATATTGTCATTATACAAGATAATCATATAGAAATCTTGGTTGCACACTGTTAAGGAATCCCATAATAGGACGAGATAGCCAACCAATGCTACTTAGTTTTAAATGCTGTTCTCTCTAAGATCAGTTCGGAATTTTAATTATGATAATGTAATTATGTTGAATACAAGCTGACTTGAAGTACCTACTCTATGAAGCGCTATCAATACAATGCTTGGCATTATTTGAAATAACTCATTTCTAATTAGAATATGAAGATAAATATATAATAAATTTTAATTAATCAATAGATACATTAGATTAAACATAAAATATTTTCATTTTTATTCACAGGAATGAAAATTATTAATGAGTGAACTAATTAGTGAAATAATGATTTGGAAAATCGCATAACAAGAGCAATGCAAACTTAAAGGACACCATATAAGTCCGCTCATTAATAATTTGCATTCCTGTGAATAAAAATGAAAATATTTTATGTTTAATCTAATGTATCTATTGATTAATTAAAATTTATTATATATTTATCTTCATATTCTAATTAGAAATGAGTTATTTCAAATAATGCCAAGCATTGTATTGATAGCGCTTCATAGAGTAGATACTTCAAGTCAGCTTGTATTCAACATAATTACATTATCATAATTAAAATTCCGAACTGATCTTAGAGAGAACAGCATTTAAAACTAAGTAGCATTGGTTGGCTATCTCGTCCTATTATGGGATTCCTTAACAGTGTTCAACCAAGATTTCTTCACGGTTAGATAGAGTTGTAAAAACACTTATCGTTGTTCACAGTGAAACTTGACGTTCTTATAGTTCGTTTTAGTTTTGAATACACCCAATATCTTTGTCATAAACTTGTATAAGTGGATTAATTTTTCTACGCTCATTTCTTGTTGTTTCAAGACGGTTCCAGGTATATGGTAATGTACAATAAACAGTAGTCTAATCAATCTACTGCAAGAATTCTAATCAGTTTGATAGTTATTTGTGGGTTTGCATATCTTACAGTCTGAGTGAGTGAGTTATTCTCAGGGCATTTGGGATCCTGGATACCAGCATATATCATCGATAGGCTGGAGGTTGGTCGTTTGTATTATGAAATTAAGGAAATGAAAATTTGAGTGCTAAGAGAAGTCATTTACTCTAAGAATTAAAAACAAGTTAACTGATTGGTAATATGTAAGAAGACAGAATTAAGAGAATAATATGGGAAATGGAGATGGTAATAAGAGATAGATAGAGAAGTAGTTACTGATATGCAGTAATGGTAACCGTGATAATTTGTGAGACATGCGAAAGTAGGTAGATTGGTAGAACAGAAAAAAGGAACACCTTTCGGTCCCATAAACATGTGACATAAAGTTGTAGTGGCTTAGCTGCGTTATTATGTAAATCCTAGCGGTGCTTGAAATCAGAAGGCAATAAAAAGTGGAGACTACAGTTTATTAGTGGACAGCACGGATGGCAAAGCTACAAACACATCGAGCGAATTTGAAGCAGAGAGACGAACATGTTTATGAAAGCGAATACAGAATAAATTAGTCATTATTTTTTTAAGACTTATCGACCAATCTATACACGGTACAGTTGTAAAGTAAACAACATATTTTTCTAACATTCTTTATAGAAAACTAGTTAGTTTTTGACCTTAGTATTCACCAAAAATAGAACACCATAACATAATAACTAGTAAAGTTGTCCATAACAAACCTGTTAATTAATTTTCATTATACATAGTATATAAAAGGATAGTCTATGTTTAAAAGATTTTTATATCTACGATAGATAGTCACAAAATTCTCTCTGTGCCACTTATCATCTTCTACAACCGAGGAGTGCAGAATGCAACAGAGTCAAACTTGTAAGGGAGATAATTTTATAATACTATATTGTTTTGTTCTTTGTATGCGTTGATACACTTTCAATGGTTTATTTTGATGCTCCAGATTATATATAGTTTGTCTACATCTAGTATTTCTAGATAAAAAAGAGTTGAAAATAGTTGTTATTGATTAGTAATTATGTTACGGTTTGCATCGGTAATCTAATAAAAATCATATTTTATAGGAAATCAGTAACATGTTTCGACAAATTGTTGTAATGAACAACTAACGACAGTTGGTTCTCCTCGTTTCACTTCAGTTACTATCAGCATCAGACAGTTTGATTAACTAAACAAGAAATGGTCGTGTGCTACGCTAACTACCATTTAGTAATTGACTGCCACAACAAACCAATTTCTTTTTTGTTGAACAACGATCTCTTACCACTTGTGACAGCTTGAATCAATTCAGTTTACTGAGTGTTTGTGTGTGACTATTGCCTTATAATTTATTTTCTCAGTTATCTAATTTCTGATAGAAATTAGCAGAATATAGTAAACTTTAAAAGTGAAACTTAAGATAGATGTTTTGAAATTCAATTATCACAACCACACATTTTAAATGTGTAATTAACCATCCACTCATCTTTCCACATCAGTTGGATACTAGTTTTCAAAACTGCCACACTCAATGAGATTGACTAAGTTAACACATAAGATGATATATCAATTTCAAATTAACAACCACCAAAAACGAAGATAAAAGTGATTAGATGATGTCATTATTGGTGTTTTTGGCTCCGCTTTCTGAGTGTTAAATGACCATTCTATTAGTGATTTCCCTGCTCTTTGTACTGTTAGATCATTGAAAGTATTACTTACGATGTTAATATGTTCATGTCTTAAGAGTAATAAACACTTTCAATGTTCATTTTAACTAAATAATTGTGAAAGTGAAACGTTTGAGTGAATATCCATGAGTTATCCACTTTCTTCTTGGTATCACGTTTCAAACAGGTCACCTTGATCTTTTTTTCCATAAAATGATTCGAACATATTTAGGAGGTAGAATGTATCAAGTGTACATTGAACGAATGGATTAAAAACTTAAGCTTGATAAGAATTCAAAATGCAGAAGACTATTTTCACAATATTTTCATTTACTTTTAATAAAACCAATGACCAGTACGTATGAAGAAATTCATAATAGATTGAGATTCAGGAATACAATTAAATAAGTTAAATTCAAGTGCTCTGATTCTGTTGATCTCGAAGTTCACTGTAATTCGTTGTTATATGATGTTTCACACATAGTTGTTGTTTTAATGGTTATAGGTACTCGGATTTTAAAAACGTTTTCATATTCAATTTCTAAATCATTTTGAGTTCAGTTTATAATCATCAGTGAAAATATATTTGCAGGACAATAGAAGTTTTACTTCACATTTGCGATTATAACCACAGATGTAAACCAAAGTTTCTTCTACCTCAACGGGATTTACATTGATTTTTAAAATTATAAGCATGTCCATACCTGGTGTAATTAGAATATGTGCACTATATAATATATAATCTCGAAGTTTAACTCAATTTGAAAAGATTCCTGAATATTTTATCAGTGATAAAAGTACACTGAAATGAAGTTAGTAATCACCGCCATCTACTCCATTTTCTAAGTTCATTTTAATACCGTTTATCAGTTTCATACATAAATTAAATCCAATAGTTCAACAATTGTTTCAGCTGGATTCTGAAGTAATTTTATATTTCGTAAAACTCTGTCAAATTATTTACATGTCTTTCTTATAGATAAATCACAACTTCCTCCTAGTTACCCAATGGTCATCACAGATCAACCAATGTCGCAAGTAACATTCAGTGATATACCAGTAACCTTACATTGTCCGTCCTGTGGACTAAATACTTTAACTAGATTGGAGTACAAAAATGGTTTATTAACTTACCTAGCTTGTTGTGGTATATGCCTAGTTGGGTAGGTCAATGTTTTATATGACTTTAATTCATCTATAATTATTGACAAAGTTTAAGTAAAAGACGTTATGTCAACATTTAGAGGAATAAAGTAAATTGTTCCAACTTGATGAATTATCAACATTTAAGCACAATTTTCACTGTGTAGAATCAGTGAACAAATTCCAATCTTGTGTAGACAATACATTGCACCAGAGCAGTAATTATTCATTAAGTTAAATAAAATATTCCTGTTTCATCAGAGCTATCATTTTTTAGTTTCGCGGTTAGTTTGCAAAATGATATGTCAATAATACGAACAGGATATCCGACCTAAAATTATGTTTGGCAGGGTGACGAATTAACTCACTTTTCTATTGGGGTGTTTTGCAATAAAGTTGGATTATAAATTTACTGCAATTATGG
This sequence comes from Schistosoma rodhaini, assembly GCA_944470415.2. Lineage (NCBI taxonomy): Eukaryota > Metazoa > Platyhelminthes > Trematoda > Strigeidida > Schistosomatidae > Schistosoma > Schistosoma rodhaini. The sequence goes on from OX104044.1 coordinate 61,777,359, forward strand.
AAGATTATGTATGAGAAACATGTGGATTTCAATGTTAAGGTTATTTCCTAACTTACATTCAGCTATGTTTTCACGTTAATATTTATTGTCTTTATGTTAGCTGGTAGTGACTGTCGTTTTGTAAGTGGATTCTCATTGTGGTAATCTCACTAGATAAACATAGAACAGTAATAACATGTCCATAACTAATATGAAAGTTGAATAATAGTGATCTATCATAAACAAACACATTGACATGAGTACATCTGAACGTTTTGGGTTTTGTGATTTAAATTAATCTCAAAGTAATAATCATTACAGTACAAATTGAAAAGTTTTCTTAAAACATCGATGTGTATGTAAATGAGAAACAACAAAAACATAGTTGTTATGTTAAGATATTCAAATTACTTTCATATCATTATTTCATCATTTTATGAACAAAATAATTAACGTGTTTTCTGTAGTAAGTAGAAACTGCATCTATTTGCCAAATATTGACTATGAATAACATAAAGATACACATACACTCACATTCATCCTTTTTCACATCGTAAACTATTCGCATTATTCACATCTTACAAACTCACCCTTTCCTACTTGTTAAAATCAATATCTGAATATTATTGGATAAGTGTTTAGTGAAGATTTCATTCTTTGATGATTTTGATTATTACGCTGAAGAAGTTCAGACAAGACTCTTGGATAAAATGTTAGAATTACTTGGATTTCAATAGTTGAAATTATTTCGAATATGACTTTTAAAAATGATATAGATGGAGTAGTGTACACTGAACACAATAATTATAACTAGGATTCTAATTGGCGAATCTAACGGTAATCGCTGTTGGTTTCGATATCATAACAAATCTAATTTCTTCTTCCTTTAATTTACTAGCATTGAGTTATCGAAAATAAACCAGTCAGAGTGCTTCGAATTGATCTTGTCTCCACGATGAATCAGTTAAGACTCTGTTTCTAATGTAACTAAGGTTTAAGATTTGTTGATCATCTTTATGTGAAAACATTTCGTATTTTGAAAATGTATAGTTTTGAGAATGAATGTTTTTAGAAAAGAGGACTCGTGGCTGAACCAATAGTTTTGTGTATTAATCACAGTGTATGTATTTCGTTTATTTGAAAATTTGAATGGTTTAGTTTTCACAGTATGGCTCAATGCTGTGATACTCATCGTTAAGAAGTCAACAAACCTAGATAAAATTGTGTGAAACATTTCAGCTAATTCTCATAAGTAACAAAATGAATAATATATAGTGAATGTAAGTGATTCGAACAGAGTTTCCCAACTAGCCGAGTACCGATAGTATCTTCGATTACTAGATTACTGGAACCTTTGAAGTTGATTGTAACCTGGTTTCAGGTTCCCCGATAGATTGATCATTGAATCCATTGGATAAATTTTGTTTATATATTCGTCGTTGTACTGAACATCCTCAATATTTCATTTGACCTGATTATATGTTTATTCGAGTAAAATAGTCAGATATCAAACAAATTATGACCAGATAGTTTTTTTGTATGATGAAGTCGATGTATGAATTTGGATGAAACTATGCAACACAACTAAGATGAGATACAGTTTATTAGGTCAACTTATTACTTTGTGTAAGAATTCAATTCCCTTATCAACATCTAATTCTTCTCACTTTTGTTAATACTTGTTGACATGATCCAAGACTAGCTTAGGATCCGAGTATAGCGTTTAATCGATAAGACCTATCATACTTCATTTAAATGGCTTTAAAATAGACAAACACCTAATATGGTTTACTTGTACTACATAGGCTATTCTATTAAATAATTTACATACAAAAACTACATAATCATACCGCTCTTTTATTCTCAAAATGTACATAGGTTGTTCTCAGTTTCCTGTAAATTGTTTGATCATTGTTAGACAAAACCACAAACCAAATTAAACACAATGGTTAGTATTAGGACAACTTATTCAAGAAACATTTTGCGTAAATAAAATAGAATTGATATATTTGAAATACCATTGTACATGATAAATATTCTACAGTAATAACATTATTTTGTTTTAATACCTACTAACAATTTAATATAAATCATTTTATTTATTTTACATTTTATGCAGTGGAGTTTTAGGTTGTTGCCTTATACCATTTTGCGTAAACAGTTGTAAAGATGTGAATCATGTATGCCCACATTGTCAGCGTGCTGTGGGAAATTACCACAGACTAGGAAACTGAATGTTCAATATGATGAAAGAAACAAAATTAATCAATGATAATGAATTCCTATTTAACAAATAAATATAGAGTTCAAATATAATTACAATAATAATCTTGTTTTGTATTCTTAGTAAGTTATTTTAAGTGATTATTTATTTCTATTTATTCCTTTAATTAAATTGTAAAGGCATTTTATATAATCAGATGTTTATAGAATAAAATAGTTAATATTGAAATGGTCTTTATGCCAATGTTGACTTGACTAAGTTCAAATGTTGAATCAAAACAAATATAGGTAGTATATATAACTTACTTACTTACTTACTCCTGTTGCCCCTCGTCGAGGAGCATAGGCCGCACACCAGCATTCTCCATCCAACTCTGTCCTGAGCCTTCCTTTCCAGTTCTTTCCAGTTGATATTCATCCTTTTCATATCGGCTTCTATTTCCCGGCGTAGTGTGTTCTTTGGCCTTCCTCTCTTCCGCTTCCCTTCCGGATTCCAAGTTAGGGATTGAGTCGTGATGCACATTGGTGATTTCCTTAATGTATGTCCGATCCACTTCCAACATCTTTTCCTAATTTCCTCTTCAGCCGGAAGCTGGTTTGTCCTCTCCCATAAAACGCTGTTGCTGATAGTATCCGGCCAACGGATGTTGAGTATTTTGCGTAGACAGCTGTTTATAAATACTTGTACCTTCCTGATGATGGCCGAAGTAGTTCTCCACGTTTCAGCTCCATACAGTAGGACTGTCTTGACGTTCGTATTAAAGATTCTGACCTTGAAATTGGTTGAGAGTTGTTTTGAGTTCCATATGTTCTTTAATTGTAAAAATGCTGCCCTTGCCTTGCCAATCCTCGCCTTTACATCTGCATCCGATCCTCCTTGTTTATCAACGATGCTCCCCAGGTATGTGAATGTTTCCACCTCTTCCAGAGTTTCACCATCAAGTGTGATTGGGTTGGTGTTCTCCGTGTTGCATTTGAGAATCTTTCTTTTTCCTTTGTGAATATGGAGGCCTATCGATGCGGAGGCTGCTGCTACATTTGCTGTCTTCATCTGCATTTGTTCGTGTGTATGAGAGAGGAGGGCTAGGTCATCTGAGAAGTCCATTGTATTCCGTATTTCCTTTCAGATGTCGAATTCTTCATAATCCAGTCAATCACTAGAAGGAAGAGGAATATGGAGAGTAGACAGCCTTGTCTGATAGTATATATAAACTTAGTAAAAAATCATAACATGGATTGTGTGCCAACTAAATTGTTTTTAATATCAGAATGGGTTCTGTGGATATTATAGTAATTTCATTAATTGAGATCATGATGATGGCTCAGTGGTCTAGAGGTTAAGCGCTCGCGCGTGAGACTGATAGGTCCTGGGTTCGAATCTCGCGAGGCGGAATCGTGGATGCGTACTACTGAGGAGGTACACACTAGAACAAAACGGCCGTCCAGTGCTTCCAGGTTTTCAATGGTGGTCTACCTATAATTGACTCATGATCTAAACTATTAAATTGTTTTTGTTCAGAAGACTAATATTAATGTTGAAACAATAATAATTGTAGTGGTAATATTAGGAATTATAAAAATAGTAATGATAATAATATAAATATATGTGAATAAAAATAACAAAGATAATAATATTTGACTAAGAAAAGTTGTGTGTACAAAGGTTGAATTGAATCATTCTATAATTAGGATTACAACTGATTTATTGATCCTAAGGTTGACCAAAGTAAAGAAGGGTTTAAGCATATATCTTTGGTTCATATAACCCCGGTTTCTTCGTCTCAGTAGCTATTCATTAGCCATTTGTTATGACTTGACCTAGCCGTCGCCAATTTGTTATGTATTTGACCTAGGCTATAGCCAATTGTTATGACTTGATCAAGGTCTTCGCTGATTCGTTATGACCTTACGAATTTAACAAGGACGTAATTCGCGTGAATTATCCTCCAAAAAAATACGCCTTCTACGACCTTCACACTGACAATGACGTTCGATTAGTATGAGTAATCTAGCGTCCTTATTGGTCCTTATCCGCCTAACCAGTCCACTTGAGTCCAAAACACCAATAGCAGCCTCGGTTATACGAATCGTTTATTTCAAGCATACTTTGTTTATATATCAGACAGACAGGCCACATCATACCATAAAATAGAAAATAATATTTGTACAAAACCAAGCCAAATGAGGCTGTAAGCGTGGGAGACAATAATCAATAAACTGAGTATAACTTAGGGACAGTAACTCATACAATAATAATCAATAGGTCAAAATGAAGATTACAATATGATGAATATAGTTATAGATAATCTAGTTACCGAATAGTTATACAATAAGAATAATAGTCCAATAGTAGGTCCTGCAAGTTACCCGTACTTATGTCCTCGCTACTACATAACACCATTTAGAGGACTTTGAGTATGACCGACTTTGACAGTAAATTACTAATCCGATAAATTATTGAGAATCATTAATTTATGATGGCTCTATGACCAGTCTGTACTAAATTGGTGAGTAATCAGCTGTTTATTGTCTTGACAACACCTTTGTTCAATCACCCTGGTAGATGTTCACGAGCACGAAGATGTGAATTCTCAGAACTTCTATCAATATAACTTGCTCTACAAAAGTAGCCGGATTCGTAATTAATTCCAGATAATTCATGTTTTGGCCTCTGTGTCACCATCGGGTTGGTGGGAGGCAATAGTCAAAGTTTTCTGGCGTTTAGTGGATTTTACTACGTAATCTTTGGGTCAGTATTTCACCGGATGACTCACCTACGATTCTAGACTCATGAACAGGGGTTTGTTATCGGTTACTTTTACTTCTCCTATTTTAACTTTCATAGCCATATACATGTTTATAAACTTCCCAGAGTGTTCATTCTACCTGATGGTAATACACAAGAAGCTCACTTCCTCTTCAGAAATATACGTAGGATATACAATACGTATTCCATAACTGAGAGGTTTGATTGGGTTTTTTTGTACTATAGAGGTGCGAAGCTAAGGAAATTCGTATACTGCTCAGTTCAAGTGCTTTTTCTGTTCAAGCTTCCGTCTCATTGACTTGTAGGGCTAGTGAAATGCCACATAGTTCTAGCCAAATCATCCGGCAGTTGGGTCACTGAATGTTGAACAGTCCATCGGTCCTCACCAAGGTCAAAGAGAGCCAACGCTCATCAGCTAATCGCACGCCATGGACTGGCATATGCAGTGGTGCTCTCACTATCTTCATTGTACCTACTATTACTAATATATTTCTGCAATAAAGTCCTTTGTGTTTTACGATAGTCAAGGTGGCCTTAGTACTTTGATGGAACGAAAGGGTAAGCCCGTTATGTGCTGACCGCGATTTGTGACTTCGAAGTTAGCTGGTTCGTCGCACCATTCCCGTCTAGCTCGAATAGGCCCTCAATCGTTCGACACAGTTCATCTTCGTTAGTGATCTACAGACTCATCAGTTCTTTTTATCAAGAGAACGTCTATAAGGGATATCCGAATTCCGCATTTATCTTCATACCTGAACCTGATGACTTGATGTACTTCACTAGAATAGGTAGGAACCTCTAGTTTTAATGTACCATCTTTATATGTGATGAATGTGTTATCCAAATATTGACATTCAGATGTGAACGTTTGCATGAATTGTTTAGGTGTACCACTTTCTAGTTTAGCTGAATAAAATCAACTAATATGGAACTCAATGGTGAACCCACTGCAACTCCGTCCACTTGTTCATAGACTTCCTCGCTAAACCTGTCAAATACTGAATATCCGTGATATCCTCTAATGTGATGAGGATTTTTAAACAGTTATAACCATATGTTTCTATTTGTCAATTTTGCCTTTATAAAAACCGCAACTTTTTGTCTGCTTCATCTAACAATACCAAATATTGCAGTAATTATTTCATAGTGTGGACATTTTTGTTAACCAAAATTTGAATGAGTTATCCTATTTGGATATTCGCAACAAGATATCCAATTGGTTGGTTTAGTGTTCCGGTAAGGGGCTATTCAATACTATTGACTGAATCTGTACAAATGACAGTATACAAGAAAAAGTGAGGGTACTAAACGAAATATTGATAGAGAATGGTGATCTGCCAAAACTCATAAAGCGATGGTTAGGTCACAGCATATTGATACTTACTGTGTTTTTGGCACTCAAAAAGCCCGTTCACTTTACTTTGTCATTCAGAGGTGATCTTAACGGACTATTGTTGAATCTAACGCTTAGTCGGTTGTCAATAGAATGTACTTTGAGCCAAATTCCACCATTATTGAGAAACTGTCTATGACTCACGAGAAACGTAAACAACATGTTGCTTTGCATACCGATGTTTTTACCTATTTCTATGTGTGTGGACACATAAATAGGGAGGGAAAAAAAATCATGATTTGCAACTTGAGGCATCCGAAAGGGATTCAAAAATAAATAAGAATCCAGTGACCCAATAAGAGCAAATGACACACATATACACATAACTTTCTCTATTCCTCAACACAGTAGAAACATATTGATCATAATGACTGACCCTAACTCAGATTTTGTAATTCTGTACAAGAATTGTTTACAGTGAGTGCTTATGCCATAAGAAGTTTCAAGCATCTTACCTGCGTTCAAAAATATTTTTCGTTTTCGCTGAACCTGTCTTAGTATATAGACTTATTACCTGGTGGTGTGATCCATACTATTTTCCTATATCATGTTTGTTCTCTTGTCTTATGACTTGTCGAGTTTGACTCCTATTTTTCATATATAAATGCTTTACCAAATAACTGTATGATCGGATTGTTCAAAATGCCTTCCTCATGACCTTGGGTTTTCCGTTTTTGATTTTGAATTCCTCATAGCACGACACACTGATTATCGCTCACAAATACACTACTGCATACATATGTTTCTTGTTCCCAATTACTTGCTGATATAATAATAGAACTCTAATATATTTGCTATATACGTTTACAGATCACAAAGATATTCCCATATATATTCTCATTGTAGGCTTTATCTGTATATACATCTCTAACTACGACAATTGTGATTGTAATTATTAACTACTTATAATTGTGGACTACCAAATCGAAAAGAAACTCAAACATGTCAATTCCTGATAATTTAACTAACGTCCTATATGTTTTTCTTGTGTTTATAGATTAATACATTAATTTGTTTGCCGCTACAATGTAATAACTTTATCGTTATCTTTGAAATTGATGTTTTTGGTCCACCACAATAGTTATGATAACCTTCATCTTCTCATTGGATTATTGTAAAGTTTTATAAATATTGCGAAGTAGTACTGGTGCAACAATGGGATTACTATGGTACAATATGTAGATAGGGGTGTCATTGATATTTGTTTAGTGATGGTACTAAAATAAGGAAAAATAAGCATCTCAGAAAACAAGTTTTGTTGTCAACATTTTGTTAGATAGCCTGCTCTCAGCACTTTTTTGGGTGTTCTTGTCTTGTTTTTTTACCTTCCATTCTCTTACAAGCTCTGATTTCCATATGGAAGGTACGCATAACAAGTAGAGTGTAATAATCTGAACCTAATACAATTACCTTAAAGCCTTTTAATATCTATTGAATGAGGGGTATGTATAAGTACAATTGCATTAATAATTTGCGAACGAAGGATCATGATATGTTAAAACAGTGGATCTAACTTAAGTTGAATTGCTTACATGAGATCGATCGACATCTAAGTATTTCAACGACTTCTGGAGCAGAAATGTGAAGTTTAACATAAAGGTATCGAAACTGGCTAACCGTCCTTAGGAGGCGGATGTGTTTGCTGTTGATAGAGATTTATGTTTCATTCACACAATTCCATACAAAGACTGCTTCGAACTGAGATCTACAAAATCCTCAATACCCCCAACCTTGGTATTTAGTTCATTCTGAACGTTTTTTGAACAACATATTGTTCCAGTACATTCGAAGCTTTAATCTAACTTTCGAAAGCTGTTGATATTTCGTAGCACTTTGTTGGACGTACAACTTGACCAAGGCACTATCTTATCGGATAAACGAGTTCCAATTCCCTTGGTAAGTTACCACTGAATCACAACATTCCTCACTATATTATTGGATTGAATTAATTGGCCTGATGGTAGTTTAAATACTCGAGAAATTTCTTGAAAAGTTCAGGTTGTAATCTGTGTACGATCCTTTCTGCAAATTTCAGATTTGTATTTTCATGTGGTTATTTCTTTGGGTTTTCCTGAATGTAACGTTAATACCCAACTCTTCGTATAATTACACAATATGTTCACCCTTTGGTTTATTTGAAACTATTTTATCTTGATTTCGGGGTTTTAACCACTGATGTAACACGGTTTTGTCTTCGCCGGCTCCATTATATTTTGTTTCACTTGATTTTATATTTTGGAAGCTGCCGCAATGAGCGACCGATCAGTTGATGATTTTTATTTGATCTTATATATTCAAAAAGTAAAGGACATTCATTTTCTTATTTTTTATAAACGCATGTTGATATTGACGGAAAATTTGTTGCATGATTTATGAGCTTTTACGCACTTATTATCTTGTGGATTTATTGCTCATCTTTGGACCGAATGGAAATGATCTATTCCACTCTAAGATAGAAAATCATAGCTTGCTGGATAAAAACCCACCTTTTCTGTCAATAAACTGTCTTGTAAGTATCTAGTGGCTATACAGATCTGGCTGGAACTTTTCAGTACCATTCCATCACCGGGATGTTGTGTTCTTGACTGGTTGGCCCAGTAGTTGAGTGACTGTCATATTAATTTTTACGCAGAAGTTTACTCCTGAGTTTTCAAACTTCTGGACATCACACTTCTTATTTAAACTTTTGGAGGTCTCATCAAAACGTTGCTATACAATAATAATAATAATTTATTATGAAATAACAGTTTGTTACATGAGGCATGCCGGTTTACAGGCAAGATCAAATTGTTAAAGAAGTTACAATTTTCACTGTTGAAAATTATTCAGCTGGGTTAATATTTCATAAGCTATGAATGTAAATTGATTTCTTAAGGAACATGTCAATATCACACTTGGCGCACTTTATGGAGGTAGCGTTGCAACATGCAACTGATGGTCGAAAATAGATACATGCGAAGTTGGGGGCTTTTAGAAGCTTCGAACTTGTATCCTTCTAAAATACCGGAAGCTTTAATAACGGTGTAGGACGAAGTCAACTCCGCCTGTAGATCCTCCGTGGGTTACTGCCGGTCCCAAGCCCGGGTAAAGGAGGGGGTTGGACATGGGGTTAGCGACCCCATCCCGTAGAAAATCAACTCCCTAAAAAAACGCTAACCAGAAAAAATCATTCAAACCATTCAAACTCTGCCCTGGGAGTAGAAGGAATAATTATGACGTCTCATGATGAAAGCCGATTTCCTTCAGAAGTCATGAGGCCGATGCACCTTCTTACAACCAGAGCGACAATTTTTATAGGTACATGGAATGTCCGGACAACGTGATAGACTGGAAGAGTCTTCCAAATTGCTGTAGAAATGAGAAAATAAAACCTGGAGGTGCTTGGTATCAGCGAAACACATTGGACGCAGGTTGGAAAACAACGACTATCTTCAGAGGAACTTCTGCTATACTCTGGTCATGAAGAAGAAAATGCTCCACATACACAAGTAGTGGCATTGATGCTGTCCAGAAAAGCACAAAATGCACTTATTGGATGGGAATCTCATGGACCAATGATCATCAAAGCCTCCTTCAAAACAAAGAGAGAGGGCATTACAATGAACGTCATTCAATGCTATGCGCCTACCAATGACTACGATGAAGACACTAAAGACCAATTCTATGACAGGTTGCAGTCGATCGTCGAGAAGTGCCCAACCAAGGACCTGACCATTCTGATGAAAGATTTCAATGCCAATGTTGGAAAGGACAACACTGGATACGAAGACGTCATGGGACAATATGGACTGGGAGAATGGCACGAAAATGGTGAGAGATTTGCAAACCTATGTGCCTTCAATAAACTGGTCATAGGTGACACTATATTCCCACACAAAAACATACACAAAGCCACTTGGATTTCACCGGATCACACTACACAGAATCAAATCGACCATATCTGCATCAACAAAAAGTTCAGGAGGACGATGGAGGATGTGAGAACCAGAAGAGGAGCTGACATAGCATCCGATCATCATTTGCTGGTCGCCAAGATGAAACTAAAATTCAAGAAGCACTGGACAGGCCTTTCATGATCTACTCAATGGAGAGGGAACTACCATGGAGAGCAACTGGAAAGGTACCAAGGAGGCAATCGTTTCAACGTGTCAGGAGGTTCTGGTTCAAAAGAAGCACCATCACAAGGAATGGATCACTGTTGGTACACTGGATAAGATTAAAGCAAGGAGGAACAAGAAGGCAGCAGTCAATATCAGCCGAACCAGAGCGGAAAAAGCCAAGGCACAAGCCGAATACACAGAGGCAAACAAACAAGTGAAGAGGAGCATCAGAACCGACAAACGTAAATATGTTGAAGATTTAGCGATGACAGCAGAAAAGGCTGCAAGAGAGGGAAACATGAGATAACTGTATGATACAACAAAGAAACTTGCTGGAAATTACCGTAAGCCAGAAAGACCAGTGAAAAGCAAGGAAGGCAAAGTAATCACCGACATTGAAGAACAACGAAACAGGTGGGTAGAACACTTCAAGGAACTCTTGAATCGACCAGCTCCACTGAACCCACCCAACATCGAAGCAGCACCCACAGACCTTCCAATCGATGCTGACCCACCAACAATTGAGGAGATCAGCATGACTATTAGAGAAATCAAGATCGGCAGAACAGCGGGACCAGACAACATCCCGGCAGAGGCACTGAAAGAAGATGTAGCAGCAACTGCAAAGAAACGCAACATTCTCTTCAGTAAGATTTGAGATGAAAGACAAGTACCAACAGACTGGAAAAAAGGACTTCTGATCAAGACAACAAAGAAAGGCGATCTCAGCAAGTGCGACAATTACAGGGGCATCACTCTCCTCTCAATACCAGGAAACGTCTTCAACAGAGTATTGTTAAACCGGATGAAGGATTCCGTGGACACCCAACTTCGAGATCAACAAGCTGGATTTCGTAAGGATAGATCGTGTACAGACCAAATCGCAACTCTACGTATCATTGTGGAACAATCAATCGAATGGAATTCATCACTCTACATCAACTTCATTGACTACGAGAAGGCATTTGATAGCGTGGACAGGACGACACTATGGAGGCTTCTTCGACACTACGGCGTGCTTGAGAAAATAGTCAATATCATACGGAACTCCAATGATGGACCAAACTGCCAAATCGTCCACGGAGGACAACTCACGGACTCGTTTCAAGTAAAGACCGGTGTTAGGCAAGGTTGCTTACTCTCACCCTTTCTCTTTCTCCTGGTCATCGACTGGATCATGAAGACGTCAACAACTGGAGGAAAGCACGGAATACAGTGGACAGGCAGGATGCAGCTTGACGATTTAGACTTCGCGGATGATCTGGCTCTTCTATCACAAACGCAACAACAAATGCAGGAGAAAACGACCAGTGTAGCAGCGGCCTCAGCAACAGTAGGTCTCAATATAAACAAAGAGAAAAGCAAGACTATCCGATACAATACAATATGCACCAATCAAATTACACTTTATGGAGAAGCTTTGGAAGATGTGGAATCCTTTACATATCTGGGCAGCATCATTGATGAACACGGTGGATCAGATGCAGATGTGAGGGCGCGGATCGGCAAAGCAAGAGCAGCATACCTACAACTGAAGAACATCTGGGGCTCAAAACAATTGTCAACCAACACCAAGGTTAGAATTTTCAATACAAATGTCAAGACAGTTCTACTGTATGGGGCGGAGACGTGGAGAACTACGAAAAGCATTATCCAGAAGATACAAGTGTTTATCAACAGCTGTCTACGCAAGATACTTCGGATCAGATGGCCAGACACTATCAGCAACAAGTTACTGTGGGAGACAACAAACCAGATTCCAGCAGAGGAAGAAATCAGGAGGAAGCGCTGGAAGTGGATTGGGCTCACTTTGTGGAAATCATCCAATTGTGTCACAAGACAAGCCCTCACATGGAATCCTGAAGGTCAAAGGAGAAGAGGAAGACCAAAGAACACAATACGCCGAGAAATAGAGACAGACATGAGAAGAATGAACAAGAACTGGATAGAACTAGAAAAGAAGGCCCAGGACAGAGTGGGTTGGAGAATGCTGGTCGGCGGCCTATCCTCCATTGGGAGTAACAGGCGTAAGTAAGTGAGAGGTAAGTAAGTAAGGACGAAGTCACCCGTGCCATATATCTGTTTTCGGTGGAGTATCTGCAGGAGGCTGAAAAAGGTGTAAGAAAAAGGAAGGACGAAAAGCAGAGCACACAATATTTATGGAGGAATAGTTAAGGTATAACCATTTAGTCTATTTGTTTGTTACTGAAGTATTTATTAGGTAAGAACATATTAATGTGTTAAAGAAAAATAAGTGTGGGCAAGGTGTGAGTGGATAAGGTACTGTATAAATGAAGGTAGTTCAGAAGGAAGTATGGAATTGTGTAATTATAAAATAAAGTGCTGAAAACAGTATTCCGATACAAATGACTGTCTCTCTTTACTTTAGAAGCTGTTTGAACCCTTTTTTGTGTTTAGATTTTATAGGGTAAAGAATGGGCTTCGTTTTTAGCCAATTGTCTAGTTTGCTTGTATTAGGATTACTCGGTAGGAAGTGGAACCAATTCAGCTTTTTTTAACATGATTCAAAGTGGTATTTTGCACGAATAATTTCGCATCAATACCGTTGGTTCGTGACATCCCATTAGACATAAGGAGCCGTAATTAATATGTTCTGCTCCACAGACACGGGTGGATTGAAGTTATCTCCCCACCATCATGTTTTCTGGTCAGTAACGCCACCCTCCCTCCTTTTATGATGTTAGGCTCTCTTACGTTTGTGGTCGGTATGAATATTGCTTTTATCAAGGACCATATATGGAATACACTGTCTCTACAAGTTCCATGTTACAAGCAAATCAGATGGTAATAGCATTTGTATTATGGGTTAGATATCCACTTAATATATTGTACTACTATGAAGATAGCTAATGGTAAAGGTTATAAGAGACAAGTCAGATTATATGTGATTAGGAGATGGTAAGGGCTAATAGCAAACCAGAGGATATGAAGGAGAATATTGTAAAATTTTCAGGGTAGGAAAAATAAAACATTGAACAACTCACAAGAATTTAGGACATATGAGCTTCTTTTGATCGGCCTTAATTGGTCAGTATCCATAAGATTAGTGAGTTATCTGTCTACTTGTAATAAGAAAAATAAAAGGACATGACACTTAGGAAGAATAATTTGAATTTATCCATTAGAGAGATTCAGAAACTGAAAATGAGGGTTAGAAGCGGAAGGCCATGGTTAATAATCAATAAATAGTGGAGAAGGATAAAGCATGTTTTCTTTAGTTTTGCTATATTCATACTAACGACAAAGGAGTTCGTTATATTCTTCTTCCTTCTAGATATTGGGCGTTTCATAATAAAGTGCCTCATTGGTAGGCGGGAGTTCAAGGAATAGTTGGTGAAGTTCTTTAGGGTTTAGTAACAGGGTTATTAGCCTTTTAAATTTGGTAAAGGTGTCACAGTTACGGATAGGTATTGGCAACCTGTTCCACAATAAACTATACCGAACTGTAAAAAACCTACAACGCATTTATTTTTGGTGTTTTTCGGTAAATAGTGTATATGCATTGTTTCTTAGTCTATAGGCTAGGTCATTGATCACAGTTGGGCAGGAGGTTAGGAATGACAGTCCATTTATTGCTTTGTAGAGAAATATCAGATTGTTCCTTAATCTACGGTGCCATAAAGGTTCTAAAGAGAGGTGTTTACATCTACTTGTGTAATCAAGAGTGGTGTCACATCCTAGCAGTTGGCGTGTAAAGCGTCTTTGAACATCTTCTACTCTTATTTTGTCAGTGGTATTCATATTAGAGAAGATAAAAGAGCAGTATTCTAGGGAAGATCGTACACATATTTTGTAAAGGGTAAGCTTAGCATCTGTTGTGAAGAAATTTTTTGTTATGAAGCCAATTAGACGTCTAGCTTTAGAAATAATAGAGGAGGCGTGTGCTTTAAAGTTTAGGCTTCCTGTGTAGTTTATTCCTAGATCGTGTACTGAATTAAATGTCTGGACATTACTTTTATTTAAGTAAAGTTGGGGTTCATAGGGGTGCTTTCCAAAGTGTATGATCCCGCATTTGTGGAGGTTAAATGGTAATTGCCACTTTTCGCTCCAGATAGTTAGGTTATTGAGATCATGTTGAATCAGGGGTACACTTTCACTTAGAACCTCAGGCTTATAGCTGTATACTATTTTGAGATCATCAGCATATAAGTATGGTTTCCCAGATTTTATGATGTTACATATATCGCTTATATACATGAGAAACAAAAGTGGGCCTAATACACTTCTCTGGATGACATTTGATGTAGTGTATTTTGTTTACGTGCTTTCCTCAGATTACGGAAAATTATGACATCTGAAGTTAAAAAAACCTTTTCAGTCCATATTTTGATGGAACTTGAAAAGTTACTTCGGTGGGACTATAATTTATATACGACCTTTGACCTACTTGGAGTGACCTTGAGGCAATTCACTACTTACCAGTTTCAAAAGAGTGCTGCATGAGGAATTAGGAGTGGGATTTAGAGTTTGAATTTAAGATTATGCATTAAATGTCTTTATCATCAACTGATATCATCTATAACGCCTGAATGATATTTAATTATATGGATGGATGAATTTCGGGCTCCAGCCCAACACTTGCTACCTTTGATTACATTGGTACGGCCATAAGCTATAGTCTTGCCGTTATTTCCTCATTTTCCCTTACATAAAGGAGTTCACCACAGTTCTAAAATGAGTTCAGACAATGACAATCGAGAATGTAAGTGAATTTGTAATGGCTTTTGTTCTGCTGCTTTCTACCTGATTTATCTTCTGGACCATCGGTACCCAGAACATTCTTAGTACTCTTTTAGTAACATCCTTTCTAGTTCATCTTGGTTTCTATCCATCCAACGTTACGTTGATTCAGTCCGGAGAGTAATGTAATGGTATTAGTGCTCGACTACACAATCCTTGAAGATGAAGATACGATAACTGAGAAAATGCACACTCAACATCCATCACTTGGAGAAGGTCAGAAACGGTGAACACGAGAACTCTTAATCGATGTTAGATATCTTGGCCATATGGGCATAGTCACTCTGTAACTTCTAGCTTTTCATATTAAGCACGTTAAACATTCTCTAGTCCAAATATGTTCTTCAGAAGTCCTAAACACCACATCACTGAATAACACGTGAAACAAGTCAGTACAGACAGTGATGCGAATTCCATGTAAGACCTCATGGACTAAGTAGTCATATCATGTGAAGTCTATGATTTTGGACTAAGTCTACTACTCCGATAATAGAGATGAATGGGCTTAAAAACGACCTGGAAACTAGTAAACCTCACCAATTTAGGCCGATAGGAGGAAAGATACCTTGGGTAGAACCGATTCAGACATTGGCATTAACCAATTATTAAAAACCGTATATCTCAAACACGGACGATGCTGACAGTGACTTTGAGTGGAAGTGTGTTCGATAAAATGAGCATGTAGTGTAAAGCGAGATACCTAACCTGGCTAGTGACGATCGCTGAATGGCTGCCGTCAGCCAGTTTATACGTAGTGAAGCTAACGAAGTTAGTATAGATTACCAATATAGTGACTTATGTGAGTTGTCGGGGTCTATTCGAGTTGGACGGCAGTGATGTGGGCTTTTGGTTTACATCAAAGTTATATCTCATGGTTGCTACCTAGCGTGGATTACCCTTTCATGATATCCAAGTAATTTAACTACTTTGGTGACTGTATCAAACACGACATTACTAAAGAAATGCGTTGGTAGGAATAACACTGTAGATTTCAGACTAAGGCTTGGAATGAAAAATAACTGTCTAGGCAGTTTAGATATGCGCTATTGTCCAGATGAAACTAAAATAAGGCAATTTGATAAATGACGGCTCTAAGCAAATATTACCACCTAGTTATTCAACCAATAACTGTTCAATTAGTAGTCAAATCAAGTGAAACAAACAAACGTTATTCTATCATTTCTGAACAGACCATGGACAGGTGCGTTCGAAAGATGATATTTGGCTGCGTTACAGCACAGTGTTTCCAATTCTGAAACAGTGCTCCAATACACAATCAAGCAGCACAATCAAAAAAGGGGAACGAGTCAATAAGGCTGCCATCAAGACAAAGTGTCAACTAAAACAACATAAATGTAGTTCAGGAAAACCATGTAAACTCAGTGAAGGCGTAAGTAAAACAAAAACTAAAATAAAACACAATTAGTACCATCTCCAACGTAATCAAAATGATCAACATACTATACATGTAGAGGAATCAAGAGGAACGGGCTGCAAGTGTATATGTGATATTTTTGCTTGCCGAAGAACAATATCACTATTGAATGCTGAAAAGTCACTGCCTTAGCGCGAATATTTGTTACTACATGCTGAAAATGCTGTGCGTACAATCTAGAAAAGTAAGGAATGTAGGACCATGATGTGTAATTACATTTTATTTTGAATGACAGTGCTTCTCTATATCATTTCATGCAAACTATTAATGCTACCCAGTTGAGCGGCGACTTGATATTTATTAGCCAATAGAAAAGCCGATCAGCACTGAAAGCCAGGGAACTTACTTGGTGATCAATTAACGAATATTCTTTTTGCTATCATATCTCTTCACAATGTTATTATGTAAAATAAGCATGGTTCTTCTGTATTTTGTTCTTGCTTTGTGATTTATCACAACTCACTGAACTTCCAAAATGCACAATACAATAAGATAAAGAGTGTAAAATCATACTTTGTCTCCTAGCCTAAAACCTGAACATTCTGGCAAATGACATCTGGACTTGGTTGCACACCGACTTTAAGATAACGTGAACTACGGGTAGATCAAGAAAGAGTATAAACTTTGAACTTAGGCATAACCGTCAAACTGTTTGTTCCCTGGAATCTACGTCTGAGAAGTAGGAAAGCAATCTTGATAATTTAAAAGTCCGGTTACTGTTTTTCCTTTCACAACTGAAGAGTGGACGAATTTAGTCATCAAAAGTTGAGACAGTCGAAAAGTAACAAACAGAGTAATTACCCTCACTACCATGGTGACTGAAACGGTCCACACATGTTAAGAGACAAGAGTATCCATTTGAACCAGGTAAGGGTCCTACCAGATCCGGATGAACATGGTTGAAACGAGCATCGGGAGTTGTAAACGAGCCAAAGGGACATTTTTTGTGCCTATCCACCTTAGTTTTCTGACTGCTTACACACGAGTGTGCCCACTCCCTCATTTCTTTATTCATACCAGGTCAGAAAAATTGTTCTGCTATGATCTTGATGATTGCACAAACACCTGGATAAGGTTTCTGCAATGTATTGAAGGCGACGTGTCGATAGAGTTTCGGCACAATTGGACGTTCCCTACATGTAGATGTGTCACATCGTAAGTTTTTACCTGTCCTCAACCGTTTTTTACATGTAGTTTCAGGGTTGTCGAAGATAACTGCTGAAGATCAGTGTCTTCTTCTTGAAAATGGACGAGTTTGGTAAGGCTGATGTCTTGGCAGTTATATGAATGTGTTGTATATCCGAAACAAACTGCGGAATATAGTCCAGTTGTCGAGACTCTCGAAGTGAGTATTTGTCTGAAGATGAGCTAAAAGAGAAAGTAAGAGGATTTTGATTGGTGCACAGGGTGAATTCTCGACCTTCGATAGTGTTGAAAGCTTCCTACAGCACAATACGTAGCCAGGAGTTCCCTACCGAAAGTGCTGTACCTTGATTCAGTGTTTAGCAACCGTCTCAAGAAGAATTCCAAAGGTTGTCAGGTGTGGTCAACCCACTGTTGCAAGACTCTTCCGATTGCTGAGCCGCATGAGTCTACTGCGATAATAATGGTTGCTTCTGTGTCCTGGTGTGCGAGCACGGTTGCTTTGGAGATTAGTTCCTTAACTGCGAAGGATGCTTTTTTCGCGGTATCGTTCAAATTGATGGATACCGCACTTCCACGAAATTGGCTTGTTAAAGGTCTCACAAGAAACATGCATTTCGGTAGATGAGTCCATTCAAACTTGTGCGGTCAGCATCAAATGTCGAAGACTTACAGAGCTATGGATTTCGAGGATTCATTTACCGCTACACTGACAAGCAATACAGGAGAATCAGGAGAGATGTGGCCAAGATCTGTCACAACTCACATGGCTTTCTCTACCCGAAGAGAACGCTAATAAGTTTCAGCAACAATTTACTCTCTAGAGGACATCCATTACATTAGAAAAGGAAAGAACTCTCATTAAAACTCGTACAAAATTCTTAGCTGTTCAAAACAAAAAGTTATGTAATTCATTACCATAAGCTGTATTGATGAGATCCTTTTTAAATCTTTCAAAAGAAAACTGGGCAACTACTTTAGTTCTGTAGTTACCAAGAGGGATTACTTGAAGCGCTACACTCGTACCACTTCCATCATTAACCAAATTACTTAATCCGCTGGTTTCTATTAAAAACGCAACAAGGGTGATGTTCCTCAGTAACGAATAACACACTCCAGCTTCATAGATGCAAATCCCGAGGAGCAAATATTTCTTTACATCTGCTTAATAAATTTTAGATTGAAACCCATTTTTCAGTTAACGTTCCTTCAGACTCCTGAGATATGAATAAGCAGATTTTATATTTTTCCACCTAATACAGAGGTTCTTGAATTGAAGACACACTTCATCATGTCTTCATACCTATAAAGCTAAACGAAAACATAAAGAACGCTAACTCCTTTGGCGGGAACGATACCAAGTTCAAGGTTTACACAAGATGATGGGGTGGGTTGTACTAATTTCCTTCTTTACATTTATAACCAGTCACTTTCTCAAAATAACGACAAAGGGCCTGGTTCTCCGTGGTGGTATTATACTTTCATTACTAGACAATAATCGGATTATATTGATAACAATATGAGAAGTCATACACTTCCCACGTATGTTCGAAGCAACGTACGTTACTTATGAACTGGATGTACATCCGATCAGACGGTACACATCAACAAATTAAGAAATGCGTTGTAAATCAGCCGGCCTAGTGCGATTGTATTTCTGTATGATTATTGTCACGTTACGTAAGACTTACAGTAATCTTTGCCAGATAGTTCTATCTACTACAGAGAAGGAACAGAAAGCTAGTTTTGAAATGTTACGTACATCATCCGCCCGTCCATGGTAAAGCATAGGCTACACCCGAACTTACCACAGGTCTTTTGGTGAAACCATGGAGTCTTAACCCAGACTTGGTCTAGAAGTTAAGGTACTCAAGCACCCAACTTTAAGACGAAATTGACCAATTTCGGAACAGTCCCGATCAAGTCTATGGATGGGTTCTAAGAAAATGTGGCAGAAATCTATAATTAGCTCAGTCTTTGGATTTTTGCTTAAAATTTATCTGAAATCACCGTAAAGTGGGAACTTTTCCTTAAATTTCCACACGCATTAAGAAAATCCTGTAATGTAACACTTTTTTTCCTAAGAAAATGCTAATTAAGTTTTCATATAGCTAATAACTACACTATTTTGTGTCGTTATGAACCAGAATAGTATTATTCTGTTCGGAACGTTTTTGCAGCACGACTGTGTATTTAGACCTTTTCGACTAATGTCTAGATTTATTGTTCCTGATTAATAAAAAAAGTCTGGATTCGTTCCCAAAAAATAATGTATCATCTTATTTCACTAGTTGGTTTCAAGTATGTTCTAGACTTTCATGTGTGGTTTTGTGGGCTTGTATTAATGCTTTTATTTATGTCTCCGTATGCTTTGTAAGTTGTTGACTTCTGTTTTTTTTCCTGTTATTTTTCAGTCTTATGTCAACTCGCTAGACTCCTAGCACCAGCTATACACACTATAATCTCTGATTTGACCGTCTCAAGCGGTTTTGTAATTGATAGAAAAGCATTGTTATTGTCATGATTTTACATCTCTTTTTGCTGGTCTTTCTTACGTTTGTTAGAGGGGAAATTGTGAATGATGTCATCTTACCATCTAAATGTGAAGGTTGGGCACTGATTTGGTCTAAAGTGTAGTTTGCAAGTTACTTGTAACAGAAATTCTGTCACGTCTTCAAGAAACCAAGTCAAGTGATGCTTTGAACGTGAGATCTGTCCAAGGGGATTCAAAGAAGGTTAAATATGAAACATCGTTGGTCTTTACCTTGGTTTACTTTATCACTTATTAGAGAACTTAGACTTTATGAAGTTCTGGAAGATCCTCCTATTTGCAACAGGTTACTTCAGTACAAAGTTCATAAAGAGCGTCAAGACAGTAGCAGATTTGATAAAGGTACACCCCAGACGATGAAGTCCCTTACGGAACTGGTGTATGTCTCTCTTAATGCTTCCTTAATCTTGATAGAAACCGTGGCGTTGATGTGAAGCTGGATGTCCCTTTTGAGCTGTGGGATAAACCATCAGTAGAAGTAACAACCTTATTCAAGGAGGTAAGTCTACTGAGTAGTGCTTAATTTAGAAGTGTATCCCACTCGTTAATGAATACCAAGACATTATAGAAGAATGGTTTTACAGCAATCAAGATATAAATCTTTATGATTACCTTTGCCGTGAAAATGTTCTAGACAAATCTTCTCAAGGTTAGCACTTTTTCTTAAACGTGAATTTTTTGTTTATTCGTGATGATCAGTCTCAACAAAATGTTTCTCATATGTGACATTTATATAACCTTTTATGGAGTTGAATATGCACTTTTACTTTATATTTCAAGTAAAATTATAAATTCCCCGGTCAGTGAAATATAACCTAGTTTCGTTTAATGCCACCGAGTTCTAAATCCAATGCACGAAATCAAATTATTAACTACGTATATTGTGTGAAAGAAAGGGATATTATGTCGCTACCAAAATCATATTGGTCAAGAAAAGGTTCGGAACTTGAGTGAGTAAATGAACTCCCGACCGTTGCTGCCACCTTGGCGTGGTGGTCGGGCTTGCCTATCGTGATGATGCAATCGAGCTATGCTGGCTGAAACAATCGTTCCTCAAGGTCCTACCATGCCAGACAGGTCGGTTGAAGAGCGGTGAGACTAAAAGCAGCAATCCCAAGGTCCGAAGGCGAAGTCGTACTGCTGACTGTACAGAGGTGTGAAAGCAGTAAGGTGTTTCCTTCAGACAACAAGCATGACAGCGATGCTGCCTTCCCACAAGGAGGGGTGGGGTTAGAAAAGGTCGACCCTAAAAATGCACACCTCGCCTTATCCCACGGATTTCCGTCTCCGGCGGTAAGGTTTTTTTTGAAGAACGGAGCTAACACGTCAAAAATCCCCCACAAAAAGGCCGTGCGTGACCGACCTCAAGCAGTTGTCCCTTGGGCACTGCGGTCACGCTCCCAGGTCGTTAAGACCAACACTAATCCAACTTCTTTTTCAGGTCCCTCAAGAAATACCCTTCCACGGTGTGGGCAGCCGGGAGGTGATATTAGCCCTCATACCCGTAACTGCACACGAGATCAAGTTGGTCACTTTCAAATCCTTCCTACACCTCCTAATAACTCTCTTATCTCCACGACTAACCCTTCCCACGTCTTTTATCTCCTCGCACCGCTAGGGCAAACGATTCGAGTACACAGAACGTTATTCCTGGTCTCCTGAAACCACGCTCCAAACTACATGTAGGAACTTTTAATGTCCGAACATTGTGCCAAATAGGACAACAGGCTTCCTTAGCTAGGACTCTAGAATCTTACACCATCGATGTGTGCTGCGTCTCCGAAACGCGCATACAAGATCCGAGTAGTGTCATTCATTTGACCTCACCTAATCAAAATAAAGTTTCATCTCGATACATGCTTCGTGTATCTGGAAGCCCTGATGCTGCTTCCTGTGGCCTCGCTGGAGTAGGTATAGCATTAAGTCCTAGGGCAGAACTAGCTCTTTTAGACTGGATCACAGTAGACAGTCGTCTATGCGCTGTCCGACTAAACGGATCAGTAAGGACCCGGAAATATAAGGAAACTCGTCGTTGCCTCTTCGTCGTCTCTGCCTACTCTCCCACTGACTGCAGCTCAGACAATATAAAAGATAAGTTTTACAGGAAACTTTCTGACCTTCTCCGAAAAGCTAGGCGTTCTGATGTAGTAATAGTGGCTGGTGAATTTAATGCTCAAGTAGGTAAACTAAGTGAAAGGGAAAGACACCTGGGTGGATCTTATGGTGTCGTGGCAAAAAGAACAGATAATGGCGACCGTCTGTTGCAGCTGTTCTCAGATGACCGCCTACTTCTTGCAAATACTAACTTTAAGCATAAGGAAAAACATCTTTTGACATGGCGACCCCCGAATTCGTCCCAACGTTGGACCCAATTAGATCACATCGCTATCAGCCACCGATGGAGGGGCTCGATAGAAGACTATCGCTCATTCTGGAGCACATGTTTAGACTCAGATCATGCTCTAGTGCGAGCACGTATCTGTCTGCGTCTTACTGGACGTAGGAAAGACACTGCAGGGAAGCCTCTAAGGGTTCTACTTAATGATAAGCAAGCTAAGAATATATTTCAGGAACAACTGGAAAAACAGTTAGACAGACATGTAAGTTGTGCCTACCCCGAGGCAACGTGGAATGACATCCGAAAAGCTATGGAAACAGCAGTGATATCCGCTAGTAAGGTAAGCCATAAGGTCAGGGAGAAAAAATGGATCTCAACAGCATCTACCGTATTGATAGACGCTCGAAAACTCACCCCACCAGGCTCTGAACATAACGAAGAGCGGAGTCAGCTTAAGCGAAGGCTAGTAAGAAGCCTACGTAATGATCGTGAACAGTGGTGGGTAGCGAAAGCAAGAGAGATGGAAAAGGCAGCGGCAATAGGTAACAGCAGACAGCTATTCAGACTTATTAAAGAAACCGGCATTAGGAACCCAACTATTAGAGAAACTATCTCAGACAAAGATGGACATGTTATTTATTCTTAATCCAGGAGATTGGATCGATGGGCAGAACACTTTAGGGATCAGTTCGATAGAAGACTATCGCTCATTCTGGAGCACATGTTTAGACTCAGATCATGCTCTAGTGCGAGCACGTATCTGTCTGCGTCTTACTGGACGTAGGAAAGACACTGCAGGGAAGCCTCTAAGGGTTCTACTTAATGATAAGCAAGCTAAGAATATATTTCAGGAACAACTGGAAAAACAGTTAGACAGACATGTAAGTTGTGCCTTCAGTGTGGCCTTCAACCACACTTCAGTTACCCACGATCCCCAGTCGTCCTGAATGGCAAATTGAGGTAAGTCCTCCAACTCTCTACGAGGTTAAAAAAGCTATAGGAAATCTAAAGCGAGGGAGAGCCGCAGGCCCTGACAGGTTTACCCCTGAGATTTTTAAGGATGGTGGTCCAGTACTAGCAGCGAGATTGACTGAGGTCTTAGGTAGAATCTGGGAACTGGATGTAATTCCATCTAACTGATTGTGCCAGTCTATAAGAAAGGACAAAAGTCCTCCTGTGACAATCACAGAGGGATCAATTTGACTAATATAGTGTCTAAAATATTAGCTTCAATAATACTAGGTCGCCTAACCAAAGCTCGTGAAGAGCAGACTAGAGAAAACCAAGCTGGTTTTCGACCTGGACGTGGTTGCATAGACCAGATATTCACCCTACGTCAGGTCCTAGAACATAGACACGAATTCAGACGTCCCACAATAGTAGTATTTCTTGACCTTAAGGCGGCATTTGACTCCGTTGATCGTGAGGTTCTATGGCAGTGTTTGTCACTGAAAGGAGTACCGAAGAAGTACATTAACCTCATAAAGGCTCTCTACTCGAACACAACTGGTCGAGTTAGAGCCTATGGCGAACTGTCATCAGAACTGATTACCACAAGTGGCGTTCGTCAGGGCTGTCCACTCTCCCCATTCTTGTTTAACTTTGTCATTGACATACTTTTAGAGATAGCACTTTCATCAGCTAAACCTCCAGGAGTTGAACTTTTACTGGGAGATTCACTTGTTGACTTAGAATACGCCGACGACATAGTTTTACTCGGTGAAGACGCTGACAACATACAGAGTCTTCTGACCACTATAAGCAACTATGCAGGCATGTTCGGGATTCGATTCTCTCCCTCGAAGTGCAAAATGTTACTTCAGGATTGGGTTGTATCGACACCTGAACTAATGATAGGGAGTGAAGTAGTTGAGCGTGTTGACAGCTTCACTTATCTTGGGAGTCTCATCAGCCCTTGTGGTCTGGTATGTGACGAAATCTCAGCACGGATAGAGAAGGCTCGTCTAGCTTTCGCCAACTTGCGTCATTTATGGCGTAGGCGAGATATCCGTCTAGCAACCAAAGGACGGGTTTACTGTGCAGCAGTTCGCTTTATGGCAGTGAAACATAGCCAATAAGAGTAGAGGATATTCGTAGGCTACTAGTGTTCGATCATAGGTGTATTCGAAGCATTGCTCGTATATCCTGGGACCACCGGGTAAGTAATGCAGTTGTTAGGAAACGAGTACTAGGTAGGGATGGCAAATCGATTGATAAAGTAGTGAAACTTCATCAGTTTAGATGGCTGGGACATGTGTTACGTATGCCCGACCACCGACTGCCCCGACGTGCAATGTTTCATGGTGTAGGAGTAGGTTGGAAGAAAGCTAGGGGTGGCCAGACCAAAACGTGGCATAAGTCCATGAAGTCACTGACAATTGGACTGAGTCATGTTGGTAGGTGTAGACTACCTGGTTGGGATTCGCGAGATGATAGCAACCGATGGTTAGAGACCTTGTATGACATGTCAGTCAGTCACAACGTAGAACTTCGTACGTACGTACATCAGTTCGAGTTGCCATACCACATTAGCACAGAGATGCAGTTGTCGATTCAAATCCCACAGTGGTAGAAGTAGTAGGAGTATAATCAGAAATCCAAAAGATTAGGGTTTGAAGAAATTATTGAACGAGTATAGTACAGTGAAATAAATTTGGAAAGAGAAAAAGATAAAGACATGAGGAATTCAGAAGATTAGAATTCGGTAGAACACAAAGAGTGGGTCCTTACTAATCCGTTTAGTCGGACAGCGCATAGACGACTGTCTACTGTGATCCAGTCTAAAAGAGCTAGTTCTGCCCTAGGACTTAATGCTATACCTACTCCAGCGAGGCCACAGGAAGCAGCATCAGGGCTTCCAGATACACGAAGCATGTATCGAGATGAAACTTTATTTTGATTAGGTGAGGTCAAATGAATGACACTACTCGGATCTTGTATGCGCGTTTCGGAGACGCAGCACACATCGATGGTGTAAGATTCTAGAGTCCTAGCTAAGGAAGCCTGTTGTCCTATTTGGCACAATGTTCGGACATTAAAAGTTCCTACATGTAGTTTGGAGCGTGGTTTCAGGAGACCAGGAATAACGTTCTGTGTACTCGAATCGTTTGCCCTAGCGGTGCGAGGAGATAAAAGACGTGGGAAGGGTTAGTCGTGGAGATAAGAGAGTTATTAGGAGGTGTAGGAAGGATTTGAAAGTGACCAACTTGATCTCGTGTGCAGTTACGGGTATGAGGGCTAATATCACCTCCCGGCTGCCCACACCGTGGAAGGGTATTTCTTGAGGGACCTGAAAAAGAAGTTGGATTAGTGTTGGTCTTAACGACCTGGGAGCGTGACCGCAGTGCCCAAGGGACAACTGCTTGAGGTCGGTCACACACGACCTTTTTGTGGGTAGTTTTTGTGTTAGCTCCGTTCTTCAAAAAAAACCTTACCGCCGGAGACGGATATCCGTGGGATAAGGCGAGGTGTGCATTTTTAGGGTCGACCTTTTCTAACCCCACCCCTCCTTGTGGGAAGGCAGCATCGCTGTCATGCTTGTTGTCTGAAGGAAACACCTTACTGCTTTCACACCTCTGTACAGTCAGCAGTACGACTTCGCCTTCGGACCTTGGGATTGCTGCTTTTAGTCTCACCGCTCTTCAACCGACCTGTCTGGCATGGTAGGACCTTGAGGAACGATTGTTTCAGCCAGCATAGCTCGATTGCATCATCACGATAGGCAAGCCCGACCACCACGTCAAGGTGGCAGCAACGGTCGGTTGTATGACATGGCTGAAAATCGTTTGCAATGGCGAAGGTGTATCCACTCTTTGTGTTCTCCGAAATTGTAATCTGAATTATTTGTGTCCTTTTTCTCTTTCCAAATTTATTTCACTGTATTATACTCCCTCAATAACATCTTCAAACCCTTATCTTTCACATAATACTTATACCCTTACTTCTACCAATATGGGATTTGAATCGACAACTTCATCTCTGTGCTAATGTGGTATGGCAACTCGAACTGATGTACGTACGTACGAAGTTCTACGTTGTAACTGACTGACTGACTGAGTAAATAAACTACCATATATTACACGCTTTTGTAACATTTAGAAACCACTAAACTTCACTTATGTAGATTTCTACAAAATTTGGGAATCCAAAGTCATCTTTTTTTACAAAATAAAAATCACCTGTAAGTACCAGCTCATCATGAAATGTTTGTATATAATGCTAAGTAAACATTTTCTTACAGATATCAAGTTAAAGTTATTTACTTCATTAATTTGTGCTAGACTTACCGACTGCTATAAACCCACGATGGAAAACTTGCCTTTAAGTACATAAATCCATATTTTCGTCTAGTTAACTCGCGTTTCACATACTGCTCACTCCATGCAGTTGTCAATCGTGACCACTAAAATCTTTCGATAACAATAACTTAGCATTTCCTTCACGCCACAATACATTTCTTTTTAACAAAATAATACGACAGACTCGATTAAAAACATGACTGCTGTTCATCAAGACATTTTCAAATGTTGTTGATTCGTTCGGTTTGAATAAATTTCAGGCGAAAAGCTAAGATTTCACTTTAAACATATTCGTGACATGATACTTCAAATTAACTTTTGAAACAATAACTAAGTCAAGTAGTCACAGGGTAAAATGGTATCACGCGTTATCTACGTACTAGAAAATGTTATCTTATTTTTTAAAAAACACATTGTTTTGATAAAATTGAAGGGAAGCCATATACAATAGTTCAGGTTATCACACTAAATAATCATTAAAACTAATACCAAATAAACTAGGAAATACAAATGTGAGTTAAACCTGATTGTATAAATCACCAATCCACTCAATAGCAAAAACAATCTGATACTGGAGATTTTAGGCTTCGTTCTACGTTAATCATGGGTCAGTGTGCAACGAGAGTCTAGTATGTAACTGTTTTGTGTACTGATGAATGAAATTTCACTGAAAGTATATGTTCCTCAAATCAATAAATGGTAAATATATCGTGAACATTAGTTCACTAATTTTTCAATACTTTGTGGGAACTAAATTAAGTCAATCTACGTACGCAACAGTCTCGTTAATGAACATTACAAAACCACAAACCAACCCCAAAATTCATTGTACTTCCTAACAGCAGTCATGATTAAGTCATTTACTGGAGATCACAGGCTACGGTTCTGTTAGTTCCTTCACAAAGATAACATCCTGTTAATAAAGGAAATGCCACTCAATTATTCCAGTGAGAATAACATCTTTGGAGATTTCTAAATTGTGTGTTAAGTGTGTTTTTGACCATGTTCGTGATAACTCTAAATATGACAAAACTTTTGCGGCTTGAGTTTACCATAAGGTAAAGTGCTGCACACCATTGTATTAAACTTTCAACGTGAAACTATGTCGACAATATGAAGTCACTAAGAAAAAACCCAGTAATAATGGACTTGGAGAAAATTCCAATGTAGTACGGGGAACAGTTGGCTTAGTTTATTAATTTTTTTCTTATCATTTTCTTAAATCAGTGGCACTATACCAAGTTTCAACGTGTACGTTTAACCGATCTGCTAGTCTTAGTTTTGCTCCTGCGACTTAATCTTTCGGTAAACTAACGAATTGGCATATTTTGTTTTTCAGGGTGCTTGAATGAAAAATCTCCAAATCAACCCAAACATTCACCAGGTTTGAACTAAGATTGTCTCCTTGCATTTTCAAAATACTGTTGATATCATACAAAACCTTTTATACGTGTTCAGCATTACCCCCTAAAAGTTTCTAGAATGCACGAATGTTTGTGACATTATTAGTAGTCAAAGATCATTTTTGTAGACTCGTAACCACCATAATTTTTTAATGTGCTTTCAACATCATACAAATTTGTAAACTCGTATTCTCATGGATACCCAGTGTGGCTTTAAAGATTATCTACCAGTGAAGTAAACCCCTAAATGCAATAATTTACTTGATACAGGACCATTACAAGTTTCTTCAACGTTTAACTTAAAGAAGTTAGTATTCCCTTAAACTAAGAAAATAATCAGTTGAAATTAATCCTAAAAATATTGTGTTTTTTGTACGTTTCTTCCCACCATCCACTTGCCAAATTGTCAATTGATTGTCTCTTTCGATTTCAAAGTGTAGATAGGTGATCAAATATTTACAAGCAATGTATAGTAACTCAGGACTTAGAAAATTATATTTCATTGTTAATTTTTACCTTATTGTATAGACCTATAAAGCTTAATGCATGTATCGCCCAGCAGTCATTATTATATATGAATAATTTGCTTATGTTGTACTGAATCAGTCATTTCTTTTTCTACACCTATCCTACTCTGGATTATTATTTTGCAACATATCGGTCTATGTTTATTCATACGCCTTGTGTCCTGTTATATTGATTTTAGTTACGTGTCGAACGTCTATCTAAACTTCATAAACTAAAGCATATCAAACACTTGTTAATAATTATATCAATCTTTGTAACTTAAAGTTGTATGCAGCTGATGAAAAACCGTGAAATAGAATGAATCCACTTTATTCCACAAAGGTTGTTGTTGCTTCTCTGTTTAAATTAATTTTTCATTCATAGTTGTAAGGCATAAACCAGGTAGTTCGTCTGTAATTTTAATAATCGATGGTTGAAATATAAGTCTAATCCATAAACCTTTTGGAAGTTTAAGGTGTCCTAGTCACTGAAACAACTCCTTACACTTATAAATAGTCGTTTTTTAATTACTTCCTACAAGCTTGGTGTCCTTTTTCTTATTGATACATGAAAGTAATTGATGTTTAATATTATTTCTTGCTTATTTTATTTCAGAATTACACCAGTCGGAAGAGTTATAATTTATGTACAACATATTAGCGTCTCTTGACTAGTTTTCATTGGTTCTACATTTAGATTCATGGGGTTTTTGCACGTGTAACTACATTTCAAGTGAACTTTTTTTTACTGACCAATAATTGTATTGTATATTCCTTTTTCAAATAAATACTGAACATTTCTAATCAGTTTGTTTTTACGTTTGGAAAGATATTTTGGTTAAAAACTGAGTAATTATATAGTTAAAATCCTTTCGAAAGTAGATTTTACGTTTGTCTTATTATATTATTGAAATAATTTATTCAGATATAGCCCCGAACATTTTAGTTTGAGCTATTCATAAACAAACAAAGATCATCAACATAGGACCTGGCACAATAATGCGTTACCCCAAGTTTCCATGCTATATTAGTACGACGAGATGAAAATAAAAGATATCAAAATAATTTACTAGCAATAATAAAAAAGTGTCTACACCTTATAAATATGGTTAGAAGAGAATAGAAAAATATTTATGAAGAGATGCTGGGATTCATGATCGTAAGGAAGATAGAGTAAATGCATTTGCGACGTTGTAACCGGTTGTGGAACATTCCACCAAAAGTCTCCAACCACTGATCACGGCTGTCATGCGGACCTTAACGAGGTATTCTGTATCTATCACCTCGGCTCAGATCGGTATTCAATGACTTCATGGATTGTTGTCACGTTTTGGTTAGGCTGCTCCTAGTCTTCCAATATACTGCTCTAGTAAGTATCATCCATCAAGTTAGGTAGTGGTTAGGATTATGCAACATATATCCCAACCACCTTAGTGAATGAACCACGCCAACCGACTTGCCACCCTTTCCACATACCCTAAGCTTAACGTCGATATTGCTCACTCGGTCATTCGATGAAACGTGAGCACTTCTTTAAAGACTCGTTTGATCAAGACTCTACAGTCTGAGCATGTTTTCTATATTAACAGACAGCTATAAAGTACAGTTGGACGGATAGCTGTACAATATACACGCTCTTTGGTCACCAGACATACATCCACAACACGGCGCAAGTTAAGGAACCCCAGTCGCACTTTCTAAATCCGTGCCGAGATTTTATTATACATCAATCCACTGGGATTGATGAGACTTCCATGATAAGTAAATTGATCGATACACCCAACTACTTCACTCCCTATCACTAATTTAGGCCTTGACCCACACCAGTCCTGAAGTAACATTTTACATTAAGAGAGAGAAACCCATCCTGAACATGCTAGCCGCTGCTGAAGGCGATCAGAAGATCGGAAAATACGTGCTTCGATTTATACATCCATGCAGTATCCCAGCTCACACAAATATGATTCTAACCATCGAAGAAGTTGTTTCCGCTTCGTTTTCACCGTATTCATTACCACCTGGTAACATACAGATTTTGCTTTACAGTACATGGTTTTTTTATTCCCACTCTGTGTGCTTTTACCCTCCAACTCAGCACATCATTTATGTTAAGAAATCCTGTTTAAGTGATCTGAAGTTGCTGAGTGGTCGACTTTATGAACGCCCCCACTAAATACGAAATCAAATACAGCTTATTTGAACTGGCCGCTGACGTTGGAACACTGATTCAGATTGTAAAGCGAATGGGTCCAACTATATCTTCGGAAAGTCTTAATATAGATGGATGTATGGCATGTTTCTGTGGTTCACAATCAAAACTACTGATGAACTGTAATTTAGTTCTCTATCTGTACAAATGAGTTAAATATTCCTTTTGCGATGATGGGTCTAGTTTTTTAGCAATGGACAGTTTAACTGATTTTTAAGGACGAGTTCTTCAAACATCAACGGTATTTTGAAAATCATTCTTGAAAAAAGTAGTGAAGATTCGTAACTTAATGTCAGGTCAGTCTTTTGACCAAATAAGTGAGTTAGGCCTACCTTTCATCTAACTGATGTATTGGTTTCTTATATATGTGGAAAAAAATGGCCTCGTCCTGAGATGGATGGGTCCGGTTATTTTATTTCTGAATGACACGAAAGTGACATAGAACTTGTATTCATCAATGTGTATTGGTCCAAGTTACCAAACCTGATGTTAGCAGGAAAATAACAGTGTGTGTTTCCCACCAGCAATGAAACACTCGGAGGAATCAGTAGAATGGAGATGTGAGTTGTGTACATAGTGTAATGATTAGGATCGAACGTAGTCACATTCGTACCAGGAGCGCCTACTTGTACGGTTAGCATGAGGGGATGGGATCTTGCTTTTTTATCCATAACTTGTCATAAAGTCCAATGACTTCATGAACTGATATCATGGGTTTAGCTGATCAATCTAAGCATGTTCTTAAGTCAATCAACAGAGCATCACGGCGTGGCTTAGTATAAATAACACACATTAACTCTCCTAACTGGTAAATTTTCTGGACTTTTTATTTCGAAAACGTGAATTAAGATGTTTACTTCATAAACGTCTTGAACTTTTGCGGGGAGTTTCTTAGCAACAAGACTGAAACACTACTTTCCGACCAGTCATTTCAAGAACTAACGCTTGCCGAGTTTCAGGAAATCGCACCTACTAATGCGTCGCGACACCTGTTTTGGGCTTCACTTTGACAGCCGATTTATATGCTGATAGTTTGTATAAGAATTTCCTCATGGGATAGTTATTAGTAGTGTTAGATATAATGTGTTTGTAGTTTTGCGTGCTATAGTTGCTATAACTAGGGATTTAGTCACCTCCAGTGAGCCACCGACAGATTGGGTGTCTTAAGTCCATGGGTAGCTACGTCGAGAAATATAATTCTTGGATGACGCCCACCATCCATGAATGAAGATGAGATTTGTGCTTGATGACTGCCGATTATATAACCGTGTCTTTTTGGTTTAAAATAGCGATCCATCATTTGAATCTCTCGCTGTCGTTTCTCGATACTATATATGATAACTAGACTGTAAGCTATAATCGATGGAGAGCGTGACACTAATATGCAATGGCCTAGGCTGCCATATTATATCAGCAAGACGAGGTGAAATCACCATAATGGATAACAAGAGTCGAAATAATTTTATTACTTATGACGACGAAAAAGACTAAACATTGAGAATACAATTTGACATGGCATGTGAGTTTACATATAAGCTCTCGCACTCATAATTGAAACTCATAGGGATGTTTCTATCTTTTAATTTAGTAAAAGCTTCCCAAACCAACTGATGTTTTTTAAACCTTTAGTTTAGGTTGCTAACATTTTTCACTGCTGTCTGGAGATCATGTTATCCTACCTCGGCATGCACATTCTCTGCGTGGGCAACTATATGCATGGTCTTTCTGGTCAAGATGGGATGTCCAGACTGTTTTAATTTTGATTATAAAGAAACTAGAGACTTTTCCTATCCTTCGGTTTCCATTTAACCAGAGAGCAAAATCCAGCCCGTTACCATGTTTTTTTAAGGTGAGTAGTATACACACTAATGGAACTACAAGTCGTCAAACTCTTAGGAAGGAGTTACCTACTTAACGCCAAAGATATTATGAAGGCTCAGACTGATTAGTGTACAGAAGCTCGTTCACATAGCCGTTGGAACTGAGACTAAGTATACCTCATGATTAGAAAATGTCGTACATACACTACGAGAAGGGTAGCAGTGGTTGAAAATATTACTGAATAAAAAATAGTTCAATAAACGACCCTCCGAGCACCTGGAAGAAACAAATAAAGGAACAATTAAACTGGATTGCTAACTGTATATTTAAAAATGGAGACTGATTGTGTAACTTGCTGTAATAGACGTGAAGCACCACACCTCAGGTATACTACTCTTAGATTCAGCAATAACTTGGTTGACTGAGGTTTGAAGCCATATACAGAAGTTGATATTTCTTAAAGAGTTGAGTTAGTATTTGGTTTTTGATATTGTCGATTCAATAACCCGTCAACTTATTATTGGTGTACGTCAGAGCAATAAACATAACTAGATTAGATCATTTTGAATATTGATATATTCATTCAATAGTAAAAATAACGAGAAAAGCAAGATAATATAGTATTATATTTTATCGAAAGTTAGCTCGAGGAAAATATTCCTCTGTAATATAATGAAGCTATTGATACTGAGTTATAGTGTTACGTTTCAATATACAATGACGTTTTGTTCCAGTCACGCTAAGCACAGAAAATGTCTGCTGATGAAGTCGAGTGATGTGTGCTTTACTTGACAATTTGAGGAACAAAACCAATACACAGAAAAGTCGGTTTCAGTATAGGGAAGTTAATTAAATATACAAAAACAAAAGAAAACAGTAAAATATTTACAAGTATAAAAGCATACAAATTAATAAAATACATTTTGATAAGATAAAGAATCCATTCAAAATAATATTATGTTTCTTGATATGTCTCTTGATAAATAAATGATTTGATGTCAGATACACATATGTGCTATCACCTTTTAGTTTTCATTGTTAACTTTAAACACGAATTGGTGCAGTCACTTCTGTACAAAATTATAAAGTAATTGCACACAAAAAATACACACATTTAAACATATTCATCAACTAACTGAATGATTTAATGTTACCTCTGATGATTGACGTCTCAATTGTGGGTGTTTTACAAAGTAGTGGACAACAGGAGTAGTTGGTTTTGTCAGCTCCACTTTATTAGGCGTTTTTATCACATCAGTAACGGATTGGTTTGATTTAATTGATGTGTTTAATTTTTCTGTTCTATGTCTTAACGAAAAATTCCTTTTGTGAGCCAATAAAGATGGTGAACTGTTAGTATTTCGCAGTAGGGAAGTAGTGGTAGTAACGGGGAAAGTAGTTTTGTGCTCCACATGAATATTACAATCACTGTAGTGTTCCTCACTGTCGTAATTGTCATCATCGTCATCATATTCTTCATCTGAACTGACATCTCGATCATGATTACTGACAGCTG
This sequence comes from Schistosoma rodhaini, assembly GCA_944470415.2. Classification (NCBI taxonomy): domain Eukaryota; kingdom Metazoa; phylum Platyhelminthes; class Trematoda; order Strigeidida; family Schistosomatidae; genus Schistosoma; species Schistosoma rodhaini. The sequence goes on from OX104044.1 coordinate 61,811,802, forward strand.
AACATGATGGTAAAGATCCTAGTGAAAATACATTATTTGATATATCGAGTGCCCCAATGTTTTGACATCCGGATACATCAGTTACATTTGCTTTGGGTATTAAACTAGGACTCCCATCACAATGTACATCACTTGCTTTCTTCAAGTCTCTAGATTTTGTAGACGATGGAGACAATAAGTAGGGATGAGATGATAAAGATGTCGCCCAATGGACAATTGCACGCTTACTTGGTGAAATGGCTTTCTGATCATCTGTTGACAAATCTAGTGTTTTTGGAAGTGACTGATTGGAATTATTAGTATTCAAATGATTGTTTTTTCTTTCAATACAATAGGGACATGTAAAATACAAAGTAATCTGGAAAAAGAAAAGAATTGTATTGATTCATTTATATTATTAGATCACATAGTAAATATTCAAATTGCATGCAGATCCCTGTTCTTTATTTACTACCGCATATTTGATTATCGTAATGATTTTATTAGTACGGATAAGTAAAAATTTCAATAAAACTTGTGAAAATGATACTACGGTGGCTACCTGCCATTGATCATCCACAATTGTTTCCGATTAATTTTACTAATATGAAAATAGCTTTTTGTTCGCTTAATATATCTGATGTGTGAATTTTATACCAACTCATTTTTTAATGGACAGATCAAGAGAAAAATACAACAACAATCGTTATGATTGGACTTGATTTATGCAGTAATTAGTTAGTGATACGTTGTAAGCTTCTGATAAAATCACTTAAATTGACGTGGCTAATATATATATATATATATATACAATATTTTAATTAAAACAAATCTAAAGTAATTTTGTTGAAACCGTTGGATGCCGGCCCAGTGGTTAAGCGCTCAGGCGCAAAACCGATAGGTCCTGGGTTTGAATTCCGCGAGGCGGGATCGTGGATGCGCACTGCCGAGGAGTCCCACAATAGGACGAAACGGCCATCCAGTGCTTCCAGGTTTTCCATGGTAATCTAGCTTTAATTGATTTATGATCTCAACTATATATAATTACCTAAAAAAACTCCACAAAACCCCTTTCTGAAACATTGAATGTTCGGTAATAAGTATCACGAAAATTTAAACAGACATATATATTTATTCTGAAGTTAAAATTAAGAGATGCAAGCAACTATTTTAACTAACGGCTACAATATTAAATATTAGACAAATTCATATCTATTATGTCCGATGTAACAGCTTCTAGCAACTTTAACTTAATCTACTCTTATTCCACAAAGATGATCATTAATACCATGGTAAATATCCTATGAAAAAAAAATAATTTTAGTGGTAATCATAACTAGAACTATCAAGTGAAAATAAAATACATCTAGTTAGTATTAAGTTAGCCGCTAATTATTGATGATTAATCAATTTTAATCTAGATAATAACAAATCAAATGGTTAACAAAAGAGCAGTTGATCTTAAATTAACAGTTACAGTAAGCAATCTTGTGGGTTGAACAGTCTACAGAATACTGAACGGAAGGGTAGTAACATCGGTCAACCTTCTAGAATCACTTACATCCACAGATTAAAATACTGCTTAATATAGTGAAATAACTTTTGTGAACTAGTTTATTCACAACTTTAGATCTATCGGTCTATAAAGACCAGTCAACATAATATTCCTTACTATATAGTGATCATTTTATACTCTTTATTCAGTTTTCTATTTCTAGTCTAATGACTCAGAAATAATCTAGAACTGCGAAATTGATCATGAGTTTGAATAATGAGTTCTCTTCATATTTTAAACATCGTTTGCTAGAAACAGAAAACGACTCTAAAACTTGGATTCATGGCTGAGAATAGAAAGTAGAGCAGTGTCTTGGTGTTTTAGGTATTTGATTTTCACATTACGGATTGATTTTATTGTTGTTAAACTACAAACTCGACGATCTACACAAGCCCTCTGTATCACTATGTTGTGGCTTTATAAAAGACCGTATCCAATTCGTTATGAATCTATGTCCGGCTTTTATTCACGTGATTTATCCACCAATCGGAATACGACTTTTCCAATTGTAGCGCTGTGCTAACCAATGACTTCGACCGTATGAGCAGTCTAGCGACCTTATTGGTCCCTTGTCCGCCTAGCTCTTGAGTCCAGTACACTAATCACAGCTTTTGCTATGCGAATCATTTATTTCAAGCATACTCGGTCTATATAGCAGACAGACAAACCGCATCACACCAAAAAATAGAAAAAAAATATTTGTACAAAATCAAGCCAAATCTGACTGTGAACGTGGGAGAAAGTAATCAATAAACTGAATATAATTTAGGGACAGTAATTCGTATAATAATAATAATCCATAGGCCGAAATGAAGCTTATACTAAGAAGCATATAGATATACACAACCTAGTTATTCAATATTTAAACGATAAGAATATATATAGAATAATCGTCCATTAACAGATCCTGGGAGTTACCCGTACTTATGTCTTCACCAGGATATAACACACTAGTAAATTATCCCTATACTATTTATCGTTAAGAATGATAAAATGATTTTTTTAGAGAAAACTTATTTATCAAGTGCAGATTCATATGTTCGGCATTGATTCACACTCTAAGTTGGAGAAACAATAATACTAACCAGGCAGAAATAAGTAAAAATATAGAACGTGGTGTATGGAATATAAACCCTGGAATCTATTCAAAACGTACCCTCTTGGCTAAGAATGAACGAGAGCTTGAAATATTGAGAACACTGTGAACCCATGTGAAGGTATTGGATTGTACTTACGAAAAAGCGCACAATTATTCCCAAAGCATTCATCCCTTCGTACAAACACTACACAAAGTCTCCAAACAGAGTTATATGATACGGGATTTGAGCCTGCGACTCTGGCTGAAAGTTGAGCACTTTTACCACAAAGTCAACGTCACACTTATTCTCATTAATCAAGTCAACAAAGTATAGAACGAGAAGACTTACATTGCATTCTGATGTCAAGAATTTCGACTTCCCTTTATAAGCTTTATCTAATTCAGAGAGCGGTAATTTTAGAAATGAGTGACCAAGTAACTGTTCACGAGAGGATGATGCTATTGTTGATGGTGGAAATGCACATGTACAGTGATCATTGTTAAAACCTTCCTAAAATAAAAACAAATAGAAAAGGTCTACTTTTTCTTTTAAATTTGAAATGAATTGTGTAATTGTTTATTCGTGTAAAATCCAGTACTAGCCTATTAGACGCTTGTAAAAACAGCAATTAATTTCAGGAGTTTGGTAAAAACATTAAGTCAAACATCCCGACAGTGTTATATAAGTTGCAGAATGTATAGATTAGGTGAATGTCCCTGCGCGAGTATAACTAATATTAAAAGTTTTGTTTAACTATTAATCTAGAGGTCCTCACTGAATAAGTTGATATCTTTCCACAAAACTAAAATCAAAAAGTTATTCTACAGTGTTTTTAAACTAAGTCTACAACAGCCAGAAGAGAACACCAGAGAAGACGGAATTTCGCAAGAATAATGTGGCGATTCCAACAGATTTACTTTAACAGCGTATGACTGAAAGCTGAATACACAAACTGTACATAGTGAGTTATAATCTAAGTAGGTTCATTGCCACATTAAATGACTACCCTCCATAACTAGAACACAATGACTAGCTTTAATATTTCTAAACTGGCATTTCTAAAATACTGTCAAACTCGCCGAAATAAAGCACTCGAGGTCGGTTAAGTTAGAAGATTGCCTTGTCTGCTTTGACATATTGATATATGAAACTAAATAAATAACAGATGGTTCTGTCAAGTTGAGCCTTACAGCTGAACCAATGAAGAATGGGCAGTCACAGTAGCTCTTTAAAACAGCATAACTTCTAACGAAGATGAAATAGGTGGTGTTCAATGTGAACTGATGACGCTTGGATGGATTTCTTTCGGAAAACATTACAAGCTATTTAAAAGTCAATATAATATGAAAAAGTACAATAATATAGGATTTTGAAGGTGAAGTATGTTGGGATGAGCATGAGCCTACTGGAGATGAATTTATGTTACAATGCTGTTTGTTGGTCTACAGAATCTATTCGGACTGGTTCATTTTTTATTCGTTCTAATTAACTTAGAAATGATATTTATGATTGCTCATTGGGTGATTAGACCACAAGTTATAGAATCTAAAGGGTTGTAGCAGTTTCTAAAAGGTCAGGTATAAACGGTATCAATGTTGTAGGGGAATCTACTCAGAAAGACCACAACGAAGCTATGTAGAGTCGTATTACGTATTTCTTACCACCGTTCAAAGATCTCGAAGGCAGGTTACTATGAATCCATTATCCAAACAACTTATATGAGCTTATCAATAACATAAAATTGATATATACTAAGTGAAATCTCTATTTTTATGCAATAATTCATTTTTTTGTAGCTGCCTTTTGATTATTTAAAACTGTTTACATGTCAAGGTTGCTCTGTGGTATAGCTTAACTTCACCTTCACGTTTAAGGGGATAAATACAACAACACTATACTTACAAAGCAGACAAGTGCGGAAATGACACGTTCAAAATGGCTATTTAAACAAAATGTGGTAACCAGTCAGAATAGAGATAGTTTCTCAATAGTTAACTTAACCAATAAGATACAAGAAAAAAGAATAAATACACACACGTCACAAATATGCACGAAACTAGTCCAAGACATTTAGTAAAGAACATTAATAATTTGCATATCCCACTGCTATAAAGTAGTACAAAACAAACCTGGTTAAATATTAATTTTTTAATGGTGTGATGTTTTACATGTGCGATGGGTCGCAAATATGATCAACGTTTACCGTTGTTTGAATGTAGCATTGGTGGAAAGTTAAATTCAGTTGATGTTGATCCATGATACGTGGAGATAATAGACTTTAATATATATATATATATATATATATATATATATATATATATATATATATAATGAGAAATAAAATGTTGATAATTACTAGATGCATGAAATACAAATGATACAAAATATCTACCTTAGGACTGGATGCACAATTAGATGACCCTTCTCCATGCACCACAAAGTATGTGTTAAACCATAGTTGGCATATCTTCTACAAATTATGAGTAGTAGTAATAAATAATGTACAATTACGAAGCATCAATTGGTACATATGCATAGCAGTGTTAAAACATACTTAGACATCAAAATATTTATAGCTAAAACACATTGAATGATATATATAACGTTATAGAGTACAGACTATGACAGTCCTATTTTAACGGATAAGGTCATTCTGTGCAGAAGAAACAATCAATGGAATCATTCAACTCAGATTAACACATCGTTGAGATATTAGATAACTGCGTGAGTCATAGTTGTGATTCTTGAAGACTAGTGCTTTTATTCAATTTTTATAGACGGCTCGTAGAGATTGTTACATTATGTGGTTTGCGTCGCGGACTGACTTCAGTTAGAGAAGCAGGAAACAATAAAACGTTGCTTTGTTTTAGTACAGGACTTCCCAGTAGTTCAGATTTACTAGGCCAGGGTTCGGGCTCTAGACCTTTAGGTCTTGCAGAGAAGGGTTCAACTTTAGACCATTAAATTAGTAATCAATCGTTAATATTTCTAAACTCAATTAATCAGTCATATTAGACAACAATCATCCAATTACACTGGTACGTAACTGTTATGCATCTGAAAAGGTTTCTCACTAAAAATAGGCAGAGTGTTTATTAATGGCATAGTATAGTCATACTCTTATTTTACTGAAATGAAATTTAATTACAGTGGATTTTTATTGCACTATTGGTGCTTCTTTTATTTAGTATGTTTTGGTTGGTAGTACCACATATGAAATACGTCTGATTATCAGTTTAAAAATAATTTTGTATCTAAAACATCGACAAGTCAACTAATAAATATATATTCTGTTATATCCCAATGAGTAGAAAAATCATATTTCTGACGTTTCGCGACTAGCCGTAAGCCACTTCTTCAGAGTAAATAAGTGACCGAAATAAATTAACACAAGTCTAAATAGTACAATTGTACGAAAGGTCAGAAGTACAATTTTTCTACTCATTGGAATTTAACAAAAAAATATATTTATTATTAACTTTCTACCTAATGCTCAACTTATTTGAAATTATCAAGTTCGACCTTGGCATTGATACCGATAAGTCAACTAGTTGTAAATAGTAATCATCATTACTAAAATGATGCGATAAGATATGGAATAAGGCTACATTATTTAATAATTGTATTTAGGATTTTATATATCATTTGCTAACCTCATCTTCCGATTGGATGCCAAGTTAAAGGAAGACTACAGAGAATATAAAAGAGTAAGTCAAAAATCGGATAATAATAATATAATACAATAAACGACCCAATTATGCGCGCCGCAATACAGTTCAAGAATCTGTTCCATTGAAAATACAACACTATCATTGCTAACTTTTCATTCTTCGACCGCGTTTACTTCTTATAAACTGTGTTTTACGTTTAGACCCCCAATACTCTCATTATTATTTTCCATCTTGTCCTAATTATCTTTCTCTTTCCTCTCCTCGTGCTAGTATAAAATATAGCAGCTTCGACAGATAAACACTCGCTTTAAGTACTTACTAAACTGACGATGACTGTCTAGAAGTTTTCCCATAAAAAATTCAAATACAAATGAAAGTAGTGAGACTTGTTAAAATAAAACACACAGAAACGCTGATAAAAGTTGCTACACATTTGTATATTTGATAATGACCTACACAAAATGATCACATGATTGAATATATGGAAATATTTAATAAGAATGTAAACACATAAGAATTAGAATGATACTCTTTGAAGAAACGGCAATGAAAATCAGTAAATGCATAAATGTGTATATATGTAATATCGATAAGGTATGTAAAATATCAATACCAGCAAATTGAACTTAAGAACTAATTGATTAGTTACAAAGTAGGATCCGATCAGAGAAAAAATAAAACAGTATAACTATTTCCATATTTATCTTTTTGCTAAAATCTGTTTACAATTTAGTTGATAGTGGTCACCGTATTGATATTGGTTGATGTAGCGGTAAGTTAGGAAAACATTAGGGAATGTGGTATGAGTTTATGCAATCGTTGCTGTTAAACAGAACCATGTAGTTAGATGTAGATCACCTGGTTGTTTGCGCGATTATCGTATCTAATGGTTGGAGACGGATGACATGACTCAAAAGCGGTCGGAATGGTGCAGATGAATTAAATCTTTCTCTTTACTCACATCTTCCGTTCTAAATTTATATTATTATTTTATTTCATGAAGTCAATTTTTCTTCTCGAATTTGATAAGTCTGCTAGCTGGACGCTCGAATCAGTTTCCTAAACGCTTCTAATTACCCCGGGCTTAAACTACACGGCGAATCAAACAAGTAAAGGCGCAAAATGTGGAAAGAACGCTTTACTCTGAGGTTAGTATAAGTAAGGAAAATCGAAGGTTATTATGGTGACCTTGGGTTCTTGGAAATTTCCGTAACTACACTAAGTATAGTAACAATGTAGGTAATTATCTAATCAGAAATATGACAAGTGACTCTTCACTTTCTAGATGTTTTTGAGAAACCTTTATTCAACACCGATTGGATAAAATCCCCCTTTGTACTTTTTCGAGGAATATTTTGAATCTTCCCAACAGAATTATAGTACCTAAAACTAATCTTTTCTGCTACCACTGATACTGTTACTACTTCTAATGTCCTGAGATTACATTTCTTTGTGCTGATAGTGTGGTAACTTAAGCCGATGCACATGTGTACTAGGTTCTACGTTGTGTATGACTGACTGACTACTAGCCACCATGTCAAAGCAAATCTGGATATCGAAATTTATTTATAAAATTTCATTAGACTGATCTCTTACAAACATCAGAAGCAAAACAAATAGATATCAATAAACCTAATGTTTGTGTAAAGAGAAAGTCTGTCAAGTCTCCTAATTTATGGTGGTATTGTAAATTTACTTAAACATACGCTTCTTAGATTTCAAATTTATCTAACTATTATTTCGATTCCTTCGTAACCAGTACCAATAATCAACCGATTAAGTAATTTTGTCTTATCAGTGTGGGATTGGGGAGATTGTTAAGTTTTTGATTGAGATCATGAATCGATAAATGTTAGACCACCATTGAAAACCTGGAAGCATTGGACGGCAGTTTCATCCTGGCAGCGTGCATCCACGATCCCGCATGCGGGATTCGAGGCCAGGACCTTAGGTTTTGTACGCGAGCACTTAACCTCTAGATCACTGAGCTGGTCGGCATTCAATGGTGTTAATATCTAGCCTCAACAAATCCACGAAATTTTGCGACCATCTTCCATTGTCTGAGGTAGGTATATGTCTCTACCCGACATGAGTTAGCTCCACTGGTCACAGCTTCTCACTAGAACTCCGAGAATTACTTCACGAAGGTAGTCACTAGTGAGCACATAGTAATTATCAATGTGAGGTTGTGGAGATTGTTAAGTTTTGATTCAGATCATGAATCAATGAATGTGAGACCACCATCAAAAACCTGAATTCGATAAGCTAATAACTGATTAATATCTTTAAAGGAAATATTGAATTACATTTCTAAATCAACCTACTACCATTTGTTTAGTACTGATTTTATACTTGACGTTAAAACCTGTTTATTTACGTAGAGCCGTAATGGAGAACTAATTTGAGAAAATATTAGAGCTAGTGAGAAAAACAAGATGATTATCACACTTCAAAATACAAAGCCATCTGTATTTGATGTAGAGAGAAGTTAGCCACAGAGATATTGATAACCACTAAGTTTAACATGAAAATATAGGAGACACAGACAAAAAAGGCATAACTATACAATAATTCGATACGTTATTGAATCAGTTCAAGCTGTTACACTTCCTAACAACATACGTTTTTCCATTATAGACTATTATAATCTGGAGAATTAATGGAAATGAAGGATTTATTTAGTTAGTGTATATCTTGAATGTCAAATGGGAGCATATTCAAGCCTCGACATCAAATTGCTACCAAATTATCGAAAGTAGCTTTCCTTTCTTTACACTAAAGACTAACTGTAATATAGGAATGTCCATTTTAGTTGTGTATTATTGTGAGCCGGATGATCTAATTGTGAGGCTGCTATTATCATTCTGGAGGTTACTTCACGTAGAAGTGAGCTTTTAATTCAGTGAAATATAAAGTCAAACAAGACTGACAAAACCGCAAAAAATAACCATTCACAGACAAGGTCATCAAAGCAGGTTAATTTAATATTTATGGATTAACTAAATGCTTTACTTCTACGTGAGATAAGAGCTGATAATATTGTCCGGAACGACAATGAAAGCTTCGCAAGTAAACCAACTAGTTCAGAAAACAAGACCGAAAACATCAACATGAGTTTCTAATCTCTAAAATCTCATGTAGTCTATACTTACACACTTGCAGATCGTTATGATATAACCATGGATAACGAAAAATTTCATTAATACAATAGTAGTAATTTAGATAAACCATGACGAAAATGTCTAACGTGAATAACTTTCATTCTAAAGGAATTCCAGTGGATAAGCAGCCTTATCAATCTTGATATTATATATTTTACCGAAGTGTTGGAAAACGCAAACTCTAGTCTTAAACAGTGGTCATTGACTGAGTCACTAGGACTCAAGTGGTCTGTATTAACACAATGAAATCTCAATCATAACAGCTGGCGAACAGTGTTTACGTAAGTAACAGGCCTTGATTGTCATTACATATTGCATTCAAAGTCGTTTGGCAGCAAACTTACATGGGAATGAAGAATTCACAGAAAATTAACCTAGTGCTTTTCGAGAAATATGTAGTAATCTAAATTACCGGTGCGTTGTTTCATTAACGTCAAATGGTAACTGGTATACTTTAGTTATCCATTTCTATAACTACAAATCCTACATTAGATCAGTTTTACGAATTAGCATTAAATGCTAACTAAATCCCTATTTTTTATCTGATAGGTATTATTATTTCTTTGCACATACAACTACTAATGGTCATTAAAATTTATTGAAATATGCAGTCTGGACGATAATTTATAAGAGAAACCAGCGATTGTACTGTTACACAAGCGATTAACAGTAAACTATCGTTTATAGATAAAATATTTCCCCAACATTGAGAAACTTAGGATATAAGGGAAGACAAATAGTGAACGCACCTGGGCTATTGCGAGCTATTTTGAGATGAGGACACCAATCAGGTAGTTTGTACCTACCCAAATGGCTCAATTCAACAATCAACGTCTTCATGAACTGATGTCATATTTTTGTTTGGCTACCTCTACCTTTATCCCAACCAACTCCCACACAACTCGTTATTCACCATCGAGGTAGTCGGTGGATGCGTATTAATAATACATAACCTAACCATTTTAGCCGACAAAGATTCACTACCTAGTCAACCAATTTGCAATACTTTAATAATACTGTGAATCTAACCACATAATTTTTAATTCGATGGTCTTGATAATGCACGAGAAATTGTTCTAAGGCACCTATGGATAGTCCAGAAGCAAAGCTTTGCACTTAGAGAGAGTGAAACCCATTCCACACATGCTAGCATTGTTGCTTACGACGGCCAGAAGACTCTGCATTTTTTTAGGGTCTTCACTAAATAGGACTATCATCTGGGTATTTCAAGTTAACAAATGAGTATCCTATTACAAAGTTAACCCTTGAAAAGTCAGACGATGAGAATTTTATTTTTAGGATAATGTCTATGACAAAATTAAATAAAAATAGGAAAACAGAAAAAGCTGACGGAAACGACTTGAAGTTATTAATTATGATGAAGTTTACCATAATCTCTGACTCAATCAATAATGTTCGAGTAGAGTCAGTGTATAAGGTTAATGTACTTCATTGAGAACTTTTTGGTACTAGTGCTTCTCGGAGCTTCAGTGATAATAAGCAATTTCTGATTGTATAAAGCAGCCATATAAAATATCCCTAACTAAATGAAAATAGATAAATTTTGACCAGCAGTGGAGGCTAGGACTCGCGGTCAGTCTTATTTCAACAAAATAGATTGTACTACAAAAACCAGTAACAAGCAAACTTTGAAAAAAATAATGGCTGCGTAGATGAATAGGCTTATTTGAATTATTTTTAAAAAGTAGTAACACTGCGGTTAGCAGTTAAAGGGATCGATTTTAAGTTGAGATTCACGTTTGAACCTAGGGACATCTGCATTAGTTTCAGGATCTGAGTAGTGCCAAACATTAGACTTCTCAACTAAAGGTATGACTTAGAACTGGATACACATATCAGTGCTTAATAAATGAGTTCCATTAATCGACAGAAATACATACGTAAATTTCAATAAGTATGTTTTATACAAGTTTAAAACTTTCTGTTATCGATGCAGTTTTTTATTGAAGATGTGCGGGTCAGCCAGACGAGGTGAGCGAGGGATGCCAATGGATGCACAATATCAGTCAGGATTCGGTCAAGTTTTCTGAGGAAGTAGAAATATATGCTATCGATTAAAAATCGGGCTTTACTTTCTGAGGTGAACCATTAAGTTATTGAAAAGAATATTCTTCGTCTATATATCTGTGCTTTAATATGATGAGAATTTTTCAACGTTAAATATTTATTAATCAGTTGTGTACATATTTTCGATTTAGCTAGCCGGTAAAGGATCCTTACTCACTCTTGGTTTTTTTACCCAATTTAAGCTGGTTTTAGCATGAATACAGAATATGTATAACATGACTCCAGAACATAACAAGATACTTTTCATTACGAAGCCAAATCATTACGAAAATCACTAAGAATGAGGAAGCATCAGAGATTATTTCTGTCATAGTTCATTCAACAGCTGTGTCCATCCATAATTATACATGAAATCGAGTACAAGACTTTTAAATAATAGGATGAGGCCAACACTTTGAAGCTGTGATTAAAATAAACTATTTCATAATTTCAACTCAAACCAATTTGTAATAGTAATGTGATGATAATGTATACTTTCATCAATTTGCTTGATTCTACAGGTCATGGTTTTCATAAGAAGCGGTAACGAATTACACTTGATGGTTAAGTATTTCTTCTATCAAACAGTGAACAACTTATAAGTGCTATATCCTTCAAGCATTTATCTATTAGATGACTTCTAATCATGTTTACTCTTGTGTTCAATATTTCATATTGAACTATGTTTTGTTAAATGAAAAAAACATTTCGACTACTGATATCAGTTAAATTAAGAGCTAACATCAATGATCCGGTCTCGTGAGTAACCGTCACACGACTACGTTGTATCACCAAATAGTATCGATTGATTAGCACATTTCATTTATTAATTTAACATTCCATAAAAACTTCTTGTTAACAAGATTCTTAAAAGATCAATTTATAATAGACTTTTTATAAGAGTTTCGATCAATTTATTTTAAAAACTACTTATTGCTAGTAAGTATATGATAAATAGAATTTTGTTTCTGCAAAGAATGAAATTAACAAATATATCGCTCCATTTTTAGGAAGCAATTATTGAAATGAGAAATTATCGTTTCGAAAATAATTGATCATTGAATTATGTAACATTTAATATGTATTCCTTTTTCATTTTTAAACAACCTTTATAAATTTATTTTCTGTAATGAAATACAATTTAAAACTAACACAAAGGTTTGAATATTTCGCCCACTACTACTTACAAACATTATTAATTAAAATAGTCATATACACTGTTATATGGGCTTTTCATCATATGAAACATTTACATTTATTTTAACATAGAAGATAAGATGAATGCGAATTTTATCATTTTCTGGTAGAAATTAGAGATTTGATTTGATTTTATTGACATTTTGGTTTTAAATGAATTTTGTTACGACTTAAATTAGATATCTTCCAGATCTGTCCTATTACATAACAAGATATTCAAATATGGAAAGTGAAATAATTTTTGAATTTAGCTATTTATCATATAATTCAAAGTTAACTAATTCAGTAATAGACGTTACGAGTAACCCAGTTAATAAGGATTGGTAAATTCCTTAAAAGTTCCGCTACAATGAAATGAAAAACATTCGAAATTGTGTACAAACACTAACTCATATGCCAAATTAGACTGATTAGATTTCAGTTAAAAATATAAACAACACGATAATCTAAACCATTTCAAAATGGAATAATGTGGTCAGTTGATTGTGATTGGTTGATAAAATGATATTTTGTTTTGTCCGGTTAATTTTTATTTCAATGACCTTGAATAAGACTAGTGCAAAATGAGTATTCTTTTGAATTCTATGAACCATTACTTTAGGGTGTCAAGTAAGAGTCTGATTATATCCTGATTACTTGCTTATATATGTAAGGATTGTGATCATCTGATGCATATCGGGTTATAACTTGTATGCCAAATTATAAAAATTCCTTGCAGAAAAAAGATGATTTCTACCAATAAATTTTTTCCATGTGACTTATGAATGGAAAAATAAATGTCAAGGTAACTTACTTTATTTAACATATGGTGTCTAGCATAGAATTTAACTCGAACATCTCCAAATAACAGAATATCTTGTTTCGGTTTTATAACAACTTCATTTTGATGTATCGGTTCGGAAGAGAATGTTGCACAATTTTGTTCAAACACATGAGATGAATCAAATGTATACAGTTGTAGATCTAACAAAAGGCCTGAAAAGTAGGATAAAAAACGACAAAGTAAACAAAAAGGAAAGAGAAAACAATACGAGTGATTAAAATGTATCATTCTTGAGAGATGTCCAATATAATCAATCAAAGCGAAGGTAAATGCTCACTTGTTTCGCTTAAAATATAATTTTGACAATCGACATAATGTTAACTATTTTGACAAAAGATAATTTTATAAAGTAAGAGAAGGTATTGTGTATTTGTTAAAGTTTTACATGATATTGAGTTATAATAACTAATATGTTTAACTGAAAACAAAATATGATACCATTTCGTTTCAAACACATTTGAAGTTTAAAAAATCTATTATTAACGAGCCTTTTTTAACATCAAATCTTTTTTCAAGTACATAGTGACAACGTCTCACTAAATCACTCAAGAATTAGTAACAAGTGCGGAGCAAATAGATTGATTATGGACAACACGTGTGTTTATGAACGATAAGCATTTTGTTAAAAAGCTGATATAACGTCAAAAAAGCTGGGATGCATAACTACAGTAACCAATGCTGCATAAAAAGATTTTTCCACGAACAAGTTTGCCAATGACGTATACATTATGTCCATTATATATACAGATGGGATGCCAACTAATTTAAATGGGAAACAACGGTGAATACATGATAATAAAAAGTAATCATTTTAAATACTCCACCTGAAGCCCTTTCGAGGTTACCGCCAGTCCAAAGCCCGGAAAGAGGAAAGTTGGTAACTACACACTGTAAAAAACCTTTCAAAAAAGGCCAAGCAGAATAAACAAATCAACCCCATTTAAACTCCGACATTCGAGTTGAAGGATCTTAATCCAGAAGAACTATGACGCTTTATACTGAAAGTTGAGATTCTTCGAAATTCACGAGGTCCATGCCATTCCTGGCAACCAGAGCAACAATTAATATAGCTACATGGAATGTTCGAACAGTGTGGAAGACTGGGAGGACCAATCAAATAGCTAAGGAAATGAGGAGGTACAACCTGGTAGCGCTTGGAATCACTGAAACATATTGGATCCAAACTGGACGGAAAATATTATATCCGGGAGAGATGCTGCTCTACTGTGGTTATGAGGAAGAAAATCCCTACCAAACACGAAGAGTTGCACTAATGATATCCAAAGAGTCACGAAAAGCACTTATAGGATAGGGATCTCATAGATCCAGAATCATCAAACCATTCCCCAAAACGAAGGAAATCACACTGAATGTTATCCAGTTCTATGCGCCCACCAACAATAGCAACAAAGATGATAGAGATCGGTTCAACGAGAGACTGCAGTTGATCGTAGATAGGTGCTCAGGAAAGGACCTGACAATCTTGATGGGAGACCTGAACGTTAAAGTCGGAATGGACAAAACCAGGTGTGAAGATATCAAGGGATGATATGGATTGGGAGAAAGGAACAAGAACGGTGAGAGATTTGCAAATATATGTGCCCTAAACAAAATAGTCACAGGCGGCACTTTATTGCCCCAAACGTATACACAAGCTACATGGGTCTCACCGGACCACACATGACAGGAGTTGCTTTGCTCCAAGAGGCACCAGGACAAAGAGCGAATCTCTATTCGTGCCCCGGGAAAGATTAGAGAAAGAACAAGAGGGCGGAAGTGAATGACAGCTGAACTAGAGCACAGAAAAACAAGGCGAAGACCGAATACACGGAAGCAAACAAGCAAGTGAAGAAGAGAATTAAAGTCGACAAGCAGAAATACGTGGAACACCCAGCAATGACAGAGGAAAAAGCTGCAACAGAAAGAATTATGAGACGACTATATGACTCAACGAAAAAACGAACAAGGAAATATGGTAAACCAGAGAGACCAGTCAAGGACAAAGAACGCAAGCCAATCACTGAGATTCAAGAAAAGAGGGGAAAATGGGTAGAACACATCGAGTAACTCTTGAAGAGATCAACTACATTGAATTCACCAAATATCGAAGCAGCACACACAGACCTTCTTATGACTGTTACTTCACCCACGATCGAAGAAATTAGGATGGTCATCAAAAAAGCAGCAGGACCTGAAAATATGCTGCCTGGAGCACTGAAGTTACACATAGAAACAACTGCAAACATGCATCACGTTCAATTCAAGAAGATTTAAAAAGATGAACAGGTGCCACCGATGGACTGGGAAGAAGGATATATCATCAAGATACCAAAGAAAAGGAGATCTAAGCAAATGTGAAAACTACAGAGGCATCATTCCCCTATCGGTAACAGCAAAGGTTCTCAACAGAGTGTTGTTGAACTGAATAAAGGTTCAGTAGCTACCCAGCTTCCAGATCAACAGGCCGGATTTCGTAAGGATCGGTCCTCCACAGACCAAATCGTGACACTACGAATCATCGTTGAACAGTCAATTGAATGGAACTCGTCACTACACCACACTTACTCTCCCCCTTTTGCTTTCTTCTAATAGTCGACTGGATTCTGAAGACCTTCAAATTTCAAGAAAGCACGGAACACAGTGGAGAGCTTTGATGCGACCAGACGATTTGAACTTTGCAGATGACCTAGCCTTTTTGTCCCATTCACACCAATAATCGCAGGTCAATACAACCAGTGTAGCAGAAGTCTCTGAATCAGTAGGCCTCAACATACACAAAGGAAAAAGCAACATCCTCAAGTACAACACGGAGAACACCAACCCAGTCACAATTGATGGAGAAACTCTCGAAGAGGTGGAAACTTTCACGCACTCATCTGAGCAGCATCATCGATGAACAAGGAGAATCCGATGCAGACGTAAAGGCAAGGATTGGCAAAGCAAAGACATCATTCCTACAGTGGAGGAACATGTAGAACTCAAGACGACTATCAACTGATATCAAAGTCACAATATTCAATACGAACACCAAGATAGCTTTACTCTATGGAGCTGAAACTTAGAGAACTGTTACAATTATCATCAAAAAGGTACAAGTATTCATAAACAGTTGATTACGCAAGACATTCAATGTTCGTTGACCGGATGCCATCTGCAACAACCTACTGTGGGAGAGAACAAACCATCTTACAAATGAATAGGAAATTAGGAAAAGACGTTGAAAGTGGATAGGACATACATTGTGGAAACCATCGAAATGAACCACGAAGCAAGCCCTAACTTGGAATTCTGAAGGGGAATAGGAAAGAGGAAGACCAAAGTACACACTACATCGAGAATCGGAAGCAGATATAAAAAGGAAGAATAGTAACTGGAAAGGATTTCATAGGACAGAGTTTGATGGAGAATGCTGATGGGCAAACTATGCCCTACCACGAAAGGTAACAGGAGTAAGCTTGCCAATGAATTTATAAAGCTAGCTTATACGACTCAGTACACCACCTTACCCCATGCAATACTGAATAAGAGCGTAACAATTAAATAGGTTTCTGACATTCGATTATTTATATTATATATTATATATATATATATATATATATATATATATATATATATATGTCTGATTGCAATATGAATACTACAGTTCTTGTTTCAAATAAAGATGAGACTGTGTGAGTTCAATTATCAACTCCAATTAAGTACCACAAAGCACCTTTCAAATTTTGGAGATAACTGATTGTAAGAAATTAGTGGTAGAGAAAGATAAAAATACGTAATGATTCAATGTTTTAGGTAAACTTGACACCTCTCCGCACTATCTTCTGAATGACTTATTCATTTAAAAAATTTAGTATATTGAATACAAATGACTATCCTGTTCAGAAATCAGCTGGTTTTAAATTATGTTAACCTGGATAGTAGATTATGGATACATTTATTAAACTTTGACTAGGTTCAAGACAAATATTTACTGGAAACTGTGGTCTGTGGAGTCAATGAAGTGAGATAGACGACAACTCTAAGGTACCTAATGTTCAACGCAGATTTATATATGTATTGCTTTAGGATTGTAGAGTGCACGTAGACGAGTTTTGAATCAAAACATTTTCTTCTTGGTAAACATCCTATGTCCCCTAATATGGTTTTAAAACGGGGGATCCGCTTTCACTCTACTCCTTTGAAAGAAAGCCCCTAAAACGAGGTGGTGCGTGGAACTTCCGTCGATGAGTCTATAAATGTGCGGCTGTGGAAGCATTTCTCACAAGGGAGTGTGAATTTCCTTGCTTTCAACGAACTTTGAACTAGCTTTTAAACAATGATTTCTTTATATATCGTGATCGACTAAACATTTCAATGTAATTATACTACAGGGTCAAGTCATAATGGACGTTAAAAACGACCTTGTGGTTTTGAAAAGCATGTTTGACTAGTGAGGAATTTGTAAAAATTAGGAATATTTTCACAGGAGTGTAATGAGATCTGTTAATTCATAGCGGTCTTAAAAAGCTTATTAGCTTTTTAAGGTTTATTAGTTTTGTGATTTTATTATCAGAGAAAAGTCGATACAGAATACGAATAAATCTCCTTTTTGGAGCCTTTTCATGATCAGTATAACTTTCTAAGAAATTCTTTATAGCCTACGGAATCTTTGTTTTTAAATTCGCTAGAGTTGTGGGGATAAATTTATAATACAACTACATGGAAAAGTTATGCATATGAAACATTTATTTAACATCCCTACGTTGCCAGGTCTTCCAGTTTACTTCAGGGCTGACACAGTATAAAAGATATTGGGAATAAGAACCCTCTGATTTATCTATTACGTGAAACATCCGATGCCATGTATTTGATGTATTTTCCCTTTCACACTATCATTACCTATTTATCCTGGTGAAATCTTTTCTTATCAACCATGAGCGTTATAAACAAGTATATCAAGATATTTCGTACAAAGCTTTTTATATGAAGATAAAAAATTATTTACTTTTAAATTTCCTGCTGAAACTCAAAAATCGCTTTCTGAATTAGCATTAGTTCAGCTCTAGGGTATAGTTACACTTATAATTCAGAACGAAGAAAATTCCACAGAAGTTTTTTCGGTATGAAAATGATTAAGGTATAAAGTCATATGAATAAATTCTACATCAACAAGCTATCTATGCTGGAGGGCAGAAAGAATATTATTGTACACAATACATTATGTTGTTTACAAAACAGAGAAGTTAAAAAATACTTTACAAATCATAAAAATTGTTATGCAAGAATAGAAAAGAAAGTTATATAAGAAAAAAACATTCGAAATTATCCGTGGTTAAATGGTTTAGTGATTATGGTAAAAACATAAGAAAAACTGCATTGCAAACTACGTTGCTTCGTATTCTCAGTTTTCTAATCTAAGAACAAAATGTGGCACCATGGACTAGTGATTTGATCAACTACATTTTAATCACAAAGCGCTCTGGTTCGAAACGCTCCCCTGCACCTACTTCAGTTTGAGCACCCAGGTATTATTACTAACGATCATGGAAATGGGTTGTGGCTCAAAGCCGAGTGTATAGATATGTAATTCATAATTGAATTACAATCAAAACTGATAAGTAATCGTCGATGTTATGTATTATATACTCATACAACACGTCAGAAAGCAGGATGAAAGGCTATAGTTTACTGTATGAGTAATAAAATAGATGTGTGTTCTCGATCAGTAGTCACTAGAACTGCAATATCCATTACATAAGAGAGGTAAGCATACGGGTATGATGTAGTGCATAGATAGGGAAATGTTACGAGTTTAAGTCATGGCAAAAAAGTTGAAGTGACTGAAATAATTAGTGGAGAGAAAAAAATTACACTACCTGGTAAATACTGTAATCCACAAACACGTACAGCTGTTAAGAAAAGAGGAATTCTATGATACTGTAGATTATTTTTTAAGAATAAATCATAATAATGTACATAACGCCGTTGACTCGGTATTGTTACACCTTTACCATTATCAGTTCGTTGTTCACCATAGAATTTCAGTGATTCTTCTGCATTCATAACATCGTGTAGTCGAAGAAGACATGCACAGACCATAACACCAGTTCTCCCCTAACAAAATATTGTGATAAAAATTTAATATGAAAAACACACTACTCAACTATAGATAAATGGCATTATTGATAGCAACATGTAATAGCTTATAGCATTTTATGGAGGTCTTATTCTTTTTTGTTTTTATAATTAACAACAGAGATTAGAGAAGCATATTGAAACTGCTGCCTATTCAAATGATACAATATTTAGGAGAATTTGAGAGGAAATACATAAACAAACGCTTATTTGAAACCACGATAAACACGGAAATACACATTCACAGATTAAGAGTTAATGACAAAATTGTTTGTCATTTATGAGGACTTTATTGAATACAACCTCTTCAGAGATAATATTATTAACTTGATGCTTGGAGTGACTAAACCATTTAACCGCATTTCACATCATCTCTAAACAAACAGGATTTCAAAAGAATATCTAAACCGATAATTCATTGTGAGCTCTCACACAACAACATTTCATGTAATCTTATTACTGAATACTAGTTTTTGTGACACTCTTATAACCAGAAATTACACTGCTACTTCTTTAAATGGAGATATATTTGATAAATAATTATCTCAAAATATTTAGTTTGTTAGATAGTAATAAGTTATGTTTCTAAGATTCTAAAAAAACTATTTACACCATAAACCTGAAGGATTAAAGTATTTACAGATTTAAAAATAGTTATAAAACACAACTTGCGTGCAGGAGTAAACAGCCAGTAATTTAACTGCCAATCATAAACTGGAACAACGAGTCACCTAACTTTTAATTTATATATTCAGTTGGTGAAATAAAACAAACTGCAACTAATGTGTGAACTGAAAATATGATCATAATTATTCATAAACAGATATAGGGTTGTGCCTAATAAATAAAATTTAATAAATGTAACCCACTTACAAAGTACTGATTTATGTATACGCTGAACTATAGTTTGTGTGTACGAAGACTATCGATACTATTTAATTGTCTTAATCAAAGTATACAAAGCTCAACAACAACTACATATTTTAACCAAGGCTGAGACTGCTCCACTGGACGCCGAGTTTAGTGCTTCTAGTGGTTAGACGTTCGCCAGATGATACAAAGGCCATGTGTTATATTCCTTGTGGTGGGGTGGTGGATGAGCACTGCTGGAGAGCTCTATACTAGGACGGAACGGTTGCTCAGTGGTCCTTAGTTTTCGGTGGCACCCCAAATACGACCAGTGTGTGGCGAATAATGCCTAAAAACTACAGAGTTGCTTGATAGAAGTTATACTTTTGATTTTCTGAATACTAAAGTGGGTCTCAACTTGTAACCCTTTGAAAATAACATTTTCATGAACACTTCCCAAAAACGTTATCAATAAAATATATGAATAATGTGTTTGACAATATCATAGTTCAAACAAAAAACCAACTATATAAATAAGCCTAGGTGATTTACCTTTCCAGCTTTACAATTAATTGCAACGACATTTTTAGGATCTTGACTAAGAAATCCATTTACATCTTCACACAAAGCAATGATTTGTTCAAACTGAGGAGCGTTATGGTCAGAGAATGGATATTTTGCGACTGGACCATCAAATCGACAAACGTTAAAATCTCTTTCATCACATCTATACAATTAAGTGAAAAAAAAAAAGATGAATTAATTTCACATCAGAAAACGTTACAAAATAGCCACATATGGGCATTTGGAAAATGTAGTAGGACACTTTAATTTATGAACCTTGGTGGTAAAATGTATATCGCTAGTGGGATCAATAATTTTGAACAATTAAAATATAAGAAAAAAATTTGTTGGTGAGTTACTGTAACACTTAAAGATTATATATATATATATATATATATATATATATATATATATTCATAAACAGCATAGGATCTAGTAAACATATGAGTCGACACACCTCACAATACAACACCAAGGAAAAAGCAACAAGAAAAAACTACTAACATAAGACAGACAAGAAAAGGAATGAATAAATCTGAACAACAGTAAT
The DNA here is from genome assembly GCA_944470415.2 of Schistosoma rodhaini. Taxonomy (NCBI): domain Eukaryota; kingdom Metazoa; phylum Platyhelminthes; class Trematoda; order Strigeidida; family Schistosomatidae; genus Schistosoma; species Schistosoma rodhaini. The sequence continues at coordinate 61,833,411 of OX104044.1, forward strand.
CGATTGTGAACGATCTAGAATCTAGTATAAGAAATGAGACGAAGAAACACTATTGCTAAACAAATATCTCGACTTTACCCAGAAATTGTGATAGACATTCAACTAGTAGTATCTTTGATGATACTGATCATGTGAGGTGTCATAACATACTGCTAAGAAAAAGTTTATAACTAACAGAGTACTTCCATATATGCAAAAATGCCAAGGCTCAAAAACTGAAGATCAAGATGGTATTGAAACTTACAAGCTCGTTTCTAAATAAATTTGTACTCTAAAAGATTTTATGAATCTGACTCCACAAAGTAATACGGCTTATTTGATTTTACCCACTAATTAATAAGTCAAATGAATAAATCAAAATAGCCAGCTAACATAAGTAAGATTCCGAAAACATGTTTCATTCCCTAATAATTAATAAATCGGCACCTTCATATACTCAAATATGAGAAAGCTACCTATCCATATACACATAGTCCTTGCACAAATTGTCAAATATTACAACTTTTGCTTCATTTTTCTTTAGGTTAAACGTGCTTTGAAAATGTCCCGATTCTCAGTAGACTGTAATTGGAAACAAGGTAAGAGGTGAAACTATTTCACCATGAAAAATAAAAGAGCTAACCAATAAAAATAACAAAACAAACGTTAAAACTGCTGAGAAGCAGGAGCTAATGAGCAACTATTCTTGATATTGATTTTTCAACAACCCATCTCATTATCTCTCTTTCATATCCTAATTCCTAAACATTTAATTTTTATGATGAGAAATTTTATGTTAAACTTAAAATGATGTGAACATAGCGAATGTTAATCATTATAATCCAGAAAGTTAATTAAACCTATGGTGGGACTAGAAAAACAGCATGATATTTATTCATTCTCAATAATTTATCCGGAATGTAACTCGATATTAAGGACAATGTTCAAATTATTGAAGTTCCTTAAACTATCAGCGTTAATATAAGTAGCTACATTATTATAGAGATTTTATCATGAAAAATGTTTGTATCCACTCTTTATATGTACAGTAACAAGACAAACTAATAACAAAAGGGATGTACACTTAAACTCAGTCATGCATGACCGAGAGCCTAGCTAATGTGTTCAGCTTTTCGATTTGACACACCACAGTAGCACAGAGATGTAGCGATCAGAACAAATGACAGAGTAGGAGCACTAGTATTAGTAGCAGTAGGAGAGAAGGCATAGACGATATGACTCGAGTAAGAATGAGTTCATAATATATATGTATATATATATATATATATATATATATATATATATATATATAATTTTCTGAACTGAAGATCTACGAGAAGACAAAGAGTCAATTTCTTCCGAATTTAGACAAACAACTCAAAAATGCGGTTGACAGATATCCAAATGAACTCGCTTTCAAAAATGACTAATGAGCTACGAGTGAGTGGTCTATGTATATTTAGCCTTGACAAAGTGACTCCAGCTATCAACCTTTTAAATTCACTGTAAACTTGTTAGGAGTAATATTTACTGAATCATAGGTTAAATAACAAACTGATTGCTTTAGTATATACAACCCAAAAGTTTTATACTATAGATTTTACTCAATTTAAGCAACATATGTATGGTCATTGATAAACTGACTCGGTATTTAAGAAAAGTACTTTTTAACAGAAATCAACTTACAGGTGATAGATTTTGTAGTGGTTTGCATGTCGTGTTTGTAGAAAGCGTACAACATCATCAATATGATTACGATAAACACCTTCAAGTTTAACAGCAGGGAATCCCATCGCAATAATTCTGGTGGAGATATAACTCAAGTCCAAATCAAATCCATCTTGTTGAAAACGCTTCTTATGACGACTAACAAGACCTTTTAGCGTTTTCGGCATAGTTTATGTCACCAAGAGGAGATGGTAGACGTATCTCCTTTAATTCTTGTGAATAGAAATCTGAAAGCAATTAGCTTGTCGTCAACACTATTGTAGGCTCTTTAAAGGAAGAATATTTACTTCGGAACATTTTATGTGGACATAACTGGAATTATGAACTTTGTCTACAATGTAAAAAGTAAATGTAACATAAACTGTGAAGCACATTATAAGAGATGAGTAACAATCTGCCCATTTGTACATCTTAATTGATACAAAAAACTAGTTTGCCTAGTTCTCTGAGTTGAAATTAGAGTTTAATTAAGATGAAGGTTTGTGACAGTTGTCCGTAGATATTGAGAATATCAGAAGGTATTCGATCAAATACAGCAATATTGAAAACACTGATGATTTATGAAAGAGGGGGAGTCCGCTCTCCCTCTCGAAATGCTCTCACACGGCCACGTGTATATAGCCTCTACCAGGAAAGTCCTACTCACTGCCTTCTCGTGGCGAGGGTGTTGTTTACGAATGTTTGGCGCTTTAACCGGGTTGGTGAACACGGCGCTTCCACCTAGGGGAGTTGGAAAACCCTGATTCCAAACCAATGATGCACATGGGCTCCAGTATCCTGAGGGAACAAATGGCGTATGAACCAATTGTTGGTCAGCGGCTGCTATGGGACTTTATCTCCTCACGATGCTCCACTGCCTTGTGGATCAGATCTTTAGGTTAAAGGCCCGCGTTGCAGCCCCCTAAGGAAACCACCTGCTTCAGTTTGGGCTACCGGGTAGTACCATAGCCTTCACACAAGCCAAATGAGATTTGTGTGGCGCATATGTATCTAATGCCCCTTTGTACCAATATTTGTGTTTAAATAAATAATTAATTAATATTTCGCAGAGGTGCATTGAAACGAAAAGGAGGGTTTTTGTAAAATTCCGTCGACATAAGAGTGGTCGAGATGCAAACTGGGAACAGCCACGTTCAATACCCTAAATGTCGGTTGCTGGACAGTTTGGTATCATCAATTGCCAAGTAGGCATGTCTTCTTTAAAAATGTTAACACACTAGTTCTACACGGTTGGATGCGCCGCTCTTAACGTCCAAGTCTAAGATTATGGGCAATGCGTTAGCGGCCGACTAAGTCACATGTCCTATTATTGTAAATGATTAAGATTTGATAAACTACATGTACTGAAGAACACACCATTAGCTATATCAGACTTGAGAGCGAACATTATGCAGCCGATGTCTAAGTCTGATGGGCATAGACATACACGGAAATTTAATATTGGACTATCAAGTTTGCAGTTTCATTTGTCATCTGAAGAGGAACTGCGAATCTTGGACTCACGTCTCCAGCAGGACATATGGGACAAATTTGTAAATCAACAAAATTTATTGGATTATCTATTCCCGTTCCAGATGGCCATGCTGACGCAGTTAATGGATGATAGTCCGAAAACGTCCATGAGCTATATTTTGTCATGCATCATGAAACCTGAGGTTGCCAGCCATTTCACACTACTTAGCACTTCATCGAAAAGGACACTCCAGAAGTGCAGGTTTTATGGCTGCATACGAAATAATTTTTTTCCTAGTCATTAGGCTCACTAGCATCTCGGTTTTCGTCTTCATCCATCAATGAAAAATAGTTTGCTAAACTGTATGACATCACGACGCAAGTGCATTTTCACGACATGAAACGAAATACAAAAGCGTTATAGAAGAAAACAAGAACATTTACGTACTAATTTGAAGTTATAACTATTAATTGCTGCTCTATGGATGGTGTTCAGTATTAGGTAACATAATCGTACATAATCGTCATACTTCAGGTCCAAAGTTGTTTAACAAATTACGGCAGTTGGACATTGTTGTAAATTTTTGTGTCCATTAAATTTCAGAATTCACAGGGAGATTATTTCAATTCGTAATAACAACACTGCAGTTAAAGAAAGACTTCATCATTGAAATGTTGTTTATGTTTAACTTAATTATCAACAAAGCTTTTGATAACATGTGCTGAATTTCTAACTTGCATATGAAACTCCTGAACTAATGGAATGTATGTTGAAAAAGCCTTTTTTATTTTATATACACATATCAATAACGACGTATTCATTATTATTGATTCTTTATCTGTAATTTCTTTTGCAGATATTCTTAAATGACAACAGGACTTGGCATTTACGACCGTTGCTCGAGCATCTGTTTGTACAATATAGTGTTTTTTCTTGTTAATAGACGTCTTTACGCACGTACCATTTTCTTACGTAGTCAATCGCAGCCGTCGTGTGATTTGTTATGAAAATAAAGGCGAACATACGTAACAATCAGGGTTAAGCAAAAGGCGGACAAAAAAGCTTATAGTTAGATGTAAAGTAGAAAATTAGGCGAATGGTAAACGATTCGGCGTGTAGTTGGAAGAAAAGCAGACAACTCAGCGACATTTCAGACATACAGCGACAAAAAGGTGAAGTTTTGCATCATTTCCAGATGGCAGACGAAAAAGCAGACATTCTAGCGTGTTTCTGCATCACTTCCCCTTTATCTTCTAAAGGAAAATACCATTTATTTAGCCCTTGCCCGCCTATATTTCCGTTTATTTATGATTCTTTCTATTGTAGGAGTATGTGCAAATACAATATTGATATACCTACATAAGTGGTAAAAGATACTTGCCGATGTGTTACGACAAATATCCGGCGAAATAGTGAACATAAGCTTTTTAAAAAATGCGAAAAGACGCTCAATTATGTTTTCAAAACAACATACGATGCAGTGTGTGATAGTTTGACAAGATACTTAGACGAGGACCCACTTTTCTCAGCTTTCCGGATCCGACCTTGAATACATAAAAGCCTCCGCCGCTCAAAAATCAAACCTTCCTTGTTAAAAAAATTGGAAGGTTAGTTTATTTGTGGTCGAAAGCTGTGTAGTAAGCGAAACATCCTATTCACAAGTACGTTTCCCTTTATTTGTTTTGTTGTTTGATCTGAAAGGTCAAAACATTAGGTTATAATAAGGACTGACTGAGGAGTAGATCCTCGTAATACTTACGGAACCTAAATCGACATCGAACCATATATTTTAAATTCAGCTGAAAATAAAACAACTATGACTTATTTTCGGAAGTTCTAAAGCCCATAAACCCTAATTACTTAAACGTTTAAACGGATTTTCGTTCAAGCTCATCCATGTTCTTTACTAAGTGGACTAATACTGCAAATGTCGTGCGATAATGAGTGGTATGATGATCTGCTGACGCGAAGAAGGTTATGAGTAGAACTAAAAACCATTAGCGTGTTCATTCTAATGATTTTACGCTACACAAATCACAGATTTGAACAGAACGAGAATGCTGAATCGGGTTTATTTTTAGTCTAAAGTCTTCTTCGGTTGTTCCTGTTTGAACTCGTCCCAAGAGTACGATATAATAAAATATGAGAATGTTCTTTTGACATGGTTTTGGTCAACCACTAAAATTAGTTCCTAATCATTCAACAGTTAGATCACCGAAAGTTTTTGAAAGAAATCGAAGAAAGAATAGTATTTATTGTCTACAGTATGCTAATGAGAAGAGATACCTAGACTGCAAAACAAGATGGTTCTAGACTTATCTTGAGGTGGATTATGCAAGACTGAAATGAACCAAAATGTACAAAGTGGCTTTTCACTAATAGCGATTTGAATTTACCTATATTAAGGAGGAAGAATTTTGCGAAGGAATTTATATCCTTCTCTAAATCTCTTAGTCATTTATTAAAAGCAAAGTCTTGGAACACTGAATACATGGTAGGCTGTTCATAAACAATAAGAAAAGGTATTGTTGTGGTAGGCAAATAGCTGAAATGGATAGTTCTGTAAGTTATCGACATTGACGTTGACCACATTAGCTTTACTGGATACACACAAGCTGAATGAGCTCGGTCACGCGCCTGCACCAGGTCACGAGTGTTTACGCCATACTACACATCTCTCGCAACCACCAAACAGTTTAGATCAAATGCTTCTTAACATATCGATGCCTCTCCACATACATCTTGGAACCCCTACATTTCTGACTTCTGATTTGATTGGGTTGATATACTTAGATTATAAAAGTATTACTTGTAAAGGCGTTGTGAAACATTGAATACCAGTGAGGGCTTTGGTGGTGAGTACGACGTGACCTGATACATAAAACAATAAACTATGAATCTGTTCCATGTTGTGAAGTAACATATCATTCTTTAAGTTTTATTTTACCATGTAGTGAGCAACCAATAATTTAGATGCATGGAATGTTCGTATAATGTGGGAGACTGGGAGAGACATCCGAATTACGGCAGAAATGAAAAGATACAGCCTGTAGATGCTTAGGGTCAGTGAAACACATTGGACGCAGGCTGGACGACAACGACCAGCTTCAAGAAAGCTTCTGGTATACTCCGACCATGAAAAAGAAAATGCCCCACATACAAAAGGAGTTGCATTGATGCTGCCCAGAAAAGCACAAAATAGACTTATAGGATGGGAATCTCATGGACCAAGGATCATCAAAGCCTCCTTCCAACCAAAGAAAGAGGGCATTACAATGAACGTCATCCAATGCTATGGGCCAGCCAACGACTACAACGAAGACGGTAAAGATCAATTGGCTGCAGTCAATGGTCGAGTAGTGCCCAACAAAGGACTTGACCATTCTGATGAGAGATTTAAGTGCTAAGGTTGGAATGGACGACACTGGATATGAAGACGTCATGGCATGACATGGACTGGGAGAAGCGCACGAATGTAGTGAAAGATTCGCAGACCTATGTACCTTCAATAAACTGGTCATAGGCGGCATTATACTTCCACATAAACGCATTCACAAAACTTCATGGACTTCACCGGACCACACTACACAAAACCATAGCATCAGATCATCATTTGCTGGTCACCAAGATGAAATTAAAACTTAAGAAGCACTGGACAATGGCACGGACAACATCACTAAAGTTTAATAAGGCTTTTCTTCGGGATACTGACAAACTCAACAAATTCAACATAGCCCTCAGCAACAGGTCCCAGGCCCTTCATGATCTACTCAATGGAGAGGGAACTACCATGGAGAGCAACTGTAAAGGGATCAAGGAGGCACTCACTCCAACATTTCATGAGGTTCTGGGCCACAAGAAGCATCATCACCAGGATTGAATCACTGTTGATACATCGGATGAAAAAAGAAGGAACATTAGGGCAGCAATCAATAACAGCCAAACAAGAACATAAAAAGCCAAGGCACAAACCGAATACACAGAGGCAAACAAGCAAGTGAAGAGGAGCATCAGAACCGATCTAGCAATAACGACGGAAAAAGCTGCAAGAGAAGGAAACATGAGACAACTGTATGATACAACAAAGAAGCTCGCTGGAAATTACCGTAAACCAGAACGACCAGTGAGAAGCAAGTAGGGCAAGGTAATTAGTGTAAGGTCCAACTTGTTCTTATTGGTTTTTTTACTTTACATTTTGTTAGTCTTTTTGATGCCATTTGAGAAGGTTATAATTTATTTTATTATGGTTTTTTCATTTTTCTTTCGCCTTCACTGAGTTTCTGTGTTTGCTCCTGAACTGTATTTATTTTGTTTTAGTTGATACCTATCGATGGTTCCCTCATTGGATTTTGTTGCTTGAGTTGCTTGAGATTGTGCATTTCGATGATGAATTGAAGCACTTTTCCAAAACTGGAAACCCTTTGTGTTATTAGGCAACAAACTTTTATCTTTTGAACGGATTTTTACCTGATCCATCCAGAAAGGATAGAATAACACTTACTTTTTGGTGCGCTCGGTAACTTTCTTACATTCCTTATCAGTTTGTCCATTTACTGTAATTTAGATCGATTATTGAGGGAACAATTATTGTTTGAATAACTGAGGGTAACATTTGTCTAGGTAATAATATACATTTTTTGATTGTAATGAAATTTAGAACCGTTATTTTCCTACTTTTCTTGTTTTGACTTCAACTGGGCAATATCGCGTGTCTCAAATACCCAGAGAGTTATTCTTCAACCAAAACTTAGTTTGAATCTCACGCCTGATCAAGATACCAAAGAAAGTCGATTTCAGTATATGTGATAACTACAGGAGCATCACTCTTCTTTCAACACCAGGAAAAGTCTTCAACAGGGTATCGTTAAACAGAATGAAGGACTACGTAGACGCCCGAATTCGGGATCAACGGGCTAGATTCCGTAAGGATCGATCGTGTACAGACCAAATCACAACTCTATGTATCATTGTGGAACAATCAATTGGATGAAATTTATCACTCTACTTCAATTTTATTGACTACGAAAAAGCATTTGATAGCGTGTACAGAACAACACTATGGAGGCTTCTTCGACACTATGTCGTACCTCAGAAGATAGTCGATATCCTACGGAATTCCTATTATGATGGATTAAACTACCAAATCGTGCATAAAGGACAGTTGACAGACTCGTTTAAGGTAAAGACCGGTACAAGGCAAGGTTGCTTACGCTCACCTTTCCTCTTTCTCCTGTTGATCGACTGAATCATGAAGACGTCAACATCTGGAGGGAAGCACGGGATACAATGAACAGCTAGGATGCAACTGGACGATTAAGACTTTGCAGATGATCGTTAATAACAGACTGTGACCGATGAAGCAGGAGAATGGGTGACAGAGCAGCGTTTTATTTGAGTAACCACAGTAGCAAGAGTATTAGACAGAAAATCAATTACGTCTGTTTTTTATAAACACAGATTAACAATCAGGTTCGGATATAAATATGGTTATATAGTATCATAGATAAAGAAAACATGTGACCTTTAACTTGTCGTTACAAAAACCTAATAAATATAAATGTCATTACAATCTTTCCTCTTCACCAGATGACTGTACCAGCTTAAACGCTACGTTCTTCTTCAAACCACCAACAAACAATAATGTGAGTACCGTCTACCACAATAGTGTAAGACAGGATTAAGGTTGTTGGATTTTAAAAGCGTTAAAGGGAGAATTCGATTCAGCCAGTGACTTAATTTGTTCCAAAGTTCATTGATATAATTCAGTACATTGCGTTGAGAGAAAGATCAGGACATATTTTCGAAATATTTCATGGATGAAAGACATCTTTCAGCTATTTTGTTGAAACGAATAGTTGACAGAAATGGTGTATCAAGTTAGTATAACCAATACAATGATCATCAATAATTTCATTCATCAATATCTTATAAAGTTTTCATTAAACTCAACCTATATAAAGAGATCATTCAATAAGAATATTGTGTGGTTAGAATACTGTTATCTCTCCAATCAACAGTCACCCGATTCTCATTGATTCCATTGTCGTCATCTTACATAAGTGTGGAGTACTGAGATATGCAGAACCAATCCGGTGAGTGAGATTATTTTGTGAGACTACGTTGCTGTACACTTTTCAAGATGTGACACAATTTCAATGCCTCATTTTGATGTCCCAAATCATACATAGCTGAGATCTTGCATGTTGAAGCTGTAACTGAACACCAATTTCTTGCTTATAAATTCCCAATTACCAATTGAATCACATATATCTTTAATTTGTTCGTAGTTAAACGAAGCAACAAATATGATATTACAGTTCAATTTCACAGTATATGGATGGGGATACTGTTGAACTTTTTATTAAGATAACAAACCGATCGGTTCAAGAATATCACTGAAAACGTGAAAACACTGGATGGCTATTTGGTTACAGTAAATGACTTCCTAGCAATGCGCACCCACGATTCCGCATATGATACTCGAGCCCAGGACCTTCAGTCTCGTGTCAACGCTTCATCTCTAGACCACCGAGCCGGCATCTAACGCTGTTAATGTTTAACTTCAATCAATCCACAATATTGTTGAACCATCCCCCATTGTCTTCAGTAATTAACTACCTCACATCCGACACGGTTGGACTTCACTTGCCTCAGCTTCTCACTAGAACACCGAGAATAACCTCTCGAAGCTAGTCCAGGTTTTCAATAGTGATCTAACACTGATGGGTTTATGATCTCGATAAAAAGTTTGATTTAACTTGGTTTGTAATATCTTCAGATGTATAAGTGCCAACTAAAAAGTTAACTGAATGGTAGAGGCTTAATAAAAAAAACGTGTTATGTGCCAAATTATCAGACAATAGAGGGTAAGTGAAGCAACGTTTAAAGTTAATGCATGCTCCATTCATCTAGATAATTTTGTTCTCAGTGCACAATGAATCGTTTCTTTGAAACTAAAGCCTTCAACCATCAAACTTAGCATCTCATTTTTAAACCAACAAATTAAGTGCTAGTATATTTTCATAACGAGCTAACAATGAAATGAGCTTATGTATGCTACAATATAATGAACAGTTTCAGTCGCAAATGAAGCGAGTGATTTCTGAATGAAACAGTTACATCTAAGCATACATTTATGTACGTGAAATAGACAGCTGAAATGCATTTCATGTCTCAACTTCAATCGAAATGTGTTGTGTGTCTCCAAATCAATACTATTATGTTAATTTCATAAACAATGTACAGTTTCACAATTCATTGGGTCGCTTTAATAGAAACAAGTAAAATGATAAAAAGCGTAATCATTAATTTGTGATTTATTCCTTAGATATCTATCCCCTTGTGCTTACCGACCGAACATCACAATCTAGGAAAGTTTGATTTGATTGTAGGTGTTTTGCAATTCATTAATGTCGATCAGATGTTCGTTAATTCGTTTTCCGATTGGTGTTTACTTCATGATTGGTTGCTATCAGACCTCAAAACTGTTACACTTGATGCTACTCAGTAAATTACGAAATAATTGCATTTATCAATTTCCAATTGCAACTTAGCAAAATGCGAAGAGAAACGTTACATAACACATTTATTTCAATGTGCGTGGATATTTTGACAAATACAATAGGATCATTTTGCTTTATATTTTAAAGACAAATTATCACATTGTTAGTGGGAAATAGATTGGATTAAGCATGTTTTATGCATGATGGTGTTGCTGCGCACTGATTGGTTAATTTTAAACCGATCAGCCCGAGCATATTATTGCAGAAAAATCTATAAGCTTCTTATGTATATACTATAAATATATGAACATTATTTAGACTATTGATTGCTGTTCACTTATTATTATTATTATTATTATTTTGAATACAATTTCATTCCTGTTCAACGTGTTCTGATTTTGGGGTCTTGTCAAGTGTCATCGTATAAGAATACTAAACAATAGGAATAGCTGGGTCGTTTATATAGCAAAAATACAATTAAAACTGTGGCGACGAGGAAAAATAAAAATTCATTCAAAATGCCTATATCAGATGACCAGCTCAGCCGAATACTACAACAACAGCAAGCACAACTCGATACACAAATGCGGTTGTTAGAGACTCTGATGCAACAGTTTAGCATCAAAAACTCGAGTTCACATGCTGTTTCAAGTACTCCTTGTGATACAGTTGCTAGCAGCATCCCAGAATTCATATATGATCCCGAAAGTGGAAATACTTTTCTCACGTGGTTCAAGCGTTGGGAAGATACATTTAGAATAGAATTCTGTCAACAAGATGACGCATGGAAGACTCGGTTGTTGATGCGTAAGTTGGGAAGCAATGAGCATGCACGTTATGTTGATCATATATTGCCAAAATTACCTCGAGAGCTCAGTTTCGAGGAGACAGTAACGCAGTTGTCAGAGATATTCGGCGAATCTTCCTCATTGTTTAGTATTCGATATCAGTGTCTGAATTTGGTGAAACGTGAAGCCGATGAACATGGTGCTCTAGCAGACGTCGTCAACAGAGAATGTGAACGGTTCAAGTTACGCTCGTTGACAGAAGATCAATTTAAATGCCTTGTATTCATCAAAGCTCTGCAGTCACCACAAGATGCTGAAATCAGAACCAGACTTCTAACTCGTTTGGATCAAGACTAAAACGTCACATTCAGGACATTGACAGATGAGTGTAAACGACTACAAAACATCAGACACGACAATCAGTTAATTGAACAGGTAAATTCTAATTTAACCTGCAGTAGTGTAAATGTTATGACTGGGTTAAAAAGTCAGAAGCCTAATAAAACTCATAACAAACCAACGAATGCCTGTTGGTTATGCGGCGATTGGCATTATGTACGGTTCTGTCCATTTAAGAAGCATAAATGTCAGGTGTGCAACAGACGTGGACATAAGGAAGGTCATTGCCCATCGAATCGTACCTCCCAGCACAACAAGAAGTATAAACGTCTTCCACGTGTGGTGAAATCAGTTGAGTCTAAATCTCTTTCTCTGGTAGCAGCTTTTCAAACAGAATATGACATTCGGAGAAAGTATGTTACGATCCAGATTAATGGTATAGCGTCTCGTCTTCAAATTGACACAGCATCCGATATTACTCTAATATCCAGAAAAACGTATAACGTGCTGGGAAAACCGCCAATGAAGCCATCCAAGAAAACGGCTAAAACCGCTTGTGAAGGTGTACTGAAACTAGTTGGTCAATTACAATGTGAATTTTCCTTCGATGGAAATAACTGTAAAGGGGTATGTTATCTAACAGAACGACCGAACCCTGATCTACTTGGTCTAGATATGTTAGAAAAGCTTGGATTAATGGATATACCCATCAACAGCGTTTGTAACGTGTTGTGTCCATCATTAGACACCACCTCATATGCAAAAAAGACAGGTAAAACGGTTCCAGAAATACGGAGTGTAGCAGCAGCGGCAATTCGAAACACTCCAGTGTCGTCAGATGAAGTCAGAAAAGACTTTCCAGAATTTTGTCAGCAGAACGGAATCAGGCATATCCGATTACCTCCATTCCATCCGCAATCGAATGGTCAGGTAGAACGTTTTGTTGGTACGTTCAAAAATGCTCAAAAAAATCAAGAGGGGAGGGGGACACCGAAGAGATCTTAGAGAGGTTCTTGTTTATACACCGTTCGACACAGAACCCTCAGACAACGAATAGAGTCTTCCCAGCGGAAGCGTTACTTGGCAGAAAAATACGTACACATTTTGACAGCATTCATCCGACGCCAGCTCTTAAGCCGCAACGAAACATGATGGAGAAACAGTACAATAGTCATCATGGGGCACAAAAACGATTGTTCAGTGTGGGTCAAAAGGTACTTGCTATGGACTATCGAGGAAAACATCCTACATGGATAGCTGGTCGGATCGTGCAAAAGAAAGGAAATGTGGTTTACGAGGTGTCCGGTGGTTCAGAAATCTGGGTGCGTCACGCTAACCAACTGAAATCAACCTCGATTTTCAACAACGAAACGCAGCATAGATTATCTCTTGATGTTCCGCTAGACACCTTTGAGATCAAAACACCTGAAACAGACAGGACAGTCAAGGTGCAAACGAAGGATGATACAACGTCCTTATTACGTAGAAGGTGGACTAACCGGAAGCACAAACCAGTAAAGCGGTTGCAGTTGGACCCTAACACCAGATCCTACGAATCTGCTCAAGGGGGAGGTGTTAGTGGGATAGAGATTGGATTAAGCATGTTTTATGCATGATGGTGTTGCTGCGCACTGATTGGTTAATTTTAAACCGATCAGCCCGAGCATATTATTGCAGAAAAATCTATAAGCTTCTTATGTATATACTATAAATATATGAACATTATTTAGACTATTGATTGCTGTTCACTTATTATTATTATTATTATTATTTTGAATACAATTTCATTCCTGTTCAACGTGTTCTGATTTTGGGGTCTTGTCAAGTGTCATCGTATAAGAATACTAAGCAATAGGAATAGCTGGGTCGTTTATATAACAAAAATACAATTATAACACACATGTTACTACTTACGTCATGGCCTTCAACCAATTGAAATCACTCGCTTCATTTGCGACTGAAACTGTTCATAATATTGTAGCATACATAAGCTCATTCCATTGTTAGCTCGTTATGAAAATATACTAGCACTTAATTTGTTGGTTTAAAAATGAGATGCCAAGTTTGATAGTTGAAGGCTCTAGTTTCAAAGAAACGATTCATTGTGCACTGAGAACAAAATTAACCAATCAACCAATGACACCCAAATCCCTCAGAGATACACCAATATTCCTAAACTGTCTGTCATGTATGAAAGAGGTTCCAAAATCATTTTTAGTATCGCTACGGTTTAATCACTCATTTATATATATATATATATATATATATATATATATATATATATATATTAGCTGAATGTAGTTCTCTGAGACTTCTATGTTGTACTGATCTTGCATTATTGAATAAATGCACTATTATTATTATTTCTTTGAACTCATAAGGAATTTGGAGTAAAGTAAACAATTCACCTTTTGTACTTTTTGGTGAAAACCATGATGTGTGTGTAAATATAATGAACAGATATTCCATTTCAGGTATGTCTACTAAATTCTTGAAATTGCTGCACCGTTTTTACGTACCAATAATCCTTACTACTGAAAACTCACGCAAAGTATAATACAAAACGGAAGAACCTCTGTATACATTGGTGATTGTGTTTCTTAGGTAAATAATACTCAAGACGTGCTGAACGTTAGCTAATCCCTTTATTCTGTGAATACTGGTAATCTGTTTTAAACTGGCAGCATTACTGTATTTCGTGGTAAGGCATTTAGTTATACCTATGAATTGAGAATTCGTTATACGTGGATCCACTCAGTCAATTTAAAAGGATTTTGCTGCTGATCACTACCAATTCGACAATCGTTACTACCCAATAAACAATGAAAAAGTGTTCCATCTCCATATTGAACAACTCACCAACTCATACAATGCACAATTGTAAGGTTCTAAACAATACCTTTTGGTTTAACAGGAAAACATAACTTTAGAATTATCGTTTGCAGAAACATGACTGGAAAGCTGTAAAATTGTAATCAATTACCGATTCAATAAAAACGTTTGTATAGGAAAAAAATTTTTATATTCCTGTTAAGCAAATCAAACTATATTAACTGAGGTTTGCAGAAATGCATTTTTTTACTATTTAATAATATAACTACATTTAATGTTATTATCAGATGACCAGTTACGTTCATATGCACATTTTAGTTTCATTAAACTGAATAACTAATAAACAACAATTCAATTTCTTCTTGACCCAATTAGTAGTAAAAAATGGTGTATCAAGTTAGTATAACCAATACAATGATCATCAATAATTTCATTCATCAATATCTTATAAAGTTTTCATTAAACTCAACCTATATAAAGAGATCATTCAATAAGAATATTGTGTGGTTAGAATACTGTTATCTCTCCAATCAACAGTCACCCGATTCTCATTGATTCCATTGTCGTCATCTTACATAAGTGTGGAGTACTGAGATATGCAGAACCAATCCGGTGAGTGAGATTATTTTGTGAGACTACGTTGCTGTACACTTTTCAAGATGTGACACAATTTCAATGCCTCATTTTGATGTCCCGAATCATGCATAGCTTGTGACTCATCTGATAATAAAACCTTCGACACTGATTAGTAATTATGTTTTTCATTTGATTGGAAATCTTAGTGGAGTTGTATAGCAA
Source organism: Schistosoma rodhaini (assembly GCA_944470415.2). Taxonomy (NCBI): domain Eukaryota; kingdom Metazoa; phylum Platyhelminthes; class Trematoda; order Strigeidida; family Schistosomatidae; genus Schistosoma; species Schistosoma rodhaini. The sequence goes on from OX104044.1 coordinate 61,848,830, forward strand.
AAGTGATCTGTTTTCTAAGTGCATTCATCAACGTTTATTGACGTCTGGTGATATTCAGTATATTTAACGATTTGTTTTAGATTTTACATGTTAAATCAGTGTCCCGCGAAACAAATTAGCATTTTCACCCTAAACTCATTAACTGGTTAAATGCAATTCGATCACAACAACAATTATCATTCAGTGACCAGTGTACATACGTAGCATTTCATCTCCTAGTTAATGATCAGTTTTACATATGACTATGTGAAAAGTAAAATCAGTTGTGTTGTAAGAACTAGACAAATAAGGTGCTGTTCGGCAGTTCATCAGTCAATCTAAGATCAGCAAGCGTAATTGTTAAGTGAAAATATGTTTCCCTGTTTGGATCGTCCACTTGAGGTTTGTCAGCATGTATGTTTGCAAAATCAAAATCGAAAACACTAGAAATTGTCATCTCGTTATGAAACCGGTGAACTCAATACTCGTGAACAATACCTTCTCACTTCGAAATATTTTTAAAGAAACTAGACATAAGTTGGTCAGTTAGATGGAGATGAAATGTGTTTATTTACTACTGTAGTGAACCGAACACCAATCGGGACAATCGAATGTATTCAAGAACGAATTACAGACAATCTCACTGAATTCTGATAACCATACAATGAACAGTTATTTTGCAAATTAACAATCAATTGTCTCAATCTTAACTGTTCCTTTTGCAAATATCAGTTCATCTTTTCTAATTACACTGTTCATGCATTTTCCTACCAATTGTGCTTCATTTCAGTTCGTTCTTTACCGGTCTTCTGTCAAAATACATTTTATGTCTCACCATCGCCATATACTACTTATATGGACATAACGAGACCACATTACACTATTATTTTTTAGTTATTTAATCCCCCAATGTAATTGAAGATGTTTTTGATATGTGATTACAGTATATGGTTTATGATCATATAACAAATGTGTATATTTATTTATCAATACGTTTCCCCATAAATGAATAATTCACACATATATTTGATACTAATTCACGAAAATGGGATATTCGATCCTATTCACTAGATCAAGAAATAAGATATTTTGGAATTTTCGAATTGACAGCTAGTAAAACAAATGATAAAATTAATTATATACTGTCAATATTTACATTTCTGATTGTGATTTCTGATTACTAAGTAACTACTTTTTAATTCATCTAGTGATCCATTTTACATTTAAATCATTGGATATATTTCTTTTTTATGTTTACCGGTTAAAATGTTTCTGATTAAGAGTAATGGTCAACTTTTAACTGTGTTTTATTAATTCTAACTAACTGATCAATACTTTATTGATTAATGTATTTGGGATATTTATGAGGATAAATTCTGATACCTATAGATTGAGAAATCATATTCCTTTCCTTTGTGTTAAAAAATGGCCTATTTTTAATAAGGATCAAACAAATTTGGGTTTTAATGTTAGACTATATCGGAATAGATCTGTTCATGACTATAACTATATTGATGATGTGATCTCTAGGGGTTTGAAAATTTTGGCTTTTCAAAACAAAAATTAACTTTAATCTAGTCAGAAGAAAATGTATACAGAATTTTAGGAAAGTATATGATTACTTCTTGGAAACTCCATTGGTAAACTAAAATCAAAGTTCTATTCACCATCATATGTTTACAGTTTCATAATATTTTTAAAATGTTGCTCACTATCTAAATACCATCTCATAGTGAAAGAATCATTTCAAATTTCCTTTCATTTTACAAAATTCAATTAAGTTTTTTATATCATATAGAGAAAACACTATCTAAAGTTGAAGTTCCATTGATCACCACTAATCAACCAAAGGCACGAGAAGAGTTTAAAGATAGACCAACAAACGTAATATGTCCATCATGTGGAAAAAATATATCTACACAATTAGAATATCATAATGGTATATTAACTTATGCAGCTTGTATCGGTATATTCCTTTTAGGGTAAGTTAATTATATTTGATGTCAATTTACTTATGATCACAGATAAAATTTTAGTTAATAAGTATCATAAGACATTGTTATAGCAACATTAAAAAATAGAAAGTTAAGTGATTCATTTCAATTTTCATGCAACCTTTATTCAGTCAAATGACGTTAAGATGTAAAGTAATGAAGATTGTCCTGATTGTCAGACATCATGATTATTAAAATAAAGGCTAGTTTGTTATTAACTGAAGTGAACCTATTTAAATGCTCTCTTATTATGGTATGGGATGACAATTTAGTTTAAACCATGATCTCTTAACAATGACATATAAACTTTCTCTAAATAGTAATGATACATCCACAAGAGACTAGATTGCATCTAGATCTCCCAATGTTATAGTAGGAAGTTGTGATTGTTTGAGTTAACCAATTAGATAGTGATACAATATCTCACCCACAACATTAGATTCTGGAAACCTTGTAATGAAAACAGACTAAAGTTGGATATAGAAGTGAATGGATATTGACTGTATAACTCAATGTATAACTCATCATGACGGATATAAACATATATATGTGTTGCTACGATTTTAATTCATCCACATGAAAATTAGGATGAATAAAAAGTTTTAAATAAATTATTGTAATTCTAAACTGTATTTCCGATTAGTTGAATCCTTGACATCAGTTTACAAAAATAGAATAGTCACATCACCTTTAATTACTTGAACGCTGAAAATATGAAAGTTTGTTCTAATTTGATAACAGATTTTTTAACCTTTCATTTCTAATTATATTTAGTTGTGTCACAGAGTTTGTTATAGTAAATAGTTTTCATACAAGGATGATTTAGTTATTTTGTATTCTAAAATATTCCAAAATCGTTATCGATTTGAAGGTTTTCACGTACATATAGACATGAACTTAGTTGTTTCTAAAAATAGTGATCAAATAGATGTCAACTGATTAAAGAGAAATTTTCAGAAAATAAATATGAAACACTAATACGTATTATTAATGAAATGACACAATTGTTTTTGTTTAGATATCCAATAACAGCTTTCTGTATTCTGGTAACCGATATATTGTTAATTATCAGTATGAGGTTGTGGAGATTGTTGGGTTTTTGGTTAGGACCGTGGACAATGGCTCAATAGTCTAGAAGTTAAGCGTCTGCGCGTGACACTGTGGGTCTTGGGTTCGAATCCTGCATGCTGGTGAGTCCCATACGAGAAAGAAACGGCTATCTAGTGGTTCAGTATTTTCAATGGTGGTCTAACATTGGTCGACTCATGATCTCGATATATTGTTAAGGTTTCCAAATGTATTTAGAATTAATAAATATGAATCATGAGTCAAGTGAAAAGCAATTGTATTACAATAACTTAGCTGTCATAATTTATTACAGTTCATTTAATTTTCATACTTTTTGTACAGAGGAGCTTGTGGTTGTTGTCTTATACCATTCTGTGTGAAAGCATGTAAAGATGTGGATCATAAATGCACAAGTTGTCATAGATACATTGGATCTTATCATAGAATAGGAGATTGAATATTTAACAGTAGAAGATGAATCAAGCTAATCAATAATAATAAATTCATATTCGACATATCAATATCAAACTTTCATATAATTACAATTTAAGTGTTGAAATTGTTTTAAATTATTTTATTCTATTATGTACGTTTGTTTATTAAATAATACAAATATTTGATATAAAAGGAGTTACTTTTATTTAAATATTGAACATTTAATTGAATTTTGATTCGGTTTCTAACTTCTCAATAATGAAATATTTATTCTAATGATAATGAATTCTTTAATTATTGTTTCTATTAAAAGGAATATTGATCGTCATTCGTTATGTGTCAGGTTTATAACAGTCAGATAAACAAAGTGATTTACTGATTAACTGAATAAAAGCTACAGTTTCTGAACAAATAATAAGTAATTTTCTTAATTGATTGATCGCTGGGTGGTGATCAATATCATGAGTGTCAAATCCTTATTATTGTTGATCGAATGATCGAATGTGGCCACTAGTTTAGGTGGCTCGACACTGCGCGCACTATGTTGGGATAAGATAATGGTTGGAAGTGGTCAACAGGAAACCTTGGACACGGGTTTCGTGCTACTTGGCACTTATCAGCAAAGTGAACCTGTAATCTTGAGGGAACTGGTGCTCCCTGACGTATTCGATCCCGTATCACCCAGCTTCACAGTCAGAGACGTTACCACTGAACTATTCGGGCCGTGACTGACCTCCTGTAGGACTGAGATGTAATCACAGTTGATTGATCACTGGATAGTTATCAATATCATGCGTGTCAAGTCCTTCTTAGTGCTGATGGAATGCCATCGATCAACAATTTGTGTATTATTAAAAAAATTTCCTTTAATAAATTTTTATCAAGAGATGGTTAACACAAGTAAGAATGGGACAATGAAGTAGCATAAATTTATGTAGATCGTAATACATCATCATGATACATAAAAGAAACACTTTGATATATTCTATGATACGAGAGTGTTTGTGATGAGCTTAAGAAGTAACTTGTTTATCAACATCTTCATTGAGAATTTATTTCAAAACAATTCATAGTAACATAAATAAACACATGCATGCTTTCAAACATACATTATTTTATGAAAACTATAAATTATATGAATATCCAGATATATAACGTTTATAATATATCTTTGTTATAATAAATTCTTCACAGAAAATTAAGAAAAACTATCTGATGATTTTCTGTTGTAAGAAAACAAAGCTTGGATAAATTATTCTGCGTTTTGAATTAACGATGTCATAATTTGTCACTTCTGACGTTGATATCAGGGTTTATGTAGGTGGGAACTTTGTTGTACTGTTTGAACGGTCTGAAAATTTTTTGTTATTTAGGAATAACAAAAAAATTAATCATGGAATAGTGTACTAAGTCGTACACGAATTGAAAACGCCGCCGACAATCTATTGACATTCTGGTTGTTTGTGATTTCTTAAACGTCTTTTTTGTAGTATGGTAATAATCTTTTACTTAATAAGTTCCTAGTAGGTAAAATGGAGAGAGCAGATACTCCGTATCTGATAACGTTGAAAGGATCTGGTATAATCTACATGTTGAACTGTCATTAAAACGACTTCTTTCGGCAGATGTTATTGAAGGAAAATATCACTGATTTTAGTTGGTAAAGGCTACCTGAACGTAAATCATATTGACAGGATGGCAACTAAAGCTGTATAAAAGTGAAATCGATATTCGCTAAAGATGACCCTAGTTTATGCATCATGTCAACAATAAATACACAAGTTAAAAACTGCGATTTCATATATTTTCAACTTATAGAAATTTGTGTTTAAAGATTGCACAGTCAAGTACGAATGCTAAAAAATACCATGGAATGTACTTTTTCACAGATAAATTCGTAGTACCGTCTAAACAGATATGTATGAAGCTTTGGCCACAATATTTTATTATGTCTGTAAAATAACAACTACTCGTAAGTAACATAGCTTGATTACATTAATTTAACGTTGGCGATTCGAAATTACTAATAATATTTATTTTCCCATCTTAATAAGCGATGCTAATTTTCATGAATTTCCTTTGATTTTCAGTTATTCTTCAGCGATTGAACTATACGGTAGCCACAGAGAAGTATTTTCGAAATCTTTTCATAATTCAAGAGATATTTACCTTCCGAAACATTCTTTTTGTTAGAATGGATATATCATGAATGTAAAATGTAAATGTAAAATGGCATTTGGACTGTCGTCTCTGTCATTCTAAAGGCTTCCTATAACCCTACACTACTTTCACACTTCTTTTCTAACAACAGAGAGAAGACATGCAATGCAGATTAAAGTTTTACTCTAAGAAAAATGATGTACAGTAAATCGGGTGTATTTGTGATGTTTTATAGGATCTTGAGTCTTCAGAAACTCCTGGAAACATACTTAATATGGTGACAGCATAAGTAGATACCCAATCAAAATAGGACAAAGTTCTTCATTTTTTCAAATATTTCCCTAAGTTGTCTATTTAACGCTGATTGGACAAAACACTTTCACCTCTTTTCCGGACCTCTAAAGTTATTTTTCGAGTGATATTTACGAACTCCCAATAGTTTTTTTTCATCACTGTGGTATAGTTGCTCACAATGAAATGCTAATCACTGTAATGCTTGGCCAACAGATGTCTAATGGTACTCCTCGATTATCAGTTAATCAAATTACAACAAGCAAATTGTTTCATTTATATTTCAATTATGCATTTCATACATACCTTATTGATGAAACCAATATTTGTTATGACTAAAAGTTTGCGAGCACTCATTAAAAGTGTTACATCGCTGTTTTTACACCGAGTAAACTTTCAACCCCTAGTATATTAGAATGATTTAGATCAAATACGTTATCATCAACTCACAAAATAGTTAAGTTTTCAATACTCCAAGTAATACTATTTTCTTTAGATAATCAAAATTTAACGCCTCATTTGATGAATAGAAAGACTGCAAAGATTAATTCAGCTGACTTGAATTTCAGTTTTGAAAATTCTGCTCTCAAAACTAGTGGTTCAAATATGAATTTGTGGTGAATCTTCAACATTTCGAGATCCGTAACTATTATATTGTCCTTACGGTGTGAAAGCATTTGGCGCAGAAACTACTTTTATTTCGATAAATACGGCGAAAAGGAATTTTTTACAAGCGTGAACTATATACTTCATAGTTTATGAGCAGTACTGATCAACAAGACACGTTCATTTCAATTTGAAAATGACATGATACAGATGTACAATAATGTACTAAAAGTTTATCTTTTTGTGCACATCAGGCCTTAATTGAATTCATGAACCGATCAATGTTAGATCACCGTCGAAAACTCCTGGGGAGTCCCACGCTAGGACGAAACGATAGTCTAGTGCTTCCAGGTTTCCAGTGGTGGTCTAAAATTGATCGGTTCATAAGAACAATTAAAGTTGAGCAATCTCTACAAGCCTATACTGATAATTATTATGTGCTCACTAGTAACTAGCTTCGAAAGGTAATTCTCGCAGCACTAGTTAGAAGCCGTAACCAGTGGAGTTCACCAGCACTGGATGTGAGGCAGTCACCCGCCGAAGATAACGGAAAATGGTCGAGCTATATCGTGTATTGATTGACGTTATACATTAATACCGTTGGATGCCGGATTAGTGGTCTAGAGGTTGACCGTTTGAGTTTGAGTATATCTGTATATACATACCTGCCGATCAATATAGTACATTCAAGTTTGACGATGAATAATTGCATTTATTATACCCCTGAACAAATTAAACCAAAATTAAAACTTCATTTGAATTGATAAGTAAGTGATACAAAGATTTATATAAAAGAATACATCTCCTGGTTTCTTGTGATACATGATAATCGTATATGGAAGTATATGAAACAGCCAACAGCTCACAATAACGATAGTCATCCAAGACTCAGTGCTAACTATTTTCACGATTGGCTAGCGACTATAAGTTTATTTCTGATAAATGATGGCAGTTTGCAGGTGGTTTTGTGAAATCTGTCCTTTAGGATATTATATGACTTGTAGACAGTTCGGTTGTGTAATTTATGGTTTTGGATGCTGAAGGGATGAATCTTCAAACCAAACACATCTAACGTAACTGATATTCACACATCTTCCTGATAACTGTAACTCCGCCTGTAGCTCTTCTAGAGTTACTGCCGGTCCCAAGCCCGGGTAAAGGAGGAGGGTCGGGCATGGGGTTAACGACCCCATCCCGTAGAAAAGCTAACTCGCTAAAAAAACGCTAACCAGAAAAAATAATTCAAACCATTTAAACTCTGCCCTGGGAGTTGAAGGAATAATGACGTCTCATGATGAAAGCCGAAATTCTTCGGAAGTCACGAGACCGATGCACCTTCTAACAACCAGAGCAACACTCTTTATAGGTACATGGAACGTCCGGACAATGTGGGAGACAGGAAAGACCAGCCGAATAGCAATGGAAATGAGGAGATACAACTTGGCAGTACTCGGAATCAGCGAAACCCATTGGATACAAACTGGACAACAAAGGCTAGGTACAGGAGAGATGCTGCTGTACTCCGGTCACGAAGGGGAAAATGCTCCACACACTCAGGGAGTTGCTCTAATGCTGTCCAGAGAAGCACGAAATGCACTTGTGGGATGGGAATCTCATGGACCCAGGATAATCAAAGCATCATTCTGAACAAAGAAGGAAGGGATCACAATGAACGTTATCCAATGTTATGCACCCACCAATGATGGCAACGACGATGATAAAGATCAGTTCTATGAAAGGCTGCAATCAATTGTAGCAAAGTGCTCACGAAAGGACCTCACCATCCTGATGGGAGATCTAAATGCTAAAATTGGAGTGGACAACACAGGATATGAAGACATAATCGGACGACATGGACTAGGAGAAAGAAATGAAAATGGGGAGAGACTTGCAAACCTATGTGCTTTCAACAAATTGGTTATAGGCGGCACAATATTCCCACACAAACGCATACACAAAGCTACATGGATCTCACCGGACCATACCACAGAGAACCAGATAGATCACATCTGTATCAACAAAAAATTCCGAAGATCAATGGAAGATGTAAGAACCCGGAGAGGAGCTGACATAGCTTCAGATCACCACCTGGTTGTGGCCAAGATGAGACTGAAGCTTAAGAAAGACTGGACAACTGGACAAACAGCACTACAAAGGTTTAATACAGCCTTCCTTCGAGATGCTGACAAGCTCCAAGAATTCAAGATAACTCTCAACAATAGGTTCCAAGCTCTACAGGATCTACTGAATGAACAAGAAACTACTTTGGAGGACAACTGGAAAGGGATAAAAGAAGCACTAACTTCAACGTGTCAGGAGGTTCTTGGTCCTAAGAAGCATCATCATAAGGAATGGATCTCTAAGGGAACCCTGGACAAGATTCAAGAAAGGAAGAACAAGAAACTAGCAATTAACAACAGCCGAACAAGAGCAGAGAAAAACCATGCGCAAGCAGAGTACGCAGAAGCAAACAGAGAAGTGAAGAAAAGCATTAAAGCCGACAAGCAGAAATACATGGGAGAATTAGCAACGACGGCGGAAAAAGCTGCAAGAGAAGGGAATATGAGACAACTATATGATACAACGAAGAAATTGGCAGGGAGATATAGCAAACCAGAGAGACCAGTCAAGGACAAAGAAGGAAAGACAATCACTGAGATTCAAGAACAGAGGAAAAGATAGGCAGAATACTTCGAGGAACTGCTGAATAGACCAGCCCCATTAAATCCACCGAACATCGAAGCAGCCCACACAGACCTTCCAATAGATGTCACTCCACCAACGATCGAAGAAGTCAAGATGGCCATCGGACAAATCAAAAGTGGGAAGGCGGCAGTACCTGACAATATACCAGCAGAAGCACTGAAGTCAGACATTGAAATAACTGCAAACATGCTTCACCTTCTATTCAAAAAGATTTGGGAAGAGGAACAAGTGCCAACGGACTGGAAAGAAGGATATCTCATCAAGATACCAAAGAAAGGAGATCTGAGTAAATGTGAGAACTACAGAGGTATCAATTTGTTATCAGTACCAGGAAAAGTTTTCAACAGAGTGCTGCTGAATCGGATGAAAGACGCAGTAGACGCCGAACTAAGGGATCATCAAGCTGGATTCCGTAAGGATCGGTCATGCACAGACCAGATTGCGACACTACGGACCATCGTTGAACAATCAGTTGAGTGGAACTCATCACTATACGTCAACTTTATTGACTACGAGAAGGCGTTTGACAGCGTGGACAGGAGAACATTATGGAAACTTCTTCGACACTATGGAGTTCCTGAAAAGATTGTCAACATTATCCAAAACTCATACGATGGATTACAGTGCAAAGTGGTGCATGGAGGACAGCTGACAGATGCATTTCCAGTAAGGACCGGAGTCAGACAAGGCTGTCTACTCTCCCCATTTCTCTTCCTTCTAGTGATTGACTGGATTATGACGAATTCGACATCTGAAGGGAAATACGGAATACAATGGACTTCTCAGAATCAATTAGATGATTTGGACTTCGCAGATGACCTAGCCCTCCTCTCTCATACACACGACCAAATGCAGATGAAGACAGCAAATGTAGCAGCAGCCTCTGCATCGATAGGTCTCCACATTCACAAAGGAAAAAGCAAGATTCTCAAATGCAGCACGGAGAACACCAACCCAATCACACTTGATGGCGAAACTCTGGAAGAGGTGGAAACATTCAAGTACCTGAGGAGCATCGTTGATAAACAAGGAGGATCGGATGCAGATGTAAAGGCGAGGATTGGCAAGGCAAGGGCAGCATTTTTACAATTAAAGAACATATGGAACTCAAAACAACTCTCAACCAATTTCAAGGTCAGAATCTTTAATACGAACGTCAACACAGTCCTACTGTATGGAGCTGAAACGTGGAGAACTACTTCGGCCATCATCAGGAAGGTACAAGTATTTATAAACAGCTGTCTACGCAAAATACTCAACATCCGTTGGCCGGATACTATCAGCAACAGCGTTTTATGGGAGAGGACAAACCAGCTTTCGGCTGAAGAGGAAATCAGGAAAAGGCGTTGGAAGTGGATTGGACATACATTGAGGAAATCACCAATGTGCATCACGACTCAATCCCTAACTTGGAATCCGGAAGGGAAGCGGAAAAGAGGAAGGCCAAAGAACACACTACGCCGGGAAATAGAAGCCGATATGAAAAGGCTAAATAGTAACTGGAAAGAACTGGAAAGGAAAGCTCAGGACAGAGTTGGATGGAGAATGCTGGTGAGCGGCCTATGCTCCTCCGTGAGGGGTAACAGGCGTAAGTAAGTAAGTAAGTAAGTAAGTCCTGATAACTGTGGTCACGTGCAAAACATAAAAAGATAATCTCCTCCTAGTGAACGTCTAAAAACACTACAATTCATTCATTTCGTTTTCTTAATTAACAGATTCCTAACAGCATTCCCAATAATTCCGACTATTCAGTTTCGTCAACATAAGTACATATAATGCTTTTTAGTTTCACAAGTCCCATTATTTGACCGATTATGAGACTACATTTGATTCAAATAGGAATTTGAACTTATATTTATTGATGAAAAACCTATTGATATCCTTATTCATAAAGAGCAACTGAGAATGTATAAATATAGTCGTTTCAGAAATATCTTGCATGAAGTTAAATGCAAAGACTACGTTTTATAGGTTACACAAATAGATTCATAAAAACCATTCTACAAATAGTGATGTTAGATAATCTAATTCACCTTCACAAATTCAACACAATAAAAAGCAATATATCATTAATTCGTTTACCGCATTCATCATTTTTTACACGAACTACTGTTGAAAGCGATGAATGGAATTACAAATCGTGACTACACTGAAACATAAAACGTCTGTTGCTGTCCACTTCACATACCATCAGCTAGGTTGTGATACCATTAAATTCACTGGAAACATTAGATCTTGTGACAATCTACACCATAAAGGTCGGATTCATCTCCCTTCGCACGACATTACATTCATTAACTACTTAAGTACTTCCTTTAAAACTTACGTTTTAGACAATCAGAGACCTAAAACAACTACATCATGATAACTAGTCGTTGGTTTACAATCCACATCATCAATCAACTCAACTGAATATCCTCGTTCGGAGTGTCAATTAGTGATGAATAAACACAAGATAGATTGACTGGACGAATTTCATCATCTATATACTGATGACAAATGTATTTGTGAGAGAAAATTAACAAAGAAACGTACTCCTTGACCAATTTGATACAAAAGTATTTATTACAACATATTTGCAAATCAACATTATTTCATATATTTTTCTTGTAACATGCGATATGTTCCAATGTGATGACCGCATTCAGGACATTTGTGATCAACATCTTTACATGCTTTTACACAGAATGGAATAAGACAACAGCCACAGAAGCACCTTAAAAACACGAAATTAACATTCAAAATGAAAGATAATCAATTTAGATATTAATTGAATGCTTACTAAACAGGTTCATTTGAAAACCATTCGCTTTTTAAATAGATATAACTAGCTTGGTGAAACTCTTTATTCAACCATTGAGCACTGAGTATTTGTTTCTTTTTAGTTTGATCTCATCACTATTATTATTATTATTAATTATAGCACGTTGAAATTCTGTGTTACATTTTCTTTTAATACTATACCAATAAACGAAATTATTATGCGGTTTTATTATCAGCGTGGAATTCAACGGTAACCAGTCATAATAAACGTTCAGTCTATTGATGTCAACTTCAAACAGAATAATTTATCATTTTACAGTGTAGTGATTAGAAATTCTTTTACGTTGTCAGCGATTATTTTTTGAACTAGTAATTACCAATTATTTTCACAGTAAAATTAACGTATTTTACCACAATGTTAACATTCATCGCCTCAATACAAACAGAATTTCAATTTGAGCATTTATACAATTAAGAGTGAAGATTTTTCTTAATTTTCATAAATTAAACAATCTTACCACCTTTTCCTTTTTAGGCATCAATACCAAGGTTTGACTTAATAGTTTCAAATAAATTGAGCATTGAGTAGAAAGTCAATAATAAATATATTTTTGTTATATCCTAATGAGTAGAAAAATGGTATTTCTGACGTTTCGCGACTTACTGTAAGCCACTTCTTCAGAGTAAATAAATAACCGAATTAAATCAACACAAGTTTAAATGGTACAAAGGAAACAATGCAGAGTATTTTCGGAATATATATATATATATATATATATATATATATATATATATATATATATATATATATATATATATATATATATATATATATATATATATATATACAAAACTTAACCGTATTGAACGCAGAAATTATGAGTAAACTGTACACTTTTATTCACTAACAATTAATGTTAAAATCTGAATTGCACTTTAGCTTAACTTTGAACTTGCCAGACTCTGAAATTTTCCCTGGAAATTCAAGCAACTAATTATTTGGTTTTCAAAATTCGATGCATTATTTGATAAGCTATTAAATTATGACACTCATATCCTGGAGAATAAATGCTTCTTTTACCTACTACTGAAGTGTAGTATTTCGTAGTGAAAATTGATATCAAAAAAGAATTTTCTTTGAAAGCAGTCAATATATGAATCAAAATAAAATGATCTGTAAGTTAATATAAATTTCTAAGATTTAAATACCTATACTCAAACAATTTGTCAATCTTGGATGGAAGTCACTACTAATGATCAACATTGAGTATCCTAAATCTCAAATTATAGTTGCTAGATTATTCCACCATCCAATTTCTCTGAAATCTACTTCATCATCAATACTTATTTTCATTAGCATTATGCACTTCATATTACTTAAACTTAACTCGAACATAAATGATAAAAGTATGGTGAATTATTTGTATGGAGGTTTACTGTTAACTATCAATGACTTTGGACTATTACATAATATTCAGATGATTGTCAAAAACAGTAACACATTCCACTCTGAACAAATGTAATTTATAAATTATAAAATTCTAAGAACTTTGGAATACTTTTGTAACCCGATCTTGTTAACTGACTTTGAGTGACATACTGTCAATTTTAAAAGAGATTTACTATTAAAAATAATTTTAATTTTGATTCATATGAAGCAAATCATAACAGAATACATTACCTATGTCTGTTTAATGATCTGGCCAATTGGATGATACTTAGACAGTTAAATAGTATATGATTAGATTCATCAGAATATGTGACTCTTAGTTCATCACAACAATACCCACATGAGACAGACGAGATACATATTCATAATAATATATTTTAGCATTATTGAACATTAAACTTTGTATTGATGATGAATTAAATTTTGGAATTAAAATTTCAATGAAACATACAACATTAAGAAATAATTTTTTCTGAATAAATGAATGTCAACTTTTAAATAAAATCTAAAACACCATTATCAACTTACCCAACTAAGCATAAACCTGTACAGGCTACATAAGTTAGCATACCATTACGATGTTTAATTTTTGTTACAATTTCTTGATGACAATTAGGACATTTTAAAGTTGTTGAATGGTCTTGTAAAGGAACTATAGTTACTGGTTGACTTGTAACTACTGGTGTTTCTTTATTCTGGTCAATTTTGTTTGATAACACTGGGAGAAGATAAATATCAGTAAAATACTTTTGTCAATAATCACAATAATAGAATAAATGTATTTAGTGGGCTATTATTATTGAACAAACTTTTAAATATTTTGTTTCATACCAAAGAGGGTTGAAAGCAAACGATAGGAAACACAAAATTTAGCTTTCTTGTTAGTCAGCAATCTACGACTTGTGTCTATAGTCTAAAGGGGACTCATACCTACCTCAATATCATCATCAAATATATCACCACTAAACCATTCTACCTGCTATTTATCTTCATAAGAACTGATATGTTTAAACACTAACTGATTACTTTGTACTGGCCGTAGTTATTTACTTGATCATTCACAGTAAACTAATGTTATCTATCAAACTGTTATATGGCTACTAATCTATGTGATTTAACACTCTTTTATAAAAACCAAATAACAAAACGTTCACAATAACAGTTAGATGTCTTTCACTCTTAATTATTTCCATCTAGACTAACCAAACAGAACTAACAATAAATAAGTGTAGATGAAAACCGTTAACCAGAACAGTGATAAATATCAATAATAATTTTAGTTACTATTCGTTTGACTAATACATTATTAGTGTTAACTTTAAGATTTGTAGTTGATTGATCACATTTACGTTTCTATCATCAAGACATAATGGTTGATATGTCGAACAACAAAACATATAAAATAATTTCAAGCCTACTGAGTTTTGTTCAGTGCTACATTTTTTGAACATTAAAATAACATTAAAATGATCGTATTCAACTTGTAGCTGAAACAAAATGTGACTATACTTCAAACACTTACCAACACAACAGATATTAAAAGCTGTCTAACTTCAATATGGAGTAAGGAAGTTAGAAAATGAATTTGATTTATTGAACGAATTATTTATTATTAAACATAGTAAATAATTATATCAAAAACTTATGACATTAAAGTTAAGCAATAATTATTAGAATACTAAATCATTTTATTCCTTTGAATTGGCGTTATAAATAAACATCACAAGAATCAATTGTTTCGAGTGAGCTTGAAAGTATGATACAGCTTTGATTTAAAACACGTGGTCTAGATAAATTATATTTATGATATAAACTCGTTCTTATCAATCACTCAAACATTCAAGTATTGGATATTGTGTTTTAACTTAGCCTCATCATCATCGTTATAAATTTGTCCATAATATATTATACAACAAATGAAGAGTAATGCTGAATTAACAGAGCTTGAACTAGGTTACTTAGTTAAATTGATTATGCATCTATTCTGTACCTTGCTACCATATGATACTTATCTTCTGTATAGTTGATGAGATAAAATAATATTTCGGTAGAAAAAAGCAATTTATTTTATTAGGGTATTTAATAAACATTGAATTATATTCACCAAAGACCTGGTAATTACAAAAATTGAAATATAAAGTTTCTTCAACTTTAAAAAACTTTCATACAGTTAAATTTTTCAAAAATTAAATCTGTCAAAAACAACTAGTTTTGTAATAATTTTTGAGTGAAAAATTAAATTTTTTTTTCTTTTTGTCATATACTGAGTCTAGATTCTTACTATTATCAGGATTTTTTTTTATTCCGATCAAATAAAATATAGCAGAAGTGACAATTATCATATATGAATATTTTAGCAAGTTATGGGTATTTATAATACTTTAGGGCTTCCAATAGATAAACACTTTCAGTTTCAAAGTTTACACAGTGTTAATTTGTAAAGAAAATTATACACTTGAAATT
Source organism: Schistosoma rodhaini (assembly GCA_944470415.2). Taxonomy (NCBI): domain Eukaryota; kingdom Metazoa; phylum Platyhelminthes; class Trematoda; order Strigeidida; family Schistosomatidae; genus Schistosoma; species Schistosoma rodhaini. Next base: position 61,864,745 of record OX104044.1, read on the forward strand.
GTTTTCTGTTATAGATTGATATAAACTAAGGCAACTATTGGAACATGTGATACACCAATTAGTTTTTTTTAATCATGGTCTAAATACTCGTTAGCAGTAAGCTCCCAAGACGCTTCCTAGGGATTGAACCTAAAACATTCACATCTTATGTTAACTTTAAAATGAGTTAAAATTCAATTGTACAACTATCCAGCGTCAATTAGTTTGCTGTGATATAACAAAAAATACGTAACTTTGATTATGATATCACAGAAATTCCGTTATAGAATATAAGATGAACGGCGGAACATTTTGTAAATTACTTAATACTGTTTGCCTTGTGGTAATTATCCATTTTATAACCACTCAGTTAAAACAATAAATAAAGTATTATCCTCTTTTCGATGAAAAAAGTTTAGGGTAAATTACAAGAATTTACCATTTGTTTATGGATTAATAATTGTAGCGATAAATAAAATGCTTTGTCAGTTAGCTTTTGAAGAAATGTGTACATTTCAATCAACCACTGCATTTACAATAAAAAATGGGTTGGTAAAATTAAAATGCACTTAGTCCATATAGTTGCTTATACAGCAATAGTTTAGGTAAGTAATTCAATAACCTTGTATCCTGGTATAAACAATAAATGGCCATTTGACGATAAGATTAATCTTATTTGATTGACTATATCTATTTATCTTTTAGAACGATATTTACAGTCATTCTATTCAGAAATATAATGAATAAGAGAAAATCCTTGAGGTGATTATATATTACTGATATCTCAGTAACAATACATGTAAGCAAATAACACAAAATGGAATAATGATAACAAATAGAATGATAAATATGCAGTGTCTTTTGTAATTAGCAAACAATCAAAATCAGTCGATGGTTTACATAATCGTATTCAAGTAATCCTATGGATAGCCCAGTTTCATCAACGAAGTTATAATAATTTCTAAAATCCTCGATGTACTAGTTAAATTAAATAGTGTAGCACATTTACTAGACATACGTTCATGTGTTCAATTTTAATCGATACTGCTTGTGTGGACGATAATGAAACCACCCATCAACACAAATTGAAAATAATGAACTGAGTATGAACCTAAAACCTAAAAAATTGAGGCTGATCAATTTAATCTCTACGTTAACAATGTTGGTTACTCCCTAGAAAGTACATTTCATGTATAAAAATAAAATAAAATGATTACATATTCAAATATAGTACTGGGTATGAGAAAAAATAAGGAATTCGAATTTCCTGCAATTTTTTAAAATGTATATAATACACTTGAAAGGTATTCAGAAACAACAAGATTTATTTTAAAATGTTAGTGTAAATCCTTTAAAGCTAAATCGGATACAAATAGAATTATTAATTAATAGTATATGTACCCTAAATTAAATCAATTTTTATAGATTTACGTTATTAGTAATCTCCAGTTTGATAACCTGATCCATCCGTAATGCAATTTTGGTTGACAAAGCAATATAAGAATATTTTGTCACTCTTTTACTAATTCAACAGTTATTTAAAGTATCAAACGTTAATGAATCAATGAAACAATAGTACACAAATCCTTCATTATACGTATCAACACCCGATAAGTTACATCCCTGTATGGTTTTGGAATACTAAAAGTTTTTTATTAAAGACCTTCATCTTCTGATCAATACGATTTGATTTACTGAAATGGTTAATAAACGAGATGTTGATTTTCTTTGAGGCCAGTAACACCACTATAGAATGGCAGATCTGATCTGGTTCTTAGTGCTCAATAAAAGACCTGAATTTCACTAAACCCTCCAATGCCTAAATGTTTCATGAATTCATAATACTTTATGGTAATAAATAATTCTTATGAGGGTCATTGTGTGTTTATTTCAAATTGGTCATGATATTATCTTAAAACTACTGCTCCAAACTCATTGCACCAGACATCTACGTATATCTATTGTTATTGTAATCATTTGAAAAAACTGTATTTCTTCTAAATACATTTGCATTGACTATTTTTTGTAAAGTATCTGTAAGCTGGTGAGTGGCCTACCCCTCTTCGACAAGGGGTAACAGGAGTAAGTAAAGTAATCTGTAAGCTTCTAAGAAAAACATGGTCACATTTAACCATATTTCATTTAACCTCAGTTCTTTTTTAAATGTATTTGAATATAAATCTATTTTGAATAGTGATTTTATTTCGGAAAACAAATTATTTGTAATTATTACCATTAAAAACTAAAATTTGATAAAACTGTTTATTTTTCAAAATAAATATCACAAAAGTAGTACATTCAATTTGATGAATTCACTTACTAGGTTCTTGCTGTAAACCCATATTTCTTAAATTTCAGTTATGAGATTTTCAGTACAAATGATTAATTGACTGTGACCTCACTTAAAACGTTTTTCTCACAAAATTTTCAATATCAATGGGATAGTTTTGTAATGAGAAATAAAAAATTAAGTGTAATCATCATTTTAATTTCATCTATTTATTAAATCTAATAATAAGAAAATAAATTATGTTTACATCATACTATTTGTATTATTGGTTAATTCAATATTACTTCTAGCCTATAGTGATTGGAATAAGTGAAAGTGAAACAAAAACCGATTGTTTTCTAGACCAATTATAACAACGATTAGTTAACATGACTAACAATTACCTCGACATTATTTATTGTCTTTAATAATAATAATAACAATAATAGTAAGATAATGATGTTCACAGGAGCCATCAGAAGAAGCGTATTTCAGCCATTAATTATTTATTAAGCGAATTGGCCTCGATCAGTCATTGGTAATTGAAATACATGATAAAAACGAAAGCTACTCGTTAAAAAAATAAGTTAACAAACAAACCGTTTTACAAGCAAAGATGGATATTTGATGGCAGTGGAATCCAGGACGTGCATTTCGTCCTATTTGGGATTCATCAGCTTGATGTACTGCATCTCAGAGTTGATGTTCACTCTGGGACTCAAACCCAGTATCGTTCGCTTCAAACGTCATCGCGTTATCCACTTAGCTACTGGCGTTTGAAGCGAACGATACTGGGTTTTAGTCCCAGAGTGAACATCAACTCTGAGATGCAAGTACATCCAGCTGACAAGTCCCAAATGGGACGAAACGCAGGTCCTGGATTCCACTGCTACTCTGAAGAGACTCGATCATTTTGTATCAACTCATAAGTTCTACGGAGAGGGAAATTTTCAACAGTGTACATCTGCAATCTTACACAGTATTAAACCTATGACCTTCAAGTTTTGCAGATAACCCACTGTCATTCAGTCGCTATTTAAATTGAATGGTCTAACTTCTATCAATTAATGTTTTCAGGTGACTATTATTCACTGACATCTCTGAATTTTTATTTTTGTCCCACCTTGTTCATTAACATAGAGGGCTTAAACTCTTGGAAAATGTTATGTCTATTACTGTTACGTCTTCGGAATACTTAACTAACCTGGTACTAAAATACCTTATCCGGCGGTGCATATTGAATGCATAAACACTGGCGATATTGGATTTCTTCGACCCAGGAAATAAGTTAGTCTAACACATGAATGCACTCATTTATACATCGATTTTACTCAGACCTGTTGATTAGTCGACAAACATAAAGGCAATGTACAGAATTACTACAAAGAACCTGAGTTGTAAATTTTACATTGAATTAATGCAAGGAATATTATCTGAAATAATCATCACACTGAAGTAAATCAATGTTATACTGAACGAAAATATCCCACTGAAAATAAAACAGATATTATACTGAGTAATCATTACATTAAATTGAAAACGGAATTTACGTTTAAAATAATCACAATGAGTTAAAAACATAAATTCATCTTTATACCCCGTTATATTAGAGATTGAATACAAAGAAGATATTAGAATCATTGTTTATAACTGATATATGTTACAGACCCATTCAATCTTAATTTATTAGGTTATAGTTACTAGGATGTAAAAACTTGATCTTGGACATGGGAAGCCAGTTCAAATGAATGTAATACACTTCAGTCTACTATCTTTTTCATTTTGATCATAATACATTAAGTTTAGCTTATGTTTAGAACGCGTGAATATGAGTTACTAATCATTCCTTGATTAAATATTATTCCTTAATTGTCACAAATCAAATCATATCTCCATCTTATATTTTTTATAGTATATACCACATTTTTTTAACCCCATAATAAGCTAAATTTGTAACAAAAACCTAATTTTTATCTCAAATGCCATTCTACTGCTCTAATATTTAAATTTTTTCAAATATGGTTGGGTTGTTTATGCTACTTGAAAATAGAAAGAATTTCTGTGCGGAAAACCTATAACGCAGTAAATATTAGCAGGTTGGGTTAACACTTTATCAATTAGATTCATTCATAAAACTATTCATTTATTGTTATTCTCATTTACGTTATCTACTATTTAAATAAAATCTGGTATATCATTTATCGTAACCTGAATAAATCTCATTGAAATCCTATCTCTGGATGTAAAAGATTGAAAAATTGAGGGATTTGTAATACTCAGAAGTGTATCAGAATTACTTGTAACCCACCAATCAAATCCTCAACATAACTTACCTATATGGATTAACTATAACAATACATTTTCTTAAGAAGACGTTTTGGAGCAAAAACTTCATATTACCTATTCTTTCTTTTTCTTATCTTGGTCGTTATCTTTTTATTATTTAACATTAGTACAATTAACATAACAATGCAATGTTGGACTGAGATTTCATTTCATTCTTTTTTTCGTCTATGTTTTATAATTACCGTGTGTAGACATCTAGTTACAGTTTTACATGTTGCTTCCAAGAATAAACCATTCACAAACCAGACATCAACTTGTTCAAGGGTAAATGTTATAATTTCTATTCATTTTTATCAACTGTCTAACTTAATTTATCTGTAAAATTTAATTCCAACACCAAGATAGAATGACGTACCCTTTTACATTTCTATGGAATATTTCCTTTTGTAAGCTATTTAAAAGAAAGGACCAATAAACGCACTGATAGTATATGATGAACGTTAGTAACTATTTGAACTGTCTTACTATTTCTCACTCTCTCTTTCTCGGTCTTGTTTTATCTCAGTGAGCTCTTACTAAACTAAAAAGCCAAAAAAGTTAAACGGCATCATATTCATCTATGGCCAATATATCATCTTTAAATTACTGTTCATATGTAAAATGTGCTTTCACTTTTTTCTGTTCTCTTCATCCTTAGTTTTTTTTTCTAAAGAAAACTATTTGGCATACAATGAATAAACTGAAACAAGTAATTTAATGTATACAATGTATATAAATCAAAATTTATTGGAAAAGTTACTCACTCTCTTGTGGTTGTGGTTGTTGTATTTTGAATCATTGTACGACTGTGTTGTCATTGTGTAATTATTGTCAATCGTAAACTATTAATTAATATGTTAATAGGTTGTTTTCAACTAATGTCTAACTGACTGAATAACATAATGTTTTCTTTAAACATGTCCACTTTGTAATCAATATTAGAAATACTTAACAGTTTAATGTACTGTATTTGTCAAACAAAATTAGAGACAATAATCTATTAAAAACTTGATCAGTGAACTAGGCTAAAATTGAAACATGTGTAAACATGCCTTATTTAAAGGTCAAATGAAATAAAGTTAGATTAAAAATGGAAACCTATAATGATTGTCTTACAAATTGTTTCTTAATGCACTTTGTATGAATATCAAAAAATGAAAAACTATAAAATTACTGGTGACAACTAAAGATTTAGTTTAAATTAGACTTTGTTATGTATGAAATGACAAAATTGTTGATTAGACAACTTCTGTTAATAATCTATTTTAGATCAGAAGGGGTTTTGTGGAGAATTTAGTATTTTCATAGTTGAAATCATGAGTTAATTGAAGCTAGACCACCATGGAAAACCTGGAAGCACTGGACGGCCTATTGTGGGACTCTTCAGCAGTGCGCATCCACGATCCTGCACGCGCGAAATTCGAACCCAGGACCTGCTGAGGAGTCCCATAATGGAACGAAACGGCCGTCCAGTGCTTCCAGGTTTTCCTTGGTGGTCTAGCTTCAATTGACTCATGATTTCAACTATGAAAATAATCTATTTTGTTTAATAATCAATCAAATATGGGGGTTTTTTAATGCCTTGTTCATTTTATTATTTTATTTTTCTGTAATTGTAAGTACTTGTTACACAACTTTGTTATGAAGACAATTTTTTAAAATTTAGTTTAATTATTCAGAAAAAAAATACTTCTTTACAAATAATGTACGATCTTCTATTTAGAGATATATCAATTCCTCTTTGAAGATAATTCAATAAATTATACTGTCTATTTAAAACAATTAGTCCCATTGATAAATTTCGATAATACAATGAGAAGACGAAGTTTATCAGCCTTGGCTATATAGAAATTGAAACCGCCTTTATGTGTTCAAAAACAATTTGTTCTTACCCTTAATCTACCCTGATAATACTGATTTATTATCCAGAGTGGTCATCGCATTGTTTTTGTGTACTTTATTTATTTTCTTTCTTTTTTACAGCTTACCTTAACCTGTCTAGTTGACTTTTTAATTTGTATTGCTGACATAATTCTGATAAACTGTCTATTTAGTCAATATATGTGTATATATTACATAACATCAATGAGTATTCAGATTAATGTTTTAAATAATTATATAAATTAATAATATATTCATCCTTTATATTCATACATGCTTTCTTCCGATAATTCAGGGTTTTAAAAAAATTGAATATTTATTCAAAATGTTTAGTTTCTTATCAAGACCACTTATATGTCCATGTTGCAGATGTGAAGACAGGGATTGGCAAAGTAAGGGCCACATTCCTACAGTTCAAGAACATATGGAACTCAAAATGACTGCCAACCAATATTAAAATCAGAATCTTCAATGTCCTTGTCAAGCTAATTCTACTCTATGGAGCTGAAACTTAAACAAATTAGAAACATAGTATTCAAGGGAACACAAGGGAAATATAAGTTATGAGGAATTCAAAAAATGTATTAAGAGAATTCAAAGTAAATATAAAGCTATTTCATAATATTGTGTTTATAAACCACAAATTATTGATATATAAGCCTTAACATAAACAAGACAAAAAGCAACATCCTCAAATACAACACAGCAAGCACCAACAAATCACAGTTGATGGAGAAGCTCTGAAAGAGGTGAGAAATTTCACGTACCTGGACGGCAATAAACAAGGAGGATCTGATACAGATGTGGAATCACGGATTGGCAAAGCGAAGACAGCATTCCTACAGTTGAAGAACATATGGAACTCAAAACGAATGTTAACCAATATCAAAGTCACAATCTTCAATACGAACATCAAGACAGTTCTACTGAACGAAGCTAGAAATCGGGAAGTTACCACAACCATTGTCAATAAAGCGCAGATATTTATAAAGAATTGTCTATGCAAGACATTCAATGTTCGTTGACCGGATGCCATCAGCAACAAACCACCTTCCAAATGAGGAGGAAATTGAAAAAAAACGTTGGAGGTGTATAGGACATACATTGTAGAAATCATCAAACTGCATCAGGAGGTAAGCGCTATCATGGAATCCTGAAGGGGAAGGGAAAAGAGGAAGGCCAAAGAACACACTGTGTCGGGAGTCGGAAGCAAATATGAAAAGGATGTGCAAGAACTGGATAGGATTGACCAGTACATAGTTCTACAGAGAATGCTGGTGGGCGGTCTACGCTCACACGAGGGATAACAAGCGTAAGTAAGCAAAAACAAAAAAGTCAAATAACAAAAAAGTTGATTAAATTATTAAAAAAATTGCTTTATCTTTGCAATAAAAATATCATCTTATTAATGACGAAGTGACATTTTGAACCATTATAAAATTTATCAATAATTTTTTCTGGAGGTTTCACGTTCTTTGAACTGGATGGTTTGATTGAGAATTTCTGTCTTTTAGACATTAATTGTTGACCTGTTAAAAAACCCAGACTTTTAGTCAATTCCGACAAAGTTCTAATAGCTGACTTCTTTATGAAGTGAGTTAAAACTCAGAACCTAATGGTCTCATGAAATATGCCGATAATTTTCATTTGCGTACTAGTGACTAATTTCAAGAGATAGTTTTTTTGATTTCTTGTGAGAAGACGTGACCAGTAGAGTTTAGCTGTGCTACTCAACAAAGACAATAACTGAATGAAACAAATGTTTAGTACTTCCTAGTTTTCATTAATTGTGTAACTTAGGTCTGTTCGTGATCTGAATAATGCTTAACGATGTCCCTAAATCAAATAAACCCTGATAATAAAATGTTGACGGTTAAGAAATTTATGTATCCTCTCCTGTCATAATCAGTTGTAATAAACAAAGTCTATAATGTAATGTGATACAATCCTATGTTTAACATGTAGTGCATTGTTATTTCTAGAATATTGACTAGTGGATTGTAATGGAAACTAGTATCCTCAAAGTTCAGATCCAGTAAACCTTCCATACTTTCAAAAAATTACTCTGCTTTGAATAATAAAATTTACATCTGTTTTTGTATTTTTACAAAATACGTTATTCATCGGACTTTGTATGCAAATTGATTAGGATTAGTCATACTCATATACATATTTTTCCATTTCATGAAACGTCAAAAGGAAATATTTCAGTGTATCCATCTTAAATAGAGTTCGGTAAAATACATCAGAGGGTATTATTCGTAATCTGTAGTCGTAATTATAAATTAATGGTTGTATCTTACTGACTTTAATGAACCAATCAAAATAGGCAACGTCAAATATTATAAGACACTAGAGATAGACGAATATTGTAAACAAGATTTTTAAAATAATGGATTGATCAAGGATAGTTTACAACAGAAATATTCTTTATTCATATGTATTTAAGCGCCTGAGATGAAGCTAATCAAATGCTGTTTTTTGTTAGAATTTCCACACAAATGTTTCTGATTAAAAAGAATTTGCCTAACTGGATCGGTTGTAGTTAAACAATAACTGATAGGTCCTAGGTTCGAATCTCGTGAGATGGGATCGTGGATGCGCACTGCTGAGGTGTCCCACAATAGGACGAAACGGTCGTCCAGTGCTTCCAGGTTCTCCATGGTGGTCTAGCTTCAATTGATTCATGATCTCAACCACTGAAATGAAAGTGTTAACTATTGCATTTTATTTAATCAGGTAATAATTCAGAACAAATTTATACATTCTATTCAGAAATAATAATGTACTGCAGAAATATTCACCAAGTGTGTATAGTTAACTAAATAAAAACTAAATTCTTGTACTGTTTGTTTTTACATTTGTATATACTTATACATCTGTGAATTTTACCATTTTGTATTTTCCACATTTTATTCGATTAGATAAAATTCATTTCGAGAGGGAAGTAGTTAGTCACCAGTCGTACTGAATGGCGTCATGCTGTAATGCAAGTTTATTGAAGTTGGAAATACGAAAGGTGAGCTTTGAGCTTTGAGTAACGTTAAAGTGACCTTGAGGATACCCACCTACTTAGTAGGGATAAGTGAGGGTTATAAAGCAGTGTGAAGAATAAGGATTATGGCTTACAAATGATAGTCAGGGTTAAGAATTAGATTTATGGTTTTCATCACAAACTGAAATCAGCTAAAATGCCAAAAAACTATTTAGACAAATGGGTGGGTGAATTTCTCTCCGAAATCCGAGACCAGTTATCCTAAATCTGATTGCATCGTCCATAAATTATAGTCTCGCCATACGGATCAGTGGATTTTGGCTCAGTAATCTTCATGCGACATTCTTACCACAAGACTTGCAGAGGTCCTGAGTTCAGCCTCGTAGGAGATCGTAAGTGGACGTTATTAAGGAGTCATATACTGGTCCTAAGTACCTACCCAATTCTTCCTCGTATTCAGGGGTTTCCTAGATTAAGTTAAACTTAATCTAATCAAATCTTTACAAGGCTCTCAATCATATGCTACATTTTTGACAAAGTCTTTTAGTGAAAACACTGATGACAATTATTCTGTGAAAATATGTAACCAGCATTTATAACAAAGTCAAGATGATTATTTTGGCATATTAATAATGATCTAAAAAACAAGAAATCAATGAAACGATAATAGTGGAGCTAGCAACTTTTCGAATAATGAAAACTTATAATAGGTTCACCTTGGCGAAAACTCTAAGTGAATTATTCAAAAAAACCCGGATTGAATCACATTTCTTAAAATCAGACGATTTAATGAACGCAGCAAGACTTGGGAGAACCTTCATATAATACACTGTTGTAAAATATATTATATATATATATATGTATATTATATATATTATTATATATATTATCAAGATGAAACCAGTGATAGATTATAAGATTGTTCAATAAGTACCAGATGACGACAATGTTACTGAGAACGTGATGTAAGTCATGAAGCAGAGTAGTCTGAAGTCACTCGTAACGCTTTCAGTGTCCAATAAATCTACTGTGTCCGGAAATGAAGACCATTCTTCTGCTTATCTAATGAGTGATTACTGGAATTTAGAGAGTATTTTTCATCACATATTTCATCTCGATCCCTAACTTTTAATGTTTTTTATAGCAGAATTTGAGGCTGCGCTAAATTGATACCTTCACACTGTTTATTGATAGAAAACTCCGAACAATAAACGTGAAGTATTTAATAGAAAAATCACACTTCACTGTGAATTAGCCACTCGCAAATTAACGTTGTCCATAGCCTCAACCAAAATGTGTTGAATACTTTTGCTATATGCTATATTCCTCCACATATACCTTTTATGCGTACTGCAACATACTACTAACTATTATAAAGTACGTAAATTATTTTTCAAGAATTTACATGGTATGTGCACAATAGGGAATAATTTGAATTTGTTGAATCAGTCCACCCACATTATCCTTTTATTCTCCCGATTCGGTATCGTCAAACAATCTTCCTCTTGCAACTGATTTTGTTGTTTCTATCCTACTACTTTACTTTTGAAGGTCTTTGTTCGAAATATTCTTTGTCTTTAACATCCCACTAATTATTACACAACTAAAATACACTATTAGTCCATGAAGTTATTGAAAGTTGAACCAACCATATAGCTAAACTCAGACTATCTGATTGGGGTTCGTACAATCATCGTAACCTGTGGTCGGAGACTCTGAATTTTATGGTGCCGAATCGGTTGCAACAGCTTAGATACATTCACTTTTATGTACTCATTTACTTTTTTCTATACCTAATATTTTACATTTCTGCTGATACTTATACTACATCTAATCTGATTATTTTCTTCACAATTTAATCTTGATATGTTAACAATATGTGCTAACTTAAACATATGTATATATGTGTCAAGTCATATATATTGTATATGACAGGATGACTGACTGAAGTGTCATCTTTCTATTTTGTAATTTGTGTATCTGTGTGTACAATAACCAAAGGTACTTACAGTAACGAAAAACTCAAACAAGTGAGTACTTAACCATGCAACTTCAACTGAAATGGAAAATACAGACCACAACTCTGTGCTATCGATCTAAAAAATGATCAACTTCGGCAACAAATGTAAGTATATATTATGACTTCATATAATGAAAACAGTGTGACAACTGTTTATTCAATTTCTGTATATAAACCATCGTTTATAAAGTGCATAACAAAGCAACTACTATACTAAGTACAAAACAGATGGCTTATACTTGACTACCATTAATTTAGTAATAACAAACAATATAATCAAATTATTTCTTCAGCTAGTCATTCAAAGTTCAAATACTAGTCGTCTAATTCACGAGTATGTAAAGTGAAATTTTATTTATAATATTAAAATATCAATGATAAGTTTTGAAAAAAAGAAAACTAATCTCTTTGCCTAATCATTCAGCTTAAAGCACAGTAACTAAGGGTTTAAATTCTTATCGGAACCATAATTAACCGAATATGATTGGTACCAAGGACCAGAAATCAAACAGTTGGTTACTCTGTAATAAACACTACATGAACAACACGTTCATGTATTGATTTGACATATTTAAATGCTTAGACTAAGATTGATCAAAGACTGATATTCAACTTTAAGAAAACTAAGGGATTTACATTTTTTCTATTCCGTCTAATCCTAGTTTTGTTCAAATCGGTTAAACCTTTAGAACACGACTGTAAGATAACTCCATTGTTAATTGTGAAGTATAGGCAGTTAGAAATAAAGTTAAGAACTGTAAAAACAGTTCCATCTAAATTTTTACTTACTAACTTAACTAATTTACATTATGCTTACTTAGTTATTCATGACTTTCTGATTGATCACAGTGAGTATTTATATGGACATACACTTTACATATCATCAATACATGTCAATGAATAAAACTTTTCAACAAATAATCACTGCTATTGAAAATGAAGTTTATCAACTAATTTCCCAAAACATTATGAATGCTAACTTTTCGTAATATACACAACTCTATTCAGTCAAATAACTCCGCCTGTAGCTCCTCCGGGGGCTACTGCCGATCCCAAGCCCGGGTAAAGGAGGAGGGTTGGGCATGGGCTTAGCGACCCCATCCCGCAGAAAACCAACTCGCTAAAAAAACGCTAACTAGAAAAAAAATTATTCAAACCATTTAAACTCCGCCCTGGGAGTAGAAGTAATAATTATGACGTCTCATGATGAAAGCCGAGTAATTCAGTCAAATACAAATTGACGGATAAATCACAGGATAGTATTCAACAATATGTTTATGACATGCATTTTTGACTACTATAGTCATATTATCATTGTTACTATTATTGTTATTATTATTATTAAAACTGTTTCAATATAACTAGTTTATGAATACATCAGAAAGTGGCAATCATATCTTCAAGTGCATTATTTTAAACAAAATGAATTTCTTAATAAGAATGAAAATATTTTAGAATATTATGAATTTGTACTAATGAAGATACTTATTTACCAAATTCTGTGACTTAATTATATGGATGTAGCATGTTCTAGTTCACAAGTGATATTCAGTTTATTCAATCAAACCAACTCATCAGTTGTGATTGATACTTTAATTGGTTTGATAAGCATATTGGAATGTCTAAAGGAAGTTGAATCGATATTCACTCAAGAAATAGATTTTCTAATTGCATAAGTGAGTAGCCATCTGAACTGAGTAGCTAAGTGGATTATACTGCGACATCTAAGGAGGACTGTACTGAGTTAGAGTCACTAAGTGAACATCAATTCTTGGATGAAGGTAGATCTAGCTGACGGGTTCCAAACAGTACGAAACAAAAGTCTTAAATTCTGTTGTTGTCCAGATTCCATCTATTCTGCATGAAAACATTTTTCCATCTGACAATTTTGATAAATGAAATGTTCTCAATGTATTGAAACAATGGAATTCGTTCAAATCATAATTCAGACGATTCCACCCCAATATCTTAGTTATATTCCTTCCGATTTAGCTTATTATATAGTTGTGTTATTTGTGTCTGAATAAATTATTAATCACATATGTGGTTAGCTAGTTAACTGAGAAAATATGTGAGAAAAACGAATACAGTAACTATAACTAATTATTTTCAATTCATAATTTTGAAACAAAATTGGTCATTAAGTTACATGTTAATTTGTAAAGGATTAATTCCTCTATATCTGACTCCAAAAAATAATTAATATCCCGTTCACTGAATATTTAATTCAGGCTAAATCTCCAAGTAGAATTACGGTTGAAAGTAAGATAAAGTTTTATAAAACTACTGAATAAAATCATAGTGAATGGTTAAGACGTTCAAACTAATGCTCAGATTTCTGGATTTTTCCTCTAGTATATGTAATGTCTTCCTGTAACACTTAATAGCTGGTTCCTAGCTCATGATCACCAGTAACTACTCAATTTTTATTTCTTTTTGATGGAAAAAAATAATAACAGCTATATCTATTTCCCTCAGTTTATCCACTTGAAATCAAGCGAAAACGCAACAGACTCAAGAAATGATTCTTAGCTTAAACATCAGATGAAGTATTCATAAACAGTAGTATTTGGCTGCTTAATTAAGCCCATACTAAAGTGATAAGTAGTCAAAAACGGATCGAACACTTGTATATAAAAATTCTACTGTTTAGTGTCTTTATTTTGGTGAAATTCATAGTTATTGTCATACTTTCCAACATGCTCAAAATAAGCTTGTTATTCATGATAATTTAATGTAACTTTGGTGTTAATGTTCATCATCTGTGACTAATATACCTCTAATACATCAATTGTAGAAAAGTACTTCAACTAGTCCAGTTACTTATTTGATAATCCATTATGTTTAGTATTCCTTCCAAGTACTAAGATGTTTGATGAGAGAACTCGAATTAGTGCTATTGTCGTTTGTTAGCATGATAAATCTGTGGGAACACAGGAGGGACGAGACAAATTTACTGTCTTATTAGTTCTCTAGCAATTGCGTAAAAAATATGTTCAAATGTATATTTATAGTCAAGATCAAAATAATTCAACATATAGACGTTTACAAATCAAAAATGAATGTCCTACTTTTTTCCACTCATTTAACTATTTTCGAAAACCGACTGACACAGAAATTGTTTGAAGTTTATTGGGTGTACGAAAGTAGAGGTCATCAGACCGAGAGTACTAAATATTTCGGTGTTAGAAATATTTATTTGATGAGGATAATGTTTTTGATTTCGTCAATTCCATGATATCTGGTTATTCACCCGCTAAGGATTCAATCCCTGAGTCATAGAAATAAAGCACGTGCTTCTATACTTGTTAAAAACCCGTTTGGAATGATCAGATTAGAAGCTGTTATTATTATCATATTAATATTTCCAATTAACTGAGTTCGTTAACACGGTTTATTACACATGTTAAGCTAATTTATGGCCAACTCAATATTCCAGTTTGTCCCAAATCCTCAATCTTGAATTAACAATCCAAAAGGTAGCAACACCAAACAAAGTAACTCATACCATTCCATATTAAACAAACTCTAAAACTTATGCGGTAAGCATATAAACGACATAATATAAAGATCACGATGCATCAGAAATAATTAATCTCATTGTGTGCTAAACTACCATAACCGTACTTATGATACAAGTCTCAATACAACGATTTGTGGTTAGTCGACGGTAATTTAAGAACTTCGTCATGAACATTCACTTGGAGGTGATTCTCTCATCATCAGGATTTCCAAAGGTTGACCTTCTACCAGGCGATTCTCTCATTGACTTCGAATTGGTAGAAAGTTAGGAGCGGCCAAACCAAAACATGGAACCAGTCCGTGAAGTCAATGACAGTTAGAGCTATATTATCAGATGCAGATTACCTGGTTGAGATACGAGTGACTTTCGTAACCAGTGGTTAGAAAGTTGGAATGATGTCTGAAATTTATTTACAATGGAGCAGATATTTCACCCTTTCTCCCCACCTATGTTCTAGGTTTCTTAATTCCTCACAACTAGTATGTGAGATTTGTTAAGGTTGTAATATTTAGTGCCCCTATATCTGACTCTAGTTAGATCGTTTTTGATTGCTATCGAAATATACATGTCGCCAATCCTCGTATATTATCATGAACTCACGTTAGTGAATAACAATAAGTCAAACACGAGAATGGATTTCTGATTACGTACAATCGTTGATCGGAAAGTGAAGCAAACCAAATGACGCAAAATTGAAAAGGCGAGTGAACCAACTCAGTTTAATCAAGCGTGAACTGAATTTTATCTTCAGTGCTTAGTCATTTCTATTATCACTTATACTGTTACTACCTCTACTACTCTGGGATTCGTCCTAACAACTTCATCTCGTCAAGCAAATGGGCTGTGGTAACTTGAACCAATGTACACACCTACCAGTTATACCCTGCGCTTAACTGACTGATTAGAAACAGAAAATATATGTCAACTGTTGTCGAGTCATATAGGAGCCTACAATCAAGAGAGTACAAAAATATCATAACTCAGTTATTTAATTGATATGGAGTGCCAACCAGAAGTAGCGTAATGAAAAGGTCAATCGATAGCAATCAAAAGTGACATAAAGGTCAAGTGCATTTCATTTGGATTAAAATGGTTTAGTTTGTAGTGCGATGCTTCTATAATCTTTCACCTCGATAACTGTTATAATACAAGTCTCAACGGTGCATGAAATCAGAAGGCGAAGAAAAGCTGAAACTACTGTTTATTATCAAATGACGCAGGCCACAATGCTACAACCACATGAGTAAATATCAGCGAGCAAGTGCAAGCAAATTTATAGTCAAATTGCATAAGGGCGCACAAAGACAAAGCAAAAGCTAATAATAGGATTTGAGTGCATACATAAATGGGCAGGAGAATGAGTCATCAAATGATATTTAAGCAGTCAACGTTTTGGCTAGTCTGTCATGTGCTCTAGTGATCATAACAGTACAAAGACATATGCGACTTGTTACTATCCAAAGGACAATGTCTGTTAAGTTAATAAAAGGGTTTAACCAAAATTAACCATGATCGAAATTGGGTTGAGGGATAGTTGCTATAAATTTTCTAAACATAGACTTGTATATATGTATGAATGAGTATTTGTGTATTTTATTCGGTAGTCCAATACACTTTCTAGCTCTTGTGATCTAGCGCTAGTAGTCGATTGTGGGGTTAGCGCGCAGCACACCGTGTATTAGAATCAGATCTTTGACACCGCACATCCCAACATTAAACATATATATTGAATTGATGGTCAGTAATTCTTCATTAGTGAGCACTTGCAATAGGTAGTAGCGGTTGATTATTCAAGATTTAAAAATTAGAATGGAGTTCAAGAAATTTTTAAAATGAGATATCTAATACCCCGCCTTTGTACAGAAAGTTCAGGTTTGAATTATCAGGTAAATTTATTTTATTCCTTACTCCTAATAAATTGTGTTTACCGATTTCAATATACAATCATTTTATTTACTATTATCTTAGTCGACGTTTCGAGACTTTCTTTTGTAATATGATATCTATTTATACCACTTCTATGAGTGGTTTTTTAAAGTTTATTTAATCTCTGCTACAGTATGTCAATTTGTATTTTAAATAACTTGTGACCAACTCTGTTTGACCGGAACGACATTCCCCTATTTCTTCCTGTTTATTTGCCTGTTTTTGTATCTAATAACAACAGATCAGCTATAATTTCCTCAACGACGCAATAAAAGAGAACATGAATTTCAATAATGACAGCTATTTATATTTCCAGAAGACAGAAAATCGGCTTTCAATAATTCTGTCCATATAATAATCATAATGATGAACTTGCAAATGTTTAACAAAACACTGAACTCATAGAAACATTAGCCAATCAAAAAATATCATAGTTCCCTATGTCAACTATAAGATGTAGGTTATCATTCTGTAATTACTTATTCGTCTGAACGACATAACTACTAATAAAAAAAAACGAAAAATGGATAAATTGAAACTTTTCTAGGAACATTATTATTATAAGGAATTGGTGAGAATTAAAACGAAGTTGAAAACTAAATTTACATTTTTCGAATCAAATTATTATTTATATTTCTTTACATGTGAATAAAATGGAACAGTAGACATGGCAACTTTAAATGAAAATAAAAAGAATTAATTGTTACTTATACCAATTCATCACAACTATACACCTCCGAATTATTCGATTTAAATAAAATTAGCTGATTGATTGAATAATCTCGGTACAATCCTGTTACCAAACTATCGATTAAAACAACATATTATTAAAATTCACTTAGTATTGTTTGTTCGAATCTTCCCATTGATATTTTTAGGACTACAACTGGTCAGTCTCTAATTGGCATATGTGCATACTGTGCGTATTGCCTCGATATAGCCTAAATTCACAAGCATGGTAAGCAAAGATGGATAGTGGCTAGCAGTGGAATCCAGTTTGACGCGAGTTTCGTCCTATTTGGGACTCGTCAGCTGGATGTGCTTGCATCTCAGAATTGATGTTCACTTTGGGACTCGAACCCAGTACCTTCCACTTCAAACGTCATCGCGTTATCCACTCGGCCACTGAGTCCTGATAGCCACTTGCTTATGCAATGGAGGTGAAGTTGAAATTCACTTAGTATTGTTTGTTTGAATCTTCCCATTGATGTTTTAGAACTGCAACCGGTCAGTCTCTAATTAGCATATGTGCGTATTGCCTCGATATAGACTAAATTCACAAGCATGGTAAGCAAAGATGGATAGTGGATATTATTATATTGTGTAATCGATAATAATATAACAAAGTGATGTTAACAATTATTGATTAAAATTAAATAATTAATCAATAAAATAAATGATATGTAGACATGTAATTTTATAATTTCTTGTCGAAACAATTTGTAAACTTACACATATTATAGTATAATAAATAATGTGTGCTAATTTGTAACTATGACGAATTATTGATTTTTACAATAATTTAATTTCTTGTTAATATGTATAATCATAATTATTATATACAAAAAAGCTAATAATGTATATTATCCATAGATTAGTAAAGTGTAAATGAATAAATTACCTATAAATATATGTGTGCAATCATTATATGAATTTATGAATGATAACTTTAAGTAATTGGTTTTGACTGGATTTGTTGCTGTGTCTGCTTACAAATTAGTTAGTTTATTGTGTAAGTCATACACTATCTATGTCTGTCTATTTCATCTTTCTAAAATGACAAATCCCTATCAATGTTATTCATCATGAACAAGAAATATTTGAATTATTGAAGAAAGTAATATTTTGTGAAGGATTCTCACTAGCATTGTAGAGTATCATACATGTGAGACGTTACCATTGTGGGAAAACAATAGGAGGATAATCTGGATTATAGTTGTTTACTCCTTTGGTCTGAAAGTGAGACATAAGATGCAGCAGTAGTTAGTACTATATTACGCCTACATGGATTATTCTAGCTTTTGGACATGACAGTTAATCCCTCTATACACATACATTTGAAATTGTTGATTTTTGCTTAAAGCCTTCAATCTTTTTACATGAACACATGTGTTTTTACCACTTACTCCCTTCATCACATATCATTATAAGTAATGATGGTGTTTCAACAAAAAGAAAATTTATATTTAACGATGTCATTTTCTGAAGCTGTACAGTAGTATTTATAGGTGATTTTTTACGTTTTAAACTAAAGATGTGTTACAAAATCATGAAAGATAGTCAAAATTATCTAAATATCGGATAAGAAAATCAAAGAAAATGAGGTGGTTTTGCACAATATCATGAAGATTATCAACAGATTTCAAGTACTGAATATGCTAATTTATAGATGAAAAGGTGTTATTTCAACGTAATTAAAGTTATTGATAGTTTTCAGGTATGGGTGTCATATCACTTGGCAAAGTAATCGAAAATTATTAAGAACTAAATTTATGTAATAGTTTTTGAAGTAATGAGGAATGGTTAATTTATTGAACCAAAGCAAGAAATAACTGTCTACTTTATAAAGAAGGGGAAGAAGATGAAGAGTAAGATGATAATTAGTGTTTACGACTTATGAAACTACGGAGAGGTTCTAAGACCATGGAAAAATAAAAGACTGAACTCAGCTCGTTTGTTCTTAGAAGTCAGGTTTAAAATGGAATGCTATGTTTGCAGATCTGGTTGATAACGGGTTATAGAATTTCCACCAGTCTAAAGAATTTAGATATATAGCTCTTAACACGATGTATTATTGTATATGATTGCTCCATGTTGGGTTCACACACCAGTTTGAAAAAATGAGTTAGAATCTAGCTGTTGGCAGTTTTAACAATACCTTTACTTAATCATACTGAGAGACGCCTGCAAGCACGAAAATACAAATTCCTAGAGCATCTACTAATATAACTCGCTCCACAAGAGCAGTTGAACTGATATGTACAAGAAGAGCTGGCTAATCTTGGTAATTTATCTTTCAATCTCGGATTGACCATCGGACATGTAGAAAACATTATTTATGGTTTTCCTTCATTGAAGGTTATTTGAATTGCTCTGTGGAGCTTCGCATCAACACTCTGCTAGATGCATTACCTATAAATTGAATTCGTATAAAAAGTGACTTTTAGATCATTGAAACGATTTCTTTTTGCCTTATTTTCTTCGCTAAATATTTTTCAATTATTGCCTCAGGATATTCACTTACCTTTAGAGCGTTACACAATGCATTTTTACAATATATGATCAATGCTGTAAGCGCCCCAGATGTAGTTGCAAAAGAAACAAGACAACTTGATTAACGTTCATACAACCTTCCTATGCACTTTCATAGCTTAAACTTACTTTATTCATTTTATTATTATAATAACACTTGCACACATTCCAAGACATTTATTAAACACCTAACCCAATTTACTAATTCTTACTTTGTTCATATTATTCTACATAATACGTGGTTCTTGACCAAATATTTATTTTGATTTGTAATTACATAATCATCTCTCTTATCTTATGTTATCCAGGTGATTAATCATACAATCTCATTTAACTTATCAACTTAATCATGTTTGTCATCGCAACATGAACAATGTTGTGTTATTTTACAAACAACCCTGAAATCACATGCTAGAATTTTAAACGATATAATTGCTTTGCACCTGACCATTTTTTTACTATTATTCACAGAACTTGAAGAGAATTTATAGTAATGAAAAATTTTCGTCCATATATCTGTTTTAATATGATGGGAAATTTTCTACGAATAACATCATAGATATTAAAGTTCACCCAGGTTAACTAAATAGAAGATAGAAGAAAGCTGAGAAAAGAAAAAAAATTCCTGGGTAAATGTCCAATACTTGACTTTTTAATCGAGTCGATTCATATCAAACTTTTCTCTTTCTGTACTGTTATATCTTGTGGCCTGTGTGTCTTATTAATGTATAACGTGAAAACGCTGCCAATTAGAATACAGTGAATTATTGACCGGACCAATGACAACCAAAACCCGTACGAGCAGTCTAGAGTTCTTATCATTCGTTCTTTCCGCCTATCCCAGCCAGTCAAGTCCAGAACACCAAAAACAGCCTCTGAGATATGAATCATATATTTCAAACATACTGGGTTCATATACCAATCAAACAGATCACATCATACCATAAAATAGAAAATAACATTTGTAAAAGATATGGCCAAAAGTGTCTGTGAATGTGGGAGACAGTAATTGATAGACTGGGCATAACTCAAGAATGGTAAGTCGTATAGTAATAGTTCACAGGTCGAAATAAAGCTTATGATACGAGGAACACAAATACGAATAGTTTAGTTAGTTAACAATTATACAATAAAAATATATGTATAGTACTAGTCCAGAAATAGATTCCAACAGTTACCATTCATTATTCTCTTCGGGATACAACAAGTATCATGCAATTAATCCCTTTAAGGTAGTGTAATTTTTCATTCAGTGATGAGATTTCGTAAGACTCTCACCCGCCAAGATTAATGAGACTTCCAAGATAAACGAAATGGTTTACGAACTCAGGTACTTCACTACATATGGTCAATCTTGAAGATGATACAAACCAATCCTGAAGCAGTATTAGTCGTTTTTGTTAAGACACACTTACAATAATTACGAAGCTATACTACACTAAAAGGTTATGAAGATGAAAGAAACGTGGTTAGAACTTGTATTACTTGGCGGTTGATTATTTCTATGTACCACCTAGTCCATATACTCAAGTTATACGTAGAGTTTATTAAAATATATCTTAACAAAGTAAATCTTGCGTATATTTATAAATTACAGTGTGATAAATATACACGAAAGTATTTAGCAATGAAAAATCATGGAAACAAGTAAACAATAACGATAAGAAACCGGATGAAATCTTATACACTAACAGTGTTGATTTATATGAGCTGATGAGAATTCTCCATGAAGTTAGAGATAATGACAACCAGAGCTTCGCAATTAAGCCGTCCTGCTCAAAGAATACGGCTCAACTAACGAACATCCCACTTGAGCTACAAATCCCCATCATTTCTGACTTTCGATAATGCACTGAGAAGACGAAGGTTATCAGAATTATGTGATATAATTCCATTATATATTTTGAACTATCTGACTACACATATACTTGTTAAGACAAATTATATGAAAAATAAAGGGTCAACTATACAAATTAAAAGGTAAGTGGACACAAAATAATAAAGTAGACAAAATCAATGTGAAAACCACGCTGGATATTAAATCAGAATTACCAGGGTAGGTTAAGAGTAAAAATAAATTGTTTTTAAACATATAAAGGGGTTTCCGTTTTCGTGTAGCCAAGGCTTCAATGAATCTTAGTACAGGTCTTGAAAGCTTTAGTACAAAGGCTAACTTAACATCAACCGTATGATCGGTCTCAACCAAATGTTTCGCAATAGAGAAAGTTATTTTTCTATTTGGTGATCTTATTTGACCATTGAAACTCATTTATTTTTGTAGTCACTTATTAGGTATGTGTTCAGATTGGCCGGAATGTATTACGCAAATATACCACATGATTATCGAAATTTATCAAAGGTACTTATTGCTTTAAATTTCAGATTTTGTTCATATATGCATCAACGTCACGTGATTACGCCATCAATGTGAATAAACGATAGACATCACATATCACAAATGAGATTTCCATCAATTTCACAACTAGACTAAGGTTTCCAATGTAAATGAATCACTCACACCCTAACAAAATAAATGTCGGCATCTATTTATACATATATGGCTTAAAAGAAAGCTTGTGTAAGATAACCTAATTGTATTTTTTTATAGTTGAAATCATTAGTCAATTGAAGCTAGACCACCATGGAGAACCTGGAAGCACTGGACAGCCGTTTCGTCCTATTGTGGGACTCCTCAGCATTGCGCATCCACGATCCCGCCTAGCGAGATTCGAAGTTGGGACCTATCAGTCTCGCACGCAAGCGCTTAACCACTAGACCACTGAGCGGGCATCCAACGCTGTTAATATCTAACTTCAACCAATCCACGAAATTGAGCAACCATCCACCATTGTCTTCAGTGAGTTACTATCTTACAACAGACCCGGTTGTAATCTGTCCATGACACAGAACAGGTAAGGTCTTCACTAACATATTGAAATTGGATGAGTCATCTAATTTGACTTTGTCACCCTTTAAGTATTAGAATGACTAATAATAAACTCATATATCTTATGCACTTATTTCCTACCAATTGCACAAAAACCTTGAGTTCTAATGAGGGAAAACAACGTTGTTCATTATGGAATTGTCCACCCAATCCAGTCTGTTTTATGATCAAAGTTCAAGGAGCGTAATCGAGCGGTGAATATTGTTTACACATGATTTCCGAATACACTCATTAAAACTAGCATAGATGTTTGCTTTTCACTTTCAGCTTTTCTATCTTTCTTTTGGAAAATGTAGTGCTTCATCAGTCTAGGAAATGCTACCATACATAAACACTGTGAATCTATATTTTGACAGCTATCAAACATGTTATTTATTTTAACCTTTGTGCATAATTAATCCATTAACTGTAGGAAGAACACCGTAATACATCAATTAAAATATCTACTTTTCAAAAATTTTCGGAAGAAAATTAACTAGGATTTTAGAATCCAATTAACCGTCGATCGCTACGATATATTAAAAAATACAACAATACCTCATAACGGAACTATTTTTATCTTTAATTTTGAAAAGCATTCCGAAAACAAGACTTTAAAGTGATCGCGTTCACAATGATAAGAAAATCTATCAGATATTCTGACGTAACCGTGAGAAATTAGTTAAAGGAGAACAATACTTTTTTAGTAAACTGGACGAACATCATTTAGCATTCAGACGCCACGACGTTTCCTCGCTTATATCAATGCGCGCGGACAACTGTGGAAATTGGACTGGAAAAATATGGATATCTTGGATAGAGGCTATCCTAAAAACACCAGAGAACTTAAGGCTCATGTCAATCAGAAATCAACAAACACATTGAAATCGACCCAATTTATCACAAAAGTCATGGATAAATATAGGACCGAAAATCAAATAAATGAGTGATACAATCAAAGTAAACCATGACAGATTAAAGGTCAACAACAGCCAATCGAGATCGACGTCTACAGGACAAGCTGTGAGTCATACGTGAAGAGATTTGGACACTTCACTTAAATCTGAAGCTTGTGCTTATGATGTCGTACAGAATAACGACGAAACTATCGAACCCAAAGAATAAAACCCCACCAAAATCATCCACACGACCTACAAATCTTCTCTACCATTTATTCTCACTTTTATTGTCATAGCAGTTCCTTAGTCTTGCATTTATCTACATACATACTATAATAAAACTTTGTTTCTAACGCCATGCGTACCGAGCCATATAAGTGTTTTATCCTATCGTTTACAAATGGTCTACCAAAAAATATAAATCGGATTCTTTGATTTGTCATGAGGTAAGTACAAAATATTGTATGGTATTGCTTTAATCTGATCAAACTTTGATTTTTTATAAAACCACTCTTGATTATTCCTAACAAAAATCATTATGATTAAATCGGTTGCTATATTAATAAACTTCCATTCATGTTTGTATTAGTCTTTGAAATATACATATAAATAACAATGCTCAGTATTTACATTCTGAGACGTCTAAGCATCTCCTTGATATACTATTAGACTTCTTTAACAATACAGTTCGATAAAATGCTTCAAATTCAATCAAGAAACGGGGTTTACACTCAACAGCTTAAAAGGAATACAGACCTGAAGCAGATACACAATTCTTTGATAAGTTCACTGAAATCTTATTGCATAGAAACAAATATGTTCTGAGTGAGATCAGCCGAAATTGAGTACCATTATTAATTTGGAATTCAAGTAGATCTAAATCGGATCGCACCATTATGAAAGGTGACTTTATATTTATAGTAAAACTATGTTTAAGATATCCACACTAATTCAGAGTTGGGTGATAATTTCCCATATATTTAGAAAACATAAATTGAGCGAACAAATAATCCTTTTTAATTAGCCTAATACTATATCTCTATTTATTAACATGTTTCGTCATTAATACGGAAATTTACAACATACAAGAAGCGGTAAGTTAGTAGAAATACAAATTCAGAAGTATACACGAAAGTAATAAAGAATGGTTAAGGAGGAAACCTAAATACTCCAGCCTTTTTGCTGTAAGCCATTGCTCATCATTTAGTTTTTAATAATCATGTCATATATGCCTCAGTACTCTTATGTACTTATTGTTAACAGTTAACCATTCAACTCTATTACTAGATATTTAAGAAATCTACCGGTATTATGAAAACAAACTACTTGACTCATTAATAAATAAATATATTTTCGAATATTGTCAGGTAAATAGCATTTCGGTAAATAGCAAGCTTGTGATCTAACATTGTCTGACTGATGATAATGGAATATAAGCAACTTAGTGAATTAGGCCTCTTTTTCTTTCTAGGAGGTATTGATACTTACTATACACTTGTCTGAAACTAAGATATACAATGTTTAAGATCCTAAACATGAAAAATAGTAAATTAATGAAAATTTTAAGCGCTGAATATACATATACATGTATTTTTTTTAATTTTCAAATGAGCTGGCGAACAATCAAAAAGCATTCACATTTAATTCATTTCCTGATAATTTAATGCAAAATACACACAAACACACAGTGTTAACGTTGGTACAAATGATGACAAATGTGGGAAAGTTGTCCCATAGTTATATATATATATATGTACTTTAAAAAAGTATATAAAAATCAAGTCTAAGAAAATATAAAAGGCAAATGTAGGTGTACATCTTTGTAACTTTATGCAATCAAAATAAAATAATCATGACAATATAGAATGATAATTAACGATGATCACAACCAATTAATTTGTCGTTATTTCGTTGTTAAACAATATTAACGATGTTATTAACAAAATACAAAAGTTATTTTTTTTAAAAAAAAAAAGGAAGAATGAGTAATAAATTATCACCAGTATAGACAAAATATTCATGATTTATTTGTTGAGAATGTGGACAGGTGAGTTTTTCATTCTGTGTTTATCTATTCACAATGGTTTATAACTACCTAATTGTGATCTACAAAGTGGACAAATATGGACAACATCTTGTGTTGATTTCAAATAGAAAGGAATGAGACAAAAGAGCCATAATCTGATAGAGAATTGGAAAGAAAAAAGAAAACTATGACTTCATAAGGTGATATATATATATATATTACTGCGATTAAACAAATATTGTAAAATAACCATAGAAAACAAATGTTATTTAGCTATGAAAAGATAGCATTCAACAACTCTAACCAGATATAATGACAATTTTTACTTTGTCATACATAACAACAATTATTTACTAAATTATTTTATAATGGAAAATATTTGTATATTTAGAGAAAGTCTAACATTTGATTCAATGTATAAATTTTATCAGACGAGATGATGGTTGGAGGTAGTCGACCGAGGAGCATCAATTCCCTTAAGATTACAGGTACATCTTGCTTATGACTGTCAAATAACACGAGATCTAGGTCCAGGGTTTTCTGTCCACTAATTCGAACCACCACCTCATCTCAATATAGTGCAGGCGACGTCTAGTCACCTAGATTAGTGGTCACATTGCAACTTGGTTGACAGAATTTGATCTGTACTAAGAAGGACCTGGCATACATGACATTGGGGTCACAACCCAGTGATTAATCGATTGTAAATACATTGCAATATACAGTTGATTAGGCGTTATAAAATGATGAACAAGAATTGTAGTAATTAAATAAACCTAATTTGATTGTAGGTAACCGGGTAGGGTAGTTCTAACACTATCCCTTTTCATAACAAGTAACCGATGAATAAGTTAGCTAATGAATTAACTTTTTACTTATCCTAGGTAATTGATAAGAGACATTTTTACAAAAAATATAGAGGTAACAGATTTTTATGGAGAAATTTCACTGAAAATTGAATCATCATTACAAATTAAATATTATTATTTAGAATAGAGAAGAGTATATTAACTACAAGATTTTAGAGTATAAATTACGTTTGTTGACTTATTAGGATAAGTTATATCAAACATATTAAGGAGTAGACTATTTCATTATTGGTGTTATATCCCGATGAGAATAATGAATGGCAACTGTTGGAATCTATTTCTGGACTAGTACTATACGACTTACCATTCTTGAGTTACACCCAGTCTATCAATTACTGTCTCCCACATTCACAGACACTTTTGGCCATATCTTGTACAAATGTTATTTTCTATTTTATGGTATGATGTGATCTGTTTGATTGGTATATGAACCCAGTATGTTTGAAATACATGATTCATATCTCAGAGGCTGTTATTGGTGTTCTGGACTTAACTGGCTAGGCTAAGTGGAAAGCAGGAATGATATGGACTCTAGACTGCTCGTACGGGTTTTGGTTGTCATTGGTCCGGTCAATAATTCACTGTACTCTAATTGGCGGAATCGTCACGTCATTTACTGATAGAGACACAAACCCACAAGATATAGCAATTGGATTTTAGGCAAATTTGAAACATAACTGTTAATGATGACAATGATATAAACAGATTTCATAGTTAAATATCTGTAATTTAATGTACGTGTTGCTAATAAAAGCTAAATCTCTGTGACTATAGAAAGACAACGTTACAAAACAACGAAGCTCATTTACTGAACCGCTATCTGATGTATAAGATACTATTTTTTAAAAAGGAAGAAAATTTGTGAGTTTAGGTGAAGAATTATTCCTCAAATAAACAAAATTCATTTTGTAATTAGAACTCACCCAGTTAAAAACAAAACTCCACAAAGTAACCACGCTAATAATCCTGACTCGGACCTTACTTTAGTAACAATAATATGATGACAATAAGGACAAGTCATGCCCACCGGATTCCATTTGAATACAGTTGCAGGTTGTTGTGTAATAATCACTAAAAAACATGAATATTTGCACGGAAAAAAACAAACAATGAAACTAGTTAAACTTGAATTTTCTCTAAATATGATTCACTATGATGAGTACCATTGAAGAAAGACATTTACTACATCAAATCATATTAGAAACTTCACCGTATGTTATATAGACCACACGTGATAAATTACTGCCAATAAAATAAGATCAATTACAAGCTAGTGGACAGAACGAGAAAAGGAGAGAGAGAAATACGAGACTCCAAGTTCAAATACCAAACTACAAGCACGATAAACAGTGTTTCCAGAAAAATAAAAACAGATGATAACGATTACAAAAGCAACACACTATTAACATGTTACAGAGTTGGACGGCATAGGAATATATATATATATATATATATATATATATATATATATATATATATATATTGTTCAGTATAGTGATATAATTCAAAGTTGAAATATCCCAAATATAAAATGCAGTATTAATATAACACTGAAATTAAGGGATGAAATTTATAAAACAATATAATTTAACGACAAAATTATATAGAAAATGCAGAAACAACTGAAATGACTAGAAACCGATAAGCTTTACTTCGGATACACTTCTAATCTATTTTGTAATAGTAATACAACAATTTATAAATAAAAGATTGAAGTATACTTATTAATTTGCTTTGGATTTTGTAGAATTTAATCATAATACAAGTGGATTAGTAGTATTTAATCAATTACTTGTGCATGTTATCCCTCGTGGGAGCACAGGCCGCCCACCAGCATTCTTCATCCGAAGCTGTTTTGATCAATCCATTCCAGTTGTTGTTCATCTTTTAGATGTCCGCTTCCAATTCTCTACACGGTGTGTCCTTTGATCTTCCTCTTCCCTATTTACTTTCAGGATTCCAGGTTAGGGCTTGCTTCGTGATTCATTTCGATGATTTCCACAATGTATGTCCTATACACCTCCATCGTCTTTTCTCAATTTCTTCTTCATTTGGAAGGTGGTTTATTCTCTCCCATAATAGGTTGTTGCTGACGGCATCCGGTCGACGAACATTGAATGTCTTGCATAGACAATTGTTTATGAGTACTTGTACCTTTTTGATGACAATTGTAACAGTTCTCTAAGTTTCAGCTCCATAGAGTAAAACTGTCTTGGTGTTCGTATTGAAGATTGTGACTTTGACATTGGTTAACATTCGTTTTGAGTTCCATATGTTCTTCAACTGTAGGAATACTGTCTTTGCTTTGCCGATCCGTCATTCCACATCCGTATCAGATCCTCCTTGTTTATTGCCGTCCAGGTACGTGAAATTTCTCACCTCTTTCAGAGCTTCTCCATCAACTGTGATTTGTTGGTGCTTGCTGTGTTGTATTTGAGGATGTTGCTTTTTGTCTTGTTTATGTTGAGGCTTATATATCAACAACTTGTGGTTTATAAACACAATATTATGAAACAGTTTTATATTTACTTTGAATTCTTTTATTACATTTTTTGGATTCCCCATAACTTATATTTCCCTTGTCTTCCCTTGAATACTATGTTTCTAAATTCTTCTATCTTTCCATTTTACTAATCTATATTTTCGTGAATCGTATATTCGATGTCTAATATGTTCTTCTACCGATAATTCCGACCCCACCACTTAATATTATAAATTTACACAGTTTTCTTACCTACAAATAAATACAGTGATAAGTCATGAAGAATCATCTTGATCAAAATAACATAACACTGACATGTCCAGACTTATTATGATTTTGATTGTACTAAAAATATTCTGGATTTTTTCCTTTGCACTACCTGAGCTTGTGTTAATTTCATTTTGCCTATTTATTTACCATGAAGAAGTGACTTACATCGAGTCGTGAAACATCAGAAATATTTTCTATGCATTGAGATATTATAAAAATATACTTATTATTAATCATTATTTCATAAAATAAATGATCAAATAACATTGTTAATGTAGTTTTAGCAATCCTCTTTATAGAAGTTCTTTGCAAAATTTTTACATAAAAAAGAAAAAAAGAATTTTACCTTCTGGCAGTCTTTCTTCGTATTGTGGAGGAGGTGGTAAAGTAACTTCTATGCTTTCCTGATAAGCAGGTGGAGGAGTCGGAGGTAAACCGGGTACAGGAAATGATGGAATAGGAAGCGCAGATGGGATAACTGACCTATTTAAGTCTGATAAAGAATTGTAAATAAAATAGGGTCACATTAATGAACAGTCATGCAAATATCAATAAAGCTACGATTATGGATAGTTTTCATATGTTATTCATAAAGCGTAAAAACTTATGCATAATGCAGGAAATTTACTTGGGATTGATATTTTATATAATAAATAATAAATCAACGATACTTCTAAATAGTTAAAGAGCAGATAAGCGTGTATTTATAGTAACCAATAGGTTTTGGTGGCCCTATATCTGATTCCAGGTAGATCGTATGAATGATTGCTATCGAAATAGACATCGCCTATCCTCGTGTATATTTATTCGACTGAACTCGCGTTAGTGTATAACGGACTAAATAAGTCAAATACGAGAATGAATTCCGAATACGTGTATTTCATACAATCGTCCATCCAAACGATCGAAGAAACGAAGAGAAGAAAGCGAAATGACATACAGTGGAGAAGGCGTGTGAGCCAACTCAGTTTAATCAAGCGCGAATAGATATTTGTAGTCAGACAAAAATAAGTTACAGATATGTGATGAGTGGGATAAGAAGTGCACACACACGCTCATATGAAAACAGTCAAGGTTGATAAGCGAATAATTAACAAGGTCAAAATGTGACTCAAGAAGTGTGAATAAATTGGCTTATCCGTAAGCTAGAATAAGCTATATGGGCTTAACATAGCAACGGACACTACAAGGTAAGTAATTGTACATTTTACCAGACATGGTCTAAAGGGAACTAAGACTATCTATATTCTAGTTGTGATATAACAGTTTGTCTAACATACGAATGAAAGAAGACCATAAAAACCCACAAACTTTAAAGTACATCAATATCAGGTCAAAATACTCCCGATTCGTGATAGTGTCTTTATCTCATTCTCATTTTTTTTATTTAAAGTAACCTTGAAAGTTTACAAATATCAAACTCTTCACGTTCATATTAGACGTTTTGTAAGAATCGTAGGCACATATGATTTTTTCAAACTCAGGTTATCAACAATTATCCGAAAAGCGAATAAACGGTCAAAAACACGGGGAATCATATGTCATTTAATTTTTAATCAACACACATAGGAGGTTGATTAACATCCAGACTTCACTGTGTAAAAAACTATAAATTTATTTTTTGGTATACACGAGATATTCAACACCTGATCGGACAAAATTGATTGAAGTGATGTAAATGCATTCATTCTTTATCCTTCATTAGATCTAATTGTACAACAATTGTTGCATTCGCTGAGACTTTACTTGTTGCCTTTAGTTCTTCACCATTACTACTAGTATTAACAGTAACTCTCAAGCAATGAAAATAATTATACCTTAGATCTTGACTAAACCAGATGTGGAATTAATAACTGAAATATGATGAAAAGGATGAAGTGAAATGTAGGCTCTTATTTCATCTTGCAGAAAATTATAGAATAAAAAGTTCACTACAGCCATAAGCAGAATTGACTAGAATAAGCTGCCAACTATTTTTCCATACTTGTTCTTTGGACTATATTTTCATTCCGAATGCATTGAGCATTAAATCTGTTTGCTGCTGATTTTTTGGACAAGAAAGCATCATTATGACCACATTTGCGTGCCAATTTTCCAAAGCGATTGCAATAATAACAGTCAGATCTTGTATTTGTATGTAATGGTCGGGATGATGATTGAGCAAATCGAGGAACAATATTCGGCCCGTATACTGGGTTTTCGCCACGATGCTTCTACGATTTACAAACGAATACATCAGATAAGATAAAAAGGATAAGTCATATACTACTAAAAACTGGACTGATGTGCCAGAAAGAATGTAATCCTATTTGATTGATCTCGAAAGCTGATTATCTCAGTTTATATAAGATGTAATAAAAATCCTCTTGCGACAAAGAAATCAGTTTGACTAATATATTGTCTATATCGTCATTAAAGCGCACACTAGAGGAGTACATCGGCCTTATACTCAAAAACTACCGGTTGAGTTAGAGATTATGGCAAACTGTCATCAGGGCTGTCGAATTTCCTGGTTTTGACTTAACTTTTATAGAGATAAAACTCTCGTCCTCTAACTTCACTGGAATCAGTCTTCTACTAGGCAATTCACTTGTTAACTTGAAGTACGCAGATGATATGGCCTTGTTTAGAGAAAACGTTGATAAATACAGCCTTCTGATCTCCTTCGGCAGCAGTACATACATGTTCGAGATACGCTTCTCTTCCTCCTTAAAATGCAGAATTTTCCATCAGGATTAGTCAGGATCAAAATCTGAGGTATTGGATCTTCAATAACTAAGGTGGTTGATATATGTATTGCATGTATTATGTACTAAATTCCCAATCACCGCTTACCTAGAAAGGCGATGTGTGGCGTAGTAGTAGGTTGGAGAAAGTCAGAAGCGGTCAAATCATGACCTAACATCAGCATGAGAAATCAATTAAGAATAGACAGATATACGTCGATAGCTGCAAACTACCTGGTTAGCCCCTACGATTATCATAACCAGTAGTTGTAAACTTCGGACAACATGGTTCTGAATCGATCGCAATCGTTTACAGGCATCTTATTCCAGACCTTGGGTCTCAAAATCTTACACTTGTCTCCTGTTTTCTACACTTAACTGTTTCTACTACCGAAAATACCTTTTAATAATTTGCTATTCGGAAATTTGTCTAGATAATTTCATCACACTCTACGAAGAGGATGTGGAAACATTAATCGATGTACCAGATTGTACGTCGATATGACTGAGTAACTAGTTTTGATGATCAGTCAGTAGGCTACAACGTAGGATCAGGCATATACATACATCGGTCCATGTTACCTTAGTTCACTAGCACAAGATGAACACCAAATTCATAGAAGCAGTTACCTTAATGGTAGTAATATATAAAAGAAAGATTGCGTATAAGGATAAAATACGAGAATTAGTTTATGGAAAGAAAGATATAAAGCAATTTTAATCTCACAGTTTAAGGAAAGACAGAGAGTTTATAAACCTACACCATCGTGATCGATTCTAAGCCATATCACACAGTCTCCAACCATTGGTGACAACAACCGCACAAACCCCAACCAAGTAGTCTGCATCTACCAACATGGCTGAGACTAAAAGTTAGTGAGTTCAAGCACTGATGCAACGTTTTGGTTTGGCCACCCCTAACTCTCTTCCAATGATCTCCAACACTAGTCAGAGTTAAGCGTCGTGGTAATCGGTGTTTAAGCATACGAAGCCCAACCATCTCAGTGGATGAAGACTCACAACCTCATCAACTGATCTACCATCATTCCCTAATACCCTGCGTTTTGACGGTATCACAGAAAGTGTAACATACTGTACGAAAACAGACGCAACTAATGTGTTTCCAAAATTTATTTATTTATTTATTTAAACACATAAATATTGGTACAAGGAAGCACCAGCTAAATATGCGCCTCACAAATCTCATTCGATTTGTGTGAGGGCTGAGATACTGCCCAGGTGCCCAGACTGAAGCAGGTGGTTTTTTAGGGGGCCACACCCGGAGCCTTTGACCTGAAGGTCTAGTCCACAAGGCAGTGGAGCATCGTAAGGAGATGCAGTCCCATGGTAGCCGGTGATCAACGGTTGATTCGTACGCCATTTGTTCCTTCAGGATACTGGAGTCCATGTGCACCATTGGTTTGGAATCACAGTTTTCCAACTCCCCTAGGTGGACTCGCAGTGTCCATCAACCCGGTTAAAGCGACGGACATTCGCTTTTCGTCCTCTCAATTTTGTAAACAACACTCCTGCCGAGAGAAGACAGTGAGTAGGACTTCCCTAACAGAGGCTATATATTCGCTGGCCATATGAGAGCATTTCGAGAGGGATAGGTGACTCTTCCCACTCTCGGCCGTACCAGGGCATTTGGGGGTGTTTCCAAAAAATATACTTTCGATTAAACTGAAGCTTATCATATGTAGAGAAAATTATTAGTGAGGTGAGTATTGATTTGGGGCCGATTTTCCTCATCACCTACCATCGACGGATGCTGAAAAGCATCTAAAATAACCGGTTTTCCCCACGACTCGCAACAGTCAGTCGTGCAGTTTAGCTATGCAGTGTTCCGGTCAACTTACGTGTTTTAAGTATTAGTGATAAACAATGGTGATGAAAGGCGTGCTCGATCACCACAGCAAAGCTGTAGCTACGGTTACGGTTGTTTGACCTTATAAGCCAGTACTTTTATCTCACTAAAATATCCGTGGCATGCAAGACTGCAGATGTCACGTATTACTTATAAACCATGACCGCAAGCAAAATAATAATCAACTATCCATTGATTCAAAACTGTGAACTAAAATAGCCTTTTATTTTTAATATATTCAGTAATTTTCTACAGAAAATTTCAGAATTAGCACAAATCTTTAATTTGATTCTAAATACAACAAATTCAAATACTTTGGTAGTCAGATCCCTCCACTATGTCCCATATAGAACCTGACACGTGTATTTTAGCTAGTTGTTGAGTAGAGCGATTTACTGAATTTCACCAACTTACTGTCTACACAGAATTTCAAAAGAACTTACCATTGTCAATAGCAGCTATAATTAACATTACATCGGTCCACGGGAACCGAGCTTTTCTTTCACTTGGTGTTTTTGCTACCTAATACTTCCTTATGGCAGAGAAAGTCAGTTTTACGAGTGGAACAAGATAATCTAAAAGGTAAATAAAGCAAATGTAATAATTTGAAATCTAGTGTACTCGACAGATAATATTAAGACTTAAATTTACGTCCTAACGATGCTGAACTTCTGCATTACTAACATGGTGTCGCCAATGGATGTCAGCAATCCTTCGGAGACAACGATGATCAAACACAGAAATTCGTCCGACATCCTCAACTCGAAGAGGCCAGGTTTCACAAGCATAGAGCAAACCTGCTCTCACCGACGCGTTGTAGATCCGACCTTCTACAGCCAGATTAACATCACAATGGTGCCAAAGGTGTTCCAGATTGGCATAAGCCACTCTGGCTTTCACCACACGAGCATCGATCTCATCAATCATGCCACCACCAGCACTTATGCAGCTACCTAGACACACGAACTTCTCGACTACTTCAATCTACTCACCACCCAGGGTGAGTACAGAATTAGAATGCTGCCAGACTTGTAGGAGTACTTTTCACTTCGAAGATGCAAAGCACAGGCCGTACCTGCGGACACTGATTGCCAACTGATTAAATGCGGATTGCATGGCTTGGGCATTATCGCACAGTAAGACAATATCATCCGCATACTCAAGGTCGAGAAGTCGTTCTCCAGACAACAGATCTACACTGCCATTACTTACATCCGTCAGAGCTGTTTCCAGAATGTCATCGATGGCAACCCCACTGCTTGAATGGAACAATGGAGGAAGGTGGTTGTATACCCTCACTCTGCCTGAGGTATTTGTATGTTAATAAACTTTTCAGGCACACCCTTCTTCAATAGACAATCCCAGAGAACAGTCCGCCCCCAAATGCCCTGGTACGGCCGAGAGTGGGAAGAGTCACCTCTCCCTCTCGAAATGCTCTCATATGGCCAGCGAATATATAGCCTCTGTTAGGGAAGTCCTACTCACTGCCTTCTCGTGGCGGGGATGTTGTTTACGAAATTGAGAGGACGAAAAGCGAATGTTCGGCGCTTTAACCGGTTTGGTGGACAAGGCGAGTCCACATAGGGGAGTTGGTAAACCGATTCCAAACCAATGGTGCACATGGACTCCAGTATCCTGAAGGAACAAATGGCGTACGAATCAATCATCGATCACCGGCTACCATGGGACTGCATCTCCTTACGATGCTCCACTGCCTTGTGGACTAGACCTTCAGGTCAAAGGCTCCGGGTGTGGCCCCCTAAAAAACCACCTGCTTCAGTCTGGGCACCTGGGCAGTATCTCAGCCCTCACACAAATCGAATGAGATTTGTGAGGCGCATATTTAGCTGGTGCTTCCTTGTACCAATATTTATGTGTTTAAATAAATAAATAAATAATAGAGAACAGTCCTGTCCAACGAATCGAAGGCAGCCCTGATATCAAGAAACACCACTTACGACAGACGCATTCTTCGCTATCAGTACCGATGTTACCGGTACCGCCCTCATCAGTATTTTTGCTAGCCAACGCCAGAAGGTTAATTGCCTCTATTATGAATAATGTTTTACTCGAACAACAAAACATACAGAGCCAATATGAGTTTGACCTTGAGCATCTTTTACTCATCATATTGCATTCCTTTTCAACAGAGAATAGGCAATGTGGCTGTACATATTCGTTAGTAAAGCCGATCATCTTAAAAATCAACTAAAAACGGTAACACAAAAATGGGTACGTAAAGAATTTCAAACCTCAACCGAATAAATCAAGTCAAAATCGACCAAGTACGATATGATGCAATAAATACACAAGTGCAAGTCAACGCACACAAATAAAATATCACCTTAACTGAAATAAACGCAATCAAAGTGTAAAAAGTAGTTATGATGCGTAATTTACCATCAAAACAGTGAATGTAATTTAGCGAGGAATAATACCACTGTCATTTTTAGTTAGCACACATCGTCACAAAGCACCTTCTGTTGATATAGTCAAAACAAAATTAACCTCTACAGTGTTACATCTTACAAGGAATAATGTGGGTCGATAGACTTTCTGTATTGACTACGGAAGACTGAACGAATGAAATTATGTTGTGTCAAATAGGCATAAAAATGAGATAAAGGTGTGTTCAATACGGCGTAATTATGTAGATTAGGACTATAACGGCTAACTTTCTCCAAAAGAGGTCATGAGGACCTAGCGTCTGGACTTTGGTATCAGGACACACACTCGCTTCAGCGGTACATATACTGAAATTGGAACGATACAGAGAAGATTAGCAAGCCCCTGCACAAGGATGACACGCAAAATTGTGAAGCGTTTCATATTTTTCTGCCGACATCGAGTATAACAAACGACTGCTGGAAGAATTAACTCGCTCTACGCGTCTCGGATTCTCTCAAATCCCGATTCTAGGGGACTTCAATCTTCCTAGAATCAACTTCGTGAAACATACATACATTGGAGGTGACAACTCTACTGAAGCTCTGTTCTTCAACCTCATCGGTGACCTGGGATCATTCGAAAATGTGAAGTCAGCAACTCGGAGAGACAGTCAGACGCCGTCGCGCTTAGATTGGGTATTCACAAATGAAGAATTCCTAGTTGACGACCTCTCAATTCTGGCTCCCCTGGGGAAAAGTGATCGTGCCGTCTTATCATTCTGCTTTGTCAGCAAAACTGAGCTAAGATATCCAACTAGCAACAAGCGCTGGAACTTCAAACGGTTGAATGTGTTAGCTTTACAGGGCTATCTACAACAGGTGGATTGGGATGTTCACCCTCAACTTGAAGTGAATGCTTATTGGGATTTTTTTACTGCACACGATCTTATGTGCTACTGAGCATTCAGTTCCTCAAATGGTCCCAAAAAGCTACAAACAACCTCCAATCATCAAGAGCCGCACTCGTCGTTTGCTAAGCCGCAAAAGGCACTATTGGGCTGAATATAAACGAACCGACAATAACGACGCATACAGGCAATATAAACGCATAAGGAACATATGTTCAAAGGCAATAAGAGAAGACAGGCTTCAGTTCTAGACCAAGCTTATCGATAAATTCGTCTCCAATCCAAAAAGCTTATTCAGTTACGCAGCTTCTCTTCGACAAGGCAAAACTGGAGTTTCCCAACTGCTTGGTCCTAATGGCCCGACCAATAACGACGCTGATGCCGCTAACCTTTTGGCTGAACAATACTCCCGGACATTCCAACTGACCCACATCAACTATACTGACGAAAGCTTCACCTGCACCTCTACAGGACTTTCCAAAGTGGATCTGAGTGCTGATCTGGTGCTCCATAAACTGCAGCACCTAAGAAAAGACACTTCTCCTGGTCCGGATATGGTTCATCCCGCTGTATCGAGGGAAGCAGCTTCAATCCTGGCGACACCACTTAGCGTGATGTTTGCACACTCGCTAAGCAAAGGCAAACTACCGGAAATTTGGAAGCTGGTACACATTACACCAATTTCCAAAGGAGGTCGACGCAGTGAACCCTCAAGCTACCGACCAGTGGCCCTTCTCCCATAGCTTCTAAAATTATGGAGTCCCTAATATACGACGGTATACTAAAATACTTATCATACTCAAAGTTCTTCTCAGCTCAACAGCATGGTTTCAGAAAGAGTCATTCTTGTATGACCAACCAGCTGACTGCGGTGGATAGATGGACAACCATCCTTCATCACAAGGGGAAGGTCGACGTCATCTACCTGGACTTCTCAAAAGCTTTTGATAGGGTCAACCATATATGTCTTATCAAGAAGCTTAGACGATTGGGTATAAAAGCCCCTTTGATTGATTGGCTCTCTTCATATTTAGAAAACCGACACTTTAAGGTCAGGGTTAACTTCACTCTCTCTCTCTCAGGCTATGAAATGTCCTAGTGGGGTACCCCAGGGCTCTTCTCTTCCCCAACAAGTTTCATCTTACTTGTTTTTTGCTGATGATGTGAAACTTTGGAGAGAGAGATATGTAATCATAATGATATACTAGTTCTTCAGGAGGATCTGACCCGACTTCAAAGTTGGGCAGACGACAACGGACTTACCTTCAACACTTCAAAGTGCAAGGTAGTCCATCTGAGACATGTTGCAGACTATAGTTATAACTTAGGTAACTCCTCTCTAGAAGTTTCCCAAGTCGAAAAAGATTTAGGAGTGGTGGAACCCTATGACCTCTCAAGCAAACCTTGCACTGGTAACATTGAAGCGCATTTTTGGCCAGTTTGACGGTAGAACCTTCCATATAATCTTCAACAGTTATATTCGTCCGCATTTAGAGTACGGAAACATAGTATTTCCTCCCTCCCTCCAAAAGGATAAGGACACTCTGGAACGTATACAACGTCGAGCCACGAAATCAGTTCGAGGACTCAAATTCAAACCTTATGAAGAGCGCCTCCAATCACTTAACCTTTACCCGTCAGAGTACAGACGTCTTAGAAGCGACCTTCTTATGACTTACAGTATCCTTAATACTTCTGATCATCCCCTTAAACATCTTAAGCTTAGTCATAACACCAACCTAAGAGGTAATTACCTCTGGGTGTTAACACCCAGAAATTGGAGACCCTACATAGCAGAACAGATTGCAGACATAACTTCTACTCTGTTAGAGTTGTCAACTGCTGGAATTCGCTGCCGACTGCGCTAGTCCGAACGACCCCCCAGGAGTCCTTTAAGAGGAAACTTGACTTATTCTTAAGGACTAAGGATAACATATTATTATGATTTACCAAATTTTTTTTCCTCTATTATCGTTCATAAAGCCTAGGTTTTTGCCTGAAGATATTGGTGATCCACTGCTACTAGATACGGAAGCCCATTAAGCGAAAGCTTCTTCTATTCCGTCCTCAACCATTTGAATCATTTGGACCCGACTTACCTAAACTGTACTTGAATTGATGGGACAGTACAAGGTCACTTGTGGGTCCGTCAAAAGACAATATGCTTTCTGTGTTTTATATGATCTCAAAATGACTATGAACGTTGCATATTTTTTCCATATTTTCAGACACTACTTTGTTAATCATCACTAATGGCCTTAGTAACAAGCTTTACCCAACTAACTGTTACAATGACAATCAACTTAAGCCTCTACAAAACCACACAGTTTGACTCTTATTCATCTAGTGGAAATGGAATAATGTTAGTTCTTTGTGGTCTGAGCACACATATGAACTGACTTGTAGTTTAAAACAAGCTAGTTTGTTTACCGATCCTTCATATAGTAAGTATAATTATAAGGGTGGTCATGGGAAAAAGCCTTGATAGGTTATCGAACAATGTTATGGATATTTAATGATTCGATAAATCTCCCATATGACGTATGATTCATTTTATTGCCGTTAGTCTCGACTCCTCAGACGTTCTTAATGTTCTGTTTATGAAATTGATCATATCGTGAAATGCATTTTTTGAATTTTTAATTATCTTACTGTAAATTGCACTGTTTCATTAAAGGTTCATCAGTAAAGTTCATCTAAATACTGTGGAAATCCTTCTAGTTAGCACGTTCTCAAAGTCATATAAAAACAACAACTTGACTTATTCTTAAGGTCTAAGGATAACATATTATTATGATTTACCAAATTCTTTTTTCCCTCTATTATCGTTCATATACCTAGGTTCTTGCCTGGAGGTATTGGTGATCCACTGCTACCAGACACGGAAGCCCGTTAAGCGAAAGCTTCTTCTATTCCGTCCTCAACCATTTGAACCATTTGAATATAAACGAGTGCGAGAAAGCCTGTATTTCCATGGATTTTTAGTATTTAAACAGGGTCTGAGGATACAAAACGATCCGTCTATCAACAATTGATTAATATTTCAGCAAAATATACTCAACTGGCTAAGATATCAGTACATTTTCTGCATTGGTGAGCAAATCTGGATGCCTAATTTCATTACAGGTACGGAATGATGTGCAAAGTAATTATTAATCAACAAGAAAACCATACTGAACGGGTTGAAAGTCTGGGAATATGCTATCTATCGTCAAGATTTCAACTAATACTGCTTGCCCATCAATTTATCTTTTCAAAAAAAGCTACTAAGAACCAGTGTCACTAGTATTGAAATCTGGTAGTCATGATGTCTTCAGAAAACACACTTTTACCATTGTATATAATTCCATTAGTGTGCTTGAACTAAATGAGATAAATATGTCCTTTTAAACCTCTAAGTCTAGGTTCTTGGTCTGTCTGAGCTCGTTTTGTTGCTGGAACGTTTGTACTAGGTCTAATGCGTTATACTTAAAGGCTTACAGGTGAAGAAATTCATAAGCGCAACAAGATTACTTGAAAATATATCAGTTTTTTAGGCAAACTAAATCTCATCCTCGTGTGGGTGGAATTCCAGACTAACTTTTCGATATTTTTCTTTAAGCCTGTTTTATCTAAGATTTTATAGTCCCTTATTCCTTGTGGTCACTTCTGTGAACCTTAGAATGGCTGTTTAAACCTAACCTTTACTTTCCGTTCCTGTTTTGTTCCTCATTTATATGACAAACTGGTTATCGATCAACAATACACTGGAGCCCGCATTCTTTTCACTTTAATTGAACTAGATACCTCAGTGACAGAAACTTGATATGAATGCCATCTATGTTTGGAAGCCGTGTTGATATTCTCGTTACGCGATTATTCCTGATACACATTATCTGGGATGATTACATTCTAAGTAATTGATTACCTCATGTAATTGTGGATCATGAGGTCGGAAACCCAAGCAAGCTTCTGAGTGATAATTTAAGTTGCATCCGATATTTTTTATGTACTTATTGTTCCGTATATAATTCGTTCTCTCAACACTCTTTGTGACAACCTTATCACAATTTGGATGTTTATGTATTCGGTCCCCCACAGAATTCTACGAACGCGGTATGATATTTCCATTTAAGCAGTCCTTCACTCCACTTTAGCAGTTCGGCAGGTAAGCTGCACAAAATTCGTATGTGAAATTGTTTTCTAGGTCAGCATAGATGGATTTGAATCGGGTTCCTAAGATCTTCTAACAACCTCAGGCTAAGTTTATACAACAACTTATACACGAGCGAGAAAGTGCGTTATATATGAAGAACGCTTTACTCCAAGTTTATTTTATATACAGAACATTGAGGGTATTTAAAGCATTTCAGGTGGTTTTAGACTTCTTAAAAATTCTGTGACCCTGCTAAGTATAGTAGAAGGATAGGCCTTCGTGTCTGTAGGTACCTCTTGTTCTATTGATAGAAGAAACCAGACTAGTAGAGGGTAGGTCTTTACTGAGCTTTTGGGTGGCACAGTGTGGAGCGCACTGTTATTTGTTCAATCACACAACGTTTTTCAACATTCAATGTGAAATAATAGGAAGTGTAATCCCCATACGAAATAAGGTAGTGAATGAATACCTGAGCTCTGTTGTCTTGACATATACTTACATGCTCACTGCCAACTCTTAACCAATCAACCCAAGTTGTTGCATTAGCTTTCTCCTGGAATCCACCTCCATAGGTATGTCCTTTCGATTAACCTACCCAACATGAACGTCTCAGTTCTGTTTCCACAGCCTGAGGGTGAATTACTAACTACTTCACTATTCCACATTCGATCCGTCAATATTCGACGATACTCCATGGATGTCTTTTTCCTTACTAGCTTGTTATCTTATCTCGTAGCATTTAATTTCTTCCACAACTATCGCTGATGACTTGCCACGTGCCCTCTGTATGGTGACCAGAGATTGAGAGAGAAAAGAGGGTATGAAAATGAAATAACAGTATGTGAGGACGTACCGCGAGCGGGCTACTCAACACCATGTTGGTGAGGTAACATTTCCCCATTCTCTGTCCGGCTATTAGGCGTTTACTCACGTATCTCTTGAGTCGCTCTCACTTAAAAATAGAATAGAATCTACCTCAAAAAATGATGAAAGTCAGTCAAGGCTGGAGGGCTGCTTCACTAGCTGTATAAAATAATTAGGTGCAAAAATTAAATGCACAAATATAATTGATTATTGATTATTCGGTTCCACGTTACTGTTTGGTTCCCTAAACGGATTAGCAATCTGGAAGGAAATATACATAATATGGATCTCTTGTGCACGCAAACTCACTGAAAGGAGAAAAATACGTTTCTAAAGATATACATTCTTATGTGTAGATTTAACAGAAGTTGGATTCGTCACCAAACTCGATCAAATGTATGACTTTAGGTCTGTGATGGCCGCCTTTTATTACCGAATTCATAGCTTCGGGTGCATGGAGTACTCCCTGACTCGGTAACGTAGAATATACAGTTAAGGAGAAATATAACTTTACAAAGAGCACGAGAATGGAATTGGCTCTTTACGGTCAGCGACATAACAGGATTCATACAGATTAACCATTTGAATGCTTGATGTTGTTATGTATGTTATCTTGAAGCTATTTTTCTTAAAGTGACCTAGGAAATGAGTTGGTTTTCCCTTACAAGTGTGCAAGTTCTACTAGTCATGAGTATTGTGAATAATCGACAAACAAAAATCAATACTGAAATCCCGGCCGGTACAGTCGGTTTGGTCTGTTGATCAAGTGTATAGTCCAGCATTCAGGAGGGCAGTGGTTCGAGTGAATGTGGAGGTGGTGTTTTTGTTCATAAGACACATCCATACGATGTTCGCTGATTGTAAATTACTCGGACATGAGGATAAACAACAATAAAATGACGGATAAGTATGCCAAAGTGCCCTAACAAGTCACATTGGAACATTGTGTTAGCTGATTGAAGTATGAAAAGTACACGTGTTTTATGTTCATAATCAAATAGAAAAGCCTAATGTGCTGTTGGTTCCAGCTATACGACAGCGAAAACGGAATATATGAACTGTTATTCATATAAAATAAGGCTTCTTTAACATTAGTGATGAGTTCAAGAATTTCATATGGACAACTGGACAATTGGTTTAACGTGAGTGTAGCCATGGGAGCCATGTCGTCAACTCAATGTTCTGAATAATATTAATATTATTATTGCTGAACTAGAAAATTATCTCACGAGGCACAATAAATCTGGAGGAACTCTCTGTCTAGATCTATGTTCTCTCATCCCTCCTTCAGTAGCCAAAGACGTTTGCGACCTCACTGTAAGCACACCATCACCACAAGCATACACCATCTTAAGACGAGAGATAATGAACCCTCTATCTTCATCGGACAACCAAAGAATTCAAAGGCTTCCCCACGGAGAAACGCTAGCTGATAGGTCACCATCACAGATACCAAATAATCAAAATTAACTCTACAACATCTACACCTCG
This sequence comes from Schistosoma rodhaini, assembly GCA_944470415.2. Classification (NCBI taxonomy): domain Eukaryota; kingdom Metazoa; phylum Platyhelminthes; class Trematoda; order Strigeidida; family Schistosomatidae; genus Schistosoma; species Schistosoma rodhaini. Next base: position 61,908,765 of record OX104044.1, read on the forward strand.
AGCAATAACCAATATATATGTAATCATCCATAAACAATTCCTGTAGTTACCACACATTTATTCTTCGTTTGGACATAACAGTCACTAGATGACGATGGCCTTACCAAATGAAATCAATTAATATCATTCTGCTCAAATATTTGTGCTTGCTCTATTCACATAACATTATCAAAATCAAAATTCTGAAAACTGGGCACATTCATAAATGTTTTTAAGAGAAGGTGTGAGGATGAATGGACATTCATAGCTAAATTAGGCTAGCAAACAGAGTAGCAACCTCACATGAACTTTCCAATAATTTTAGACGGATACGTATGCGAATCACCTACAGAATTTCAGTAGCGGCAACGGTGAAGTGATAAATTTGCAAGATACTCAGTTCATCCTTGTTTACTTAATTATGCCTATCACCCGCAATGAAGCATAGGCCGCCGACCAACATTCTCCAACCCACTCTGTCCTGTCCCTTCCTTTCTAGTTCTATCCAATTTTTGTTTATTCTTCTCATGTCTGTCTCCATTTCTCGGCGTAATGTGTTCTTTGGACTCCCACTGCTCCTTTGATCTTTAGGATTCCAAGTGAGGGCTTATCTGGCGATGCAGTCGGATGCTTTCAACAATATGTGTCCTATCCACCTCCAGCGCTTCTTCCTCATTTCTTCCTCTGCTTTTTTCTCTCCCACAGTAACTTGTTGCTGATAGTGTCTGGCCAACGCATCCGAAGTAGTTCGCGTAGACAACTGTTAATAAACACATGTATCTTCTGGATGATAGCTTTCGTAGTTCTCCACGTCTCCGACCCATACAGTAGAACTCTCTTGACACTTGTACTGAAAATTCTGACTTTGGTGTTGGTTGACGGTTGTTTTGAGTTCCACATGTTCATCAATTATAGATATGCTGATTGTTCCACAATGATCCGCAGAGTTGGGATTTGATCTGTACACGATCGATCCCTACAGAATCCAGCTTGTTGATCTCGAAGTTGGGCGTTCACGTAGTCCTTCATTCTGTTTAAAAATACCCTGTTGAAGACTTTTCCTGGTATTGAGAGACGAGTGATGCTACTGTAGTTATCACACTTGCTGAGTACTGCTTTCTGTAGTATTTTGATCAGAAGTCCTTTTTTCCAGTCTATTGGTACCTGTTCTTCATCCCAAATCTCGCTGGAGAGAAAGCGGGATATCTTTGCAGCAAAATACATTGGAAGCGTATCATCCAGTGTCAAATTTATGAACAGATATGTGATGTATAACAATCAGTCTTCATTAGTATGAATTGTATTTTGATAGTGTCCTATTAGCCAGTGAATCAGTCATCACTGTGAAGACCTAGATTCTCATTAAAAGAGGTCATTGATGAAAAGAAGACTACTTGTTCTATTGTAAATTACGATATCTGAGCACCACCAACTTTTGTTCGAAATTGGTTTGTGACTCTTTCTGCACTGGTCTTTGGAATGATTGGTTATAGAAGAAGTAAAACGATACGATAAATGAACACATAAAATTTTATTCTAAAGACGAATTGCTAATGTGAGACCATGTTGATTCGTTAACAAAAAGCAAACAAAGACTCATCCATAGTGTAGCTCACTATAACTATAGCATTCAACATAATCTAAAATGCCTTTTTTCTAATTAGGAGTATCAGAGAGGTGAATTACGATTCTTATAAAGGTCAACATGATAAATAGAAACATCTGATTATATAAAATACCTTCACTATTTAATTTTATTGGAGTTGGATGTTGAGTTTCTAAGTAGGAATTTTTTATTACCATTAATTGATTATGTCCCTCCTATCATACTGAGTGTTCAGTCTTGTACTCTACAATAGGTTCCGACGACTCGTTAACAATAAGGACATTTATAATCTAGATCTTTACAATCGTTCATAAAAAATTTTATTGGGCAACAACTATAGACACTACTATTAAAAACATGAAATAAGTAGAATTAGGTGAAATAATGATAAGGAGTTGAATACACGAGAAAGCTATTGTAGAGAATAAATTGGAGATGAATTGTAAGTGATAATATTGAACAACGTCTATTTGACTTTACATATCTAACTCTGAATATCGCTGAATATTGCCATTTCAATGAACAAACTGGATATTGACTAATTGTGTTGTTGCATACATTTGTTCATTGTGTTTTATTTGTAAAAAGTTTTAATATGGTTTCGTGGGGCGAAAGCCATATGACTTCTATATGTGACTTCTTTGTTAGTATATTCGTATATTTTGTAGGACACGGGTCAAAATCAATTAATCTTCAGTTTTATTATTATTATTACCACTATTATTAGTAGTGTAGTGAACAGAACACTGGTTGGGGACAATCGAATGTATTTAAGCAAACATTACAGACTATCTCAGTAAATTCTGATAACCAAACAATGAACAGTCAATTTGCAAATTAACAACCAATTGTTTCAATCTTCACTGTTTCTTCTCTTATTCCATTGCTCATGCATTTTCCAAACGATTGCGCTTCATTTCAGTTCTTTACTTATCGGTCTTCTGCCAAAATACATTCTATGTCTGACCCACACTATATACTACTTATATGGATATAAGTAGACCACACCACAGTAGTATTAGTATTATTTGAAACATTAACTCCCCTACTATGGATCATGATTTCTTAACAAACAGTACAATCTTCACTATTCTCAATTACTTATTTTGTTTCACACTCCTTTTATTTCGATCTTCTATTCTCTTTCAACCATCCTTCTCAGCCTCATTAACTTCTGTATGTTGAACATTTTCCAATTATATTACTTCTTATAGTTCTTGCCTTCTCATAACTGATATTGAGTCCTGAAATATGGTTACTATAGAGTAAACTGCAAATCTTGTTCCTTTTGCTGTGCTTCGGCAAATCAATTAACTTTTCTACTGTCAATTTTGACATGACAATTACAATTTAATTTTTTGTCGATAATTACAAATCAATCATTCATTTAAAATATTAACTTATCGAGAAAGTAGTATACGGCCACAAAATAAACAAGTGATTAAACCGTAGCGATACTTCAATGATTTTGGGACCTCTTTCATACATGACAGACAGTTTAGGAATATGGGTGTATCTCTGAGGGATTCGGGTGTCATCGGTTGATTAGTGAAGGCCATGACATAAGTAGGAACATGTGATATATAAACATGTGAACATGTGAAATATAAATCAAAATGATCTTATTGTATTTCTCAAAATATCCATGCATATTGAAATAAAGGTGTTATGTGACGTTTCTATTCGCATTTTGATAAGTTGCAATTGGAAATTGATAAATGCAACTATTTCGTAATTTACTGAGTAGCATCAAGTGTAACAGTTTTGTGGTTTGATAGCAACCAATGATGAAACAATCACCAATGGTAAAACGAATCAACGAACATCTGATCGACATTAATGAATTGCGAAACACCTACGATCAAATCAAACTTTCCTAGATTGTGATGTTCGGTCGGTAAGCACAAGGGGATAGATATCTAAGGAATAAATCATAAATTAATGATTACGCATTTTATCATTTTACTTGTTTCTATTAAAGCGACCCAATGAATTGTGAAACTGTACATTGTTTATGAAATTAATATAATAGTATTGATTTGGAGACACACAACACGTTTTAATGGAAATTAAACCATGAAACCATTTGTCAAACCAAAATTGTGGATCCCTTATATGGATGATACATTTGTTCTCGTCAGAAAGGATGAGCTGGAAAACATATACGATATGATCAATTGTGCCTTCAATAACTGAAAAGAAGTCAATCAAAATCTTTCATTCCTTGATGTTTTGATCACTCGAACCTACACAGAAAGCATAGAGACTCAGATATTTCTGAAGCCAATACACACCATCAAATTCTCAACCACAATAGTAGCGACCAAAGAACTCCAAAGATTGGCTGCATACAAACTCTATTTGAAAGGATGGAACAGACTACTATAAACTGACACCACGGATAAACTAAGATAAATACTCAATTCATCATGAGGTAAGTGCTATCTTGGAATCCTGAAGGGAAAAGAGAAAGCGGAAAATCAAGGGACACATTGGGTCGGGAAATTGAGGTATATGTTAAAAGAATGAATGGCACTTGCCTGGAAAAGATTGCCCAGGACAGGGTTGGTTCGAGAATCGTGGCTGGCGAGGGATAACAGGCGTAAGTAATTGATTAAATGCTACTAATCCACTTGTATTATTATTAAATTCTTCAAAATCCAAAGCAAACTAGTAAGTGTACTTCGATTTTATTTATTTATAAATTGTTGTATTACTATTACAAAATAGATTAAAAGTGTATCCGAAGTAAAGCTTATCGGTATTTCGTCATTTCAAGTGTTCATAGATTTTCTATATAATTTTGTTTTTAAATTATATTTTCTAATAAATTGTATCTCTTGGTGACAGGAACTGGATTTATACATCAAGAGAATAGTAACCGAAAACTACTGGAAAAGAGAGCCCAAGACAAGGTTGATTGGAAGAACCGTGGCGGGTAGCCTTTGTTTCTCCAGGAGTGGTAACAGGCGTAAGTAGTAAGCGAGTGATACTCCAAGAATCTATAAAAATGCGTGAACAAGATAAAAAATATCTATTCACGATATTTGATTTACTTGCTGTTTTAAGAATAGTGAGTGCTCATTGGTCCAAATATTTGTTTTAACGATCATATTAAACAAATAAACTCAAGGAATCCCAGTTCTAGAATCAAAGTTTTAACGTGTAATAGTTTATTATTTATTTATTCATTTGAACCCATAAATATTGGTACAAGAGGGCACCAGATATATATGCGCCACACAAATTCGAAGGAGAAGAGAAAAAGAAGATAAAGTGTGTATAAGAAGAAAAAAAGAACAATAGCAACTACAGTGTAATAATGAGAAATGTTAATGGGGGACACGAAAAGGTACAGACAGAAGGATTATTTCATTTAGGTAGGTTACAGCTACTTTTTATGAAGTAAAAAAGAGAAGGTTACAGCAGGATCACTTGGACCCCAGCCAGGGGGTTGTGAAGGACCAAAGAAAGCTAGCCCTTTGCAGCTTTCCTTCATACCACGACACCATGTCATGCACTGACCACCTCTCCGCTTTCTCCAACCAGTCACAGCGTCGGCAAATAATGCACGACGTGGAAGTCTCTGGGACGACATTCGTAGAACGTGTCCAAACCACCGAAGCCAGTGTTTCAAGATGGTGACACAAATTGGATTGTCGTCCCCGCGCCCGAACACACGATGCTGAACTTCTGCATTACTAACATGGTGTCGCCAATGGATGTCAGCAATCCTTCGGAGACAACGATGATCAAACACAGAAATTCGTCCGACATCCTCAACTCGAAGAGGCCAGGTTTCACAAGCATAGAGCAAACCTGCTCTCACCGACGCGTTGTAGATCCGACCTTCTACAGCCAGATTAACATCACAATGGTGCCAAAGGTGTTCCAGATTGGCATAAGCCACTCTGGCTTTCACCACACGAGCATCGATCTCATCAATCATGCCACCACCAGCACTTATGCAGCTACCTAGACACACGAACTTCTCGACTACTTCAATCTACTCACCACCCAGGGTGAGTACAGAATTAGAATGCTGCCAGACTTGTAGGAGTACTTTTCACTTCGAAGATGCAAAGCACAGGCCGTACCTGCGGACACTGATTGCCAACTGATTAAATGCGGATTGCATGGCTTGGGCATTATCGCACAGTAAGACAATATCATCCGCATACTCAAGGTCGAGAAGTCGTTCTCCAGACAACAGATCTACACTGCCATTACTTACATCCGTCAGAGCTGTTTCCAGAATGTCATCGATGGCAACCCCACTGCTTGAATGGAACAATGGAGGAAGGTGGTTGTATACCCTCACTCTGCCTGAGGTATTTGTATGTTAATAAACTTTTCAGGCACACCCTTCTTCAATAGACAATCCCAGAGAACAGTCCGCCCCCAAATGCCCTGGTACGGCCGAGAGTGGGAAGAGTCACCTCTCCCTCTCGAAATGCTCTCATATGGCCAGCGAATATATAGCCTCTGTTAGGGAAGTCCTACTCACTGCCTTCTCGTGGCGGGGATGTTGTTTACGAAATTGAGAGGACGAAAAGCGAATGTTCGGCGCTTTAACCGGTTTGGTGGACAAGGCGAGTCCACATAGGGGAGTTGGTAAACCGATTCCAAACCAATGGTGCACATGGACTCCAGTATCCTGAAGGAACAAATGGCGTACGAATCAATCATCGATCACCGGCTACCATGGGACTGCATCTCCTCACGATGCTCCACTGCCTTGTGGACTAGACCTTCAGGTCAAAGGCTCCGGGTGTGGCCCCCTAAAAAACCACCTGCTTCAGTCTGGGCACGCTTCGACCATCGGGCTTCTCGGTTCTTGCGCAAGCTTTGCCCAATTTCATTGCGTAACAGCCTTTGTTTGTGGTCAAACTCAAGGTCACTAGGAGTAAACCGACAGGCTTCGATGAGTTATAAGGAGCCTGAAGAAACTCAGTGCTTATAAGCGAGACGTTTCGCGAAGCCACAAGCGACTTTACTCGCCATTTTCATGGCGTCATGCAGTCACAACCAATGCTCATCCATACTTTTCGGTGGGGTGGTAGCTAGCCTAGAAGCTAGCTCGGTTCGACACTTACTTGCAATAGAAGTTACAACCAATTCACTGACATCAATCCGTTGATGACGACCAATTCGTAGGCTCCTACAAAGTTAGATGAGATTGACGCAGACCAAGGAATGATCAGAGTCCAGATAGGTACTCCAAAAATAGAGGCAGTCTTGTACACAACCACACCAGCGGTAGCTAATCGCGATGTGATCAGTCTGAGTCCAGGCTTGGGATGCAGAGGTAGGACGCCAGGTGGCACACCGGCGATGACTGTGCCGGAAGTTAGTGCTAGCCAGAAACAGGTTGTAGTTTATGTAAAGTTGCAGTAGACGGTCCGCGTTATCTGTCCTGCGACGAAAAAGATCCCATCAACCAACCGAATGACTCTCTTCGGTGGCTAGACACCCGACCCGTGCATTCAAGTCTCCGGCTAGTACTACAATATCTGTCGAGTGCACTTTCTAGAGAAGAACAATTAACTGGTGGTAGAATTCATATTTGATTGTATCCGGGCTGCAATCTGTCGGAGCATAGGCGAAGATAACAAAAAGACATCATTTCCCACGCTGATTTCTTCTCTCTTCGATGGAGCTTTCTAATCTATCAGCACATAACCGACTGTTAATAGGGATCGAATCGATTAGCGCTGCCTCAGCTCTAGTGCTTAGTGCGACACCAACACCAGCAAGATCAGACGAAGATGCCACAGGGTCCTCAGATAAACGCACGTAAAACAAGCCTTTTGAAGCGACAGATGGAGAGCAGATTAGTATTACTTCGCCAGAGTCTTGAACACGGGTCTCGGATAGACAACAAACGCCAATATTAAGACTTTCTAAAGACAAAGTCAGCCCTATGTGTTGTCCGATCTGCATTAGTGTGCGAACGTTGAAGGAAGCCAGTTTGAACGGCGTACGTGGTTTCAGAAAAACTGTTTCGGTATTCGTATTCGGTAGAAGCATTCACTTTCGACCATACAATGACTGGAGATCGTCTCGATAGAACAGAGTTTCAAGCATGGGCGAGCTGCTACATAAGTTGAAAAGTAAGGATACACAAATTAGGAATGAAAGGGAATAAATGAGCGACTTGGTTAATAAAAATAATAAAAATGTAAATTGTCTGACTTTTAGTCGGAGCGTGAATAGCATTGTCAGTAAAAAGCGTCATTTCATGCATTTTTGCGAGGGCTGTGATACTGTCCGGGTGTCCAGATCGAAGCATGTGGTTTACTTAGGGGACCACATCCGGAGCCTTCGACCTAAAGGTGTGATCCACGAGGCAGTGGAGCATCCTGAGAAGATGCAGTCACATGGTAGCCAGTGACCAACGCCTGATTCATAAGCCATTTGTTCCCTCAGGATACTGGAGCCCATGTGCACCATTGATTAGGAATCAGGGTTTTCCGATTCCCTGGGTGGATTTTACATGTCCGCTAACCCGGTTAAAGTGCCGGACATTCTTTTTTAGTCCTCTTAACTTCATAAACAACACCCCTGCCATGAGAAGACAGTTGGTAGAACTTTCCGGGCAGAGGCTATATACGCGTGGTCGTGTGAGAGCACTTCGAGAGGGATAGCGGACTCTTCCCACTCTCGGTCGTACCAGGACATTTGAAGGGGTGTTAGTGTGCTGCGAAACACGAACTAAGCGTGTGTATTAGGATTGTCAATAAACAGAAAACGGAAGCTATCAAAGTTAGAACAAGGTGTGTATGCGAACACGTATATTTTTTGAACAGTAAAAAGTTCAACATGTGAATCATGTACAGGAACATCGAAAATTAACTCAAACAAAATTCATTACTCAATATAGCGTTTGTACAGATTCAATGGAACCATGAAAATGACAAATAAAAGATATTATTTACAAATTATGTTTAGTTTAACCATATCTACATACATCTGACTGATTCGTCATTCTACCATATGGTGCGGTAATTTGCTACAGAAGAGGTTGAAATAAACACTTCTGTTGTAAAAACTAAAGTTTAGATGTGTACATTGACTCTACTGCTCATTTTTAACGATTTTAATGAATACCATGATGATACAAAAAAGCCATGGAAACATCCGGGAATGACGTACAAAGTTTGTTGTCTTTCCCTTTCCTATTATTTAGTCTCCATAATGTGTGTTACTCTGTGAAACCGCTTATTTTGAACGGCTTAACAATTTGAAGTCAATTGTAATTGATTTTTTTTGCTGATTCCTGATGACTGTTTGACACAGTTGTGTGTTTTCTTCTAATATAGTATGCTTTATGTTTTAATTTTCACCCAATTATTTGAAGGATGCACTTGGTTGTATCTTTGATGGTGTCATCAATTCCTAAATATCTCACAACAAGAAAAATCCAGCTCGTGGATTTCGAGATTTCACTTTTAATTCGGTCGTTCGGTTCCTGGTTGGAATAATATGATACTTATATTTCATAACTGGTAAACTTAGTAATTTGAACTCCACTTTTGGAAACCACAGGTGAAACTATAATTCACGGACAACTTTTGAGAAACGCTATATTGATCATGAGAATGTCCACCTATTTACTAGGGTTAAATGAAGTTATAATTTAGTGTGAGGAATTAGGGACGAGATTTTCAGTTGGACATTAGAGTTAGGAATTTGATTTACGGTGATACCAACTATAATGCAAAATGTCGTTTAGTCATATGAAAAGAATTTCTAGCCGAAATCTAAGGCGTGTGATAATAAAACTGATTAGTTTGTCGATAAATTATAGTCCCGCCACTGTTGTACAGTATTGAATTGCAAACTATTAGTTAGCCATACGACGTGCTACTATGCCGTTGAAATATAGTGGGATTTAATTATTTACGTTTCACATCTAACACTGTACATGTAACTTATTAAATTAACAGACAATTAGTTTTTGCTTAGATTAGCTCACTGATAAGGTTTAGAGGAAAAAAAAAGCGAAATCACTTTATTGCATCATATTTGTTGCTCTTGCTTCATAGTAATAGCAGGAGTTTCTACCACCTAAACATTATTATCCCGGTACTTTGAATACTGTATCAACATAACGTTTACTCAACTTAAAAGGATCGTATTCAAGTGAAATGGCCATCAAAGGTTACATGAAATTTAATTCAGTATATAACCGGCTTAGGAAGAAATGCATTGAAATTTAATTTAGTTTAATGCCAGTTGGATCGGTAACAAATGTCAGTGTTATCGTGTTGCGTACAAGGTCTTAAAGTTTTGGGTAGATTTCCTTGCTTAGTCGTGGATATACATTACTGAGTCGTCTCAAATTACGACTAAGGATCCTGTCAGCCATGAAAATTACCTCAAAATGTAATCAATCTCTCAAATTTACATAACCAGTTAGTTGGTCATTTCAGTATTTGACGAAGGCAGAAGGCTAGCGAACATTAACATAACACCATATGTAATAAAATGGGAATTTTCGGGTGACATTTGCTTCGTACTAATCCTGATTTAAATTTGTAGTCTGACTTTATTAAGAGTCCCTTAATATGTTGAATGATCGAAGAAAAGATATTTAATCATCATGGGTTGGTCGTTTATGTTATGTTTCTTTCCAATAACCACTACACGATTAACCTATACAACCCAGAGCTCGCAATGTGATCTTCTTAAGCTATAAGTCTTCTCCACTATCTCAGGTTAAAATAAACAATATAATGAAAAAATTATTCAATTATTGGAAAATATAGCGGGAACAGTAGGATGTTTGATTACTTATTGAGAATCTAGATTTAAGTAGATATTCTAAACAACGTCAACAAGCATTACACATAATGTGGTAACAAGGTTAGTAAATAAACTGCATTTCAACATATATCTCTGATCTACTTAAACAATCAGACGATTTCAAAACATCCCCCGATGCTAGTTGAGACAACCAGGTAAACAAACTGAAAATATAAACCAAAATATTTAATTTTCGTTTTTCATAAGCACATCATATTGATCTTTCTCTCTCAAAATAAAAATTCAGAGTATATTCCATTATTGTTATTACTACGTCTCAATCTGTGTGGACAGTTGAATATTGCTTTTTACCTTGTCCCATTCAAATACATATTTACCTAGGTAAGTAATGTGTAATTTAGCATAGAATTGTCTTAATGGATTTTTATACAAGACATGTGTCAAACGTATGGCTTTAATTGAATAGTGTATTTTCTTTCTGACTTCTCTCTAATTTAGTCATGGTCACTTGGATAATATTCAGAAAACAAAATAAAAATGAGCAAAGCAAATTGGTTTCTGATATTTTATCATTTTTAACAGTCTAGTTATTCTTGGTGTCATTCATTAAGGTGATACTGATTCATCCGGTAGGTTTCGATCAGGATTACACAACTAAATATGCTATCTCAAACAGACCCCTGAAATACAGATATAATTAATCTGCATTACAGTATACTGAATGTAAGAATTACTAGTGAATGCTGAAAGTAGATAAACTGTAATCTGGTGTAATTTATACTTTACGTGCTTTATTGTCTATAATTAGATTGGAAAGTGATACCTGTTTTTACAACTTACCAAGTTCTCCTTTTGTATCACTTAATCATTTTTTTGGATGCAACTGATCATAGATACATAGACCCTGTTTGTAGTGTATTTATTGGCTGTGACAGAGTAACTGTTTGTTGAAATGATAGGAATGACTGAAGTGACTGAAATTGCAATTTGCTCACAGAACCGATAATTAAATCTCAACTGAATAGACATTAAAAGGCAAGACTACCGCTCAACTCACTGAATATATTAGGAAATTGAAACGACAGTTTACGTACAGAGATTCAGAGTAAAATAATATGATTTATTGGATAGCGAATCAATAGAATAATGTGAGAATGAAGGTCACAAAGTAACCAATAGCTGTACGAATCTAGTAGATCTTTTGTTCGAAAAATACTCCAAGCTATATTTATGCTAATTCTATTTTCACATCTACAGGAAGAAAAAAATTTCTATTTTCTGATCTTTGAGAATTAATTTTAATATCGAAATTTTAAACAAGTTAAAACGTCCATGAGTAATAGAATTGAATTCAATGAACTAACTAGTAATTCCCAGGGTTGTCCAATGAGTGCTCTGGTAGTTACGAATGGATCAGCACTCAAGTCAAAAAGGATAAACTGGCCATACTTGTAGATATGGTATTTGTAATTTGTATTTAATGATGCAGAAAACAATGATGAATGTTTACAAACACACTAAAACCTGTTACACTACGGAAAATATGTAAGTGTTGATTCTTTAACCTAAAAATAAATCTAGAGTTTAAACTTTGGGATTCAGTAAGTAGATGAAAAGTTTTATTTTTAGTTCATCTCTTCACCTAACATCTTTTTATCCAGTTGATTTGTTTTACCAGGTGCGTTTAAATATCAATGTATTGGTACTTGCAAATGATGGGCGTTTTTGAACCACTATTAAGCTACTATTCACCATTTAGTTCTCGATAGTTCCCTCTTCAAAGTCATGCAGATATATGACGTGAACAATTTTTCTTATTTGGAAACTATATTCAAGAATAGTAAAGAATGCGAGAACATACATATACGTTCAGATTAGCAACAAACATCTCCATCATGTAAAATAATGGTTATTAGTTAGTCGGTGCTAAACCTAGAAGTGACAGTAAATAATACTAGTTTTTGGCCAACCTACATGTCAATAATTGTATTGTGTAAAAACATCAGACTTCATCCATTCGCAACACCAACCTGTTTAAATAAGGAAAACTCACAAGCTTGAATGATTTGCATTTGCTTTTTGATCTGACTAAATGGAGTGATATCTTGATAGAAGCCTGAATACACTAAATAATATAAATCGACAAGAGATCCAATTATCTCTCTCTGTGAATATCTTAAGATTTACTAGGTCACAGGAACATAATGATGAATGATCTTATCTGTGATTTCGGCAACTTAATACTTGACAAAAATACAACTTCCATTATATATTTTTAAATAATGTAACATCAAGATTGAAAAATCATTCAACGGTACAACAAAATAAGTAAATCAAGTGGTAAACTGACTTGAAATCTAAAATGGCGAAATTCCTATCTCATTACAATGATGATATTAAATTTAGCTACTTCCATTATTATTGTCTGCATTCTATGGAGAAATGTTGATATATAAATCTTTTTTTTTAATTAACAATACTATACCATGTAAACTTTAAATAAACAGTTTAATAATGAGATAATTTCTATTAAATTTATTACCACATTTTTAAAGCCGAATGTATATACGGTTAATATCACCCTATATTTACAAATACAAATGATTGTCAATATAATTGCAATCATATCATAGTTGAAAGCACTAGAGTTGATAATGCTACCTAAGAATTATCAAAATAGTTCAATTTAAGGTAGATAAGACATGATGAGCACAAATGAATGTATTATATTTAGAATTTGAATTAGCCTAGAAATAAAATAAAAAGGAATCAGAAGGGGGTTTTGTGGAGATATAGTGTTTTCATAGTTGCAAGCGTGAGTCATTTGAAGCTAGACCACCAAGGAAAACCTGGAAGCGCTGGACGGCCGTTTCGTCCTATTGTGAGACTCCTCAGCAGTGCGCATCCACGACCTCGCCTCGCGAGATTCGAACCCACGATCTACCAGTCTCGCGCCAGAGCACTTAATCGATAGACCGTTGAGCCGGCATCCCATGGTGTTTATGTCTAACTCCAACCAATCCACGAAGTTGAGCAACCGTTCACCAATTGTCTTCAGTGAGTTTATATCTCACAGCAGACGTGCTTTGAACTCCATTGGTCACTGCTTCTCAATAGAAAAGAATCATCAATCAGTACACATACCACGAATAGGCTGATATAAACTTCATTACCGAAATCTGTGTGTAATAAGTAATTCAGAAGAAAAGTTTGTCTTCAGTATATAGTGTATGCATGAATAATTTGATGTGTTTTCTAAAGAAATATAAGATGGAATTAATGTCCAAAAGAGTGTAAACGATAAAATTGGGTCAAGATTTTCGAGTAAATATGATATGAGAGTTAAAGTTGTTACTTAGATTCATATGATGAATATAATAATAATCGCGAAGGAAATTTAGAAAATTTCTTTCGGATATATGGCTGTAGTATTTTTAAATTTTTTAGTGATATGAAAAAGATATGACATTTTCTCAAATCTTTTACTGAACTTTAAATATAATACAAACATATTGTATTCGTATTTTATTTGAACTCTTGTACAAAGATTATTTAATTGCTTTCTAGTCCTCCGAAATCTTTAACCTCGAACAGAAAATGCAAAGTATGGAAGGTGCTTGACTTCAAAAGTTAATTCGCTTATGGAACACAGTAGTATTTACAGTCATCAAAATGTGATAAGAGTTAATTAAACTGAAAATTAAAGTTTTCTTTTCAGTTATTTTTATGTAAACATAATATTTCAAAAAATGCGACTTATGCAATTTATATCTCAGATTACATAATTTGTTCAAAAACAGACCAATTGAATATGTCTTGTAGTGCCGTGCTTCGTTGATCGTTCACCTTGATAACCGTTATGATACCGATCAAAAGGCAAAGAGAAGCGGCATCTACAGTCTACGGTAGGAAAACATTTTGCGTTCATATGGGGAATATTCAAACGTAATTTTTCTTACTATGAACAAATAACTTGATAAAAGTAATTCAGTCTATTTGTTTGTTTATCTCTTCTTATCATACTAGCAAAACATACAATAAAAACACTGACAACCATTTAATCTATCTATAAACATTTTAGTAGTTGGTGCTATTATCAAGACAAATTATAGGACTATGAAAGAATTGATTGCACTAGTATGAACTTCTAGTCGCAATTATTAAAATGATGTCTGAAGGTAATTTTATTAAAGGTATTTGTGTGTTTAGATTGTCAGTGTTCAAAAATATTAGGTATTATTATGTATATATTTCCTGTTAATTATATTTTGAAGGTTTTTTCAACTCAAGTCATTTCTTTTGTGGTTACTTCCTTCAACTCTCAGGGCAGAGTTTAAATGGTTTTAATATTTTTTTTTCTGGTTATCGATCTTTTAGCGAATTAGTTTTCTACGGGATGGGGTAGGTAACCCCATGCCATACCCTCCTCCTTTATCCGGGCTTGGGACTGGCAGTAGCCTTTGGAGGAGCTACAGGTGGAACTTGTTCTGTGGTTGCATTCAAATATATAGTCGATTGAATGTATACCAATCAATATTAATTATATTTCACATTGAACAGTTGTTGAATTTTATCTTCATTCTCACTTATATATTTATAAATCAATGATAACTTGTGTTACATGTATATGCATCTATGTGAACAAGTTGGTTAACAGTGAAATCAATTATTAAACAAATTTCTACAACAGAACGTTTAATGTATATTTTGGGTGTGGTTATGAATTTTGCATAAATCAATACTTTTTAGAGAAAAAAACTTAAAGCGGAATAGGACTGATCATTCTTAAATGTTTGCAGAAAACATTTTACGCAACAAACATAGGGGTGTAAATATCAAATTTTTTTGCTATGTGCCAAGATCGTACAAATATTTGATTTTTCAGGGCTAAAATATATGCATATATTAATCAATGGGACTGAACTTCATGCTATTGGATATTTAAGTATATCCTATACCATTTAATTATCCAACTATTGTCGATGTATACTAATTTGATTTAAGGCTATTATTGCTGGATACGTTTTATTTTATTTTGAACAATGATTTTAACCTTGATTGACTAGAAATTCACAATGGAATTGTATTTGCATTTTTCTTTTATGTAGGTGAATAATTGGTTTGTCAGAATCCTTATATATATATATATATATATATATATATATATATATATATATATATATATATATATATATATATATATATATATATATATATATATTGAACGCTATATTCGTTTCCTAAGCTATTCTGGTAACCCACAGGCTAGAACTACTCAGCGATCTGAACACCAGAGAGAAGACACGAGTATGAGAGAAGCACTTTACTCCAAGGTTCGTTTTTGTACAGAAAATCATGAGTATTTGTAGATGTCATCGTTTGTTAAATCAACATCATATTTCAGCCAATCCATTAACGACATATTATGCAACCGACCGATAGTAGCACGCCACGTAGGAATTCTAGAATGTTCCATCATACTCTGATTGGCTAGGGCTCTTCGGCTCCTTTTGGGCCTCTGGAGGCTCCGTTGAAGTTCTCCGGAAGTCGACTCAACAGTTTACAACTTGGTACCAAAAAAGCCTAAGTCAGTGAGGGATTTCGACCTTTGCTTTTCCAGTGATCGATATAATTTTTATACGAGTGAATTACCACATTTATCTATTAGAACAAATCTCATCTTACTGATGATCAGGTATTGGACTTGACAACTAAATTGAAATAAACTTAACATATGAAAATAGTAATCCATTTGTTAGAGCTACTTGGTGGTTGTTTAGATATTATGAATTCGAATACTGCTGCAAATCTGGCTTTCTTTCAACCTAAGTGATTGCTCTTGTATACGTACTCATAAATTTAGAACTCATAATTTTCCTAACGGAAGTTAAGTTTTTTCTTGTTTTAAGATTTCACATAATCAGAGTATTTTGATTATTTTTACGATTCTTCAGTGTTTATTAGATCAATTGACATTTATATGAGAAAGGGACACAATAATGATGATGACAGTATTACAAAATACATTTTTTTCTCTGAATCGAAGATGATCTAAAATTCTGCGTTTTAGACTACGGTTCAATTAAACAAAAACTTAATATCCACATTTATTTTGAGTGAATCTGTTCATTTATCTTGTTATATCTAGAGCCTTGATTCTTAATATGCCGCGAACTACTTGACTACTTGAACGATAGAACCCGCAAACGTCGCAAAAGAGAGAAGACAAAGACTGGTAAGTAGGAAGTTTATTCCCCAAATCAGTGTCAAAATATAGCACAGAAATCTCGTGTATTTATAGTTTCTTGGCTGAATGTAAATCATAATTTCGGTCAACCAATAGGCACATAGGGGTCATGCTAATCCATCCAATGGGGAAGCTACGCGTTAGCATTCTAGAACATTCCCCTAGCCGTGGTTGGATGGAATGTCTGTGGCTCTTCCTGGGCTTCTTAGGGCTTCCTAGAGTCTACCGACGAGCCGTCCTTACATATCTACTTTAAATAATCATATCATGTTATTCTGTAACTTAGCTACGCAATTGAAAATATGCATTACTAGCTTAGTTAAGATGAATTGCGTATTTAAAAAGTCAAAATTTAATACATAATTTAATATAACTGATATCTGTTAATCTAATAAGACTGCGTATTTGGAGTTCTGGTGACCACGGAAGTTAATGGTTTGAGATTTAATTAAACAGGGTTCCGAATAGAAGTTAGTCACGATTTCACTGTCATTTTCAATTGCATTCTTTATAAAATCCAGACATACTTTCTTAACTAAAAGATTTGTTTCGATTTAAATTTATGACCTATTTTTTATTTATGCATACTTTTTTGACTATATTGCTTTTCCTCTCCTATTTTTGTATAATTACTTACTTGCGCCTGTGACTCCAATGAAGCATAGGCTGCCGACCAGCATTCTCCAACCCACTCTGTCCTGGGCCTTCCTTTCTATTTCTATCCAATTTTTGTTCATTCTTCTCGTGTCTGTCTCCTTTTCTCGGCGTGATGTGTTCTTTGGTCTTCCACTGCTCCATTGGCCTTCAGGATCCCAAGTGAGGGCATGTCTTGCGATGCAGTTGGATGCTTTCTTCAATATGTGTCCTATTCACCTCCAGCTCTTCCTCCTGATTTCTTCCTCCGCTGGAATCTGGTTTGTTGTCTCCTACAGTAGGCTGTTGCTGATAGTTTCTGGCCAACGGATCACAAGTATTTCGCGTAGACAACTGTTAATAAACACCTGTATCTTCTGGACGATGGCTTTCATATTTCTCCAAGTCTATGAGCTATACAATAGAACTGTCTTGACAATTGTATCGAAAATTCTGACTTTGGTGTTGCTTGACAGTTGTCTTGAGTTCCAGATATTCTTCGACTGTAAATATGCTTCTCTTGCTTTGTCGATGCGCATCTTCACATCTGCATCAAATCCACTGAGTTCATCGATGATGCTGCCCACATATGTAAAGGTTTTCACATCTTCAAAAGGTTCTCCGTCAAGTGTAATTTGATTGGTGCATGCTGTGTTGTATCGGAAAATCTTGCTTTTCCCTTTGTTTATATTGAGACCTACTGCTGTTGAGGCTGCTGCCACACTGGTCGTCTTCTCCTGCATTTGTTGTTGCATGTGTGATAGAAGAGCCAGATCATCTGCGAATTCTAAGTCGTCCAGAAGCATTCTAGCTGTCCGTTGTATCACGTGCTTCCCTCAAGATGTTTATGTCTTCATGATCCAGTCGATCATCAGAAGAAAGACAAAGGATGAGTGTGAACAACCTTGCCTGACACCGATCCATCATAAGAATTCCGTATGATATTGACTATCATCTCAGGTACGCCGTAGTGTAGAAGAAGCCTCTGTAGTGTTGTTCTGTACACGCTACCAAATGCTTTCCAGTGGTCAATGAAGTTGAGGTACAGTGATGAATTCCATTCGATTGATTGTTCCACAATGATACGTAGCGTTGCGACTTGGTCTGTACACGATCTATCCTTACGAAATCCAGCTTGTTGATCTCGAAGTTGGGCGTCTACGGAATCCTTCATTATGTTTAACAATACTCTGTTGAAGACTTCCTGGTATTGAGAGAATAGTGAGTCCCCTGTAATTCTTACACATGCTGAAATCGCCTTTCTTTTGTATTTTAATCAGAAGTCCTTCTATCCAGTCTGTTAGTACTTGTCTTCCATCTCAAATCTTACTGAAGAGAATGTTGAGATTTTTTGCAGTTGCTGCTACATCTTCTTTCAGTGTCTCTGCTGGAATGCTGTCTGATCCTGTTGCTTTGCCGCTCTTGATTTGTCTGATGGCCATGCTGATCTCCTCCATTGTTGTTGGGCCAACATCGATCGAGAGGTCTGTGGGTGCTGCTTCGATGTTGGGTGGGTTCAGTGAAGCTGGTCGATTCAAGAGTTCTTTGAAATGTTCTACCACCTGTTTCGTTGTTCTTCAATGTCGGTGATTACTTTGCCTTCCTTGCTTTTCACTGGTCTTTCTGGCTTACGGTAATTTCCAGCAGGTTTCTTTGTTGTATCATACAGTTGTCTCATGTTTCCCTCTCTCGCAGACTTTTCCGCTGTCACTGCTAAATCTTCCACATATTTACGTTTGTCGGTTCTGATGCTCCTCTTCACTTGCTTTTTTGCCTCTATGTATTCGGCTTGTGCCTTGGCTTTTTCTGCTCTGGTTCGGCTGGTATTGATTTCTGCCTTCTTGTTCCTTCTTTCTTCAATCTTATCAAGTGTACCAACAGTGATCCGTTCATCGTGATGGTGTTTTTTATGGCCCAGAACCTCCTGAAATGTTGAAATGGATGTCTCTTTTATCTCTTTCCAGTTGCTCTCCATAAAAGTTCCGTCTCCATTGAGTAGATCATGAAAGGCCTGGAACCTGTTTCTGAGGGCTACGTTGAATTCGTTGAGTTTGTCAGTATCCTGAAGAAACGCAGTATGAAACTTTTGTAATGTTGTCCGCCCCGTTGTTCAGTGCTTCTTAAGTTTTAATTTCATCTTGGCGACCAGTAAATGATGATCTGATGCTATATCAGCTCCTCTTTTGGTACTCACATCCTCCATCTTCCTTCTGAACTTTTTGTTGATGCAGATATGGTCGATTTGGTTCTGCATAATATGATCCGATGACGTCCATGTGGTTTTGTGAATGCGTTTGTGTTGGAATGTAGTGCCACTTATGACCAGTTTATTGAAGGCACTCCTGAAGCTAGTCGTTGTTGTCCAACCTGCGTCTAATATGTTTCACTGATCTCAAGCACCTCCAGGTTGTATCTCCTCATTTCTGTAGCAATTTGGCAGACTCTTCCGATCTCACATTGCACAAACATTCCATGTACCTAAATCAATATTCGCTCTGGTTGTCAGAAGGGGCATCAGCCTTGTGACTTCCGAATGAACTCGGCTATCATTATGAGACGTCATAACTCCTCTAAATGAATGCCTTCTAAATCCCAGGGCAGAGTTTAAATGGTTTGAATCATTTTTTCTGGTTAGCATTTTTTAGCGAGTTAGGTTTCTACGGGATGGGGTCGCTAACCTCATGCCTAACCCTCATCCTCTATTCGGGCTTGGGACCGGCAGCAGTCCCCGGAGGGGCTACAGACGGAGTTATAATATATATAATATAACATATAATATAATATTGTTATTCTATTTTATGTTAGTCATTTCTCATTTATCTATTATACCAAAATATTTATGTGCTATGTGAATAAACCAGAAAATATAATAAGAATTTATGAAGCATTTAAAAATAATTTTTTATTGATGATAGGGTTATTGAAAAACAGGGAGTACTAATACTATTCAGCGATAATTAATTTCAGCATGATGTGACTCGCATATAGAGGGTTTTACTTTTTTTGAGGGGGGAGGGGTCTGGTGCTTAATAACACACTATTAAGTTATTGAGTTTAAATGTAAGAACTTGAGCTTGATAACTTCTTTAGATTTATTAAGAAGATAAAATATTTCTTCACACTCTGAATTTAATGTTTGATGTTAGTATATTAGAGAACTAATCTTCCTAAAAGAAGATTTTATAGAATATTTAATTGATTTTATTGTTTTCTTTTTGTTAATTGTCTACGATCCTCTAAACCTAAATTGCTTCATTACCTTAATTATCATTGATTAATAAAAAATAGTATTTAAACTGTATTGCAGTTGAACCTGTTCATGAAGACAAAGTGGTATTTCTCATACAGAGTACAAGCCAAATCGGTTCAAAACTTAAACAGATTAGTTTTCTTGTTCAATACAAATTACATGCGTACGATTGCAGTCGATCTTGCTGATGTTATTTTGAAAATCACCCTGAGGTTAAAAGTTCAAACTACAAATTTTAACCCACTGACCTTTACTCCACAGATTTTACACAATCGATTTGCTATTTGAAGAAATTTATTGTCCTGTTGAGATTATCGTAAAGTTCTTATGTTTCGGATTCAATCACTTGAAGATTATTCAACTAAATCTATACAGATTTTCAATGTTTCTTTGTTTTAAATGACTACTGAATTTTAAAACTCCATGTAATTCTAATCATCAGAAGTAATCATAAATGGAAAATAAATCATACTAAAATCTATTGAATAATAATTAGTACAAAAAAAATAATTTCATCTGTAAAAACCATGGTGACTTGCTTTAATTAGTAACTCAGTCAACGAAAATATTCAGAGTGATACATTGTTGGTTCAATAAAAAAATAATCTTGAAATATTATTGGATTTATTGAGTATTAGATTTTTGCTAAAATCTCATTCATTCCTACTAGTCAGTATGTGTGTGTGTAATTGGTCACTGCAACATTTCTGGTCAAAATGTAAACTAACGAGTATTTATATCCCAAACTGTGAACCAAGATCTATTGATTGAAAGAAATATGATTCATTATTGCTAAAGCGATTTATTTCGAAAAAAAGAGGAATAGGTAAAACCAGGAAAATATTTTTTAAGAAAAAACCAAAACACTTAGGAATAATATGTGATAATCATTCATATTAATCACTTTATTATATTTTCTTAAAACAAGTACAGAGAAGAATTCTATTTTGAGGACCTGTATCCATAACTCTTACGTATGAAATACAGTTCAAAGTCAAGTCACCCGTCTGTAGTTGATTTCTGACTTAAATCAACTCAATCAATAATTTTAAGAAGTTCTAACGTTCAATAAACAAGAGTATTAACAAAACGAATCACGTAAAACTGCTACCCACGTTTTCATATATATATATATATATATATATATATATATATATATATAAACACTGTCAAATACCAACTCATTGGTCTAGACGTTAAGCGATCGCACGTGAGACCAAAGGTCTATACTTCGATTCCTACATTCCGAGTTGTGGATGTGAACTGCTGAGAAGTCCTAAACTAGAACGAAACGGGTTTTCAATGGTGACCTAACTTATATCGGTTCATGATTTCAACAAAATGAAACTACGTAGTCTACCAAACCAGGAGTGAGCGAGTACATTTGTTAACGATATAAGATGCTCATTAAGTTATATTGCAAACTGACTAATATGGTAAACGGATAACAGTGAATTCAGAAGGCTGAAAATTTCCGGATTTCGATTCTATTTTATTTGATGGAAGAGCGATAATGTACTGAAATATTACAGATGGTTGATTCTTAGTGTTGTCTAATTAAAAATCAGAAATTCAATAAGAAGTTAAGCATCTGATTAAAACAGTCTTTTATTTCAGAATATGTTTCAGTGGACGATAAAGTTTTAATTTCATGATGTGAAATCAGGTTCCTTCAAGGTTCCAGATAATTATGCTGATAATTTCCAACGATCATGAAATCTAGATTAAGGGCAATTTATTGAGTACCTGAAATTATTTGCCATCAACAAATTGCATTGACACCATATTATTTCAATTTGCTGAGGGTCAAGTAAAAGAGTTTGGTTTGTAAAATACACAGAAACAAAATATTTGAAATTAGGCATGCGTTTGAAGTCATCCCCTGGCTTTTCCGTGGGCTTTATGTGTTATCGTTGTATTTTTTTTAATTGCTATGATCAATCACTTACGTTAAATTAGTCATTAGGACGTTATTTTTTACAGTCAAAGGGCCCATTGAAACTCTTTCTATGGAAAATTACTGGACTAAATGGTGGGATGATACTATTATCAGAGAGAGGATCTCTTGATGGATAACACCTGGGATCTAGTTTTGTGTGGAAATTTGTCTTCAAGTGTTGTAGCTGGTCAAACTTGAACCACATCACTTCTGACACTCTAATTTATTATTAATTTGAGATATGAAACGCGACTTCACCGTTGATCTAATACTCAGAGTAATGAAAAAATTGACAGATGACATATAGTCTCAGATAATGATTGTATTTTTACTGTCTGTAGCCATAGTAAACATACATAACCACTGGAAGTTTTCAGGCTGTGAAGTAACTGCTCTATAATTGATGCGGAGTCGAACATGAGTGATTTTTGGCTTCAGTCAGATGCATAGCATTCAGTTAAGCAGATTTCAGAATAAATGAAACCAGAAGATGTATAATTTACTTACTTATCGAAAGTTCTTACAGCCACGTTTAAATTTTGTCCAACTGAAGAACCTCGGATCGATCAATCGCTGTCAAAAAAACAGCATTCAAGTCCACAGAATTGGTATTAGAACTAGTTGATGCAATAGTTTTACTATTAGCCATAGGTAAGAAACACTAAAACAATTCAGAAGTTTTATTCAGCTACAGAAAACAAAGCAACAAACAATAATTGAAGTGATTCATCAATAAGAGCATTTTAACAATTATCCAGCGGTTACAAATGCACGTGTATTAGAAAATCAAGGGAGCAAACAATTTAGCAAACCACTTCTTGCTATCCAAATACAGAATGTCCCCCGTCACTTCAACACTTTATGGTCGTGTAAACTAAAGTGAGGTAATTTTAAACAGATGGTGACTTTTAACCTATGCCCAGTAACCGTTTATAAATTAACACTAATATGTATGAAAGCTATTTTTTAGTCAATCAGCTCAACTTGTCATTTGACCGGTTTCTGATTGGCCTAATTCATCACTTTGCGTTCTATTGAAGAAAACAGTATCAAAGATGTACTACGTCCCACAAAAGTTCCCTGTAACCAATAAAATCATTTTAATGAAAAAAGAATGATCTTAATTAAATTGAACGATGGAAAACTACATAGAAAAGAAATTCAATAGATCTAACTTGAACAAGGTACAAAATATATGAATAAAAAGGGTACTATTATAAAACATAGTACGTTTTTGTATATAACATTTATTTCATTTTTATCAATAATTAACCATTCAAGTATGTAAATATAACACAAACTATAATGAACTTATGAAATAAACTTGCGTTGATCACTAATTCATAAGACATAAAAAACACATACCTACCTAAAATTCATAGAAATCACTGGTGAATAATAAAATTAATCTGATTTTCTCTCTCTCCCTATATATATCAAGTTGATACTAGGAACAGAAATCAATGTACTTAACTGAGTTAGAAGCGATACGAATAATCGCAGATTCTACTGAATGACGAAATCTATACAGTGTCGATCGTCTAGTCATAACTTAGTACAACACGTCCCAAGATTCATTCTGTCTCTTCACAATTAGGATTTTTTATACTGTTCACCACAGACAAACTCTAAAAATGTGATAATTTTATCAGTAGTACTGTAGTGAACAGAACACGACTGGGGACAATCGAATGTATTTAAGCAAAAGTTACAGACTATCTCAGTAAATTTTGAAAACCATACAATGGACAGTCAATTTGCAAATTAACAACCAATAGTCTTGATCTTCACTGTTTCTTCTCTAATTCCATTGTTCGTGCATTTTCCTACCGATTGCGCTTTGTTTCAGTTCTTTCCTCATCGGTCTTCTGCCAAAATACATTCTATGTCTCACCAACACCATATACTAATATGGATATAAGTAGACCACACTACAGTACCAGTTCCTTTTGGCTTTTTGAGAGTTGAATGACAGATTCTACACATTTTAGACGAATATATACTCAAACATTTTCATAATCACCAGATATAAAGCCTCAGTTGTTGTTTGTAACCCACATTCTAAGCCATGAGTAAATATATTTTCTTTGATAACTGACTCATCTTTTAATAATCTTGGTTAAATATTTTGCATTTAGGCGGAAGTTTTATTTCTATAAAACATATAACTCAATCAGATGATCAGTGGTTTTATTGTATGATGTATAATCAGTTGGATTTTATGGCTCAGTTTTGTGAGTAAAATGACCGCTTTATTATTTTAATAATCTGATTATTCTCTTAGAATCCATCGCAATTGTTAATTCATAACATATTGCGTTATGGATGTGAGATAATAAAATAAAATGTTTAGGTTTACTTATATTTGTTTTGCCTTTCAGAATTTGTTATCCTGAGTTTTACTGATACATTTTGTTTTTCTCTGATACTCTATCACTAGGTAACGTTCGATTAGTATTGTAGTATAAACTATTTGGTTAGACTATTTCGTGTGATATTGATTACCAAATCTTGCGACATTTCAGTTTACTGTTATTTTTAGACAAAAATTACATAAAGACTTGATGATATCTTCAAAAGTGCGGTTATATATAATATTTTTAAAATATTATTTCTATTATGTCGTAGAATCTATATCGCAAATGATCGTGTGACTTTATTAATACCTAGTTGCTATAATGGAACTAGTGATTTACAAAATTTTAGGACTTATTCAATTCAGTTAAATACCAAACTGAGTTTTGTATTTAAATGATCTTACTGGACTTTAAGTAATGATAACTTCGTTTTGTTTTCTACCTTGAAGACTGCTCGCCTCTGATCACAAGACCACTCACTTTAGCTACTGATTAAATCAAACAAGACCTGATATCTTATAAAATACTGTTGTGAAGAACTCTCGACCGACCTTTTGACTCATTTGGTAGAATAGATAACCTAGCCACGAAACTAAGCCTCTGAATTCCAACCAAAACAAACTACTAAGAAGTCGATTATACAGCTTTTCAGAAAATGTATAGTAAATATTCAAGCAAGATATTTTGCGTTATTGACTAGTGAGGTTACCAATAAAGAATGTGACAAGGTCATATGACCACAAAAGAATTACTACATCTACATAATAAGGATGTCAATAAATTATAAACAGGGAAAATATGTTTACATTGCATAACTTCGTCGATATTATTCAATGATAACTTTAAAAGTTGTTACAGCATAAGATATTTTGTAATATCAGAAATAATTCATTAACTAAATACTCATTCAATATAGATATGCTACATATTCTTATGGAGTTAACGATGATAAATTCATCCAGAGAGTTGATCAAACCTTAACGATACAACATAAAAAAGATATCAGATTAATTTTCAGTTACATATTTTTATTACAATTCGATCAAAGTAATCATGAAGCACTAACTTATAATGTGATTATTTTCTCTTTTATTACAAATTATTCCTTTCAAAGTAATAAAGTTCAAGTTTTAAATATCATCACTAATACAAGGAGATTGGAGATTATGTAAGAGAATAGTATAAACAGATCAATATTGTTACTTGAGGTGAAACATTTCAACAATCAATAAGATTATCTGGTCTATGTGTAACAGTATTGAAGATGAAGATAAATTTTTCTGTGAAATAGAAAGTCCATATCTATACATTGAAGTCAAAAAGTTAATGTTAATGTTAATTTTATCAACAAAAATCAACGACCCTATGTAGTACATCATTTTGAATTAGCTACAAAACCAATTCCCTACAACTTTCAAGCTAACAGATGAAAGTTAATCAAGAAAGAACATATTTCCAAGAACTCTATTTACAAGAAGCAAATTCTGTGCAAATGGAAACCATGAACGCAATTAGAAATGACAACTCATCAAATGGAATCAATAAGAAAAATGAATGCAATCCAAAGTCAAAGGCCAATCAAGTTAAATCATCAAATAATAAAAAAATGAATTTTATATAACATGAATACAAATGATAACTATGGTGGATTAATATGCGAAGTCTGTAAAATTGAAAGGACTCGTCTGATGTTCAAGTAAACATAAACCCGATAGCCCAATAAGTTATTTTTATTATATTGATCATCCAACAAATTAACATATCTGAAGCAGCAAATAGCTCTCTAGGACTTCTATAATATTTTAAAAAACCTTTATTTTCTGTACACAAATGAACCCTTAAAGTAAAGTGCTTCTCGCATACTTTGTGCCTTTTCTCTCGTGTTCAAGTCGCTGCGTAGATTTAGCTTGGGCTTCGCGAGACTAGCTTAGGATCCGAGTATAGCGTTCAATTAGCAAGACTTTTCAACTATCTATACAAGTATATAATAAATTTGAAAGTAGGGGCAATAAAATAGTAGTTAATGCTCTCTCTATCTGTCCTTCTTATAACCAACCAATACAAAAAAACCATCAACGTGGATATTATAGACGTGCTAACTGGGAACTTCTGCTCTCACTGGTAAGATTCTCTGACTCGGATATCTTCTTCTCAAGTAATGGTATTGTGGATGCCACTGACACATTCTATCTGATCGCTAACTCTTGTTTAGATTCTTGCACACTTCTTAAAACGTACAGAATTAGTAAACCTAACGAACTATTCATACCAGCTAAATATCGCGATAAATCAAGGAGCCTACAAGAACGTTATTTTAAGTCAAACAATTTCACAGCAGTTGCACGAATAACAATAATGTTTGACCAAATCAAAGAGAAGCACAGGTTAAAAGCCAATAATGAGGAGTTTTTAGCACTTGATAACAGATCAAAAGTAAAGTGACTTTATTCTCCTCTTCAATTAACGCGTTGAAGCAACTTAACATGTTGATATACCATGCATCCTGCATAATAACACTTTTGTAAACGACTTTAAAACTATAGCAAACCTTGTTAGTGGTATTTTTTCAAACAATAATGAATTTCTAAATGGTGCTGTTCCAAAATTCATTTATGTGACTGATAACTCAACAAAATCTATATCCTTAACATAACTAAACATTGGTCAGCCTATAAATACCCTCAAAGTTTCTAGAAGTCATGGAGTAGACGGGATTTCATTCTTTCTCTACAAATTTCGCGGTCCAGATATTCCACGTCCTCTTTTAAAGCTGTCCACATCATACCAAGTTACAAATCTGGAGATAAGACGGACGTGAACAATTGTCGGCCCATAAATATTACTCCAATTATCTCCCGGATTACGGAAAAAGTGACGAACTCTCCCACTACTTGCTGTAAAATTCATCAATGATTCCCGACATGGATTTCTTAAAATCGATCTTGTATGAGATGTCACTTTGACTACTTTAATCTAGTTTTATGTCAATGTAACCAATGATATCTAGGCTTATTGCTATACTTTGACATCTTCAAAGCTTTCAAAATGACATACCATCAGCTTCTTATGGACAAAATCGCATCTTGAAGGGATCAATAACCCTCTGCTTGCTTGGTTTAATCCTTTTCTTAGGAACCGACACTATATAGTCAAACTTAACTCCTCCTTGTTGAATGCGCTCCGGATCGAAAGTGGTGTATTATAAGATAGCATCCTTTTAGCTTATATCAATGATATTGGAGTTTGATTTTGCTTGGGTAAGTTTCCTCTATACGCAGATGGTCTTCAAATAGAGTGTTTATTTTCTCCTCATGAGCTGAACAATATGCAAAATTGTTTAAGTGTGGAGTTTAATAAGGTAGTCTAGTGGTGCTCAAAATGGAAGTTGGAGATTAACATGGCTAAATGTGGATAAGTGATCCTCAGTAATATATCACTCAACTAAGATCTTATCATAAATAATAAGGTGTTATCTAGGTTACATACAGTAATAGACTCAGGATTTAGGTACTCCTACAATTTGTCCTCTACAGAACAAGTCTTCAAAAAGACCTCCATGTCAAAACGTCTTATAGATTGCCTAATATGCAACCTCAATAACAATGAGTCACGTATTTTGATGTATGAAGTATGTGTCCGACCTCTCCTAGAATACTGCACGTTTATCCTTAGTAATGTTCCCATAAATAGTAAATCAAGGTTGAAATCGGTGCAGAGACGATTTATACTTCACATTCTTGAGATCGACTGTACCTTAAATTAGATGTCTAGATGTAATGCACTCCGACTCGACCCTTTGTGGAGAAGGAGGAGGAGGACATTAAAACCACATCTAGTCTTTTTTTCAAAGTACCTAATAAACTACCTTTAATATCCAATGAAGCAATTCAGTATGCAGAAACTCCTAGTTACAGCATCCGTAATTCTTTGTCATTAGTGAAACAAGCACATTCTAAATCTTCTCTCTATATGAATTACTTTATCAGTAATTTTTCCAGACTCTGGAATAATTTGCAACCATCTGTCCGTGAAATAAAATAACTCTCATCCTTCGTTCACTCCATTGATGCTTTCTTCACCTCTGAAAATGCTTTAAATATTTTTACACCCATAAGTATACCTTATTCCATAAGTGAGATGATGGGAACTTCAAATATTTAGACGTTTTTATTACTGAAGCCACTAAGAAAATCTTCCTACTTGCTGATACTTTACATTAGTACCGACCATGGTAACTTTAACTAATTTGAATATCTAGCACGGACAGTAAATCATAAAATGACCTGGTACATGTATTATGGTAGACCTGACTGACCTAGTGTAGTAATTATTGCTTTGTTGTTCCGTGCTCTCTATTTTCTCTGCTTGTAGATAGTTATAATCAATCTGTTAAGGCATAAAAAGTGATCTTAAATGCACTGTTCATAAATCAACAGCATGGCCACTTAAAAAGAATTAAAAGGTCCTGGCTGATGCCCTTCATTGCTGTGATGTGTGAAAAATGTACTACCTAAATAAGGTTTTGAACTAGAACACTTCAAACAATCCGATGTCACATATCTGTCCCCTAGATTTAATGTTACTATCTAGTTGATCATGCCTGTAAACTGGCATGAACTCGGTAACTATTATTCTCAGAATATATATATATATATATATATATATATATATATATATATATATATATATATATATATATTACAGACTTGAAGCATCTTCAAGAGAAAGGTAATGAAAATACGCCATTTAAAATTGAATTGTACCAACTGCAAGAAATTTCCAAGCCTAAGGAGACAATCAGTCCCAAACAAGGCCTTCAGAACGAAGTGATTTTGTTTGCCGAATAATTTTAAAAGGTTTGCTTTCATCTAAGGCATGTGTTGATATTATTCAGGAAGACAATGAAATCTGTATAATTCGACAGTGTAGCTCAGAGAACGGAACGAGGGAAAAAGTACGTGTAGTAAAGTCCAAATTTTAGTAACTAAGGTTCCATTAAAAGACTTGACTTATTACCAGTTATACAAAAAAAGGAACTTCCTAAAAAACCAAATATTTATAATATTGATTGAACACTAACAACCAGCTGATTACTGATGGCTCATCTAAAAACAAAGAAATCTTGGAATATCAGTCTGCAAGACAAGAATATAAACCTTACAACAAAGTCTATGGTTTGTGCACACGAAATGTCAGCTAACAAATCAGTTATTGGCTTTGTTAATATTTTGCAGATCTAAAAATCAGGTATTTTGAAGGTCTTGGTAAACACAAAGCTATTATCAATTTTCACACTTTGTCTTTGGTTTAGATAATATTATAATTTTTTCTGATTATCACTTGATATCAATACAGATCTAAATTTATATTCCAAATCAACCTGACTCATTGTAAATCGATATGGCAACAAATTTTCACAATAGATCAATCTAACATGGGGTTGATATGAAACTGTGTTTATTTTAGTTGTCTTGTAATTGTGATTTCTGTACTTTTTGTTTGCATTTCCATGTGTATTCGAAATTTTCCAACAAACAAAACTGATTTTAACTGTAAAATTATTGAGAGCCAAGGAAGACTGGGAAGTTGCTTGGTCCTAGTCCTGCACCGAGACACTCATGCCAGGTCCTATACATTGTCTGTTTGACATTTGGGCTAGTTATTGGGATGTTAATGGCAATTAATCAGTGTTTACTCATCAGGAATGCTGACAGTTGTAGCATCAATACAGAGTGAACTAGAAATATTTACGAATGAAATAACATCAGAAATATCTTTGCTTAGTGATTTTCTAAAAGTGATTTCAGCAATTGAATAAATCGAAATTAGTAAAATTAGAGACACTTACTCATACTACCCTATCACGTACATAATTAAAAGATGAAAACCTTTCTTCCGGTTACATTTAAATCCAGATCAAAAAGTGGGCGTTTATTGTACTTTCTCTACCTACAGAGTTAGAGAAAAGAAAATAATCTCCAGTATGGGGGTGTGAAGATTGTTGAGTTACATGTAAACCAAAAACCGGTCCGAGTTAGACAACCGTTGAAAACTTGAAGGCACTGGATGGCCGTTCCGTCCTAGTATAAGGTCATCTTATCCCTAGTGACCAGATTCGAGAGGAAATTTCCGGAGTCCTAGTAAAAAGTCGTGACCAACGGAGCGAATCCGTATCGGGTGTGAGGCAGCTAACCACCCAAGGCAACCGAAAATGGTCACGTAATGTCGTGGATTGATTGAAGTTAGACATAAACGCTGTCAAATACCAGATCATTGGTCTAGACGCTAAGCGACCGCACGTAAGACCAAAGGTCTAAGCTTCGATTCCTACATGCCGGGTTGTGGATGTGAACTGCTGAGTAATCCTAAATTACGACGAAACGGGTGTCCGATGCCTCCAAGTTTTCGATGGTGATCTAACTCAGGTTGGTTCATGATTTTAATGCGAAAAAGTAACCCTAGGATATGTAGGTTGTAATCAGATAGAGTGAATCCAAACTGTTCGCATAACTGCGCTTTTTATTTCATACACTCGATTAATTAATCTATGAAGACCACCGTATCTCACGGGAAGTATGGAATGCAGTGGACAGCTGGAATGCAGCTAGACGGTTTGGACTTCGCATATCACCTAGCTCATCTATCCCATACACATCAAAAAATAAATGTAGTAGTAGCCTCTGTAGCAACGTAAACATGAGAAGAAGCAGGATCCTGAAATATAACAATAAAACTCTAAAATATACTAATAATTTAAGTGACTAGAAGCACTGATACATACCAATATCTACATCCCATTTTGGTGGTATGTTATTTGATTTATTGGGTTACACCACATGCTTCGAGGCTAAGCAATTGTATTAAGATAAGTCAGTATGAATTCTAACTGTGTTTCGATGGATTGATAGCATGCGGGATATCATAGCCACTTATTACTTATCTATCGTATGCGTTTTATCATATTTTATATTTGATTTGATTAAAGAACAGTAACATTATCATTATTATTATTTTAAATAATTGTATTCCATAAATAGAACTTGTGAGAAAGTAAAAACAGAACAATAATTATATTACCATATCTATTGAATTTCTTAATTCACAGAACATAATGAAACAAAATCTGTTAGATTAATCCACCGAATAAGCAAAAGCAGAATATTGAAAATTTAGAAATAAGAAGTATGAATTAGGTAGTTTGTACGAATCTACCCGTAATGATCATACAAGCCAATTTGGTTTTTTTTTGTTTTTAAATTATCTTGTTTTATTCCTGTGTGTAGGATTCATTGTTAATATTAAGCAAATAAAAAATCTTTAAATCGTGTATCACTTAAAATCTAACAAAATAACTGATTGTTGGATAGATCAACAGATTAAACAGAAGCAACAATAATGGTAGTAGTGACTTTAAAAAAAGAATGATTGTCAAAAATCTTTTTCACATTTTAACAAACAATTTTAGGATATTTAAAAAAAAAGCAGTAGGGAAAGGATTTGTTAACGAAAATTCACAAAGGGCTGTAATATCCAACTTGACGATTACATGATGGACAAAAATGTCTAGCACTTTTTGTGGAATCCAGACAGAATGGAATCAAGCAGCAACCAAAGAAAAATCTGAAATGAAAGAAAATGTTAAAAGTCGATATTTTATAATGGATTGAAGCTCTTTAATGACAAGTACCCGGACTAGATCGACAGATTTTTTGTTGACAGTATACTGCCCCAAAAGCGCTGATAGTGCCGAAAGTGGAGATGATCCGTTCTCCTTATCAAGATCCTCTTATATGGCCATGCGGATATAGACGTAAAAATTGTGAGTAGAAAGTGGTGTAGTTAGGGATCCTAAATAGTGACGATTAATTGGTTAATAGGGTGTAAATCCTCACTATCTGAGGCGGTTGAGTCTTATGTTATAATAGGGACCTGGAGGTGAAGATGTGGTGTTAGTCCGTGAAATTGTTGACCATAGGTCCTATCTACGTTGATAGGTGTAGACATCTGGATTTAGACTTGTGAGGTAGTCTTAATCTGCGTTTAAAGATGGGTGATGCGTTCCGAAATCGGTTAGAGTAACGAGGTCGTATTTATTTCATTATAATAGGAGGAATATAGCAAAGGTTGGAACTGGTTTTCAGGTTATGATTATTATTACTTATATTTTTGTTGCGTAACTACTGAGTAATTGGATTATTACTTTTATATATTACGTTTAAGCTTCCGTTCAACCCGTTAACTATTATTGTGCGGTGTTCCAACCGTGTTAAGGTTGGTGAAGCCGATTGGCTTTTCTGGAAATAGTCGTAATAACTCAAGGCTCACAAACCCTCCGCGTGCATGTGATTTCGTAGAAAGTCATCTTGGCGTGCGGACGTCGCACCATGAGCAAGTATAGTCTATAAGCATACTGGTGACAAACGTTTCCACCCATGCATCGCATAACATACATAGAGGAATATTCACCCACTTGGGAAAATAGATGTTCACCACTCCCTTAGAAACGTATTTGCCAAAGCTGACAGTCACTTATGCATTACATGCAAATCGCTGGTACAAGGTCTTTCGGCCCGCACTTCATGACATGCAAATAGGCATATACACTGATAAGAGGTAAATGGTTACCTCTCCCTTGAATTTGCTATTATTTATTTTTTATCACGTCTTCAACCTAAAAGATTAAGCCACTGATTTTATTGGATATAGGGCAGACATTTTTTGACCATGTTACTTGTGCTAACCCAAGCGCGTACCATTCGCATATATCTACATACATAGACCATACAAGACAAAACTCAAGCAATTCACATACGTTAGCATACACGTCGGGTAGTCCGCAAGACTTTAGTCTTGTGAGCGTCGAGAATGAAACCCAGTTGACCTAGTTAACAATAAAGTGATGGATTAGTCCGATAAACACCGATCGACCAAGTTAGCTAGCAAGCTTGACCCTACTAATGAACAGTGTCATGTGAAGCCTTCCAGTCAGACTTTGCGTCCTGGATTACTGTTACTTTCCTTAGCCAATATACCAATGACAGGAAAATATTTCTATTCACATCGTGGTTACCTTTATTCTTTGAAACTACATCTAGTAATACAGGTAGTAGATGTCCACTAAATATATTTCATATCAGAAATATTTTTCAGATATTCAGAGGTATTCTTTTTATAAAAATGAGGGTATAATTACTAAGGTAAAGTGTGAAAGGTATCATTCTGCAAATCTGGGAAACGAACCCCTCCTGTAACGATTCTAGAGCTACTGCTGGACCCATGCCCACACAAAGGAGGAGGGTTGCGTATGGAGTCGGCATATTCATCCCGTAGGAAACAACCTCGCTGAAAAAACGCTAACCACCGTAAACAAATTAAATCATTTAAGTTTCGTCCTGAGAGTTAAACGATTTTCATCCAGAAGAACTATAGCGACTCATAGTGAAAGCCGAGATTCTTCCGAAGTCACGAGGTCGATGCCCCTTCTGACAACCAGAGCAACAGTTAATATAGGTACATGGAATGTTCGGACAATGTGGAAGACTTGAGAGAACTAAACAAATAGTGGCGTAAATGAGGAGATACAACCTGGAATACGTGGAACTCATTGGATCAAAGCTGGACAGAAAAGGTTAAATTCGGAAGAGATACTGCTGTACTCTGGTCTCGGAAAAGGAAATGCTCCATACACACAAGTTGTACCGATGCTACCTAAATAAGCATGGGAATCTCATAGATCCAGAGTCATTAGAGCATCCTTCAAAACAAGGAGAGATGGGATTACAACGAATATTATCCAATGTTATGCACCCACCAATGGTAACAATGAAGACAATAAACGTCGGTTTTACTAGACGCTTCAGTCGGTCGTAGAGAAGTGCTCGGGAAGGGAACTGGCCATCCTGACCTAGCAACGACAGTGGAAAAAGCTGCAACAGAAGGAGTTATGAGACGACTATATGACTCAACGAAGAAACTAGCAAGGAAATATGGTAAACCAGAGAGACAAGTCAAAGACAAAGAACGTAAACCAATCACTGAGATTGAAGAACAGAGAAACAGATGGGTAGAACACTTTGAGGAACTCTTGAAAAGACCAGCTCCATTGAATTGACCAAACGTCGAAACAGCGCACACAGACCTTCCTATGACTGTTACTTCACCAACGATCGGAGAAATCAGGATAGCCATCAGACAAATAAGGAGTGGGAAAGCAGTAGGACTTGACAATATACCACCAACTGCAAATATGTTCCACGTTCTACTCAGGAAGAGTGGTTGAGAAAATCGTCAACATCATCCGGAATTCACACGACTAACTATACTGCAAAGCCTTGCATGAAGGACAACTGACAGATGCATTTCAGTTGAAGATTTGTGTCAGGTAAGGCTGCTTGCTCTCACCCTTTCCCTTTCATTTAATAGTTAATTGGATTCTGAAGACCTTCAAATTTCAAGAAAGCACGGAACACAGTGGAGAGCTTTGATGCAACCAGACGATTTGAACTTTGCAGATGACCTAGCCTTTCTGTCTCATTCACACCAATAAATGCAGGCCAATACAACCAGTGTAGCAGAAGTCTCTGCATCAATAGGCCCCAACAAACACAAAGGAAAAAGCGACATCCTCAAGTACAACAAGGAGAACACCAACCCAGTCACAATTAATGGAGAAACTCTGGAAGAGGTGGAGACTTACACGCACTCATCTGGGCAGCGTCATCGATGAACAAGGAGGATCCGACGCAGACGTAAAGGAAAGGGTTGGCAAAGCAAAGACATTCCTACAGTTGAAGAACATGTAGAACTCAAAACGAATGTTAACCAATATCAAAGTCACAATCTTCAATACGAACACCAAGACAGTTTTACTCTATGGAGCTGAAACTTAGAGAACTGTTACAATTATCATCAAAAAGGTACAAGTACTCATAAACAATTGTCTATGCAAGACACTCAATATTCGTTGACCGGATGCCGTCAGCAACAACCTATTATGGGAGAAAACAAACCATCTTCCAAAAGAGGAAATTAAGAAAAGGCGTTGGAAGTGGATAGAACATAGATTGAGTAAATCATCGAAATGAATCACGAAGCAAGCCCTAACTTGGAATCCTGATGGTAAATAGGGGAGAGGAAGTTCAAAGGACACACCGTGTAGAGAATTGGAAGCGGACATCTAAAGGATGAACAACAACTAGGAACAACTGGAAAGGATTATCCAGGACAGATTCCGATGGAGAATGCTGGTGGGCGATCTATACTCCTTGATGAGTGGTAACAGGATTCAGTAAGTAATTATCAGGAAAGAAACTTATGCAATTGGTGTATATAACTTATTGTTTTGAACAAATTATTATGTATTTTACAAATTATATATTTTTTGATCTGTTTCACCCTTTGTATAATAGTGTATTCTGTGATTTTCTGCAGGTAAAATGGCTAAATTCATTAAAGCATTTTCTGGAAAAATGTATTTATTTAAAGCAGAAAAATTTTTTTGTGACTTTCCCTGTAGAATATAGACTTATTTTTCGTTTTTAATTTTCACTTGACTTTCTGTAGAGTATTCAACATATCCAACGAAAATTTTAAAGGAAGTGTCTGATGTCTTCAAATATTCAAACATTTTTTCCCCTTAATAGACTAGTTTTCATATTTTCAAAGTATAAGTGGATGAGGAAAATCAAATAAAAAGGGAATGTATACATAGTATTCAATTTTTTCTAACAAATATTAATATGAAAATTAGTCGTGAACCCAATTATTATTATTATTTAAACATAAATATTGGTACAAGGGGGCACCAAATATATATGCGTCACACAAATCAAATGAGATTTGTGTGAGGGCTATGATACTGCGCAGGTGCCCAAACTGAAGCAGGTAGTTTTCGTAGGCGGCCACACCCGAAGCCTTTGACCTAAAGGTCTGATCCACAAGACAGTGGAGCATCCTGAGGAGATGCAGTCCCATGGTAGCCAGTGACCAGTGGCCATTTGTTCCATCAGGATACTAGAGCCCATGTGCACCACTGGTTTGGAATCAGGGTTTTCCGACTCCTGATGTGGATTTTCCGTGTCCACCAATCCGGTTAAAAACGTCGGACATTCGCTTTTCGTCCTCTCAATTTCGTAAACAACACCCATGCCATGAGAAGACAGTGAGTAGAACTTTCCTGGCAGAGGCTATATACGCGTGGCCGTGTGAGAGCATTTCGAGAGGGACGGTGGCCCCTCACCACTCTCGGCCGTACCAGGGCATTCGGGGGCATGGTTGTCATTAGTTATATAATATTTTATGGACTGAGGGGAATTTCAAAGTGAAAAAGACAATTTTATAATCCTTGGAAGCATCTGGTACTGTACAGAAACTTACATATTGAACTGGTAAATGGTTAATCATTCATTTAATCAGCTGTTTTTAGTTTGATCGTACTTCATAGGCATTTGTGATTAATTGATGCAAAATAAAAACACAAGATACATTTGCTTATAGAATATATTTTACTTCAAATTACTGAATTTCAGTTAGATATGGATTATGTAAATACTTTCGGTCTATCTACTACTGTCAACCAATATCGAAGCCCCTAAATGCCCTGCTACTACTGAGAGTGGTGAGGGGCCACCGTCCCTCTCGAAATGCTCTCACACGGCCACGCGTATATAGCCTCTGCCAGGAAAGTTCTACTCACTGTCTTCTCATGGCATGGGTGTTGTTTACGAAATTGAGAGGACGAAAAGCGAATGTCCGACGTTTTTAACCGGATTGGTGGACACGGAAAATCCACGTGGGGGAGTCAGATAACCCTAATTTCAAACCAGTGGTGCACATGGGCTCCAGTATCCTGAGGGAACAAATGAAGTACGGACCAATTATTGGTCACTGGCTACCATGGGACTGCATCTTCTCAGGATGCTCCACTGCCTTGTGGATCACACCTTTAGGTCGAAAGCTCCGGGTGTGGTCCCCTAAGAAAACCACATGCTTCGATCTGGACACCCGGGCAGTATCACAGCCCTCTCAAAAATGCATGAAATGACGCTTTTTACTGACAATGCTATTCACGCTCCGACTAAAAGTCAGACAATTTACATTTTTATTATTTTTATTTACCAAGTCTCGTATTCACTCCCTTTTATTCCCAATTTGTGTATCCTTACTTTTCGACTTATGTAGCAGCTCGCCCGTGGTTGAAACTCTATTCTATCTAAACGATCTCCAATCATTGTATGGTCGAAAGTGAATGCTTCTACCGAATACGAATACCGAAACAGTTTTTCTGAAACCACGTACGCCGTTCAAACTGGCTTCCTTCAACGTTCGCACATTAATGCAGATCGGACAACACATAGGGCTGACTTTGTCTTTAGAAAGTCTTAATATTGACGTTTGTTGTCTATCCGAGACCCGTGTTCAAGACTCTGGCGAAGTAATACTAATCTGCTCTCCATCTGTCGCTTCAAAAGGCTTGTTTTACGTGCATTTATCCGAGGACCCTGTGGCATCTTCGTCTGATCTTGCTGTCACCCTAAGCGCTAGAGCTGAGGCAGCGCTAATCGATTCGATCCCTATTAACAGTCGGTTATGTGCTGATAGATTAGAAAGTGAGAAGAAATCAGCGTGGGAAATAATGTCTTTTTGTTATCTCCGCATATGCTCCGACGGATCCAATCAAGGATTAATTCTACCACCAGTTAATTGTTCTCCTCTAGAAAATGCACTCGACAGATATTGTAGTACTAGCCGGAGACTTGAATGCACAGGTCGGGTTGTGTACAAGACTGCCGCTACTTTTGGAGTACCTATCTGGACTCTGATCATTCCTTGGTCTGCGCCAATCTCATCTTACTTTGTAGGAGCCTACGAATTGATCGTCATCAACGGATTGATGTCAGTGAATTGGTTGTAACTTCTATTGCAAGTAAGTGTCGAACCGAGCTAGCTTCTAGGCTAGCTACCATCCCACCGAAAAGTATGGATGAGCATTGGTTGTGACTGCATGACGCCATGAAAATGGCGAGTAAAGTCGCTTGTGGCTTCGCGAAACGTCTCACTTATAAGCACTGCAAACGACACAGAGAAAAAAGAAGAAACATCCTTAAAAAGAAAATAATCAAAATCTCAAAACCAACTATAGAAGAAAACACAAACAACAGCGTGGTCAACCTATCAAAATAAACACTAACAAACACAGAAGAACAGCTACTCCGAAAAGGATTAAATTACAATACAAGCGATGCCTCAAAACTAGAATTCTACGCAGCACTAGAGTCATCACTCAAAACTTCCGGAATAAGTGAGGAAACGCAACAGGAAATAAGGCAATCTATAGTACCACTAACTCAACGGATGGAGGGCAACAACCAACTGACGTCACAAGAACAAACAGCTTTGAAGAAACTCAGAACCAGAAAAGATATTGCCATCGTTCCAGCAGACAAAGGACGCACCACGGTGATTATGGACAAAGAAGAATACATCAAGAAAGCCGAGGAAATACTCGAGGACAAAAGTACATACAAACCAATGGACATAAATCCAGTCAAAAAACTAGACAATCGCATTTCAAAAACTTTAAACAAACTCGTCAAAGCAGGTGAAATAACGAAGCAAGATCAATGGAGAATGAAATCTAATGGACCAGTACTCCCTCGGTTCTACGGCAGACCAAAGATACACCAACCAAACATCCCACTACGTCCAATTGTAGCACTACCAGGAACACCAACGTACAATTTATCAAGAGAAATCTCAAGAATACTGAAACATTTAGTAGATTCGTCGAACCACTCCATCAAATCAGCCACACTATTCCTTATTCAGATTAGGAACATCCAAATCAACGACGACGAACTAATGATATCCATCGATGTAACAGCACTATTCACTTCAATTGAACCAAACCTAGCAAAAGAAACTTTGTCCTTGCTTCTAACCAACGACGGAAACCTCGCGAAATACACGAAACTTCAAAATCAAAGCCTACTTGAACTCATAGATCTATGTCTAACAACATATTTCCAATTCAATAACAAAATCTACAAACAAACAAAAGGGACACCAATGGGATCACCAATATCAGGATTGATCACGGAAACAGTAATGCAACGACTAGAAACCACAATTCTACCAGTGATCAAAAAAAATTTTGATTCGTTATGTAGACGAGACATTCGTGATCGTCAAAAAGGAGGAACTAGAAAACACCTACAAGCAGATCAACAACGTCTTCAACGACATCAAGTTCACAATGGAACAAGAGTCGGACAACAAGTTACCATTCTTAGATGTATTAATCACCAGAACTGACACAGGAAAACTAGAGACTCAAGTGCACAGGAAGCCGACCCACACCGATCAAATTCTCAACTACAATAGCAACAACCCAAGAACTCACAAAATCAACTGTGTACAAACTTTGTTCAAGAGGGCGAGAACACACTGCAATACAATCACAGCACGAAAAAATAAAGAAAAACACCTGAAAACCATTCTTCAAAAGAACGGCTATCCAATCAATTTCATCAAAAAATACCAGTCGCACACACCATCAGAAACGAAATCAAGTATAAAAATCAACAAAAGGATCACCCTACCATAAATAAAGGGCATATCGGAAACGACAACAAGGCTGCTGAAAACCTTCGGAATAGGTGTAGCCCACAAACTAACAAAGTCCCTCCACTCAATCTTATGCAAACCAAAAGATGAAATGGCAAAAGAGGACAAAACAAACATCATCTACAAGATAAATTGTACCAACTGCAACAAACACTATATTGGACAAAGCGGACGCCCCCTCCATCTTCGCCTACATGAACACCAATTAGCAGTCAAACGCCACGACATTTCTTCACTCATATCAATACACATGGACAACTACGGACATACATTCGACTGGGAAAATGTGCAGATTTTGGACAGAGGCAATTCCAAAAATTCCAGAGAATTTTTAGAAGATTGGCACTCAGGTCAATCAGCAATAAACAAACATATTGAAATCAATCCAATCTACCAACCAATCAAGAAAATTATGCAAGAACATAGGAACAAAAATCAAACCAATAGGAGATACAACCAAAACAAAGAAATAAACAATGACAGATTTAAGGTCAATAAGAAACAATCAACATTGAGGTGCAGAGGACAAGCTGTGAATCACATGTGGAGAAATTCAAACACTTCACTTCTACCCGAAGTTTGTGCTGATGATGTCGTTCAGAAGGACAATGAAAGCTCCACGACCAAACCTTCCAGCTCAGAGAACAAACCAACATCAAAATCACCCACCTGAGCTACAAATCTTCTCCACCATCTTCCAAAGGTACCTGAAAAAGAATTTGGGTTAGGAGTGGTCTTAATGACCTGAGAGCTTGACCGCAGTGCCCAAGGGACAACTGCTTGAGGTCGGTCACACACGACCTTTTTGTGGTTAGTTTTCATGTTAGCTCCGTTCTTCAAGGGACCTTACCGCCGGAGACGGATATCCGTGGGATAAGGCGAGGTGTGCATTTTTAGAGTCGACCTTTTCTAACCCCACCCCTCTATGTGGGAAGGCGGCATCGCTATCATGCTGGTTGTCTGAAGGAAACACCATACTGCTTTCACACCTCTGTACAATCAGCAGTACGACTTCGCCTTCGGACCTTGGGATTGCTGCTTTTAGTCCTACCGCTCTTCAAACGACCTGTCTGGCATGGTAGAACCTTAAAGAACGATTGTTCCAGCCAGTATAGCTCGATTGAATCATCACGATAGGCAAGCCCGACCACCACGTCAAGGTAGCAGCAATGGTCGGGAGGCAGAGTGAGGGCATACAACCACCTCTCTCCATTGTCCCATTCAAGCAGTGGGGTTAGACAGGGTTGCCCAATATCACCATTCCTCTTCAACTTTACCATCGATGACGTTCTGGAAACAGCTCTGATGGATGGCGGTGTGGATCTGCTGCCTGGAGAAAGACTTCTCGACCTTGAGTATGCGGATGATATTGTCTTACTGTGCGATAATGCACAAGGCATGCAATCCGCTCCTAATCAGTTGGCAATCAGTGTCCGCAAGTACGGTATGTGCTTTGCACCCTCCAAGTGCGAACTACTCCTACAAGACTAGCAGCATTCTAATTCTGTACTCACCCTGGGTGGTGAGTAGATTGAAGTAGTCGAGAAGTTCGTGTTTCTAGGTAGCTGCATAAGTGCTGGTGGTGGCATGATTGATGAGATCGGTTAACGTATATTGAAAGCCAGAGCGGCTTATGCCAATCTGGGCCAGCTTTGGTGTTTTCGTGATGTTAGTCTGGCTATAAAAGGTCGGATCTACAACGCGTCGATGAGAGCAGTTTTTCTCTATACTTTTGAAACCTGTTCTCTCCGAGTTGAGGATGTTAGACGACTCTCTGTGTTTGATCATCGTTGTCTCCGAAGGATTGCTGATATCCAGTGGTAACACCATGTTAGCAATGCAGAAGTTCGGCATCGTGTGTTCGGGCGCAGAGACGACAATCCAATTTGTGTCACTATCTTGAAACACCGACTTCG
Source organism: Schistosoma rodhaini (assembly GCA_944470415.2). NCBI lineage: Eukaryota > Metazoa > Platyhelminthes > Trematoda > Strigeidida > Schistosomatidae > Schistosoma > Schistosoma rodhaini. Next base: position 61,951,085 of record OX104044.1, read on the forward strand.
GTGGTTTGGACACGTTCTACGAATATCGTCTCAGATAATTCCACGTCGTGCATTATTTGCCGACCCTGAGACTGGTAGGAGAAAGCGGAGAGGAGGTCAGTGTATGACATGGTGTCGTGGTATGAAAGCAAGCTCCAAAGGGCTAGCTTCGGTTTGTCCTCCACGACTCTCTGGCTGGGGTCCAAGAGATGGTGCAACACCGTGGCTAAAGACGTTATCAGATATGGCTCAGAATAGAAGCCAGTGGCGATCCTGCTGTAACCTTCTTTAACTTTCTTCATGAAGAGTGGTCATAACTTCCCTAACTGAAATAGTTCTTCTGGTTGTAAATTTCAGTTTCCCCCATCATTACTCCTATTTTTTGTTTATATATGCATCTTACCCCTTTCCTCTTTCCATTCTCATTGTTTTGTGTGGCGCATATATATCTGGTACCCCCTTGTATCAATGTTTATGTGTTTAAATAAATAAATAATTAAAGTCACAATCTTCAATACGAACACCAAGACAATTTTACTCTATGGAGCTGAAACTTAGAGAACTGTCACAATTATCATCAAAAAGGTACAAGTACTCATAAACAATAGTCTACGCAAGACACTCCGTCCTACTTTACGGCAGTAAAACATGGCCGTTAAGAGTAGAGGATATTCGTAGGCTGCTAGTGATCGACCATAGGTGTCTTCGAAGCATAGCTCGTATATTCTGGGACCACCGGGTAAGTAATGCAATTGTTAGGAAACGGGTAGTAGGTAAGGATGGAAAATCGATTGATGAAGTAGTGAAACTTCATCAGTTGAGATGGTTGGGACACATGTTACATATGCCCAACCACCGACTGCCCCGACGTGCAATGCTTTATGGTGTAGGAGTAGGTTGGAAGAAAGCTAGGGGCGGCCAGACCAAAACGTGGCACAAATCCATGAAGTCGCTGGCAAGTGAACTGAGTCATGTTGGTAGGTGTAGACTACCTGGTTGGGATCCGCGAGATGATAAAAATCGATGGTTAGAAACCTTGAATGACACGGCTCAAAATAGTTTGCAATGGCGAAGGTGCATCCAATCTTTGTGTTCTACCAAGTTCTGATTCTCTGAATTCCTCATGTCCCTATCTTTTTTCTATTTCCAAATTTACTTCACTGTATTATACTCCTTTAATCACATCTTCAAACCTTAATATTTCACATAATGCTTATACTCTTACTATCTCTACCACTATGGGATTTGAATCGATAACTGCATCTTTGTGCTAATGTGGTATGGCAACTCGAACTGATGTACGTACGTACAAAGTTCTAGGTTGTAACTGACTGACGCAAGACAGTCAATGTTCGTTGACCGGATGCCATCTGCATCAACCTACTGTGGGAGAACACAAACCATCTTCCAAATGAAGAGAAAATTAGGAAAAGACGTTGGAAGTGGATAGGATATGCATTGTGGAAACCATCGAGCTGAATAACGAAACAAGCCTTAACTTGGAATTTTTGAAAGGGAATAGGAAAGAGGCCCGATCGTTGCTGCTACCTTGACGTGGTGGTCGGGCTTGCCTATCGTGATGATTCAATCGAGCTATACTGGCTGGAACAATCGTTCTTCAAGGTCCTACCATGCCAGACGGGTCGTTTGAAGAGCGGTAGGACTAAAAGCAGCAATCCCAAGGTCCGAAGGCGAAGTCGTACTGCTGATTGTACAGAGGTGTGAAAGCAGTATGGTGTTTCCTTCAGACAACCAGCATGATAGCGATGCCGCCTTCCCACATAGAGGGGTGGGGTTAGAAAAGGTCGACTCTAAAAATGCACACCTCGCCTTATCCCACGGATATCCGTCTCCGGCGGTAAGGTCCCTTGAAGAACGGAGCTAACATGAAAACTAACCACAAAAAGGTCGTGTGTGACCGACCTCAAGCAGTTGTCCCTTGGGCACTGCGGTCAAGCTCTCAGGTCATTAAGACCACTTCTAATTCAATTTCCTTTTCAGTTACCTCTAGAAGAACCCTCCCACGGTGTGGGCAACCGGGAAGTAATAACTGCCCTCATACCTCTAACAGCAATCAAGACCACTGTATTCATAAAACCTCGCTCCAAACTACACATTGGAGCCTTCAACGTACGTACCCTATGCAAAATCGGTCAACAGACCTCCTTAGCCAAAACCCTAGAATCTCGTACCATTGATGTATGCTGTGTCTCCGAAACACGCATACGAGATCCTAGTGTGGCCATTCACTTGACCCCACCTCACCAAAATGGACAGCCAACGAAATACACCCTCCGTGTATCTGGCGACCCTTTGGCTAGTTCTCGTGGACTTGCAGGTGTAGGCATAGCACTAAGTACAAGGGCAGAACAGGCACTATTAGAATGGATCCCCGTTAACAGTCGCCTGTGTGCTGTCCGGCTAAATGGCTCCGTAAGAACTCGGAAGGATAGGGACACACGTCGTTGCCTTTTCGTCGTTTCTGCCTACGCTCCCACTGACTGCAGCCATGATGAAGTAAAAGATAACTTTCACAGAAAACTCTCTGAGCTTCTTCAGAAAACTAAACGCTCAGACATAGTAGTCGTAGCGGGTGACTTTAATGCCCAGGTAGGCAGCTTAATTCAAACAGAAAGACATTTAGGTGGGTGTTTTAGTATTCCGGTTCAACGAACCGATAATGGTGATTGTCTGTTGCAACTATGCTCAGACAATCGTTTATTTTTAGCAAGCACTAATTTTAAGCATAAGGAGAGACATCGTCTAACATGGCGACCACCTGCACCAAACCAACGATGGACTCAAATAGACCATATTGTCATCAGTCATCGTTGGAGAGGCTCAATAGAAGATTGTCGCTCGTATTGGAATACTTGTTTAGACTCTGATCACGCTTTAATACGAGCGCGCATTTGTCTGCGCCTCAATGGACGCAGGAAAAGTACACTAAGAAGACCCATTAGGATTGAACTGGAGGACGAGAAAGCCAAATGCGAATTCCAGAAACAACTGAGTTCACATCTAGGCAGTTCTGTAAACGAGACTGACCCAGATGCTGCTTGGAAAGACATACGAACAGCTGTGGAAACAGCCGTCACATCTATTAGTTATTTAAACCATAGGGCTCCAAAAAACCAGTGGATTTCTTCTAAGTCTATTTCACTGATGGATTCGCGTAAACTCATCCCATCAGGCTCTGAACACGACGAAGAGCGTAAACAAATTAGATCTAAGGAACGATCGTGAGCAGTGGTGGGCAACGAAAGCAAAAGAGATGGAAAAGGCAGCGGTTGTAGGCAACACCAGGCAACTATTCAGATTAATAAAAGAAACCGGAATTAAGAAGTCAAGTGTAAGTGAGACAATCTCGGAAAAAGATGGAACCCTTATCTGCTCTCAACCCAAACGTTTAGAAAGATGGGCGGAACACCTTAAGGAGCAGTTTAGATGGCCTTCAGCTACTGCACAACTACCCACTATTCCCAGAAAACCTGAATGGAACATTGAAGTAGGCCTCCCGACCCTACTTGAAGTTCAAAAGGCTATAAGTAGTCTGAAACGAGGAAGAGCAGCTGGTCCAGATGGATCGGCTCCAGAGGTCTTTAAATATGGTGGTCCAATTTTAGCGATTAGGTTGACTAATATTCTGGCTAAAATCTGGGAGACGGATGTAATCCCATCTGACTGGTCACAATCACTGATTGTCCCAATATATAAGAAGGGGTCAAAATCATCCTGTGATAACCATAGAGGGATTAGTCTGACTAACATAGTATCTAAAATACTAGCCTCAATAATTATCGGGCGCCTAACTAAGACTCGTGAACTCCAAACACGAGAAGATCAGGCTGGCTTCGGACCTGGTCGTGGCTGTATCGACCACATATTCACCATTCGTCAAGTTTTAGAGCACAGACATGCTTACCGGCGTCCGATAGTTTTTCTTGACTTGAAAGCAGCATTTGACTCTGTAGACCGAGAGGTTCTGTGGCAGTGTCTGTCATTGAAAGGTGTACCTGAGAAGTACATAAACCTTGTGAAGGCTCTTTACTCGAACACTACCAGTCGAGTGAGAGTTTATGGCGAACTGTCATATGATTTTACAACCTCAAGTGGTGTCCGTCAAGGCGGTCCACTATCCCCATTTTTGTTTAACTTCATTATAGACCTGTTGCTGGAAATAACACTCTCATCGACTGAATTTTCTGGAATTGATATTCTACCAGGAGGTTCACTTATCGACTTAGAATACGCAGATGACATAGTCCTGTTTGGTGAAGACACTGACAAAATGCAGAGTCTTCTGTTGGAACTCAGTAATAATGCCAGGATGTTTGGGATGCGTTTCTCCCCATCCAAATGTAAATTGTTACTCCAGGACTGGCCTGCGTCAACACCTGAACTAAGGATAGGGAGTGAAGTAGTCGAACGCGTCGACAACTTCACTTATCTTGAAAGTCTGATCAATCCCAATGGGTTGGTGTTTGACGAAATCTCAGCACGGATTCAAAAAGCTCGTTTGGCTTTTGCCAACTTACGTCACCTATGGCGAAGACGAGATATCCGTCTATCAATTAACGGACGAGTATACTGCGCAGCAGTTCGTTCTGTTCTACTTTACGGCTGCGAAACATGGCCATTAAGAGTAGGAGATACTCGTAGGTTACTAGTATTTGACCACAGATGCCTTAGAAATATTGCTCGCATCTGCTGGGATCACCGGGTAAGTAATAGTGAGGTTAGACGCAGGGTATTAGGGAATGATGGTAAATCAGTTGATGGGGTCATGAATCTTCATCGACTGAGATGATTGGGCCACGTGTTACGTATGTCTGAACACCGATTACCACGACGCGTAATGCTGACTAGTGTAGGGGATGGTTGGAAGAGAGTTAGGGGCGGTCAAACCAAAACATGGCATCAGTGTTTGAAGTCACTAACTTCTAGTCTGAGCCATGTTGGTAGATGCAGACTACCTGGTTGGGGTCCGTGTGACTATCGTAATAAATGGTTGGAGACTCTGGGTGACATGGCTCAGAATCGATCACAATGGCGTAGATGTATACACTCTTTATCTTCCCTTAAACCTTGAGATTAAAGTTGCTTCATAACTTTTTTCCTTCCTATACTATATCCTTATATACAACCTTTCTTTATATATTACCACCACTAAATTAACTATTTCTATGAATCCGGTGTTCATCTTGTTGTGCTAACGAGGTATGGCAACTTGGACCGATGCATATATGTGCCTGGTCCTGCGTTGTCGCTGACTGAATAGGAAAGAGGAAATCCAAAGCACACAGTGTGTTGAGAATTGGAAGCGGACATATAAAGGATGAACAGCAACTAGGAACAGCTGGAAAGGATTATCCAGAACAGAGTTCGATGGAGAAAGCTGGTGGACGGCTTATGCTTCTTGACTAGGGGTAACAGACGTATATATATATATATATATATATATATATATATATATATATATATATATATATATATATATATATATATAGTGAATGTATTCGCACCACAAGGACCGATGTTGAACTATGTCACCTTAGATCTGTTCTATAAGATCTAAGTCAATAGTTGGAAACTGCTTAAATTTATCCTGTTTTTTGGTTCAACCACCACCAAGTTTAACCTTGTCTTACAATATCCAGCATAGCGCGTCAGTGTAGCCAATGACTGAAGAGGCGCAATTACCCCGGTAATGAATGATGTATGATTGACACACTTGATATTTCTAACTAGCGATAAAGGTCTAACCACAGCACTACTAGTTCAATGGTTCCGTCATACACGAATAATACTGTGAAGATGTATATGACTGGATACAGCTATCACCACATGATACAAGTGTCAAGAATTTCGATTCCACGTCATTAGGGATTTTCCCATACTCTGCCAGATGAGGCTGAAGATGGTGGAATGTGATCCTCACTTCTTTTAAATTTTTGAAACAAACCACAATCCTCACCAGTTTGTTTTTAAGGTTAAACATCCAGTTTTTATCTTCCCATTTTTATGGAAAAAGATGTAATTTTCCAGTAGTCAAAGAACACTTAAACTAGATGGGAGCTTCACAATTTTAGTATGGATAGGGTATTCGACAACCTAATACTGCTGTTATGTATTTGATTATTTAGATATCACGTGCATCTGAAGTCAATAAGATGGCTATAAAGTGGTAACAAGATTCTATAAAAACAATGAAAAAAAAATCGATATAAATAAAAAATTTGCTCGTCTGTCTGATTTCATCCGAATAAAATAGATAATATGAACCCACCCGAAGAAGCAGAGAATTCCACATAACAACCACGGCAAGCATCCAGATTCTAACCTAACCCTTGTAATACCAGAGTTATGGCAAAAGGGACAAGTAATACCAACAGCATGTCGGTGGTATGCAGTTGCGGTCACTGTCGGTTGATGAACAATCACTGTGGCTAAGATAGATAAGAAAAGATAACAATTAGTTTACTGTAGTATGAGAATACAACACAGAATCAATGGTAGCACTCATTTATGCTACCTTAGTTTTCAAAGTAAATTCCATGCAAAATATGAGATATAACTTAAATATTCATCACAATCAACTGAAATGCATTGTTAATTTTGTCGATTTTGGTATGCTTTTGGTGGATGATATTCTGTATCAGCTATTAATATATAGTTGGTTCAGCTATGGTAAGTGCACTCCATGGATAAAACATTATAGAATAGACTTTGTGTTTTAAGATAGCATAAGAAAATCAAAGGAACGCTATTATTTACGAAAAACTAAGTGTATTAGCATCTCTGTGATAAATTTTAAGCCACGTTATATATCATCTTTAACCACTAATTCAAATATTGTTAGAAGCACTGTCGAGGAGTTTCACAGATTTTCGATGCTGATCAGATCAGTGGGTAAATGTGAAACAAAGAATGTGTCATATTTTTACCACGATATTTAAAGACCTATTTTGTTTTACTTCATTTTTAACCCAGTGATATTTTACATAATGCTAGTCCACAATCTTATCAATTAATTTACCACCGACACCACTTAAGACTTATCAAAAATTGTTTCGACGGTTTCGGTGGATAAACTTGGATGACATTTTGCACTATGCGACGTTTTGTGCAACTCCACAGATTAGTTTAAATATTTCAAGAAAACACCGTGCTTGGAACCTTAAAATACGTCTGAATAATGATAATAAAAACTGAATGATCAAATTACCACTTATTTAGAACAAAAAACTTCATGGAATAAAAGCTTGGGGATTACTTTTCTTTTGCCCGGAATTTCAACGAATACGGTTGTTTAAAAAGCATTGCAAATGAAATGAAGAAAAGCTAGACGCTCCGTAGATAAATGTGTATGGTAATCAGTCTTCCAATTCTTAAAAAAGTTTTATCTTTAGGATGACTGACACTAGTGGTATGAAAGGCAGTAAGGAGTATTTTTGTTTTCATTACAGTAATTGCAGTAGACACTTTTACTCACGATAAAACGATTGACCATGTGCAGGGAACTTAGATACAGATGATTCGCTAATAACAAATAAAAAACCTAAAAACTAGACCGACATTATCTGTCAGTCAGTCACAACCTAGAACTTCGTATGTACGTACATCAGTTCGAGTTGCCATACCACATTAGCACAGAGATGCAGTTGTCGATTCAAATCCCATAGTGGTAGAAGTAGTAGGAGTATAATCAGAAATCCAAAAGATTAGGGTTTGAAGAAATTATTGAACGAGTATAGTACAGTGAAATAAATTTGGAAAGAGAAAAGGATAAAGACATGAGGAATTCAGAAGATTAGAATTTGGTAGAACACAAAGAGTGGATGTACCTTCTCCATTGCAAACGATTTTGAGCCATGTCATTCAAGGTCTCTAACCATCGGTTGCTGTCATCTCGCGAATCCCAACCAGGTAGTCTACACCTACCAACATGGCCCAGTCCACTTATCAGTGACTTCATTGATTTGTGCCACGTTTTGGTCTGGCCACCCCTAGCTTTCTTCCAACCTACTCCTACACCATGAAACATTGCACGTCGGGCATTCGTAACACATGTCCCAGCCATCTCAACTGATGAAGTTTCACTACTTCATCAATCGATTTGCCATCCCTACCTACTACCCGTTTCCTAACAATTGCATTACTTACCCGGTGGTCCCAGAATATACGAGCAATGCTTCGAAGACACCTATGATCGAACACTAGTAACCTACGAATATCCTCTACTCTTATTGGCCATGTTTCACTGCCATAAAGTAGAACGGAGCGAACTGCTGCACAGTAAACCCGTCCTTTGGTTGCTAGATGGATATCTCGCCTACGCCATAAATGACGCAAGTTGGCGAAAGCTAGACGAGCCTTCTCTATCCGTGCTGAGATTTCGTCACATACCAGACCACAAGGGCTGATGAGACTCCCAAGATAAGTGAAGCTGTCAACACGCTCAACTACTTCACTCCCTATCATTAGTTCAGGTGTCGATACAACCCAATCCTGAAGTAACATTTTGCACTTCGAGGGAGAGAATCGAATCCCGAACATGCCTGCATAGTTGCTTATAGTGGTCAGAAGACTCTGCATGTTGTCAGCGTCTTCACCGAGTAAAACTATGTCGTCGGCGTATTCTAAGTCAACAAGTGAATCTCCCAGTAAAAGTTCAACTCCTGGAGGTTTAGCTGATGAAAGTGCTATCTCTAAAAGTATGTCAATGACAAAGTTAAACAAGAATGGGGAGAGTGGACAGCCCTGACGAACGCCACTTGTGGTAATCAGTTCTGATGACAGTTAGCCATAGGCTCTAACTCGACCAGCTGTGTTCGAGTAGAGAGCCTTTATGAGGTTAATGTACGTCTTCGGTACTCCTTTCAGTGACAAACACTGCCATAGAACCTCACGATCAACGGAGTCAAATGCCGCCTTAAGGTCAAGAAATACTACTATTGTGGGACGTCTGAATTCGTGTCTATGTTCTAGGACCTGACGTAGGGTGAATATCTGGTCTATGCAACCACGTCCAGGTCGAAAACCAGCCTGGTTTTCTCTAGTCTGCTCTTTGAGAGCTTTGGTTAGGCGACCTAGTATTATTGAAGCTAATATTTTAGACACTATATTAGTCAAACTGATCCCTCTGTGATTGTTACAGGAGGACTTTTGTCCTTTCTTATAGACTGGCACAATCAGTAATTGGGACCAGTCAGATGGAATTACGTCCAGTTCCCAGATTCTACCTAAGACCTCAGTCAATCTCACTGCTAGTACTGGACCACCATCCTTAAAAATCTCAGGGGTCAACCTGTACAATGACTGAGTTTGTGTAGGTAACAGAAATCAAGGAAATCCGAAAACAATTTGTGGTAAGTAGTAGCCACATGGTATCCAGACCATAGGAATCAATACGAAAACAGTAGTGAACAGTGAAAAACAGTAGAATTGACAAGTGAATTTTATATCTTTAAGCATTATTAGTCATACTAAGATGTTAGTTGGGCACAAAGGGTGGACTTAATTCCACTTTAACGCTCTCCATTCTAGAAGGAGCAGAGATAAATGATAAATGACAACAAAGGAGTAAAGTTGGATATCAGTTTATTTAAATCCTGATATCTATAATCATGAAGATCACCTGGAGCATAAAACGAATAAACTGATAGAAATAGGTTTAGTTACCAATAAATTTTACGAACTTTTATCGCCTCTTAAACTTTAGAAAATAATGGCACGCTTAGGATCATTTTGTTTTCACAAACCTTGAGAAACACTGCTGAGTTAGTAAATTATGTGGAAACAAAACGAATAAAAGTATCATTTAAAGAAGGAAACTGATCATCTCAACACATGAATCTACTCCATAATTGTCAAATGATAGAATTTACCTTTTCCCCGTCGCTAGAGCTGGGATACAGTAATACAAATAATTTATTCTCGATTATATATGATCATTATGGATAGTAGTTCAGTATGTAGGTTTGTTTGTGGTCAAAAAAAATTTTAATACATGATAAATTCACGACCAGTTGAGGGGATGCTGTTGAAAAATAATGCACTTCATTACAAATGGACAGCTTTGAGGTTATGAAAATCAGCATATTGTGGTTTCTTACGAAAGAATCAACTTCAAAACCCAAATGATTCACGAATCAAAAGACTTGGTAAAACTAGACAGTTAACTGGCGATAACTCAGTAGTAGATAGAACGAAAGTATTTACATAATCCATATCTAACTGAAATTCAGTAATTTGAAGTAAAATATATTCTATAAGCAAATGTATCTTGTGTTTTTATTTTGCATCAATTAATCACAAATGCCTATGAAGTACGATCAAACTAAAAACAGCTGATTAAATGAATGATTAACCATTTACCAGTTCAATATGTAAGTTTCTGTACAGTACCAGATGCTTCCAAGGATTATAAAATTGTCTTTTTCACTTTGAAATTCCCCTCAGTCCATAAAATATTATATAACTAATGACAACCATGCCCCCGAATGCCCTGGTACGGCCGAGAGTGGTGAGGGGCCACCGTCCCTCTCGAAATGCTCTCACACGGCCACGCGTATATAGCCTCTGCCAGGAAAGTTCTACTCACTGTCTTCTCATGGCATGGGTGTTGTTTACGAAATTGAGAGGACGAAAAGCGAATGTCCGACGTTTTTAACCGGATTGGTGGACACGGAAAATCCACATGAGGAGTCGGAAAACCCTGATTCCAAACCAGTGGTGCACATGGGCTCTAGTATCCTGATGGAACAAATGGCCACTGGTCACTGGCTACCATGGGACTGCATCTCCTCAGGATGCTCCACTGTCTTGTGGATCAGACCTTTAGGTCAAAGGCTTCGGGTGTGGCCGCCTACGAAAACTACCTGCTTCAGTTTGGGCACCTGCGCAGTATCATAGCCCTCACACAAATCTCATTTGATTTGTGTGACGCATATATATTTGGTGCCCCCTTGTACCAATATTTATGTTTAAATAATAATAATAATTGGGTTCACGACTAATTTTCATATTAATATTTGTTAGAAAAAATTGAATACTATGTATACATTCCCTTTTTATTTGATTTTCCTCATCCACTTATACTTTGAAAATATGAAAACTAGTCTATTAAGGGGAAAAAATGTTTGAATATTTGAAGACATCAGACACTTCCTTTAAAATTTTCGTTGGATATGTTGAATACTCTACAGAAAGTCAAGTGAAAATTAAAAACGAAAAATAAGTCTATATTCTACAGGGAAAGTCACAAAAAAATTTTTCTGCTTTAAATAAATACATTTTTCCAGAAAATGCTTTAATGAATTTAGCCATTTTACCTGCAGAAAATCACAGAATACACTATTATACAAAGGGTGAAACAGATCAAAAAATATATAATTTGTAAAATACATAATAATTTGTTCAAAACAATAAGTTATATACACCAATTGCATAAGTTTCTTTCCTGATAATTACTTACTGAATCCTGTTACCACTCATCAAGGAGTATAGATCGCCCACCAGCATTCTCCATCGGAATCTGTCCTGGATAATCCTTTCCAGTTGTTCCTAGTTGTTGTTCATCCTTTAGATGTCCGCTTCCAATTCTCTACACGGTGTGTCCTTTGAACTTCCTCTCCCCTATTTACCATCAGGATTCCAAGTTAGGGCTTGCTTCGTGATTCATTTCGATGATTTACTCAATCTATGTTCTATCCACTTCCAACGCCTTTTCTTAATTTCCTCTTTTGGAAGATGGTTTGTTTTCTCCCATAATAGGTTGTTGCTGACGGCATCCGGTCAACGAATATTGAGTGTCTTGCATAGACAATTGTTTATGAGTACTTGTACCTTTTTGATGATAATTGTAACAGTTCTCTAAGTTTCAGCTCCATAGAGTAAAACTGTCTTGGTGTTCGTATTGAAGATTGTGACTTTGATATTGGTTAACATTCGTTTTGAGTTCTACATGTTCTTCAACTGTAGGAATGTCTTTGCTTTGCCAACCCTTTCCTTTACGTCTGCGTCGGATCCTCCTTGTTCATCGATGACGCTGCCCAGATGAGTGCGTGTAAGTCTCCACCTCTTCCAGAGTTTCTCCATTAATTGTGACTGGGTTGGTGTTCTCCTTGTTGTACTTGAGGATGTCGCTTTTTCCTTTGTGTTTGTTGGGGCCTATTGATGCAGAGACTTCTGCTACACTGGTTGTATTGGCCTGCATTTATTGGTGTGAATGAGACAGAAAGGCTAGGTCATCTGCAAAGTTCAAATCGTCTGGTTGCATCAAAGCTCTCCACTGTGTTCCGTGCTTTCTTGAAATTTGAAGGTCTTCAGAATCCAATTAACTATTAAATGAAAGGGAAAGGGTGAGAGCAAGCAGCCTTACCTGACACAAATCTTCAACTGAAATGCATCTGTCAGTTGTCCTTCATGCAAGGCTTTGCAGTATAGTTAGTCGTGTGAATTCCGGATGATGTTGACGATTTTCTCAACCACTCTTCCTGAGTAGAACGTGGAACATATTTGCAGTTGGTGGTATATTGTCAAGTCCTACTGCTTTCCCACTCCTTATTTGTCTGATGGCTATCCTGATTTCTCCGATCGTTGGTGAAGTAACAGTCATAGGAAGGTCTGTGTGCGCTGTTTCGACGTTTGGTCAATTCAATGGAGCTGGTCTTTTCAGTCAGTCAGTCAGCTACAACGTAGGACCAGGCACATATATGCATCGGTCCAAGTTGCCATACCTCGTTAGCACAACAAGATGAACACCGGATTCATAGAAGCAATTAATTTAGTGATGGTAGTATATAAAGAAAGATTGTATAGAAGGATATAGTACAGGAAGGAAGAGAGATATGAAGCAATTTTAATCTCAAGGTTTAAGGGAAGATAAAGAGTGTATACACCTACGCCATTGTGATCGATTCTGAGCCATGTCACCTAGAGTCTCCAACCATTTATTACGATAGTCACGCGGACCCCAACCAGGTAGTCTGCATCTGCCAACATGGCTCAGGCTAGAAGTTAGTGACTTCAAACACTGATGCCATGTTTTGGTTTGACTGCCCCTAACTCTCTTCCAACCGTCCCCAATACTAGTCATCATAGCGCGTCGTGGTAATCGGTGTTCAGGCATACGTAACACATGGCCCAACCATCTCAGTCGATGAAGATTTATCACCTTATCAACTGATTTACCATCGTTACCTAATACCCTGCGTCTAACCTCACTATTACTTACTCGGTGATCCCAGCAGATGCGAGCAATATTTCTAAGGCATCTGTGGTCAAATACTAGTAACCTAAGAGTATCTTCTACTCTTAATGGCCATGTTTCGCAGCCGTAAAGTAGAACAGAGCGAACTGATGCGCAGTACACTCGTCCGTTAATTGATAGACGGATATCTCGTCTTCGCCATAGGTGACGTAAGTTGGCAAAAGCCAAACGAGCTTTTTGAATCCGTGCTGAGATTTCGTCAGACACCAACCCATTAGGGCTGATCAGACTTCCAAGATAAGTGAAGTTGTCAACGCGTTCGACTACTTCACTCCCTATCCTTAGTTCGAGTGTTGACGCAGGCCAGTCCTGGAGTAACAATTTACATTTGGATGGGGAGAAACGCATCCCAAACATCCTGGCATTATTACTGAGTTCCAACAGAAGACTCTGCATTTTGTCAGCGTCTTCACCAAACAGGACTATGTCATCTGCGTATTCTAAGTCGCTTAGTGGTCCCCCTGGTAGGAGATCAATTCCTGTAAACTCAGTCGAAGAGAGTGTTATTTCCAGCAACAGGTCTATAATGAAGTTAAACAAAAATGGGGATAGTGGACCGCCTTGACGGACACCACTTGAGGTTGTAAAATCATATGACAGTTCGCCATAAGCTCTCACTCGACTGATAGTGTTCGAGTAAAGAGCCTTCACAAGGTTTATGTACTTCTCAGGTACACCTTTCAATGACAGACACTGCCACAGAACCTCTCGGTCTACAGAGTCAAATGCTGCTTTCAAGTCAAGAAAAACTATCATTGTCGGACGCCGATAAGCATGTCTGTGCTCTAAAACTTGACGAATGGTGAATATGTGGTCGATACAGCCACGACCAGGTCTGAAGCCAGCCTGATTTTCTCGTGTTTGCAGTTCACGAGTTTTAGTTAGGCGCCTGATAATTATTGAGGCTAGTATTTTAGATACTATGTTAGTCAGACTAATCCCTCTATGGTTATCGCAGGATGATTTTGACCTGGTCTTTTCAAGAGTTCCTCAAAGTGTTCTACCCATCTGTTTCTCTGTTCTTCAATCTCAGTGATTGGTTTACGTTCTTTGTCTTTGACTTGTCTCTCTGGTTTACCATATTTCCTTGCTAGTTTCTTCGTTGAGTCATATAGTCGTCTCATAACTCCTTCTGTTGCAGCTTTTTCCACTGTCGTTGCTAGGTCAGGATGGCCAGTTCCCTTCCCGAGCACTTCTCTACGACCGACTGAAGCGTCTAGTAAAACCGACGTTTATTGTCTTCATTGTTACCATTGGTGGGTGCATAACATTGGATAATATTCGTTGTAATCCCATCTCTCCTTGTTTTGAAGGATGCTCTAATGACTCTGGATCTATGAGATTCCCATGCTTATTTAGGTAGCATCGGTACAACTTGTGTGTATGGAGCATTTCCTTTTCCGAGACCAGAGTACAGCAGTATCTCTTCCGAATTTAACCTTTTCTGTCCAGCTTTGATCCAATGAGTTCCACGTATTCCAGGTTGTATCTCCTCATTTACGCCACTATTTGTTTAGTTCTATCAAGTCTTCCACATTGTCCGAACATTCCATGTACCTATATTAACTGTTGCTCTGGTTGTCAGAAGGGGCATCGACCTCGTGACTTCGGAAGAATCTCGGCTTTCACTATGAGTCGCTATAGTTCTTCTGGATGAAAATCGTTTAACTCTCAGGACGAAACTTAAATGATTTAATTTGTTTACGGTGGTTAGCGTTTTTTCAGCGAGGTTGTTTCCTACGGGATGAATATGCCGACTCCATACGCAACCCTCCTCCTTTGTGTGGGCATGGGTCCAGCTGTAGCCCTAGAAGAGCTACATGCTAATTCAGCTAGTTATTGGAAAAGAATAGGTACTAGTAAGGAAGGAGCTTTGACTGTCATCAAAATTAAGTCGAATGCTAGTGGTGTGTGGTCCATTAACATTTCCTGGTTCCCTACATCGTGTGTTTCTTTTTGAGGGGAATGATAACATTATCTTTAGATTGAAGGTCATCGGGGCTTGAAAGGAAGACAATGGTGTTCAAGTAACAACAGTTTGGAAACGTCTATACACAGTGTTTCTGTGAGTGGTCTTTATTGTGTTAGCACCATACCTTTCTGACCTTATTACCAACAACCAAAATCCAAGAGGTAATAGATGGACTACTTTTAGATTCTAGGTACCCGTGACAGACACCCTATTGTCACTGAAACACAGGACAATTGGCAATGGGAATTAGTCCTTGGTGTTTGTGGTCTTACCACTTCTAAGATGACTTGGTTGGCAAGTACTATTGATGTATGCTGTGTCTCCGAAACACGCATACGAGATCCTAGTGTGGCCATTCACTTGACCCCACCTCACCAAAATGGACAGCCAACGAAATACACCCTCCGTGTATTTGGCGACCCTTTGGCTAGTTCTCGTGGACTTGCAGGTGTAGGCATAGCACTAAGTACAAGGGCAGAACAGGCACTATTAGAATGGATCCCCGTTAACAGTCGCCTGTGTGCTGTCCGGCTAAATGGCTCCGTAAGAACTCGGAAGGATAGGGACACACGTCGTTGCCTTTTCGTCGTTTCTGCCTACGCTCCCACTGACTGCAGCCATGATGAAGTAAAAGATAACTTTCACAGAAAACTCTCTGAGCTTCTTCAGAAAACTAAACGCTCAGACATAGTAGTCGTAGCGGGTGACTTTAATGCCCAGGTAGGCAGCTTAATTCAAACAGAAAGACATTTAGGTGGGTGTTTTAGTATTCCGGTTCAACGAACCGATAATGGTGATTGTCTGTTGCAACTATGCTCAGACAATCGTTTATTTTTAGCAAGCACTAATTTTAAGCATAAGGAGAGACATCGTCTAACATGGCGACCACCTGCACCAAACCAACGATGGACTCAAATAGACCATATTGTCATCAGTCATCGTTGGAGAGGCTCAATAGAAGATTGTCGCTCGTATTGGAATACTTGTTTAGACTCTGATCACGCTTTAATACGAGCGCGCATTTGTCTGCGCCTCAATGGACGCAGGAAAAGTACACTAAGAAGACCCATTAGGATTGAACTGGAGGACGAGAAAGCCAAATGCGAATTCCAGAAACAACTGAGTTC
The DNA here is from genome assembly GCA_944470415.2 of Schistosoma rodhaini. Taxonomy (NCBI): domain Eukaryota; kingdom Metazoa; phylum Platyhelminthes; class Trematoda; order Strigeidida; family Schistosomatidae; genus Schistosoma; species Schistosoma rodhaini. The sequence continues at coordinate 61,967,439 of OX104044.1, forward strand.
ACATCTAGGCAGTTCTGTAAACGAGACTGACCCAGATGCTGCTTGGAAAGACATACGAACAGCTGTGGAAACAGCCGTCACATCTATTAGTTATTTAAACCATAGGGCTCCAAAAAACCAGTGGATTTCTTCTAAGTCTATTTCACTGATGGATTCGCGTAAACTCATCCCATCAGGCTCTGAACACGACGAAGAGCGTAAACAAATTAGATCTAAGGAACGATCGTGAGCAGTGGTGGGCAACGAAAGCAAAAGAGATGGAAAAGGCAGCGGTTGTAGGCAACACCAGGCAACTATTCAGATTAATAAAAGAAACCGGAATTAAGAAGTCAAGTGTAAGTGAGACAATCTCGGAAAAAGATGGAACCCTTATCTGCTCTCAACCCAAACGTTTAGAAAGATGGGCGGAACACCTTAAGGAGCAGTTTAGATGGCCTTCAGCTACTGCACAACTACCCACTATTCCCAGAAAACCTGAATGGAACATTGAAGTAGGCCTCCCGACCCTACTTGAAGTTCAAAAGGCTATAAGTAGTCTGAAACGAGGAAGAGCAGCTGGTCCAGATGGATCGGCTCCAGAGGTCTTTAAATATGGTGGTCCAATTTTAGCGATTAGGTTGACTAATATTCTGGCTAAAATCTGGGAGACGGATGTAATCCCATCTGACTGGTCACAATCACTGATTGTCCCAATATATAAGAAGGGGTCAAAATCATCCTGTGATAACCATAGAGGGATTAGTCTGACTAACATAGTATCTAAAATACTAGCCTCAATAATTATCGGGCGCCTAACTAAGACTCGTGAACTCCAAACACGAGAAGATCAGGCTGGCTTCGGACCTGGTCGTGGCTGTATCGACCACATATTCACCATTCGTCAAGTTTTAGAGCACAGACATGCTTACCGGCGTCCGATAGTTTTTCTTGACTTGAAAGCAGCATTTGACTCTGTAGACCGAGAGGTTCTGTGGCAGTGTCTGTCATTGAAAGGTGTACCTGAGAAGTACATAAACCTTGTGAAGGCTCTTTACTCGAACACTACCAGTCGAGTGAGAGTTTATGGCGAACTGTCATATGATTTTACAACCTCAAGTGGTGTCCGTCAAGGCGGTCCACTATCCCCATTTTTGTTTAACTTCATTATAGACCTGTTGCTGGAAATAACACTCTCGTCGACTGAATTTTCTGGAATTGATATTCTACCAGGAGGTTCACTTATCGACTTAGAATACGCAGATGACATAGTCCTGTTTGGTGAAGACACTGACAAAATGCAGAGTCTTCTGTTGGAACTCAGTAATAATGCCAGGATGTTTGGGATGCGTTTCTCCCCATCCAAATGTAAATTGTTACTCCAGGACTGGCCTGCGTCAACACTCGAACTAAGGATAGGGAGTGAAGTAGTCGAACGCGTTGACAACTTCACTTATCTTGGAAGTCTGATCAGCCCTAATGGGTTGGTGTCTGACGAAATCTCAGCACGGATTCAAAAAGCTCGTTTGGCTTTTGCCAACTTACGTCACCTATGGCGAAGACGAGATATCCGTCTATCAATTAACGGACGAGTATACTGCGCAGCAGTTCGTTCTGTTCTACTTTACGGCTGCGAAACATGGCCATTAAGAGTAGGAGATACTCGTAGGTTACTAGTATTTGACCACAGATGCCTTAGAAATATTGCTCGCATCTGCTGGGATCACCGGGTAAGTAATAGTGAGGTTAGACGCAGGGTATTAGGGAATGATGGTAAATCAGTTGATGGGGTCATGAATCTTCATCGACTGAGATGATTGGGCCACGTGTTACGTATGTCTGAACACCGATTACCACGACGCGTAATGCTGACTAGTGTAGGGGATGGTTGGAAGAGAGTTAGGGGCAGTCAAACCAAAACATGGCATCAGTGTTTGAAGTCACTAACTTCTAGTCTGAGCCATGTTGGTAGATGCAGACTACCTGGTTGGGGTCCGTGTGACTATCGTAATAAATGGTTGGAGACTCTGGGTGACATGGCTCAGAATCGATCACAATGGCGTAGATGTATACACTCTTTATCTTCCCTTAAACCTTGAGATTAAAGTTGCTTCATAACTTTTTTCCTTCCTATACTATATCCTTATATACAACCTTTCTTTATATATTACCACCACTAAATTAACTACTTCTATGAATCCAGTGTTCATCTTGTTGTGCTAACGAGGTATGGCAACTTGGACCGATGCATATATGTGCCTGGTCCTGCGTTGTCGCTGACTGACTGGTTGGCAAGTTAGGACCTTACTGAACAAATAATCCAGCCTCATCGGGTCATCATTATTCGCAGGACTAACTAACGCATTAAGAAAGCAAGTACGATTAAAAAGTGCTTATAAAAGTGACTATCTGTTCAAGAGTTCTCTATTCAAAACATATTACTAAACAGGATATTCATAACATCCATCAATCTACGAAACTAGCTTATAATAATGTATGGGCATTCCAACACCGTAACAAATAAGAAATAGATAAATAATAATACTTGCTTGGTGGTGCAGGTTGGTAGCCAGATCCGAAAAATTGAATATTGCCTGGTTGATTCATTTGTGGATACGAGGGATAAGGACATGGGTCTTGAATTGGATAAGGCGCAGTTGGAGGAGAGTAAGGAGGAGGAGCTGAAGGATAAAAAAAATATATCTAGCTGAATATTACTGGAAACGAGAGTCCTTATCTTTCGTTCTCATTTACTACCTAGAAGGGTGATACTTTTCAAGTGAAACATACTCCAGATGCTTAGTTTTTACAACTGATTGAAATATGTAATCTTTTTTTAAAAGTAATTTTTAATTATTGCAGTAAAAATGGACGAAATTTTGTAGATGGATTTCTATCAAGAATTCTGATTCATGTCTTTTTCTTACAATTAAATACACTGTTACTTATATTTTTGGCATGTTAACAAAAAATCGAGTTGATGTAGGCGATAATAATACGGATAAGGATGTGATATAAGCCAATCTCGAACCCAGTAGTCAGTCACAACCTAGAACTTTGTACGTACGTACATCAGTTCGAGTTGCCATACCACATTAGCACAAAGATGCAGTTATCGATTCAAATCCCATAGTGGTAGAGATAGTAAGAGTATAAGCATTATGTGAAATATTAAGGTTTGAAGATGTGATTAAAGGAGTATAATACAGTGAAGTAAATTTGGAAATAGAAAAAAGATAGGGACATGAGGAATTCAGAGAATCAGAACTTGGTAGAACACAAAGATTGGATGCACCTTCGCCATTGCAAACTATTTTGAGCCGTGTCATTCAAGGTTTCTAACCATCGATTTTTATCATCTCGCGGATCCCAACCAGGTAGTCTACACCTACCAACATGACTCAGTTCACTTGCCAGCGACTTCATGGATTTGTGCCACGTTTTGGTCTGGCCGCCCCTAGCTTTCTTCCAACCTACTCCTACACCATAAAGCATTGCACGTCGGGGCAGTCGGTGGTTGGGCATATGTAACGTGTGTCCCAACCATCTCAACTGATGAAGTTTCACTACTTCATCAATCGATTTTCCATCCTTACCTACTACCCGTTTCCTAACAATTGCATTACTTACCCGGTGGTCCCAGAATATACGAGCTATGCTTCGAAGACACCTATGGTCGATCACTAGCAGCCTACGAATATCCTCTACTCTTAACGGCCATGTTTCACTGCCATAAAGTAACCAGTACCCAGTAAGAACCAATTAGATCAACTTCTTTTGGCATACCCCATATGCAAGCTAAAGACGAGGAACATGAGCTTTGACAAAATTCACCAAACTTGCCCCAAGAGGGCGAAGACGAAGTCTTAGCAGTTGATGAGTCAAATAAAGTAGAAGGGTACGGCGAATTAGAAGAGAATTTCAGATATTTTTAATTTTCGCCAAAGGATTCCACACTGACCATTTTCTACTGTGCTTTGGCAATCATTATATGTTGCATTTTAACGCCGACCTAGAACTTAAAGGCAGTTTGAAAAGGTTGAGATGAATCACTAGTTAAGTCACTTTTCTTTCAAACACTTGTGTTTGAGTCTACTTAGTTTACTCCAGTTTGTTGGGCTACTTAACATTAATGACACCAACAAAACTGAAACTCAAGGCTAAGTACATAAACCTGCAATTGGCTATGAATGATGCCAGAAATAGGAACGATTTACATGATATTAGTAGGGCCTTTACATAATTTTGCCGATCACGTCTAAACTGCGTCTTAGGAAGTGACCGATAGGATTTTCCATCAGGAAATGACTGTTCTTTTAATAATTGATCAACATGTAAAAATAATAAACATAACAGAAACTTGTCAGTCACAACAAAAATTAATTGTTTGTTGACGGAATTCCGTTATTGTTAGACGCATTCTCATAAAAAACCAAGTTGGTCAACACCAATATTTTCAGGGACATTTCCTAATATATTTTTTGTATTCCATAAGTCAAACAGTCTATTCGTAGTATTTGGGAGGATATTATCAATACGGGAATTATAATTATCTCAGTGTAGTCGACTTGACTGATAAGCAAGAAGATACTGAAACTACGATAGAGCTTAGTAGGATTGGGGCTCATACAAAGATACAAAGGAGAATGCAGGGGATGTACAACCACAAGGTAACTCACGTTTATCCATAACGGGAACGGTATAAAAGTCAAGTCTTTTCAAAGTCACCCGCCGTTCTGTTTTGACGACCTTGAACGGCCTAACAAGAGGTGGTCATTCCAGTTTCAGTTTGGAAAGGACAGGAGGCTTGATGGCCTGTGTTAGTCCTGGCAACGATGGTCTCTCAGCTTATCCAACTTTCTTTTGAAGAAGTCGACGGATGGAGCCTCAACCACGTGCTGAGGTAATGAATTCCACTCGTTGATGATTCGATGGGAAAGTCGGTAGTCAGCTGACAAGTAATTCGTTCTGGGCTTGTGAACTTTTCTGGAGTGTCCTCGTAGATTTTCTGTTTTGGAAGACAAGAAAAATGAGGGCATATCAGGTGTAAATTTGTCATTAAGCAATTTGAAAACTATAATCAAGTCACCTCTGATTCTTCTATATGACAGCGGGAATAGGTTTAGCTTGGTCAGTCTAGTACCATACGGGAGCTTCGCTATTCCGGGAATCAGCCTAGTTGCTGTTCTCTGAACCCTTTCCAAGAGTTCACTGTCTTTTTTTAGGCAGGGGTTAGCTGCTTGTAAACAGTACTCAAGTTTAGGGCGTACGAACACTGTATACAAAGTCAAAAACGTTTTAGCGTCAAGATGCCTAAAAGCTCTGCGTATGGACCATAAAGTCCTAAAACCTTTGGCGGCTATTGCACGGCAGTGTGCAGTAGTCTTTAAGTCTTGACTGACGATGACGCCTAAGTCGTTGTGTGCCTGAACAATAGGTAACTCAGTGTTATTCATCGTGTATGTATCTGTACCCTGATGGCCAATATGCATCACAATACACTTGGAAGTGTTTATCGGCAATTGCCAGGTTTGGGACCATTCAGATAATCTCTCCAGGTCATTTTGAAGTTCTAAGCTATCGCCCTTGCTTTGTATCGCTCTCCATATCTTGACACCATCAGCATAGAGTAAGACCGATGACGATAGTAGACGAGGGAGATCATTTACGTACAGGAGGAATAACACTGGCCCCAAAACTGTACCCTGGGGGACTCCACTAAGCACAGTTTCCCAGCTAGACAACTTGGAGTTCACCCTTACTCTTTGTTGACGCCCAACTAGGAAGTCTTTTATCCACATCAATAGATTGCCTCCAATCCCGACATTCCTTAGCTTATATAACAGCCGGTTATGCGGAACTTTGTCGAAAGCTTTGCTGAAATCGATGTAAGCTACGTCTATAGGTAATTTTTGGTCCTTAAGAGCGCACCAGCTTTCACGAGCGACTAATAAGTTTGTGAGACAAGAGTAACCTGTTCTAAAACCATGCTGCTTTTCGGAGAGGATCCGGTTTTCATCGAGATACTTTAACAGTTCCTTCCGAATAATCTTTTCTAAGATTTTAACAACCACACTAGTTAGGCTAATTGGTCGGTAATTCTCAGGCTTATGTTTTGTACCTGTTTTGAAGACTTTACTTACTATGGCGTTCTTCCAGTCTTTTGGTAGACGACCCTGGGTTACGGATAGATTAAAACATACACTTAAAGGGTTCGCAACAAAGTTAGCTAATTCCTTTAGTAACCTAGGATGCAGTTCATCGGGTCCCGTGGATTTACCTATGTCAAGCTTAACTAGCAGACCAAAGACATCGAGTTCTTTAATGGTTGCGCTGTCCAGTGCTTGTGTGGGTGGATTTTCATGGACTGGTGAGAAGGGTATTTCTATGGTGTATACATCGCTAAAGTATTTAGAGAATAATTGAGCTTTGCCAAAGTCATCCTCCACTAGTGATGTGGCAGTACTGTCTCCCCATAGTGAAGGAACATTTCTTCTTCTTTTTGTCCTTTGGTTTATATACGAATACAAGCGTTTTGGGCATTCTATGGATTCCCTAACGATTTTCTCTTCGTACAGCTTTCTGGCCTTACGGAGGGTCGAGGCACAGGTATTTCGAGCCTTTTGATACTGAGATTTTGCCTCGTCAGTCCCCGCTAACCTAAATCTGTCCCACATTTTCCTTCTTTTACGGAGAAGGATGTGAACCTCCCTACTGAACCACGGTGGGGAGTTTCTCGGTCTCTTAGGTGTAGTCCAAGGGATGTGGGGGGTGGTAACTTTTAAGTATAAATTCCGGAATACATCCCAAGCCGTTTCGATTGATGACTCTGGGTCTAATTTCCAATCTACTAATGATGCTGATTTCATGATGTCTGGTATGTTTGCTTTCCAGACGTTAGGTCTGGATTGAGCTGAAGCGTACTCGTGATCGACAGTTATATGGAAGTCAAAGCTTAAAACTGCATGATCACTTTTGCCTAGGGGTGGCATGTAATCCAGGTTTGCAACATCATCCTCATAATGAGTCAATATAAGATCTAGTAAGGATGATGCAGAACCCGGGTCGTACCTAGTTGCCTCCTTCATGTGTTGCACTAGGGCACATGTGATTACCGCATCAACTAGTTCCTGTTCGAAGGAGTTTGCTGACGATTCAGTCCGCAGATTTCCCCAGTCCACCATGAGTGCATTAAAGTCCCCTAGGATTAGACATCGGTCACTTCGTGATAAAGTGTTGAGACTGCTTAGCAGGACCTCGTTTGACTCACAGCTTGGACTGCGATAGATCAAACTAAGTAGCAACTCTTGTCCCCTGCATTTCAGGTGGCAGCAAACTAATTCGTACGTCCCACTCTCATGGGATACACTGTCGATAATGGTGAATGGAATAGCATTCCCAATGAATAGAGCTACTCCCCCTCCTTTACGCGTTTGTATTCTTACCAATGTAAAACCCTCGAAATCAAGTTCCCTACTATCTATAGACGGCGTCAGCCATGTTACTGTGACTGCGATTATGTCTGGCCTAGTTGAGTCAATTGTACACCTAGTTCCGGTAGCTTATTTAGTAAGCTCCGGGCGTTGGTATAACAGATCCGAAGCCTATTTAGGTGGCCTCGTGCTTTACCCAGAGTGGCTTCGGCATCATCCTCTGTCGGAGCCTCACAACCCGAAAATTTACAATTTTCAGGTCTTTTTCGCCAGCGTCTAATCTGAGCTGTAGTTCCTTTTCGGCTTCCCGTCTTTTAACACGGTCCGCCAACGGTAAGTCCTTACGGAGAAAAACTCCTGAACCCTTTAATTTGTGTCCATTTTCTAAGATTAAGTCGCGTTCGTTTGAGGATTTGAAAACGACTTTGAGTAGTCTAGACTGATTTGGTTTCAGATGCGCTAGATTTCCTAGTCTATACACCTTTAGCAAGGTGACTCCGGGGATGTTTTTGGGTATAACTTGGCTGAGTAGTTGTTTTATCAACACAATGTCATGCTCAAAACGAGCTTTCGGTTCTAAGTTGTCACTCTCCTTGACTCTATGGAGAATGACTGATCTGTCGCTGTGATCAGACCTCGGCTTGTCGACCCTTTTGGTGGGGGTATGATTTCCTTTTACGTCATTTTGGCGTTTTTTCTTACGACCCGTACCCAATCGCCAACGTTCTTTGGAGTGGTAACCACATTCGCGTCAGGCGTACTGTGGGATTCCGGAAGAGTCAGGACGACTTGGGAGATTGGGTCATCTTTCGCGCTGGAAACCGGTCGAGCCTTGCGGTTTCGGCTTCCGGAAGTTCCCTTCTGGGTACCATTTTTGATACGAGGGACAGAAGAGACTTTTTTGCGCGAGTTTCTGGTTGTAACAGTTCTCTTTGGAGGATGTTATTCCTCCTTAGTAGAGTGTGGGTCGGCAGTTTTTGGACTCACTTGGGTCTGTCTTGTGTCAATCTGCGTGTCGACAGATTGAGTTCTGACTGATGCACCCCGACCGCGCTTGCCGAGACACTTTTTTGCGGCATTTACTATTGAGATGGCCTCGGTTAACAGGCTATTTGCATCCAAACAGCACTGTTGACATAGCCATACGCACCTATTTTTACTGAACCGCTTGAAAGCTGCAGGTGTTAGATTCGTGCAAACATCGTGGTACCAACCTTTGCGCTCATCGCACTGCATGCCGCTATCAACAGGATATCGACATCCTGGGCGGTGGCAAATGCTTTTGTTGCATCTTCCAGTCATTCTAGGATGCGAAAGTGAGTGTTGACTATAAGTAGAAAAAAAACTATAAACAGTTAGGACCAAAGTATTAACAGACACAATGGAAAAAAAGGTACTCTGGAGTACCGACGATAAAACTATTTAGGATACCAAAGATGATACTCTAATAGAATACTTTAAGTGAAAGAAATTCAATCAAAGTATAAAAACAGTAGTCATGATACGTTAATAACGATCAAAACAATAGAATTTACTCAACGAGGAAAAATACCACTGTCCTTTTTAAATAGCGCGCGAACTTTTTGCATTGCTGTGGGTCTGTTGGGTGTCCGTTGGGTTGCACAAATATCCTGCTTTTCTAATATAAAAGTGGTCTTTTGCTGCAGCGAAACCACAAAATCATTGCGAAGAATATCGACTTAGCTCTCTCCGTCTTGTGCACACGTTGGATTGTTGTTGCTCCGTAACTTCCCACTCTCCCCACTTTCGGTAAAAATTTTTGCAAAAAGCGTCCTGTTCTGTTTTTCTGGAAACAAAAAAAATTGCGGGCAGATGTAACCAGGACTGTCGATAAATTTTGACATGCTCTTACAAGTGAGCTCGATCAATTGCGAAATATAAACCATATAGTTCATCACAATCTTAGACACTGCAGTCGATGAAAAATAGATAACACTCACAACTCCCATAATAACAACAATCTCACTACCTAGACTAAGCCAATAGTATGTACAGACTCAACGAAGCCAATTTTTACTTGAGAATCATCGACAAGAGGGTAAGACTGTAGTTTTTCTAACGCTTGTCTACAATTATGTATACTAACAAGATTTATAATGCAAAACAACTGTACAGTTGTTATATTTATATTTACATAATTCATTAGATCAATAAACGTGAGAGTAGTTATCGTCAACTAGTAAATTGTTTCTCTGCATAATATTTCATATTCAGAAATTCACCGGCATAAACTCGAATATTAGAAAGGTTTGAGACTATCAGTTAAATGACAGAAGCCATAGATTACATATCAGGAAACCTATGGGGACCTTCTCAGCTTCATGCAATTCTGAAAAACAACAAATCAATCATTAAACAAACTATTAAATTTCGTCATCAATATCAAATTCAATAAGTAAGTGAAATGGCAGCTGGCGGGATGTACCTATGAGTGTCTTACTAGTTGTAAACAATGCTCTTCATTTTCTAACTCTCCCAGAATTTCATCTAGTTTTCTGGTGTTGAAAAACAAACTGAATGCACCAAATAAACTGATTCAAAAACTTCAATTAGTAATATGAAATGTGAGAAAAATCCGATCACAACGTTCATAACACTATTAACAGTTCACCAGTTACATACGATAATGAAATAACTGATAAGCACTATTTAGATATTACTCTTCAACATGCATTGAAACTATGTTTATGATTCAGTCTGTGATTTTGGATACTGTTAACAGAAATTCACTTTATATCAGAAGGGGTTTTATGGATAATATGGTAATTTTAATAGTTGAGACCATGAGTCAATTGAAGCTAGACCACCATAAAAAACCTGTAAGCTCTAGACGGTCGTTTCGTCCTATTGTGGGACTCCTCAGCAATGCGCATTCACTATCCCGCCTCACGAGATTCGAACCCAGGATTTATCAATTTTGCGCGCCAGCGCTTAACCACTAGACCTCTGAGCCGGCATCCAATGGTATTAATGTCGACTCAGTGGCCTAGAAATTGATTTGCTAACCGTACAACAGACACACCATGAACTAGTATTAACTACGACATGTTTTATGTACCATGCTTAAAACAAACGTGCATCGCTTTACTTATAAGGAATATTTGACTAATTTATGTGGCACTCTCAGTAATGTTATACTCAATTCCTGTAAATGTTCAGAAAGTGGGCAGATAAGGCTATCAACGTCAATTGTTACTCATATAATTTTATTTCCTTAGATACCTTACATAACAATATGTTAGTTCAGTCGAAAACAATGATACTTATAACGGATAAAACTCGTTACGGCTTTATACTAGCAAGTTATATAATATTCATAAATGGTTTAACGCTCAATTGTTTCAACCTACATTTTATAAACAACTTCCAACATTCATGTTCATCACCACCATAATTAGGGAGGTGAGTTATATGTGAATGATTTTAGAGCTCATTTTGCCTGAAACTCTGATTTCGGTCTACCTTTGACTTGATAAATGAAGAATTTCAATTGCCTGAGTTTGCATTGCTACAAATAACCAAATTAGGCTTACTAAACACTCACCCAAGTTGTGAGCAAGAAATACGTCAGGCTACTAATAGACTGGAATAAACGCTACGTAACAAGCACAAAGATTATGAAAAATGACGTGTGACGGAAAAAATGCTGTTAATAGTTTACAAATAATGACACCCAAATCCTCCACAACATGTAACAATTAAATGCGAACACATGGAATGACTTTTGGACTGTGCTTCCATAACGAATTTAGCCAATGTAAATTATGTCACCAACAATCAAACTTTAATGTCGCAATAAACAATTCTTAATATATTAATTAATATATTAATATATTGCACAACTAAGTATTTGGTTATATGTATCTAATTCTTTTATGACAACACAAAATATTTACACTCTACCTGTTTCAAATTCGACTTCTCAATAGTGTCGTGTCACAGTCCTAACCCAACCAGGACCAACTGTGATTCAAAGGACTATTTCGATTCACTCAAAATATTTTACAGTTCTGTGAACGTATTTTTCGGGTAACCTATCGAAACGGGCGAATGTAATACTTTTATAATTCTATCACTTATCTGAAGAAACAAGTTACTATACATCTTGAGGTCCTGAAGATGGACTATCATAGTTTAATATTAGGTGATACATGTGGCTGAAAAATCTACCGTAGTCCAGGTTACGGAAGTCTCGGAGTAAACCCAAATCTCTTTTGAATGAATAGTGATGTGTGAGCGAGAATGACAATGATTGGTTGTTTTGTTGAGTCAGACATTAGATAGGATGACAGGTGTTATATGTGTTATATATATTCCCCTATCCTTATTATGTATGGACTGTTATTGATTGACTGTTCCTTGTGTCGGATTTTGGTGTGGAAATATATTGACATTGTAGTCAGGCTAATCTCGTGTTCTTGATCTGAGTTGTGTTGAAGTCCTGTAGAATAGACACTGGGTGAGAATCTAGTGTAGCTATTCGTCTAAGGTAAATTAACGTCCCACATACGTGTAGAAAGTGAAAGGACTGTCATAAAAAGAAACCCCACTGTTATAACAAGTACCCTACAGTTCATAAAAAATAGACAAAAGGAACTGTGGTAATATTCTGACGCAAATATTTCAAGTGCTCATTATTCCATGAAACATGAGATTATCGTTATTTTCGGAGTACACCAGCAAATGCTCTGTTGCTAAGGCCACAAGGGATAAAGATGAGTCAAAAGTAAGGTGATTTTGAAGTAATTTGAAGTCCATGGTTGAGTTATTTCCAGTTTTTTGGTATGATGAGAACTGGAACCTAATAAGCTGGGGTTCTTTAGATGAATAACGAAACCATTTGTCTGCTTTTATATTGGCTGTTTGTAACCTGTTATGAAGTTCCAGTCAAATGACCTCTGTATCTCAAGTCTTTACTCTTTAGAAGCCTCTGGGTATTAGCTTTTTAGTTTTGATTAATTATGACCCGGACGAACCTATGACGAATAAACGAGTTATTTCATCATGCGCTTATTTTCGCATTTATCCGCATTATTAGATAGGAACTTTCATTCTTGTAAATTTTCGTATCTGAAACTGTTTGCGTGTTTGCAAGATTGTCTAATCTCATTATACCTATAGGCTATATAAATTCATACAACTAATTATGATGAGTAAATCAATCCAAGTGAAACAATGTAGCGCGCATTCATTTCAATTGCCGAACCTTACTTGTTTGGTTTTTTGGTCAAAAATGGTCCAAATTTAATTATCACAAACACCTAATATTTCACATTTCGTTTCTGCATCGGTTTCAACTATCTTAGTTCTAGGGTTTTACTCATTTATTAACCAGAAGTTATACGAAATAATTATGCATGAGATTAATCTTTTCTTGTGACACATTAGGTGATTTCCTCAAGGTGTGCACAATCCACTTTCAGCAGTTCTTCCTCCGCTGGAATCTGGTTTGTTGTCTCCCACGGTAACTTGTTGCTTAGTGTCTGGCCATCGAATCCGAAGTATCTTGCCTGTTACTCCCAATGGAGCATATTCCGCCGACCAGCATTCTCCAACCCACTCTGTCCTCGGCTTCCTTTTCTAGTTCTATCCAGTTCTTGTTCATTCTTCTCATGTCTGTCTCTATTTCTCGGCGTAATGTGTTCTTTGGTCTTCCTCTTCTCCTTTGACCTTCAGGATTCCATGTGAGGGCTTGTCTTGTGACGCAACTAGCTGATTTCCTCAAGGTGTGCACAATCCACTTCCAGCGCTTCTTCCTGATTTCTTCCTCCACTGGATGAAATCTGGTTTGTTGTCTCCCACAGTAACTTGTTGCTGATAGTGTCTGGCCATCGGATCCGAAGTATCTTGCGTAGACAGCTGTTGATGAACACTCGTATCTTCTGGATAATGGCTTTCGTATTTCTCCACGTCTCCGCCCCATACAATACAACTGTCTTGACATTTGTATTGAAAATTCTTACCTTGGTGTTGGTTGACAATTGTTTTGAGCTCCAGATGTTCCTTAGTTGTGAATATGCTGCTCTTGCTTTGCCGATCCGCGTCCTCACATCTGCATCATATCCACTGTGTTCATCAATGATGCTGCCAGATATGTAAAGGTTTTCACATCCTCCAAAGCTTCTCTGTCAAGTGTAATTCAATCGTTGCATGCTGTGTTGTATCGAAGAGTCTTGCTTTTCTCTTTGTTTATATTGAGACCTACTGCTGCTGAGGCTGCTGCTACACTGGTCGTTTTCTCCTGCATTTGTTGTTGCATGTGTGATAGAAGAGCCAGATCATCCGCGAAGTCTAAATCGTCAAGCTGCATACTGCCTATCCACTGTATTCCGTGCTTTCCTCCAGATGTTGACGTCTTCATGATCCAGTCGACCATCAGGAGAAATAGAAAAGGTGAGAGTAAGCGACCTTGCATAACACCGGTCTTTACTTCAAACGAGTCCGTGAGTTGTCCTCCGTGGACGATTTGGCAGTTTAGTCCATCATAAAAGTTCCGTATGATATTGATTATCTTCTCAGGCACGCCTTAATGTCGAAGAAGCCTCCATAGTGTCGCCCTGTTCACGCTATCAAATGCCTTCTCGTAGTCGAGGAAGTTGATGTAGAGTGATGAATTCTATTTGATTGATTGTTCCACAATGATACGTAGCGTTGCGACTTGGTCTGTACACGATCTATCCTTACGAAATCCAGCTTGTTGATCTCGAAGTTGGTCGTCCACAGAATCCTTCATCCTGTTTAACAATACTCTGTTGAAGACGTTTCCTGGTATTGAGAGGAGAGTGATGCCCCTGTAGTTGTCGCACTTGCTGAGATCGCCTTTCTTTGGTATCTTGATCAGAAGTCCTTTTTTCCAGTCTGTTGGTACTTGTTCTACATCCCAAATCTTACTGAAGAGGATGTGGATTATCTTGGCAGTTGCTGCTACATTTGTTTTCAGTGCCTCTGCCGGGATGTTGTCTGGTCCCGCTGCTTTGCCGCTCTTGTTTTGTCTAATGGCCATGCTGATCCCTTCAATTGTTGGTGGGCCAATATCGATTGGTAGGTCCATGGGTGCTGCTTCGATGTTGAGTGGGTTCAGTGGAGCTGGTCGATTGAAGAGTTCTTTGAAGTGTTCTACCCACCTGTTTCGTTGTTTCCAATGTCGGTGATTACTTTGCCTTCCTTGATTTTCACTGGTTGTTCAGGTTCACGGTAATTTCCAGCGAGTTTCTTTGTCGTGTCATACGGTTGTCTCATGTTTCCCTCTCTTGCAGCCTTTTCCGCTGTCATTGCTAAATCTTCAACATATTTACGTTTGTCGGTTCTGATGCTCCTCTTCACTTGCTTGTTTGCCTCTGTGTATTCGGCTTGTGCCTTGGCTTTTTCCGCTCTGGTTCGGCTGATATTGATTGCTGCCTTCTTGTTCCTCCTTGCTTCAATCTTATCCAGTGTGCCAACAGTGATCCATTCCTTGTGATAGTGCTTCTTTTGGCCCAGAACCTCTTGACATGTTGAAACGATTGCCTCCTTGATACCTTTCCAGTTGCTCTCCATTGTAGTCCCCTCTCCATTGAGTAGGTCATGAAAGGCCTCGAACCTGTTGCTGAGGGCTATGTTGAATTTGTTGAGTTTGTCAGCATCTCGAAGAAAGGCCGTATTAAACTTTTGTGATGTTGTCCACCCTGTTATTCAGTGCTTCTTAAGTTTTAATTTCATTTTGCCGACCAGCAAATGATGATCGGATGCTATATCAGCTCCTCTTCTGGTTCTCACATCCTCCATCGTCCTCCTGAACTTTTGTTGATGCAGATATGGTCGATTTGATTCTGTGTAATGTGATCCGGTGAAATCCAAGTGGCTTTGTGTATGTTTTTGTGTGAGAATATGGTGCCACCTATGACCAGTTTATTGAAGGCACATAGGTTTGCAAATCTCTCACCATTTTCGTTCCTTCCTCCCAGTCCATGTTGTCCCATGACGTCTTCATATCCAGTGTTGTCCATTCCAACCTTAGCATTGAGATCTCCCATCAGAATTGTCAGGTCCTTGGTTGGGCACTTCTCGACGATCGAATGCAATCTGTCGTAGAATTGGTCTTTAGCGTCTTCATCGTAGTCATTGGTAGGCGCATAGCATTGGATGACGTTCATTTTAATGCCCTCTCTCTTTGTTCTGAAGGAGGCTTTGATGATCCTTGGTCCATGAGATTCCCATCCTATAAGTGCATTTTGTGCTTTTCTGGACAGCATCAATGCCACTCCTTGTGTATGTGGAGCATTTTCTTCTTCATGACCGGAGTATAAAAGAAGTTCCTTGAAGACTGTCGTTGTTGTCCAACCTGCGTCCAATGTGTTTCGCTGATTCCAAGAACCTCCAGGTTGTATTTTCTCATTTCTGCTGCAATTTGGAAAACTCTTCCAGTCTCCCACATTGTTCGGACATTCCATGTACCTATAAAAATCGTTGCCCTGGTTGTAAGAAGGTGCATCGACCTCATGACTTCCGAAGGAACTCGGCTTTCATCATGAGACGTCATGATTATTCCTTCTACTCCCAGGGCAGAGTTTGAAAGGTTTGAATGATTTTTTCTGGTTAGCGTTTTTTAGCGAGTTGATTTTCTACGGGATGGGGTCGCTAACCCCGTGCCCAACACTCCTCCTTTACCCGGGCTTGGGACCGGCAGTAACCTGAAGAGGAGCTACAGGCAGACTGTTGGTAAGGCTTCTATGCAATGTTTTTATTGACTATATAGTAAAGTGTAGGTTACGAATCAGAGTATAGGCATTAGGAAGGGTATAGTGTAGGATATTTGTTTACCATAGTAGGCGGAAAAGTGGAGATTTATATTAGTTACAGATAGGGTAAGATAACCGCCAGAAGGCGGTTTCGGAAGCGAGTCTGAGTTGGTGCTGGTTCCACCGTGCCTTCGGGGCCGGTGCCCGTCATTGTCGAGCTCCCTGCTCATACAAGGCGGGAAACTCCTGAGCCGGTGAGCAAATACGGCCGTACTCACCGGCCCTTCACCTCCGTTTGACCGTTTATTTTACGTGCACGATTATCGCACTAACGCTAGGTACCTCGTGGATACAGGTACCCAAGTTTGTGTCGTACCTATCAGTAACAGTAAGTCTCAAGCTACGATGCTTCGACTACGCGCTGCGGATGACTCAGTCATTCCCAACTATGGTACACGACAACTTACGGTCAATCTGAGCAAACAGCCTTACGAAGCTTCTTTTCACGTGATTTCCCGTCACGAAAAGACCTTCAAGGTTGGTCGACATGGCCGTGTCAAAGTAGTCAGCATTGATCGTCTCATGCCAGCACACGTCGATGACAGTGCCCTACCTGATAAGCCGAGACCCAATGCTAAACCCATCAAGGCTTCTAGCGGGATCTCTACATCTACTTCGGATCCCACGCTAGATGCACCTGAGACCTCATTCTCACGTCCCAGTCAACAGCACGTGTCATCTGCCCCGTCTATGGACGAGACTATTGTCTCACGTCCAGACCAGCAGACCACACCGCCCTTGACTGCGGATGAGATTGTAGGCTCACGAGGTTCGAACGAGACTACCGTCTCACGTTCCGGTCGCCGAGTACGCTTACCCGTACGCTTTCGCGACTAACCTCATAACCAGCACCGGATACAGTATAGGACCTTAACCCTATACTACACGAATGCTACACTCTTCTCTTTTTCTCTCATTTTTTTTGTTTGCCCCGAGCCTACGCCTCCGACCATCGCTGTTACGGTATCGTCGACTTCAGTAAACTTTGGCGAAAGCTGGCCTGATCACCCACGCTCTAGTCAACGCACTCAGTCGACCTCTCTGGCTCCAAATACGTATGGCATACATTTGGTCCCGAACATGGTTATCCTGGTCGCATCTGGTTCCTTGGCTCAATCTGGTTTCGTCCTACGTCTGCAGCGTTTCTGGTCCGAATCCCTACGAACGCAACCTTCAGATTCTGGATACAAACCACTCTGGTGTAGCATGCTAATTCAAGCAATCAATACAGTACATTCCTTCTGGTACCGTTCTACGTCAAAGACTTTTGGTGGCAACTCGAGGATCAACGATCACTTCCTGTTCTGCCAACGCCTTCGTCCTACAACTACAAGTTTCGTGATCAGTCCCACGAACGAAACCGCTACGTATCGAAAGTGTAAAGCCTTTCTAGCGGGGTGCTAATGTAGTGACCGGCCAGTCTCGATAAGAACACGATTGGAATAACGGCAACAATTATTATTATTGTAACCAATTGTACCAGAGATTGTTTTACTGTATTTGTTTAACTGTATCAGTTTCAATTCTTGTTTCGCTCTCCGCCTTGTTTGGTTCGAACTTGCTCACGCGCTGCCTGTTCGCCTGTACCCTTTGGCACGTCTCGGTATTATTTCGATACCACGAGATCGCCAATAAATACAATTGATCTGGATTAATAAAGTCTTCCGATTTACGAGCTATCAAAGTAACCAAGTCGTTCATTGGGCGCGTAAACGAATTGTAGTGGTGATCATAGTCCGTCTTCGACTCGACATCCACTACAAGATTATGAAAATTTATGTCGTTTCTATTAAATGGTAGGTAGACTACGACTCATACCCGGTAGCTTTTCAGTCTCCTCATATACTTATCTATCGTATGCAATCTCAGTACTGCCCCCCTTCAATGTTGATTGAGAATGATGACTAACCTAAAGTGAAACATAATAAAGCAAATTTTTTATTCATTTACCTTCAAAAGTAAAGTACAGCATATATTATTCTGATCACGTCGACCGTTCTGATATCAAAAAGATCACTATATCATTAGTGAAGGAGGGGGTAATATGGTTTACAGTATTGAATTTTTCAACCACTTACCATTAATTTGTGATGACCTTGGGAACTGTTTAAAGCAAATGTTCACCGCTTGGCAAAATAACATGAGGACGGTCATATGTATTCTTGTTTTTCCTCGTAGTTTTGACTTTTATGCTTGATATAGTTTCGTGTTATATTTATTCTTCGAACAAGGTGGTTCTTTTCCAGTTGATTGGTAAGAAGATTAAACAATAAATAGATATCCACCACTCCAGTAGATTTTAAGCTGTCACTTAATGTAACACTTGATCAAAATTATTTCCTTCATCTCGACCAGGTAATTTACCTACCTACTGTCATTGACTTCATAGACTAATCCAACGTTTTAGTTTGGTTAAGTAATAGCTTTCTTGCCATCTAGTATTATGCAAACTAGCATTCCTATTCTGTATTATACATGTGTCAGTCAGTTCAATAGATGGAAATGTGCAGCCTCGTCAACCGGTTCGGCATCTTTTCTTAGAACCTCACGTTTAACCGCAGCATAATTTACTGAATTATTTCACCATATCCGAGAAAGTATTAAAATGCGTCTCCTACCTTCAAAGGGTATGTTTTACAGTCAAGTTAAAAATGATTAAATTGCTGCTCTCCTCCCCTTTGATGTCCAAACAAGTGTCTCCTACGTCACAGGTGTTGGCAGAAACCAGACAGGGTTTTTCTATCCGTGCTACAATTATAACATTTTCCAACCTACTGGGCTTAATGAAACTTCCAAGTTCAGTAAAACTGTCAGTGGATTTCTTAAGTGCGATTCTTCCAGACAGGTATATCATGCGCATAGTATATAAGCAAATGAGTGAATCAATCACGAAAACGTCAAACCTGTGAAGTGTTAACTCCAAAAATCTTTGTAAGAAAATCAAATAAAAGTGGGAGAAGTGTGCAGCACTGACTAGTACTACTTATCGCAGCCAATTTAAATGATACTTCACTACAACCTTTAAGTCTGTCAGCTATTTTTGATTAAACGGATTTACGTATGTTGATGTACTCCAAAATGATCTTTCAATTACAGACTTAATCATAAAGCCTGTCGATCAATTGAGTCAAATACTTGCACGTCGCCAATTAATACATTCATGCACTAAGTTACCATTTTGCAACTCCAACTTTAATACGTTAAACGAGACTACCTTAGTTATTCTTTTCCCGTTGGCTAGCTAGTGCGAAAAGTCCAGTTTTTGTATAGAAGTTTTGTTGATCGAGACTCCGGAAGAATTGGCTTCTTATGGAATAAAATGTTATGCTTTTGTAAGGATTGGTAGCATAAAATAACTGTCGGAGGATGTTAGTTTATTAGTCACCAACTTGATTAATCAAAACATAAATATTGGGACTGATTCTTAAGTATGGTGTCACTTACACGGAGTGATGTCGGATCCTTCTACTGCAACACTAATAAGCAGGATGGCCGTCTGTAAGTGAACTAGACGAATGCTACCTTTACCACCAAACGAAACGTCCGTATTTCAGTTTCGGAATCACAAGTACAGTTAAGAATCGGTATGTTTGTGTTCTAGAATGCCATCAGGTGAAGTTATTATCTTTACACCGACCCTATTGTCCGAAACTTTTCGGACTTTTTGTTTATGAGCTCCAGTTGAACGTCGTTTGATTATATAGGTTAATTTCTTTCTAGTTGTCACGAATAAATTTTATTCTCATGTACTGGGAGAGCCGTGATCAAGACCAATAAATTGTGACTGCTTCTAGCTCCTGGACTGTATTCAAAAATTAGTAATTTTTAATCATATCAAACTAATATCTACAAAATCTTTTGTAGTTAACCTTACTATTTACACTACCTCTTCGCTCTCCCCTGACTCAAGTTCGTTGCGTTTTTTCCAATCTTGATAGTAGTCGAGGTATTAAGTTAATTTCCTTTCAAGATTGTTATACTATGGGCGGTCGAACTGTCTCTCATAACATCCTGCCCGTCATCCCAATCATCTGCTTTAGAATTAAATCATAATAATAATAATAATAATAATATATTTCTGCATTAGCAGATACACGCCATTTTTACAGGCATGATTTACAATTTACAACATATACTGGTTCACAGTATGCATCCCAAGCAAGCTTGTTTAGTAATTATAATCTATAAAAGTTGATAGCAGTTCATTCGTTCACATATAATGTGTTTTCATAAGAATAGTTTCCAAAGGGGCATAGCGTCCACGTTATATACCAGATCCAATCTCGACAAAAAATGTAATAGGGTTTCGGTAGTTCTAAATATTTATGTAATGCAGCTTTTTAAGTTTATTTTTGTTATAAAGTAGGCTTATGGAGCGCCTGGTTCGAGCTATGACCTTGGGAAAGCGCGTTCGTCAAGCTTGTTCCAGATGTCAGAAGTCACATAGCTTCACCCTCAGAGCAAGATTGTGGAGAAAAAAAAAGGGAAACCGAGGAGCAGCAAGGCATTTGGATATGAGCGATAATCAATGCTCAACATTTATTAGTGGAACAGGAAGATGTATGAAAAATTATTAGATTAAATTGATGCTAGCTCATGTTGCAAGAGTAAACTGCGATTAGGGGCTCCAGAGAAGAGAAGGCAGTAACAAAGAACAATGAGTTGTGATATTTATCAAGGTGGAGTAGGTTCCAATGAAGGAGGGAAGTCAAGGTTGGAATGAGGAAGAACTGAGAGTGCATATAGAGAGTAGTGTTAAATAAAATAGCAACCATATCCTTTACAGTCAGTTTTTTTTCTTTTCTCATCCGATGCCTGCCACACAGTGTTCATGTAAAAGTCCGAGTTAGCATGTTAAAGGTTGTCTTAGTAGAATAGTTAATCCAGCACAAAAATTAGAAACATGAGTCTTAATGGTGAGTGTAGGTAAACAATCTCAATATCACAGATCTATTGACTTGTTTTCATCCATAAAGAGCCTGATACAAACAAAATGTTCTGCCCCACAAACACGGGTGGATTGAAATCATCGCCCTCACCATCAGTGCTTGCTGGTGTAGTGCCGCGATTCGTTAACCGTTTACTTCGATAACCGTTATAATTCTAAACTTAACGGTGCGTAAAATCAGAAGACAAAGGATAGCAGCAACTACAGTTTATTGTCGAATGACTCAGGTTCGGAAGCTAACAACACCTGAGCGAATATGAACGAGCGAGTGAACAGGCAAACAAGCGAAGGAAACGAACGAGGAGCAAGCGAGCGAGCGAGCAAATAGCAAGCAATTACATAGGCAATTTATAGTCAAATTTAATAAGGGCACAGCAAAGCAAAACAAAGGCTGATAATAATATTTGCGTGCGTACATATATGGGTAGGAGTATGAGTCATCGAATGATATTTAAGCAGTCAACATTTCGGCTAGAGTGTCATGTGCTCTAGTGTTATTGCAGTGCAAAGAATATGCAAATTGTTACTATCCAAATAACGATGTCTGTTAAGTAAGTTATAAAAAGGGCTTAACCAAAATTGGCTATAATCGAAATTGATTGTAGGATGGTTGCTATATTACTCCCCCCTGCAAACAAAGATATATGAAAAAATGTCTGTGTTTGCATAATGTACAGGAAATTGGATAGCGTAGTTACAATCATTTGAAGATATGGGCCTGTATAAAATTAGAATGAAGTTAGTGTGTATTTAGTTCGTGCCCGTCCGTTAGGCTATACAAAATAGCTGTAAGAAATAGAAGGGATATGGTATCGCTTCGAAAAAAAACTACACGTATGAGCATAAGGGTGTACATAAGCTGTGCCAAGTTTAATAGCGAATAGCATGAACTTAATAATCCATATGTATACAATGAAGAGGAAGAATTATAATTAATATTCAAAGTAGCAGAAAATTATCAGTAAAAGATTGTAGCGACATAACGTTGCGGCCATCTTACTCTGCGACCAGATTTTGTCGTTATCGGAGTCTCCTCATTTTGGTGCGTTGGCGTCGTTGACTCCTGAGATTCGTGTTTCGTCGGTGTGATCGTCTTCGAGAGGCTTGTGCTTGTCGATTGAAAATCGCTATCGATGAAAGCTGGCTTCACACGATCGATACTGATTACGTCTGTCTTCCCAGCTTTTTCTACCGTGACTGTCTTATCTGTCTTCGTAATCACTTTAAATGGACCTTCATAGTTCGGCTGCAGAGGTGGTTGTACGTTGTCTCTTCTGATAAATACGTGCGTGCTATTATGTAGTTGCTGAGGTACGAATACTCGACGTTGTTGTAGTCTGGGAAGTGCTATTTTTAAATCGTTCATGTGTTTCTTCAGGCGTTGGACGTAGTTGGCTACATCAGTCGGAACACTTTTACCTGAAGCGAAAAATTCTCCGGGTAAACGTAAAGTAGTTCCATATACCAACTCGGCTGGACAACATCCCATATCCTGTTTAATTATTGTTCTTAAACCTAACATGACTAAAGGAAGCTTATTAGCCCAATCGTTATTGACAATGACAGATGTAAGGGATGCTTTCAACTGCCTATGTAGGCGCTCAACCATTCCGTTTGCCATTGGATGGTAGGATGTCGTTCGTATACGTTTAATTCCGAGGAGTTCTGTAAGCTGCTGGAAGAGTCGACTTTCGAATTGAGCTCCTCTATCGGTCGTGATAATTGCCGGTATACCATAGTGAGAAATCCAATTCTCGATTAGGGCTTTTGCTACAGGTTCGGCTGAGGTGTCTTTGATTGGCACCGCTACAGGCCATCGGGTAAATCTATCGATGCATGTAAAAATATAGTTGTACCCGTTCGAAACTGGCAGTGGTCCCACAATATCGATGTGTATATGTTCGAATCGAGTGTCTGGCTGTGAAAACGAACCCATTGGCGAACTAGTATGACGATGTACTTTGGCTTTTTGACATTTCATGCATGCTTGCGTCCAATTTCGTATATCGCGATTCATTTTCGTCCATACGAAACGCTCACTGATTAATTTCATCGTGGCTTTTATTCCCGGGTGCGATAGGTTATGGATACTTTCGAATACTTTCCGTCGCAATGGTTTAGGAATGAATGGGCGAGGTCGGCCAGTTGACATGTCACATATTACTTTCGCGTTGCCGAACTGAATATCTTCGAATAATAATGACGTCGTGTCATCGAATCTTAGCTTGTTTAGTTCGATGTCTATCTCTTGTAACTTCGCGAGACCGTGATAATCAATTCCATTTGTAATAATCGCGTTTATCGTTGTTCTGGACAACGCATCTGCCACTTCGTTATTATTACTTTCAATATACTGTATGCTAGAAGTAAATTGGGAAATAAATTCTAATTGTCGAATTTCCCTCGGCGAATAGTTATCCTGCTTGGCGTTTAATGCTTTCGTGAGGGGTTTATGGTCTGTATACACTGTAAAAATGGTACCCTCTATCATGTGTCGGAAATGTTTGATTGCCAAGTAAATCGCTAATAGTTCTCTTCCGAACGTACTGTACCTCGTTTGTGTAGGGTTTAATCTCTTCGAGAAAAATGAAATCGGTTCCCATGTACCGTTTACTAACTGCTGCAGTACAGCTCCTACTGCTATGTTCGATGCGTCCGTTATGATGGCTAGTGGCGCTTCGCTCTTTCGTCGAACTAATATCATTTTCTCATGAAGTGCTCGCTTAGCGTTCTCAAAAGCCTGTATAGCCTCTGTCGATAGATGGAATGTTCGGGTATTTCCTCGCAAAGCGTCCGTTAATGGCTGTAGTATTGCTGCGCAGTTTGGAATAAATCGCCTATAATGGTTTATTAGTCCCAAGAATCGTCGTAACTTTTTTTGTGACTCGGGCAACGGATAATTACGAATAGCAGCAACTTCTGCTGGAACTGGCATGATACCTCGAGAATTTATCATACGACCTAGGAATTGCAATGATTTCTTTCCAAATTCACATTTCTCCACGTTAATAGTGACACCATGTTCTTGAAGTCTCGTGAATAACTGTCGTAGATGTTGTAGGTGTTCTTCGACGGTAGCGCTGGCTACTAATATATCGTCGATATATGCGTATACCCCTGTCAAACCTCTAACAACCTGATCAATAAATCGCTGCATTAGTTAGTCCAAATGGCATTCGTAAAAACTCAAATAAACCAAATGGAGTGATTACGGCCGTTTTCGGTATGTCTTCTGGGGCCACTGGAATGTGGTAGTACGCCCGAACAAGATCAATTTTCGAAAAAATCGTAGCACCTTCCATTTCGGTAGTGATGTCGTGAATATGTGGCACTGGGTATCTATCTGCTATCGTTTGCTTGTTAAGGGCTCTATAATCTCCACATGGTCTAATTTCTCCATTCTTTTTGGGAACCATATGTAACGGAGATGCCCAGGGACTATTAGATGGCCTTATGATACCAAGTTTCATTAGTTTTTCGAATTCTCGTTTCGCAATGTTTAACCTTTTTGGGTCCAACCTTCGCGCTCTTACTCTAGTCGGTGGACCTTTCGTGACGATATGGTGCTGTACTGTATGTTTAAGATCTTTGTTGTCGTATGATGACCTCGTTAAATCGGCGAACTTATTTAGAAGTGACTTATATTGCTCGTTCCTATCTTTCGACACTACTAAATTCATAGATACATGATCGGTGGTCACTCCTCTTATGACTACTGAGCGTTCTCCATTCACTAGTTGGTTTCGTCGAGAATCCACTAATAGGTCAAAATTCTTTAAGAAATCGATACCAATTATGGGTACGGAAACATCAGCGATTACAAATTCCCAGCGAAGAGAAATATTACGGCCGAAATTCAAGGTTAGTTTTCGCTTGCCATATGTCTTTATATCGGATCTATTCGCTGCTTTAAGAGTTAGCGCAGTATCGATATTTTGTTTTTCGTTGCTCAATGGAGGGACGACGCTTATCTCTGCTCCCGTGTCTACTAAAAACTGCGCGCCCGTTACTCTGTCCTGAACATAGAATAAACGATTGCTCGTGGGAGCTGCGTTGATTTTCGTAGTCGTTACTGAGAATCGTTGGGATCGTTTAAATTTGCATGGAGACCTGCATTTTCGAGCTCTGTACCCAAATGTTTGATGGTACCAGCATATAGCAGGATCTGGTAGTCCCTTAGAAAATGATCGGTTTCTATCTCTTGATCTGCTGCGCGACCAACTTCTTTTCCTGTCGTTGTGATTTAGACTCGTTAGTTTATGGCATAGCGCATTAATTTCCTTTTGCAAGGCCTCGATTCTTTCGTCAACTGTGAAGTTGAGCGTTTGTGAAGTCGCATTTCTCATTCTCTCGTAAATCTTATCGGCTATTTTAGCGATATTGTCTATGTCTACATCGCTATCTCCAACAGCGAGGATCTGCTGTACGTTCGGTGGGAGTCGTCGCAACCATAAGTGGTAAAATATATTTTTATCCACATTTCTGTCACCAATTACGTTGCTCATATACGTTTTTAACTGCGAAGGCGTTCTATCTCCGATTTGAACTTCACTGAGCAACTGCTCGACAGCCTGCCGGTCGTTTAACGAGAGAGCTTTTATTACGGCCTGTTTCAATACGTCGTACGGATTTACCGCATCCGGCTTAGTTAGGACCTCTCGTACCTTGACTGCTACTTCATCTGGAAGTAGTGAGCTTGCATAGCCGAACTTATGTCGCTGTAAAATAATACGATTGGCTACGAAGTAATTTTCAAGTCTAATAAACCAGAGTTGAGGATCATTAACATTAAAAGAGGGAATAGTAACATTAATAACTCCCACGGATGGTGACTGTGAAAGATCGATTGTTTCGTTATTTAAAGACATTACTACTAATAATAATAAATTGAATAGTATGCGAATATAACGTAATTGTCACTGAGAGAAATGAATCGATGAAAAAAATGATAATAACAAAAGGTACAATATATAAAATGGAACAGACTTACTAAATTGCACCAATATATCAATTGTTCGTGAATAATCGTTATTTATTATGAATATTATCGTTAAGTTCAATAATGTCTATGGGATAATGTACATACGATTAAAATTGTGATATAATAAATCCACAATTATGATCATAATCCAGATAATAATTCGAATAGAAACAGAGTACGTTGAATTTTCGAAATGAAATTATCTCGTCGAAAATTGTTTTGTGTTCGCTCGTCGAGGCATCCAATTCTGTAGTGTCGTGTTCGTATGGCGAGGCAACCAATTATATTGCGTCGTGCTCGTTCGGCGAGATATCCAATTCTATTGCGTCGTGCTTGTTCGGCGAGATATCCAATTCTGTTGCGTCGTGCTTGTTCGGCGAGATATCCAATTCTATTGCGTCGTGCTTGTTCGGCGAGGCCTCCAATTCTGTAGTGCCGCGATTCGTTAACCGTTTACTTCGATAACCGTTATAATTCTAAACTTAACGGTGCGTAAAATCAGAAGACAAAGGATAGCAGCAACTACAGTTTATTGTCGAATGACTCAGGTTCGGAAGCTAACAACACCTGAGCGAATATGAACGAGCGAGTGAACAGGCAAACAAGCGAAGGAAACGAACGAGGAGCAAGCGAGCGAGCGAGCAAATAGCAAGCAATTACATAGGCAATTTATAGTCAAATTTAATAAGGGCACAGCAAAGCAAAACAAAGGCTGATAATAATATTTGCGTGCGTACATATATGGGTAGGAGTATGAGTCATCGAATGATATTTAAGCAGTCAACATTTCGGCTAGAGTGTCATGTGCTCTAGTGTTATTGCAGTGCAAAGAATATGCAAATTGTTACTATCCAAATGACAATGTCTGTTAAGTAAGTTATAAAAAGGGCTTAACCAAAATTGGCTATAATCGAAATTGATTGTAGGATGGTTGCTATACTGGTCAGTAACTCCACCCTCCCTCCTTTTGTGATGTTAGGCTCATTTGCGATTATTTTTTGGATACATATCATACCTCACACAATGCTCTGTGTTTCACATCCTGTTGGAAAACACTATTTCTATAAGTACCATGTTACAAGCTTATCAGACAGTTACAAATTATGGACTGTGGGTAAGGCTTCGATGCAATGTTTTTATTGACTATATAGTGAAGTGTAGGTTACGAATCAAAGTATAGGCATAAGAAAGGGTATAGTGTAGGATATTTGTTTACCATAGTAGGCGGAAAAATGGAGATTTATATTAGTTACAGATAGGGTAAGATAACGAGTGGTGAAATAATATTAATGGCAAGGCAACATAGTGTACAGATGAGTAAAAAACTGATAAATAGACAAGAAGTAACTCACACTAAATTCGCGCTGAGGTTGTTTTGTTCTATGCTAACCAGTTGATGTGTGGCAGTAGTCAGTCGATTGTGCGTTTCTTCTGGTGTTTTAGGGTATTTATAGGCGTCGTTTAGCGACCGAGTATTGATAGATCCAGTGAGTTGCCTGTCTACTTCAATTGAAAAGAATTAGTGAGGGGAAAGTATCTAATACAACTACAAGGTAGGGAAATAAGGCGATTCAGTCTATATATGTAGAGAGCCTATGATGTCTGTGTGGGACGTGGATGTGTTCGTTTGCACCAGATCTATGCAGGTGAAGGGTTGACTAATGAGTCTTGTAAACGTATGTAATTTGTCTGCCATGCGTACTTCAGAAGGCAGACTGTTCCATATCAATGCGTACTTGATAAGGAAGAAGTTTTCACGTGTTTTTGATCTGTGTTTTTCAATTTTGACAGTGGATACTTTGTCTCGAAGGTTGTATCCATATGAGTCTTGGTAGAGAGCTATATTACATGTGGAATAAGTAGGGTTTTTAAGGAGTTTGAAATAAAGAATTAAGTTAGACCTAAGCCTTCTTTTCCAGAGGGGTTCTAGTCCTAAGATATGGCATCTGGATTTGTAGTCAGTGAGTTGGTCATTCTTAAGTATTTTGCGAGTGAAGTCTCGCTGTATTCCTTCCACCTTAAGTATATCAGATAGGCGTAGGTTGGAAAATAAGAACGAGCAGTATTCGACGATGGGTCTTACGCAGGTTTTATACAGGATGATCTTAGTTTCCTTTTGAAAGAAATTACGAAGGATGAAGCCAAGCAATCTCCGCGTTTGAGATGCTTTAGTTGAAATATGTTCAGAGAAGTTAAGACTGTCGGAGTAATGTACCCCAAGGTCAGTTACTGATGTCAGTCTGAGCAGTGGGTTTTTGTTAAGTGCTAGTTTTAGTTTAAGTGACGTGTTACCAATACATAGCCAACCGCATTTCTCTGTGTTGAGCTCTAGCCCCCAGCGTTTGCACCAGTCGTCTACTTTGTTGAGTTCATGTTGGATCGTTTGCATAGTACTTCGTACATCACCAATGTCAGTTTTATAGATGACTTTTAAGTCATCAGCGTAAAGGTAGGTCTTACCTGTAGTAAAGCACTTGCATATATTGTTGATATAAATTATAAAGAGCAATGGGCCCAAGACACTACCCTGCACAACACCACTGGTTATTGGTCGAGGTGTAGATGTTGTAGAGTTAAGCTTGGTTATTTGGTATCTGTTTGTGAGGAAAGACTTAATCCATTGCAATAGGGGGTTTATAATTCCAACTGACTGGAGTCTGTTGATTAGAAGATTATGGGGTACTTTGTCAAAGGCTTTCTTTATATCGAAATAAAGTATAATCACTAGCTTTTTCTGGTCACGTATGCGAGTAACCTCGTTAAAGAAGTCTATCAGACATGTACTACATGATCTTGTTCTAATGAAACCATGTTGTGTTGGGTCTATTAGTTCTTCCTTAAGTAGGTGATCTGATAGTTGACTTTGTATCACTTTTTCCATTATGCGAGAAATAACTGGGGTGATATTTATAGGTCTGTAGTTTCCGACCAGGTTTCTCGGTCCTGATTTGTGTTTGGGAAGAACATACGTTACCTTCCAGGCTTCAGGATATGTACCCGCCTCTAAAGATAGTGTGTATATTTTGAGCAATAACGTATGTATATCCGGCCCCGACATTTTATAGAGAATTGATGGTATATCATCAACACCAGAGCTCGCATTCGGTTTAAGGGTTTTGATGGCGGTATGTATACTCCTAATGTCAAAGTTTATGGTGCTAATATAGCTTTTGCTTATGCATTTTATGTTAAAATCTGGGGCATTAAATGTATTCCCGTTTTGTGAAAACCATTCACTTAGCAGTTCGCATATGACGGTTTGGTCATAGTACGTCACGCCATCGTGCAGTAGAGAGTGAATGTTGTGATCTTCGTTCTTTCTCATCCGTTTTTCAAGGAGCCGACATACGTTTTGGACTTTAGATGCAGCTGTGAGCGCAGTACGTTCTTCTGTCTGTTTATTTTTGTTGTGATGACTTTGCACTCCTTCAAGTACAGAGTATACCTGGTGCAGGGCACTAAAGTCTTTTGATGTAAAGTACGTCTTTCTTAGTTTTCGTAGCTTAGACTTCGCCTTTTGGTTGATGTAGGGAGCAATTGTTTTGAAAGCAATTTTAGAAGGGATGGTAGTGTCTAGTGCAGATTTGGTGGTAGTATTGAATATTTCCAGTGTTTCTAAAAGGTTATCACTGGTGAAGAAAGTGTTCCAGTCAGAATGCTTCATAAGAAACCGAAAGTTACTCCAGTCGGCGTTTGCATAGTCTCTATATTGGAAACACGTATTTAATGTCTTTAATTTTTTGCGCTTGGCAAGAATCGGAAGGGTGCAGAAGACTATTTTATGATCGCTATTATGGAACTTCTCGCCAACCACCATTGATGCTGGTGTGACATTGTGACAGAATATTAAGTCAAGAATGTTGAGGTTTCGGGTAGGCAAGTTAACATGTTGCTGCCAACCGTGTATGTCTAAGGACCTTAGTATTCCTTCGTAGCACGGTGGGCCAGAATGTGTCTTCCAGTTGATGGTTGGAAGGTTGAAATCACCACAGACAATTTTGTAGGCGAAGTCAAGCGAGGCAGCCTTAGCAAATGACTCACTTATAATGGTGTCATTCAGAATGGGGGTATTCGGAGCTCGATATATACATCCGATTAGTATTTTACATTCAAGGGTGTGTACAGTAAGCCACATCGAATCTGGTACTTTACTGAGGATATGATCACTAAAGATTTCCGTCCTCATGTTTTTTGATGCATATATGAGACAACCGCCACCCTTCTTGGTGACTCAGTCACAGCGGAAGAGCTCATACGTGTCTATTTGGAGGTACGTGTCTGTGATATCGGAGGACAACCAACTTTCCGTTATCAAAACAAGTGAGGGGTTGTGTAAAAGTAATAGGGCGCGTAGTTGAGTCATCTTATTCTGAATAGATCGGGCATTAATTAACATTAGTGTCAGGAAGGATGAGTGTTTGTCTAATAAAACGTTGTGCTGTAAACCCTGTGGTTTGTCGCTTTTATTATGAGAAGAGGAAAAAGTGGGAGTATTGGCTCTACGTTCTTGTTTGTTTAGTTTAATACCAGCATAGTTAACGGGAGAAAGGTGGTCGTAGGTTATTTTGGCGAAAGAAGTATGTTCACGAGTGTTGGGTAGAATCGGGTGAGTTAAATGGATAGGCGGTGTATTCGGGGGGTGATCATGTTCCGTCAATGAGCTTTTAAGACTAGAGACAGTTATCGACGTTGATAAAGATGTGTCACTCCCCATCAGGTCGGAGTATATGGAAGGTGGTCTCAGAATAGTGGAATTGTCGCCCTCAACATTTGGAGACCCCATAGCAATACTGTTGAGGGGGAGAGAGATAAAAAAGGATGAGGTGGTGTTTGTGCCAAATTAGGGGAGATCAGAGAGTTATAAAAGGTAGTTTGGTTCTGGTAGTATTTAGAATCGATAGGTGGGTCCCCAAGCAGGCCAACATTATGGTTGTCTTGTGTGCAGTGGGGTGTTCTACTCCTGTTACGGGTAGTTAGGGGAGTTGTATGTTTCAAATAATTATTGCATGATTATCTGACATTGTTGCCGGGGATGGTGTTCCTGTTGTGTGGGCTGTGCTGATTCCTGTAACCTGCATGTTTCAAGCTATATGGCTTATTGGCATCATGTGTAAGTGTGGTTTTTATCGGGCGTAACCTCACGTTAGGATATGGGGGTACTGCCAGTTCATTATGCTTGTTGTAATGCATTCGACTACTATGAGTAGGTGCGTGTTGTGTATTGAGAGATCTGGAGTACTTATGGGTGTTTAGAGAGAATTTGGTATTATTTCGCATTACAGTGTTTGGGTGGTTATAGCTATTAGAGCGATTGATGTGAGGCTTGGGTTTTGGCTTTTCATCAGAGCCACAAGAAGAGTGCTTTGAAACTGTAGATGCATAGGTGGGTGGGCATTTTGTTGTAGTTGAGTGTTTGGGTTTAGGGTGAATGGTTAGAGCTGCCTGGTGTCTAGTCTTGTTCTTAGGACTAGTAGCAGTATGCAGCGTGCCTCCGTTTTTAGGAGGGGTGGGGTATGGTGTTTTAGGGATAGCGCTATGGCCAACGTTGTAACTGCCGCTACCACTTAGGCTGGGTTGATTGTTTTGCACTTCACTGGAGTTTCGACGTTGGATGGCAGTCTTGTCATGGGTGATTCTAACTTTCTTAAAGGTTGGAATACGCCTCAGTAAAGACTGGCTTTTAAGGAGGTGATTGGCTTCTATGATACTACCAAACTGAAATAGAATGGGACAAGAGGCTTTAGTCTGTGTTTTACGTAATCTTCTTGCTACACACCAAGATTGCGACAGTCCACATTCTTGTAGTAGAGTATTTTTAGCAAGCTTTAGATTCGTACTATCAGGTACATTATACGCAATGACATTGTGCATACACTGAAGTCTTTTCAGCACTTCAGCTGATATGTGGTCAATTATTTTTTCAGTGTTTTTTATAATTTCGAGATCAGGATTTTCCGGAACACTGATTAGGTATTTATACGGTAATAGGTCTTGAATAGTTTGGGTGAGGCTAGATTTTATTTGACTGCTTTTAGAACTATCACTGGTGAGATTATTAGAGTTTATATCAACATTATTATGGTTCATTTGGTTGCATAAACATTTGTTGCATCTGTCTACCGGATGGTCATCTTGTGCGTACTTAGTTGGGGGATAAGGTATATGTTTGGGTGAGTAGTCGAGATCTACATTATTAGGCTGGCTACTGTAAGTGGGCTTATGTGCACTCTGTTGGCCATTACACAGGATGACCGATTGTGGATTTATTGTGTGTATGGGGTCAACCGCACTGTCTAAATACCGCTCACAACGTGTAATGTGTGGGCTGTCAAATGATGTCGTGGTAGGCGGTAGGTGATTACTCTTATTTATATCTACAAGCGAGATGCAAGGTAGTGACAGGTCATGTCCAAGTACATGGTGCAGGTCTAGTGTAGCTCTAGGAAGATCAGAGTATGATGCAGACTGATCAGTGTGTTTAGAAAGCTTCACATTATTCGCGTGAGTGGTGGATTTAGATCTTTTGCACGTGCTATGAGCATCAGGAGAGATTATGTGCTTTTTAGATGACCTGGACATTATTAGAAGTAATGTAAATATAAATTTTGTATTGGGTGAGCAGCGACTGCTGTATCTTTACTTACTAGATGTGTAAAGTTTTATGGTAGAGTCAGATCAATATTTGCTAATAGCTAATATATTAACGATAGTGAAAGAGGAGAGGTGGACAGCGTGTGAAATAGTGAGCTTAATGTACTACGTTGAATCACAGGATAGGGTGTCAAATTAATAGAGCCCTACCAGAAATGAAGTATTTTTTCACTAATAAATGTTGTTAAATTAGAAGGAAACACTAATAATAATAAAAGGTATAACCACGTGAAAAAAAGTTACAACCTTCAAAAGAAGCGCCTCGCAGGTCATCATATCGCAGGTCATGATATCATCTTCTGTCAGCCACTCACTTTTCAACCAGCAAGTTACAAGTTCAAACTATCATCAAGTTTGGTTTGGACAGCCGAGCAATAGCCTCACACTAACAGTGTGATTTGAACCGCACATAGCGAATGAATTACATTTGACACTTGTAACTTTTTGTAACAGTTTCACTATGGATATGTTGATATCTGTCTTTTTGATGTGTAAACATATCTAACACTACCTATCACCGATTCTTTTCTTATTACCTTTCCTGTTTACGTTTCCTAATTACTGTATAAATCTTCACTCAATTATGCTTGAGCCAGCTTCGCTGCCAGTGATGCTCAGATCACATCGACATTCATCATTTTAGTAGGTGCTTCTAAAATCCACTGATGTTT
Organism: Schistosoma rodhaini; assembly: GCA_944470415.2. NCBI lineage: Eukaryota > Metazoa > Platyhelminthes > Trematoda > Strigeidida > Schistosomatidae > Schistosoma > Schistosoma rodhaini. The sequence goes on from OX104044.1 coordinate 62,000,897, forward strand.
CCCGATCTGTTTTAAGTTGCTAATATATCGTTGCCGTGTTCCCAACTATCTGAACGTTGTCGTTCCGAGCTACTTCAGGATGAATATATAAAGACAAGGGTCTGATTGTGAACAAGATAAGCATATCCAGTGTCGGGTGTGCTTGAATTTGGCATTCTTCAGTTAACCACATAGCAGTAGGATCTTCTTGAGGGTCCGTGAACGGAAACTGATTTGTTTTGAAGGTTTTACTGACCGGAGAGTATGGATACAGCGCATGGAACGAGTTCTCAAAGGTGATTACGCATAGCATTTTCAGTCTTATCTTTTAGTGTGGTATTAATGCAGTCAAAATTTTTGCCTAACAGCATGGAGTGGCAAGTGGAAAAGTAAATCAGACACCTAACATTTAGGTACTTGTACTAGATTTTTATTCGCTTATCTTGTTTTGTCCCAATGTGACTGGTTTTTTCTTTCCCTTTTAGGTTTATTCAGATGATCGTCGCTCTCTGATACTTCTCGTATGTTTTAGTTCTTGTACAGACTTCTAAGTTAAATAAACGTCGATATGCTCAGATTCTTCGCTGTTTTATTTTTAAGTAACTCTGGTTCAAACACCTAATACCTTTATCTCCACTTTTGGACTAGTAACACGACACTATTTGAAGATGTCATTAGCCGAACATTAAACTACAGTCCGATTGGAATATTTTCCCCTTGCTATGCAAATAGAGTCACAGTTGTTGAACTAAACACAAAATAATGAAGTATATGATCTTCATCACTTGTAGATAGCATCAATAAGTTTTTCAACGAATATTTCTTCGTAAGTTAGGCGAGCTTTACAAGGAAAATTAGTTTTGCTTTAAGTGTACTAAACAAATGATGTTTTGATTCTTCAGGACGTACCGAATTGTCTTCTTCACAACCGCTTGACCGAAGAGTGAATGACCGTACACCACACCCCATAATACCGGTGTAAATACTCCTATATATATGGTTTAATTACTGAATGTCATAAGGAGAAATAGCTGCTCGACTTTAGGTCAGATTTTCTGTGAGTTTTAAAACGCAATAATTTTGGAAACAAAGTAGCTCATTAATCTGACATCAGTTGTATATTTCGCTGGAATTTTTTATGTTTGTCAAGCATCTTTTCATTGCAAGTTTCTCTTTTTTCTTAGTTAGTGTTTTGAGTACTGGTATTGTTACAGTGGTTGCATCTAATAACCGAATTGCCCTCCAGATTACCAGAAATTAATTTAATATCATCCTATGCAAATAAATATTCCTCATATGGGAGTTGCAGTTAGGAATCTTATCGTCGAACTCTTACTCTTCAAATCTGTAACTTTAGGTCACAGTCTTGAACTTCCGGAGTTTAGTCACTTACACTTTAAGCTGTAACCGGACTACAGAATCGGATCTTGCTCGTCCAAAACAGATCCGGTTGTCATGTAACAGTCCCGGCAACTCGTGTCCAGTAAACTAAACAGGTGTGTTATATCACTAAGCATTCCACTTCCAGAAACCTCAATATTTATTTAAAAACCCCGTCTGGACAATAAGAAATCCATGGTACATAGAATATGTCGAGTTATGCAAAATTAAGGTGAAGTTACTGTGTGAGACAATATTTGTTTATCTATGTCCGAGTTCTTGAACGTCAAAGAATGATCTTTCTAGTTTTTCGTATTCTGAAGGATATAAGCACGACCTTACTCCTGAGTTCAGAAAATATACACATGAACTTGTAGAACGATCTAGTATTACCGACTGCCGACAAGTCCATTTGGGCACATCACGAAGCATATTTATTATCAAGACAACAGGAGACAAATACTGTCGAGTCCTCCGTAGGTTGTTCTCTCTTACCGTCATCGCAACCAAACCCATCTGATGGTCAGAATAGTGGATTCGAAACTTCTCTATTTACGTCAAAACAAGGGAATCATTAGTTCATACAAGTATCACATCCGTCACGACTTAAATTCGAGTCTAAATTTCTGTAACCGATTGTACCTCTTCTTGAGTTCAATCTGTCTGTCTGAGTGTATTGGATGAAGACTCTGTATTATCGAAAATGTACTCATTAGTATTAGAATTAACAACCGAAATTGGAACAGACTCGCCTGGATGCTGGAAGTGTATTTCATCAACATGTCGTTTGTGTATACTTAAGTCATTGATATTGATGTGTGGGCAAGAATGACAATGATTGGTTGTCTTGATGAGTCAGACATTAGATAGGATGACAGGTGTTATATATATTCCCCTATCCTTATTATGTATGGACTGTTATTGATTGACTGTTCCTTGTGTTGGATTTTGGTGTGGAAATATATTGACATTGTAGTCAGGCTAATCTCGTGTTCTTGATCTGAGTTGTGTTGAAGTCCTGTAGAATAGACACTGGGTGAGAATCTAGTGTAGCTATTCGTCTAAGGTAAATTAACGTCCCACATACGTGTAGAAAGTGAAAGGACTGTTATAACAAGTATTCTCTTCTCCGTTTACAACAGATATTTATAACTCTCACTATAGATTTCCAGACATTCGTCACCGCAACCCCCTTTGTTGGTAGAAGATCACTACCAAACTAATATGTAACTTCTGCAGATTTCACACACATCGTATTTGAATGGAGAACTCTTCTTCTTAGTGGCTTTGATGCAGTCTTTTTCATTACGGAATTTTTAGTATATGTAATACTGCAGCATAAAGGTACCTACTCCCCTCTCCAGTTCATTAAATGTTGAGGCAGCAATAGAATCGATAGCATTTTCAATGTCCTGACAAAGTTTTTTGCGTACACATTAAGACGAGATTTACAGGGAGAATTGAATAGATATCTGCATCTTATACCATTCAACCAGGTATTGACTGCATCCGCAGCAAAATGAGAGTCGTTGTCAGTCATTGACACCACGAAAACCACTTCTCGACTAAATACTTTTCTGAAAGCTTGGATTGTGAAGTCAGAATTTGGTGAAGTTGTGAAAAAAACTTCAGGTCACTTCGATAAAGGATCAGTGGCTACAGGTGCATAATATTTGCCAAGAAATGGGCCTTAATGGTTTACATGTATTCGCAGTCAGGCCTCACACGATACTGGTCATGGAGTCCACTCTGAAGGCTGACTTTTTAACTTATGATATTTTCCACAATTGTTTGCTGTATGATATATATCTGCCTTTATCTCCAGTCACCAATACGTGACCCTTGCCACAGACTTCGTTTCCTCAACACCTTAATGTCCACTATAAAGATCTTCAAGAACGGATCTACGTAATGAAGGACGAATAACAACACGATCATTGAAATCCAAAATACCATCAAGAATAGTAAATAACTCATCTCACCTTGAAAAAGAGACAGGAAATCCACATTTCAGACTAGCATTTCAACCTTTCCGTACAACACTGAATGTACTTTCAAAGCATCTACGAGCTTCTCTAATAAGATCTTGACATCTCACCGGTAAAGGTTTCGCCAACAAACAGTCTGAAGTATTAACAGGTCTATCTTGTAATGATTGTAGAGAAATGAAGTTAGTGTGTTGAATTTGCTTGACACTCTTGTGCTGAATCCTTCTTCAAATAGTGTGCTGTCGAATACTTTACCAGATCACTTGGACACATCAAAACAAAGGATTATAGCCATTTTTATAAATCGCGGCATTGTGTTGTGTGGTCAAAGGACTTAGAGTAGCAGATCATGCACGACCGACATGGTACAAAGCCACGCTGTGATTTAGAGATGAGATTTTGAGATGGTAAGTATTCTGAGATATTTTTTATAGAACCGTTTCCATGTTTTTCAAACAAATAATTTCCAGTCAACCATAGTGATTGTACCAATTATGGGAATTAATGGAAGAAAGACAAATAGCAAAAACTAATTACCAGATAAGTCTGTTTTAACTTTCTCTGAAAGGTTAACTTTCAGTTCGTTGCATGCCAGATGTTATGGAATTGTGTTGAGTAAAGTTGGCTCACCTTGATGAAGGTGCTTGTTCACACTTCCGCACCAGATCATAAGTGATTACGCTGTACTACACACCTCTTACAACTGTTAACTGAGTTAGGTCAAACGCTTCTCAATATACCTATAGTCTTTGAAATACATCTTTGAACCTCTTCACCTCTGACTTGATTTGGTTCATATACCTCGATTATAAAAGTTTTACGTGTAAAGACGTTGTTGTTACGTCTCTGGTTCCCATAACAGTGACTGTTTCTTCATCTCTATGGAGACAACTACCTGTCTTCCATTCCATCTTTGGGAGATTGATGTTAGTTATGTCCATAACTAACCAATCAAATCGTTGCTTAAGCTCCCATCACGTTAACCTGGTCTGATGTGTCTGTAAACTATCCCTGTTGCATGTGACCTACCAATTGAAAAACATTATTATCCTATCATGTTAGTGCGACTCATAAATTTTATTCATTTAATAAGACACGCAATACTGGTCGGTATGTTTGTACGTTTCACTTAATGATTGTAATTCTTTAATTATTGTACTAATCTAATTGTTTTTATGCCTAGGAACAGATAAAGTTTAAAGTCAAATTGTCCTTGTTCTGACTATAGCTTTCACATAGACTCTGGGATCGCCAGTATCGCATTTACAGTTTTAATAGTATATCTGTAAGACAAAATAAATCCTACATAGTTTCGACCAGTATCTCATCGAAAATTCACACATTGAGTACTGTTAAATGTCTATGGAGAATCATAAAACGGATCAGATTCCTGAATTGCCTCCCCACTATTCGGAAACTCATAATGATGATCAGTTTGGGGGAAATAGCTGTCTAATGAATCCCTTGTTAGAGTCAGAATTAGCTAAAATACGCTTAACTCAGACAGAAAGAGAAATTGAGTTAGAAAAGTTACGTCAAAAAGGAAGAGAACATTATAATCAAGTTGTGGCTGACAAGGTGATGTATAAATCTACATTTGCCTTAAGTGCAGTTGATATTCTTCCTGGAAAAGACAGGATAACAATGATATCTAGAGCTTTAGACCTACCAAAGAGAGAGATTATAAGGTTTGATGGTAATCCCATGAACTATTGGAGTTTCATACGAAATTTCGAAGACTGTTTTGACGAAAGAGTTGGATTCCGATCTAGGTTAAACTATTTGATTCAGTCTTGTGATGGTGAAGCTAAGGCTACCATTGTTCACTGTGCATTGCTTGAGCCAGAAGAAGGCTATCGAAAGGCGTTAGAGCTTTTCGAGGAAGCATTTGGTCAGAAGCACATCGTGACTCATGCATTTATTGATAAGATGCTGAATATCCCTGCTATTAAGGGGACTGATCCAGATGGTTTAAGAAGACTGTCTCGTGAGATGCATGTCTGTGAGCTCACACTTACGCAGATGGACTAGGTATCCGATCTTAATTCTACAAAGTCCATCGAGTGTATGTTCTTAAAACTCCCACTGCATTTACAGAGAGAATGGGTTAAAGTTGCATCTAGGATTCTTAAGACAGGTAGAGAGCCTTTATTCAAGGACCTTTGTGAATTTGTGAAGGAGCAATCAGACATTGCAAATACTAGGTATGGATCACTTGTCAGCGGTGATCTTTCTAACCGCAACCAAAGCCCCTTGACTCAGAGTACATAGCGAGAGTGTCGTTTGCTAACACGAGTAGATCTGATGTCTCCCCGCACGTAGGACCAAGAACTCTTGGGTTATCATGTTTATTATGTACTGGGAACCCTCCATTGGACCAATGTGAAAGGTTTAGAGATAAGGATGTTAGTGAAAGAATAGAATTTGTATTAAGGAAGAGGTTATAATAATTATAATAATAATAATTTATTCTCACACAACAGATTGTTACATGAGGCATGACGGTTTACAGGCAAGATCAAATTGTTAAAGAAGTTACAATTTTCACTGTTGAAAATTACTCAGCTGGGTTGATATTTCATAAGATATGAATGTAAATGGATTTCATAAGAAACATATCAATATAACACTTGGCGCACTTTATGGAGGTAGCGTTGCAACATGCAACTGATGGTCGAGAATAGATACATGCGAAGTTGGGGGCTTTTAGAAGTTTCGAACCCATATCCCTCCAGAATACCGGAAGCTTTAATAACGGTGTAGGACGAAGTCACCCGTGCCATATCTGTTTTCGGTGGAGTATCTGCAGGAGGCTGAAAAAGGTGTAAGAAAAAGGGGCGAGACTAAAGAAGATGGACGACCTTTGAACGAATCTAAAATGACCTTGAGAAATATTAGTCAATCAGAAGACAGTTAGCATACAGTAAAAATATATTATATAAAACTCAAAAGTTAAAAGGGATACTGTACTTTTACATGAATCAAAAACCTATCAAGGTCAGATATAGGTTCAGAAGTTCTAAAATCATAGTGCATCTGATACAGGAACTCATCCCTGTGGCTCCATAGTAGTCGACCTCTGGAACCATGATAAAGCCCCGAAAATTCTTTCAGCCTCGATCACATAGTTTCAGTGTTATCGGTATGTTGGTATGGTTTAGGGTTTAAGATTAGGGTTAAGGTTTAGGGTTAAAGATGAGACTATGAATTATGGACGACATTTGAGTGACGCTAGAGTGAATCTGAGAGTGTCAACGTAATAAATAATACTAAATGAGGGTTATAAACCCGTGTGAAGAATTCAAATTATGATTTACAGTTCATGGTTAAGGTTAGGAATTTTACTTAGGGTTTTCATCACGAACTGACATCAGCTATAATGCCACAACTCTATCCAAATGTATAATTGAATTTTGCGCCAAAATCTTATAATAACTTAATTGGTAGACGCTTAATCATCATGTTTTCTCTGAAATCCGTTGTAAACCGAACGCACGTAAGCGTCAGGTACCGAAATTAGCGCCGTGAACTTGCAAACCCGCGAAAGCTTCTGATTGGCTCGTCCATGTTCTTTAGTCTCGCCGAAAAAGGAAGGATGAAAAGCAGAGCACACAATATTCATGTAGGAATAGTTAATGTATAACCATTTGGTCTATTTGTCTGTTACTAAAGTATTTATTAGGTAAGAACATACTAATAATAATAATATATTTCTGCAAAAGCAGGTACACGCCATTTTTTACAGGCATGATCTACAATTTACAACATATACTGGTTCACAGTATGCATCCCAAGCAAGCTTGTTTAGTAATTATAATCTATAAAAGTTGATAGCAGTTCATTCGTTCACATATAATGTGTTTTCATAAGAATAGTTTCCAAAGGGGCATAGCGTCCACGTTACATACCAGATCCAATCTCGACAAAAAATGTAATAGGGTTTCGGTCGTGCTAAGTATTTATGTAATGCAGCCTTTTAAGTTTATTGTTGTTACAAAGTAGGCTTGTGGAGCGCCTGGTTCGAGCTATGACCTTGTGAAAGCGCGTTCGTCAAGCTTGTTCCAGATGTCAGAAGTTACATAGCTTCACCCTCAGAGCAAGATTGTGGAGAAAAAAAAAGGGAAACCGAGGAGCAGCAAGGCATTTGGATATGAACGATAACCAATGCTTAACATTTATTAGTGGAACAGGAAGAGGTATGAAAAATTATTAGATTAAATTGATACTAGCTCATGTTGCAAGAGTAAACTGCGATTAGGGGCTCCAGAGAAGAGAAGGCAGTAACAAAGAACAATGAGTTGTGATATTTATCAAGGTGGAGTAGGTTCCAATGAAGGAGGGAAGTCAAGGTTGGAATGAGGAAGAACAGAGAGTGCATATAGAGAGTAGAGTGTTGAGTAAAATAGCAACCATATCCTTTACAGTCTGTTTTTTCATCATCCGATGCCTGCCACACAGTGTTCATGTAAAAGTCCGAGTTAGCATGTTAAAGGTTGTCTTAGTAGAATAGTTAATCCAGCACAAAAATTAGAAACATGAGTCTTAATGGTGAGTGTAGGTAAACAATCTCAATATCACAGATCTATTGACTTGTTTTCATCCATAAAGAGCCTGATACAAACAAAATGTTCTGCCCCACAAACACGGGTGGATTGAAATCATCGCCCTCACCACCAGTGCTTGCTGGTCAGTAACTCCACTCTCCCTCCTTTTGTGATGTTAAGCTAATTAACGTTTATTTTTTGGATACATATCATACCTCACGCAATGCTCTGTGTTTCACATCCTGTTAGAAAACACTATTTCTATAAGTACCATGTTACAAGCTTATCAGACAGTTACAAATTATGGACTGTGGGTAAGGCTTCGATGCAATGTTTTTATTGACTATATAGTAAAGTGTAGGTTACGAATCAAAGTATAGGCATTAGGAAGGGTATAGTGTAGGATATTTGTTTACCATAGTAGGCGGAAAAGTGGAGATTTATATTAGTTACAGATAAGGTAAGATAACGAGTGGTGAAATAATATTAATGGCAAGGCAACATAGTGTACAGATGAGTAAAAAACTGATAAATAGACAAGAAGTAACTCACACTAAATTCGCGCTGAGGTTGTTTTGTTCTATGCTAACCGGTTGATGGGTAACAGGTTCTGTGGTTGTACGACCACTGGCAGTAGGCAGTCGATTGTACGTTTCTTCTGATGTTTTAGGGTATTTATAAGCGTCATTTTTAAAGAAAAATAAGTGTGGGCAAGGTATGAGTGGATAAGGAACTGTGTAAATGAAGGTAGTTCAAAAGAAAGTATGGAATTGTGTAATTATAAAATAAAGTGCTGAAAACAGTGGCTGTCTCCCTTTTTTTCGAAGCTGTTTGAACTCTCTTTTTTTGTTTTTATATTTTATAGGGTATAGAGTGGGCTTCGTTTTTAGCCAATTGTCTAGTTTGCTTGTAATGTAATGTCTGTCTGAAGGCGAACCATATAGCAAGAAACTGTCGAGCACCAAGATCATATACCGTCAAAGGATGTGGTTGGAGACACCATACCTTGTTACATAGGAAGCAGGGAGAACTGAGAGATAGCGATAGTGATGCTTGCATTAATACTCATTTCTGTACGGAGGAAAGTGTTAAGCGTATGCAGAGACCAGTAGAATTGGCAGTAGTTCCTGTATGGATAAAAAATGGTGAGAAGATTATTCGGACTTTGTTAGGATATTCACAGGAATATCCCCAAAAAAATTATTTCGAATGTAAAGTAGTATGTTTTTGGACTCTTCACATAATTCGCATGTTATTTCCTATTGTGCAATTGTTACGTAACTAAACTATTCATATTCGTGTTTCTCTTATCATAAGCTTTATTTTGATCTTTGATTTATTATCATACGATTGTTGAGTCATACTCAGTTATTGATTACTTTGGTTGTATAAAAACCCAGTATGTTTGTAAATGATGATCCATATTGCCGAGGCTGTTATTTGTGTTCTGGACTCAACTGGCTGGGTTAGGCAGATCGCAGGATCGGTTAGCACTCTAGTCTGCTCGTACAGGTTTCGTGTCACTGTTCCAACCGATAATTCGCTGCTCCCTGTTTGGCGGTTCTATCGAGTCACATATCAACTATCCATCCACTCGGCCACAGGCATAACAGACTTGCGTCTTTTTAAATAGCGGATCAGATACCTCTTTCATCGCTGATGAGTTAGGCCTCTAGGAAAAACCGGAAATGGTGTCTTTAAAGACTCTTAGTAATGAATCGTCACTGATATCCATAGAGGTCGATGTAGAGTTGCACTCGATAGATTTTTTATCATCTGTTAAGGTGCTGAAAGCGTTGGCTGTTAAGAAACTACCGGCGATTTACAGGACTGTGCCAACGGTGCATCATATGGCATTCTGGTCTCATTTAAAAGACACAAGTTTTCCGAGAGTAGAAGCCGAGAATGTCAAACTGTTGATTGGATGTAACGCACCGAGCGTACACAAGATAGAAGAGAAGAGGGTGGGAAAGTCTAATGAACCATACGCTATAAAAACTCCTTTAGGGTGGACATTGTTTGGACCTTACAGTGAGACCACGAGAAATATGGGTATCATAAATTATCTATCGTCTAAAGAGGAACTAAAAGCTAGATTGGACCAGTTATATAAGATGGACTTCGAAGAAGACCCGAATCATCGTGCCTTCATGTCGGTTGAAGATCGTAAAGCCTTGGATACTATGTCCAAATCTATACAGTTAGTGAACGGGCATTGCCAGATAGCTTTACCCTGGCGTCACCAACAACGTGTATCTAATAATAGAAAACTAGCGATGATTAGATTAAATTCCTTGAGAAACCGGCTTATCCGTGACCAGAGGTTGCACAAAGATTATATTAATGTGATGGCACAGTATGTTGAAATGGGTTACGCAGAAAAGGCTTCAGGGAACTTTATTAGGTGTCGGGTTTGGTATCTACAGCACCACCCAGTCTTCCATCCGAAAAAGCCTAATAAGCTGAGAGTCATATTCGACTGTGCAGCACAATATGCAGGGATATCCCTTGATAAAAACTTGTATTCTGGTCCACATTTAGTTAACAATCTGGTAGATGTCTTCACCAGATTTTGACGACGACCAATAGGTCTCACGGCAGATATTGAAGCTATGTCTCATCAAGTGATTGTCCCGCCACAGGATCGTGACGCCCTTAGATTTCTATGGTGGCCGCAGGGTGACATAAGAAATGAACCAGAGACCTATAGGATGAAAGTGCATTTGTTTGGTGCGACCTCCTCACCCAGTTGCGCAACGTTTGCTCTACAAAGAACTATCCTAGATAACGAGGCTAGGTTTCCTGAATGTATTATACAGACAGCGAAGGAACAGTTCTACGTTGATGGTTTATTAACCAGTGTTGATACGTTGGAAGAAGCTAAATTAGTATATTCTCAGCTGAAGGAAATGTTACGTTTAGGGTTTTTTATCTAACCAAGTGGGCCAGCAACAATGTTGAATTAATGAAGTTTATTCCAGAGGAAGACCGCGTAGAAAGGAATGTAGACATTTGTTTATCGATGGAAAGAAATGAAAGGACTCTAGGAATAGAGTGGAATGTCCGAACGGATAAGATCTTTTGCGAATTCGATACGACTCCTACAAGGAGAACCATTTTGTCGTATGTAGCTTCTATATTCGACCCAGTTGGGTTTATAGCTCCAGTTGTCTAACCAGCCAAATTTATTTTGCAAGATACATGTCGACAAAATCTGGCATGGGACGCAGAGCTTCTTAGGGAGTGTTTTATGAGATGGGATTGTTGGCTCAGAGGTATGAAGCACCTAAGTGAATTGTTATTTCCCAGATGTCTCATACCAGAATCGTACAAGCCACTGGTTACTCAGATTCATTGCTTTGCCAATGCTTCAGAATTTGCATATGGTGTCGTGGCGTACGCTCGTTTTGAAGATGTCTCCCGTCAAGTTCGTTGTTCCTTCCTACTAGCTAAGTCCCGAGTTGCCCCACTGAAATCTATAACCATTCCTAGAATGGAATTAACAGCTGCTGTATTATGTGCTAAGATTGGGAAACACGTGGAACAACAACTGCATATCCCTATCTCTTTATAGCAACCATCCTACAATCAATTTCGATTATAGCCAATTTTGGTTAAGCCCTTTTTATGACTTACTTAACAGACATCGTTATTTGGATAGTAACAATTTGCATATTCTTTGCACTGCAATAACACTAGAGAACATGACACTCTAGCCGAAATGTTGACTGCTTAAATATCATTCGATGACTCATACTCCTACCCATATATGTACGCACGCAAATATTATTATCAGCCTTTGTTTTGCTTTGCTGTGCCCTTAATAAATTTGACTGTAAATAGCCTGTGTAATTACTTGCCACTCGCTCGCTTGCTCCTCGTTCGCTTCCTTCGCTTATTCGCCTGTTTACTCGCTCGCTTGCCGCTCACTCGCTCGTTCATATTCGCTCAGGTGTTGTTGACTTTTGACCTGTTATTCGACAATAAACTGTAGTTGCTGCTATCCTTTGTCTTCTGATTTTACGCACCGTTAAGATTAGAATTATAACGGTTATCGAAGTAAACGATTAACGAATCGCGGCACTACATCTTCTGTCACTTACTGGACGGATTCATTAATCGTACTTCATTGTATAAGAAATACAACCAAAAGATTTGAGAGATTCGTAAGCAACAGATTAGCGACGATTCACGAACTATCTACAGCAAGTCAATGGAGATATGTTAAAGGTAAACAGAATCCTGCGGATTATGCTTCGCGTGGATTGTCGTTAAACGATAGCATTAAACTAAATGAGTGGATTCGCGGACCGGACTTTTTATGGCAGCACGAAAATGGCTGGTCAAATTCACGCAAAGACGAGACCGTATTTTTGCCCATTTGTATACAGACGAAGTAGGTGAGACGCCAGCGGGGAGTCATTTAGAACAATTTTTGAATCACTTTGGTAGTTGTGAGACCTGGTCCAAAATGCTAAGAGTATTTGCTCCATGTAAACGCTTCATCCACAATATGAGGATGAGACTAGATAAAAGACCGTTAATTCTTGGTAAACTAAGATTAGAAGAAATTGATAGTGCGAAGCAGAATATATTTAAATTGGTTCAAATGATCTCATTCCCCATAGAGATGGAGATACTAAGGCAAACACAGCATAAATATGAGTACTGCAACACATGTGGATTGCAAGAACGACCGAGGAGAGTAGGCAAATCTGTTTCGGACAAGGAAATGACACTTCATCTAATGTCTGCTGGCAAGAAAATGAGAAGTAGTGTTGCGCGTAGCAGTCCGATAAAGAATCCTAATCCCTTCGTAATAGATGACGTTATTCGTGTAGGGGGACGACTTTAATTATCGTGCTTGCCCTTTGAAAGCAAATATCCGTTCACACTTCCTAGTAACCATTTTATTACCGACTTGATCGTAATGCATTATCATTTGCAGGAAGCGCATTCTGGTATTACTCACACCCTGAACAGCCTCCGTGAAGTGTTCTGGATAATTAAGGCTCAAGCTGGTATCCGAAGAGTCCTGAAACGGTGCTTCTTATGTAAGAGACTCAACAGCACGCCGTGCACTCAGATTATGGCTCCACTACCCAGATGTCGTCTAGAAGCTTACATACAACCATTCAATTCTGTTGGTATAGACTATTTTGGACCATTTTACATTAAGAGGAGGCGAGTCGTTGAAAAACTTTATGGTTGTTTGTTAACATGCCTGTCTATTAGAGCAGTTCATATCGAAATGACCCACGCCTTAGATACTGACTCATTTTTATGCGCTCTCTCGAGATTTGTTGCTAGAAGGGGCCACCCAAAACACGTGTTTAGAGACAACGGTTCAAACTTAAGAAGAGCCGATTCCAGTCTTAGACAGATTGTGCGATGTTGGGACCAGAATGAGATAGCGAATTCCCTTTCGGAAAGAGGTTGTGAATGGCACTTTAACCCTCCGAGAGCTAGTCATCGAGATGGTGTATGGAAACGCATCATAAGTTCAATATGAAGAATTCTACGATCACTACTATTTCAGAAGGTAATGACGGATGAGTCTTTGGAGACGTTTCTAATAGAAGCTGAAGGAATACTGAACAATCGACCACTCGTTAAGCTAGTTAACTACTGTGATGATCTGGATGTACGTTATTGTTAGTTTACAGAGGTGTATCATTCGACGAAGCGCAGATGAGTAAAACGTGCTTATATAACAGGAGATGTAAGGAAGCTCAACAACTAGCCAACCTATTTTGGAACAGATGGTTACGTGAGTACCTACCAACCCTTCAGGCAAGATCTAAGTGGTTGGACATGAGGAGGAATTTACATCCAGGAGATTTAGTGTTAGTAAACAATATTGGCTCACCGAGAAATCTGTGGCCGAAAGCTATAGTTAGACAGGACAATTATGGTCCTGACGGACGAGTCAGAACAGTTCGATTGACGATAGCAACCGAAGAGATCAGCCGGGATATACGGAACCTGTGCTTACTGGAAGAGGCCGATTGTTTGAGCGCGACAGTAGAGAAGCCTGAATGTGGTGTCCGCTTGGGGGGAATGTTAGTTATTTCCATAACTAACCAATCAAATCGTTGCTTAAGCTCCCATCACGTTAACCTGGTCTGATGTGTCTGTAAACTATCCCTGTTGCATGTGACCTACCAATTGAAAAACATTATTATCCTATCATGTTAGTGCGACTCATAAATTTTATTCATTTAATAAGACACGCAATACTGGTCGGTATGTTTGTACGTTTCACTTAATGATTGTAATTCTTTAATTATTGTACTAATCTAATTGTTTTTATGCCTAGGAACAGATAAAGTTTAAAGTCAAATTGTCCTTGTTCTGACTATAGCTTTCACATAGACTCTGGGATCGCCAGTATCGCATTTACAGTTTTAATAGTATATCTGTAAGACAAAATAAATCCTACAATTGATACCCCCAGCAATCACTTTGAAATCAACGTTCGATGTTGAAAACTAGCAACAAGGATTATTCCACATGTGATTGTTATGAGTAGCACCACTATTTCAGATAGTAGCGATGAGAACTGTATTGGATATAGACATGGGATAGTTAGATTTTTAGTGCGTTACAAGTGGCGACAACTTTGAACGTATCGCAGCTGCAATATCAAAGTAAGACGACTTTCTCCCCTCACTAATATCAATGACTAGTTGAGTTTTCGGAGGGAGTGTATTGGATCGCATCCTGTTTCTTGTGCACATGAACGGTTTATGTGGCCAAACTTTCCGACAGATCATACTTATGTACTGGTAACCGCAAATTAGTTTATAATTTTAAGCTCGAAACTTTAAATGAAGATATATCTCATATCCTGGATGACCATGACAACCTATCTATGTGGAGTAAAATGTGGGTGTTGCAGCCTAACCACTGTATGTGTAGAATCACTGTTTTTGGGAGAAATTACCACAAGCTACCACTTAACCCAAACGTCCAAACAACCAACTGAACTCGAGATCTAGACATTGATCTCACAAGAAGTCTAAGACTTGAAGGACTTGCCTTTTCCACCACTTGTAAATGTAGACGACTAAAAGGCTTCCTAATTAAGAGTTTTTCCACTTACCAATTTTAGGATGTGTATGGGGCCAATCTCTTATGTTGTTCATTCACTTGCAACATGAATATAACGGATAAAATATGAGTGTGTGTCGTTTGTTATGATGTCATTTCATGTTCCAGCACATGGCTAAATGTTCTGACCTCCCTCTAGTACTCATGAATGTAATATTTTCTTGCAAAATCAAATGTCGCTTCACATCTTCAACCCCGCCCTTTAATATAGTTCTCATATACACTTATAGACTGATATATTGTGCATCCATACTGCTGGCAGTAAAGCACGAAAAATTAATACGTTATAAGCCTTTCGCGATACGATTCAGTTTACTATGAATAAGGCTGTTATTGGTCTCTAAGGGTCGTTACTAAATACTTTTGGCATTCCTCAGTCCTAAAGGACGTTTTTGTGCTTACTTACGTACACCTGTTACTCCTTGTGGAGGAGCATAAACTGCTCACCAGCATTTCCCATCCGACTCTGTTTTAGGCAATCCTTCCCAGTTCTTTCCAGTTGCTTTCATACTTTTGATGTATGCTTCTAACTTCGGGCTCAACGTCGTATTTAGTATTCCTCTTTCCCGTTTACATGGGCCGCCTAATATATGATGTGGTGTCAGAAGACTACCGACTATTCAAGAAAATATTACGCCCCTACTTTCAATCATGTGCAGGTATTAATAATCAACAACGTACCGAATTTTACTTTTCCCAATAACTGCAGTGATTCATGTTATTATCGTTCTGCTTCATCACCTTACACTCGATTCCGAATCTTTTTCAAGCCTTAAGATGAATTATTTACGACTTTGAGGCTATATATCTATTTTTAATGTTTACTTACAGCACACATGTAGTGATATTGGTTCCTAACCACACGACCTCTAAATGTGAACATATATTTCTCAGAAGATTCACCTCCAACAAGTAAGACTAAGAGAAAGTCAACAGCGATGATCGTGGGAACATTCAATAAGATGGTGTGGCTTCGCCTCGCGGACTTGGTTATTCTGCATAGCTTGTATTTATTTACACTGAATGTATTACTCTTCCTTCAGCCCAAATGTGTTCTCCAGAAATATTAGACGTTATATGGCTTACTCTCACAACACGAAGAGTCACAGTAGACAATGATGTGAGTTCCACGCACAATTTAATAGATTGGGTAGTCAGATCATGAGAGACCTACACTTTTAGAGTTAGATCTATTATAATAGTAGTATTAATAGCGAACTAGACCATAATTCCAAATTAGTGAGCCCGACGTGGCTTCCAGATTGTCAATACGTTCTGGGAACCAAACACTTGTGTGGATTCGAATAACTATCAATTATATTTGTGCATTTATTTCTTGCACCTAATTATTTTATACAGCTAGTGAAGCAGCCCTCCAGCCTTGACTGACTTTCATCATTTTTTGAGGTAGATTCTATTCTATTTTTAAGTGAGGGCGACTCAAGAGATACGTGAGTAAACGCCTAATAGCCGGACAGAGAATGGGGAAATGTTACCTCACTAACATGGTGTTGAGTAGCCCGCTCGCGGTACGTCCTCACATATTGTTATTTCATTTTCATACCCTCTTTTCTCTCTCAAACTCTGGCCACCATACAAAGGGCACGTGGCAAGTCATCAGCGATAGTTGTGGAAGAAATTAAATGCTACGAGATAAGATAACAAGCTAGTAAGGAAAAAGACATCCATGGAGTATCGTCAAATATTGACGGATCGAATGTGGAATAGTGAAGGAGTTAGTAATTCTCCCTCAGGCTGTGGAAACAGAACTGAGACGTTCATGTCAGGTAGGTTGATCGAAAGGACATACCTATGGAGGTGGATTCCAGGAGAAAGCTAATGCAACAACTTGGGTTGATTGGTTAAGAGTTGGCAGTGTGCATCTAAGTATAAGGCGGCCTGCTTGAATACCTGGACTACCTGTTTCTGCCATCTAAATATTTCAACAGGTTATCTGGTTTTTTTAGTTTGTTTTAACTTCTCATTATGTTTATTAATCGCATAACCTATACAGACGCGTTTATGAAAAGCTTACGTCCTTTCGCTGCAAAAATTACAAACAAGTACAATAAGAGCCATCGTGGTGGTTGGCAATATGCATTAAAGAGAATGAACATTAATCAAATGTCGATTCCCGAGCTGCTTAATTCTAACTGTCGAACACTAATCAACAAGGTGGACTATCTGCAATTTCTGCTAAGTCAAAACATGTATCGTAATTGTGGTGTCAACACAATTCAAGAATCTTGGTTGACTGACTTACAGGATGATTGCTTAGTATTGTCGTGTAGTGCTTCGTTAATTGATCGTCTCGATAACCGTTATTATATCAATCTGAACGGTGTATAATATCAGGAGACAAAGGGAAGTGGCAACTACATTTTTATTGACAAATAACATAGGCTAGAAGGCAGTAAGCACATGAGTAAATGTTAGCGAGCGAAGAAAAAATAACATAAATGGGAGATGGCTGGTAAGCCAACTCGTTATAAGCAAGCATTAATCAGCATTTATAGTCAGACTAAAATGAATGACAGAAATGTGATAGGTAGGATAAGAAGGGTGCATACACATACGCTCATATAAAAAAATAGTCAAGGTCAATAAGCGAATAATTAACAAGATCAAAATATGACTCATAACGTTATAGGTGAATTGGCTTGTCCGGAAACTAGAATAAGCTATGTAGGTGTAATATAGTACACGACGTTACACTACTCCCCACAGTATCATTAAGTGATTTTAATGTCTATCTTCAGGATCGATCAAACAATAAAAAGACCTGTGGTGGCGGAGTAGCTACTTTTGTGAACGTTAACTGGTGTCGATCTACTTTTGCCTGTTTCATGTTTTCAAATGACTTTATTGACTGCCCAACTTTAAGGTGCCGTCAAAAACACCTGAATAAATACAAATGGTAGGATTAAACTACACTGCCGAGCCAATCAGAAGCTTTCGCGTGTTTTCAAGGTCACGGCGCTAAGTTCGGTATCTGATGATTACGTACGGTCGGTTTACGGCGGATTCTAGGGAAGACGTGATGATAGCGTCTAAAACAGAAGTGATCATAAGATTTTGGCGCGAAATTCAATAATACATTTGTATAAATAGAGTTTTGGCATTATAGCTTATGTCAGTTCGTGATGGAAACCCTAAGTATAATTCCTAGCCTTAATCATGAACTGTAAATCATAATTTGAATTCTTCACACAGGTTTATAACCCTCATTTGGTCTTAGTTATTATGTTGACACTCTCAGAGTCACTTTAGCGTCGCTCAAAGGTTGTCCATAACTTATAGTCTCACCCATAACCCTAAACCTTAACTCTAACCCTAACCCGTAAACCATACCAATATACTAACATTATTGAAGCTATGTGGTCGAGGCTAAAAGAATTTTTGAGACCTTATCATGGTTTCAGAGGTCGACTATCATGGAGCCATATGGATGTGTTCCTGTACCGTATGCACTATGATTTTAGAACTTCTGAACCTATATTTGACCTTGAGAAGTTTTTGACCCATGTAAAAGAACAACATCCCCTCTAATTTTTGAGTTTTGTATATATTTTTCATTTATACTAACTGTCTTCTGATTGGCTAATATTTCTCAAGGTCATTTTAGATTCGTTCAAAGGTCGGCAGTATAGTTTAATCCTACCATACAAATATATTAATGTTACCAGTATCTACATGACTCCAGACTGCACATCATCTGAGCTATCTGTCTTCGCTGATAAATTTACTGAATTCGCTGTTACTGCCTTCAGTGATTCACTTTCAATTGTATGTGGTGATTTCAATTCATGTGACTGTAGCTTCCTTACATCACCAGGTCACCTAAATGTAGTAGATTTTCCTACTCGTTTGAATGCTCATCTAGACTTGGTTTTCATTAATGATATGGGTACATTTGTGACTCGCAAACGTGCTCCATTGTCTAGTTCGGATCATTGTATAGTTCGTGTCCTACCTAAAATATATATGGTAAACATGGAAAGAGTACACACATAACCATACAAAAAGGTAATATATAGGAATTACTGAGAAGGAAATTTACAAAATCTGAAAGACATGTTTTGTACGACCAACTGGGAAGTATTTACAGATGACTCAATAGAAAACACATCGGATGTTATCACCTCTTATCTTAAATTCTGTTTAGATATTTTCTGTCCTACCGAAACCTTTTTAAGTTTTGATCGACCTACATCTCCACAACTAAAGCGACTACAGAGGATAAAAGAAAGGATGCACAAAAAAGAAAAGAACACTATTGAAGTTCGTAAGTTAAATGGTCAAATAAGCCTAGAGATTAGACGTCTCAACTCTGTGTTTACTCAGAAACTCCTGTCTTGTAAAAGCTCTTCAAGTATGTGGAAACTCTTTAAAGAAATTAAAGGGGACAGGCAGACTAGAAGTGATAACCAGCTGAATGTTTGTGACTTAAATAAGCCCTTTATTCGTCAGTCATCTGACATCATGCTCCCTATATCCAAAGGTTTGAAAAATAATTGTGTTCCCAGTTTCACTGAAAATTGTGTCCGAAGATGTCTCCAGTCACTTCATTCATCCCAATGTTTAGGACCTGATGGTATCCCGAACCTCCTTTTTAAAAACTGTGCTAATGTTTTATGTTATTCGTTAACGAATATCTTTAACAGATCCTTCTCAACTAATGTCTTACCAAAAATGTGGAGAAAGATAAAGATAATCCCTATACCAAAAAAAGTTTCTGGTGATAAAAATGTAAAACATAGACCAATAGCAATAACTTCACCTTTCCCCAAAATAATGGAAAAATTACTGATACAACCACTTCAACCTGCAATAAAAGAGCACTGTGATCCATATCAGTTTGCTTACAAATGCAAAAGAAGCACATTAAATGCCGTTGCTGTTCTGCATCACAATATAGTGTTCGGGTTGGAAAAGGGTAAGAAGTATGTTAGATGCGCTTTCCTGGACTTTACCTCTGCTTTTGATTCTATTCCAAGAAACCTCTTACTTAACAAGCTGATCAGCGTCGACACTGACAGCTGGATAACCAATTGGCTACGTTCCTACCTTTCTGGAAGAGAACAGTACATTGTATTTGAAGGAAAGTGTTCAACATCTCTACTGTCTAATGTAGGTGTGCCACAAGGAGCTGTTCTTTCACCTCTGCTCTTCTCTTTCTTTCTTCATGATCTGCCATCTTCCACAGAAAACACGTTTGTAAAATATGCGGACGACCTCACCGTATGTATGCCAATTTCTACCTCCTTACATCCCATAAAAATGAATGAGTTTTTGTCTCCTATTGATAGGTGGTCTGTTGGTAATGGTCTCTTATTCACTCCATCTAAATGTCAAGCTGTTAACTTTAGCTTGAGACATGGACAGAACCTATACTCTATTTTGGGATCCCATAATGCT
Source organism: Schistosoma rodhaini (assembly GCA_944470415.2). Lineage (NCBI taxonomy): Eukaryota > Metazoa > Platyhelminthes > Trematoda > Strigeidida > Schistosomatidae > Schistosoma > Schistosoma rodhaini. Next base: position 62,021,319 of record OX104044.1, read on the forward strand.
TGTGCCATTGGAGACTCCTTAATAAACACAGTGTCGAAAGTCAAATATCTTGGTGTCCTTTTTTCCTCTAATCTTTCTTGGTCTTCTCATGTTTTATTGTTATCAAAAAACGTTTACCGTTTGACATACTACATAAAGAGGCTGCATGCTTTTGGGATTACTCGCCATTTACTCTTACAATTTGTAAATTCTTGCATATTACCTAATATTCTGTATTGTTCTCCATTATTCTTTCCCGCGCTTTTGAGAAAAGGCCTTGCTGTTTTGCGTAGAGTGCTGAAGGCGGTTTGCAAGGTATGTGGTGAATCTTTTGAAGTCATTATTAATATGCTTGTGATAGACATCTTAAGTCAAGCAAACTCTTGGCAGGTGTTATCTTATCAGATACTAACCATCCGCTTCATTCATATCTTTCTCCTTGTATATCTTCTAGTAGAACAAGACGTAAATACATTAAAATCCATGCACGCAAGCAAATCTATAAAAGTTCTGTAATACCCTACCTTGCAAATTTACTTTGTGACGAACAGGCTGTTAGAGTTGACCTAGTAAATAACCTATATTCTTAAGCATGTCTCAAATTCGATAATTTGTATAAACTCAGATTTTTCTAAACCTTTTTCTTATTTGTATTCTGTTTTTTTTATTTTGTTTTTTTTGTTTTGTTTTTTTTGGTAAAAAATCTTGTTGAAATAACTCCTGCTGAGAATTCTATATTGTACCAGATTATAATATTGAATAAAGCCATTAAATAATAATAATAATAATATGTCAAGACAACAGAGCTCAGGTATTAATAATAATATATTTCTGCAATAGCAGGTACACACCATTTTTACAGGCATGATTTACAATTTACAACATATACTGGTTCACAGTATGCATCCCAAGCAAGCTTGTTTAGTAATTATAATCTATAAAAGTTGATAGCAGTTCATTCGTTCACATATAATGTGTTTTCATAAGAATAGTTTCCAAAGGGGCATAGCGTCCACGTTACATACCAGATCCAATCTCGACAAAAAATGTAATAGGGTTTCGGTCGTGCTAAGTATTTATGTAATGCAGCCTTTTAAGTTTATTGTTGTTACAAAGTAGGCTTGTGGAGCGCCTGGTTCGAGCTATGACCTTGTGAAAGCGCGTTCGTCAAGCTTGTTCCAGATGTCAGAAGTTACATAGCTTCACCCTCAGAGCAAGATTGTGGAGAAAAAAAAAGGGAAACCGAGGAGCAGCAAGGCATTTGGATATGAACGATAACCAATGCTTAACATTTATTAGTGGAACAGGAAGAGGTATGAAAAATTATTAGATTAAATTGATACTAGCTCATGTTGCAAGAGTAAACTGCGATTAGGGGCTCCAGAGAAGAGAAGGCAGTAACAAAGAACAATGAGTTGTGATATTTATCAAGGTGGAGTAGGTTCCAATGAAGGAGGGAAGTCAAGGTTGGAATGAGGAAGAACAGAGAGTGCATATAGAGAGTAGAGTGTTGAGTAAAATAGCAACCATATCCTTTACAGTCTGTTTTTTCATCATCCGATGCCTGCCACACAGTTTTCATGTAAAAGTCCGAGTTAGCATGTTAAAGGTTGTCTTAGTAGAATAGTTAATCCAGCACAAAAATTAGAAACATGAGCCTTATTGGTGAGTGTAGGTTTTACTTTACTTACGCCTGTTACTCTCAATGGAGCATAGGCCGCCGACCAGTTTTCTCCAACCCACTCTGTCCTCGGCTTCCTTTTCTAGTTCTATCCAGTTCTTGTTCATTCTTCTCATGTCTGTTTCTATTTCTCGGCGTAATGTGTTCTTTGGTCTTCCTCTTCTCCTTTGACCTTCAGGATTCCATGTGAGGGCTTGTCTTGTGACGCAACTAGCTGATTTCCTCAAGGTGTGCACAATCCACTTCCAGCGCTTCTTCCTGATTTCTTCCTCCACTGGATGAAATCTGGTTTGTTGTCTCCCACAGTAACTTGTTGCTGATAGTGTCTGGCCATCGGATCCGAAGTATCTTGCGTAGACAGCTGTTGATGAACACTCGTATCTTCTGGATAATGGCTTTCGTATTTCTCCACGTCTCCGCCCCATGCAATACAACTGTCTTGACATTTGTATTGAAAATTCTTACCTTGGTGTTGGTTGACAATTGTTTTGAGCTCCAGATGTTCCTTAGTTGTGAATATGCTGCTCTTGCTTTGCCGATCCGCGTCCTCACATCTGCATCATATCCACTGTGTTCATCAATGATGCTGCCAGATATGTAAAGGTTTTCACATCCTCCAAAGCTTCTCTGTCAAGTGTAATTCAATCGTTGCATGCTGTGTTGTATCGAAGAGTCTTGCTTTTCTCTTTGTTTATATTGAGACCTACTGCTGCTGAGGCTGCTGCTACACTGGTCGTTTTCTCCTGCATTTGTTGTTGCATGTGTGATAGAAGAGCCAGATCATCCGCGAAGTCTAAATCGTCAAGCTGCATACTGCCTATCCACTGTATTCCGTGCTTTCCTCCAGATGTTGACGTCTTCATGATCCAGTCGACCATCAGGAGAAATAGAAAAGGTGAGAGTAAGCGACCTTGCATAACACCGGTCTTTACTTCAAACGAGTCCGTGAGTTGTCCTCCGTGGACGATTTGGCAGTTTAGTCCATCATAAGAGTTCCGTATGATATTGATTATCTTCTCAGGCACGCCTTAGTGTCGAAGAAGCCTCCATAGTGTCGCCCTGTTCACGCTATCAAATGCCTTCTCGTAGTCGAGGAAGTTGATGTAGATTGATGAATTCTATTTGATTGATTGTTCCACAATGATACGTAGCGTTGCGACTTGGTCTGTACACGATCTATCCTTACGAAATCCAGCTTGTTGATCTCGAAGTTGGTCGTCCACAGAATCCTTCATCCTGTTTAACAATACTCCGTTGAAGACGTTTCCTGGTATTGAGAGGAGAGTGATGCCCCTGTAGTTGTCGCACTTGCTGAGATCGCCTTTCTTTGGTATCTTGATCAGAAGTCCTTTTTTCCAGTCTGTTGGTACTTGTTCTACATCCCAAATCTTACTGAAGAGGATGTGGATTATCTTGGCAGTTGCTGCTACATTTGTTTTCAGTGCCTCTGCCGGGATGTTGTCTGGTCCCGCTGCTTTGCCACTTTTGACTTGTCTAATGGCCATGCTGATCCCTTCAATTGTTGGTGGGCCAATATCGATTGGTAGGTCCGTGGGTGCTGCTTCGATGTTGAGTGGGTTCAGTGGAGCTGATCGATTCAAGAGTCCTTTGAAGTGTTCTACCCACCTGTTTCGTTGTTTCCAATGTCGGTGATTACTTTGCCTTCCTTGCTTTTCACTGGTCTTTCTGGCTTACGGTAATTTCCAGCAATTTTCTTTGTTGTATCATACAATTATCTCATGTTTCCTTCTCTTGCAGCCTTTTCCGCTGTCATTGCTAAATCTTCAACATATTTACGTTTGTCGGTTCTGATGCTCCTCTTCACTTGCTTGTTTGCCCCTGTGTATTCGGCTTGTGCCTTGGCTTTTTCCGCTCTGGTTCGGCTGATATTGATTGCTGCCTTCTTGTTCCTCCTTGCTTCAATCTTATCCAGTGTGCCAACAGTGATCCATTCCTTGTGATAGTGCTTCTTTTGGCCCAGAACCTCTTGACATGTTGAAACGATTGCCTCCTTGATACCTTTCCAGTTGCTCTCCATTGTAGTCCCCTCTCCATTGAGTAGGTCATGAAAGGCCTCGAACCTGTTGCTGAGGGCTATGTTGAATTTGTTGAGTTTGTCAGCATCTCGAAGAAAGGCCGTATTAAACTTTTGTGATGTTGTCCACCCTGTTATTCAGTGCTTCTTAAGTTTTAATTTCATTTTGCCGACCAGCAAATGATGATCGGATGCTATATCAGCTCCTCTTCTGGTTCTCACATCCTCCATCGTCCTCCTGAACTTTTGTTGATGCAGATATGGTCGATTTGATTCTGTGTAATGTGATCCGGTGAAATCCAAGTGGCTTTGTGTATGTTTTTGTGTGAGAATATGGTGCCACCTATGACCAGTTTATTGAAGGCACATAGGTTTGCAAATCTCTCACCATTTTCGTTCCTTCCTCCCAGTCCATGTTGTCCCATGACGTCTTCATATCCAGTGTTGTCCATTCCAACCTTAGCATTGAGATCTCCCATCAGAATTGTCAGGTCCTTGGTTGGGCACTTCTCGACGATCGAATGCAATCTGTCGTAGAATTGGTCTTTAGCGTCTTCATCGTAGTCATTGGTAGGCGCATAGCATTGGATGACGTTCATTTTAATGCCCTCTCTCTTTGTTCTGAAGGAGGCTTTGATGATCCTTGGTCCATGAGATTCCCATCCTATAAGTGCATTTTGTGCTTTTCTGGACAGCATCAATGCCACTCCTTGTGTATGTGGAGCATTTTCTTCTTCATGACCGGAGTATAAAAGAAGTTCCTTGAAGACTGTCGTTGTTGTCCAACCTGCGTCCAATGTGTTTCGCTGATTCCAAGAACCTCCAGGTTGTATTTTCTCATTTCTGCTGCAATTTGGAAAACTCTTCCAGTCTCCCACATTGTTCGGACATTCCATGTACCTATAAAAATCGTTGCCCTGGTTGTAAGAAGGTGCATCGACCTCATGACTTCCGAAGGGACTCGGCTTTCATCATGAGACGTCATGATTATTCCTTCTACTCCCAGGGCAGAGTTTGAAAGGTTTGAATGATTTTTTCTGGTTAGCGTTTTTTAGCGAGTTGATTTTCTACGGGATGGGGTCGCTAACCCCATGCCCAACACTCCTCCTTTACCCGGGCTTGGGACCGGCAGTAACCTGAAGAGGAGCTACAGGCAGACTGTTGGTAAGGCTTCTATGCAATGTTTTTATTGACTATATAGTAAAGTGTAGGTTACGAATCAAAGTATAGGCATTAGGAAGGGTATAGTGTAGGATATTTGTTTACCATAGTAGGCGGAAAAGTGGAGATTTATATTAGTTACAGATAAGGTAAGATAACGAGTGGTGAAATAATATTGATGGCAAGGCAACATAGTGTACAGATGAGTAAAAAACTGATAAATAGACAAGAAGTAACTCACACTAAATTCGCGCTGAGGTTGTTTTGTTCTATGCTAACCGGTTGATGGGTAACAGGTTCTGTGGTTGTACGACCACTGGCAGTAGGCAGTCGATTGTGCGTTTCTTCTGATGTTTTAGGGTATTTATAGGCGTCATTTAGCGACCGAGTATTGATAGATCCAGTGAGTTGCCTGTCTACTTCAATTGAAAAGAATTAGTGAGGGGAAAGTATCTAATACAACTACAAGGTAGGGAAATAAGGCGATTCAGTCTATATATGTAGAGAGCCTATGATGTCTGTGTGGGACGTGGATGTGTTCGTTTGCACCAGATCTATGCAGGTGAGGGGTTGACTAATGAGTCTTGTAAACGTATGTAATTTGTCTGCCATGCGTACTTCAGAAGGCAGACTGTTCCATATCAATGCGTACTTGATAAGGAAGAAGTTTTCACGTGTTTTTGATCTGTGTTTTTCAATTTTGACAGTGGATACTTTGTCTCGAAGGTTGTATCCATATGAGTCTTGGTAGAGAGCTATATTACATGTGGAATAAGTAGGGTTTTTAAGGAGTTTGAAATAAAGAATTAAGTTAGACCTAAGCCTTCTTTTCCAGAGGGGTTCTAGTCCTAAGATATGACATCTGGATTTGTAGTCAGTGAGTTGGTCATTCTTAAGTATTTTGCGAGTGAAGTCTCGCTGTATTCCTTCCACCTTAAGTATATCAGATAGGCGTAGGTTGGAAAATAAGAACGAGCAGTATTCGACGATGGGTCTTACGCAGGTTTTATACAGGATGATGTTAGTTTCCTTTTGAAAGAAATTACGAAGGATGAAGCCAAGCAATCTCCGCGTTTGAGATGCTTTAGTTGAAATATGTTCAGAGAAGTTAAGACTGTCGGAGTAATGTACCCCAAGGTCAGTTACTGATGTCAGTCTGAGCAGTGGGTTTTTGTTAAGTGCTAGTTTTAGTTTAAGTGACGTGTTACCAATACATAGCCAACCGCATTTCTCTGTGTTGAGCTCTAGCCCCCAGCGTTTGCACCAGTCGTCTACTTTGTTGAGTTCATGTTGGATCGTTTGCATAGTACTTCGTACATCACCAATGTCAGTTTTATAGATGACTCTTAAGTCATCAGCGTAAAGGTAGGTCTTACCTGTAGTAAAGCACTTGCATATATTGTTGATATAAATTGGTTGATGCAGGTATTCATTCACTACCTTATTTTGCATGGAGATCACACTTCCTATTATTTCATATTGAATGTTGAAAAGCTTTGTTTGTTTGAGAAGGTAATCCTGCGCTCCACCACCACTCTACTTGATTTCAAAACAGAAACTTATCCACTAAAAGTCTGGTTTCTTCTATCTATTATTACATAAGCTTTCTCCTAGAATCGACTTCTTCAACAATGTCGGTTCGATCAACTTACTGAACATGAACATTTCAGTCCTGTATACAATGTACGTATTCAATCTGCCTGAGTTGTTAGTATATAAGGCCCCACAAATGCTTAAAGAAGTCCGAATCATACCCTTCTTCATCAGGCAATCCCGGAAAATGTTGCTTTCCAACGACTCGAAGGCTGTTTCTGCGCAGAGTTGAGTGCAAAACAGTAGGTGGAAATTTATTTGTTCCCTGTCATCTGGTTAAAAACAATCTCAGAATCGACAATAAGGTGTAAATAATTTTTAATGTCTAGTCAATAGTTAGATGCAAATGCATTCAGTGGGCACTAGCTAACCTTACTTAGCCAGTAATTTAGTGTGGATACAATTTAAATAATTATTGAACAAACTGACTTAGCTAGGAGATGCGGCCTATCACTAGATTTATTCTAGACTCTGGAATAATCTACCACAATCCGTCCGTACGATAAAATCTCTCCCATTGTTTGTTCGCTGCATTGATGAATACTGCTCCTCTGAAAATGCGTTAAATGTTCTTGTGCCTGTAGGCGTATCTTACTCCAAAAGTGAGATTAGAGGAACCTTAAATGTCCAACCACTTATCTGCTGTCACTTTACATTAACAATGTCCCTATCAACCTTACGTTATTTGAGTAATAACTAACAAGAATAGTGGTCAACCTGACTGACGTATTTTGGAAATCATTGCTTTGTTGTTGTGCTCTCTGTTTTAATTTTACTTTCTCTGGTTGTATATAATTATCAATCATTCGTCCTGGCACTGGAAATAACCTTAAAGAACACCGTTCATAAATCATCAGGCTATCCTTTTAAGAAGACATTAAAAGCGCCCTGCTGATGCATTGGGTTACCATGATACATGTCATAAACAAACTACTTAACAATTACTGAACTAGCAAACTTAAAACAATCTTATATCACATGTTTGTTCTCTACATCAAATGTTGCTATTTATACCAAATTGATCATGCCTGTAAACTGGTGTGAATTCTGTAATTATTATTATTTTCAGAATATATATATGTATATGATATTATATTATTTAGTTCTCAGGGATACCTCTTGAGACCAGCTTACAGTTTTTGTTTCGTTCACCACTAATCATGCTCGACACTAAGGAATCATGTTATGCTAATGCATAACTTTCTGAATGTCATATTTTTATAAATTTTGAGTAATTAGTCGATCATTATGAAACAGAACAATATCAGTTTATCCGACCAGTTGCAGAATTAGATCATATTAAAAGAGTTCAGTTAATCATAAAGATGCCACAGGCATTCGGAGTTTAACAACGCCTTTACACGTAACACTTTTATAATCGAAGTATATGAACCAAGTCAAATCAGAGGTGAAGAGGTTCAAAGATATATTTCAAAGAAGCGTTTAACCTAATTCATTTAACATTTGTAAGAGGTGTGTAGCATAGAATCCCAAATCTTTACGAAGCTGAAAAAGCTACGGGAAATCTGAAGCGAGGGAGAGCAACGGGCCCTGACAGGTATGCCTCTGAGATTTTTGAGGATGGCAGTCCAGTATTCGCAGCAATATTGACCGACGTCAGGTAGAATCTGGGAACTGGACGTAATTCCATCTGACTGGTCCCAATCACTGATTGTGCCAGTCTATAAGAAAGGACAAAAGTCCTCTTGTGACAATCACAGAGGGATCAGTTTGACTAATATAGTGCCTAAAATATTAGCTTCAATAATACTTGGACGCCTAACCAAAGCTCGTGAAAAGCAGACTAGAGAAAACCAGGCTGGTTTTCGACCTGGACGTGGTTGTATAGAACAGATATTCACTCTACGTCAGGTCCTAGAACATGGACATACATTCAAACGCCTCACAATCGTAGTGTTTCTCGATCTTAAAAGGCGGCATTCGACTCTGTTGGTCGTGAGGTTCTATGACAGTGTTTGTCACTGAAAGGAGTACCGAAGACGTACATCAACCTTATACAGGTTCTCTACTTAAACACAACTGATCGAGTTAGAGCCTATGGCGAACTGTCACAAGAATTGATTACCTTAAGTGGTGTTCGTCAGGGCTGGCCACTTTCTTCATTCTTGTTTAACTTTGTCATTGACATACTTTTAGAAATAGCACTTTCATCAGCTAAACCTCCAGGAGTTGAACTTTTACCGGGAGACTCACTTGTTGACTTGTAATACGCCGATGACATAGTTCCATTTGGTAAAGACGCTGACAAAATGCAGAGTCTTCTGACCACAGTAAGCAACAATGCAGGTATGTTCGGGATGCGTTATCCCCCTCGAAATGCGAAATGTTCTCTCAGGATTGGGTTGCATCGACACCTGAACCAATGATAGGGATTGAAGTAGTTGAGCATATCGACCGCTTCACTTATCTTCGGAGTCTCATCAGTCCTTTTGGTCTGGTGTGTGACGAGATCTCAGAAGGGATACAGAAGGCTCGTCTATCATTTGCCAAGTTGCGTCATTTATGCAGTAGGCGAGAGATCAGTCTACCAGCCAAAAGACGGGTTTACTGTGCAGCGGTTCGCCCCATCCTATTTATGGCAGTGAAACATGGCCAATAAGAGTAGAGGACATTCGTACGCTACTGGTATTCGATCATAGGCGTTTTCGAAGCATTGCTCGTGTATCCTGGGACCATCGAGTAAGTAATGCAGTTGTTAGGAAACGGGTAGTAGGTAAGGATGGCAAATCGATTGATGAAGTAGTGAAACTTCATCAGTTGAGATGGCTTGAACACGTGTTACGTATGCCCAACCACCGACTGCCCTGACGTGCAATGCTTTATGGTGTAGGAGTAGGTTGGAAGAAAGCTAAGGGCGGCCAAACCAGAATGTGGCACAAATCTATAAAGTCACTGACAAGTAGACTGAGCCATGTTGGTAGGTGTAGACTACTTGGTTGGGATCCGCGAAATGATAACAATCGATGGTTAGAGACCTTGAATGACATGGCTCAAAATCGTTTGCAATGGCGAAGGTACATTCACTCTTCGTGTTCTCCAAAATCCTGATCTTCTGAATCCTTCATGTCCCTTTCTTTTTTCTCTTTCCAAATTTATTTCACTGGATTATACCCCTTGAACAACATCTTCAAACCCTAATCTTTCGGATTACTGCTTTACTCTTACTACCTCTACTGCTATGGGATTTGAGTCGACAACTGTATCTCTGTACTAATGTGGTATGGCAACTTGAACTGATGTACGTACGTACGTACGAAGTTCAACGTCGTCACTATCTGTCTGTTAGCACAGGTTACCTACTAGTGAACTGATGCGGATGCGTGGACAAGCAAGGTAAGTTCAGTGAAATCAATGGGGTCAGTATCAAATGTCGAAGACTTTCAGAATTCTTGATTTTAAGGATTCACTTACCTCTACTACTAGGTGGAAAATTGAAGAGATAAGTGTCACTAGTAAGCAGTGGAATTGCAAAAGCTGTAAAAAAGTGTTAGATATCTTGATAGTTTTAGAAGGCTGGAGTTAAGTGCATAAACCTGGTTATGTATCTTGTGTCTTCCGATTAAAATAGATATTTAGGGGAGAATATATAACTTTTTGAGACATTAGAATTGTCGCATGAAACTATAAACATGACTTACAGTCACTTCAGAACATATCACTTGAAAGAATCACTTGAATTTATGTTTGAAGTAAGCAGCGTTTTTATGTGTTAAATTCCTGGAAGTGTTTTGGATATTGAACGAACACTTAGCTTTCAGCGGGAAATGTTATGTGGTCGATCATCGGACGTTTCTGAAACAAAAGGAAGTGTTTTGGGTATGTTAGTAGTTCTGTGTCACTAATCATGTCTACCATAGACAAAAACGATGTTGCTAAAGACAGTGCATCAAATGAGACTGGACAGCGCGATTGGGACGTGAAATCCAGGACTCAGGAGGAAGACGAACTGTTAGGTAGATCAGATGAAAATCACGACTTGTCATATGAAACCCATTCGAACGAGACTGGCAGTTTTAGCGAGTTCCACACTGCAGTCGAGTGCCTTAACGATTCGGAAGAAGGGAGTGGTGACTTTTCCATCAACACGAAAAAAAACAACTTCGTCAAAATCTCTACCGTTACATCAGAGGATGTCGATCCTTTTGAGGATGTCACTGCTGCCACCAATGAAATAACCGACAAAAAAGCAATTTCGCCGATTGAATGGGACAGAGTTTCTGATGAAGAAAGCGAGAACAGAGACGAACTTCATGTCGATGCCCCAGGTGATGAGTTTTCTAAAGAGGAAGAAGCCCAAAACTCAGTTCGGCCCTCCAGTGTCAGAGGGCATACGTGCACAAGTGAGAGAGAAAATTACATTGATTCGCGCCTTTTTCGTTCTACAAAGTATTTCCTCATCAAAAGTAATAATTTTGAAAATATCGAAATAGCGAAGTCTCGCAATGTATGGGCGACGACAAAGGGCAATGAGACAAGACTGAATAAAGCATTTTTTGACTACAACAATGTTTTGCTCATATTTTCTGTACGTGAGAGTGGTAGATTCCAAGGATTCGCTCGCATTATCGCCTCCTCAGATCCTCGAATCAAGGTTGACTGGGTGTTTTCTTCACGCATGAATACTGGTCTTCTGAGTAATCCTTTTCGAATTAAGTGGATATCCAAGTTTGTTGATCATTTCAGTTGTTTTGATTACTAGGTCTGATCTCCCTTTCACAAAGACCGGACATCTCTTGAATGCATGGAATGAAGACAAACCTGTGAAAATCGGGAGAGATGGTCAGGTGAGTATTTTGAATATCAACTCATTTATTTTAGGAAATTGAACCTACATGTGGCGAGGCACTATGTCGGTTGTTCAATAAGGACGAACTTGGGGAAGAACAAAAACAACTAAACATAGTTCAAGCTATTGGTGAAAGAATCAGTCGTAGAAATGCATTTGAGAGACTTGGAAAAATTGTTGGTCGCCATGGTCAAACGAGTCATAATGGTTCTCGTGTTGTTGGGTTAAACAATCAAGACAACACTGGACTGTTGGGGGATGCTACTGGAACAAACCAACGATATATGGCACCTACTGAACGAAGGAGCTTGGTGAATTACCCTCCTATAACACCTTTAATCAACACAGATGGTTCGCGGCTAACCTCGACGGGAACTACACCGCTATTGCAAGTAAACGCAGCTGCCGCTGCTATGGCTGCAGCTGCAGCTATGGCTGCAATCAAATCGTCCGGACCACAGTCAATAGGTGCTTTTGCCCGAAGTGGAGCAAGCACTCTCAATCCCACAATTAATTCCAGACTGCCTATACAACCACCTACATTCCCTCACATATTTTCAACCTTCCCGAATTCAGGTGGTTCTTTCTCACGTTTGAATGTATCTAGTTCCTCTAACGCAACTCTGCTTCCGTTGTTACAACAACAGCAACTTCGTATATCTGGATCAGCAGCAAATGCCGCCGCAGGTGCTGTTCTTTCACAAGCTATACAACAAGCTCGTAGTCTATCCAATCCTAATATGATAAGTCGATCAGGAATGCCTGTCAATCCTGTGTCAAACAGTGTGCCTGTAAAATCTCATGCCGAAAGAAGTCGTTCGCGCTCTGCTAGCGACAGCACAGCTTACAGTTATGCTCGGGAACGTAATCCAAGGCATCGGAGAACTGACGGTTATGTAGAAGAAGAGTCTCCACGATTTGAAACAATTCGACGGAAGTCACATTCCCCGAGGTTAGGTGTTATTGAACAGTGGACACAAGAATCAAAAATTTGTGCTAATTTATTTATTATTTATATATGGACTGTTTCACATCTAGTTAACCACATTGTTTTATTGTGCTTCACTTGAACTGTCGAATTTTTTTCATTTTTGATGCTAGCAACTTGCTTGTACCATGGCCACATGTGGCTTCCATGAACAATTAACATTAGATTTCATATTTTTGGATATCCGGTTACTAACATAGTTGTAATAGTAGGCACGTGAAGAACTAAAAAATCTTCAGAGGTTCTTGTATACATTGAACATGCTTATTTTGTAAGTGAAATTTGGCTTAAGTTTGCTTGTGTTGAGGTTTTATTAGTCTTCATTTCCTGAAGTGAAGTTAATGTTTGGTGGCATATGATTTAACCCATTTCTTTTTAGGAATAATACAGGTAAAGGATGTTTGTGGGTATTTAATTCCCTGCTCTCATGTATTTAGCATTAACATTTGTTTTCATTTTCAATAATGTGTCTTCGTTCACATGGGAACTCTTGGTTTGGTTTGTCGTCAAGGAGGCGTGAAATAACATCAAGGCATGGAAATTATGAAAGTGAGTCAAAAAATTTCTGTTATTTTTAGCTTTCTGGTTCGTGCATATTTCGTCCGTGAATCGCTTAGTGTCGAATAACGCCTTATTTAATGTGACTCATACATAAATATTGATGAACTATTTTTTTTTTAGAACATCAATAAAAGTTTTTCCTAGTGTACATAGTCATAATTACGTCATCAGTCGACTGAATATCATGTGCAATGATTTTCCACTGATTAAATCTAAGTAACTCCGTCTATGTATTTGTAAGCCATCAAACTTCGTGTTCAAATCCCTCATTACTTTTGAAGTACTAATAAAATGCTCGTCTGTTTATAATACTAAGAGATTATCATGTGGCTGATTGAAAAGTGTCTACAGGAAAATCTGCAACTCATTTACTTACAACGACAATCCATAAATGGGTGATAATCAAAACGAGCAAGTTAATCAAACACTTATTAATGTATTGTTTCGTGATTTTATACTTAAGTGTGGAATGAAATAAATATGTCTAGAAATACAGTCACTAACAATACGCACTTGTCCAAGTTGCCACACTTCACGTCAGTACTTAAAAGGCAAGTTAACTAGACGAAAGGCAAAAAAAGTAAAAGCGGTAATGGCATTGCTGATGAGATATGGACTGTAATAAACATAGTCGACAAATTAACTTATGTGACGAGGGGTCTAACTTAATAACCAAATTCAAAATATAGAGGAAGATAAATGCCTTCACTTCACTGAGACCACTGATCTATTTCATGTATAGTCTCTATCGATAACTTATGCGGATATTCGTCCGGCACGCTTTAGACTTATTGGCTGATGCCGTTTATTGTTTTGACTGAACTCAACCGTTTTTCAAAGTTATATGTACCAGCATAACAGATATACGATTTGACCAAACGCCCCTAACAATCTCCAACTACCTTAGTGAAGAGTTCGTGGTTTCCAGGATTTTAGTTTCGATTTTCAAACGACAATCAATTGTAGCATGAAAACAGCAAACTCGTGAAAACCAAGCAGCTTTCAAACTTGACCATAAACTTATTGATCAAATACTTGCTTTCGATATATTTGGGATAGTAGACATATAGGAGTGTACCTACATCCTGTTCACTGTGAAGTGGTTGCTTAGTGGTCAAGGAGTTTAATTTTCAATCACAGTCCTTAATTTGAACTTCGCTCCATATGCCTTGGTTCGGCCGACTGAGTAATATCACCAGCCCCCACTTAGAGTATTACTCATACCTAATTACCTACTGAATGACTTGATGTCCTTAATAATTTTCGATCCTAGGGAAACATCAGATGACGTGGGCTGATAGGTGCTAAAGTAATTTAGATTATCTGTAGATTCACTGAATGTTCATCAGTTGAGGTGGCTTGAACACGTGTTACGTATGCCCAACCACCGACTGCCCTGACGTGCAATGCTTTATGGTGTAGGAGTAGGTTGGAAGAAAGCTAAGGGCGGCCAAACCAGAACGTGGCACAAATCTATAAAGTCACTGACAAGTAGACTGAGCCATGTTGGTAGGTGTAGACTACTTGGTTGGGATCCGCGAAATGATAACAATCGATGGTTAGAGACCTTGAATGACATGGCTCAAAATCGTTTGCAATGGCGAAGGTACATCCACTCTTTGTGTTCTCCAAAATCCTAATCTTCTGAATCCTTCATGTCCCTTTCTTTTTTCTCTTTCCAAATTTATTTCACTGGATTATACCCCTTGAACAACATCTTCAAACCCTAATCTTTCGGATTACTGCTTTACTCTTACTACCTCTACTGCTATGGGATTTGAGTCGACAACTGTATCTCTGTACTAATGTGGTATGGCAACTTGAACTGATGTGCGTACGTACGCACGTGCAGAACCCTTTTAAAATTTCCCATAAAGCATTCTTCTTATTCACTGTTTTGAGAGCGAAACGGTAGCGTTCGAATACGTTCTTTTACCAGAACCCTGAAGATGGATGCTGTGGGTTACATTCGATTACCCTTTACTATTGCCGGTACCAAAAATATCTGGTTACTTTATTTTCTTTCGTTATCGAACCTGGGGGTTGGGTTATTCGTTAATATTTTTGGTCACTTTGTTTGTGGATCGGGTACCAAAAGATGAGGTTTGGCTATAAAGCGTTATGGGAAAGTACGAGTATACGGTTACTTTCGTAACTATTGTATTGTTTACGACAGTAGTTTTTTCTTCTCTGATTCCTCTTTTAGTTGTGTACATTCGGTGCAGGAGCGAAATGACATGGACATCTAAGTACGGTCGGGAAAATGGCTTCGTTCTAGTGCCTCGATTTTCCTTATTTCAGAATTCTGTTAATGGACTAATTCTTTTGGTATTTGTGGTGTCACGGAACCCCTGAGAAATATTGATTAGTCATCGACAGTTTATAGTTTCTGTCGAGAAAAATTTTTGAGGACCATATTTGTAAATTAACCTGTCTCACTTCTAATGCCGTGGTACGGCCGAGAGTGAAGAGGGCCCGCCTTCCCTCTCAAAATGCTCACACAGCCACGCGTATATAGCCTCTGCCAGGAAAGTTCTACTCACTGTCTTCTCTCGGCAGGAGTGTTGTTTACAAAATTGAGAGGACGAAAAGCGAATGTCCGTCGCTTTAACCGGGTTGATGGACACTGCGAGTCCACCTAGGGGAGTTGGAAAACTGTGATTCCAAACCAATCGTGCACATGGACTCCAGTATCCTGAGGGAACAAATGGCGTAGGAATCAATCGTTGGTCATCGGCTACCATGGGAAGTCTGACCAGCCCTAATGGGTTGGTGTCTGACGAAATCTCAACACGGATTCAAAATGCTCGTTTGGCTTTTGCCAACTTACGTCACCTATGGCGAAGACGAGATATCCGTCTATCAATTAAGGGACGAGTATACTGCGCAGCAGTTCGTTCTGTTCTAATTTACGGCTGTGAAACATGACCTTTAAGGGTAGAAGATACTCGTAAGTTACTAATATATGATAACGGATGTCTTGGAAATATTGCTCGTATTTGCTGGGATCACCGAGTGAGTAATAGTGAAGTTAGACGTAGGGTATTAGGGAATGATGGTAAATCAGTTGATGGGGTCATGAATCTGCATCGACTGAGATGGTTGGGCCACGTGTTACGTATGCCTGAACACCGATTACCACGACGCGCAATGTTGACTAGTGTAGGGGATGGTTGGAAGAGAGTTAGGGGCGGCCAAACCAAAACATGGCATCAGTGTTTGAAGTCACTAACTTCTAGTCTGAGCCATGTTGGTAGATGCAGACTACCTGGTTGGGGTCCGTGTGACTATCGTAATAAATGGTTGGAGACTCTGGGTGACATGGCTCAGAATCGATCACAATGGCGTAGATGTATACACTCTTTATCTTTCCTTAAACCTTGAGATTAAAGTTGCTTCATAACTTTTTTCCTTCCTATACTATATCCTTATATACAACCTTTCTTTATATATTACCACCACTAAATTAACTATTTCTATGAATCCGGTGTTGATCTTTTTGTGCTAACGAGTTATGGCAACTTGGTCCGATGCATATATGTGCCTGGTTCTACGTTGTAGCTGACTGACCATGGGACACACAATTAAATGAAATGACAATTTTTTGTGTGGTGCATATATATCTCGTGCCCTCTCGTACCGATATTTGTGTTCAAGTAATAATAATAATCATAACTAAACCTAGCTATTTTCATTAAACCCGGAATATTTTATTCATTGTTTAAAACTCAAGCTTCACTCTGCATTGTTCCGCTCATCTCATATTTGTCAGTTTTAAGTGTGATAAGTATTTTTGTTGTGTCCTGAAGTGAACCTTCAGGATTCTTGACCTTTGGAGTTTATGAGGACCATCCATAAAGTTGTTTGCACGCTAACTAAACCATAGTATACCTGTAATGGTATTTACGATGAACGGCTCAGAATACTCCCATTAAATGATAAGTACTTTCTTAGGCCCGTTACTCCTCATCAAGGATCATAGACCGCCAACCAGAATTCTCCATACAACCCTGTCCTGGACAATACTTTCCAGTTGTTCCTAGTTGCTGCTCATCCTTTATATGTCCGCTTCCTCAGGATTCCAAGTTAGGGCTTGCTTCGTGATTCATTTCAATGATTTACTCAATCTATGTTCTATCCACTTCCAACGCCTTTTCTTAATTTCCTCTTTTGGAAGATGGTTTGTTTTCTCCCATAATAGGTTGTTGCTGACGGCATCCGGTCAACGAATATTGAGTGTCTTGCATAGACAATTGTTTATGAGTACTTGTACCTTTTTGATGATAATTGTAACAGTTCTCTAAGTTTCAGCTCCATAGAGTAAAACTGTCTTGGTGTTCGTATTGAAGATTGTGACTTTGATATTGGTTAACATTCGTTTTGAGTTCTACATGTTCTTCAACTGTAGGAATGTCTTTGCTTTGCCAACCCTTTCCTTTACGTCTGCGTCGGATCCTCCTTGTTCATCGATGACGCTGCCCAGATGAGTGCGTGTAAGTCTCCACCTCTTCCAGAGTTTCTCCATTAATTGTGACTGGGTTGGTGTTCTCCTTGTTGTACTTGAGGATGTTGCTTTTTCCTTTGTGTTTGTTGGGGCCTATTGATGCAGAGACTTCTGCTACACTGGTTGTATTGGCCTGCATTTATTGGTGTGAATGAGACAGAAAGGCTAGGTCATCTGCAAAGTTCAAATCGTCTGGTTGCATCAAAGCTCTCCACTGTGTTCCGTGCTTTCTTGAAATTTGAAGGTCTTCAGAATCCAATTAACTATTAAATGAAAGGGAAAGGGTGAGAGCAAGCAGCCTTACCTGACACAAATCTTCAACTGAAATGCATCTGTCAGTTGTCCTTCATGCAAGGCTTTGCAGTATAGTTAGTCGTGTGAATTCCGGATGATGTTGACGATTTTCTCAACCACTCTTCCTGAGTAGAACGTGGAGCATATTTGCAGTTGGTGGTATATTGTCAAGTCCTACTGTTTTCCCACTCCTTATTTGTCTGATGGCTATCCTGATTTCTCCGATCGTTGGTGAAGTAACAGTCATAGGAAGGTCTGTGTGCGCTGTTTCGACGTTTGGTCAATTCAATGGAGCTGGTCTTTTCAAGAGTTCCTCAAAGTGTTCTACCCATCTGTTTCTCTGTTCTTCAATCTCAGTGATTGGTTTACGTTCTTTGTCTTTGACTTGTCTCTCTGGTTTACCATATTTCCTTGCTAGTTTCTTCGTTGAGTCATATAGTCGTCTCATAACTCCTTCTGTTGCAGCTTTTTCCGCTGTCGTTGCTAGTAATATATTGCTGATTCGACAAATATATGATACTCGCCAAATTGATCATCTTCATAAATATCATCAATTTATGTCGAAAAGTTTTGACTTTGTATTAGGCCTATATATTTGTGGCTGCGCTTGGTTTATTAATTTGTACTTCATGCGTATGAAAACGTAGTTGATTTTTGGCATGCATTTATTTGTATTAATCCAGCTAATGGTGTTGCTTAAAGAACAAATTGATTAAATTTGATTTCTCTATAGCGTGTTAAATGTTAGTCTTATAAAATTTGCCGAGGGTTTGCATTGTTGGCTATGACGACGTGTTTGTGTGATTGCACTGCATAATGTCTGTGAATTGTTAATGACTTACTTTACAATAACCAAATTGATAAGTTTTTTAGGCATTTAAGTTCGACATTAGAAATTTTTGTCTACAATTTGGAATTTCAAGGATTTGTGTGGAATTTATTTTTATTGGCACGGGGATTTGTGGAGATTGTAGTATTTTAACAGTTGAATTCACGAGTCTATGTTAGGTCGACCCTTGGATTCAACTTGTAGGATTTATTTTTATACTTTATTTATTTTTGTACTTCATCTTAAAAAAAACAAGGACAAGGAAAATCAGCATCTGTTTACGCATGGTTACTCATAATGCATAAAGCTGACTAGCTGTTGCGTGTTGGGTTTTAAATATGCTGTTATATCGAATAACTGGTAGATATGGTATTTCGTCAAATTGTGGAGATGAATGATTGTACTTGTGCATGATATGCATTCAACTATTTCGTCTATATCGAAGATCAAGTTCATAAGCACTGAGAAGTGTTCTGTATCTGTGATAACTAACAGACCTTCAAACCTTTCTGTTATCAGTTACATTCCCAGTGAGCGATCAATCAATTTTGAAGTTATGTTGTTGGTTATCCAAGCTGAAAAATGCGGAGTTTTCGAATTTGAAACCCATTGGTTAGAAGTCAAGTGTTTTAGCTACCACTTCATATAAAATCACTAGGACTTTATTCATTGAAGTCAATAATATAGTTCGGAAATTTTATTATTATTATTATTTAAACATAAATATTGGTGCAAGGGGGAACCAGATATATAGGCGCCGCACAAAACTTATTTGATTTGTGTGAGGGCTGTGATACTGCGCAGGTGCCCAAACTGAAGCAGGTAGTTTTTGTAGGCGGCCACACCCGAAACCTTTGACCTAAAGGTCTGACCCACAAGGCAGTGGAGCATCTTAAGGAGATGCAGTCCCATGGTAGCCAGTGACCAACGATTGATTCCTACGCCATTTGTTCCCTCAGGATACTGGAGTCCATGTGCACGATTGGTTTGGAATCACAGTTTTCCAACTCCCCTAGGTGGACTCGCAGTGTCCATCAACCCGGTTAAAGCGACGGACATTCGCTTTTCGTCCTCTCAATTTTGTAAACAACACTCCTGCCGAGAGAAGACAGTGAGTAGAACTTTCCTGGCAGAGGCTATATACGCGTGGCTGTGTGAGCATTTTGAGAGGGAAGGCGAGCCCTCTCCACTCTCGGCCGTACCAGGGCATTTGGGGGCTCGGGGATTCTAGAAGTTCGTGTACGCTACAGAAACCTTTGACCCCGACCTATTCTGTGTCATATTTCCATATTGCCTATGTATATTAACTCACCTACTAAGAAAGCTGTTTGTTGAATCAAGTATGGTGTAACTACAGTAGGTATGAACAACATATAGTAATAAATTATTATGTAAAAATGAGGTTGTGGATTAGCCTTTGTTTAGTTTCTAGACATCAATGTCATTAAAGAGGAATTTTATGATTGAGAATTCCCTTGAACAGCATTTCTGTAGTATCAGCATCACCCATAAATATCTGTTAGTGGACTTTATATAAGTGTTTTATGGTACTTTTCCGTAGCAACAGTGCATTACTATGTTGAAAGTATAATTAAACGGAATCCGATTCGTTGGTAAATTTGCTAAGAGTCATATTTACTGCATTTATAATATTTATACTGAATCAGGTTAAATATTTTCGTTCGTATGATTTGACTTCCATCTCGTCTACTTCATTCGGTAATTCACTGTAGTCATTTCATGCTCAGTTCCTTACCATTTGTTGATTTGGTAAAATGTAGGGAAAAGTTTGTACCAGGATGGTGATTTTAATCTTTCAGTGTTTTCTCCCTTTCTGGCGCTCTGTCTTTTAAGGGCGTATCATTAATAAAGCTGACCTGGAAAACACAGATTTCTACTTAAGTAATTCCTCCTCTATTGTAAGAAGTGAAACTCTGTCGATAGCTGCTAAGTCAATACTTAGCAGCTATCGACAGAGTTTCACTTCTTACAATAGAGGAGGAATTACTTAAGTAAAAATCTGTTTGTTTATACCAGCGTTAAGTTTTAGGTTGCAGCACCTCTTGACGACATAAAAGAATTTTTCATGCCGAAAAATATATGGAGATTATTGATGTGATTTTTCAGTCTTCAAGGAGGTGTATTTGCACGAAAAGTGATTTTAGATACGTCTGTTCTAATCATTAGTTTATGCTATTATAGCTATTATCTCCAAAACCTTCAATATTTTAACTTCATCTACACAACTGAATGCAACTGTCAGTGGCTTATCTATTCAACTTTGAAAATGAGCTCTAAAAATGTTTACGTTGAATCATTTTTTTATATGTACTTCCGTAATAGATATAATGTAGTTTTAAATTAATGAATATTTTACTTTTGTTGTCAATATTCATTTGAATGAATATTATGATATGTGCTCTGTGGGACATCATTTGTATTTGTATATAAATGTAAAGTATCGCTCATGCTTTACTAAGAATAAAAATATCTACAAAACTTTCATGTATCTGCTTGCAACTAATATAATGTGTTTTATCCTCTTAGTTACACCCACTGCTTAAAAGTAGTATTATCATCAAATAAGCTTTTTTCAACTAACCCTAAAAAAGTACCAGTGAAATTGACCCAAGTTATGATCACTTATATAGATGTGAGTAATTACTCAATGACTAATTTTATGATCTTACGTGTACTTGTTTTGCTATTTTAATCATATGTAGGACCTCGTGGACATAGATCTCGTAGTCGGTCCAATTCTCTTCCTATTGACCGTAATTTATTGATGACTTGGGTACGTAAGTGAATTTCGAAGTTATACGCCATAATTTTTCCCGCAGGACTATGACGACTATGTTCAACAAGTTAGCCGTGGTATGCGACCAAACATGTATGGTGAATTGGTAAGTTTTGCCTTGAGTAAAACTTCATGTTTTTTATATCTATGCGTTTGTATAACTTAATTATCATACAATAATCAGCTTTCGGACCAGTTTTTTGTCTTTTCTCTTTGTAATTCTACGCAAGCTCCTTTTTCTGTATTTGAAGTCATTATATTATACTAAAATATTTGGATTATTTGTCGCAATTGTTTTCTAATTGATGGTTAATACTCTGGTATAAATTTGTTTTTTGGTTCTCCGATCCACTGAAGTAATATTAAGTTAGATTTCCCAAGTTCCGACCATCATTTTGTTGGAACCATTATATTTATTAGGAGAATCAAATAAAATTATTAGATGCCGTGAAGAAATCTCAACAATGTTGTGCACCGCTGAGGAGTCCCATACTTGTATGACACGGCCGTCTAGTGCTTCCAGTTTTTCAATAGTGATCTAGCTTAGATCGACTCATGAATTCAACTATTAAAAAAACTTGAGTCTGTCAAATATTCTAGGCACCAAAGTTCATGGGTTATTATTTGTTAGTAGCCAGACCGACAGTTGCTGCTACTTTGACGTGGTGGTCGGGCTTACCTATCGTGATGAACTAGTCGAGCTATACTGGCTAGAAAAATCGTTCCTCTAGGTCCTACCATGCCAGGCAGGTCGGTTGAAAAGCGGTAAGACTAAAGGCAGCAAACCCAAGGTCCGAAGGCGAAGTCGTACTGCTGACTGTACAGAGGTGTGATGGCAGCAAGGTGTTTCCTTCAGACAACCAGCATAACGGTGATGCTGCCCGATGCGACCCTGAAACTGCACATCTCGCCTTATCCACGGATATCCGTCTCCGGCGGTAAGGTCCCAACAAGCACGGAGCTAACACAAAAATTACCCACGAAAAGGTCGTGTGTGAGCGACCTCAAGCTGTTGTCCCTTGGATACTGCGGTCACGCTCTCAAGTCACTAAGACCACTTCTAATTCAATTTCCTTTTCAGGTACCTCTAGAAAAACCCTTCCACGGTGTGGGCAACCGGGAAGTGATAACTGCCCTCATACCTCTAACAGCACTCAAGATCACTGTATTCATAATCAATATCTTTCTTCAATTCTTATTATTCCTCCCACCTCGACTTTCAAAACTAAACTTCCTCTCTCGGCTTCCATCGCAAGTGTCATCGTGACCAACGATTCCAGTGCGCGAAATACTGTCCCAGATCTACTAAAACTTCGCTCCGAATTACACATTGAAGTCTTCAACGTATGTACCCCATGCCAAATCGGCCAACAAACCTCCTTGGATCAGACCCTATAATCTCATACGATTGACGTATGCAGTGTCTCCGAAACACACATATAAGATCCTAGAGTGGTCATTCACTTGACCTCACCCCGCCAAAACGAGGAGCTGACGAGATACACTCTCTGTTTATCTGGCAACCCGATGTCTAGTTCTCGTGGATTGACAGGTGCAAGGATAGCATTAAGTACGAGAGTAGAACAAGCACTGTTAGAATGGATCCCCGTTAACAGTCGCCTATGTGCTGCTCGGCTTAACAGCTCCTTAAGAACTCGGAAGGGTAAGAACACATATCGTTGCCTCTTCGTCGTTTCTGCCTACGCTCTCACTGACTGCAGCCCGGATGAAGTGAAAAATGGCTTACAGAAAGCTTTCTGAACTTCATAAAGCTGAACTTTCAGACGTAGTACTCGTAGCAGGTGATTTTAACGCCTAAGTAGGTAGCTTAAACCAAACAGAAATACATTTAGGCGGGTATTTTAGTATTCCAGCCCCACAAACAGATAATGGTGACCATCTGTTGCCACTGTGCTCAAATATTCGTTTATTTTTAGCAAACACTAATTTTAAGCATAAGGAGAGACATCGTCCAACATGGCGACCCCTGCACCAAACCAACGATAAACTCAAATAGACCATATTTCCACCAGTTATCGTTGGCGAGGCTCGTTAGAAGATTGTCTTCCGTACTAGAATACATGTTTAGACTGATCATGGTTTTATACGGGCACGCATTTGCTTGTGCCTCACCAGACGCAGAAAAACTACACTAATAAGACCCATTAGAATCGAACTGAGGGACGAGAAAGCCAAAAGTGAGTTCCAGGAACAACTGATTTCACATTTATGCAGTTCTGAAAACGAGGCTGACCCAGGTGTTGCTTGGAAAGATATAAGAACAACTGTGGAAACAGTAACGTCTATTAGTTACAAAAAACCAATGGATTTCTTATAAGTCTATCACACTGATGGATTCTCGTGAACTCATCCCATCAGGCTCTGAACAGGATGAAGAGCGAAAGCAAATCAGATCTAGGTTAACCAGAAGTCTACAGAATGATCGTGAGTAGTGGTGGGTGACGAAAACAAAAGAGATGGAGAAAGTGGTGATTGTGTGTAATGCCAAAAAACTTTCCAGACTATTAAAAGAAACTGGAAATAAGAAGTTAATTGTAAGCGAGACAAACTCGGAAAAAGATGAGACTCTTATCTGCTCTCAGCCCAGACGTTTAGAACGATGAGCAAAACACTTAAAGTAGCAGTTCAGCTGACCTTCAGTTATTATTATTATTATTATTATTATTATTATTATTATTATTATTATTATTATTATTATTATTATTATTATTATTATTATTATTATTAGCTTGATTCAATATTATATTATTTGGTACAAAATCGAATTCTCAGCATAAAGTATTTCAACATATTTACGTTTCTTATTTCTTCGTTGCTCCTGATGATAAACATTCAGTGATCGCCAGTTGGATGTCAGCAGTTCAGTCAATCGACATATGAATAATGTATATTCTTTTTGCTGCATGTTCCCAGCAAACACGACATCTCTGATTAGACCTTTTCTAACTTTTACAGCGAAAGGTTGTACAGTTTTCAGAAACGCACCGGAATAGGTTGTGTGCTTAATAGCCATAATGATGTATTAAAACAAACAATATTAGATAACTTGTTGAAATATATAGATGACGGGAAACAGGTAGCCCAGATGTTTAAGCAACTACAACTACCCACCCTTCTCAAACAGTCTAGTGAGAGCATATGGCTAACTGTCATCTGACTTTGCAACCCCAAGTGGTGTCCGGCAAGGCTGTCCGCTATCTCCACTTTGGTTTAATTTCGTTATAGACCTAATGTTAGAAATAACATTTTCGTCGACTAAATTTTCAGGAATTGGTCTACCAGGAGGTTCGCTTATTAACTTAGAATACAAAGATGACATAGTCCTGTTTAGTTAATACACCGATAAAATACAGTCTCTTGGCAGTACTGAGCAACAGTGACAGGATGTTTGGGATTCGTTTATTTTCGTCTGAATACAAGTTGTCGCTACAGTGCTGGCCTGCATCAACACCTGAACTAAGGATAAAGAATGGAGTGGTCAGATGCGTCTACAACTTCATTTATCTTGGAAGTGTGATCAATCCTAATCGGTTGGTGTCTGACGAAATCTGTCCATGGATTTAAGAAGCTCGTTTGGTTTTTGCCAACTCCCGTCACCCGTATCGAAGGCGAGATATCCGTCTCAATAAAAGGACGAGTATGCTGGGTAGTAGTTCGTTCTGTTTCGCTTTACGGCTGCGAAACGTGACCATTCATAGTAGAAGGTACTCGTAAGTTACTAATATATGATAACGGATGTCTTGGAAATATTGCTCGTATTTGCTGTGTTCACCGAGTAAGTAATAGTGAAGTTGGACGTAGAGTATTAGGGAATGATGGTAGATCAGTTGATGAGGTTTTAAATCTGCATCGACTGAGATGATTGGGCCACCGATTACCAACGCTGACTAGTGTTAGAGATGGTTGGAAGAGAGTTGGGGGCGGCCAAACCGAAACGTTGCATCAGTCCTTGAAATCACTAGTCTCTGAGCCATGTTGGTAAATGCAGACTATTTGGTTGGAGTCTGTGCGGCTATCGTAACCATTGGTTGGAAACTCTGTGTGACATGGCTCAGAATCGATCACGATGGCGTAGGTTTATACACTCTTTATCTTCCCTTAAACCGTGAAATTAAAACTACTTTATACCTTTCTTTCTACGGATTAATTCTTTCTCTCTGTATCATATCCTTATATGAAATGTTAATTTTTTTACTTCCATTGAGGTAACTGCGTCTATGAATTCGGTTTTTATTTTGTAGGGAAGTCGAGTTGCCGGTTCAAGTGCTTATTCACACATTTCCCAAAGTCATGAAAATGATCTGAAAGTTAGTTTTTTACTAATTACTTGTTCCGTATATATTATGCTTTAAATTGTATTATTTTCTTCATGTTGTTAACAGTTGAATTGTAATTTTACGTACTTCTCTTTTCCATATTTTTTTTCAGTATGAAGAAAAAGTAGATGCGTTTTTACGTGGTATTGGATCACGCCCAAAAGTTGCAGGACATGATCATCACTACTCACGCAGTCCTAGCCGTAGCTGTTCATATAGTCCACCTCCACCTCATCCCCACAACCGTCGTCGTGAATATTGCAGGGGTTCCTCATCCTACTCCAGATCCAGGTCTCCTTCCGGACCAGGCATACTTTTGTCTAAGGTTCGACGTGGAGAGATAGATCCTGATGCTTATCGTCACCGCCCACCATCTCAATATTTATCCCCTCGTCGGAGAGACCATACTTGTTCCCACAGCCGCTCTCCTGCAAGCTTCGGTCGTGAGCTTCCAGCACAGTGGAGAAAGCCTTCACAGGCTTCCGTAGCTCATTCAACTGGAAGTAGACGACACCAGCAAATAGAGGGGCGAGTTCCTTCACACCAAGCACGATCCCCTCGTGTTGTCTCGAGTGGAGGGTCACGAACGTACACTGCGAGCAGTCGTCATCACAAATAGCTGGTTTATGTAAGTATTCCTCTATGCTGGCGTGTGACACTATACTACTTATGTACGTTATTTGCATTCTGTTTAACTTTTAGAAGTTTTCTTGCCTTCCAATTGTCTTGCTTTTTGAAACTAACATAAACGTCTAAGTGTGACAAAAAGCCGTGCCTGTTGATGTGAACTACAATACGGTTTATTGTAGAAGGAGTGCCAACTATTTAGATTTACTTGCTTTTTATTTGTGTCATTTACTTAGACATATACATTCTCTATTTATCCAGTCGTTCGCCTAGATGAACCTGTTGCTTACTGTAACATCGACAAACACTAATTATGTTACTGAGTGTTACGCTGAGTTTTGCAAGTCCAATAACAGTAGTGTTGATAAAAAGTATATTTTTGATAAGATTATGAAAATTTATGTCGTTTCTATTAAATGGTAGGTAGACTACGACTCATACCTGGTAGCTTTTCAGTCTCCGCATATACTTATCTATCGTATGCAATCTCAGTACTGCCCCCCTTCAATGTTGATTGAGAATGATTACTAACCTAAAGTGAAACATAATAAAGCAAATTTTTTATTCATTTACCTTCAAAAGTAAAGTACAGCATATATTATTCTGATCACGTCGACCGTTCTGATATCAAAAAGATCACTATATCATTAGTGAAGGAGGGGGTAATATGGTTTACAGTATTGAATTTTTCAACCACTTACCATTAATTTGTGATGACCTTGGGAACTGTTTAAAGCAAATGTTCACCGCTTGGCAAAATAACATGAGGACGGTCATATGTATTCTTGTTTTTCCTCGTAGTTTTGACTTTTATGCTTGATATAGTTTCGTGTTATATTTATTCTTCGAACAAGGTGGTTCTTTTCCAGTTGATTGGTAAGAAGATTAAACAATAAATAGATATCCACCACTCCAGTAGATTTTAAGCTGTCACTTAATGTAACACTTGATCAAAATTATTTCCTTCATCTCGACCAGGTAATTTACCTACCTACTGTCATTGACTTCATAGACTAATCCAACGTTTTAGTTTGGTTAAGTAATAGCTTTCTTGCCATCTAGTATTATGCAAACTAGCATTCCTATTCTGTATTATACATGTGTCAGTCAGTTCAATAGATGGAAATGTGCAGCCTCGTCAACCGGTTCGGCATCTTTTCTTAGAACCTCACGTTTAACCGCAGCATAATTTACTGAATTATTTCACCATATCCGAGAAAGTATTAAAATGCGTCTCCTACCTTCAAAGGGTATGTTTTACAGTCAAGTTAAAAATGATTAAATTGCTGCTCTCCTCCCCTTTGATGTCCAAACAAGTGTCTCCTACGTCACAGGTGTTGGCAGAAACCAGACAGGGTTTTTCTATCCGTGCTACAATTATAACATTTTCCAACCTACTGGGCTTAATGAAACTTCCAAGTTAAGTAAAACTGTCAGTGGATTTCTTAAGTGCGATTCTTCCAGACAGGTATATCATGCGCATAGTATATAAGCAAATGAGTGAATCAATCACGAAAACGTCAAACCTGTGAAGTGTTAACTCCAAAAATCTTTGTAAGAAAATCAAATAAAAGTGGGAGAAGTGTGCAGCACTGACTAGTACTACTTATCGCAGCCAATTTAAATGATACTTCACTACAACCTTTAAGTCTGTCAGCTATTTTTGATTAAACGGATTTACGTATGTTGATGTACTCCAAAATGATCTTTCAATTACAGACTTAATCATAAAGCCTGTCGATCAATTGAGTCAAATACTTGCACGTCGCCAATTAATACATTCATGCACTAAGTTACCATTTTGCAACTCCAACTTTAATACGTTAAACGAGACTACCTTAGTTATTCTTTTCCCGTTGGCTAGCTAGTGCGAAAAGTCCAGTTTTTGTATAGAAGTTTTGTTGATCGAGACTCCGGAAGAATTGGCTTCTTATGGAATAAAATGTTATGCTTTTGTAAGGATTGGTAGCATAAAATAACTGTCGGAGGATGTTAGTTTATTAGTCACCAACTTGATTAATCAAAACATAAATATTGGGACTGATTCTTAAGTATGGTGTCACTTACACGGAGTGATGTCGGATCCTTCTACTGCAACACTAATAAGCAGGATGGCCGTCTGTAAGTGAACTAGACGAATGCTACCTTTACCACCAAACGAAACGTCCGTATTTCAGTTTCGGAATCACAAGTACAGTTAAGAATCGGTATGTTTGTGTTCTAGAATGCCATCAGGTGAAGTTATTATCTTTACACCGACCCTATTGTCCGAAACTTTTCGGACTTTTTGTTTATGAGCTCCAGTTGAACGTCGTTTGATTATATAGGTTAATTTCTTTCTAGTTGTCACGAATAAATTTTATTCTCATGTACTGGGAGAGCCGTGATCAAGACCAATAAATTGTGACTGCTTCTAGCTCCTGGACTGTATTCAAAAATTAGTAATTTTTAATCATATCAAACTAATATCTACAAAATCTTTTGTAGTTAACCTTACTATTTACACTACCTCTTCGCTCTCCCCTGACTCAAGTTCGTTGCGTTTTTTCCAATCTTGATAGGAGTCGAGGTATTAAGTTAATTTCTTTTCAAGATTGTTATACTATGGGCGGTCGAACTGTCTCTCATAACATCCTGCCCGTCATCCCAATCATCTGCTTTAGAATTAAATCATGATATCATCTTCTGTCAGCCACTCACTTTTCAACCAGCAAGTTACAAGTTCAAACTATCATCAAGTTTGGTTTGGACAGCCGAGCAATAGCCTCACACTAACAGTGTGATTTGAACCGCACATAGCGAATGAATTACATTTGACACTTGTAACTTTTTGTAACATTTTCACTATGGATATGTTGATATCTGTCTTTTTGATGTGTAAACATATCTAACACTACCTATCACCGATTCTTTTCTTATTACCTTTCCTGTTTGCGTTTCCTAATTATTGTATAAATCTTCACTCAATTATGCTTGAGCCAGCTTCGCTGCCAGTGATGCTCAGATCACATCGACATTCATCATTTTAGTAGGTGCTTCTAAAATCCACTGATGTTTCCCGATCTGTTTTAAGTTGCTAATATATCGTTGCCGTGTTCCCAACTATCTGAACGTTGTCGTTCCGAGCTACTTCAGGATGAATATATAAAGACAAGGGTCTGATTGTGAACAAGATAAGCATATCCAGTGTCGGGTGTGCTTGAATTTGGCATTCTTCAGTTAACCACATAGCAGTAGGATCTTCTTGAGGGTCCGTGAACGGAAACTGATTTGTTTTGAAGGTTTTACTGACCGGAGAGTATGGATACAGCGCATGGAACGAGTTCTCAAAGGTGATTACGCATAGCATTTTCAGTCTTATCTTTTAGTGTGGTATTAATGCAGTCAAAATTTTTGCCTAACAGCATGGAGTGGCAAGTGGAAAAGTAAATCAGACACCTAACATTTAGGTACTTGTACTAGATTTTTATTCGCTTATCTTGTTTTGTCCCAATGTGACTGGTTTTTTCTTTCCCTTTTAGGTTTATTCAGATGATCGTCGCTCTCTGATACTTCTCGTATGTTTTAGTTCTTGTACAGACTTCTAAGTTAAATAAACGTCGATATGCTCAGATTCTTCGCTGTTTTATTTTTAAGTAACTCTGGTTCAAACACCTAATACCTTTATCTCCACTTTTGGACTAGTAACACGACACTATTTGAAGATGTCATTAGCCGAACATTAAACTACAGTCCGATTGGAATATTTTCCCCTTGCTATGCAAATAGAGTCACAGTTGTTGAACTAAACACAAAATAATGAAGTATATGATCTTCATCACTTGTAGATAGCATCAATAAGTTTTTCAACGAATATTTCTTCGTAAGTTAGGCGAGCTTTACAAGGAAAATTAGTTTTGCTTTAAGTGTACTAAACAAATGATGTTTTGATTCTTCAGGACGTACCGAATTGTCTTCTTCACAACCGCTTGACCGAAGAGTGAATGACCGTACACCACACCCCATAATACCGGTGTAAATACTCCTATATATATGGTTTAATTACTGAATGACATAAGGAGAAATAGCTGCTCGACTTTAGGTCAGATTTTCTGTGAGTTTTAAAACGCAATAATTTTGGAAACAAAGTAGCTCATTAATCTGACATCAGTTGTATATTTCGCTGGAATTTTTTATGTTTGTCAAGCATCTTTTCATTGCAAGTTTCTCTTTTTTCTTAGTTAGTGTTTTGAGTACTGGTATTGTTACAGTGGTTGCATCTAATAACCGAATTGCCCTCCAGATTACCAGAAATTAATTTAATATCATCCTATGCAAATAAATATTCCTCATATGGGAGTTGCAGTTAGGAATCTTATCGTCGAACTCTTACTCTTCAAATCTGTAACTTTAGGTCACAGTCTTGAACTTCCGGAGTTTAGTCACTTACACTTTAAGCTGTAACCGGACTACAGAATCGGACCTTGCTCGTCCAAAACAGATCCGGTTGTCATGTAACAGTCCCGGCAACTCGTGTCCAGTAAACTAAACAGGTGTGTTATATCACTAAGCATTCCACTTCCAGAAACCTCAATATTTATTTAAAAACCCCGTCTGGACAATAAGAAATCCATGGTACATAGAATATGTCGAGTTATGCAAAATTAAGGTGAAGTTACTGTGTGAGACAATATTTGTTTATCTATGTCCGAGTTCTTGTACGTCAAAGAATGATCTTTCTAGTTTTTCGTATTCTGAAGGATATAAGCACGACCTTACTCCTGAGTTCAGAAAATATACACATGAACTTGTAGAACGATCTAGTATTACCGACTGCCGACAAGTCCATTTGGGCACATCACGAAGCATATTTATTATCAAGACAACAGGAGACAAATACTGTCGAGTCCTCCGTAGGTTGTTCTCTCTTACCGTCATCGCAACCAAACCCATCTGATGGTCAGAATAGTGGATTCGAAACTTCTCTATTTACGTCAAAACAAGGGAATCATTAGTTCATACAAGTATCACATCCGTCACGACTTAAATTCGAGTCTAAATTTCTGTAACCGATTGTACCTCTTCTTGAGTTCAATCTGTCTGTCTGAGTGTATTGGATGAAGACTCTGTATTATCGAAAATGTACTCATTAGTATTAGAATTAACAACCGAAATTGGAACAGACTCGTCTGGATGCTGGAAGTGTATTTCATCAACATGTCGTTTGTGTATACTTAAGTCATTGATATTGATGTGTGGGCAAGAATGACAATGATTGGTTGTCTTGATGAGTCAGACATTAGATAGGATGACAGGTGTTATATATATTCCCCTATCCTTATTATGTATGGACTGTTATTGATTGACTGTTCCTTGTGTTGGATTTTGGTGTGGAAATATATTGACATTGTAGTCAGGCTAATCTCGTGTTCTTGATCTGAGTTGTGTTGAAGTCCTGTAGAATAGACACTGGGTGAGAATCTAGTGTAGATATTCGTCTAAGGTAAATTAACGTCCCACATACGTGTAGAAAGTGAAAGGACTGTTATAACAAGTATTCTCTTCTCCGTTTACAACAGATATTTATAACTCTCACTATAGATTTCCAGACATTCGTCACCGCAACCCCCTTTGTTGGTAGAAGATCACTACCAAACTAATATGTAACTTCTGCAGATTTCACACACATCGTATTTGAATGGAGAACTCTTCTTCTTAGTGGCTTTGATGCAGTCTTTTTCATTACGGAATTTTTAGTATATGTAATACTGCAGCATAAAGGTACCTACTCCCCTCTCCAGTTCATTAAATGTATTCTCTCTTTAAGTTTATAACAATTGGCGACGGTGATTAAAACGGATCTACGCTTACATATGTAGTTAAAGTGAATTTTATAACGAAATGGATGATCTGAAAACCTTACTACAACAGCAAAATGCTCTTATCGAATTATTAGTCAATATCCTCAAAAACGAATGTGTCTAATTCCACTATGACTCCGGATTCTATTGCAAATTCAATAACTGAACTAAGATTTGATCCAGAAAGTGGAGTTACTTTTGAGGCATGGTTTAAACGCCATGAGGATTTGTTTATTAATGAATGTAAAGAGTGGGAAGGAAGTTCAAAATTAAGATTATTACGAAAGCTCGGTGTGTCCGAACATGAAAAATTCTGTTATTTTATCCTCCCAAAGAAGCCAACCGACATAACGTTTAAAGGAACAGTTGAATGACTGACACGTATATTTGGAGAACGGTCATCAATTTTTCACACTACATACCAGTGTCATCAACTTGTAAAAAAAATGTACAGGACGACTATGTAACGTATGCAAGTATCGTTAACCGGGAATGTGAACGGTTCCGTTTACAAGAAATGTCCTCAGATCAGATCAAGTGCCTTATTTTTGTATGTGGATTACAATCTTCAGTAGATGCAGATATTAGAACACGGATTCTAGCGAGAATCGAACAAGATCCTAATATCAGTCTACAATCAGTATCCGAAGATTGTCAAAGAATGGTTAATTTGAAGCATGACACGAATCTCATAGAAAGGAACAGCGAACACGTGGGAATTAATACTTTACGTAAATCTTTTGATGGAAATAAAGATTCGAACTCCCAGAAAATCCCGAATCGAGTGAAACACAAAACGTCTTGTTGGCGATGTGGTAAGTGTCATTCTGCCAATGTTCGTTACTTTAAAAAACGAGTATGCTTTCAATGTGGTCGATTTGGAGTTCGGGTAGTTGCAGGCTTTCATGCAATTTCTAGAAGACTTGCCATACTGGTTATGATACCAGCACCAGTCGGGGTTATCTGACTCTCGTGGTCCAGAGACAGATCGCCTGCTTGAAACGCTTCTACGTGGGGTTCTTGGCCGTCTACGGTCATTTCGAAATCGAAAATGTTGTGTGAGTGTATGACATAGTTCAGGTTTTTCCTTGACTGAAAAGACCTCAGCGTTAGTAGACTTCGTTATTTCTAAGATTCGGTCGACAGATGCAGCTAGTTCATGTACGGCGTTGTTTTGAAACGAGGCGAGAATCGCTTGCACCTGTTGCAGAAGTTTAGATAAGAAGAGCTGTTTGAATAGGCCATCTTTGAAAGTTCCTTGACCTATCACCTCTCATCCTTAACAACATGTCCGTCGCAGAACGATGTTGCAGGTCGATATCATCAAGGAGTTCGTCTTAACTTTGTCGATCAGTTAGATCTCCCCATTTCAGAATGGACTTTTTTAGGGTTTCGTAAGGTTCCGAATCATCACCAATAAACATACTAGGTGTGATGTACCTGTTGAATTCGCGCGGTAGTGCCTTAACAACCGCGATTAGCTGTGTACGTGATCCCGTGCTTGCAAAAGTCAGCATCTGCGTAGCATAACCACGCTTCGACATTGTCCGGACAAAAAGGCGTTAACTGATCCGAGGTTGGGGGAATAGTCTTTAATTTAAATACTTTGGTGTCTGTTCCGTCATTGTGAAAAATCAAGTATTATGATGAACGCAAAATAAATAATTAAAGTAGTGCATTTACATTCGCGAAGAATTGTGCGCGTGAATTAGTCATTCAGTGCTTATGGAGATCAGCATCTGCGTAGCAGAACCAGGCCTCAGTTTTGTCTGGTCATAAGGGCATTAATTAAAATGAAGATGGGGAAATAGTCTTAAGCTTGAGTACTTCGGATTTGTGTTCCGTCAAGGTGAAAAATCATCAATGAACGAAGAAAGAAAATATATCGAAAAACTCGGAAAAAAAATAACACAATGTGTAAAAGTTAAAATAAAGCAATGATTAATGAAATTCTAAAAAGGAACAGACTCTCAGTTTATTAAGAATTTTTCCTGAGACGGTTGCTAGTCACGGAATCTAGGTACAGCACGTTCGGTAGGGAACTCCTAGTTATGCATTGTGTTGTACGGTATTTCCAACATTCCATCGAAGGGATAGAATTCATGCTTTTTACCGACCATAAACCTCTTAACCTCTCTTTAAGTTCATCTTCAGATAAGTACTCACACCACGAGTATCGACAACTGGACTACATTTCACATTTTACTTCAGATATTCAACACATTTCTGGAGCAAACAATGTAGTCACAGACGCCTTGTCTCGTATAAGTTCATTGAACAGTTTCCAAGGAATCGACCTTCTTAAACTCGCCTAGCTTCCAAAAGAAGACACTGATCTTCAGCAAGAGTTATCCTCGACAAATCTTAAACTACGTATCAAGCAGATGGGAACAGGTTAGGAAACCTTACTATGTGACACGTCTACAGGTGGGGATCGACCAGTCGTTCCAAAACATTATCGGCGCAACGTCTTCAATACGTTGCACAATCTTTCTCATTCAGATATTTGTGCATCCATCAAGCTCATGGCAGAACGCTTTTGCTGGCCTGGTATGAATAAAGACGTGAGGGAATTGGTACGCTCCTGTGTAAACTGCCAGAAATCTAAGGTGATTAAATACAAAAAATGTCCTTCAGGCTCTTTCAAAACGCCTGATGCTCGTTTCGACCATGTTCATCTAGATTTGGTAGGATCCTTACCCGATTCAAATGGATACTCATATCTCTTAACATGCGTAGACCGTTTTACTCGATGGCCAGAAGCAGTACCGATTAAGGACATTACTGCTGAAACAGTGGCTCGTGCTTTCGTCTAACTATGGGTATGAAGATACGACTTGTCTTGAAGTTTTGCAAATCTAAACCAGTAACACTTATGTTCGAAGCATTCCCCAGCCAGTTGAAATCAGAAGTCAGATGAGAAGAGGTAGGGAAGATATATTTGATACGTTATCAAAATATCGAGAAGCGTTTACTCTGATCTTGCTAGCGAACATAGAAGCTGTGTCTCACGCTGGATCGTAACGTGACCTGGTACGGATGCATGACCGAAAGCCTTCAGTTAAACAAGTCCACTTAAAACAATGTGGTCAGCATCCAATGTCGAACACTTAATGAGATATTGATTTTGGGGAATTATTTACAGCTACAGGTAGCGAATTTCGGCTGCCCTTCAACCATCACTACAGACCGTGAACGCCAGTTCGAATCTGAGTTTTTCCGTTGTCTGACCACTTTACTAAGAATCATTCACTTCCGAACAATCGCCTACTACCCACAAGCAAATAGGTTGGTAGGACGCTGTCACCGACAGATAATCGCTTCCCTATCAGCTGCAAACCTTTCACAGTGGACCGACGCACTTCCACCCGTCTTACTAGATATTCGCAATGCAGTGAAAGCTGACCTTAGATACACTGCAGCTCAACTTGTTTATCAAACGACACTTCGACTGTCAGGAGATCCTCCACCTTCCTCAATGAACATGGATCAAAACTCTTACACGAGCAGGCCTAAAAGTGCAATGAGTTCAGTTAAATGTGCTTACACTCGACTCAATCAACTGATGTTTTCGTCCAACCCGACTTACGACATAGCGCACATGTCTTTGTTCGTCGAGACTCACACCGACGACCCCTGGAATCAGCATACGAAGGACCCTTCAAAGTTCTCCAGAGCTAACCTGAGTACTATATAGTTGATGAGAACGGCACGGATGATAGTACCAGCATCGATCACCTCAAAGCAGCGTACCTATAAAGAAACCCCAGTTATGTCGATTTTTCTTCGGTACAATCGAACTACACGGGTTCCACACTTATAATACCTCGTCCGACAGGCAACGCACATGTTGATACTTCGACAGTATCTGAAAGTGAACTCAGAGCGACGCGTTCTGGAAGAAGAGTAGGATTTCGAGAACATTTAAACGACTATTGCACGTAAGACATCAGATAACATTTTGTCTTATCTTGATTTTCCTTTGTATCATGTATAATAAAAAAATTTGATGTCCTTATACTCATATATTGATTCCAAAACAGAAAAAAAACAAATTTTTTTCTTAATATGTGTATATCTAATCTTTTATTAATAAAAAAATTTCGAAAAATGGTTTGTAAATTGTCGCATGTGTATCACTTTATTCACTTTTTCCACTCACCTTATGTCTTTACGTGTGAACGAGTGTATTTCGACAAGCATGTACATATTTTTTCTTCTCTTCTCCAGGACTGCTGGAAAAGTCGATAAAAATAACGATGAAATTTACGAGGAACCGAAATTTTCATTGTACTTTGTTTCCTTATTACAATGTTTTACTTCATAGCCCCATATGGTAAGGAAAGACGACCGTACGCTGCTAAACATAAAATCTATGGGAAGGGTGTATATCAACGACAAACTCTTTGGTTTTAAACTTCCGTCTGGCACCGTCGTAGTGTCATCACTACCTCGCTAGAGGGGGGAGTGATTTGTAGCTGTAAATAAATCCCCAAAATCGATAACTCATTAAGTGTTCGACATTGGATGTTGATCACATCAGTTTTATTGGAACACTACTGAGAATAAACGAGCGTAATCCTAGGAAGAGTCGGACACGTACTTCGTACATCAAACTACGTGACTCATTGTTATTGAGGTTACGAATTAGGCAACCTATAAGACGTTTTGACATGGAGGTCTGTTACAAGACCTGTTCTGTGGAGTAAAAATTGTAGTAGTTCCCAAATCCTAAGTCTATTACTGTATGTAACCTAGATAGCCCCTTACCATTTATGATAAGATCTAAGTTGTGAGTTGTATTACTGCAGAACACCCATCCACATTTAGCCGTGTTAATCTCCAACTTCCATTTTGAGCACCACTAGACTACCTTATTGAACTCCACACTTAAACAATTTTGCATATTGTTCAGCTCATGAGGAGAAAATAAACACTCTATTTGAAGACCATCTGCGTATAGAGGAAACTTACCCAAGCAAAATCAACCTCAAATATCATTGATATAAGGTAAAAAGATACTATCTTATAATACACCACTTTCGATCCGGAGCGCATTCAACAAGGAGGAGTTAAGTTTGACTATATAGTGTCGGTTCCTAAGAAAAGGATTAAACCAAGCAAGCAGAGAGTTATTGTTCCCTTCAAGATTCGATTTCGTCAATAAGAAGCTGATGGTATGTCATTTTGAAAGCTTTGAAGATGTCAAAGTATAGCAATAAGCCTAGATATCATTGGTTACATTGACATAAAACTAGATTAAAGTAGTCAAAGTGACATCTCATACAAGATCGATTTTAAGAAATCCATGTCGGGAATCATTGATGAATTTTACAGCAAGTAGTGGGAGAGTTCGTCACTTTTTCCGTAATCCGGGAGATAATTGGAGTTATATTTATGGGCCGACAATTGTTCACGTCCGTCTTATCTCCAGATTTGTAACTTGGTATGATGTGGACAGCTTTAAAAGAGGACGTGGAATATCTGGACCGCGAAATTTGTAGAGAAAGAATGAAATCCCGTCTACTCCATGACTTCTAGAAACTTTGAGGGTATTTATAGGCTGACCAATGTTTAGTTATGTTAAGGATATAGATTTTGTTGAGTTATCAGTCACATAAATGAATTTTGGAACAGCACCATTTAGAAATTCATTATTGTTTGAAAAAATACCACTAACAAGGTTTGCTATAGTTTTAAAGTCGTTTACAAAAGTGTTATTATGCAGGATGCATGGTATATCAACATGTTAAGTTGCTTCAACGCGTTAATTGAAGAGGAGAATAAAGTCACTTTACTTTTGATCTGTTATCAAGTGCTAAAAACTCCTCATTATTGGCTTTTAACCTGTGCTTCTCTTTGATTTGGTCAAACATTATTGTTATTCGTGCAACTGCTGTGAAATTGTTTGACTTAAAATAACGTTCTTGTAGGCTCCTTGATTTATCGCGATATTTAGCTGGTATGAATAGTTCGTTAGGTTTACTAATTCTGTACGTTTTAAGAAGTGTGCAAGAATCTAAACAAGAGTTAGCGATCAGATAGAATGTGTCAGTGGCATCCACAATACCATTACTTGAGAAGAAGATATCCGAGTCAGAGAATCTTACCAGTGAGAGCAGAAGTTCCCAGTTAGCACGTCTATAATATCCACGTTGATGGTTTTTTTGTATTGGTTGGTTATAAGAAGGACAGATAGAGAGAGCATTAACTACTATTTTATTGCCCCTACTTTCAAATTCATTATATACTTGTATAGATAGTAGGATGATATCTCCACTAAATGTTAGATCAGTATATTATCACCCCTTGTTGAGGTACGAACCCACTGCAACCAGCCATGCATGTTAATGGTTGCCTAGAATTTATCAATACTTGACTGACAGCTGCCGGTATTGCAGTTTATTACAGGGTAATTGAAATCTCCAGTAATAATCTTGACATTATAGTTTAGAGCAGATTTATGTATGAATTCATTGATAATAAGATAAGGTTCTCAAGGTTGAATTTTTGTTTAGAAGTGAATGTTAGTTGATTAGTAAATAATTTAAAAAAGGAGCATGGACTGTAAGAAAACGAAGAGCTTCCCAACCAATGTTATGCATTAGGATTTGCCTGGACTATGGTTTAATATATGTGACTGATCATATGGGCTTTGAATTTAAAAAGCCTTAGTGATTGTCGGACTAGGTATTTCTGAAAGCCAAAATAATCATTATTTTATGAGGTGAA
The DNA here is from genome assembly GCA_944470415.2 of Schistosoma rodhaini. NCBI lineage: Eukaryota > Metazoa > Platyhelminthes > Trematoda > Strigeidida > Schistosomatidae > Schistosoma > Schistosoma rodhaini. The sequence goes on from OX104044.1 coordinate 62,060,084, forward strand.
TAAATTTGATGAAATTAACTTAGTGGAGTGTTAGGAAAAGTACCTGCTTTTTAGGGTTGGTTTAATGGTGAATAACCTAGTAGTCCATCTTACTTAATGTGGAAATGATGAGAAAAGTTATATGTTGAAGATTTAATATTTGAAATTTTTGAAGGTAACCGTGGGACGTATTGGTTTTCCGCAGTCAGTCTAATATTAGGCCTGCTTACTCGACGATTGTTGTGGCCAAAGTGTGCTTATATAACAACCCCTACATTTAGAAGTCTTTAACTCCGCGTGTAGCTCCTCTGGGGGTTACTGCCGGTCCCGGGCACGGGGTTAGCGACCCCATCCCGTAGAAAACCAACTCGCTAAAAAAACGCTAACCAGAAAAAATCATTCAAACCTTTCAAACTCTGACCTGGGAGTTGAAGGAATAATCATGATGTCTCATGATGAAAGCCGAGTCCCTTCGGAAGTCATGAGGTCGATGCACCTACTTACAACCAGAGCGACAATTTTTATAGGTACATGGAATGTCCGAACAATGTGGGAGACTGGAAGAGTTTTCCAAATTGCAGCAGAAATGAGGAAATACAACCTGGAGGTTCTTGGAATCAGCGAAACACATTGGACGCAGGTTGGACAACAACGACAGTCTTCAAGGAACTTCTTTTATACTCCGGTCATGAAGAAGAAAATGCTCCACATACACAAGGAGTGGCATTGATGCTGTCCAGAAAAGCACAAAATGCACTTATAGGATGGGAATCTCATGGACCAAGGATCATCAAAGCCTCCTTCAGAACAAAGAGAGAGGGCATTAAAATGAACGTCATCCAATGCTATGCGCCTACCAATGACTACGATGAAGACGCTAAAGACCAATTCTACGACAGATTGCATTCGATCGTCGAGAAGTGCCCAACCAAGGACCTGACAATTCTGATGGGAGATCTCAATGCTAAGGTTGGAAAGGACAACACAAAAGTTTAATATGGCTTTTCTTCGAAATGCTGACAAACTCAACAAATTGAACATAACCCTCAGAACAGGTTCGAGGCATTTCATGATCTACTCAATGGAGAGGGGACTACCATGGAGAGCAACTGGAAAGGTATCAAGGAGGCAATCGTTTCAACATGTCAGGAGGTTCTGGACCAAAAGAAGCACCATCACAAGGAATGGATCACTGTTGGCACACTGGATAAAATTGAAGAAAAGAGGAATAAGAAGGCAGCAATCAATATCAGCCGAACCAGAGCGGAAAAAGCCAAGGCACAAGCCGAATACACAGAGGCAAACAAGCAAGTGAAGAGGAGCATCAGAACCGACAAACGTACATATGTGAAAGATCAAGCAATGTTGGCGGATAGGACTGCAAGAAGAGAAAACTTGAGACAACCGTATGACACGACAAAGAAACTCGCTGGAAATTACCGTGAACCTGAACAACCAGTGAAAATCAAGGAAGGCAAAGTAATCACCGACATTGGAAACAACGAAACAGGTGGGTAGAACACTTCAAAGAACTCTTCAATCGACCAGCTCCACTGAACCCACTCAACATCGAAGCAGCACCCATGGACCTACCAATCGATATTGGCCCACCAACAATTGAAGGGATCAGCATGGCCATTAGACAAAACAAGAGCGGCAAAGCAGCGGGACCAGACAACATCCCGGCAGAGGCACTGAAAACAAATGTAGCAGCAACTGCCAAGATAATCCACATCCTCTTCAGTAAGATTTGGGATGTAGAACAAGTACCAACAGACTGGAAAAAAGGACTTCTGATCAAGATACCAAAGAAAGGCGATCTCAGCAAGTGCGACAACTACAGGGGCATCACTCTTCTCTCAATACCAGGAAACGTCTTCAACGGAGTATTGTTAAACAGGATGAAGGATTCTGTGGACGACCAACTTCGAGATCAACAAGCTGGATTTCGTAAGGATAGATCGTGTACAGACCAAGTCGAAACGCTACGTATCATTGTGGAACAATCAATCAAATAGAATTCATCACTCCACATCAACTTCCTCGACTACGAGAAGGCATTTGATAGCGTGAACAGGACGACACTATGGAGGCTTCTTCGACACTAAGGCGTGCCTGAGAAGATAATCAATATCATACGGAACTCTTATGATGGACTAAACTGCCAAATCGTCCACGGAGGACAACTCACGGACTCGTTTGAAGTAAAGACCGGTGTTATGCAAGGTCGCTTACTCTCACCTTTTCTATTTCTCCTGATGGTCGACTGGATCATGAAGACGTCAACATCTGGAGGAAAGCACGGAATACAGTGGACAGGCAGTATGCAGCTTGACGATTTAGACTTCGCGGATGATCTGGCTCTTCTATCACAAACGCAACAACAAATGCAGGAGAAAACGACCAGTGTAGCAGCAGCCTCAGCAGCAGTAGGTCTCAATATAAACAAAGAGAAAAGCAAGACTCTTCGATACAACACAGCATGCAACGATTGAATTACACTTGACAGAGAAGCTTTGGAGGATGTGAAAACCTTTACATATCTGGCAGCATCATTGATGAACACAGTGGATATGATGCAGATGTGAGGACGCGGATCGGCAAAGCAAGAGCAGCATATTCACAACTAAGGAACATCTGGAGCTCAAAACAATTGTCAACCAACACCAAGGTAAGAATTTTCAATACAAATGTCAAGACAGTTGTATTGTATGGGGCGGAGACGTGGAGAAATACGAAAGCCATTATCCAGAAGATACGAGTGTTTATCAACAGCTGTCTACGCAAGATACTTCGGATCCGGTGGCCAGACACTATCAGCAACAAGTTACTGTGGGAGACAAAAAACGAGATTTCATCCAGTGGAGGAAGAAATCAGGAAGAAGCGCTGGAAGTGGATTGTGCACACCTTGAGGAAATCAGCTAGTTGCGTCACAAGACAAGCCCTCACATGGAATCCTGAAGGTCAAAGGAGAAGAGGAAGACCAAAGAACACATTAAGCCGAGAAATAGAGACAGACATGAGAAGAATGAACAAGAACTGGATAGAACTAGAAAAGGAAGCCGAGGACAGAGTGGGTTGGAGAATGCTGGTCGGCGGCCTATGCTCCATTGGGAGTAACAGGCGTAAGCAAGTAAGTACATTTAGTAGGGTAAAACTTGGTGTCGGGAAGTATGTTTTTGAATGGTGGAGACACCGTAATATTTTTGATATTAGAGCTGGAACCATTTGGTTCTGTATATACTTTTTTCTTACATGGTATAGACTTCTTAGACTTAACAACCATTTTGTAAGCTTTCAAATTAACACTAATTATTTGGGTACAGGCTCCTAATGTTACGCTGGAAGATATCGATTGATGTCTCCGTTAGATATACATTCATCACCTGAGGTCCCTACTGACATAAGAGTCAAGTTAGCACTCTTCCGCCTACTATGGTAAAGAAATATCCTACACTATACCCTTCCTAATGCCTTTACTCTGATTCGTAACCTACACTTTACTATATAGTCAATAAAAACATTGCATCGAAGCCTTACCCACAGTCCATAATTTGTAACTGTCTGATAAGCTTGTAACATGGTACTTATAGAAATAGTGTTTCCCAACAGGATGTGAAACATAGAGCATTGTGTGAGATATTATATATATCCAAAAAATAAACGTTAATTAGCTTAACATCACAAAAGGAGGGAGGGTGGAGTTACTGACCAGCAAGCACTGATGGTGAGGGCGATGATTTCAATCCACCCGTGTTTGTGGGGCAGAACATTTTGTTTGTATCAGGCTCTTTATGGATGAAAACAAGTCAATAGATCTGTGATATTGAGATTGTTCTCCTACACTCACCATTAAGACTCATGTTTCTAATTTTTGTGCTGGATTAACTATTCTACTAAGACAACCTTTAACATGCTAACTCGGACTTTTACATGAAAACTGTGTGGCAGGCATCGGATGAGAAAAGAAAAAAAACTGACTGTAAAGGATATGGTTGCTATTTTATTTAACACTACTCTCTATATGCACTCTCAGTTCTTCCTCATTCCAACCTTGACTTCCCTCCTTCATTGGAACCTACTCCACCTTGATAAATATCACAACTCATTGTTCTTTGTTACTGCCTTCTCTTCTCTGGAGCCCCTAATCGCAGTTTACTCTTGTGACATGAGCTAGTATCAATTTAATCTAATAATTTTTCATACCTCTTTCTGTTCCACTAATAAATGTTAAGCATTGGTTATCGTTCATATCCAAATGCCTTGCTGCTCCTCGGTTTCCCTCTTTTTTTTCTCCACAATCTTGCTCTGAGGGTGAAGCTATGTAACTTCTGACATCTGGAACAAGCTTGACGAACGCGCTTTCACAAGGTCATAGCTCGAACCAGGCGCTCCACAAGCCTACTTTATAACAACAATAAACTTAAAAAGCCGCATTACATAAATATTTAGAACTACCGAAACCCTATTACATTTTTTGTCGAGATTGGATCTGGTATATAACGTGGACGCTATGCCCCTTTGGAAACTATTCTTATGAAAACACATTATATGTGAACGAATGAACTGCTATCAACTTTTATAGATTATAATTACTAAACAAGCTTGCTTGGGATGCATATTGTGAATCAGTATATGTTGTAAATTGTAGATCATGCCTGTAAAAATGGCGTGTACCTGCTATTGCAGAAATATATTATTATTATTGGTAAACCAGGGTATTGCATAACATGAGATGGGTTAGCCGTATCAGTGGATCCTGCTGTTGAGGCAACGGTATTTGTCGTGATCTCAACAGAGTTATTTTCTTTTAAGTTATGCTTTTTCATAAACCTACGATTGGTGGTTTTATCTAAGATTTTACTAGCGTTCCCAAACTTCGTGAGCGCTCAGATTAACCATTCAGATTCTTTCAATTGTTTAGCTAATAAACGGGAATCTAATCTAAACAAGATAGGGCACGGGTATTTCTGGTGCTTTATGTTAAGATGAATACATTGACATGGACTTTCTTGAAGGTTAGCTGCTTTTTATATTGAATTCCTTACAAATTTAATGGCGATCTTATCAAGTATGTTATAGATAATCACGTTATTTCGAGAGACCATTCCCTTAGTAAATTCTCTAAAGATAAAATAGATGACGGATTCTTCTTTAATAATGTCTTCCAAATCCGCAGGAACCACATCCTTCGACTATGGCAGTTTAGGAGGTGATATTGTCTTTAGTTCTTGCTCAAGATAATCATGCTTTGCTAAAGAGCCCATAAGTTATTCCATTTTAGAAAGCATATCGCCTAATTGCTTGTAAGTAATGTGTGATTCGCTCTTAATATTATCGATGCTTTTTGATCTTCATGTAGAAATCGTTGTTAAATTAGAGGCTGAGTAACTCAGCAGCAGGTGTGATGTAAGTTCACTCCCAACACTATGTGATTCGAAAAAACTTACTGGATACGTAGTACAGGTAATAACGAAATTGTTATTATCCAAAGGATTAGAATTTTTTCGGGCTCGTTTTTTTGACAGTGGCCCGTTTTGCTATAAGTCTTAATCCTAATTCTACTTATGAGTTACACAATAGGATTCAATGATATCTAGACGCTTTATATTGGGTATCATATTATTGTAATGCAAAGTCGAAACGTACCACTAATCGAACAATTTACAGTTTTCCAATTTGTTTCGGTCATCAGTTTCTTTTGTCTCTGGGTATTATTGTATCTAGTTTCTTTTAAAAAACCTGTTTGATGGCTGGCTAGTGCAAGAAAAGCAATTACCGACGCCCAGGCTTTTAATACCCTATTGAAAGCAGCATGCAGTACGATGAGTGCAAAGAGTGGCACCACGAAGTTTGCACGAGTTTGACACCTGTGTCTTTCAAACGGTTCAGTAAAAACAGTTTTGTATGGCTTTGTTAGCAGTGCCGCTCCGACGCAAACAGCTTGCTAACCGGAGCCGTTTCAGTGGTGGGTACTGCTAAAAAGCGTATTAACAAAGGTCGAGACACATTGGATAGTACTTGCTCTGTCGATACACAAATTGGTGTGAAGTCACCTCATATAAGCTCAGTAATAGTCGGCTTACATGGATCAAAGAAGGAATGACTGACATCAAAGGGGTGTGTTCCAAATAAAAACTCAAGAAAGGAATTTTCTTTTATCCTCTGTCCTCTAAACGGTAGTCGGCAGGAAACGCCCAAAAATCCCGATCACAAGGCTGGATCTGTTTCTATCAGGAAAAAAGCCTGACTGCCCAAGTCGTTGATAGCCTCCTAGAATTCCACAGTTTGTTTGACGCAACTGTGGTTGCTAGTCCAACAATAACTGATGACAGGGTAAATGGTGAGGACAAGAAATGACGTAACTCAATAAAGAAAAGCCAGCGTGACCCCCGAAATAATACAGCCGTGAAATTGAAGACTAATCATAGTGAAAGTTCAGTTATCTTTCGTAGAATCAAGGGAAGTGGAAGCTTAGAACCTAAAACTCATTTTGGTTATGAAATTGAGTCAGTAAAACAGCTAATATGCTAGTTAATGCCTCAGGATACAAACGAAGTTACCTTACTAAAGGTTAATAGATTAGATGGCCAAGTGAACCTGAAACAGAATCAAATCAGGTTGCTTAAATTAGCATTGAAATCTCCTACTGAAAGTGACCTAATATTACATAATTTACACAAACTGAAAGGGTTAGGACTTTTATTCGTGATGAATTGCCTCTCGCGGACCATATAAAAAGACAATAAGCTGTAAAATGACTAAAACATAGTTTGGATGCTCACAAAAAGGACCTGAATGTTGTTAGGCTTCGACAGATAATCATGCCTAAGCCACTATGGATGCAGCACGAAACCATTTAAATGGGCTTCCAAACTGTTGCACAAATGCTCGGAGCTTGCGCAATAAGCCGTCGAAACTATGTGTACAGATTGACTCTACCAAGCCGGGTGTAATCAAAGTCACAGAAACGTGGCTGACGCAGCCTATAGACAGTGCGGAACATGATTTCGAAGGTTTCATGTTAGTAAGAGCCAACCAAATGCAGAGGTGTAAATGAGGTGTTGTAGCTCTATCCATTTGGAATACTTTCCCATTTGCTATTATAGACAGTATATCCCATGAGAGTGGAACATGTGAATTAGTTAGTTGTCGCTTGAAATGCAAAGGATAAGAGCTGCTGATTAGTTCGGTTTACCGCAGTTCAAGCTGAAAGGTAAATGAGGTCTTGCTAGACAGTCTCAGTACTCGGTCACAAAGTGGTCGATCTTTAATCCCAGGAGACTTTAATGCACACACGGTAGACTGAAAAAATTTGAAAACTGAATTATCAGAAAATTCTTTTGAGCAGGTACTAGTTGATGTGGTCATCACATGTGCTCAAGTTCAACATGTGAAAGAAGCTACCGAGTACAACCCGGACTCTGAATCCTACTTACTAAATCTCATACTGACTCATTACGAGGATGACTTCAGGAGCCTTGAATACATGCCACCCCTAGGTAAGAGTGATCATTCAGTTCTAAACATTGACTCCCATATAGTTGTCAAAAACAAACACACATCAACTCAATCCAAACCTAACGTCTGGGAGGCAAATATACAAGATATTACACACTCAGCATCGTCAGTAAATTGGACAACAGAGTTCCCAACTGAAACGGTTTTGGATGTATTTCGAAATTTATATTTAGAAGTTACTGCACCCCACATCAGGGTGTCCGAGAAACTGTCCACCATGGTTCAGTAGGAAGGTTCCACCTTCCGCTGTAAGAGGAGAAGAATGTGGGGAAGATCTAGGTTAGTGGGTATTGATGACACAAGGTCTCAATATCGAGAAGCCAGGAATACTTGTGCCTCTACCCTCCGTAAGTCCAGTAGGTTGTACTAAGAGAAAATTGTTAGGGAACCTATTGAATGTCCTAAACATTTGTATTCGTGTTTAAACTAAAGGATAAAAAGAAGAGGAAATGTTCCAGCACTATGGGGAGATAGTAGACTGTATCATTAGTGGAAGACGACCATGGTGAATCCCAAGTATTCTCAAACTACTTCAGCAATGTATATACTGTAGAAACACCCTTTTCGTCAGTCCATTCGAATCCCCTCCTCACACACACACCAGACAACGTGACCACTAAAGAGCTCTATGTCTTTGGTTTGCTAAATAAGTTTGACATAGATAACTTCACGGGAACCGATGAACTGCATTCTAGGTTACTAAAGGAATTAGCTAACTTTGTTGTGAACCCTCTAGACATATGCTTTAATCTATCCGTAACACAGGGTCGCCTGCCAAAAGACTGGAAGTACGCCATAGTAGGTCCTGTCTTCGAAACATGTACGAAGCATAAACCTGAGAATTACCGACCCGTTAGCCTAACCAACGTGGTTGTCAAAATTTTGGAACACATAATTCATAAGAAGCTGTTCAAATATCTCTATGAAAACCGGATACTTTCGGAAAAGCAGCATGGTTCTAGAACAGGTTGTTCCTGTCTCACTAATTTATTAGTGGCTCATGAAATCTGGTGCACATATAAAGATCAAAAGTTATCCACAGACGTAACTAAAATTGACTTCAGCAATGCTTTTGACAAAGTTCTCCACAACCGGCTGTTATATAAATCAAGAAATGTCGGGGTTGGAGGCAATTAACTAATGTGGATAAAAGACTCCTCAGTTGAGCGCCAACAAAGAGTACGGGTGAACTCGAAGTTGTCTAGCTGGGAAACTGTGCTTAACGGAGTGCCTCAGGATACAGTTTTGGGGTCAGTGTTATTCCTGTTGTATGTAAATGACCTTCCTCGTCCCCTCTCATCATCGGTCTTACTATGTGTTGACGATGTCGAGATATGGGGAGCGATAAAGAATAAAAGTGATGGCTTAGACCTTCAAAATGACCTGGAGAAATTATCCGAATGGTCTCAAACTTGGTAGTTGCCCATGAATACTTCCAAGTGTATTGTGATGCACATTGGTCATCAAGGTACAGATAAACACTTGGTGAATAACATTGTGCTACATGTTCTCCAGACACTCAATGGCTTAGGAGTCATTGTTAGACAAGGCTTAAAAGCTACTGCATACTATCTTGCAATAGCCCACAAAGGGTTTTAGAACCCTATGGTCAATACGTAGGACCTTAACTGCGTCGACGCCAAAACTTTCCTGACTTTGTATACAGTATTCGTGCGTGCTGCAAACAAACGGCTAGCTCTCGTTTAAAAAAGACGGCGAGCTTTCTTAGAGGGTTCAGAGAACAACAATTAAGCAGAGTCCCGGAGTAGCGGAGCTTCTGTATGATGCCCAACTGACTAAACTAAACCTATTTCCATTGTCATATCGATGAACCAGAGGCGACGTGATCACAGTTTTCAAATTACTTAGTGTTAAGTTTGCATCTGACATGGCCTCACTTTTCTTGTCTCTCAAAACAGAGAATTTACGAGGACACTCCAAAAAGTTCACAAGCACAGAACAAATTACTTGTCAGCTGATTATTGACTTTCCCACCGAACCATTAACGAGTTTAATTCATTATCTCAACATGTGACTGAAACTTTGTCTATCAACTCTTTCACAAGAAAGTTGGATCAACTAGGAGTCCATCACTGGCCAGGACTAACATACGCCACCTAGCCTCCTGTATTTTCCAAAGTGAAACTGATATTACCATGCTTTAAGCATTTGGCGTGACGAAAGACACATGAATGACGTATATAAAATTAACCACAGAATAAAGATCTACGAAAACTGTTTTCACCTTTGTGACCTGCTTTTCAGCTCTTTGTTGAATTACTTTTCATATTTCCATAAGAACGGGAACCATTATTAAACAAATTCGAGCTTCAGCGACCCTGAGAATGTGGTTAATTTAGACCACTTTATAAAGTATCAGAATGTTTAGCTTACTGAATATCAAGCTAATTCACTGTCTCATAATTGATAAATGCTATTTCAATTTGTTGAAACGTAGTTTCGTGGTACATATACTAAAATTGGAACGATACAGAGAAGATTAGCATGGCCCCTGCGCAAGGATGACACGCAAAATCGTGAAGCGTTCCATATTTTTTGCCCCCAAATGCCCTGGTACGGCCGAGAGTGGGGAGAGTCACCTCTCCCTCTCGAAATGCTCTCATATGGCCAGCGATTATATAGCCTCTGCCAGGGAAGTCCTACTCACTGCCTTCTCGTGGCGGGGGTGTTGTTCACGAAAGTGAGAGGACGAAAAGCGAATGTCCGGCGCTTTAACCGGGTTGGTGGACACCGTGAGTTCACCTAGGGGAGTTGGAAAACCCTGATTTCAAACCAATGGTGCACATGGGCTCCAGTATCCTGAAGGAACAAATGGTGTACGAATCATTCGTTGATCACCGGCTACCATGGGACTGCATCTCCTCACGATGCCTCACTGCCTTGTGGATCAGACATTCAGGTCAAAGGCTCCGTGTGTGGCCCCCTAAGAAAACCACCTGCTTCAGTCTGGGCACCTGGGCAGTATCCCAGCCCTCACACAAATCGAATGAGATTTGTGAGGCGCATATTTATCTGGTGCTTGCTTGTACCAATATTTATGTGTTTAAATAAACAAATAAATAAATAAATAAGTTTCGTGGTTTTAAATTAACCTCTTTATAAATTTGGAATATTTATCCCAGCAGCCAAACAATCAGGAAGTTGAATCTCGAATAACTATTTGTAATTACACATCGCAGCCTGTTTCTGGAGTTAGAGTATAATATTCTTGACTTCCTGATCATTTCGTCGCATCGTGTAGTGTAGTGCTTCGTTAATCGATCGTCTTGATAACCGTTATTATAACAATCTGAACGGTGTATAATATCAGAAGACAAAGGGAAGCAGCAACTACATTTTTATTGATAAATAACATGGGCTAGAAGGCAGTGAGCACATTAGCAAATGCAAGCAAGCGAAGGAAAGATGACTCAGAGTGGAGATGGCTGGGAAGCCAACCCGTTATAAGCAAGCATTAATCAACATTTATAGTCAGGCTAAAATGAATGACAGACATGTGATAGGTAGGATAAGAAGTGTGCATACATATACGCTCATATAAAAAAAATAGTCAAGGTCAATGAGGGAATAATTATTATGATCAAAATATGACTCATAACGTTATAGGTGAATTGGCTTGTCCAGAAACTAGAATAAGCTATGTAGGTGTAATATAGTACACGACGTTACACTACTCCCCACAATCGTCTTACGAAACTTTGATCTATCTTTCTATACAAAGCTATCAAACTAGTATTTGACTAAGTAGCAACTAATCCAGACACTTATATGACAGCGACATCCGCTTCTCAAGAAATGCCAGACCTGTCAGTAGATTTTAATAATAATAATAAGTTATTCTCACACAACAGATTGTTACATGAGGCATGCCGGTTTACAGGCAAGATCAAATTGTTAAAGAAGTTACAATTTTCACTGTTGAAAATTACTCAGCTGGGTTGATATTTCATAAGATATGAATGTAAATGGATTTCGTAAGAAACATATCAATATAACACTTGGCGCACTTTATGGAGGTAGCGTTGCAACATGCAACTGATTGTCGAGAATAGATACATGCGAAGTTGGGGGCTTTTAGAAGTTTCGAACCCATATCCCTCCAGAATACCGGAAGCTTTAATAACGGTGTAGGACGAAGTCACCCGTGCCATATCTGTTTTCGGTGGAGTATCTGCAGGAGGCTGAAAAAGGTGTAAGAAAAAGGAAGGACGAAAAGCAGAGCACACAATATTCATGTAGGAATAGTTAATGTATAACCATTTAGTCTATTTGTCTGTTACTGAAGTATTTATTAGGTAAGAACATACTAATGTGTTAAAGAAAAATAAGTGTGGGCAAGGTATGAGTGGATAAGGTACTGTATAAATGAAGGTAGTTCAGAAGGAAGTATGGAATTGTGTAATTATAAAATAAAGTGCTGAAAACAGTATTCCGATACAAATGGCTGTGTCTCTTTACTTTAGAAGCTGTTTGAACTCTCTTTTTTGTTTTTAGATTTTATAGGGTGTAGAGTGGGCTTCGTTTTTAGCCAATTGTCTAGTTTGTTTGTATTGGGATTACTCGGTAGGAAGTGGAACCAATTTAGCTTTTTTTAAACATGATTCAAAGTGGTATTTTGCACGAATAATTTCGCATCAATACCGTTGGTTCGTGACATCCCATTAGACATAAGGAGCCGTAATTAATATGTTCTGCCCACAGACACCGGTGGATTGAAGTTATCTCCCCACCATCATGTTTGCTGGTCAGTAACGCCACCCTCCCTCCTTTTATGGTGTTAGGCTCTCTTACGTTTGTGGTCGGTATGAATATTGCTTTTATCAAAGACCATATTTGGAATACACTGTCTCTACAAGTGCCATGTTACAAGCAAATCAGATGGTAATAGCATTTGTATTATGGGTTAGATATCCATTTAATATATCGTGCTACTATGAAGATAACTAATGGTAAAGGTTATAAGAGACAAGTCAGATTATATGTGGTTAAGAGATGGTAAGGGCTAATAGCAAACCAGAGGATATGAAGGAGAATATTGTAAAATTTTCAGGGTAGGAAAAATAAAACATTGAACAACTCACAAGAATTTAGGACATATGAGCTTCTTTTGATCGGCCTTAGTTGGTCAGTATCCATAAGATTAGTGAGTTATCTGTCTACTTGTAATAAGAAAAATAAAAGGACATGACACTTAGGAAGAATAATTTGGTTTTAACCATTAGAGAGATTCGGAAACTGAAAATGAGGGTTAGGAGCGGAAGGCCATGGTTAATAATCAATAAATAGTGCTATATTCATACTAACGACAATGGAGTTCGTTATATTCTTGTTCCGTCTAGATATTGGGCGTTTCATAATAAAGTGCCTCATTGGTAGGCGGGAGTTTAAGGAATAGTTGGTGAAGTTCTTTAGAGTTTAGTAACAGGGTTATTAGTCTTTTAAATTTGGTAAAGGTGTCACAGTTACGGATAGGTATTGGCAACCTGTTCCACAATAAACTATACCGAACTGTAAAAAACCTACAACGCATTTGTTTTTAGTGTTTTTCGGTAAATAGTGTATATGCATTGTTTCTTAGTCTATAGGCTAGGTCATTGATCACAGTTGGGCAGGAGGTTAGGAATGACAGTCCATTTATTGCTTTGTAGAGAAATATCAGATTGTTCCTTAATCTACGGTGCCGTAAAGGTTCTAAAGAGAGGTGCTTACATCTACTTGTGTAATCAAGAGTGGTGTCATTTCCTAGCGTTTGGCGTGTAAAGCGTCTTTGAACATCTACTTTTATTTCGTCAGTGGTATTCATATTAGAGAAGATAAAAGAGCAGTATTCTAGGGAAGGTCGTACACATATTTTGTAAAGGGTAAGCTTAGCATCTGTCGTGAAGAAATTTTTTGTTACGAAGCCAATTAGACGTTTGGCTTTAGAAATATTAGAGGAGGCGTGTGCTTTAAATTTTAGACTTCCTGTGTAATTTATTCCTAGATCGTGTACTGAATTAAGTGTCTGGACTCTACTTTTATTTAAGTAAAGTTGGGGTTCATAGGGGTGCTTTCCAAAGTGCATGATCCCGCATTTGTGGAGGTTAAATGGTAATTGCCACTTTTCGCTCCAGATAGTTAGGTTATTGAGATCATGTTGAATCAGGGGTACACTTTCACTTAGAACCTCAGGCTTATAGCTGTATACTATTTTGAGATCATCAGCACATAAGTATGGTTTTCCAGATTTTATGATGTTACATACATCGTTTATATACATGAGAAACAAAAGTGGGCCTAATACACTTCCCTACGTATTAACCGGGTTAATATTAGGATCAGAGACTATAAGTATATAACGTATTACAGATAAAAAGTGCTCAGTTATAATATAGGGAAGTACTGATCAGTGAAATCTCTATTAACTGGGCAAGTGTCGGTTAAAATTTATTAACCTAGAGTAAAGTGTGAGCGATAAGCGCGATAGGATGATAATCTAAGGACAATATAGCCTACAAAAGAACAAGTCTAAGAATTTCTAAACCACGTGAAAAAATGTTACCACTTTCAAATTTCGCGCGAAATTTAAGCATCTCTGCCAATGAATGCAAAGAAAAACACTGCAAATTTATCATACTAGATATTCCCATCATTCCCTCTCTATTCTTTCTAAACAGTTTTATTCCCAAACATCCAAAATTTACAACTAAAAACATGTTGTCTTGTGTTTCACTTAAATAAATTAAATTTTCAGGTTCATTGTATCTTCACCACGTATATATGACCCATCCGACATTAATATTTGACGATTATTCTTTGCAATTAATTAACTATTTCATGGCATCATTGTGAACTGTTATCGCGCAACTCGTGCTCCACCATGAAGTCCCACTGCATTAATTATTTATTTTCATATCTACTCATTTATTTTTTATTCATTTGATAATACATATATTACTCTTTATTCATATTCTGTTTTCACGATCACGCTTATCAAATTATTTAAATTTTTCACGCTTCCTTTCTCTCCTTTCTTCTTTAAAGTCAACTCAATTTGTTACTAAGTTCTGTAGAACCTGTTTAGATATAGAAAATATCATGCGTACATTATTGAAACTTGTGTGTAACTGCGTTTTTGAAGAAATCGAAAATGGTTTCTTCACACGACTTATGTGACAATAAGCTGTTTGCGAATAATAATAGTGACACTGATTATAATTCATATGACCATAAACCTTGATAACTGTACACTTTATTGTAGTGGTAGATTACGCAGTTTAGGTGAAGGTTGCTTCGCTTGGGCCTACTCACATATAAAATCATATATATATATATATATATATATATATATATATATATATATATATATATATATATATATATATATATATAGGACCTTAGGACTTTATCCCCCCTTTCTTCGTGACATTTGTGTGTAGTCAAATTTATTCTCAGTATCCATGTTTTATTTGGACCAGGTGTGTATAGACTTCATTTGTTATTAAGTGACACATTGCTTTGTGCTCAAAGGAATAGTATTTACGTCGCTCTACTTTCTTCTTGGTAGACCAGGGTCAGTGGTTAGATGGTATGATAGTGTTGTGGCATTGTTTTTGGCTACACCTCAGCAACTCCCCTGCAATCAATTTCGATCATGGTTAAATTTTCTTAAGCCCTTTTATTGACTTATTTAACAGACAATGTTATTCTGTAGTAACAATTCGTCTATTCCCTTGTATTTTTGTGGTCAATATCATTTCTGTATAAGCGTGTATGCTTGGTCACACATGTCTTTTTTTGGCTAAATGTTAGTCGCTTAAATATCGTCCGAGGAATCGTTCTCTATCCCATGTATATATGTACCGGAATCAAAATCATAGCCTTTGCCGTGCCTTGCTGAACCTTGGTTCGATTTGTTGATAAATTTGCCTTTGTATTTGCTCGCTTACACGTTTATTAGCATCTCTGCTCATAATGCACACGATGTTTCTATAACTGTCACCTTTCCTTTTCGATAATAAACTGTAGTCACTGCTTCTTATTCAACTTAGTATTGTTTGTTCGAATCTTCCCATCGATTTGTTAGGACTGCAACTGGTCAGTCTCTAATTGGCATATGTGCATACTGTGCGTATTGCCTCGATATACCTTAATTCACAAGCATGATTAGCAGAGATGGATAGTGGCTAGCAGTGGAATCCAGAACGCGCGTTTCGTCCTTTTAGTTTCGTCCTTGTATCCGTGATAACTGTAAAAGTCTTTACTTTGTTGTTGTTGTTGTTGTGTGTGTGTGAATGACTAGGTGTTTGTTGTTAGTTTTTGAAAGAGCTTATTCTGTCGAGTGTAGTTGTGCAGTTATTTTTGTTCCTGAAAGCGCAGAGACGCACTAGCGTTGTCTGTCGTCGCATTGGGAACAACAGAGAAGGATGATTCCATAATGGGTGAGATGGCAATGATGCTGTTTCAATGTGGTACTGTACAGTTGTATGGCGAATGGGATGAATTGAAGTGATCATGTGATGTGGTATTGATGATAGATTGTGTTTTTATCTTACGACGTGTTTGTTTCCGTAATGACTGTAAGAGTGTTTACTTTGTTGTTGTTGTTGTTGTGTGTGTGTGTGAATGACTAGGTGTTTGTTGTTAGTTTTAGAAAGAGCTTATTCTGTCGAGTGTATTTGTGCAGTTATTTTTGTTCCTGAAAGCACAGAAACGCACTAGCGTTGTCTGTCGTCGCATTGGGAACAACAGAGAAGGATGATTCCATAATGGGTGAGATGGCAATGATGCTGTTTCAATGTGGTACTGTACAGTTGTATGGCGAATGGGATGAATTGAAGTGATCATGTGATGTGGTATTGATGATAGATTGTGTTTTTATCTTACGACGTGTTTGTTTCCGTAATGACTGTAAGAGTGTTTACTTTGTTGTTGTTGTTGTTGTGTGTGTGTGTGAATGACTAGGTGTTTGTTGTTAGTTTTAGAAAGAGCTTATTCTGTCGAGTGTATTTGTGCAGTTATTTTTGTTCCTGAAAGCACAGAAACGCACTAGCGTTGTCTGTCGTCGCATTGGGAACAACAGAGAAGGATGATTCCATAATGGGTGAGATGGCAATGATGCTGTTTCAATGTGGGATTGTACAGTTGTATGGCGAATGGGATGAATTGAAGTGATCATGTGATGTGGTATTGATGATAGATTGTGTTTTTTTCTTACGACGTGTTTGTTTCCGTAATGACTGTAAGAGTGTTTACTTTGTTGTTGTTGTTTTTGTTGTTGTGTGTGTGTGTGAATGACTAGGTTTCTATTGTAAGTTATATTAGGAGATTATTTTGCGAGTGTATTTGTGCAGTTATTTTTGTTCCTGAAAGCGCAGAGACGCACTAGCGTTGTCTGTCGTCGCATTGGGAACAAGAGAGAAGAATGATTCCATAATGGGTGAGATGGCAATGATGCTGTTTCAATGTGGTATTGTACAGTTGTATGGCGAATGGGATGAATTGAAGTGATCATGTGATGTGGTATTGATGATAGATTGTGTTTTTTTCTTACGACGTGTTTGTTTCCGTAATGACTGTAAGAGTGTTTACTTTGTTGTTGTTGTGTGTGTGTGTGAATGACTAGGTGTTTGTTGTTAGTTTTAGAAAGAGCTTATTCTGTCGAGTGTAGTTGTGCAGTTATTTTTGTTCCTGAAAGCGCAGAGACGCACTAGCGTTGTCTGTCGTCGCATTGGGAACAACAGAGAAGGATGATTCCATAATGGGTGAGATGGCAATGATGCTGTTTCAATGTGGTATTGTACAGTTGTATGGCGAATGGGATGAATTGAAGTGATCATGTGATGTGGTATTGATGATAGATTGTGTTTTTATCTTACGACGTGTTTGTTTCCGTAATGACTGTAAGAGTGTTTACTTTGTTGTTGTTGTTTTTGTTGTTGTGTGTGTGTGTGAATGACTAGGTGTTTGTTGTTAGTTTTAGAAAGAGCTTATTCTGTCGAGTGTATTTGTGCAGTTATTTTTGTTCCTGAAAGCGCAAAGACGCACTAGCGTTGTCTGTCGTCGCATTGGGAACAACAGAGAAGGATGATTCCATAATGGGTGAGATGGCAATGATGCTGTTTCAATGTGGTATTGTACAGTTGTATGGCGAATGGGATGAATTGAAGTGATCATGTGATGTGGTATTGATGATAGATTGTGTTTTTTTCTTACGACGTGTTTGTTTCCGTAATGACTGTAAGAGTGTTTACTTTGTTGTTGTTTTTGTTGTTGTGTGTGTGTGTGAATGACTAGGTGTTTGTTGTTAGTTTTAGAAAGAGCTTATTCTGTCGAGTGTAGTTGTGCAGTTATGTTTGTTCCTGAAAGCGCAGAGACGCACTAGCGTTGTCTGTCGTCGCATTGGGAACAAGAGAGAAGAATGATTCCATAGTGGGTGAGATGGCAATGATGCTGTTTCAATGTGGGATTGTACATTTGTATGGCGAATGGGATGAATTGAAGTGATCATGTGATGTGGTATTGATGATAGATTGTGTTTTTATCTTACGACGTGTTTGTTTCCGTAATGACTGTAAGAGTGTTTACTTTGTTGTTGTTGTTGTGTGTGTGTGAATGAGTAGGTGTTTGTTGTTAGTTTTTGAAAGAGCTTATTCTGTCGAGTGTAGTTGTGCAGTTGTGTTTGTTCCTGAAAGCTCAGAGACGCACTAGCGTTGTCTGTCGTCGCATTGGGAACAACAGAGAAGGATGATTCCATAATGGGTGAGATGGCAATGATGCTGTTACAATGTGGGATTGTACAGTTGTATGGCGAATGGGATGAATTGAAGTGATCATGTGATGTGGTATTGATGATAGATTGTGTTTTTATCTTACGACGTGTTTGTTTCCGTAATGACTGTAAGAGTGTTTACATTGTTGTTGTTGTTGTTGTGTGTGTGTGTGTGAATGACTAGGTTTTTATTGTAAGTTATATTAGGAGATTATTTTGCGAGTGTATTTGTGCAGTTATTTTTGTTCCTGAAAGCGCAGAGACGCACTAGCGTTGTCTGTCGTCGCATTGGGAACAAGAGAGAAGGATGATTCCATAGTGGGTGAGATGGCAATGATGCTGTTTCAATGTGGGATTGTACAGTTGTATGGCGAATGGGATTAATTGAAGTGATCATGTGATGTGGTATTGATGATAGATTGTGTTTTTATCTTACGACGTGTTTGTTTCCGTAATGACTGTAAGAGTGTTTACTTTGTTGTTGTTGTGTGTGTGTGAATGACTAGGTGTTTGTTGTTAGTTTTAGAAAGAGCTTATTCTGTCGAGTGTAGTTGTGCAGTTATTTTTGTTCCTGAAAGCGCAGAGACGCACTAGCGTTGTCTGTCGTCGCATTGGGAACAACAGAGAAGGATGATTCCATAATGGGTGAGATGGCAATGATGCTGTTTCAATGTGGGATTGTACTGTCGTATGGCGAATGGGATGAATTGAAGTGATCATGTGATGTGGTATTGATGATAGATTGTGTTTTTTTCTTACGACGTGTTTGTTTCCGTAATGACTGTAAGAGTGTTTACTTTGTTGTTGTTGTTGTTGTTGTTGTGTGTGTGTGTGTGAATGAACAGGTGTTTGTTGTTAGTTTTAGAAAGAGCTTATTCTGTCGAGTGTATTTGTGCAGTTATTTTTGTTCCTGAAAGCGCAGAGACGCACTAGCGTTGTCTGTCGTCGCATTGGGAACAACAGAGAAGGATGATTCCATAGTGGGTGAGATGGCAATGATGCTGTTTCAATGTGGGATTGTACAGTTGTATGGCGAATGGGATGAATTGAAGTGATCATGTGATGTGGTATTGATGATAGATTGTGTTTTTTTCTTACGACGTGTTTGTTTCCGTAATGACTGTAAGAGTGTTTACTTTGTTGTTGTTGTTTTTGTTGTTGTGTGTGTGTGTGAATGACTAGGTTTTTATTGTAAGTTATATTAGGAGATTATTTTGCGAGTGTATTTGTGCAGTTATTTTTGTTCCTGAAAGCGCAGAGACGCACTAGCGTTGTCTGTCGTCGCATTGGGAACAAGAGAGAAGAATGATTGCATAGTGGGTGAGATGGCAATGATGCTGTTTCAATGTGGGATTGTACAGTTGTATGGCGAATGGGATGAATTGAAGTGATCATGTGATGTGGTATTGATAATAGATTGTGTTTTTATCTTACGACGTGTTTGTTTCCGTAATGACTGTAAGAGTGTTTACTTTGTTGTAGTTGTGTGTGTGTGAATGACAAGGTGTTTGTTGTTAGTTTTAGAAAGAGCTTATTCTGTCGAGTGTAGTTGTGCAGTTATTTTTGTTCCTGAAAGCGCAGAGACGCACTAGCGTTGTCTGTCGTCGCATTGGGAACAACAGAGAAGGATGATTCCATAATGGGTGAGATGGCAATGATGCTGTTTCAATGTGGTATTGTACAGTTGTATGGCGAATGGGATGAATTGAAGTGATCATGTGATGTGGTATTGATGATAGATTGTGTTTTTTTCTTACGACGTGTTTGTTTCCGTAATGACTGTAAGAGTGTTTACTTTGTTGTTGTTTTTGTTGTTGTTGTGTGTGTGTGAATGAGTAGGTGTTTGTTGTTAGTTTTTGAAAGAGCTTATTCTGTCGAGTGTAGTTGTGCAGTTATGTTTGTTCCTGAAAGCGCAGAGACGCACTAGCGTTGTCTGTCGTCGCATTGGGAACAAGAGAGAAGAATGATTGCATAGTGGGTGAGATGGCAATGATGCTGTTTCAATGTGGTATTGTACAGTTGTATGGCGAATGGGATGAATTGAAGTGATCATGTGATGTGGTATTGATGATAGATTGTGTTTTTTTCTTACGACGTGTTTGTTTCCGTAATGACTGTAAGAGTGTTTACTTTGTTGTTGTTTTTGTTGTTGTGTATGTGTGTGAATGACTAGGTTTTTATTGTAAGTTATATTAGGAGATTATTTTGCAAGTGTATTTGTGCAGTTATTTTTGTTCCTGAAAGCGCAGAGACGCACTAGCGTTGTCTGTCGTCGCATTGGGAACAAGAGAGAAGAATGATTGCATAGTGGGTGAGATGGCAATGATGCTGTTTCAATGTGGGATTGTACAGTTGTATGGCGAATGGGATTAATTGAAGTGATCATGTGATGTGGTATTGATAATAGATTGTGTTTTTATCTTACGACGTGTTTGTTTCCGTAATGACTGTAAGAGTGTTTACTTTGTTGTTGTTGTGTGTGTGTGAATGACAAGGTGTTTGTTGTTAGTTTTAGAAAGAGCTTATTCTGTCGAGTGTAGTTGTGCAGTTATTTTTGTTCCTGAAAGCGCAGAGACGCACTAGCGTTGTCTGTCGTCGCATTGGGAACAACAGAGAAGGATGATTCCATAATGGGTGAGATGGCAATGATGCTGTTTCAATGTGGTATTGTACAGTTGTATGGCGAATGGGATGAATTGAAGTGATCATGTGATGTGGTATTGATGATAGATTGTGTTTTTTTCTTACGACGTGTTTGTTTCCGTAATGACTGTAAGAGTGTTTACTTTGTTGTTGTTTTTGTTGTTGTGTGTGTGTGTGAATGAGTAGGTGTTTGTTGTTAGTTTTTGAAAGAGCTTATTCTGTCGAGTGTAGTTGTGCAGTTATGTTTGTTCCTGAAAGCGCAGAGACGCACTAGCGTTGTCTGTCGTCGCATTGGGAACAAGAGAGAAGAATGATTGCATAGTGGGTGAGATGGCAATGATGCTGTTTCAATGTGGGATTGTACATTTGTATGGCGAATGGGATGAATTGAAGTGATCATGTGATGTGGTATTGATGATAGATTGTGTTTTTTTCTTACGACGTGTTTGTTTCCGTAATGACTGTAAGAGTGTTTACATTGTTGTTGTTGTTTTTGTTGTTGTGTGTGTGTGTGAATGACTAGGTTTTTATTGTAAGTTATATTAGGAGATTATTTTGCGAGTGTATTTGTGCAGTTATTTTTGTTCCTGAAAGCGCAGAGACGCACTAGCGTTGTCTGTCGTCGCATTGGGAACAACAGAGAAGGATGATTCCATAATGGGTGAGATGGCAATGATGCTGTTTCAATGTGGTATTGTACAGTTGTATGGCGAATGGGATGAATTGAAGTGATCATGTGATGTGGTATTGATGATAGATTGTGTTTTTATCTTACGACGTGTTTGTTTCCGTAATGACTGTAAGAGTGTTTACATTGTTGTTGTTGTTTTTGTTGTTGTGTGTGTGTGTGAATGACTAGGTTTTTATTGTAAGTTATATTAGGAGATTATTTTGCGAGTGTATTTGTGCAGTTATTTTTGTTCCTGAAAGCGCAGAGACGCACTAGCGTTGTCTGTCGTCGCATTGGGAACAAGAGAGAAGAATGATTGCATAGTGGGTGAGATGGCAATGATGCTGTTTCAATGTGGGATTGTACAGTTGTATGGCGAATGGGATGAATTGAAGTGATCATGTGATGTGGTATTGATAATAGATTGTGTTTTTATCTTACGACGTGTTTGTTTCCGTAATGACTGTAAGAGTGTTTACTTTGTTGTTGTTGTGTGTGTGTGATTGACAAGGTGTTTGTTGTTAGTTTTAGAAAGAGCTTATTCTGTCGAGTGTAGTTGTGCAGTTATTTTTGTTCCTGAAAGCGCAGAGACGCACTAGCGTTGTCTGTCGTGGCATTGGGAACAACAGAGAAGGATGATTCCATAGTGGGTGAGATGGCAATGATGCTGTTTCAATGTGGGATTGTACAGTTGTATGGCGAATGGGATGAATTGAAGTGATCATGTGATGTGGTATTGATGATAGATTGTGTTTTTTTCTTACGACGTGTTTGTTTCCGTAATGACTGTAAGAGTGTTTACTTTGTTGTTGTTGTTGTTGTGTGTGTGTGAATGACTAGGTTTTTATTGTAAGTTATATTAGGAGATTATTTTGCGAGTGTATTTGTGCAGTTATTTTTGTTCCTGAAAGCGCAGAGACGCACTAGCGTTGTCTGTCGTCGCATTGGGAACAACAGAGAAGGATGATTCCATAATGGGTGAGATGGCAATGATGCTGTTTCAATGTGGGATTGTACAGTTGTATGGCGAATGGGATGAATTGAAGTGATCATGTGATGTGGTATTGATGATAGATTGTGTTTTTTTCTTACGACGTGTTTGTTTCCGTAATGACTGTAAGAGTGTTTACATTGTTGTTGTTGTTGTTGTGTGTGTGTGTGTGAATGACTAGGTGTTTGTTGTTAGTTTTAGAAAGAGCTTATTCTGTCGAGTGTATTTGTGCAGTTATTTTTGTTCCTGAAAGCACAGAAACGCACTAGCGTTGTCTGTCGTCGCATTGGGAACAAGAGAGAAGAATGATTCCATAGTGGGTGAGATGGCAATGATGCTGTTTCAATGTGGGATTGTACAGTTGTATGGCGAATTGGATTAATTGAAGTGATCATGTGATGTGGTATTGATGATAGATTGTGTTTTTTTCTTACGACGTGTTTGTTTCCGTAATGACTGTAAGAGTGTTTACTTTGTTGTTGTTGTGTGTGTGTGTGAATGACTAGGTGTTTGTTGTTAGTTTTAGAAAGAGCTTATTCTGTCGAGTGTAGTTGTGCAGTTATTTTTGTTCCTGAAAGCGCAGAGACGCACTAGCGTTGTCTGTCGTCGCATTGGGAACAACAGAGAAGGATGATTCCATAATGGGTGAGATGGCAATGATGCTGTTTCAATGTGGTATTGTACAGTTGTATGGCGAATGGGATGAATTGAAGTGATCATGTGATGTGGTATTGATGATAGATTGTGTTTTTATCTTACGACGTGTTTGTTTCCGTAATGACTGTAAGAGTGTTTACTTTGTTGTTGTTGTGTGTGTGTGTGTGAATGACTAGGTTTTTATTGTAAGTTATATTAGGAGATTATTTTGCGAGTGTATTTGTGCAGTTATTTTTGTTCCTGAAAGCGCAGAGACGCACTAGCGTTGTCTGTCGTCGCATTGGGAACAAGAGAGAAGAATGATTCCATAGTGGGTGAGATGGCAATGATGCTGTTTCAATGTGGGATTGTACAGTTGTATGGCGAATGGGATGAATTGAAGTGATCATGTGATGTGGTATTGATGATAGATTGTGTTTTTATCTTACGACGTGTTTGTTTCCGTAATGACTGTAAGAGTGTTTACTTTGTTGTTGTTGTTGTTGTGTGTGTGTGAATGACTAGGTGTTTGTTGTTAGTTTTTGAAAGAGCTTATTCTGTCGAGTGTAGTTGTGCAGTTATTTTTGTTCCTGAAAGCGCAGAGACGCACTAGCGTTGTCTGTCGTCGCATTGGGAACAACAGAGAAGGATGATTCCATAATGGGTGAGATGGCAATGATGCTGTTTCAATGTGGGATTGTACAGTTGTATGGCGAATGGGATGAATTGAAGTGATCATGTGATGTGGTATTGATGATAGATTGTGTTTTTTTCTTACGACGTGTTTGTTTCCGTAATGACTGTAAGAGTGTTTACATTGTTGTTGTTGTTTTTGTTGTTGTGTGTGTGTGTGAATGACTAGGTTTTTATTGTAAGTTATATTAGGAGATTATTTTGCGAGTGTATTTGTGCAGTTATTTTTGTTCCTGAAAGCGCAGAGACGCACTAGCGTTGTCTGTCGTCGCATTGGGAACAACAGAGAAGGATGATTCCATAATGGGTGAGATGGCAATGATGCTGTTTCAATGTGGGATTGTACAGTTGTATGGCGAATGGGATGAATTGAAGTGATCATGTGATGTGGTATTGATGATAGATTGTGTTTTTTTCTTACGACGTGTTTGTTTCCGTAATGACTGTAAGAGTGTTTACTTTGTTGTTGTTGTTGTTGTGTGTGTGTGTGTGAATGACTAGGTGTTTGTTGTTAGTTTTTGAAAGAGCTTATTCTGTCGAGTGTATTTGTGCAGTTATTTTTGTTCCTGAAAGCGCAGAGACGCACTAGCGTTGTCTGTCGTCGCATTGGGAACAACAGAGAAGGATGATTCCATAGTGGGTGAGATGGCAATGATGCTGTTTCAATGTGGGATTGTACAGTTGTATGGCGAATGGGATGAATTGAAGTGATCATGTGATGTGGTATTGATGATAGATTGTGTTTTTATCTTACGACGTGTTTGTTTCCGTAATGACTGTAAGAGTGTTTACTTTGTTGTTGTTGTTGTGTGTGTGTGAATGACTAGATGTTTGTTGTTAGTTTTTGAAAGAGCTTATTCTGTCGAGTGTAGTTGTGCAGTTATTTTTGTTCCTGAAAGCGCAGAGACGCACTAGCGTTGTCTGTCGTCGCATTGGGAACAACAGAGAAGGATGATTCCATAATGGGTGAGATGGCAATGATGCTGTTTCAATGTGGGATTGTACAGTTGTATGGCGAATGGGATGAATTGAAGTGATCATGTGATGTGGTATTGATGATAGATTGTGTTTTTATCTTACGACGTGTTTGTTTCCGTAATGACTGTAAGAGTGTTTACTTTGTTGTTGTTGTTGTGTGTGTGTGTGAATGACTAGGTGTTTGTTGTTAGTTTTAGAAAGAGCTTATTCTGTCGAGTGTATTTGTGCAGTTATTTTTGTTCCTGAAAGCACAGAGACGCACTAGCGTTGTCTGTCGTCGCATTGGGAACAACAGAGAAGAATGATTCCATAGTGGGTGAGATGGCAATGATGCTGTTTCAATGTGGGATTGTACAGTTGTATGGCGAATGGGATTAATTGAAGTGATCATGTGATGTGGTATTGATGATAGATTGTGTTTTTTATCTTACGACGTGTTTGTTTCCGTAATGACTGTAAGAGTGTTTACTTTGTTGTTGTTGTGTGTGTGTGTGAATGACTAGGTGTTTGTTGTTAGTTTTAGAAAGAGCTTATTCTGTCGAGTGTAGTTGTGCAGTTATTTTTGTTCCTGAAAGCGCAGAGACGCACTAGCGTTGTCTGTCGTCGCATTGGGAACAACAGAGAAGGATGATTCCATAATGGGTGAGATGGCAATGATGCTGTTTCAATGTGGGATTGTACAGTTGTATGGCGAATGGGATGAATTGAAGTGATCATGTGATGTGGTATTGATGATAGATTGTGTTTTTATCTTACGACGTGTTTGTTTCCGTAATGACTGTAAGAGTGTTTACTTTGTTGTTGTTGTTGTTGTGTGTGTGTGTGAATGACTAGGTGTTTGTTGTTAGTTTTAGAAAGAGCTTATTCTGTCGAGTGTATTTGTGCAGTTATTTTTGTTCCTGAAAGCGCAGAGACGCACTAGCGTTGTCTGTCGTCGCATTGGGAACAACAGAGAAGGATGATTCCATAATGGGTGAGATGGCAATGATGCTGTTTCAATGTGGGATTGTACAGTTGTATGGCGAATGGGATGAATTGAAGTGATCATGTGATGTGGTATTGATGATAGATTGTGTTTTTATCTTACGACGTGTTTGTTTCCGTAATGACTGTAAGAGTGTTTACTTTGTTGTTGTTGTTGTGTGTGTGTGTGAATGACTAGGTGTTTGTTGTTAGTTTTTTGAAAGAGCTTATTCTGTCGAGTGTATTTGTGCAGTTATTTTTGTTCCTGAAAGCGCAGAGACGCACTAGCGTTGTCTGTCGTCGCATTGGGAACAACAGAGAAGGATGATTCCATAATGGGTGAGATGGCAATGATGCTGTTTCAATGTGGGATTGTACAGTTGTATGGCGAATGGGATGAATTGAAGTGATCATGTGATGTGGTATTGATGATAGATTGTGTTTTTATCTTACGACGTGTTTGTTTCCGTAATGACTGTAAGAGTGTTTACTTTGTTGTTGTTGTTGTGTGTGTGTGTGAATGACTAGGTGTTTGTTGTTAGTTTTTGAAAGAGCTTATTCTGTCGAGTGTATTTGTGCAGTTATTTTTGTTCCTGAAAGCGCAGAGACGCACTAGCGTTGTCTGTCGTCGCATTGGGAACAACAGAGAAGGATGATTCCATAATGGGTGAGATGGCAATGATGCTGTTTCAATGTGGGATTGTACAGTTGTATGGCGAATGGGATGAATTGAAGTGATCATGTGATGTGGTATTGATGATAGATTGTGTTTTTATCTTACGACGTGTTTGTTTCCGTAATGACTGTAAGAGTGTTTACTTTGTTGTTGTTGTGTGTGTGTGTGAATGACTAGGTGTTTGTTGTTAGTTTTTTGAAAGAGCTTATTCTGTCGAGTGTATTTGTGCAGTTATTTTTGTTCCTGAAAGCGCAGAGACGCACTAGCGTTGTCTGTCGTCGCATTGGGAACAACAGAGAAGGATGATTCCATAATGGGTGAGATGGCAATGATGCTGTTTCAATGTGGGATTGTACAGTTGTATGGCGAATGGGATGAATTGAAGTGATCATGTGATGTGGTATTGATGATAGATTGTGTTTTTATCTTACGACGTGTTTGTTTCCGTAATGACTGTAAGAGTGTTTACTTTGTTGTTGTTGTTGTTGTGTGTGTGTGAATGACTAGGTGTTTGTTGTTAGTTTTTGAAAGAGCTTATTTTGCGAGTGTATTTGTGCAGTTATTTTTGTTCCTAAAAGCACAGAGACGCACTAGCGTTGTCTGTCGTCGCATTGGGAACAACAGAGAAGGATGATTCCATAATGGGTGAGATGGCAATGATGCTGTTTCAATGTGGGATTGTACAGTTGTATGGCGAATGGGATGAATTGAAGTGATCATGTGATGTGGTATTGATGATAGATTGTGTTTTTATCTTACGACGTGTTTGTTTCCGTAATGACTGTAAGAGTGTTTACTTTGTTGTTGTTGTTGTTGTGTGTGTGTGTGAATGACTAGGTGTTTGTTGTTAGTTTTTTGAAAGAGCTTATTCTGTCGAGTGTATTTGTGCAGTTATTTTTGTTCCTGAAAGCGCAGAGACGCACTAGCGTTGTCTGTCGTCGCATTGGGAACAACAGAGAAGGATGATTCCATAATGGGTGAGATGGCAATGATGCTGTTTCAATGTGGGATTGTACAGTTGTATGGCGAATGGGATGAATTGAAGTGATCATGTGATGTGGTATTGATGATAGATTGTGTTTTTATCTTACGACGTGTTTGTTTCCGTAATGACTGTAAGAGTGTTTACTTTGTTGTTGTTGTTGTTGTGTGTGTGTGAATGACTAGGTGTTTGTTGTTAGTTTTTGAAAGAGCTTATTCTGTGAAGTGTATTTGTGCAGTTATGTTTGTTCCTGAAAGCGCAGAGACGCACTAGCGTTGTCTGTCGTCGCATTGGGAACAACAGAGAAGGATGATTCCATAATGGGTGAGATGGCAATGATGCTGTTTCAATGTGGGATTGTACAGTTGTATGGCGAATGGGATGAATTGAAGTGATCATGTGATGTGGTATTGATGATAGATTGTGTTTTTATCTTACGACGTGTTTGTTTCCGTAATGACTGTAAGAGTGTTTACTTTGTTGTTGTTGTTGTTGTGTGTGTGTGAATGACTAGGTGTTTGTTGTTAGTTTTTGAAAGAGCTTATTTTGCGAGTGTATTTGTGCAGTTATTTTTGTTCCTAAAAGCACAGAGACGCACTAGCGTTGTCTGTCGTCGCATTGGGAACAACAGAGAAGGATGATTCCATAATGGGTGAGATGGCAATGATGCTGTTTCAATGTGGGATTGTACAGTTGTATGGCGAATGGGATGAATTGAAGTGATCATGTGATGTGGTATTGATGATAGATTGTGTTTTTATCTTACGACGTGTTTGTTTCCGTAATGACTGTAAGAGTGTTTACTTTGTTGTTGTTGTTGTGTGTGTGTGTGAATGACTAGGTGTTTGTTGTTAGTTTTAGAAAGAGCTTATTCTGTCGAGTGTAGTTGTGCAGTTATTTTTGTTCCTGAAAGCGCAGAGACGCACTAGCGTTGTCTGTCGTCGCATTGGGAACAACAGAGAAGGATGATTCCATAATGGGTGAGATGGCAATGATGCTGTTTCAATGTGGGATTGTACAGTTGTATGGCGAATGGGATGAATTGAAGTGATCATGTGATGTGGTATTGATGATAGATTGTGTTTTTATCTTACGACGTGTTTGTTTCCGTAATGACTGTAAGAGTGTTTACTTTGTTGTTGTTGTTGTTGTTGTGTGTGTGTGTGAATGAGTAGGTGTTTGTTGTTAGTTTAGAAAGAGCTTATTCTGTCGAGTGTATTTGTGCAGTTATTTTTGTTCCTGAAAGCGCAGAGACGCACTAGCGTTGTCTGTCGTCGCATTGGGAACAACAGAGAAGGATGATTCCATAATGGGTGAGATGGCAATGATGCTGTTTCAATGTGGGATTGTACAGTTGTATGGCGAATGGGATGAATTGAAGTGATCATGTGATGTGGTATTGATGATAGATTGTGTTTTTATCTTACGACGTGTTTGTTTCCGTAATGACTGTAAGAGTGTTTACTTTGTTGTTGTTGTTGTTGTTGTGTGTGTGTGTGAATGAGTAGGTGTTTGTTGTTAGTTTAGAAAGAGCTTATTCTGTCGAGTGTATTTGTGCAGTTATTTTTGTTCCTGAAAGCGCAGAGACGCACTAGCGTTGTCTGTCGTCGCATTGGGAACAACAGAGAAGGATGATTCCATAATGGGTGAGATGGCAATGATGCTGTTTCAATGTGGGATTGTACAGTTGTATGGCGAATGGGATGAATTGAAGTGATCATGTGATGTGGTATTGATGATAGATTGTGTTTTTTTCTTACGACGTGTTTGTTTCCGTAATGACTGTAAGAGTGTTTACTTTGTTGTTGTTGTTGATGTTGTGTGTGTGTGTGAATGAGTAGGTGTTTGTTGTTAGTTTAGAAAGAGCTTATTCTGTCGAGTGTAGTTGTGCAGTTATTTTTGTTCCTGAAAGCGCAGAGACGCACTAGCGTTGTCTGTCGTCGCATTGGGAACAACAGAGAAGGATGATTCCATAATGGGTGAGATGGCAATGATGCTGTTTCAATGTGGGATTGTACAGTTGTATGGCGAATGGGATGAATTGAAGTGATCATGTGATGTGGTATTGATGATAGATTGTGTTTTTTTCTTACGACGTGTTTGTTTCCGTAATGACTGTAAGAGTGTTTACTTTGTTGTTGTTGTTGTGTGTGTGTGTGAATGACTAGGTGTTGGTTGTTAGTTTTAGAAAGAGCTTATTCTGTCGAGTGTATTTGTGCAGTTATTTTTGTTCCTGAAAGCGCAGAGACGCACTAGCGTTGTCTGTCGTCGCATTGGGAACAACAGAGAAGGATGATTCCATAATGGGTGAGATGGCAATGATGCTGTTTCAATGTGGGATTGTACAGTTGTATGGCGAATGGGATGAATTGAAGTGATCATGTGATGTGGTATTGATGATAGATTGTGTTTTTATCTTACGACGTGTTTGTTTCCGTAATGACTGTAAGAGTGTTTACTTTGTTGTTGTTGTTGTGTGTGTGTGTGAATGAGTAGGTGTTGGTTGTTAGTTTTAGAAAGAGCTTATTCTGTCGAGTGTATTTGTGCAGTTATTTTTGTTCCTGCAAATGCAGAGACGCACTAGCGTTGTCTGTGGTCGCATTGGGAACAACAGAGAAGGATGATTCCATAATGGGTGAGATGGCAATGATGCTGTTTCAATGTGGGATTGTACAGTTGTATGGCGAATGGGATGAATTGAAGTGATCATGTGATGTGGTATTGATGATAGATTGTGTTTTTATCTTACGACGTGTTTGTTTCCGTAATGACTGTAAGAGTGTTTACTTTGTTGTTGTTGTTGTTGTGTGTGTGTGTGAATGACTAGGTGTTTGTTGTTAGTTTTTAGAAAGAGCTTATTCTGTCGAGTGTATTTGTGCAGTTATTTTTGTTCCTGAAAGCGCAGAGACGCACTAGCGTTGTCTGTCGTCGCATTGGGAACAACAGAGAAGGATGATTCCATAATGGGTGAGATGGCAATGATGCTGTTTCAATGTGGGATTGTACAGTTGTATGGCGAATGGGATGAATTGAAGTGATCATGTGATGTGGTATTGATGATAGATTGTGTTTTTATCTTACGACGTGTTTGTTTCCGTAATGACTGTAAGAGTGTTTACTTTGTTGTTGTTGTTGTTGTGTGTGTGTGAATGACTAGGTGTTTGTTGTTAGTTTTTGAAAGAGCTTATTCTGTCGAGTGTATTTGTGCAGTTATTTTTGTTCCTGAAAGCGCAGAGACGCACTAGCGTTGTCTGTCGTCGCATTGGGAACAACAGAGAAGGATGATTCCATAATGGGTGAGATGGCAATGATGCTGTTTCAATGTGGGATTGTACAGTTGTATGGCGAATGGGATGAATTGAAGTGATCATGTGATGTGGTATTGATGATAGATTGTGTTTTTATCTTACGACGTGTTTGTTTCCGTAATGACTGTAAGAGTGTTTACTTTGTTGTTGTTTTTGTTGTTGTGTGTGTGTGTGTGAATGACTAGGTGTTTGTTGTTAGTTTTTGAAAGAGCTTATTCTGTGAAGTGTATTTGTGCAGTTATTTTTGTTCCTGAAAGCGCAGAGACGCACTAGCGTTGTCTGTCGTCGCATTGGGAACAACAGAGAAGGATGATTCCATAATGGGTGAGATGGCAATGATGCTGTTTCAATGTGGGATTGTACAGTTGTATGGCGAATGGGATGAATTGAAGTGATCATGTGATGTGGTATTGATGATAGATTGTGTTTTTATCTTACGACGTGTTTGTTTCCGTAATGACTGTAAGAGTGTTTACTTTGTTGTTGTTGTTGTTGTGTGTGTGTGAATGACTAGGTGTTTGTTGTTAGTTTTTGAAAGAGCTTATTCTGTCGAGTGTATTTGTGCAGTTATTTTTGTTCCTGAAAGCGCAGAGACGCACTAGCGTTGTCTGTCGTCGCATTGGGAACAACAGAGAAGGATGATTCCATAATGGGTGAGATGGCAATGATGCTGTTTCAATGTGGGATTGTACAGTTGTATGGCGAATGGGATGAATTGAAGTGATCATGTGATGTGGTATTGATGATAGATTGTGTTTTTATCTTACGACGTGTTTGTTTCCGTAATGACTGTAAGAGTGTTTACTTTGTTGTTGTTGTTGTTGTGTGTGTGTGTGAATGACTAGGTGTTTGTTGTTAGTTTTAGAAAGAGCTTATTCTGTCGAGTGTATTTGTGCAGTTATTTTTGTTCCTGAAAGCGCAGAGACGCACTAGCGTTGTCTGTCGTCGCATTGGGAACAACAGAGAAGGATGATTCCATAATGGGTGAGATGGCAATGATGCTGTTTCAATGTGGGATTGTACAGTTGTATGGCGAATGGGATGAATTGAAGTGATCATGTGATGTGGTATTGATGATAGATTGTGTTTTTATCTTACGACGTGTTTGTTTCCGTAATGACTGTAAGAGTGTTTACTTTGTTGTTGTTGTTGTGTGTGTGTGTGAATGACTAGGTGTTTGTTGTTAGTTTTAGAAAGAGCTTATTCTGTCGAGTGTATTTGTGCAGTTATTTTTGTTCCTGAAAGCGCAGAGACGCACTAGCGTTGTCTGTCGTCGCATTGGGAACAACAGAGAAGGATGATTCCATAATGGGTGAGATGGCAATGATGCTGTTTCAATGTGGGATTGTACAGTTGTATGGCGAATGGGATGAATTGAAGTGATCATGTGATGTGGTATTGATGATAGATTGTGTTTTTATCTTACGACGTGTTTGTTTCCGTAATGACTGTAAGAGTGTTTACTTTGTTGTTGTTGTTGTTGTGTGTGTGTGTGTGAATGACTAGGTGTTTGTTGTTAGTTTTTGAAAGAGCTTATTCTGTCGAGTGTATTTGTGCAGTTATTTTTGTTCCTGAAAGCGCAGAGACGCACTAGCGTTGTCTGTCGTCGCATTGGGAACAACAGAGAAGGATGATTCCATAATGGGTGAGATGGCAATGATGCTGTTTCAATGTGGGATTGTACAGTTGTATGGCGAATGGGATGAATTGAAGTGATCATGTGATGTGGTATTGATGATAGATTGTGTTTTTATCTTACGACGTGTTTGTTTCCGTAATGACTGTAAGAGTGTTTACTTTGTTGTTGTTGTTGTTGTGTGTGTGTGTGAATGACTAGGTGTTTGTTGTTAGTTTTAGAAAGAGCTTATTCTGTCGAGTGTATTTGTGCAGTTATTTTTGTTCCTGAAAGCGCAGAGACGCACTAGCGTTGTCTGTCGTCGCATTGGGAACAACAGAGAAGGATGATTCCATAATGGGTGAGATGGCAATGATGCTGTTTCAATGTGGGATTGTACAGTTGTATGGCGAATGGGATGAATTGAAGTGATCATGTGATGTGGTATTGATGATAGATTGTGTTTTTTTCTTACGAAGTGTTTGTTTCCGTAATAAATGTAAGAGTGTTTACTTTATTGTTGTTGTTGTTGTGTGTGTGTGTGAATGACTAGGTGTTTGTTGTTAGTTTTAGAAAGAGCTTATTCTGTCGAGTGTATTTGTGCAGTTATTTTTGTTGCTGAAAGTGCAGAGACGCACTAGCGTTGTCTGTCGTCGCATTGGGAACAACAGAGAAGGATGATTCCATAGTGGGTGAGATGGCAATGATGCTGTTTCAATGTGGGATTGTACAGTTGTATGGCGAATGGGATGAATTGAAGTGATCATGTGATGTGGTATTGATGATAGATTGTGTTTTTTTCTTACGACGTGTTTGTTTCCGTAATGACTGTAAGAGTGTTTACTTTGTTGTTGTTGTGTGTGTGTGTGTGATTGACTATGTGTTTGTAGTTAGTTTTTGGTTAGAACTTAATTTGTCGAACACATTACGCCGAGAAATAGAGACAAACATGAGTAGAATGAACAATAACTTTACACTTTATGTTATCGTATACGTCGTTTATGTAGTACGGAATGCATTATCGATGAACTCGCGTTTTTAGGATAACTTTTATGAAAAACGACTACCTAGGCTGGTTCATTGTTAAGAATGTGAATAGGAGTAGCGTAAAAGGAAACCTAGTTATTCAGTGCCGAAGAAAAACCTCTATATAAGTCTGGAATTTAAAGGTGATCGAACATCAGCCGTTATTAAAAATCGTTTAACAACAACGATAAAAAGGACATTTAATGCTGCTAAACTATGAATCACCTTCACGAGCAAGAACTTATTTTCTGTATTTATCAAAGATAAGCTTCCGCGTCTGGTCACCTCTATGTGCATCTACCAGTTCACCTGCTCTTGTGGAGCAAGGTACATCGGCCGTAGCCAGCGCTCGCTTTCAACTCGGATACGAGAACATATCCCAGTTTGGTTCTACAAAGGTGAAAAAAAGTAGTTAAGAGCTCTATACTTGAATACCTAATCGACTGTAATCATTCTACGGATCCACAGTCTGATTTTAAGGTTGTTTATATGGTTCATTCAAATCTACCCAGATTTCTTCTGATCAAACTATAAAAATAGCCGAAGCTCTTACCATCCATGAGCTCAAACCAGAACTATGCGTACAAAAGAAGTACGTCTTATCATTATCGTTACCATGGCCTTAATATTATTATTATCATTCTTTTATTATTA
Organism: Schistosoma rodhaini; assembly: GCA_944470415.2. Taxonomy (NCBI): domain Eukaryota; kingdom Metazoa; phylum Platyhelminthes; class Trematoda; order Strigeidida; family Schistosomatidae; genus Schistosoma; species Schistosoma rodhaini. The sequence goes on from OX104044.1 coordinate 62,094,191, forward strand.
TTATTACTCCATTTCCCCTTTACTTATATTTTATGTTCTCATTATTTTATTCATGAATACTCATCAGATCGTCTTATTTATTTTACATCTCTATGACCTTTAATTATTGTATCCAAAACATTTTATTCATTCTAATCATCTTATTATAATTCTGGTTATTAGTTCAACTTAGTATTGTTTGTTTGAATCTTCCCATCGATGTGTTCAAACAAACAATACTAAGTTGAATTTAAACTTCACCCCATCGCACAAGCAAGTGGCTATCAGGACTCAGTGGCCGAGTGGATAACGCGATGGCGTTTGAAGCGAGGGTACTGGGTTCGAGTCCCAGAGTCAACATCAACTCTGAGATGCAGGTACATCCAGTTGACGAGTCCCAACTAGGACGAAACGCGCGTCCTGAATTCCACTGCTAGCCACTATCCATCTCTGCTAACCATGTTTCGTTATTAGTGTTCACATTTCCTCACGGAATTAGTACTTTAATAAAACATTTTCATATATATATACGACTGTACAGCTTCATAATAAATTCGTTGAAAAGAGATCCCTTCGCTGAACTCCGTGTTTTAATTTTAATGTTTAAATGGGAATTATATACCAGTTTTTGAAAGAGCTTATTTTGTCGAGTGTAGTTGTGCAGTTATTTTTGTTTCTGAAATCGTGGAGACGCAGTCGTGTTTTCTGTTGTTTTTGCTGCTTGGTGAATGATTTGTTGAAGTGATATTATATAGTGTATTGTTTATTACAGTTGTATTTGTGGAATGTTGAAATTTTACATTTTTAGATTTGTTTTTTTCGTTGTTTCTTATGTTGTTTGTTTGTGTTGTCTTTCTCTGTCTTATTTTGTTTGCTTCATGTTTCTCATGTATGTGTCGGCGTCTCTTCGTTCTGCCTTGCGTTTTATTTTCATGGTATCTGTATTTGCTGTGTCGATATTCAGTTGTACGGAAGGATGTACGCGTTTTTGTTTTCATAATCAGGCTAATATTCTTACTTTACTACATTTTAATTTGATTTATTCCAACGAACATGTGTTAGTGATTATTTTATTTTTCTCTGTTTCCCCTTGTTTATTTATTTTTCAACTATTTGGTTTGTGTGTATTACGGGTGTTTTTTCTAAAATTCACTTCAGATTTAATTGCAATTTAAGAAAAATAAAGAAAATGTTTATTATATCAAAGATTGTATTTAGAATAGTTTTAAGATATACGCTGTATAAAATAATATACATTGGTTCGTGATAATGTTTCTGTTTGTTCTTATCGCTAACTTAAGTTGTAGTCTGTTTGATGCGCTAACTAGTAATTGTAAACTTTCTTGATTCTTTGCGTTGTGTTTATTGGTATGTTGTAGCTGCTGAAGTCGTTTGGTTTTAGTCATCGAATACTTCATATTTGTTTCTAGTGCTAATAGTTTGGACGATTGTTTAACCATATTAGACGTAGATATATGATCGTAGTTAACCAAAGTTCTATAATAGAAAGGAAAAACAGAACTTTTTCTAAAAACTGGAAATGTTAAGTGCACTGTTCAATACTTGTTATTCGAGTCATATATACGCAGTAAAACAGAAGGTAAATACATATGAATTTGTACGTCGGACTTAACTTTTAAAAGCATGTGTAAACTAATGCAGTGATTAGTGATGCCGTGTGAGTATTATTATGGCTGTTGTAGTTTTTTATTTGTCCTTTGTCATTTAGGCCACATACACTAAGTCCAACTGTTTTATAAACGTTGTCACTAACCTCTCAAAATTCTTGAGCCTGTAAATTGAACTATCTGAATGTAGATGAGTAGTCCAAGTAATTGCGGTTTTTCTTCTGTAGTAGATGTTGCAATAATAAATACTAAGTTCTCACACACACTTCATTTTCATTCTTAATAAATGTTAGCCGGATACGAATGTGCATTAATACATGTCGCCACGTCTTTTCACAGCGATATGAAATCAATAAAAATCGAAGTGTTACTAAAAATAGAAATGAGTAAAACCAAACATAGGATAATACGGTTAGAACAGCATAGCCTAATGGATTAACTTTTGAGATTTTCAGGGATGATGGTACAGCTTTAGTAGTTCGATCTAATCCCATCTTACTGCTCTCGACCTCTAATCGTCCCAGTTTATATGTAGAAGCAGAAATCCTCTTGTGGCAATCACAAAGGAATCGGTTTAACAAATATACTGTCTAAAATATTAGCCTCAATAATACTTTAATGTCTAACTATAGCTAGTATGGAGCAAACCCTAGAAAACCAGACCAACTGTTCACCCTTCGGCAAATTCTGGGACACAGACACACTTTTCGATGTCTGACCATAGTTTTATTCATTGACATTAAGGCATCGTTCGACTCTGTTGATCGTGAGGTTCTGTGGCAGTGTCTTCCACTGAAACACGAACCAACGAAGTACATTAATGTTGTACAGTCTCTCTACTCGAACACTACTGGTCGAGTCAGAGCCTATGGTGAACTGTCATCAGAATTGACTATTTCAAATGGTGTTCGTCTTCCTCACTGTTATATAACTGTGTTATAGACATGCTTTTAGAGATAACGCTTTCATCATATGACTTTTCAGGGATTGATCTTCTACTTGAGAATTCACTTGTTGACTTAGAATAGGCAGATGATATAGTTTTGTATGGTGAAGATGCTGACAAAATGCAAAGTATTCTGACCACCTTAAGCATCAATCTAAGCATGCTTGGGACGGAGTTCTATCCCTACAAAGGTGAAATGTTACTTCAAATTAGATTTACATTATTGCCCGAATCAGTGATAGCGAATTAAGTAGTTGAACACTTCGACCGCTTCACTTATCTTGGGAATAGCAACAATACTGATAGTCTGGCGAAATATCGGCACGCATTAGGAAGTCTGGATTGACTTTTGCTAATTTGTGTAACTTGTGGCGTAGGCGAGATATCCATCTCCTAATCAAAGGGTCTTTTTACTGCTCAGAAGTTCGCTTTGTTCTACTTAATGGATGTGAAACATGGCCATTCAGAGTAAGGATACTTGTAGGTTACTGGTATTCTATAATGAGTGTGTAATTTGAGGCCACTGAGTGTGCAATTCCTGGGTTAGGAATATAGAACTAGGTAAACATGGAGAATCAATTGATTAGGCAGTAAATCTCCATGAACTGAGGTTATCGAGACATTCGTTACGTACGCTCTACTACCCCTTACTTCGATGGAGAATGTTTTCTGGTGTAGGAGTAGTCTCGAAGAAAGCTAGGGGTGGTCAAACCAAAGCATGGTATCAGTTCATGAAGTCACTGACAATTCGACTGAACTATGTAGTTAGACCACCTGGTTGGAGTCAGCGTGATTATCATAAATAGTGGTTAGAGAGTTTGAATGACATGGCTCAAAATCGTTTGCATTAGCACAGGTGCATCTATTAAATATCCCATATTCCTCGTAACTTTTTTTGTTTCACGAATTCGTATTTTCTTTTAGAGTCATATCTTTAATGCCTAATCTTTAGTGTTACCATTGATAACATCCCTGACCGTTGCTGCTACTTTGAAGTGGTGGTCGGGCTTGCCTATCGTGATGAACCAATCTGGCTATACTAGATGGAACAATCGTTCATCAAGATCCTACCATACCAGGCAGGTCGGTTGAAAAGCGGTAAGACTGGAACCAGAAATCCAAGGTCAGAGGGCTGCTGCTCGGTTTAACAGCTGCTTAAGAACTCGGAAGGGTAAGAACACACATCGTTTCCTCTTCGTCGTTTCTGCCTACGCTCTCACTGACTGCAGCCCGGATGAAGTGAAAAATGACTTACAGAAAGCTTTCTGAACTTCATAAAGCTGAACTTTCAGACGTAGTACTCGTAGCAGGTGATTCTAACGCCTAAGTAGGTAGCTTAAACCAAACAGAAATACATTTAGGCGGGTATTTTAGTATTCCAGCCCCACAAACAGATAATGGTGACCATCTGTTGCCACTGTGCTCAAATAATCGTTTATTTTTAGCAAACACTAATTTTAAGCATAAGGAGAGACATCGTCCAACATGGCGACCCCTGCACCAAACCAACGATAAACTCAAATGGACCATATTTCCACCAGTTATCGTTGGCGAGGCTCGTTAGAAGATTGTCTCCCGTACTAGAATACATGTTTAGACTGATCATGGTTTTATACGGGCACGCATTTGCTTGTGCCTCACCAGACGCAGAAAACTACACTAATAAGACCCATTAGAATCGAACTGAGGGACGAGAAAGCCAAAAGTGAGTTCCAGGAACAACTGATTTCACATTTATGCAGTTCTGAAAACGAGGCTGACCCAGGTGTTGCTTGGAAAGATATAAGAACAACTGTGGAAACAGTAACGTCTATTAGTTACAAAAAACCAATGGATTTCTTATAAGTCTATCACACTGATGGATTCTCGTGAACTCATCCCATCAGGCTCTGAACAGGATGAAGAGAGAAAGCAAATCAGATCTAGGTTAACCAGAAGTCTACAGAATGATCGTGAGTAGTGGTGGGTGACGAAAACAAAAGAGATGGAGAAAGTGGTGATTGTGGGTAATACCAAAAAACTTTCCAGACTATTAAAAGAAACTGGAAATAAGAAGTTAATTGTAAGCGAGACAAACTCGGAAAAAGATGAGACTCTTATCTGCTCTCAGCCCAGACGTTTAGAACGATGAGCAAAACACTTAAAGTAGCAGTTCAGCTGACCTTCAGTTACTCTACAACTACCCACCCTTCTCAAACAGTCTAGTGAGAGCATATGGCTAACTGTCATCTGACTTTGCAACCCCAAGTGGTGTCCGGCAAGGCTGTCCGCTATCTCCACTTTGGTTTAATTTCGTTATAGACCTAATGTTAAAAATAACATTTTCGTCGACTAAATTTTCAGGAATTGGTCTACCAGGAGGTTCGCTTATTAACTTAGAATACAAAGATGACATAGTCCTGTTTAGTTAATACTCTGACTAGTGCTAGAGATGGTTGGAAGAGAGTTGGGGGCGGCCAAACCGAAACGTTGCATCAGTCTTTGAAATCACTAGTCTGAGCCATGTTGGTTGATACAGACTATTTGGTTGGAGTCTGTGCGGCTATCGTAACCAATGGTTGGAAACTCTGTGTGACATGGTTCAGAATCGATCACGATGACGTAGGTTTATACACTATTTGTCTTCTCTTAAACCGTGAAATTAAAACTACTTTATACCTTTCTTTCTACGGATTAATTCTTTCTCTCTGTATCATATCCTTATATGAAGTGTTAATTTTTTTTACTTCCATTGAGGTAACTGCGTCTATGAATGCGGTTTTTATCTTGTGCTGATGAGGTGTGGCAACTTGGACCGATGCATATATGTGCCTGGTCCTACATTGTTGCTGACTGACTGATACTTATATTACCTCTACTGTTCTGGGATTTTTCGTGACAACTTCATCCTTCCGTGCTAACGGGGTACGGGACCTCGAACCAATGTACAGACGTACAGATTCTACGTTGTGACTGACTCATAGATCATGGTTTACAACCCACATGTAGTTCATAATGAATTGGTTCTCAGTATGCTCACCATTTGACTGTTAGACCAGAGGTCATCCAAATTGGCAAAAAATAAGCAAGCTTCCTAAACTTACGCTAATATTTTTTGAGCTATCAATCCACGTGGGCTGATGAGACTTCTAGAACAAGTAACGCTGTTGACCTCTACTATTGTTTCTTTATCATTAGTCTGGAGGGTTGACGTAAATCAGTCTTGAATCAAGATTTTACGGTTAAGGGGATAGAAGTGTATCGGAAATATGTTGTATCATCCCTGAATCTTTTCAGAAGTCTCTAAAAACTGGCTCATTATCAAGCGGAACTATCGTCTGCTTATTTTCAGTCACCAAGTGTATTTCGCAGTAGGAGATCACCCCTCAAAAAATCTGGTGATGTTAAGTAAATATGGGAATCTCTGATCACTTTGCCCATTTTGATGCCAATTTGTTTTAAAGATCAACATTACGGTTGTCGTTCGAATAAAGAGCCAATACATCTAGGCACTTTTATAGTCGACTGTGCTGCTACGAAACCTCTCGATCAACTTAATCAAGTGTTGCATTCAAGCCTAGGAACACGTTCATATCTGGGTATCAGTCATTATGTATGTCCGAAAACCCGACGAAAGACTTAACAAACACATCTGTGTCTTGGGATGAATCCTACTCGCTTTCCAGGTACTTGCTGTTCTGAAACTCCATGATTGTGGAAGGTAGTATTTTAGTCAGTGTTTACTAAGTGGAATCCTCTTGCTACTGCAAAAGGATTTCGATATTTTTTTCAAGATGAAACGATCAAGACCAGTCAGATAGGATCATTCACAGCTCTAAAACTGTAATTAGTATCTTAGCCACCTTAACTGGTAGTAGTGAACTACTGTCTTTGAAGACTTCTAGAGTTAATCTATAAGGTCATTCTCTTCTTTGTTTCAAGTTAGAGATGGTTTTTTCAACCTCATTAAGGTTTGGAGGACTCATGTGAATCTCCCTCTGTGATTGACTGAGATGAGGTGGATAATTAAAGATAAGCTAGCGGCCTCCTGAATTTTGGCTTCTTTCCAATCTCCTGAACTAAGTGTTGATCATTTCATATGAAGTTAGAGCATTAAAGTATACCAAACTATGTCAGCTCATCGTATAATTGTGAGTTCAAATTGTTTAAGTTCTTATTTATGAGGACACTGCAATCAGTTCAAAATGTTGTACTGTAGACGCATGATGGCGTTGAATTATTTGGAATATCAAGACCGGCATATATGACCTTTGTCTGTATTAGTTTGACAGCTATAAATATTTACATTTTTATTATTTATTCACTTACTGAATTGGAATTAAGCTTTTTAAGTAGTATAAATTAACCGTGTAAAATGTGTACCTTGGTTTAAAGTCTTCGATTTTAATCCATGAGTTATCAAATTTCACATATTTCGGCCGGAATTCGGGGACATCTTGTTCTCTAATAGGAAATATACCATCGTTCAGTTCTGTTTGTTTCCTTGATAAACAAAATACTGTAATTATTAGAGAAAATATATATTCACCAATCGCGATATTTGCTTGTTAACTTTTCATCAATAAAGTAACCTTATCAAATTAATAGTTGCTGATTTAGTTCCATAGCGTGGGGTCTTATTGTTTACAGTTGAGAATCGAAGTTTACTGAAGATTAAACGATTATCATCTTTATCGCGAGCTCAAAATAGTTTCTGCTGTAGAGAAGTACGCTTTCTATTCATTTTCCTTACTCATTATTTCAGTATATTTTAAAAGTGATTAAACTGTTTTTAAAAAATAGGTTAGTTATTTAGTACATTCGTTTAATCCGAGTTTATAGTTGGTCCAGTAAACCTAATCAGTTTTATACAATATAAATAAAGAACAAAGTATAGTTTACCTAATATCAAACAGTTAAAATACTGACCATTCGATTCCAGCCTAGAAGATTGTTACTTATCAAATTTAGATAAACATTTGCTCTGAAGCGTTGTGGAATATTTTAGTGTTTGTTTTTGTCAGATTACTTTTGTTGTTTTATTGTTAGATATCTTTATTTTCTCATCGACATATTTGGTTGAAAGACAGTCTTCCATTTTTTAATTGTTCTTGTTGTATGAATTGTTGTCTTTATTTCAGACCAAAACTTACACATACAACCCAAATATATTTACTAGTTGAGATAACAAATATCAGTTAATACTTCAGTATCGAATTAGATTTTTTATTGAATTATATTTATTCTACCCGGTCAATGTTTTTGTCTAAGTAAAGTTATTTAATTGATGGCATTTATTAGATTGAAACTCCAAATAATTGATATTTTACTATTTACTTTGCTCTGAACTTTAAGTTTTGCATTTCATTTAAGTATTCCATATTTGACCAAAAACGGAATCATTTTCATGCAGAAACATCGATATTAGATGAACTTGGGATCACTTGTATACCTTTATTTAGTCAATATGCATAGCATTAAAAAAAAGTAAATTCGATCTGTTAAACAAATAACAGGGATCTATTAATGCAGTTCATTCATTATTTTTGTCAAGTTAATCACGAATCAAAATAATTTGGTATAGATATAGCTGATGAGAATATCATTGTTTAAAATGTTGGGTTGATTACGTAATAACTCCGTGAATCCTTAATGTCATAAATTTTGTTAGTATTTGTCATATAATCTACGCTTTTATTTGTGAATGAAAAATACTTGAATAGTTGCTATGTTCGAGGGATTAAAATGTCACTTAGGTCCGGTGAACATAATGATAGTCAGCAACACAACAGAAGGACAAGATAAAAATTTCACGACCAACCCCAACCCTGTTAACTAGAGGAAGACGACTAGATCCAGCCGGGAAAATGTATAATCCCACAAGCAAGTTGGAAAAGCGAACAACAAACACGCAACTCGTGCTTATATATACAATACAAGTGTCACAAATTAGTGTACTTAAAAGGAAAACTAACCAGTTATGTTGAAGTTCCTTTCAGGTAGGAAACACAAACTAAAAGTAAAATGGGTGCTTTTGGCGCGAGAATGAGAGGTATAAAATTTTCATAAATACATTTCAAAAATGAGAAGTTTGACTACTGATTTCTGGGAATCTAGCATTTTCTGCAATAGTGTGGTGGCAATATGACTGGAAGCCTTTTTGTACTATAGATCTTTCTCTACAGTTACTTCAAAATTAATCCACTTATTTCTCTCTGAATGACTCAGTTTTAAGCACAGTGACATGTCATCATTCGGTAAGAAAGTTGCCAATACATATTCTGTGATTCATTCAAGAAATATGACCTTGTATAGTCTAGCTCATCCATTATTCTCTGTTGTATTTTAAATGAGAACAACTCAATTTTATAAGTGAATTAGGAAGTTATTGTATAATGTTGTGATTGGCGATAACCAACTGTAAATACGATATACCACTAATAAAACTTTAATTTAATAGTTCATAAAATACGTTGAATCTTTATTTGCATATAAAGAAAATTTCACATAATTACTTCGTTAATGAAAGTACGACTATATAGCTCTAATGTATTATTCTGTTTTATTGCAAAGCTTAAATTAACTTCTTTTTCTACTAATAAATGTTTATTTATGAACGTATAAAATAATTTATCAAAGTTCTCTTATACACCTACTTCGAAATCTTGTTGAATTTTTCTAATTTTAATGGTTCTTCTGAAATTTCACCTATTCTCTCTTCACTTCTTATTGTATTCTGTTGTGGAACTGGAATGATGATGTAGCCAGCCTTACGTAGATGATCAATAATTGTCTCTCCACTTCCTATAAAATGTGCTGTAAATATAAAAACAAAATGGATAAATATTGGAAACAATCATTTTCATTATTTTAACTTTCCGTTCTTGATAATTCATAAATTCATTAGTAATGTTGATTTTTACTTATATTCACAGTGATGGATGTTGATAACAATAACAATTAATTCTCTTAATACAGAGATCTTTCATTTTGACGGCATAAATTCAATACTTTCTACTGGAAATATTTCCTCGTAAGTTCTCTACTACAGGATCAGATAAGTTTATGGTGTGTAAAATTTTTATTTACAACTTGTGATTTCAAAAATAAGAACAAATAAATTGGTAGTTGTAGATGTGATGTGTGCTACTAATGTTGACAGACATATGTAGTACGTAACACCAATCAAAAATGTCCCAATTCGTGCAAAAGTTGTATTTCTCACGTTTCGTGACTTAGTGTATGCCACTTCTTCAGCGTAAATGAAATGCATAATTTTCACATTTTGCTAAGCCACTGTGTGATTGTGCATTTAACAACAATTTGATTTTTTACCTCAAAGTATCCATTCAATACATAGGGACTGGATTATACTGAATTCATCTATAACTTGAAACAAGTTATAAGTAAAATTATATTCGGTAAAAAAAACGATCAGAATAAGTCTAGGCAACTTAGTTTGAGAATAAAAGATAATTAATAGCCAGATGTTTGAAAAACGGTCATTTGATGGATAAACTAATATGAATCAGATAAGATGTTGGAAAAGGGAGTTAGTGATGAGAAAAATTTTCAAATGTGTGGGAAACAGTGAGATCTGGTGAATTTCCGTTGCAGAATATATAAAAGTGTAAGAAATGAAGTAGATCAAGTTATTTGAAATTACTGGAAACCTACTGAATATAAAACGAGTTAAGGTAATGAAAGAGTTTAAATCAATTTCGAGTAGTCATTGGCACTGATATTTAAAGGATTTTTACTAGCGGCTCTGTTTTGTTATCAAGGAATCTATTGAGTTTCGAGGTCAGTTTCTTATGTCCCTGAGGCAGAGTTTTCGCTCACTGGAAAAATTAAGAGATATTCTAATTTCTAATAAAGGAAATATGTGAAATATGAACCTTTTTCGATCAGTATGTGATAGTCGACCTCACTGTGACAGTCTTAATATGATTTTGCATCTTAATTCTAGGTTAGTATCATGCCCTTATCTCAAATCAAATAGTGTGGAAAAACTTCAAAGTTTTTACTCAAATAATTTAATTACTTCGAGGAAATTAAATGATCCAAATAAAAACAAAAGAAAGATTTTAGTGATAGTTCATTTCTTACTAGTGTTAATTAACCGTGATTTTAATTGCTTGTAAAATTGATTTCGTTAAAAGTTCTCCTATTTAAGTAGAAGCCTCAAAATTATGTAAGCATGATTTACGTGGATCGTGGCATCGGGAAATCATGACTTCAATGCCAGTGGAGGTTATCAATGGTTTACGTTAAACATTTAAAAAATTCAAGGAAAGATAATTCTCTTATTTAAACTGTCTCTTCATCTTTTTTTATTAGTTAGTGTCAATTTTAAATTTATACGCAGAAACAAGACCGTATTTTAGTCCGGGAAAAAGTGGATGAATAAAAGGATAATATTTAGTTTAACGTGACTGATTGATGGCAGCTAAGGAAATTACAAATAACCAGGTGGATGTTTCATCTTGGTTTAGGAATCACCAATAGTATGGAAATTAATCCCACCAGAAGGTGAACTCATGATCTTTTGGGGAGAGCACCCTACTTTAAAGCTACTGAAGTGTATTCCAATAATTACATTCTCAATTTCTGCTGGTTTTGGCATAGCGCCACTGTCATCAGTAATCATTATCTCACTCCCCACACGATTGAACTCCACTGGTGATAACTTCTCATCAGAGCTTCAGTAAACTATCTTGAAATCAGTGACTATGTGAACACAACTAATACTTGATTAGATAGAATATGGATATAGATTTATTGAGACGTTAATAGAGCTAAATTGTTTCGGTGCACGATGAAGAAGCAATCCAATGGCCTCTTTTTCTGTTCGTTCCCTAAATAGTGTCAAACCGTGTTTTGAAACACCTTTACACCGAGACAGTGGGATCTAAAACAAAACAAGGTTACATTACCTGCGCCTAATGCAAAAAATGCTGATTGATTTAATGATTCAGCAAGTTTTAATTTACTGATAATCTCATAAGCCATTCGCTCATTACGTCTAACTATCAGTTCTTCATTTAAATACTTTTCCAAATCAATAAGCGTTTGAACTTCACTCGGACTTAACAAGTTCTTTATTTCTTTGTCAATGAAGTAACTTGGCGTTGATTGTGATGATGGTAATGATTGGGTACGATAGTTATGTCGTTTAGAAATGTTATTCACCTTGTTGGAAAATTTCAGTTGTTGTGCCGTAGCGTTTTTACGAATCATAGTAATAAGGGGCATTGTATTTGTTTCATTCTTTGTTGTAATGTGATCTAACGACGAAGTCGACAATAACGCAGAATCTGATGGTGTAGTTTGTGTTAAAGACATCCTAGTTAATGTTTCATTCAAATCACCGCAATTATAATGTTCAATTAACTGTTCTGTTGGACTATTGAATACATCTGTCTGTTGAATTGGTCTACGTTTTTGATTTGTAATTAATGTATCATTTATTTGTCTATTCCATGTATTGAATAAAACTTTTGTGTTTGATGTATATTTTTTATTGTTGCTGCTATTATGACTCACATGACCAATATGATTAACATTATTAAAATGGTTAGTCAGATGTTTCATAGGGTGATTAGCATTCTCTAAATTATTCAATGTTATTTCAAGTGCAAATGTTACCTGAAATAAAAGTTGATAAAGTGAAACTTATGGAGGAGAAAACTTTGTGAGAAGTAAAAAATATTAATATTGTATGATTTACTCTATGTTATAAATTAAAGCTTGACTAGTAAGTTATAACCATCATTGTATTTGCTCATATCTAAACGTTGATTAGATTGGAATAAGGTCACCTGTCCAAGTGACTGGATATGATGTGTACTATATCTGAGTGTAAAATGGTTCGGGGGAATGCATAAGAAGCCGCGTACTTAGGTTTCATGGTAGTTGGCACGCTTAAGCCAGGTGTGTTTGCAGTTTTGTAGAAAGAAATACTCTTGATGCTATTCTAATCAGGTACATTACACGTAATCTACCACAGTTGATTAATTGTAACCTCTGCCGAAGCCTATAATACCATGTCGTTGACTTAAATATAAGCATCTCTTTGGAAAAGAGGTTGTGGTGTGCTACTGATGTCGACAGATATGAGTAGTATGTATCATCGGAACTCCACCTGTAGCTCTTCTAGAGTTACTGCCGGTTCAAAACTCGGGTAAAGGAGGAGGGTTAGGCATGAGGTCGGCAACCCCATCCCATAGAAAACATCCTTGTTAAAAGACGCCAACCAGATTAAACAAATGAAACCATAGGAATTCTTCCCTCCGCGTTGAAGGAAGAATTATGATGCCTCACGATGGAAACCGAGGCCGATGCCCCTTCTTACAACCAGAGTAATATTCTTTATAGGTACATGGAACGTCCGGACAATGTGGGAGACCGGGAAGACCAGTCAAATAGCGACAGAAATGAAGAGATACAAATTGGCAGTACTTGTAATCAGCGAAACCCATTGGACACAAACTGGATAACAAACACTAGATACGGTAGAGATGTTGCTGTATTCTGGTCACAAAGAGGAAAATGCCCCAAACACTCAGGGAGTTGCTCTAATGCTATTCAGGGAAGCACGAAATGCACTTGTAGGATGGAAATCTCAGGCATCCAGAATCATCAAATCATCCTTCAAAATAAAGGAGGGAATCACAATGAATGTTATCCAATGTTACGCACCTACCAATGATAGCAACGACGACATTAATGATCAGTCTTACTGGAGGCTGCAATTAATCATAGAGAAGTGCTCACGAAAGGACCTCACCATCCTGATGGGAGATCTAAATGCTAAAGTTGGAGTGGACAACACAGGATATGAAGATATAATTGGACGACATGGACTAGGAGAGAGAAATGAAAATGGGGAGAGACTTGTAAATCTATGTGCCTTCAACAAATTGGTTATAGGCGGAACAATATTTCCACACAAACGCATACACAAAGCTACATGGATCTCACCGGACCACACCACAGAGAACCAGATAGATCACATCTGTATCAACAAAAAATTCCGAAGATCAATGGAAGATGTGAGAACCCGGAGAGGAGCTGACATAGCTTCAGATCACCACCTGGTTGTGGTCAAGATGAGATTGAAGCTAAAGAAACACTGGACAACTGGACAAACAGCACTACGAAGGTTCAATACAGCCTTCCTTCGAGATACTCACGATTTCAAGATAACTCTCAACAACACGTGTTAAGCTTTACAGGATCTACTGAAAGCACAAGAAACTACTTTGGAGGACAACTGGAAATGGATAAAAGAAGCACTAACTTCGACGTGTCAGGATGTTCTGGGCCTAAAGAGGCATCATCGTATGGAATGTATATCTATGGAACCCTGAACTGGATTCAAGAAAGGAAGAACAAGAAGACAGCAATTAACAACAGCCGAACACGAGCAGAGAAAAACCATGCGCAAGCAGAGTACGCAGAAGCAAACAAGGAAGTGAAGATAAGCATTAAAGCCGACAAGTATAAATACATGGGAGAACTAGCAACGACGGGTGAAAAAGCTGAAAGAGAAGGAAATGTGAGACAACTATATGATACAACGAAGAAATTGGCAGGGAGATATAGTAAGCAAGAGAGACCATTCAAGGACAAAGAAGGAAAGACAATCACTGAGATTCAAGAACAGAGGAAAAGATGGGCAGAATACTTCGAGGAACTGCTGAATAGACCAGCCCCATTGAATCCAACGAACATCGAAACAGCCCACACAGACTTTCCAATAGATGTCACTCCACCAACGATCGAAGAAGTCAAGATTGTCATCAGACAAATCAAAAGTGGGAAGGCGGTAGGACCTGACAATATACGAGCAGAAGCACTGAAGTCAGACATTGAAATAACTGCAAATATGCTTCACCTTCTATTCAAGAAGATTTGGGAAGAGGAACAAGTGCCAATGGAATGGAAAGAAGGATATCTCATCGAGATACCAAAGAAAGGAGATCTGAGTAAATGTGAGAACTACAGAGGCATCAGTTTGTTATCAGTACCAGGAAAAGTTTTCAACAAAGTGTTGCTGAACCGGATGAAAAACGCAGTAGACACCGAACTTCGGGATCAACAGGCTGGATTCCGTAAGGATAGGTCGTGCACAGACCAGATTGCGACACAACGGATCATCGTTGAACAATCAGTTGAGTGGAACTCGCCACTATGCATCAACTTCATTAACTATGAGAAGGTGCTGGAGAGTGTGGACCGGAGAATATTATGGAAACTTCTTCAACACTATGGAGTTCCTAAGAAAATCAACATTATCCAGAACTCATACGACGGACTACACTGCAAAGTTGTGCATGGATGACAGCTGACAGATGCATTTCCGGCAGGGACCTTGAGTCAGATAAAGCTGTCTACTCTCCATCTTCCTCTTTGTTCTGGTGATCATTTGGATTATAAAGACCTCGACATGTGAGGGGAAGCATGGAATACAATGAACATCTTAAAATCAATTACACGATTTGGACTTCACAGATGACCTAGCCTTTTTATCTCATACACACAAACAAATACAGACGAAGACAACCAATGTAGCAACAGTCTCGGCATCAATAGGCCTCAACATACACAAAGGAAAAAGCAAGATTCTCAAATACAACACGAAGAACACCAACACTATCACACTTGATGGCGAAACTCTGGAAGAGGTGGAAACTTTCACGCACTCATCTGGGCAGTATCATCGATGAACAAGGAGGATTTGATCAGACGTAAAAACGAGGATTGGCAAAGCAATGATTGCTTTCTTACAATTGAAGCACATATGGTACTCAAAACGACTGTTAACCAATATCAGAGTCATAACCTTCAATACGAACATCAAGACAGTTCTGATGTATAGAACTGAGACTTGGAGAACTACCACAATCATCATCAAAGAATTATACGTATTTATAAACAATTTTCTACTCAAGAGACTCAATGTTCGTTGACCGGATGTCATCAGCAATAACCTACTATTGGAGAAAATAAACCATCTTTCATCTGAAGAGGAAATTAGGAATAGACGTTGGAGGTGGATGGGATATACATTGTGTAAATCATCGAACTGCATCACGAAGCAAGCGCAAACTTTGAATCCTGAAGGTGAATAGGAAAGAGGAATTCTGAAGAACATACTGTGTGGAGAATTGAAAGCGGACATCATAAGAATGTATAGCGACCACAAGATAGGATTGCTCAGGAAAGGGTTGTATAGAGAATGCTAGTGGGTGGTCTATGCTCCTCCACGAGGGGTAACAGGCGTAAGTTAGTTATCATCAATCGAAAGTGAAATGCTTGTTGACAGGAGGTTAAGAAGATCGAAGAAAATTGAATGAGAACAGAGAATGACTGGTGTGGAAACGAATGAAACCAATGAAGTTTGAGACGATTTATTGACATTTTGCAAATGGAGTATTCACTATGTGGTTCTCAGATCTTACCAAGATATTCTGCAATGTTAAATTGAGATATATTTGATTATCCCCACAAATGTCCTCGTTCACTACAAGCCCAATATTTAACTGGAGGTGTTAGTTTAATGCTATACAAGCCTATATAACTACATATAGTCATATTTATTACTTTTTGGATCATAAGTATATCCTCCATATTCTGGAGGATACTCACAGTTTCTAGTCAGCGTTATCATCACATTAGTTGTTGTGTTTTAAATAAACCGTTGATTTCATTATGTTGTCGAACTAATATTCTATTTCACATCATTTCAGGTATCGCTAATTAAAGACTGATAGATATCTAAAAATTAACGTGCATTAATGAGAACTCGCTTAAAAAGGAACCAGGAAAATTGTCGACGACACGAATTTATTTTATCTACTTTCAACCAACATCCACATGATAAAATAGCTGGTAGATAAGCAATGTCCGTATTCTCATACTTTACAATTGTCTAGCGAAGTTGCTGTCATAATTATTGTTTACACGCTTTTTCGTAATTAAATTTGTTTTATTAATAAATTTTGTAAGTATTTTGAGCATACTTTGAATAGAGAATAGCAGTAAAATCCAGAACTCACATTTTATCGTGTTTGGGACTAACCGGCTAAGTGTATCTGTAACAGGTTGACCAAACTCAGTCCTCAATGTTAAAAACGAGAAAGTGTTAACTGTTACAAGTTTTCACCGTTTTTTCAAAACATGGATTACACAGTTTCATATCTTGTAAACTCTTCATATTATAGTATGATATTTTGTCAGTTACAGCAAAAGTGAAATTATTTCATGTTCTTATCTAAATGATTTTTTTCTCGACGGGGTATTCTCATAGAGATTTCTGTTGAACGTCTATAGACTAATTAGATAAATTTAGTTTTGTTGAAAATGGACGATCGGCGTAATAGTACTGTTGATAAAACGGTACGGAATCCTATATACATTATATTATATATTAGAATGAGTAGTATCCACCAGGTTCGTGGTTTGCAATTAACATTTCTATACATTTCTTAAAAGGCTATTGTGGTTCGGTAACTCATATCTTCTTCAAAGAGAAGGATTTATTTCCATGTAGTTTCTTATTAAAATATTGTATTCCATCAAAAAAAGGTATGAGGGATGTTAAGAACATTGATATTTTACAAGTTAGTGTTGGTGAAGTTGGAAATTTATGTTGTAAGTCTTCAGTTTTATTTGAATTTTTTCACACACATAAAACATTCTAATTATCTAACCTTGGTAAGTGATATTAATAATAGAGTTTAGCTGATGTATTACTATACTAACTCTGTAAAGCGATCTGTCTTGACATTAAATAGAACATTGAGAAACAAACTTATAGAAATATATAATTACCTGATGAACATTTATTCGGTTTAATGGTTCACATTGGTCATTTACTTGTTCCACTGCACCATGTTGTTTACCTAGTCGTTGGGCTTCTTGTGCTAGAAATAAATCCAGTACGGGTACACCTCGATCGAATATTTCACTCCTTGTTAAACTATTTAATAACAATAAAAGCCATATAGGTCTTTTTTCTTTCCAATCTTTTGTCAATGTCTCATATAGATATGATGCGAAAACTTGCTTTTCAGGCTCGATCCATGCACTAATCGTATGACGAAGGTTATTTATATATCGATCTAAACGTTTAATTAAATCTGGTTTAAGTAGATTTGTGATTGTTTGATTTTTCGGTAACACTTGGCAATCACTCAATTCAGCTAATGTAACAGGATTAGTTAGATCTAGTTCAAAATAGACAATATCTGATTGAGCAAAACTTGCTTTTACAACAGGATCAATTTGTGACCAAACATGTGTATAAGCTACATGTAATGTACCAAAAAGGAATGAAGTTGGCTTAGTGGAAATTTTCCATAGGAATGTATTTTTTTGTTTTGAAGTACTCTAAATTATGAGAAGAAAAATAGATAAGATAAATATTAGTTTCACAAAGTTCTAAACGAAGTAAACCAATGGAGTTTTATGCCTAAGACTGTTCTGTACATTTAGTCTAGGAAATTCTTATTAGAAGAGTTTAAGATAAGTAATTTAAGTATTTTTGTGTAACGGATAATAGTCCTAATTCATTTGGATCTGTTACGTAACGTTACAAGTGTGATTAAAATACCAGCATGTGATCCTGCACCAAGTTTTTTTTAGAATGTAAGGGTTTTCCTACCATATACTTATGTACTGTATATAAATTTAATCAAAAATGATTGTAACATTCTGTTCTACTTAGTGGTATATAAGTTGGTAACAATCTCCACATATAACATAATTGTTGTAAATGCTTATCAAATAGCGTAGAAAATTAAGAGGGAGAGGTTGTTCTTGTTTAAAATTTAAGTGAAATACTTTTTCGTTGTGTGGTAAGTTCATACACTTTACGTCACTATAAATAGGGTATTGGCAGTGAGTGTCGTCTACAAAATTAGTTTTGAGGAACATTTAATTCAGATTATTTCTTGACAAAACAATCCATTATTTGCAGTTTATCAATCATTAATAACAGTTTTTTACAACTTACCACTGAAGTTGTAGTGCAAGGTAATGATTTATGAGATGAACCAAGTTGGAAGTGAAAAAGGGCAGTTTTAGGTCATTTTTAATACGCTAAGAACACTGTATATTTGGAGAATACTAACGATTCTATAGCAGAGCGGTTAATGAGCTAGGAATCTTGGTCCCGGAGATAGGGGGCTATAAATAACTAATAAATAGTAGATTAAAAATAAACACAATATTTGATTTTCTTTGGCTTCGTGTGAAATAAAGATTATATTGCTACCATTTTTAGCCTTAATCCTAATTTTTATTTATTATTTTTATTTATCAGTTCTAGATGACGTTCTAATTAATTATGGAAACTGCTTGTTAAAAAACTATCATTCAAATCATCAAGTTGTGAAAACGAAATGATTGATGGGTATACTTTGTTAAAAATATTATTCTCTGGAAGTATTATTATTGGATTGCTACTATTTGTTTTTGCTCTTGATGAATTATTGAGATGTAATGTAAACCACTTTACTTTTTTTAGTACAGACTAAATTGTATTGACTAGATTTGAAAAGTAGGATTAATTACTGGATAGTTTGATGGAGCTGGTACAAAGCATCCAATTTCATATTCTGTTTCTATACTTGCCTGCAACCCCTACCAAGATACTGGAACTTACATTATGGACTCAAACTGCGTAACACGCTATTAGATTAAAAGGTGAATTTGCCATAAAATAGTTCATTTTAAAGGTTTGCGATTAGAACGTAGCGCAACTTTTTCAAAACCTGAAGTTATAGACCTAGTTATTACTCAACAATTATCAATTAATTCTATGAATTTATTGTACTAAGGAACTTGGGTTTGTTACTTATCCGGTTTTTATTTTGTTTTATATACATGACAAACTTCAATATACTAAGTTTACATTATCACATTTTATAAAGTAAACTAATCCACCACTTTATCAAATGGGACTTCATTTTCAATATATTTATCATGAAGTGACATC
This sequence comes from Schistosoma rodhaini, assembly GCA_944470415.2. Classification (NCBI taxonomy): domain Eukaryota; kingdom Metazoa; phylum Platyhelminthes; class Trematoda; order Strigeidida; family Schistosomatidae; genus Schistosoma; species Schistosoma rodhaini. The sequence continues at coordinate 62,113,728 of OX104044.1, forward strand.
ATCTTGTGAGTTATTCAAAACCAGAGCGCACTATAAACATGTTTCGCCTAGTTCGTAATTTAGGAGCATACACATATATTCTTATTCTGGAATAAACCAAGGGACTTCGAAATTGTTATGGAGCAACATACTTATAAACAACTCAGTCCTGATTTTGTAGATAACATTTTCAAATTCGATCATTGAAAAAGTTAGCGTGATAATTATTAAATATCATTGGTGGTGACTTTCTCATTTTTTAGATAGCTGAACTTCTTCAGTAATTGGTGCTTCTTAGATGGTAGTGAATCACAGTAACATAATGTTTACTACAGTAAAGGGCGGAAATAGAGAGTTTGGTAGGCAAATACCGGTCGCGTAATTTAAAACTATGGTTCGATGAATAAGCGGTACAGTTGTAATAAGAAACGAATTCTTTTTAAGTCTGAGGACACTATTTTCACAGAGAAAAATTATAACTCAATGGGTATAAAAAGGAAACTTGCATGTTACTTCATTTTTTATTCATTCTTATGAAAAGAATAAAATCTTAACATCAAATGCACTAATGACTAAGAGAAATATTGCTGAGGATTTTGTAAATTATATACTCTTAAAGGTGCTATGTTTACGTAATCTGCGAACGGAACGAAGACTCATTGACACAATGACCAAATCAGCTAACTATTCCGACGCGTCCCAGCCCCGCTAACTGGAGAGAGAAGTTCAAGTTCAGAAGAGGCAAATATATTCCACAAGTAGCCAGAGGCACGAACAACAACAATAAACATAACTCAAGCGAATATATACAGCATAAAAATATCCTTGGAAAACGTTACAAAATAGCATACTAAAAGAAACAACGAACCAATAACATTTAAGTTCCTTTCAAGTGGGAAATACAACATGAAGGTGAAGAGGAGTGCTTTTGGCGCGAAAACAAGAAATTCGGATTTTTAAAATAGAATTATAAAAATAAAGCATTTACCAGCCTAGTTCTAGGGATCTAACATCTCCAACAAGAGGGCATCTTCATAATTAAACGGTGCACAGTAGAACTCTTACTGATGGTTTTTACTTGATCCAACATTTGGATACATTATAAGATGTTCCCTTAGTTTTACTCACTGAAAGAATTAGTCATTTTTTTAGCTGATTATTTCCCATACCACATAATGATGTCGAATGTAATCATAATATAATCATCTTTTGATCAATAAATCAATGCAAACGACTATAAGTAATTTAAGACAGTATACACTGTATATATAAAATTTTAGAATTCCTTATCATGTTAATACAAAGAAAAATAATTTTAAACTTATCACATTCAATTAAAAAGAAAGAGTTACTGAATTATAAGTTGTTAGAAACAACTTAGTTTCATCATTAATTGAGATGAAGTTTTCAGATTATATTCATGACAACATTTGTAACCGGAAATTACACATAGTCTGAATATGGATCATGATTATAAACATTTCTCACAATTTATATATGAGTACACTTATGTCATATTTGCCAGCAAAAGGTAAATTTCTCACATTTACTAGAGAGGAATAAAATCTATTTCCATAGCTATGATTTTTGTTTATTTGAACAATATCAGATGTTAAATTCCTTACAATTTAGTAGTTGTGTTTTCATAAGTCATGGTAAGAATAAAATGTAAACTATTCGAGCTGAAATAATTTTATAAATATAGGAATACATCATTAAACGGATTGTAAACTACGTAAAGTATGGAAAAGGTCAATCAGAAGAGTTTATATGTGTATACATTTTAAAGATTATTGTAATAGATGTGTTTCATTGGTATGCTAATAGGTAATACTCTCTCTGAAATAGATTGCTCTTTAAATATCACTTATGAGTTGAGGATTTTAAATGGACAACCATAAAAATATTATTTACTGGACACTAGATTCGTCATGTGACATGTGATGTTTGATTCATATAACATTTATGTAAGTACTAAATATACTAGATGATAGGTGCCTTTGCTCATTTCTCTTTATTGAATCCATCTAAAAGATTACGTTCAAAGTAAATAGATGAACACCTTGCTTACTTTAGTTAAAAATACTGCACAAATATGGGACTTTAGTAGTGTTTTTATAATTTATTTATTCACTGTTAGGTCAGGTGGCTTTATGGAGGCTTTATATAGTTAGAAGGTAGCAGAAACTATTTTGCAGTTGAAAGACTATGGGAGACCAGAGATCACTGTACAGGTCTTGTTTACAATAGCTCACCAGTCTGAACCTTAGGTAGCTAATCATATTGTGACTGAGACTAGTATTCACAGATTGCATTTGATGGGAATCGATTCATACAACGAACTGACAGAAGTTTGAAATGTAGACCATAGACTACTAAATATATGATTTTTGGGTAGCATGATTATCTCAAAAGCTAAAGGTCATGGCTTTGTTTAGAAGTGTACAATGTTGAGAAGTTTCAAACTAGGACGAAAGAATTTTAAAAATGTATTTCAGGAGAAATTCGTGAAAAAATATAAGGCAATTGATCTGTCGAATGGTTATTACTATTACTCTATGTAACAAGATATCTGTTTTCAACGGAGTTATTATCTAGACGTACATATATTGTTTGTATTTTCTCATTTAAGATGTCAAATACATATGAACAAACCAATAATCTAATAACAGATTAGATAAGAAGCAATCATTTATTATTATTTTATTATAATTATTCCCTAACCTTCTTTTTGATTCATAGAGTTAAACCGTTAAGTTACTAAATGTTTGTTATAATTTAATTTTTTGCTGTTTTCAAACATGATATTAAAAAGAATCAAACATCACTTCACTGTAACCAAAATAATGGAAAATAATTAATTTTTTTGGTTCGACAAGTAATCAGTTTCATTCTATTATACCGAATTCATAATTAGCAATAAACTGCACAATTGTAATAGACTAATTAAAAATTTATGAAAAAATTACCGAAGTCTGCTACTTTTATACTTTTTAAGCATCAATATTAACAACACTGACAACAATGAGAAACAATATAATTGTTGTAAAATGTAGTTTACAATCACAATATAACTAATATAATTAATATAACTGAACAAAATTACTGAGTATATCCTTAGTGATATGCTTATATTTAAAAAAAATGTCAATTGGAACTGTAATTAAATCACTTCGTGGTAAATGACAGGCTACAAATGATTAAATTCTGCCCTATAATGGTAACTACTGCTGTAAATGAAATTGGATGTTGGTATTTATAAGGAACTGCTAAAAATTAGAGAACGGCTGGAAAACAATAGAGATAGGATAAAATATCTATTCATGATGTCATTTCATAACAGAAATTGAACAATCTCCATAAAATCCCCATATTTAATAATACTTTAGGAAGCTTGTGTAAAGTCGAAAAGTGAGAAATGAATCTTTTAAAATGCTTTAAATGGATTCATTAACCGGAATTCTTTTTAAGAGTAATTCACCGTAATTTAAAGCTTCCTATTCAAATAAATTGTATTTCATAAAAACTTTTTTAATGATAAATTTGAATAAAACTAGAACAAACGAACGTCCTAGATTCAAATGAATGTATTTTAATTTTTGGCTTTTCATTAGCTGTTTACAATCTAAATGTATGTTATATTCCGTGGAGATTTATGGATGATAACTTTGAGAACTATATATGGACCAATGTGATATGTATATTTCCTATTGTATAATTGTTATGTAACTGAACTATTCATATTCGTATCCCTTTTATTATAAGCTTTATTTTGACCTATAGACTATTATTATGCAATTTACCATTCTTGAGTTGTCCCCAGTCTATTGATTACTGTTCCCCGTATTCACAGCCACATTTGGCCAAATCTTGTACAAATGTTGTTTTCCTATTTCATGGTACGATATGGTCAGTTTGTTTGGTATATAAATCCAGTATGTTTGAGAATAATGATTCATATTGCTGAGGCTGTTATTGAAGTTCTAGACTTAACTAGCTGGGCTAGGCAGAAAGTGGGATTGATAAGTACTCAAGACTGCTCATACAGCTTTTGTGTATAATTGGGCTATCAATAAATTCACTGTTCTCTAATAGGCGAGCCAATCTATATAACAAGATTAATAAGTTAAAGCCGGTGTATATTAGAAATATTCTGATCGATGAAGATTAATAAAACTGTCATACATATGTAAGATCTATAAAAGATGCCTAAATGATATGTTATTTATGTATTAAATAAAACGTTTTATAAGCCCATGTAGACAGGTTAATAAAAAATACTAATATCATAAGTTATGTAGTTACAATAATAAAAAGGATTTATTATATGATCAAAATAAGTTTAGCTGAGATAGAACTCATGAAAGTATGAAATAGATTGTTACACAACTACACTTTAAAAGCGAGGTTGAAAGGACAAAGTGATAAATTGACAACAGTATCCTTTTGAATCCATAAGTCCGGTTTAAATTGTTTGACAGTGATGACTTCAACGAAATTTAATAGGAATTCCAAGATTTTTGCTGCTAACAATTTTGTACGTTTATGAAATATAATCGTTATGTCCTCTAGTAAGTAATGGAATTAACTGTTTCTGAAAGATGTCTGAGGGATAGTGGATATTCTAAATCGTTTGCGAGTAAAAATAGGAAGGGAAGAATAAAGGTTATAACGTATGCTAAAGACGGGGAAAAACCTTTCTTCAGAATAATTGACTAAAAGATGATAAAATATCTAGCAAGATTGATTTTACACTAACGGGTTCCTTGGAAAACCACTATCCAGATGTCAAATTTGTATCAATATATCAAAGAAATTGCTTGTTGAGCCGTTCAAAAGTAGATACACATTCACTTTACGTTACATACTATTGTGTTTACCAGTTTACTTATCCTGCCGTAGAACATACATTGGAAAGACAGAAATTAAACTCGGTTGACTGTTTTCTCAAGGTATTATTCAGGAAAAATAATATATCTTAAAAATGTTTACAAATAAACTTAATCACCTTGTATATTATGTACGTTGTTCTTTTCATCATGAGACCCAGAAAATTTACAAAAATTCAATAACGAACGCAAATAAATAGTCGATGAATTGTTAGATTTATTTTTTGAATACGGTTTCATTTTCAGATGTTCCTGGTGAATTATAACAATCATAATAGTAACTCTAGTCTGTAAATTAGTCAGATACATTAAAATACTAAAACATAAAATATATTAGTAACGATGGATGGTGGCTAGTAGTGGAATCCAGGAAGTGCGTTCCATCCTATTTGGGATTCATCAGCTGGATTTATTTGCATCCCTGAATTGATATTCACTCCGGGACTTGAACCCATTACCGTTCGCTTCAAACGTCATTGTGTTAACCACTTAGCTATTGAGTCCTTATGGCTATCTGCTTGTGTAATGGGATGAAGTTTATATCTTCCTATTATTACCCTTTCTAGCAAACAGCACCAAGTGAATATAAAATATACTATTACTTATGCTTTATTGCATCAAAATTGAGGTAGAATAATCATTGTCTTCATGTTTAATTTAATTACCAATTTTCCTTCCATTTTGTATGAGAAAATCCTTTCATTTTTCATTAAAAAGATGAATAATTGAGAAGTCATTAAGAAGGTGAATAACCAAACGAAGAAAATATATAAAATATTATTGCATGATTCTCATGCTTTTGTATCCAAAATTACAAACGAAACAAAAAATGTCTTGCGCGAATTTGTCTTAAAATTTATGTCTACATGCATAGTTGTATGCTAACAAAAAGAGAAAACCATTGGGAAAGTAAACAAAAGAAGGCAGAAGAAGAAGAAGTCATCGTATATGTATGTATCATTGTGGGGGTGTTAGAATTTCTAAAGGGTATATACAGATGTTATGATGAATTCGGTTTATTGATATTTATTAAAATTATCATTATTTTTGACTAATTGAGTTATTCATTCTTATTCATATTTATTCTTGGATTTTACGTTTTGTGTTTTCTCTTATCTATAAAATATATGAAAAATAAGCCTAAATATAATTTAAATGTAGCAGTTTGTGATAGATCTGTTATTCAAACGCTTAATAATGACTTATAAATCGCTTTCTAGATCTCCAGAATACTCCTAAACTTGAACGTTGAACAGCAGAGAAAAGGTTAAAAGTATAAGGGAGAAGCTTTACATTAAGTTTCATTAGTGTATAAAAAATAACAGTATTTATTGATTTATTAATAATCTCTAACTTATGGAAGTTTTATAGGCATGACAAGGTAAGTAACAGAATAAACAATTATCCAGACACTATGTGGTATCTAATCCGTCAATTTTCTTTGATTTTGCGTCATTTGCTAATTAAACAAAATGTTCTCAAGCTTCTGCTAGCTTCTAATGACTTTATTAAAGAATCGTCAGGGGATTCGAACGGTTAGCATTATCCATTTGTTGATATTAAGGACTTCAACTGATCTGTCTCTATTGAGGCAAAGGTACATTCAGCTAGCGAGACTCGAATAAAGTAAAACATACTTTCTAAATTCCACTACTAGTCATAATCTATCTTAACTAAACATAAATTGTTTGATGGTGGCTAGCAGTGGAATCCAGGACGCGCGTTTCGTCCTTTTTGAGACTCGTCAGCTGGGTGTACCTGTTCACTCTGAGACTCGAACCCACTACCGTTCGCTTCAAAGTCCTTTGCATCATCCATATATCTATTGGGTCCATACAGCTACTAGCTTGTGCAATGTGTTGAAGTTTATTAACATTTTGTATTATTTGTTTGAATCTTCCCATTGATGTTTAGCACTGCAACTGATCAGTCTCTTATTGGTAAATGTGCGTTTTGTGCGTATTGCCTCGATATCGCCAAGTAAATTCATTTTCAAGAGCACAAAGCCCTTTTACAAACGAAAAAAGTTATGTAGTTCAAATGAAAAATCACCGTGCTTTAAAGTCTTCAAAAATTTACAAATTAATGACAGTAAATAAAGTAATTTGGATTTTTATCAGAAGGGGTTTTTGTGGAGATTTTAGTAATTTTATAGTTGAAATCATGAGTCAATTGAAGCTAGACCACTATGAAAAACCTGGAAGCACTGATAGGTCCTGGGTTCGAATCTCGTGAGTCCAGATTGTGGATACGCACTGCTGAGGAGTCTCATAATATGACGAGACGGTCATCCAGTGTTTCCAGGTTTTTCATGGTGGTCTAGCTTCAATTGACTCATGATTTCAACTATAAAATGTGGATTTTGTAAACTTCATTGTTTTTTATTGAATATCGGCTACTAACAGGTATGAAGCGATGATTTCTTTTCTAGTTCGAAACTCCTAGATTCAATTATTTATATCTATTTTAAGATCAAGTCAATGACTAAATTGTTTAAAATCTAATAATGTTATAATTTGAGAAGATTTTCAATGTAGACTTATAATTCAAACTCTTTCTTTAAATAAAAGAAATATTTGAATTACATGTTGATGAATAAAAATGTATGTAAGAAAACGGTAAACAAATTATTTTAAAATTTTGACATCTGTGAGAAACCGCTAATAAAACACCATAATTTATTTATTTATCATCAATTTCATTTTTGTTAAACATGGTAGAATGCAGTTTTTCTGATTTGATTTACTATCTTTAAATGATTTCTCAATTTAGTTTAAAAAAATATATAATTCTAACAAAACTGATTAATTGTTTTCTTCATTAGGGTAATTCACTGCTATGTAATGTAATTTTTCTCATAGGAACATATTGGTGTAGTCATCTGTGAGAAATTTAACCGTAAGCGGTTAACTGGCTGTTCAAACAAAAGATGTGAGATGTGGATTTTGTTATTATTAAAAAATAAATGTGATTTTAACATTAGGTTAAATGGAGCTAATAATTTCACAGTATGAGATCTAATCTTATAAATGTTTAATGTTTTTAATATAAGAATTTTGTGAATACTTATATCCTATTATTGTCGAACCTTAGGTTTTCCCGTATGATACTTGTGTTATAAACGCCTTTTAAGTCATTTTACTTCGTAAATTAATGTAAAGTGAATTAATTGCAATGAATCTTTTTTACAGTTTATTAATGTTCTATAAAATCCGATTAAAAGTAGCTACTTGACATGATATTAGTGGGGAGTTTTTTTAATGAAATAATCCACTTATTAGGTGTGAATGTTTATACGCTTAGCTTTGAGTTGCGTTACAGTAATTCAAGAAGTTTTAGAAGCAAAACACTCAAAAATTGAATACTCATACACTTAACGGATTAACAAATACGTATTAATAGTGTACATTTTCTGTAGAAATTCATTGACACATTTTGATAGCTGAGGACTATCATATCTTGATACTCAATAAACGAATATTCACTTACAAATTATAGTTTCAATAGTATTATAATAGAGTTAGCCAAGTTCAGATTAACAAAACACGCATTTCATGTTAGTTCGTGATACATGAAAACCGAGTATAGTTTTTCTCACCAGTAAACATATCCGAAACCTTCGAAAATTGCAGTTAGTATGATTTGAGCAAATGTGAGAATTACAGAGGCATCACACCGTTGTCAGTACCAGGAAAAGTTTTCAACAGAGTGTTGTTGAACCGGATGAAAAGCGCAGTAAGCATCCAACTTGGAGATCAACAGGCTGGATATCGTAAGGATGAGTTTTGCACAGACCGAATCATCACACTATAGATCATCGTGAAACGATCAGTTGAGTGGAATTCGTCACTATGCATCAACTTCATTGGCTATGAGGCGTTTTGTGGTGTTGTCTACTTATATCTATATAAGTAGTATATGGTGTGGGTCAGACATAGAATGTATTTTGGCAGAAGACCGATGAGGAAAGAACTGGAATGAAGCGCAATCGTTTGGAAAATGCATGAGCAATGGAATAAGAGAAGAAACAGTGAAGATTGAAACAATTGGTTGTTAATTTGCAAATTGACTGTTCATTGTTTGGTAATCAGAATTTACTGAGTTAGTCTGTAATCTTTGCTTAAATACATTCGGTTGTTCCCAGTCGTGTTCTGTTCACTACAGTTTGACTGTGAGGACCGGAAAACATTATGAAAACTTCTTTGACAGTATGGAGTTCTTGAGATAATTATCAACATCATTTTGAATTCATATGACGGACTACAGTGCAAAGTAATGCATGAAGGACAGTTGACAGATGCATTTCAAGTGAGGAATGGAGTCAGACAAGGCTTTCTAATCTCCATCTTCCTCTTTGTTCTGGTGATCAACTGGATTATGAATACTTCGACATGTGAGGGGAAGCACGGAATACAATGAACATCTTAAAATCAATTACACGATTTGGACTTCACAGATGACCTAGCCCTCCTCTCTCATACACACGACCAAATGCAGATGAAGACAACCAACGTATGCTAGATCAAGCTAGATCACCAACCAACGTATGCACATATGCCAATTAGAGACTGACCAGTTGCAGTCCTAAACACATCGATAGGAAGATTCAAACTAACAATATTAAATGAAATTAAACTTCACCCCATCGCACAAGCAAGTGGCTATCAGGACTCAGTGGCCTAGTGGATAACGCGATGGCGTTTGAAGCGAGGGTACTGGGTTCGAGTCCCAGAGTGAACATCAACTCTGAGATGTAGGTACATCCAGCTGACGAGTCCCAAATAGGACGAAACGCGCGTCCTGAATTCCACTGCTAGCCACTATCCATCTCTACTTAACATGCTTGTGAACTGAGGCTATATCGAGGCGATACGCACAGTAAGCACATATGACAATTAGAGACTGACAAGTCGCAGTCCTAACACATCGATGGGAAGATTCAAACAAGCAATAGTAAATGAATTCATCCATATGTATTCTGTAAATTTTCTTAATTTTTTTTCAAAATTAGTTTTCTTGTTCGATATTTTTAGATTCTTCAGACTAAACATTCTACTGTGCTCATGAATTACGTATGAATTACGTAAACCTCATGACGTAGTTAAACTATCAATATCATTTGTAAATTTTGTTTATATCTCTCATGGAAACTTTAGTAAGAAGTGTGCATACCATTATTAAACTACAATCGTCTTTAAACAACTTGTCACATAAAATGAAAATATTTTTTGGTTTTATTCAATTACATTTGGGCAAGGAATGAAAGGAAAGTTTCCATGTGCTTTGAAAAGAAATTAAATATGATGATAAGATATTTATACTAATACTAGTGATTTTGTATTAAAAATTTAGATTTAGCTTGGGGTTACGAGACTAGCTTAGAATCAGAGTATAGCGTTCAATTAGCAAGACTTATGAATTTGAAATAAAAAATTTTTTTTACTTATACAGTTCATTTTAATACTGCCAATCAGTTGCATAACTTTAATCATTTAAAATAATTTAGTTGATTTTCAAATCCTTCAAGATTTATGATTGTAAGACTGTTTTCTACGTATTGTTCATAATAGAAAATTCCTTCGTAATAGCTAAAAAGATACTCTTATTCATTACCATCTATATTTATTTATATAGTTTAAGGAATTACTTTGTATTTAGACTACTCTTTACTTGACTGACTTTTATGAACAAATATTAGTATAGTTAGTTTTCATCACAAAATGACATTAATTAGTTAATCATCTATGTAAATTTCCCCGAGATTATAATGTAAATTGAAACGCGTGTAGGCAACCATATAGCATGAAAGTCTATTACTGACTCGTGACATTAAACATAAGTTGTTGAGAGACTGAAGAGAGACTGAATATTGGATATTACCTTAGTGGTGCAATTTTCGTCCAGAGGATTAAAGATGAACGTCTTGTCAAAGTCTTAAAACATAAGTGGAGACTAGTAAGAGGTATCAGACTGGCTTTCAGTCTTTTTGTATGTGATACCTTATAAGCCTTGCAGATTAGAACGCTATATTTGGATCCTAAGCTATTCCCGTAACCCCCAAGCTAGAACCACACAGCAACTTGAACACAAGAGAAAAGACACAAAATATACACTTTACTCGAAAGGTTCCTTTATGTACAGAAAATATAGGATTTTTATATTATTTTAGAAGTCGGGTTTTCCTGAAAATTCTAGAATACTACTAAACATAATAGCAGTGTAGTAATCAGCCAATCAGAAACTCTACATGTGACTTTTCATTTTCTGGATATTTCTAGCAAACTTCTAATCAAACGTTGATTGGATAAAATGTGTCTTAATGGTTCCTGAGCTTGTCTTATCCATTGCGAGCAATTTGCAGGATCATCCCAACAATATCATTCAGTGATCTTCAAATGAACTGATTATAGTATATTACTTCTAGGATAAGTTACCTACTAGAATCGTTTATTCTTATGTTTTCAGTAATATGTTATTACTATAATTCACTCAATTTATAAATGAAAAGTATAGAAGTTTTCTTCACCAGACTATATTTACATCTATGATGAAACGAGTTATTTACTGATATTCATACAATATTTCTTGTTAACTTTTCATCTCCTAATTATAATAAAAATTTTGAAAGCTTGAAAAAAAGAAATTCAATTGATTTATATATTTAATTTTATGACTAGTCTATATTCATATACTAGTGCTTTTCTTAATTTATTAACACCCCAAGAAACACTAACACTTGCATACAAACAAATACAGAAAGTATTTCATGGGTTATCTTGTATTTATTATGAAAATGATATTACATTAAGTTCTTCGATTGGTTATTGAGATTATATTCTACTTGGTTCATTTTTATGCTCATTTATCCTTCACGTATATTAGAGCACTCAGGTTTACAATTCCAGAAAGTGAATATACTACTATATATACTCCTGTTAGTATGTTGTTTTCATATTATTGCTAATTAGTTAGGTATAAGTAGTTATTTATGATACTGATTCATAATAAAAATTAAAACGTTTAGGTAATGTACTTCTCTACATATAGTATTTAAGACAAATTATAATTTAATTTATAACAAATAGTGAATGTGATTTATTCAACATTTTGTAAATGAACTGAGATGTCATATCAGGGAATCAGCTTTGATTGTTTATTCAATTAGATTTACTGAAACAGAATTTGGAAATACTCTTTTTGAGAGTTAGTTGTAAAATCTAGATAGATCAGGGTTTCTAGTCCCTCTATGGATATACCATACGATTAAACTGTCTTATTTGTGTTAAAGGAAGTTAAGAGTACATAGTTCCTTATAAATTCATATAATTACAAACTACATTCTTACAGGGTATATTTATTTATGATTATGAAAACGAGCTATAATTTGATGGTTAAAAGAATCGAGTACCAAACATTAGGTCTCATGTGCAAATCCATTTTATTTAATTCTTTTCAGGGAGCTAGGTAATATCACTAGACCACACACGAACAACACATGTCAAAAGATAATATGTAAACTGGCATTCGGTAACTGAGTTGTATCCTATTGTTCATGAAATCTGCTTTGAGTGTTTTGATTTTCACCCTGATTTCATTTTGTTGAATTTCTATAGTTCTATTGTGCGTTATGTTGAATGATAAGTGTGAAGTTTAGTTTAATTTACATTAGGGTTTTAATAATTTCTTCAGGCCTAACATTTGTAATTTCAATTAGTGATTGTTACCATGTTCTGGTGTCTAATTTACTAACATTAAATGTTTTAGCATCTGGTTGTGTGTTTTGGTATTTCTAAACAAAATTAGGAAATTAATTTGAAAATTGTTGTATGATTGACAGGATGTCTGATTAAAAGCCTATAGTTGGAATGTTAAAACACCAGTCTGATTTCATTTAGATAAGATATATGTTACTTTTATTGATAATATTAAAAAAATCTTACCAACAATTATCCAAGTATTTGAACAACATGATTTTTAGTGACTAAGATCGTTCAATGTATAAGGTCTAATAGCTTTTTTAATATTTCAGTATGTTATTATTTATGATATCAGTGACAATCTACAACCATCCTATTAATATTAAACTGTATTACTTCAAACCATACTTAGTGAGAAAATCTGTGAGAATTTGAAATTTTAGAAGCTATTCACTTGACGTTTGGTATGTATTTATTGTCTTAGTTTACAATTATGAAGCATTTAGTTTGTGATACTTTATATTGTTGTAATTGCAAGCTTTTAGTTTACTGGTTAACCATTACAACATCTTTCACTGTTTATGAATTACAGCAAATAAATCATAAATCTGTTACTCAGTTTTGCAACACAAATGTTTTAGTTTTGTACATATTTAGACTTATTAGGTATAGGGGGCCATGGTTTGGGGTTTAACGTATACAATATAATGAGCTTTAGAGTCAGAATGGGTGGGAGGTGCACAATTGTTCTTTCTGGTGTTCTGATTGGTAGTTTTCTGAACAACTGGGAATTTCGTATGGATAAATCGATTATTTAGCATATACATTAACTATGCTACAGGAATCATTATTAGTAGTGCAAAAATGATCTTTATAACAATATTTCAGTTTGCCACCTTTGTTTGGAAATAGTACAATGTTCTCAATGTAGCTATCTGAAATGCCTATAACCTGAATGGTCTTCATACAAGTGGCAGTTAAAAAAATATCAAGGTGGATAGTGACATGCACATAAAAATATTAACAGGTTTAGGAAATCATTCGTCAAAAATTAGAAATATAAAATATATATATCTATCAAAGTATGTGGAGTTCCTTAGATTCATTATATTTTTCACCTATGCTTGACATTCTTTTCAAGAAATTGTTTGCATAAGTTTTCATTTATTTTACATTGAGTAATATAATACTCATTTTTTAATTAAAGTATTACCCTTAGAAAAAATAGTGCTATTTAAACTTGTGTTAAGTTAATTCATTTATTTACGTACTCTGAAGAAGTAGCTTGCATTAAGTCACGAAACGTTAGAAAACTTGAAAACCTGGTTTTTTTACTGATTCCGATATAATAAAATTATAATTATTATTAACTTCCTACCCAATGCTCAATTTATTTGAAACTATCAAGTCAAACCTTGGTATTGATACCTATATTATTCTCAGAGTTGTAATTTTGCACAAGTGAAATTCCTTAATGTATATATAGCGAAATATTCTATTGAATAAATTCACTATCATAATTGATAATGCTCATTTCTTTACAGCAATACTTGTTTTGTCAACATTGATAATGACACCAAAATATAAGACGATAATTTTAGGCGACCATTTAAGTTTTGAAAAGTACCGAAGTTGTGAACTGAATTCCTTGAATATCTAGTAACAGACAAATTATTCAAAGTAAACTATTTCGATACTTTGTTTTGATGTTGTATAGAACAAAGCAGCTTTCGGAATACGTATTAGTTTTCGATAAAACAAACAGTAATGTCTGCAGATGTTATTTATGTCACAGAAGCATTTTAAAAATAAACATCAACAGATTGTCGTATTAAAGTACATTATTTTTCCCATATACTCTAAGCAGTGATCTATCAAGCAACTGAAGAATGCAGAAAACTAGTCCAGTTTTGCGTATTTCAATTCTTATTCTATGGACAATTATTAGCTTCAATTGAATCATGCTTTCAACTACGAAAGTTACTAAATCTCCACGAAAACCCCTTCTGATAATTATAAGATCATCAATTTTATCAATCTAGAAAACTTTCAAGTTTTTTAACAATTCAAAATGAATTTAAATCTTAGTGAAAACACCGACACGTTGTGAAATGGATGGATTCAACTTATGAACTTAAAACTGAATGAAATGCTACCTCGAAGCCTACATCTAACTAATAAATACGCTGAAAAAAATGAACAGTTACACAAATTTATTTTATGAACTTTTGAAAATTTGTTTTTATATTTGTCATAGTTGAAAGCGTGAATCAATTGAAGCTAGACCACCAGGGAAAATCTGGAAGCACTGGAAAGCCGTTTCGTCCTATTGTGGGACTCCTCAACAGTGCGCATCCACGACCCCGCCTCCCGAGATTCGAACCCATGACCTACCATTCTTGTGACAGAGCACTTAATCGATAGACCACTGAGCCGGCATCCCATGGTGTTTATGTTTAATTCCAATCAATCCACGAAGTTGAGCATCCGTTCACTAATTGTCTTCAGTGAGTTCCCATCTCACAACAGACATGGTTTGCATTCCGCTGATCACTGCTTCTCACTAGAACTCCTAGATTTGCCTCTTCTTTTAATCTAAATTACTTCCACTTTGGTATCCATTATTGTTTGTAATGTTGCTGGGATATTTTAAAAGTAAATACAATTGCTTCTATTCTATGTATTAATGTTATTATATACCGAGTTTTTTTCATACTATATTAATCGTAACACGTTTCTATTTGGCTTAGGCTGTTTAAATAAACTATTAGTGAATACGAAATATTGGATAGTAATTATCTGAATGAGTGTAGTGTGTTAATTATATGCTTTAGGCTAGGGAAGTAATTTTATTTTTATTTTATGTATATTGTTTGCAGATTCTTTGAGTCACTAAGGAATTATTAATTAATGTCAGTGTTTTACTCTGCGATTACAACTGATTACAAAGTAACGTCCTAGCTTGTAGTTGTAGTAAATGAGAGAGGTTCACGTTTCCCAGGTAACACCGATTTATGCTAGATCAAAAAAAAGAGATTCAGTGATGTAGACTATTTGAATATTTCAAAATATTTCAAAATAAATCCATCTACATACTGATTAAAAGACACTCAAGCTCATTCAAGCAACTTAACATTAAGACATTTTCTTCATAGAATGGAGTAAAAATTAGACAGGTTTTAGAAGGTTGATTTTTCTACATTTGAGTCATTTTTAGGCATAAAAGTAAATGAAAACCTTACTTTTAAAGTGTACATTTATACATAATTTATATAGAGGTAAACATAAATCATGGAGTAAATATACGTAATGGTTTATGTTATTAGATTAGACAAATAATATATGTAACTCATTGATGATTTAGTTTGTCAAATAACGTGATGTGAGTTTGTGCCTTTAGTATTTTTACCAAATATCTAAAAGCGTTTGTTGAAATATGATCTATGTGGATAACGTCATTCCTTTCAATGAATGGGTTGGTTTACTTATCAGCACATAAAAGATGCTTTCTGTGATCAAGGAATTTTAGCTAATGCATTACCAAATACTTTACTAAGGGATACATAGTTAACATTTGCTTCAGTCTCATTCGAGCGTTTAAATTCCTCATATTTTTCATGTAACTGCTTCATTCTCAAAATGTATCAATAAACACCGTGAAAATCGAAATGCTTATCAAGTGACAATAACCCTGATTGTCAATCATCACAGTTGGGTAATAGAAAAAATTAACAAATGTTTGTTAATTACTTTTGAAATTATACTTTTTTTAGTAGTGAAACAACTTAGTGAAATTTTACTGTCTAAAAAATTACTTTAAACGATTTTACTGCAACAGTAAAGGAAAGTTTTACATTCATTTACTAATAATAAGTTTATGAAAGCACTTCAGTCATACTGAAAGTCAATGTACAGTGTATTTCACACTACTAACCTTCTTGAACTAAAAAAGAATCAACAACCTAGAAATGTGTTAGCTAATGTGAAAGAAAAAATCAGTAACTGTTAAATTATACTGAAAATATGTATAATATATTATTAAGTATCTTGTTATCGAATACGATAAGTTTATCTCTGACGATTTAATTAAAGTTATAATTGATGGTTTATAATTGTGTCTGATTGTTATAATTAATGTTAAGTATGGCGGATTGACAACGACATAAAGTCTCTCTCCCAGTTGAATCAATAACAGAATATAGTACAATCGACCAATAGACAAGCTTATTCCTATCCAGTAAAACAACATGCTGCACACTTATATGGGACAAAATAAACTAAATAACAAACGACTTATTCATATGTAATGATATCCAAAGATCAGTGAACACTTAATCAGTTCTGAACAATGTACATTATTGAGTATTTTGTCCATAAAGATATTAACTAAACTGGTACATTTAAAATAGAAGTTTCATACTATAAAAGTTTTAGTCATCCTGACCAAATAGTCGGAAACATTTAAGAAAATTATTATTCATATTTCTTGTTGTGAATAAAATTTTGAAAGTTTCAATGAATTATCAATTCTCAAATACTATATTGACATATTTTAACTATTTTAGGATAAATTTATTTTTGCCTCTAGAAATTGGGACTTTCATTTTTTTAAAAGACATTTGATAATCTATTAGGTATCTATACTGAGGTTGGACTTGATAGTTTCAAATAAATTGAACATTGAATAGGAAGTTAATAATAAATTTATGTTAATTTTATGTCGGTTATTTATTTACTCTCAAGAGGTGGCTTACATTAGGTTACGAAACGTCAGAAATACAATTTTCCTACTAATTGGGATATAACAAAAAACGCTTTCAACTATGATAAATACTAAATCTCCACAAAACCCCTTCTGATAATTAATATAATCATATGCTTAATAGTGACTTCGAGAAGTATATCTAGGAGCTCTAGTGAGAAGCAGTGACCAGTGGAGTTCAAAACCACGTCTGTTGTGAGATAGGAACTCACTGATGACAATTGGTGAATGGTTGCTCAACTTCGTGGATCAGTTGAAGTTGGACATTAACACCGCTGGATGCCAGCTCAGTGGTCTATCGGTTAAGGGCTTCAGCTCGAGACTGGTAGGTCATGGGTTTGAATCTCGCGAGAGCGGGTTCGTGGATGCGCACTGTTGATGAGTCCCACAATAGGACGAAACGGCCGTCCAGTGTTCCCAGGTTTTCCCTGGTGGTCTAGCTTCAATTGGTTCACGCTTTCAACTATGATAAATACTAAATCTCCACTAAACCCCTTCTGATAATTAATAAAAATCTATTTATTATTTGATAATCTACTATTTATACAATGATATAGATATTAAGATGACTGTGAATAGAAGTTTTTATCTTATTCATTATGTAATGCATACTCGATACTTACTATTTTATGTTATAAATAATTCATTATTAAATTGGTTTTTATCTTCGAAAATTCATGAAGGAACTGATGTTTGATTTCAATGATGTTTTAAGTGATAGTTTTGTATTTTTCAGTGAATAGAAATAGATTTTGAACAATATTTTATTGGTAAAAGTTTAACAGGTTTTGAGAAATTCTTGAAATTATTTTTTTTAATAGAAATACTTAACAAAGTTTAGTATTTTCAGTGATATCCTTCTCAAAATGTTCCATTGAATAGAAATATTACCTATATCTATGATTATAGAAAAAGGTCAATTAAGACAGTATCAACTGAATATCTATGTAAAGAATAGTTTGGATTGTTTTGTTCCTTAAATAGTAGCTTTAAATCCTAAATTTACTATATGAATTATAGTGATATCCTTATCATGTTACCAATTAGCTTGTATTCAACATGAATGTTATTTACCATAATTCAGCTGGGAGTAGATTGTTGTTAACATGGAAAACGATTGTTGCGTTTCGTTAAATAAAAATTTCTACTTAGGTGAATACAGACAGAAACTAATGATCATCATATTTTTTATCAGAAACTTTTTGATACCAGCCGTATTTACGACTATTGAACTGGTTAGCTAAATGACGAAAACTGAGAATTGCCATTAATACTATTGTCCTGTAATTACCTGTTTCCAGCTGTAAGTTTATTTTCAACTTTTATTAAATTGTATTTATCGATTGTTGCTATTTATTAATAAATAATTGTGTAATCACTGCCAATAATTCTCACGTTTTTATGTAATCATATTCATAAATGTTTATGAAGTGTAACAGTTATTTTTGCTACCGAGTAATATCAATGAGAGAAGTGATGAAAATAAGTGATTAATAGGCAGATACTTTGTCATAGTTTAGCTATCCTCACGGATGTATATTCTCCGTTCTACCAGGTTACCTACTCCTGACCTTTATGTTCCGCAACAATTAAGAAAAATTTAGATTATTTAGTCAAAATACAGTAAACCAGGTTCACGATATATGTATATATATACTAAAAAATCAGTAAAAAGGTTCCGTAAGTAGTTAAATTCACTTTTCTTCCTCAATAAAATGTACTAATTGAATTCACAACAATATTACTGACATTTTTTGTTGTCACCAATAATTTCTTACTTTTCAATTAAAATTTATTTTACGTAGTTGAAAGTGTGAGTCAATTGAAGCTAGACCACCAGGGAAAACCTGGAAGCACTGGACGGCCGTTTCGTCATATTGTGGGACTCCTCAGCAGTGCGTATCCACGATCCCGCCTCACGGGATTTGAACCCATGACCTACCAGTCTCGCGTCAGAGCACTTAGCCGATAGACCACTGAGCCGGCATCCGATGGTGTTAATGTCTAGCTTTAACCAATCCACGAAGTTGAGGAACCATTCACCAATAGTCTTCAGTGAGTTGATATCTCCCAACGGACTTGGTGGTCAAGCGCGAGACTGATAGGTTCTGAGTTCAAATCTTGCGAGGCGGGATCGTGGATGCGCACTGCTGAGGAGTCCCACAATATGACGAAACGGCCGTCCAGGTTTTCCATGGTGGTCTAGCTTCCATTGACTCATGATTTCAACCATATAAAATCACTAAAATCTCCACAAAACCCCCTTCTAATAATATTTATTTAACAAGGAATCAATGCAAATTACTTTAGATGATTTCAATAGAATCAAAGCTTATACTTGGTTATATTACAGAATATGTTTTCGTAAAGATTATTTGAAAATTGTGAAATCATAATAATTTTAGAATATTTTCATGTTTTTTTTATTTAATTCATAATTGTGATTTCATTTTATTTATTGATATTAAATTTATATTTAAAAGGTTTTATTTGATCAGATTTTAAATCAATATTTTTTTCGTGGATTGCCAATGCCTCAGCATTGCATAAAATATTGTTTTGATCCCCCCTTCGATCCGGTTCCTTTGACTTTATAGATTACTTTAAAAGAAGAGTCCTTTGGAGTGATGTGTCCACAGTTAATGAAATGCTCCTGTATCAAACTAGTAATTTTTTTACATTCTCCTTTTAAGAGCCAAGTCGGTTAGTGTTCCGAGATGCGTTTGGAAAGTGATCGCTTTGTGCGGCCTATGTAACGTGACTATTATCTGACCCATAAATTATTTTCTTCCTTACCCCCTTGATTAGTATGTAACCTCATTTGTCAATACTTTTTTCCTAAATTTCAGTTGTTTTACTCAGATAACAATGAAACTTCATGTGAAATAAATGGTGCTTTTTAGATATTTTTACTAACCGAATAAAATCTAAATAATGAGTAGCCTAGTATATTACGTAAACAGAACAATCTCTAACTTCATAGTTGGGAAAACTAAATATTCAAACTATTTTTAGTTATTTCAAAGTAATGTGTGTGATGTTGATCTGCCTAAAAAAAGAAATCCATTTTCTATTCCGACTGTACATTAGAGATGACTTGAATATAATCTTTCCTACGTAACGTAAACAATAAGTTGGATTTATGGAATATAAGGTTAGTAACAAATATGAATGAAGAAATTTAGCTAATATATCAATCAGCCAGTCAAAAATACCATCAAACTACATTCCTTCATACTTTAATAAAAGATTATTACTGTTGAATAATCTAAATTATAATTGGAAATTAGAAATGATCTATAACTCTAGATTATTTCCAACTTTTTTATCATTTGAAAATTTCAAATCCTCGATTTTGTTACTAAGTGAAGTTTAATATAATGCTAGTCAATCACTAATTCTGTAGGGAAGCCATTTGTGAAGTTGCATTTCATCCTAGACCTTTTGACTTACAGACACCATTGAATTCTTAACACAAAACCGATCGTCATTTCCAAATTTAGAAAAAACTTACCAACCACTGTTTATGTAAATAGTTTTTTAATAAATTCAATCAAAACTTACTTGTGGACATTTATTTGATGTAGTTAGAGATCTAACTGATATACTTCTTGTTTGTCTTCGTTTAAATTCACTATTATAATCCAATTTTGATATAAATGAAATTATTAAAGGTTGATAGAATATTTTTCTTGGCTTTATACTAGTTGAAAAGGATTTACTAAATTGATAGTTAAATTTATGAGGTATATTTACAATCTGACCAGTTACAAAATATACATTTGAATTAAAAAATACCACTGTTTTTAATAATGGTTGAAATAATGAAGATAATAATAAAAATAATATCATATGTTTACATTTTTGTATTGATGCAGGTTTAACATTCATATTACATATATTGTAAGTACTCATATATAGGAACTTTCGTCTAAATTAGAGTGAATAGTTTCACAGTATTTGAGCGCCGAGTTTATTTATATGATTAAAATTCCTTTAAAAAGCTTGGAACAGATTGCCAGACGAAACGTTGGATTTACTTCAAATTCATTCGTTGAGACTTTATTCCTATTTATTGTTAGTACTCACTGTATATACATTTAAATTCATTAATTTATATAGTACTGTAAGCATAAACTTAACCTTAGATGTAGTGTAAAACATGCCCATACACATAAATGTGGCAGATGTGGAGAAAACAAATCATCTTTTTTTTATTGTTTTACAATGAGTGTGTTGATTACTTTATACACCATATTTTTCTACGCACACTAATGTATGCGCACATATATTTCAGTGTTCATATTAGATTCGTCTACAAACATACTGAACAACAGAACAGAATCACAAGCAAACAGGCCGAAATGCAATTATACATTAAACTCTTTATGACATAGAAATTTCATTTAGTGCTTGTAAGCCAAAATGTTAAGAAATTTTTTCTAATTTTTCTTTCTTTCTTGTCCTAAATTATTTGACAATTCTATTGGAGATTAGTTCAAGGGATGGTTGGTATAGATTCATGCATTTCTTAACAATTGTGTATGTGTGGATAGACGGAAAATTCTAAACAGGTATACAGTAAACTGAAATATATGTTTTTAAATATTGTTTGTGTAATTATTATCGTTATTCTGACCAATCTCGCCTTTGTCTTATTGGGTGGTCAGTCAATGGTTTGAAAACATACACCATCTGTTGATATCATATGTAGGTAAAAGAATGAATACTAAATGCTTTGTTTATTTGAACTACATGCTGCTAATGATGATGATGATGATAATGATGTGACAATAATAATTTTTGTTGGTCAAAAGTAAAAAAATTGAAAAAAATGTCTAGAGAAGAGATAAACAAAAAAGGTGAAACAATAACTAACCGCTTTATTACTGACATAAAAATTTCAAAGGTTAGGGTAATGTTTGTTTAATAATGTCTTCAATGGATTTGTGAACTGGGTTTGGGTGTGTAATGTTTGTTTACATCCGGTTGTTTTTTATTCGACCGTAGATTCTTACTTTTATGCGTATTTTCTGTAGACTTGTTCATCAACTTATCTCAGTTGACCGAAATAAAAATATCTTATTGTCTAGTCTATAAAACACAGCCATCTTACTGCTTATTGAAGGTAAGTCATACATATAAACTATAGTAAAGATTAGAGACTTATTATTTATCTAAAAAAAGCCTTATTATTTGATCTCCTACCACCGAGATTCATGGGTAGGTTAGTTTAATAAATTGCTCTAATTTATGAATAATAAAATTTCTTTTGATGTTTAGTTGCTATTTGAATATGATCAGTAAGATATTCCAAAAGCATTCATTGAAATGAAGATTGTGTCTCAGAAACTGTTACCGGCTTTTGGTTTTTAACCATTACTTAGTAAACTACATTGAACAATTTCATCAGCATTATTGAGTGAGCCGAAGGTGCAACGGTTAATGTTTAAAGATAAATATATTACACATTAGTTCTTTCTGTATTACTCTACAACTGTGTGAAATATTGCATATGAGAGTAGAAGACATGCTTAGGTTCCAAGCATTTGGTAGGAAGTATTCTCAAAGTGTTGCTTATACATCATGAAAGCATCTAGTGAGTAATCTTTAGTTTACTAGCCAAATCACAAGTGTTTAGTAACTGAGGTAATTAGGATATGTATCATACATATTCAACCGCTGGCATACTTGATATGCAATGCCATCCAGTGTTAAAGTAAGTGGATTAAAACTAAAAGGTGAGCAGATGAAGACTTTATAAAGTGAAATTATTTACTCATATTCTGAGACATATTAAACTATTTAAAACTCCGGATTGGTGTGATGTGAAATATTCATAATTTATGGTCGGATACGTTAAGTGACACAGTGGGAAATCGATAACTATATTTCACTTGATACATTATTCCCTCTCTCACTGGGTGGATGAATGATGCGGCGAAGTTGACTCACATGGATTCATGTTAGGCCATGCGATGATCACCAATGACCGACTGAAACTCCCTAAAAGACTAGACTGAATATTTATCGGTGTTATATTGGTAGTAGTTTGACTTTTTCCAAAGAATCATTCATTTTGAGTTTTAAAAAATCGTTTGAAAATATATATTCAACTAAGTTTCAGAACTGCTGGTATATTATACAATTGATTTGAAAAATTATAGCGTTTTATATAATTTATATGACAAACATCTTTCATGTTTTCTAACTAAAAATGAGAAGTTTTGCAACATTCTTGCTGTCGGTAGGACCAGGCACATATATGCATCCGTCGAAGTTGCTAAATCTCATCAGCTGTGGAATTCAGGACACGCGTTTCCTCCTGTTTGGGACTCGTCAGCTGGATGTGCCCGCATTTCATACTTGATTTTCACACTGGGACTCAAACCCTTATTTGAATGGGCAATTTTCTGTGGTAACTGAAAATCATAACTGTTGTCTAGCATCTAATAAAGGCTGAGAATATGAGGTTCCAAAGTGTTTGTGATGAAAGAGTGGCAAAATATTTTTTTGTGTAATAACATGAAATTTAATTTACAAGAATCTTCCTGTTGCTTTTTTTAGGTCATGTGAAATTGTTAAACAAGAGAAATAAATCTAATTACGTTCTGCTCATGGAGCTTTTGACAAAAACTCGAAAGCGATGTATGAATTGGGAAAATCTGGTTGTCAACTTATCATTACCGAAGTAAATTAACTTTTTAATTACCCATGCTTCAATACATTTCATCATATATTCACTTAATTATCTTGAGATTATCCACTTTTGAAATGCCTTTGTGTTCATCGAATGATTTAAGGAAATCCTCGAATAATTCTCAATTATTGCACAATCCATCTTGCCAAATTTCTAGTCTTTGATAATTCCTATTGCACTCCGATCAATAGTATATTAATATGTTGAGATTGTCTATAAGTCCCTTCCTTTCGATTATTCATAGTACGTAGTATCATATTATCATTCAATTTGAACAAAACATATCTTGTGAATTCCATTGAAGAATAATTTGCATCTCATTTTATAGTCCATAAAATAATAAAATCGTATATAAAACATTTTACGTATTTATGTATACGATCTATAACCAGATTACTTTGTATAAGAAAACACAAAAACAACTCATCAAAGAAAAAGAGATGCTAGTGAAACGTTATGTGATAGTGAATTAGAACACAGTTGAGGACAACCAATTACTTTCAGCATAAAATTACAGAGTTACTTGATAAAAATAGAAAAACCATACTTCAATACTTATTTTTGGAAAATGTTCATTAATTGTCTCAGATTTTATTGTTCCTACATTTCCATACCAATTACTTTCTGCTCCCATTCTTTCCTCTACGATCTTCTCAATCTTCTCTTACCAGATATTCTATTCTTGATTAGCGTTATATACTACTTATATCGACATAAGTAGTACATACCACAATATTAAATGAACATTTAATTAATACATATGGCTAATTTTATTTTCACTATTAATTTCTATCATTTCTTCTACTCATTCTAACAAAATGAAACAACGAAATGAATGTTGATTGCATTGAAAAATATCATCTGTCATTTGTAAAAGACAGCTGTTACAAAACAATCTCATGAAAATAAAGTGAATATATATATGAATATTAAAAATGTCTAATGGTTAGTTAAATAGATAAGTTTTAACTAAGCCATCATAATATACCAAATCTTTTAAAAGCATTTATGACATAATGTTTATTCAATTTGTAAAATGAAAACTATATTTCTAAGTGAATAAATTAAAATAAGGTTAATGGAATGAAATGTTTTATTTTAAAGAAATACCAAAATAGTATTAATGGAGTCTGTAGCAGAATTTAGGTAAACAGTTTACGTATTCCTTCTATTTCTTCTATTTTACTTATTCTCAATATTTGTCTCTTGATTCTTACATAAACTACTTTATTACTGACCATTCATCAAAATATTTTGTGAGTTCTTTCTTCTTCTTTTAGATATTATGAAACGTAGCAACAGATTGATTTTCGATTAATTACTTTGATTATTATTAATCCTTTTTCTTCCAACTCTAATAATCGATATGTCATTATATGATTATTACGTAACGTATCTACTCGATGAGTGTTATATCTTTATCATGAATCGAGATAGTAAATGTTTTATTTTACTTAGCTTGTTTCATTCAGTTCATTGGATCATTGTTATTATTTTTAAAGTTGGATATTATTATTTGTTTTAATTCATTCATTCATTACTTACTTACGCCTGTTACTCTCAATGGAGCATAGGCCGCCGACCAGCATTCTACAACCCATTCTGTCCTGGGCCTTCCCTTCTAGTTCTATCCAATTCTCTTTTATCTGGGCTTGGAACAGGCATTAGCCCACGGAAGAGCTACAGGCAGAGTTGTTTTAATTCATTATATACTCATGATTTTATTATTTGAATTTCAAATAAATTTCATTATGAAATTATGTTACTGAAGTGAATCATGACAAAAGAATTGAATAATGGACAAGACAACTGTTCTAGTTTTAATTCAATTTATCATAATCTGATCCATATAAGCATTGCTTTATGTTTGATATTTGTAGATAGTGTTCAATAGTTTAGGAGCAGAATTTAAGTGTCAAGTACATATTTTGTAAAGGCTTGTCTTTACTAGTTTCTGATATTAAGAATCATATTTAGTCATTCTTTATTGGAATATGTGCATCCTTGTCTTGTATTGTCTTTTATTATTGTCTTGTATTGAATTGTCTTTTGTATTTTTATTCCTAGTGATTTTATACAAGCTAAGACGTAGGAGCTTTAGGTACGATGTTTTTAGATCACTGATTCTTGATCCAGTAGTCTAAATTCCCAACCTCG
The DNA here is from genome assembly GCA_944470415.2 of Schistosoma rodhaini. Lineage (NCBI taxonomy): Eukaryota > Metazoa > Platyhelminthes > Trematoda > Strigeidida > Schistosomatidae > Schistosoma > Schistosoma rodhaini. The sequence continues at coordinate 62,139,912 of OX104044.1, forward strand.
GTCTACATTGATGTTTTAGATTATTCATAACATATTAGTAATAAATAAGTCCCAATGATAGACGAAACTATTAAATTTTTTAAAGAAATGAAATTCAGACGAAAACCTTACACTAGTCAAAATTTATCGGATATATTTTCATAACTTTATAGTTATAACTTTTCTAAGAAATAAACTATAAACAAAAAGGCTGAACACAATAATTAAGGTTTTAAAATTTCATTGTGTATAAGTCACAATTTTAATAGCTTTGTTAATTATTTTTATGAAAGTAAGTGAATTCTAAAGATGAGGCTACATTTATGAATAAATAAAAAGAGATGTTTCATTTCGTAGTGATTGAAATAGATTTTAGTGGTTCACAAATATCTGACCAGTTCGATAGTACGAGTGATTGTTATCGCATTATAATGGAACGATCCGCCAAATAGATCAATGGGAGGAGTTGAAATGAGGACAACGTATCGATAAGATAATATGATTTGAGCATGTCCATATCACTGCTGTACTGAAACCGCCGAGTGCGTTGCATTAGAGATTGAGTAGTTCGAGTTGCTCATCGATTAAGTCGGCCACTTTGTTTATCAGATGTGTAGAGTTCGAGATTTTCACCATCTGCGTAGATCTATGGGGTGAGTTTGGTTCAGAATCGAGCTTACCACTTTAATGGTGCCGTGATCTCGCTCCACTTTGATCATATGGTCGAAAACTGAAGTTTTTAACGATTGAGTTGGCTTATATGCCTTTTCCAACGCGCATCACTTTGCTCCGCTTTCTTCGCTTCGTTTCTCTGATCGTTTGTCTGGATCGACGATTGTGTGAAATATACGTATTCAAAATCCATTATCGTATTCGACTTAATTTCATTATCCATTAACGCAAGATAAGTCGATAATTATATGTGAAGATTAGCGATATGTATATTTTGACAGCAATCATCCGATAACTATCATTCATACGATCCAAATGGAGTCAGATATAGGGCCACTAAAAGTTTGTAGATCACAGACACCTCATTGAATATAATACAAACTTTCATAATTGATCATTGTACACAAGGCATCACTTAAATAAGCTTTCATGATATCTAGTGATATGGTTTTCGTATTACGATTATGTGTATGTTGGTTATATTATAAACTACCTATTAAATACAATTTAATTTATTCCTCATAAGTCTTCTAACTGAACGCTCGGATTGTTTTCCTAAGCTATTTTTATAACCCAAGGCTAAATCTATACGACATGAACACGAAAGAGAAGGCTCGAAATATGAAAAGAGTACTTAACTCAAAAGTTAATTTATGTACAGAATCGAGGTTATTTACAGTATTTCAGATAGCCTTAGGCTTATGGATGACCCTGGAGTCATGCAAAACATATTAGCAGAATAAGTAGTCATTCAGTCAGAAATGTGACACATGACTCTTCACTTTCTAGATATTTCTGAGAAATTACTAATCAATGCCGTTTGGATAAAATGTTTTCAGAGACTTCCACTGAATCATATTATGAATGGTCAAAGTTTGTATCTATTCCCATCGAATCCAAAATTAATCAACGAAATATAAAGACTATTAGTAAAATTAAAGCTAATTAATGATTTCATTTTCCTATAGCTCTATGTACCGAGGTGATACTTTTATTAAAAAGGCGAAACTTTTTAATTTAACTCATTTATTAAAGTGAAAATTGATGGTAATTCTGCTTTCCCGTCTGAATATTACATTTTAATTAATCTGATAAAGCAGTTGTCTAAAAAAAAGAGAAAACAGCTAACTCAATTTCCCCATTAGCTAAAATTAAATCTTATCGAAAAAGTTTTTTTAAAAAAACCAAATAAAAAAATTGATTGTTTTCTACAATGAATAAAGCCGATATCAGCGGAATGAATTTTAGGATGTTCCATTCTCTTTTCTTTTGAATAAGTATCATTGTAAATGTTAATTTAGTATAGTAGAGTGTTGTTATATAACAAAAAAAACCTCATAGGAAATAGAATATTAATTATAGTAAATTGTCACTAACTGAATCTAACTATAAAATTCTATCAGACAAAGAATGTTCAAAATAATTTTCTTTTTCTTTTTTTTCAAAAAAAAATAAAATCAATTTCTAACTAAATTTCCTGTAGAGTAATGAAATGAAAAAAGAAATCTATCAAAGGAGTAATCACTGAACCTTCCCCTCCCCCATTCAAAAAAAAGAATATTGAATTTTAATGAGAAATGATACATTTAGGCAAGGAAATGGAAAATAATCAATGGTGTAAGGGCTTAAAGAAAGAAAAGTGGATATAATTATGTATGCATGCATTCCCTATATTTTTTTTTATCTGACTTTAAATATTTCTGTGAAAGTGAATTATTTCGTTGTTGTTGTTGTTGTTAGGGTTAACTGAACAAGCTAAGACATGAAAATGAGATTTTTTCCCGATTATTGTTTATCTGTTCATTAACCGAATGAAATGTTCCTTTCCATAGACTATTCTCTAGTTTATACCTTAATTCAATTACTGATATGTTTCTTTTAAAACTCAAGTTATGATATTATGTAATTTGAGATGAAGTGTCTGCTAGTATAAAATTTAAAAAAGGTGGTATATTTTTAGCAATATGCTAAGGATATGATAGCGTAGTAATAGAATATTGATTAAATGACTACAATGTAGTAGTAGAAATGAAATCACATGAAAATTACATGAATAATAGTCTTTTAGACATAGAGTTAGTGTGAAGAAGTATGGTCAGTCGTGTTTTTCCTAGATATATATGATATTAAGCTATGACCCTAAATGACGTCAGAAATATTAAGACCAGGTTGATAGTTGGATCTCTTAATTCAAATGGAAGTGTTCAGGTGGTTCTTTCATGACATTAGTCTAAATCGTGTGACAGCAAAAGTTCTCATTTGGCTGGATTCATCATTATAAATTTATCCTAAAACTTTTAGATGAATTTTCCTTACATCTGGTGAGAAGCTATGAATTGTCAAGTCAGATGGATTGGTACGGAAACAGTAACTTAGAGATAGAAATGTGTCAGAATACAATTACATTAGGAATGTAATGAACTGCAGATCATTGAATTTAGAATTAGCGACTCAATGGTATTACACCTGTTGCGATATCTGAGGTATCTAGGTTCGGGAACTGTTTAGGTTGGGAAATAAAGATTAATAAGGAATTCTTAACTGCAGAAAAATATTCCGTGTTATTTAATAACTCTTCGGGTGACTTTAATTTTTTATGAATGTTACATTGATACTAAGGTGTTTACTGAAAAACTATGCCTTTTGTCTTAATCAAAACTAGAGTATATATATAAAACGTTCAGTTTGACGGTATGAAAATTGTCGAATTTCACTGAAATCATGAACCGGCTAATGTTAGACAACCATCAGAAATCCCGAAGTACTGGATAGCTTTTCGTCCTAGCATGACAATCCTCAGCATTCGCGTGCTTGATCGTGCATGCGCACTGATGAGAAGTCCCATACTAGAACCAAATGGCCGTTTAGTGCTTCCAGGTTTCCAATGGTTGTCTAACATTATTCGGTTCATAATTTTAATTGTGTAAAAAATTGTTGAGTTCGCTGGTATCAGATGAAATTGATGGCATCATTAAAAAAGGAAATATAATTTTTTTAAAGATCTTTCATTGATCATTCATAAAATACTCAATGTCAAGAAAGAAGCAATGTTCAAGAAAACTAATCTGGCTAAACACTAAACTAAGTCAAATTTAGATGTAGTTGTCATCTACGGTGTTTAGGTGTCCAGTTGTCACATTTCTATGTTCGTCATGCTTTTTAAAATCCACTTTTAACCAAATAACATTTCGTTTGATCAACTAGATAAATTTTAAGCTTTCCTTAGTATTAGGATTTGTTACTAACCTGATGTTATAATGGTCGATTTTGTAAGTACTGATTATATGAACCTTTCCATAGCCACACTGTGTTGCATGATTATGACTTCTTCAGGGTCTTCATTTAAGTATGCTTATTGAATAGCATCAGTGTTCATCGCCTAATATGCATTAAAATTGATCAGTGTCTGTAAACCTATACGCAGGTTGAATCATTGGGATTATAGAATTCAGTCTAATAAATTACTTGTAAAAATGACATATTTGTTTGAAATCTCTAATCACTGAGAGTGGCTAAAAGCATGTAATTATGTAAAGAATTCGATGGGACTTCTGACAGTTGATTAAAACAGAAATATCGAGTAATATAAATAAATTAGACGTTGATGCGCATGTTGACAATTATAAGTAAAGTTGGGATCATTCTAAATCTCACAATATATAATACCGAAAACGATAGAAGAATTCTTACAAGCATTCTTCAACCACTAAGATTCGCCCATTTAAATTTAGAACTATCTTGTAAATTAATTGAAAACAATAGAAATTCTCAACTTAGAAAATTATCAGTAACTTTGATGAATGATCCATTACAAAGGCCATAAGTTTAGATTAACAACTAATAAAGTGTTGTGTCATAAAGGTCAGTTTGTGATAAGGAAACATCGTACTACTTATGACACTACATAAAACATTGGTGATAAACAAACTATTTAACCTCTTAACCAAAAGCATAAAAAGTGGGACAGTTTTCCTGGCCTTGTTATGAACCCACTAAAAAATAGACGTTGAGTTGATTTTCTTATAAAAAGTCCTCATTTTAAGTTCACTTGAAAGTATCATGAAAGAAAGCTTTTTAGGAATTAAGAATTAATATGTTAAACATGAATATCAAAATAATGGAAGGGATAACCTTTTGAACTTGTCATTTAAGATATATATTTCTGTTATCTAGGTTATATATATATATATATATATATATATATATATATATATAATTCCCTTCACAACTAGCCTTATATTATGGAAACTCGGAAGAAACCCATATAGAACATTAATTTTGCTATATTCAAAGAAATTTATTAGTATGAAAAAACTTTTATATAAATCTACAGATATTCCTAAAGTAAATTGCTACCAAGTGCTTTTAAAAAAAAATGATTACGACTGAACCATTTATTTTAGCTGTGTGTATACAGTTGAATAATACATGATATTGAACTGAAACCGCAACACCGAGAGTTTTGTACTGTATTAAAAGATAGAATTTGCAAAGAAACATTATAAGCAAGGTGAAACGTTGGTCCTGTTATTTAGCATCAATATTTTTTACTGTTACCATGATCAATGATATCACAATACAAACAAGATGTGTTCAAATGTTTAGACTTTTAAAAAGCTTGCTATGTTCATTTATACACAAATACTGTATATCCAAGATGATATTCATTCATGATCTATAAGTGATGTAAAATTATAGACGGTTTCCATTGAAGTCTATCAACACCTTGAGAATCACTGAATATCATATATCACAGAATGTTTAAAAATAACTAGAATAAATGGAAATAAATCAATTAGCATTTGATAAATCTTTTCAATTTTGAACACAGTTGTAAACAAACTCTCACAAGATGTGAACGTGATGTTTACACACTTTTTGTCTGTACTGAAACATTGATCAATAAATGAGCCCGATTAGAAATGAAGCTAGTTTTTTTTATTTATTCCAAGTGATTTTGAAATAAAGTTTTTTAGGAGAATTTTTCTAATTTGCGATAAATATGAATTGACATGCTAATCACTGACTTTAACTAAGATAATCTAAATATTTCGAAAACTAGGTACTATGGTAGGAGTCGCCTAACCGTCTAAATTTAAAAATAATAAACTAACAAATTACAAACGGGTTCATCTAATAAAACATTATATTTTGAGGGACGTTCACTTTGTATCTAAGTTACATAGGTTATTTATTTAAACGACTGTTCACTTTGTTTCGGAATGGTTTCAAATAATTGATCAAAATCATCAACTTTTTTGGATATAAGTATTTGCAATTTAATAAATATAAATTAATAAAAGTTTTGCTATTCATTAAACTTTTTTCGATTTGTGTTGCCAGTCTTCAACCCTAAAAAAAGTGATTTTTACTGTGACTATCATCAGTGGTTTCCTTTTTTGAAAAGTGCTGTTGCGTAATTTCGATTACAAAAAAACTTTAAAACTATCGTATTTGAGGAATAAAATATACTTGTACGTTTGTTTATGGATTATTTAAAATAAGTGAATCATCAATATCTGATTCAGTAATCTTCGCTATATTCTGGATAGCTTTGGAATCCTGAGTCCGATTTGTAACTTGTCATCTGCGTATATCTGTACCTGTGTTGATATTCACGCTGATGCTCAAACACATTACCTATAGTTTTCAACGCCAGGACGTCCTTACACTGTGTTACTGAGCCATGATAGCTGTCAATTTATTCAACAGGTATATTTAGTTTTTAAGTAAAATGGTTTAGGCTTTTCGATTTGTTGCTGGGTAAATTTATCGAAGAAAATTAGACAGTATGGAGATATTTATTCCAGCGATAGATGTATTAGCAGAGATCAATTGAACTTTGTCTTGAATATTAATAAGGAGAAACTATATTCCTTCGCAACTAATAATATTTCCAACAGTCTTATATATATATTAATGTTGACAGTATTTGTTGGATTTTTAAAACACTACTAAACAGCTGTTCTAGAATTTTCTTAGTAAATAGCTTTACATTTTGTGACTTTTATCTGTGATTACGCATCCTATAATACTGATGATATTAGTGTACAGTCTAAGATAAAAAGATAAATAGCGGGATTATTAAAAGGGTTGTGATTTTGTATTCTTAATGCTTTAATTATGTTTTGTGGATAATAGCTAAGTATGTAATATTGGAGACAGAGTGAGAAGCGTGATAAGTAAACTTTTATGGATAGGCTATTTCCTAAAGCTAATGATAATCTTCATTACAAACGAACACTTTACAGAATGCTAATAAAAATTACAAAATGGTGAGCATGATTTTGGAATCATTTTGATACTCAGGATTCCTAATCCTAAGAATACATTAAGTACGCTTAATGACATCATGGTCATGATGGGCATGGCAGTATTATGACATTAGGTAAATTATAATTGATTCATGTTTTTATTTATTTTATATCTTTTGTAAGATGTCATGATAGTCAAGTATTGTTGCTGTATCATCCCTTGAATGTTAAGTCATTGTCAGTATAGATTTTGACTTTATATTTAAACCTTTCACCAATTTATCTAAAAGCCAATCTTTAACAAGTGATGGGTTATTTGGATCACGGTCAAATAAAAAAAACTTTGATGATATGTAACAAGAACTGTTGAAAAAATCTTTTTAGTGGACTTCAGCTGATTTCAGCTGATAGATGACTATAATTGGAAATTTGTTCGAAGATACTTCAAGTTTATGTAGTCACTTAAATAAATTATGTAGCGTGGTTTGTCAGTCAGTGAACTCAAGTGGCCCACTTATAGTTAATGAAATGCTCAGTATCACAAGAATTTCAACATATAAAGTCGATCGCCTACCATTTCATTTGTAACACCTTTGTACATCTGTGTTACATTGGTAACTGGTTAACATAAACTGATTCAATACACTGAAGTGATAAATACTTAGATAACAGTCATGCAAAGCCATTAAAAACAGGATAGAATCAACAAAGCTAAGCACAGATAACTGATGGAATGAATTAATAGAGAAAAAAGAACTAAAAATGTAGTAAACAAAGTTTATTGGAGTTTGTCAACGACAGTTTAATTACAATGAAAGTGATATATAAATCATCAGAAACGAAAAAGGACAATAATCATACAATAAATAAGGAAGGATATAAACAAAACGACATTGACAAAGCAATAAAACATAAGTACTGCAAAATGAAAATGTTTGTTGTGTAAAACAAATAAGTCCTGTATTTTATTGCTGTATAGGTTTAGGGTAATGAAGTGTTATAACTAGGAAACTGAGAAGAGTCAATTATATTAAACCTAACTAATGTAAAATAAAAGACCATTTCAGCGGAAGACTGTTATTAAACAAATTTTAATCTACATAAAAGAATATCACTTTTTTATGAGGAAAATACATTCTAAGTGTATGATATGATCCATTGATTTATAAGTTACTAACTTTCGAAATTTTTTTTTTATAATTGAGATCGTATATATGAAATAACTCATTATTCATTGTGTTTCAGTGGCCCAGTATCTGACTCCATTTGGATCGTATGAATGATTATTGTTGAAATATACATTGCGCCAATTCTCGTATATAATCATCTGCTTAAATTGCGTTGGCGAATAACGGAATTAAATAAGTCAAATATGAAAATGGATTTTTGAATACGTATATTTTGTACACTCATTGATCTGGACAGACAATCACAGGAACGAGTCGAAGGAAGTGAAAGGGAGAGAGCAATACGAAATGACACATAGTGGAGAAGGTGTGTAAGCCGACTCAGTTTAATCAAGCGTTAGTCGATATTTATAGTCATAATAAGAGTAAGTTACTGAATATTTTTATCGACTTTATTTAGATGTTGGATGCGTAAAATCATATATATATAATATGGTGAATATGTCTAACGTTAACTGAATGCAACCATCCAATAATGTGGAGTTCTTTAAACTATTCACCATAATCAGAATCAATCCATAGAATTCGATCGGTACTAAGAATTAGAAAAACATGACACTGATTACTACTTTGTTCATAATATTGTTAAGAAATCAGACTTTTTTCTTGCATATTTTCAAATGACAGCGGGTTAAGGTTTGCCGAATGATTGCTTATATGTACTACAAACGTGGAAATGGTAGCTAAATAGCTAACCGGGTTTATTTTAATGTTAGAATTACCCTGGTCACACCTAGAAAATAAAGCTTATCTAGATGGCATGCTCTTATTCTGATGAATTTTTTTAATGTGCCTACTCTTAAACCATTTAGTTAATTGTATTTATTTTCGCCTTTTTCATAGACAATGAATCAGATAATCTGACATTAACCGCCAGGTGGTCTGTTTGAACATCTGGACTACCTGTTCCTTCCATATAGATATTTCAACAAGTTACTTATTTTATTTGTTTGTTTTAACACATAATTATGCCTATCAAACGCATAACTCATTCAGGTGAGTTTATGAAAAGTTTACGACCTTTCGCTGTACAAACTGCAAAAAAGTACAATCTTATATATATATATATATATATATATATATATATATATATATATATATATATATATATATATATATAATATTGTATTCACCTTCTTGCCATTTGAAGTTTCTAAAGTTTAAACTTCTCTGAACATTCTCACTTTCAAACATACCAAACATTGTCTAGAAGCTTATTTGTGTATAAATGCTGATAATTACGTTTGAAAGGCTCAACATCTTCCTTTTAACTGTTAACACTCACAAAGAACAATTTTAAAAATCCAAACATTCGTTAAAATGTTAACTTCTGAATCCATTACTAACATGAAATAGAAAGTTATCTAAAAACAGTTCAGATATATATTAGTAACTGTAAATATTACTGCTTTTATATGACTAGTATTAGAATTTATAGATCAGGAGTAAATAATTTCGTTATGTTCGTCCATTCATCAAACTGGATAGCCCTTGGTAACTGTAAAAAATGTCGGAGTCAAATTTAATTTTTCGGTTTATCGATATCGATTGTCATTGAAACAGTTACTTCAACGACGTTATCATCAAAATGAATTTGATATTTAATGAATACAAGTGCAAAAGTGTATGTTTTATTCTATAATTTTAAAAAGTTCCTAATTTATTCTTACCTACCTGCTTATTTCAAATGAATTTCAAAACAAACCAAACTTATTTCATTATTATAGTGTATTATATAACTCTATAGCCTTTTCAAATTTTTTTAATAGTTGAATTCATGGGCAAATTAAAGCTAGATCGCCATGGAAAACTCAGGAAGCACTGGATGGCCGTTTCGTCCTAGTATGGGATTCTTCAGCAGTGCACACCAACGATTCCACCCACGGAACTACAACCTAGAACCTTCAGTGTCGTGCGCAAACGCTTAACTTCTAGACCACTGAGCTGGCCAGCATCCGACGGTGTTGATGTCTAACTTTAATTTATCCATGATCTTACTCAACCATTCATCAATTGTCTGAAGTAGAAACACTTGTGTCTACCCGACACAGATTTAACTCCAATAATCACGGCCATCTATTGCTTCCAGGTTTTCCATGATATTCTAGCTAACATTGACTTATAAATGCAATTATTTAAATCACTACAATTTCCACAATTCCCATTCTAATTGTAATTTTCAAATATTTTTTAACCCACTTGTTGAAGTAACAACTGATATAAACCTAACATGGTTACTATTTACTATGTATCTAATTATCTAGTTTCAAATAAATTAGATAAAAAAAATAATTTAGTTATCAAAATAAAATAGTCCATTTAAATAATAATTAGTTTTTTTTGAATTTTCTATCAATCATTCAAATATATGAGTAACAGATGTTTAATAAAATTATCCATTAGACAGAGAACAATTGCCGAACCAAAAAAATAGTAACCAATTGAACAAACAATCAAAATTTAATTAAAAAGTTAATAACCAATTAAGGTAATCTATCAAAGATTTGATTATTTAAAGAATATTTATTTATTCATTTAAACACATAAACATTGGTACAAAAGGGCATCAGATATATGTGCGCCACACAAATCTCATTTGATTTGTATTAGGGCTGTGGTACTATCCAGGTGCCCAAACTGAAGCAGGTGGTTTTCTTAGGGGGCCACGCCCGAAGCCTTTGACCTAAAGGTCTGATCACAAGGCAGTGGAGCATCGTGAGGAGATGCAATCACATGGTAGCCAATGACCAACGATTGATTCACACGCCAATTGTTCCCTCAGGATACTGGAGCCCATGTGCACCATTGGTTTGAAATCAGGGTTTTCCAACTCCACCAACCTTGTTAAAGCGCCGGATATTCGCTTTTCGTCCTCTTATTTTCGTAAACAACACCCGGCCCGCCACGAGAAGACAGTGAGTAGGACTTCCCTGGCAGAGGCTATATACGCGAGGCCATATGAGAGCATATGGAGAGGGAGAACGAACTTTCCCCACTCTCGACCGTACCAGGGCATTCGAGGGCTATTATGAAAATATAATTAAATAAAACAGATGTTTTATTAAATTAGTAAATACAATTAAAGGGAGCAAATTAATGTCTTATTTTTATTATCATGTTAAGTGTATCAATTAGTAGATTAGCAATTAATTGATAATATTCATTAAATGAAGAGAAACATTTTTATGTCCTGAACACATAGTACTTTTGATTATTTGTTTTTCTTTGTAACTTATCAAGATATTTTTATACATTGAATTCTTGAAATTAATTTCGTTCAGTGTTTTTTTTTCACTCAGAATACTTTTTGGGATAATGTAGAATGTGATTTTCCTTTTATTTTAACTGTGATAAATGATAATGGTTTTGGAATCCGGAATGCTGTGAGCAGTTCATCTTACGTATACTATGAACTATTATACTTTATGAATTGGTTTCAGTCTCACAGAACTTTTGAAAATATCTTGTAGTAACTGATTTGAATTTGGTAAATTTATTTCAATCTTTGATGGAAAATCAGCTTCAAACGTATTTCAGATTTATGTGGTGTCATAAAAGAGATATATATCATCTAAAAAAAATGTATATCGAATAAGATAGTTGCATATGCAGTCAAATTACAAAACTATCATCCTTTTTCACTACCTACAACTACCTAGCATGATCGGTACTGCGTTGTGGAGATCGTTAAGTTTTGATTGAGATTATGAATCGATCGATGTTAGATCATCATAGAGAACCTAGGAGCGCTGAATGGCCGTCTCGTCCTAGTATGGGACTCTTCACCAGTGCTCATTCACAATCCCGCATGCGGGATTCGAACCTAGAAACTTCGGTGTCGCGCGCGAACCCCTAACCTCTAGACCCAACTGTACGCGACCGTCTTCCATTGTCTGAGGTAGATACCTGTCTCTACCTGACATGGATCGGGTTCAATAGTCACAGCTTCCTACTAGAACTCCGAGAATTCCCTCGCGAGGCTAGTAACTATCTAGCATGACCTGATTAACCGTGATATTAAGTCAATTAATTTAGTGGTCACATTTTAAACTGAATAGAATTTTATCCCCACGGATGAACATGACATTAGTTTCTATAAAATTGCACATTACTATACAGTCAGGTTATCTCCTTTATTAAAATATTGTGCTCAATATTATCTCCTTAACTTTCGTAAAAATACCACTGTCTGTCGAAAACAAAAGATACGTTTTTTTTCTTTCATAAAAAAATCGTATCTACATATTCTTGGTCGTTTTATGTTACACTTTTTTTGTTTATCCTATATTTGTGCTGAAATAGATGTTGACTAAGTTATATCTCGAACTTAGATTCTTAGTATTTCGCATAATACTTGAGCACTCAAACGCTACAACCCTCCCAAGTCGCAAAACAAGAGGACAGAAGACTAGTAATGTTATTCCAAACAGTGTCAAATATAGTACAAAAATCTCATGTATTTATAATTTTTTGCTGAAAGTAAATCATCATTTCGGACAGCCAATAGGCACATAGGGGGTTATTCTTATCCATCCAATAGGGGAGCTACACGTCGACATTCTAGAATGTTTCTCTGGCGGTGATTGGATGGAATATCTTCAGCACTTTCTGGGCTTCTTGAGGCTTCCTTGAATTTGCCAAAAAGCCATCCTTACAGATGATATAGCTTAAAATGACAGTAAAAACTTAACAGTTAAGCCATCTAGCCCAGAGAATTTGCTATTATCAACATGCATGGTAATAATAATTTCAAAATATCTTAGCGGTAACCAATAAGTAACTCAACAATTATATTAAAATGATATCAGCTTTAATAAATAATTTATTCGCTTCATATCCAGATAATGTTTTATATTTAAAATTAAATAATTTCCAGGAGATACAAGTGTTTATTACCAGTTGTCTACGCAAAATACTTCGGATCCGTTGGCCAGACACTATCAGCAACAACCTATTGTGAGAGAGAAAAAACCAGATTCCAGCAAAGAAAGAAGTCACGAAGAGGTTGTGAGTATATAATACACTTATTGAGAAAATCACTCAACTGCATCACAAAGCAAGCCCTCACATGGAATCCTGAAGGCCAAAGGAGAAGAGGAAGACCAAAGAACACATTACGCCGAGAGACGGAAAAAGATACGAGAAGTATGAACAACAACTGGATAGAACTAGAAAGGACGGCCGAGGACAGAGTGGGTCGGGAAATGCTGGTCGGTGGCCTATGTTCCATTGTGGGTAACAGGCGTAAGTAAAATTAAATAATTTATAATAGAGAAAACTATAAAACGCCTGAATATTGATCATTCACATTTAAGATTTAAACTAAAAATTAATAGTTGAATTTCATTTGTTATCCATTGGAAATGATTACAGATTATTATTCTTTGAAATATTCAATGAAACTTATTGTTGCTGAAAAAACACTTTCTTTTTTAAATTTAAACCAATCTTTTAGCATTATCTGTTTAAAACTACTTATTGTAGTGGTTAAACACTCGAGACTGATAGGTCCAGGGTTCGAATCTCGCAAGGCGGGATCGTGGATGCGCACTGCTGAGGAGTCACGCAATAGGATGAAACGGCCGTCTAGTGCTCCTAGGTTTTCCATGATGACCTAGCTTCAATTGACTCATGATTTCAACTATATAATAACTACTACTTTAATTAATTTATATTATTGTTTATGCTTTGTGTAATATGACACTATATTATCATAATGTTGTTATTATTAGACTAGAAAGATTAAATTTCTTTTTTGTTTACGTTTTATTTACTACTAATTATTCAATAAAATTTATAGAGTATTTGAATGCAATTATAATTTAATTGTTTTCAGTGAGTTGTGAGATAGTAACTCACTGAAGACAATGATGGATGTGCTGCTCAATATCGTGGATTAGTTGAAATTAGACGTTAAGATCGTTGGGGGCCGGCCAGCTTAGCGGTCTAGAGGTTAAGCTTTCGCACGCGAGACCGTTAGGTCCTGGGTTCGAATCTCGCGAGGCGGGATCGTGGGTGAGCACTGCTGAGGAGTCCAACAATGGGACGAAACGGACATCCAGTGCTTCCGAGTTTTCCATGATGGTCTACCTTCAATTTACTCATGATCTCAACTATTAAAATTACTATAATATCTACAAAATCCCTTTCTGATTTATAGTTTAATTGTTGATGATATTTTCAACTTGTTAATTGGATTCATTTAGTATTTAGTTTTATTTTTAAAATAATCTTATTGTCTATTGAGAGAATGAACCATATTGTTATAAAAATATTCAATTCTAAATTCATTTCTTTGATCACAATGCTTAAGATGAATTTGATAAAGATTTGAAAGACAAATTGCCTAGACTAGCCACTTCTTTCTGTATCTATCAATTCTACTGCTGCTGTGGGGCAAGTTACATAGGCAGATGTTCTAGGAATTAGTATACTCGGGCTCGTGAGCACCTCTCAGTGTGGTTAAGCATAGGTGTAGCCAAAACGGTCAACAGCTCTATTTCAGCTCATTTAGTTCAGACGGGACATAGAGCCAACATCGAGCAATCTTTCACAACAATATATTGTGTTCACAGCAGTCTACCTAATTGTGTCAGACTGAGAATACTACAGACGGCTGAGGCAATTGCTATTCGGATCAAAAAGTCAGAACTTTGCATCCAAAAGAAATATGTCCAGCCGCTCCTTTTACCCTGGCTAACTACAGGGTCAACTTGTTAATAATCAATCTTATAATAGGGTGACATTAATTTGATTAATGTTCATTTTAATATCTTAAACAAACAATACTAAATGAATTTAAACTTATTTTATCTACACTTCTTACCAGTCATTCTTCTTCTTCCTATTATTATTATTATTATTATTATTACACTTGCTAACCTTTTAGAGAAATTTATTCAGCATCCATCCCTATTTACTATATCTGACCTATTTCATATTATTCTACATATTACGTAATTTCTGATTTGTAATCCCATTGTTCTATCTCACCCCCATGTCAACTATATATATTCCGATCATTTATCTTACGATTTTATTTCACTTATAAACTGATTCAAGTTAACACATCATATTAGTCAGCTCCAACATTAACGATTCGACTTTATTTTATATCACAAACACTCCTTGATTCATATATTACAGTTTCTTAAATGATGTACTCTGCCTTAAACTTGACCAATTTTATATGGAATATTAATTTATAATTGTAGAACCTGATGAGAAATTATCGAAAAGAATATTCTTCGTTCATATACTTATGATTTGAAAACAGTCAGTTTTCATTAATATTTTATTATTCTACTTCTATGTTTTATTCTTTAACAAACTCATTCAAAGAAATTTCTAGAATGATATAGTGTTATTCTCCAGTTTCCCACAAAGATCTATATTTGATCAAAACTGTGTACATTTTCTTTTTAGGAAGAAAAAAGTTCTGGGGGATTTATTTGCCAGTTAAGCATTTCATTTGTCATCTAATTATTCTTATGAAACACAATAGAGTTCAATTGATCTAAGTTCTATACATTAACTTGAAGTTATCAATGTAATCCTAGTTGTATAAGTGAAATAAATATTCATAAATAAAAAAACTTTTAAATTAATTTCGAGAATGTGAAGAAAACAAAGAAATGATGGATGAAAGATAATAGCTCCAAGATATGTTATGTAATGAATCGATTAAAGTAATAAATAGGAACAATACTAATTATAGAGTAGTAAAACTCCTACATATAAAATCACATTTCGTCAATTTACTTAAATTTGATTTTGAGAAATTTTGATATATCTATAAATTTCAATGAAAGAGAAGAGATTAGTATTTACTTAACGTCATGGAATAACTCAGTGAGTTAAGGCTGGTCAATCGGGCTTACTAGAATACCCTAATGAGGTCAGAGAACTGGTTAAGCATGTACTTGTAGTGTCGTTTGCTATGTTAAGCACACATAGCTTATTCTAGCTTCCAAACCAGTCAATTTGTTCATCCTTCTTAAGTCACATTTCGACCTTGTTAATTATTCGCTTATCAACCTTAATGCTTTTATGTGAGCACATATGTGTGCATTTTTTAACTTACTCATTACATGTCTATACCTTATTTTTGTTGTGGCTATAAATATCGACTAACGCTTGATTAAATCGGGTTGGCTTACGCGCCTTCTCCACTACGTGTTATTTCGTTTCCCTCTCTTCTCTTCACTTCCACCGCTTCGTCCCTGTGATTGTCTATCTAGATCAATGAGTATACAAAATATACATATTCAAAAATCCATCCTCGTATTTGACTTATTTAATTCCAGTTTACACCAACGAGAAATAAGTCGATAATAATATACGATAATTAGCGGAATGTATATTTCGATAAAAATCATTCATACGATCTAATTGGAGTCAAATGTAGGCCTTTTAATGTGGTGAGCCCATCAACAATATCATCGTCCGATCTTATTGGAGTCAAAATAATGGGCCACTAAATAATATTTAAAATACAGAATTATAAGATGTATATTCGTAAATGAGAAATTCATTTAAATTAAGTGTTTAGAAATGTCATAGTGTTTAAACAGTTATGCTGAGATATCTTATGAATAAATACTTTAATTCTCCTAGTTACCCAGAAAGTATTAGATTTATAGCTGTATTACAGTTTCTGCATTAAATTATGGAATAAAATGATATGAACATTGAATATGAAATTATTTAGTCATTAATTTCCATCTCAGTTAAAACTACTTGTAAGTAACATAAATACATTGGTAAAACCTTCCCTGAACATGGAGATACGTTTTTACCGAGCATATAGTGATGAGACTTACTTTCACTATTTGGTGGAGGTTAAATTGTTCTTACTACTACCAAAAATTTTTTTTTCATACTTATACATTTAATATTAACTTCTTATCTTTGTTTTCTTTTATTGAAGATTTCTTGACATATTTGCATTCAGCTGGTATTTTTGTGGATAAATATTTGGCTCAGTATGCAATGAATGAGAACACCAGTGGCGATAATCAAATATATCTGAACACGAAACTACAGAATTTTTTAGTAAAGTCTGAGAACTATACAGTAAATACTACATTTACAAAATATCCATCAATTGTCTCAAACTTCATTGCTCTTTCATTTACATAACAATTACTCTCTGTTCTCGTTCTCTTTTCTTTGATCTTCTCGGCCTTCTGCCTCCAGGCGTTCTACTTTCGATTGACGATACATACTACTTAAATCTGTCGGCATCAGTAGCACACATTGTACGTATAAATGTATAAGTCAACGTGAATTCGTATTAGTAAACATATCTAATTGAGTGGATTTATAAAGTTTGATTAGTATTTAAAAGGTATTGATCAACAACCAAATGAGAGCTTGTAGTACTTTCTTTCTGCCGATAAGTTACAGAAATTGGATAGAAGACGGATCATCAGTTAGGTTTAAAATGAATTATAAGAAAAAGAGTATCTTTTAGGATCGTGAAAAACAGTAGATAATTATTTTACTGTTTGATTAAAAATCTTTACGGATGTTAAATTTTATGCAGCCGATAAAAATTTTTAAAGAGAGATGTTCATGACCAGTGTCCGATCACTTGATACAATTCAATCAAACACAGTTAACTATTGTGACCGAGACGTAATCTTTTCAGAGGACATGAAATGTTCGAAGAAGCTGCTTTACATGAAGTTACTTTCAAACAGCAAAGTAGTTCTAATGTACAGATGATGGAATGTAACATTTATTGACTGATAAAATCAATGAAGTAAAATATTTACTGCCTTAAATTGTTTAAAAAATCCCCATCATATTAAAACATGAACGAAGAATATTCTTTTCAATAAATTCTCTTCTGGTTCTACAATTATATATTCAATTTGATAATCCGAAATGTGGCCAGGTTTAAGGCAGAATATATCGTTTAAAGTTATAGCAAATGTATTGAGGATTATGAAATAGAATAAAATTGTTAATGTTGAGGTGACTAATATACAATGTTAACTTGAATCTGTTCATGAGTTAAATGAAATTGTGAGATAAATGAACAGAATAAATATGTAGGTATCATTACCAAGTTTTGATTTGATAATTTTGAATAAATTGAGCATTGGGTAGATTTTTATAAATAAATTAATATATTTGTAATATCCCAATGAGTAGAAAAATTAGATTTTCTGACGTTTCATGACTCAGTGTAAGCCGCTTCTTCAGAGAATGAATAGCCAAACTAACATTAATCCAAGTTTAAATAGTACAACGGAACAACACGAATATTAGGTGATCAATCAAAAAACAGGTCTGAATAAATCAATGTCATGTCATTTCATTTCGGTCAAGGTGATATAAATATGGGTCAGATAGGATGAGTAAAATAATAGTGGAATTATAGATTAGATCAAATGTTTGGTGCAAGATCATATTGTATACACAGTTATATGAAAACAGTAAGAAATAATAAACTAGGATGAATTCTAAATAGATTAACTTTGTATTCGGGAGATTAGTAGAAATGTTAAACAAATAATAATATTAATACAAAGATATGTTAATAAAGATCACAAAGACAGTTAAATTTGACTAAGAAAGGTTGTGAACATGTTAGTCGAATTAAGTCATTCATTAGTTAAAATTACCAATTATTAATTGACCCTAAGGTTGGCCAAAGAGAAACAATTAAAATATTTCTTTTGTACACAGAGCTCTGGCTTTATAATCCTAATGGCTGATGCTTCTTCCGTTTGATGGACTGTGAATCTAACAGACTTTGGCAAAAATTTACTGACCCAATAAATAATTGAGAAAGATTTGCTAATATTGACACTATGATCAGTTTGCACGAAATGAGTCAATATTGTGCTGTTCACTGTCTTCATGGCACCCCTTCATAGCCACACTAGAAGATATTCATGAGCATTAAAATGTAAATTCCTAGAACTTTGATCAGTATAAATTTCTACTCAACAGCAATCGGAGTGGTAGATACAAAAGGAGTAGGTAATTCATCTTTTAGATTTGGTATCACCATTGGGCGTGTGGAAAACCTTATTGTTCTATCTTAGTTTACATTATGATTATTTTAAAGTTTAATCTAGAATGCGATGTCCAAAATTCTTATTCAATAGACCAAAACATCGTAAAAATCATCATTATCTATGGTCAGTGAAGGAGGACTCGAATAGTTATGTGAGACAATGATTCGAAAGGGGATTTACGTTATATACTTCAAGTTTATAAGAAGTCACGACGAGAAAAGATTTAGGAGTAAATGAACGAATTCCTCTATCGGATATAATTTGATCTGCTAAAAGCAGAGAAAATGTTCTTAAGGTCAATTTATTAGTCTGTTTCATTCATTTCTACTACGCTTTTAATTTGACTGATGAATTTTGTGAAACAATTTATTCTACTTATAAGTAGATTACCTCATTTCACATAATTTCAATGTCCCTTTTTATGCATGGTTTTAAGAAATCCATTCAAAGGTCAGGAAGACATTATATAACGGAACTATTATTACAATATTTCTTCTAGAACTGAAATTTTTTGAACAACGAAAAACGAAATGAGAAAATTTATAAGATTTTTATACACTAAATTCACTTAGTATTGTTTGTTTGAATCTTCACATCGATGTGTTAGGACTGCAACTGGTCAGTCTTTAATTGGAATATGTGCAAACTGTGCGTATTGCCTCGATATAGCCTTGATTCACAAGCATGATAAGCAAAGATGGATAGTGCCTAGCAGTGGAATCCAGGACGCGCGTTTCGTTCTATTTGGGACTCGTGCTTATCATGCTTGTGAATCAAGGCTATATCGAGGCAATACGCACAGTATGCACATATGCCAATTAGAGACTGACCAGTTGCAGTCCTAACACATCAATGGGAAGATTCAAACAAACAATACTAAATGAATTTAAACTTCACCCTATCGCACAAGCAAGTGCCTATCAGGACTCAGTGGCCGAGTGGATAACGCGATGGCGTTTGAAGCATGGATAATGGGTTCGAGTCCAAGAGTGAACATCACCTCTGAGATGCAAGTACATCCAGCTGACGAGTCCCAAATAGGAAGAAACGCGCGTCCTGGATTCCACTGCTAGCCACTATCCATCTTTACTTATCATTTTGATATACTGATTATGCAAATAGAGGTTAAACCAAAATTTGTAGTTTCATGTGTTATAAAACTCCGACTGGAGCCACTCAGGGGCCACTGCCGGCCCCAAGCCCTGATGAAGAAGGAGGGTTAGGCATGGGGTTAGCGACCGCATTCCGTAGAAAACCAACTCACTAAAAAGCATTAACCAGAAAATAATAACTCAGACCATTTAAACTATATCCTGGGAACTAGAAGGTCTTCATTTGGAAGAGTTATGACGTCTCATAATGAAAGCCGAGTTCATTTTGAAGTCACAAGGCTGAAGCCCCTTCTGACAACCAGGGAGACCATTAATTTAAGTGCATGGGATGTTTTCACAATGTAGGAGACCGGGACAATAAAGACTAGCTTCAAAAGAGCTGCTGTTATACTCCACGATGAGAAAGAAAATGCTCTATGCACACAAGGAATTGTATTGATGTTAACTAAGCAAGCACAAAATGCAATTATAAGATGGGAATCTCATGGACCGAAGATCATCAAAGCCTCCTTCAAAACAAAGAGAGTTGGCATTACAATGAATGTCATCCCATACTATGCGCCTAACAACGACTACAATGAAAACATTGAAGATCGATTCTACGATATGCTGCAGTCAATTTTCGAGAACCGCCCAACAAAGGACCTGACCATTCTGATGGGAGATTGAAATGCCAAGGTTGGGATGGACAAAACTGGATAAGAAGACGTTATGGGACGATATGGACTGGGAGGAAGAAACGAAAATGGTAAGAGATTTGCAAACCTATGTGCCTTCAACAAACTGGTCATAAGGGGCACCATATTCCTACACAAAAAAATACACTAAGCTACCTGAAATTCACCGGATCATACTATACACAACCAAATCGACCATATCTGCATCAATACAAAGTTCAGAAGGATGATGGAGGACGAGACAACCGAGAGAGGAGCTGATATAGCATTAGATCATCACTTGCTGGTCGCCAAGATGAAACTGAAATTGAAGAAGCACCGAAAAACGGGGCGGATAACGTCAGAAAACTTTAGTTTGGCCTTCCTTCGAAATACTGACAGACTCAACAAATTCAAGATAAGCAAAGATATATAGTGGCTAGCAGTGGAATCCAAGACGCGCGTGTTCTAGATTCCACTGCTAGCCACTATCCATCTTTGATTGCAATGCTTGTGAAATAAGGCTATATCGAGGCAATACGCACAGTATGCACATATGCCAATTAGAGACTGACCAGTTGCAGTCCTAACACATCGATGAGAAGATTCAAACGAACAATACTAAGTGAATTTAAATTCAAGATAGCCCTCAACAATAAGTTCAAGGCCTTCCATGATCTACTCAATGGAGGGGGGACTACTAAGGAGAACGGAACGAGATAATAGAGGCAGCCACTTCAACATGTCACACACGCAACAACAAATGCAGAAGAAGACGACCAGTGTAGCAGTAACCTCAGCAACAGTAGGTCTCAATATACATTAAGGGAAAAGCAAGACTCTACGATACAATACAACTTGCACCAACCAAATCACTCTTGATGGAGAAGCTTTGGACGATGTGAAATCCTTTGCAGCATCATTGACGAACATGGTGGATCTGATACAAATGTGAAGGCGCGGATCGGCAAAGCTAAAGAAGTATATTTACAACTGAAGAACATCTGGAACTCAAAACAATTGTCAATCAACACCATAGTCAGAGTTTTCAATACAAATGTCAAGATAGTTCTACTGTATGGGGAGGAAACCTGGAGAACTAAGAAAGCCATCATTCAGAGGATACAGGTGTTTATTACCGGTTGTGTAAGCAAAATACTTCGGATCCGTTGACCAGACGCTATCAGCAACAACGAACTGTGAGAGAGAACAAACAAGATTTCAGCGCAGAAAGAAATGAGGAAGAAGCGCTCAAAGTGGATAGGACACACATTGAGGAAAGTACCCAACTGCGTCACTAGGCAAGCCCCATGTTTTTTGCCTTCGATTCTTACATATAACGGAAGCTGTAGGAATACACATCAGCAAACCTAAGCTTTATATTATAGAAAAAGGTTTAAACGACTTTTGAATCTACCTTATCCTTTTTAGGTACCACTGTATGTTTCAAAAGCTTCCTTTTCATTCTCTTGGAAAAATTTCTAAACTTCGATTTCATTAACATTTTAATTTATAATTCTAAACTTACGTAACCTGTTCATTAATCATATAATCTAATTTTTAATTTCTAAAATATTAAAAACATTAATATTTTCATCCAATTTAACCTAGTTACTATTTATAATAATTAAGTGATTATGGAAATTTACTCAAATTTTAACTTTAATTTTAGTTTTACGGACGTTATTATTTTATTAAACTGAATCACTACCATCTAATTGACAATAATTTTCTACTCACTTAGAAAATAGATACATTAATGTAGTGCTTTAAATAACAACTAACAGAAAAAGAAATACTTCCTCTTTTGACTTGTCTTTTTAATGTCTCTTTTTTCCTTCTTTCTTCCCCCCTCTCAGTCTCTTTTTCTTTGTTTCCAACTTTTATAAAATATTCTTATTTAACGGCATATAAGTAAGCAAATTTTCATTTAAAGTCTGATTTATAAGACAGAACATAATCAACAACAACTAATCTACCTATCTATTCTTATTTAATTTTATTGTGAATGATACAATAATTTGTTTGTTTTAAATATTTTATTATTTTGTTTTTCATAACTTAGTCAAAAAAGTTTCATACTTAAGAAAAGAACAAAAAAGAGAAAAAAAATTTCCATTAATTTTTAATCATTAATTGTCTATAAAGTTGGAAACAAAAAAAAATTGAAGAAAATTTCTTCTAAACGTGACAAATATTCATTCTATTGAAGGTGTTTGTTTTTTTCGTTTTTTTGTATTTTTTTTGTTTGTTTTTTTATTTTTTTGAATCATTTGTACTAATATGAAAATATTCAAATTTTTTTAATGTTAAAAATAAATGTAAAATAATATTTATTTTTTTTATTTTGAAAAAAAAGTATAGTACAAATTTCTCATTACGTCATTGAAATAAAATGATCATTTTTACGAAAAAATAAATTTTCTAAAATAAATCGATTTAAAAAAAATTAAAACTTTTAAAAGTTAACTCTAATCTACTGATCAATTCAACTATTAAAAACAATTCATTACAGTATCCAAAAAAACCCATTTTGATAAGAATCATCATGTACTCAGTAGTGACTGGCTTCATGAGGTATTTCCTGGAGTTCTAGTCAGAAGCTGTGGCCAGTAGAGTCCAACTGTGTCTGTTGTAGAGGCAGTTAATCACTAAAGAAAATGATGGAAGGCCGTACAATATTATGGATTGGTTGAAGTTAGACGTTAACACCGTTGGATACTGGCCAACTGAATAGTTTAGAGGTTAAGCGTTCACGTGTAAAACTGAAAGTGATGACTTCGAGTTCCAAGTGTGAGACCGTGAATGCTCACTGTTGAGGGTTCCCACGATAGGACGAAACAACAGTCCAGTGCTTTCAGGTTTCCTATGGTGATCTAGTTTTAAGAGGATATTCAACTAAATATTTAAAGTGATTGTGATTCATTGATTAGTTAGTAGAAATAAAAGCATAAAATTTGTTTTTGAACCATGATTATCTTCAAGTCATTTTCATCTCTAACTCCTTACTACAAGATTTATTCTACTGACATCTTGTTTTCGCTAAATAATATATTCGAAGTATGGGTTCCACTGTAGATGTCACTTATTTCTTTAATGACAAAATGATATACTAGACGCCGTGGAGCTCCTAGTTAAACTTTGGAGTATTACGTTTGTGATAAATTGAAAGTCTTTTAATAAAGCCTCGTCAGTTCAATCGGTTAACAATCACAAATAATCACTTAAACTAAATCTTATACAAGGATGTTAGATTAAAATATCTGGAAATTTTCAAAGTAATTGGTTCAGTAATTCAATCAGACAACAAATAAATGTGTATATTAGAAAATTAAAAACAAATTCTTTTATAATTATGGCTATAGGCAATAATTAAAATATTTTAGTTGCATAAAATAATTTATTTACAAGTATCTAATTCATTGATTGAGATTGTGTTTTACTGAAATATATCGAAACTACTTATTTATGAAAAAAATTTAAACAATGATTTCTGACTTGTTTGAGAAAAATTAAATTGATTTAACTATTCTTAAACTTCTTTTACATCTTCATTGAAACCAGTAATTATTATTTTATTTCATTCAATGTATGGATTGTAATATGGTATTAATTGAGATTGATATACTCACCACCTAAGATGTTGAAATTCTTGGGGCGATCCTGAAAATTTCTCGCAATAGACATGAAAAGCTCAAGGAACATTAAAAAGCATTTTATCCATTCAGTGTTTGATTAGAAGTTTTGTTAAAAAACATAGAGAAAATGGAAAGTCACATGTAGAGATTCTGATTTGCTGATTAATACACTGCTACTAGGTTTAGTAGTATTCTAGAATTTTCAAGAAAACCCAAAGACTTCTAAAATACTATAAAAAAAACCTATATTTTCTGTATATGAATGAACCTTTGAAGTAAAGTGCTTCTCGCATATTTTGCGCCTTTTCTGTCATGTTCAAGTCGCTGTGCAGTTCTAGCTTGCGGGTTACGAGAATAGCTTAGGATTCGAATATAGCGTTCAATCAACAAGACTTATCAAAAATAATCTGACCTTTAAATGTGTATTTATCTTTTTAAGTATAATATATGTGTGGGTTAGGTTTTTGAACTTTCATACTTCGGAATACTTAATTTAAACTTTGTTTAGTTTTCTTGAAATCTTAAAATTTGAAGCAATGGACTGAAGAAAACTTCATGCCAAAAACTATACATGTATTCATCATACACAGACGATACAAATTTTCTTCTAAGCTCTATTTTTTAGTTAAGAGTGATCAGTAATATAATAAATGATATAGCTAAGATTTCAGAATGTTCAAATAAGAATTCGCAAAATGATTCATTGTAGTGATTATTTGGAAATAGATTTCTTAGATATGGTTGTGGAGATGTCAACCAGTATACATTTTAAAGTATTTTGAATTGAACTGTCGTAAGGATTTATTTTGATACTCATGATATCTGGAATTTAAAAATAGAATGTTCATTCATTGGTCAACTTATCAAAAGCTTAGACACAATATCAACTTTGAGGGTTATATTTAGTTCCAGGTTTGGAAAAATGTTCATAATTCATGAAAAATAATTTTTCGAATATCAACTAGATGAAACTGTTTTTCATCTTATCTAAAAACTAAATATAACTTAAAGTTTATCCTCAATGAACTATAAGAGTTTAGAACATTAATTTGGTTAATGAAACTAAATGAGTTAATCTAAGTTTCATAAGGTACTAAGTACTCGAAGCTTCAGAGGATCCATTAAGTAACAAATTACCCATGCATAAGTGGTAAAATATGCGTATTTATTTAAAAACATATTTACTTAAAAAGACCAACTCAACCAAAATTTGTGTAAAATTTACCTGAATTATGAGGTATAACTTTAAAGTAAGAAATTCCACAAAACATCATAATAAACCTTTAGGAAATTGTTATAATTATAGTTTCATTTTACACCAATTACAAAGATTATCATTTGAAAATTAAGTATTTAATTTAAGGAGTTACAGTGCCCCGATTTCGAATAGTTTCAAATATATTGTGGTGTAGTCTACTTATATCCAGATAAGTAGTATATGGTGATGGTCAGACATAGAATGTATTTCAGTAGAAGATCGATAAAGAAAGAACAGAAATGAAGCGCAATCGGTATGAAAATGCATGAATAATGAAATCAGAGAAGACTGGATGATATTTTCAGAAGAAACAGTTAAGATTGGGACACTTGGTGGTTATTTTGCAAATTAACTGATGACGGTATGGTTATCAGAATTTAGTGAGATAGTCTGTAATTTGTGCCTAAATACATTCGATTGTCCGTACCCGTGATCTTATTCACTACAACATGACAGACATAAGTGGATAATAAAAAATAATATCGAATCATAAAATAACCTGAAATAATCTATCTCAGGCTTACTGATGCGATGATATATCTATGTTATAAAATATAACATCGAATCAAATCTCCCTCACGATAAAACTGTTACTTTTCATTATTTTGTGTATAAATTATAAGCTTTATTTTGCATTTCATCATCGCTATGTGGTCTTGTTTATGTGAGATGACAAGTAGTGGAAATAAGATACACCTTCTACAGATTCTGAACTGAGTATATACTGAAATTGAACAGTGATGAAAATCTTTAGTTCCCTGATCTCAAAAAGTGTAACAATTTCTTCTCTATACTCTCCCGTTTTCTGATATTTTAAGTAGAATAACTAGTTGGTTTTTTTACAAATAAGTCAGGGATACGTTCTTAAGACTAAATCATATTAATTTGAAGATTTACTTAACAAACTAAGAAGCTAAATTTTAGTTAAAGGTAGGAAAAGTTGTTTACTCAGCCTTTGTAATTTGTTTACCTAGTATTGATACAAAAATGAATAGAATTTATTTGAATAAGATAAACGTGTTTTAATTTATATGTAACTGACCTATTCCTTGAAGGGAACATAATAAACAAGCTAAGTCATAAAGTTACTGAATTCATTTGGTTAACTTCACAATGTTCTTCTCATTTATTAATTACCGGAAAAACAAGGAACAACATATGAATTTATCTTAATCGCCAATTTCATTTAGCTGGTGCAATTTCAAACAATAATATCATCCACTTGGTATTGTTTATATGAATCATCACATTGATGTTTAGAACTGCAATTGATCAATCTCTAATTGATATATGTTCATAGTAAGCGGACTGTCTCAATATTACCTTAATTCACAAGTATTATAAGCAAAGATGGATAGTGGTTAGTAGTGGGATTCAGGACGCGTATTTCGTCCTATTTGGGACTTGTCAGCTGGGTGTACCTGCATCCCAGAGTTGATGTTCACTCTGGGACTCAGTATTTAAATGGATAACGAGATAGCGTTTGAAGCGAACAGTGTTTATTTTGAGTCCCAGAGTTAACATCAACTCTGAGATGCAGGTAAACCCAGCTGACGAGTCCTAAATAGGACGGAATACGCGTCCTGAATCTCACTACTAACCACTATCCATCTTTGCTTATAATAATATCATTCATTTGAAGAAAAGATGTGTGTATACTTTTTATCATGTTTACAGGAAGTACTGGTTATAATTAGAGATAGTGTGTAGATAGACTAAGGAAAGGCAAAATAAGTAAGAAATCCTTAGGAATTACCTATACATATTATTGTTTGTATTCTCAGTGACTGTTTCAAACGATAAAACTAAAAGTCACAAAGAGACACCATTCGTCTTAAAATAAAAAATAGTATTATATGTGATAAAATCTCAATCATAAAAATCTATTTATTATCAGGGTTAAATGATCTGAGCTCACACATGAGAGATAAGAATCAACGATTTTTCAAGTGAAAATATGAAATAAGATAATATGTAATTGATTACTGAATAGTGAGATCATCGAAATAATATAAAAATCCAATGTAATGTTTTTGGAATGCTCAAATTTAATTTTAATCGCTTTGTAGTTTAATGTCACTACTGCTCAGTGAAATTGAATCTATGCTCAACAGTCATTTTAAAACATTCTTAAATCCAGACTTTCTGTTCTCTAGTGAAGAAATGACAAGCGATTATATGTGTAAAAACATGTCCATTTATTCTCAGTCTTTATCAGATATATTCAAAGGTACTAACAGTTATCTATATTTTTTTTGTTTTTACGATGTATATTTCTTAATAATTACATGTAAAGCGGCAGACACAGTTGGAGGTAAAATGAGATTTCAGTTTGTACATATTTAACAGTCATAGGGAACAGTTTGTTTGATTAAAAAAAAGACTTGTCTCGGTAGTTTTATCGGATCACCATTCGATGTAAATTATCGTCAGCTGATCATTGATTTTGTTATAGGTTTTTACTAGTAAAAAATTCATACAATCAACCTTTATCCAACAAAAAAATCTAACAAATTAAATTTCAGTTATCTCAAATCCTCTAAATCTATTATGAATCGATTGTATAAAATCTGACATTAGATAGAAGTAATATAGAAATTTTAACCTAATTTCATTGTTTATTAAATCTAAGGCCACTGGAATATATCACATTGCCAAAGTTATTTTCATATAGTCTTAATAAGAGAATTAATTATCTACATAAATTTCACCCAAATGAAGACATAATCTTATCACTTTAACAAAAATATATTAACTGAAGTAATTTATCCCAGGAAAATTCTTATTCTTCAACTTCTTCATAAAGTTGCATTTTACTTGAAATAGTATCAAGTTCACTTAAGGTCAAATAACACATAAACGTAATTATTAGGTTGCCATAGTTGAAAGTGAAGCGAAAGAAATTATTACAAATTCATATTCCTCGTTTAAAAAAAAATTGGCTGATAATTTTTCAGGTTACACAGTTATGTGAAACTAGATTAATAATTATAAAGTATATAAACATGAAATGATTAATAAGGTGAACAAGTTTGTAGATGCTCATCATCAATGGAATGCAATGTATATATAATTCATACTTTTAGGTCAAATGAATAACTAAATGAATTATCATACCGGTTCAGAAATTTATGAAATATAAGAAACTAAAGGTTATATATATGATTAACTAACTCATTAACGTTCGTTTATTCACTTGAATAAACTTTATTACAATAGTTGAGATCATGAGTCAAATGAAGCTAGACTACTATGAAAAACCTGGAATCACTAGGTGGCTGTTTTGTCCTATTGTGGGACTTCTCAGCAGTACACGTCCAAATTTAGTGACCGAATATGTACAAGTAACTTTCTTAATAAAATACTAAATACGTTTTCCGGTCAGTTGAAAGTGTAAAGTGTTAAGTCGATTTCCATATAAACGATTGTCTTAGAAGTGATTCAAGTTGTTATGATTTAAAATATTGAATGATAAATAAAAAGGGATTTTTTGAAAGTTTTTGGAAAAATCTAACAACGTAGAAGAAAATTACTGGTGGGAGTCTATCAACTGGAAAAAGCCTCTGAATAAGATGAAGAAAGAAGCAAGTAATAATTCCAACTACAATTTTTGCAATTTTGTGTTGCTAAGATTTATGCTGAAATTGCATGGATCGAATTAAACCATTCTTTGTGGGTTTTTTTTAAATATACACATATAATGTAAGTACTTTGAAAAAATTGGCTTGAGTGCTTGAAAAAAATACTAGCTTTATTACCATTACTCGCTATTCCTAGCTCAATTGTACGAACAGTCTGATCTTAATCTAACTGGAATTAGATATTTGTTAAGGTTTATTAATATAAAGACTCTTGGTGAAGTATTTAGTTTCATTCGACCTAAAACCAGTAAATCTGAATGTTGTGATGGGAACACTTCACCGAAATTAGATTACGAGAGTTATTTAAATGAAAACGTTACTAATTAATGATTATTGTCTTGCATAAATTAATGTAACTTAAAGGTCGGATTAATGTCAGAATTGTATTATATAATTTATCCATGTAGAGATTCGTCTTACAAATGAATACTTATCGACTACTGGCTTAGCTCTTAAATTTCATTTTACATTCCCCTTTCAAGTTGGAAACAAAACCATACAAATTATAAACGCATTAGACCGATACTCATGATTGTGATTGTGAAAATAACAAAACCCTAGTCATCTCGTTTGTCAACCCCACATCTCAACGACACTGATGTACAATTAGGGTGATGACCATGAGTGACAAACCGTGGATTAAGTTGTCTTACTGTTGAGAAAGGGACATATGTAACATTAAAGGTAATGATGCTTGACTAGTGATTTATAACTAAATCACATAGTATTTCAGATAAAGATTTCACTGATTTCTAGTTTATATAGCAAAAGACGTGATGAAATACCTTAGGCTACAACAAACTAATGCAAAGCACCATAATGTTGATTTATTCTGGTCTGTAGTCACTGAACAAATATGAATAACGAATACTAATTAACAGTGACGCGTGGTTAGCCTAGTATTTGATGCTACTCATTAGTCGATTAGTTAAATAAATTATGATGTTTATTATAGAACAGATGGAATGTGGCTAGCAGCGGTATCCAGAATGCACGTTTCGTTCTGTTTTGGATATGTCAGCTGATTTTATTTGCATCACAGAGTTGATGTGCACTCCATGACTAGAACTTAATACCATTCGCTTCAAATGCTATCATGTTACACACACTACCGAGTTCAGATAGCCATTGACTTGTGAAAAGGGTATGAGTTTGAATTTTATTAGAATTTTTATGGATTATTCCGTTGTTAACATTCTGACTGAAATTCGATCAATCCTAGTGTGTATATATGCTATATATTCGTATGTGATATATACACAGTTAGAATACTGTAATATCTAACTTCGAGCCCTTCGCTTAATGTTTGTTGATTTTAAATCACTTGATTTTGCATAATAGGTTAGCAGTCAGTACAAAAAGACTTGAATACAAAAATAGATTTCATACCCACCTAGTTTACGTTGATCATAGTAACATGGACTAGATGGAACGTGACTAGCAGTAGAATTTCGGACGCTCATTTTTTCATACTTAGGACTTACCATCTGGGTTTGTTTGAATCTTAGCGTTAATATTGACTCCGAAAGATTATCTGGGCCCAGTACCAAATGTATAAACTTATGGCGTTTGATGTGAACGGTATCAGGTTCCTGTTACGGATTGAGCATCAACTCGGTGATTTAGGTATCGTCAGATGGCATGTCCGAAATAGAACAAAACATGCATTCTGGTTTACATTGCCAGTCACATTCCATCTCTTCTATATGGCGATATAATCCGAAAGGTTTCCACATATTCTGACCAAGTCATCAACAACTGTATAGTCTAAAACATTAAACATTAAAATGAGATCAAAACGACAATCGATAAAATACTGGAATTCCCGGTGTATTGTAATGAAACTGCTTTTCTTATCGTCATTTGATATAATGTAAACATTAAGAAATCACAATTGTAATTCTGATTTTATCTTGTTATCTAGGAATAAACAAGTGTTATATGTATATCCCAAAAACAATGTTACATATAATTTAATTTGTGATATACTAATGAAGTTTGTTCGATTTAATTATTCTTCAAATGGTAGGAACCCATGTTTTATCTTGGTTCAGTCAGATTTCTTGAGGGCAATAACTCATATATAAATAAATGAAAGTGAATAGGACTTGAAATAAAAGAGATTAGTTGAAGATGTTTCTTACAACAATGTAAGCCAAAATCTACAGGATAACTTTTTCATATCAGTGAAATCTTAAACAGTGATAAGACAACTGTTTAAAGTCGAGTGACATGCGATGAATATCTCATCGGTATTATTCCCTATCAGGTTATTTTCTTCATCTTGAATCTCGCGAAGCAGGATCGCGGATGCGTACTGCCGGGTAGTCACACAATAAGACAAAACGGTCGCTCAGTGTTTTCGGGTTTTTCATGGTGGTCTAGCTTTAATTGACTCGTAATTTCAACTATAAAATTACTAAAATCTCCACAAAAAACCCCATTCTGATTATTTCGGTTTTGTTAATTATTTACGATTGAAATAGAGAAAAATTTAAATATTCATACTAAAAAAATTGATTATTTACATTTATGAAATTATAGAAATGATTACTTTCTAATTTAAAAAAAACAGCGCCTCTTTTAATAATGAAAAGAATTTATTGGTTTACATAACTTTTCACTTTCATTATAACCTATTTTTTCTTATAATGAATATTTATCAAAGTGTACATGGGTTAAGGTTAACAAATGAGAAATTTGTTTTCCTGGTTTAATAAAAAATGACACATAACAATCTTCATATATGATTTATTATATATAATAATAATAATTATTATTATCAGAAGGGGTTCTGTGGAGATTTTAGCGCACTGCTGAGGAGTCCCATAATAGGACGAAACGGCCGTTCAGTGCTTCCAGGTTTTCCATCGTCGTCTAGCTTCAATTGACTCATAATTATTATTATTATTATTATTAAAAATCGTTATCGTTGATTAATTATCGATCCGTTTTCATTTTATTGATGAATTTTTTTTATGGTCCATCATACATGTGATACATAAGAGTTTTTCTACTTGTGAATGATTAAGTTTATGGAAAATTTAATTAATTTAGCTTATTTTCGAGTTCATATTACAGTAATTATAGATTATATACTACACTCAATAAATGATATTTAAATAAAAATGATGTTATCAGAAGGGGTTTTACGGAGATTTTAATAATTTTATAGTTAAATTCGTTAGTTAATTAAAGCTAGACCACCATGGATAAGTTGGAAGCACTAGACGGCCATTTTATAATAATGTGGGATTCCTCAGCAGTGCGTATCCACGATACCACGCGTGGAACTCGA
Organism: Schistosoma rodhaini; assembly: GCA_944470415.2. Taxonomy (NCBI): domain Eukaryota; kingdom Metazoa; phylum Platyhelminthes; class Trematoda; order Strigeidida; family Schistosomatidae; genus Schistosoma; species Schistosoma rodhaini. The sequence continues at coordinate 62,172,640 of OX104044.1, forward strand.
ATTCAGCACCTCTAGACCACTGAGTTGGTCAGCATCCAATGGTTGTAATGCCTAACTTCAACCAATCCACAAAATTGAGCCACTGTCCACCGTTCAGTGCTTCGAGGTTTCTCATAGTGGTCTAGCTTCAATTGACTCATGAAATTAACTATAAAATTAAAAAAATGTTGTTTCATAATCTTTACATGATACTAAGACGAATACAATTTGGTAAGTTTGTTCAGAGTGTTTATGAATAATTAAATTTAACTTTCGGATGGATATGCATATCGTTTCTTTATACATGGTAGTATTGTTGACAATAATTTTTAAAAAATTCGCTTAAACAACGATTATTCATTTGTAGATTACTAACCATATTTTCGTTGTGTGTTTTTTATTAAGGAAAATCAGTACTTACGTCGTCATTGTGACCTTGACTTACAGCTAAATACATTATTCCATTAGTAATTTGTAATACGAAGAATACTATTTATAAACTCAGATACTTAAATCAGTTGTCTCACTATGAATGCTGATATATTGACTTATCTATGGAGTTTGACCGACCTACTCTGGATTTCAGATCAGCGAAATAATTTGTGCATTTATACAAAGGTTTTGCAAACCTAAACTGGAATTTCGTATTCAAAGCCGACTCTTTAATAAAGAAAAAAACTACTAATATGTTTAAGATCATGTAGTAATCAGTATAAATCTTTCCAAATATAATGAGAAAACTTATTCATAACTTGAGAACAGAAATGAAGTTGTACTTCAAGCTAATAAGCCGTCAAACGGACCACTAACTAAACATATAGCAGGTTATATAACAGAATAATAGAATTATTTTGAAGGTCTTGAGTCATCTGACGTGGCCTGCTTAAACATCTGGGCTACCTGTTCCTGTCATCTATATATTTCAACAAGTTATCTAATATTGTTTGTTTTAATACATCATTATGGCTATTAGGCACACAACCTAGTCAGGTGCGTTTCTGAAAGCTGTACAACCTTTCGCTGTAAATGTTACAAAAGGCCTAATCAGAGATATTGTATTTGCTGGGAACATGCAGCAAAAAGAATATACATTATTCATATGTCGATTGACTGAACTGCTGACATCTAACTGGCGATCACTGAATATTTATCGTCAGGATAGACGAAGAAATAAGAAACGTAAACATGTTGAAATACTTTATGCTGAGAATTCGATTTTGTACAAAATAATATAATGTTGAATAAAGCTAATAATAATAAAAAAAATAAAAGGATAGTTTATTTGTGCAGCTTTCACTGTCTATCTGAACAACACCGTTAACATTATCTTCTATAAAGTGACTGGCAAGAATTTCTTTACAAGTTATTAACTGTACTTTGTCAGAAAATAAATAAATTAGTGTTTAACATAACTTTTCTGTTACCATCTGTATATTTTTTCAGAAAGTGTACTGAAGAAAGTTTGTATCTGAGTTATCATTCATTTGCGTGCATATAACTTTGTTGAGTGTTTCTAATACAGAGAGTGGTTGAACCTAATTAGGATTTTTACACATGATTTCAAATTAGAAATTTTTTCTTATCAAAGTCCCACGTTAGTTTGATTGATTTAAATTGATCAGTTGTTATAATTTTTTATGAGAAAAATTGTAACAGGCTCTAAAGTCGTTGCTTCTAAGTAATGGAATCTTGAAAAGAAATGTTAGCAAGAGCTTAGTATTTAAAAGATATATAAATATATAATTTTGAACGTCTTCACTTTCTATGGTTGTTTTTACTTTTCAGTCATTACTACTACTCACTTTAATGCACATAAGAAAAATGATGCAGTAAAACTCCATTTCCATACGTGTTACCTTGACTCCCTTTTCACGATTATAAATAGATTCGCTTATAACAGGAAGTCAGACAGTTGAAAGTACCAAGCCGTTGGTATTCCCGTGTAACATCGTCGAATAATTATATAGTTTAAAAAAATCAAACATCTAGAGTATCCATATTTCTAGGAGTTTGTATATTTACGTTATTGAAATTTAAAACCTAATATAGTCAATCTCTGTTGACATATGAGTTTCATATTGTTTGTCAGTAGAGGTTTACAATCCCGTTGAATAGCTTCTAGGAGTTGAATCTAGGACACATTTTTCTTTTTATTGTGGACTCATCAGCTTTATGTACCTAGATCTAAATGTTGTTAATCCAGTAACCATGACATTAGCATTTTATCTACTTGAATATTGAGTAATGATAACTAATGTTTTCAATATGAGTCAGAAAATTAGTAGATAAAGCGCTTATGTAAGAAATGTCATCGGTCATAACATAAATTGGTTTAAACATACATATTAAGGAGGAATATAGACATAGCAGATGAGTTTTTAAATGGAACGGAACCTTTGCCTTGGATTTCATTCTTATCCATTATCCAAAAATCAGTCATTCAAGTATTAATTTATAATTTCATTCAAATCAGTGTGAGGTTGGTTAATAAAATATAAACACCAACTGTTATTACATCATTTTTGGATATCCATCTTATCAATCAATTATTATTGTTTATTAAAATGAAGGCAATCATGGAATTTACTATTTAAGCCAATAAATAATAAAAAATCTATTTAACGCCGTAGTCAGTTGCTGTTTTTTCTCGGCAACTTCTCTCTTTTTAAACATGTTTCCTTTAAGAATTTTTATTCTTATTCTACTTTGTAAAATTGTTTCTCAATGGATGTCATCAAAGTATATGGCAATTTCAGTGTTTTCTCTTCTGTTAAAGTGTATGTGTGTGAGTGTGTTGGTGTTAAATCTTTTAAACAACTAATGTAAAAATATTTTAAATAATATCATAATGAATAATGCTGTATCAACTAGTTAACGACAAGTATTAATATCAATCAAGCGATAGTGACAGATTTATATATCACAAAAATATATTAGCACGCAAATGTTTATTTATTTTATTCATTTTCTTTTGTAGAATTCTGGGATGAAATATGGTTTTAGCACAATGAAATTAGTTTGTATTTTTTATTAAATAAAAAGAAGTGAAATAAATTAACTGTTAACTTGATGTTGTTCACTCTGAGATGCAAGTAAATCCGGCTGACGAGTCCCCGATAGGACGAAACGCACGTCCTGGATTCCACCACTAGCCAATATCCATCATTGCTTATAAATTAACTGTTGTTTATTTAAAATATGCTGCCAATTAATTAATGGACTTGTTCAAAATTGTCAATTTTGTTTCATTTTAAATGAAATGTTAGAAGTAAATGCTTTGTTTTACAGAGATTACTCAGTTTAGTTCAGATTTCTCCTCAAAGTAAGATAATTTAAAACCCATCGTGTTATCCATTTAGCTACTGAGTCCTGATAGCCACTTGCTTGTGCAATGTGGTGAAAATTAAATTCACTCGGTATTGTTTACTTGAATTTTCCCATTGATGTTTAGGACTAAAATTGATCAATCTCTTGTTGGTATTGAATTTTTAGGTATCTGAAAAATATTGTAAACTTTAATTTAAGTATGTTGATAAATTTTCAAGTTGAAATTTCTCCTATAACCAATCTCTTAAATTCTAGTAAGCTACAAACTGTTATGAATATTTTTGCTATCATGGAAAACAATTTTTATAATTGTTCTCAGTTTATAATATGAGTTTGAATGAACTGAAATCAATTATTTTAGGACTCTTATTATTGTAATATTTTTCAAGACTTAATGTTAATACATTCTAGTAAGTTATTTACATATGATACACACCTTGGTATTATTGAAGTTACAAACCACAGTTGTGAGGAAAAAGAAATATCAAATTTATAGGTACTTGTTGTATATTTGAACGCAGATATTAATCAAAAATATAAACATATGTTTATTTAATTACATTTGTTTTTATCAGAAATGTTAAGACTGAATGGAAGTGGTTGCTTTGTACCGTTAGTATTACATGCTTTACACAACGAGTTGAATTCATTGGTGAATATTAAAATCACCTAAACCAGGAGATTTTCCTGAGACTCATTTAATGAAACTCTTACTTTAGAAAACAGTTTGGTCATACCAAACTACAGGAATTAATGTTCAAGAATATCAACGAATAACTGACTATTAGTGAGTTTGAACCCAAGATCTATGTGTTAGCGAAAGCCTGAGTAATTCACTAATTTTTCTGATAATTAGTTTGTTAATTAAAACAAATAATAAACAAGATATTCTGTAATTTGCATACACATATTTAAGAATATATTAATTGTATATGAATTCAACGAAAAAAGTACGACTAAATATTTCAGTGACTTATCAGATTAACCATTATTTGATAATACTTTTAACAAACTAGAATAAATTAGTCAATATTTCCTGCTGTGTTCAAGTTAACAGATTTCTAGAAGAAACATTCTTTATCTACAGGAAAAAATTTATTCAATGATTAAATAAATCAAAATACTACACTTTAATCAATTCAACTTTTCTAGATGGTAAAAGTAAAATGATTACCCAATGCTTCCAGGTTTCCAATGATGGTCCAGGTTCAATTGACTCATGAATTCAATTATAATATTTTCAATTAATTGTAAATTGTTTTCCTTAGAAAGTTAGATTTATCAAGTCTTCTTTTTTTAAATCGTTAAATAAGTTTGTATAGTCCTTTTAACTTTTGACTATATCTAGTTGTAGTCATAACTCTGCATGTAGCTTCTCCGGGGGCTACTGCCGTTCCTAGAGCCCGGATAAAGGAGGAGGGTTGGGCATGGGGTTAGCGACCCCATCCCGTAGAAATCTAACTCGCTAAAAAAACGCTAACCAGAAAAAAATTATTCAAATTATTAGTTCTATTCAACTCATATATCATAATCAATCTAATTATCGAAATATTTACATGAAATGATTGTTAAAAAAATAGTAAAATGCCTCTTATTATGATTTGCCAATCAACAAATATTGATGTCATGTTTCTGTTAAATGTATTACCAGTGATTTCTTAATTTGAGTTTCACTAAAAAGATAGTAAGAATATGTGTACTTTCCACTGATAAAATTAATGACCCTGTTAATTTTCAGATTTTTTCCACCTTCGTTTAAATTTTTAATCAAAATAGATGAAAAATATGTGAAATTTTCATTGGCAGCTAGTTTCTGGAACAAGATTTTCAAGGTTACATTAAGATGTTATGAACAGTACAATTCATCCTAGTTGGGTAAGAAACAATAAAACAACACTTGGATCAGAAGATTGTTGTGTATTGGCTGAAGTTACAACTATAAACAAATGGTTTTAATTAAATGGTGTAAGTGTACCGTACTCTCTGCGAGACCTGAAAATTCTAGGTTTTATTATTAACACAATCGAAGATGATCACTCAAAAACATTTACTAAATACCTGTCTAGTAACCCCTAGCTACTGATAATTCTTCAAATAATATCAGTCCATGGAGAAGACTTTAGTTGAAGGAAATATAATTTTAAGCTAAAAAAAAGTAGACTAGATTTTATCAGGAGTTTACTGTGTATACCATAATACTTAGTCCATGTACGTCTAACGAAAAAATCTTTAGGAAAGTAATTTGCAACTTATTGCATTCTTCGCAACCATAATTAATTTTTCCTCCAACCTACATTAAAAAATAGCGTTTATCTGATTTACGATTCCAAGATTGACATGAAAAAAGTTTTTGAAAAAATGTGGTTATTGTGGTTATGTTCAAGTGTTTTCAGTATCTAGAAATGTATTTTAAGGAAGGAGACAGTAGGTTTTTGTTTAAATTGAGGCAAAACATCTAGAAAAAAGGCAATTAATTTTAAATATTCATTATTAATTACTCATTAAGTCTTCTTATTCTATGTTTTATTTTACATTAAAAAGTGAGAAAATCTATCTGTCCACAGTTATTTCGGTTTTAGAAAATTGTAGAATAAGAAAGAAAGGGTTCATAAAAATCATAGAAAAGCTGCATCCGTATTATCTTGGCAGTTTGAATTACATGTAAATAAACATCCTAAAACCTAACCATGATTAACAGTAAGCGCAATTAAGTGTGACTAGCTCATAATTAACTAACTGGTTGGGATTATTTGAAGACTGATATTCAGGACTGAATTATTATTTGTCCAGAAGTATTCTGTGTCAAAGAATTGTCTATATTTACGCGATGAGCTTATATTGATTTCCACTGAAAAAATAGGGACTACAGTAGACTTGTGTAAAATAGTTTGAAATTTAAAACATTGAGTTCCAGATTCGAGTTTTAGGAGTAGCAACAATACTGATGCAAGCAAAAGCGCTAGACAAGTCGAAATACCCATTCCTGATTTTACTTTTGGACACTATCAAAAGTCCTGTAGACTTCTTAAATCAGACAATATTCAGCATTCATTCATGGAGTTTATATACTCATTCAAACTAGTCAGTTTAGTCCGGAGTACAAGGAACTGAATGATTAAGTCTTTTACAACAGAATTTATGTTACAATTTGATTAATTTGTATTTACTCCCAAAAAACTGATAAATCATTCTCACATAAGTGTTTGTAAAACTCCATTGAGCTTTTCTACTTCTGTGAAATTCATCAGCTGTTTTGTTTGTTTAATTATTATTGTTTATTTTCATGTGAAATTTAAACAAACATCACAAAACTAATTATCAAATGACAATAAATCAATGAGAGAAGTTTTTGAAAATAATCTTCATTTCGAATACGAAAGAGTAGTTTTAAAGATTGATTAGCATAATTGGGAATGTTATTCTGAAAAAAACAAACCCTGAAGAATCTTCATCATCTAGATTACTTTGAGATTGACAGCTTATAACTAATTAATGGTTAATTAGAATTTCAGTCATATGTATGAACTCTGTCTGGTCTGTGAATGAATTATAACCATGTGACCAATTTCATTCACAAGATATCCTGTTAAATCTTGTTCTAGTGAAGACCAGAGAAACAGTTGGAAGCTTTTATTTGATCTGGTACTCATTGATAAATCATATGATGATAATGATAATGAATGAAGTGAGATAGATTGTGCACTTTATTATTTCAAAAGTATAAATTTGATAAATGGTAAAATCTTCATTTTGAAAATATTGTTTTGAAAAATGAACTACTTCTAATTAGAATAATAATATGTAGATAGAATCAGTAAAACATTTTATGGTTTACAACAAAACTATTGTTCCTGTTATGAAACATGACCTTATTTTGAGTAGTAACATTGATTATTAAATAATGAAGCTTAACAAATAACCTGATTAATTATGGTAAAAAAGCGAGACAACTCAATTAGCTTTAGTTATAAATTTTTGAAAATGACGGGATAACATGGATGAATTTTGAAACTAAGGTTCGATGAAATAACCAACTTCAGTACAACCTAACTGATTCCTTTGTATAGAACAATATCTTCATTTAAATGTTAGCTTATATGGTGTCCAATAGTTTATAACATCTAAAGTGTATGTAACCAAGCAAGTAGATTAAGAAAACGAAACATGAATATCCATAAGTTTTTAAGAGTGTATGATAAATTCAATATTTCATGGAACAAATTCCTTCAGTGGACTGAATTCATAGAGGCTGTTTGAGAACAGAAAGAAAACACTTGATATATAAATGCTTACAGAGATAATGGTTAGAGTCTGAGACCTAGTTACTTAGTATAGGATATATCAGTGATTCTTCACTATTTTCTGTAACTATGTAAATTGAATTCGCGTGTAACAATTTATTGATAACATGTAAGTATTATATTGTAAATGTACCGAGTCCCTTGATACTCTTGTCCTTAATCTGGCAATGAAATAATAAAATTATTTCTACAGCATCTATTATGACTTACACAATTTTACGTTCATCTTGTACTTTATGAAGAGTAAAAATAAAAACCGCAAGTTTGCCTGAGACAAAATGGCTTAGCCTCTTGTGTACTTATGTTGTCAGCTTTTGTTCTATTCATTAAGATGCTCAAAAATTAGGATGTTTGTTTCTGGAAACATTCCGTAAATAGTATATTCTGACTTAAGGTATTGTTTTATCTTTATATATCATAAGAAACTTACCAACTACAAATTTTAGTTGAAATAAATAATTTGTCGTTACTTACTTTTCGGTTGTGTGTCCTGGTTCTACTGCTAGTGTGGTGTGGGTTACTTATATCAGGATTACAGAAGATCGAGAGGGAAAGAACGGAAAGGGAATGAATTTGTCACGAAAATACAAGAACAATGAAATCTGAGACGATTGACTGATATTTACAAAAGAAACAGTCAAGTTTGAGACAACTGATTGATATTTTGCAAATAACGTATTTACTGCATGATTCAAAGATTTTTTTAAGATGTTCTGTAATTTAATGTCCAAATACATTCGTTTGTCCTCACTGGTGTTTGTGATCATTGCACTAGTACCAAAAAATTGGGAACTACTGCATTTCCTATGAAACTTAGTAAGAACATAGAAGGATGACGTAAATAATGACTTACATAATTTCTTAAGCATATCATTCTACTAAAATATACACTAATTTATGTATTGATTTGTACTCTCATCTAATATTTAATTAACAAATGTCATATGTCGGAGGTTGTTTGTGGAGATTTTTAGTAATTTTTTTTATATAAAGTTGAAATCATTAGTCAATTGAAGCTAAAACACCACGGTTAACTCGAAAGCACTGGATTCTATTGTGGGACTCCTCAGCAGTGCGCATCCACGATACTAGCTCTCGAGATTGGAACCCAGGAACTACAACCAAACGTGTATCTCGTTAACTAACCAAAACTTTCGGTGGTTTCCTCAGATTCTCATTATTCTATCTTGTCAATGTCACAAAATAAATCAAATGTGAAAATTTATGATATTTAGGTGAGATTTTCATGGTTTGTTGAGTAATTGATTGAATTTGTATCTAAGTATTACATTTCAAAGAATTATGATTAAATTACATTTTAGTTTTAAGTTAATTCTCTTTTAATAACTTTTATCTAAAAATTTTATTTGACTATATCATAATTAAAATCTAATGAATTCATTTCTAAGAACTAAGAAAAAAGAAAAAAAAGGAAGTTTATTCACTATGAAATATACATCGGAATTATCTATGTTTAATAATAAAAGATAAAAGGTAGAGGAAGTTCAATGTGATTTATTGATTTTTAGGTGTTATATTTCCATTTCCTGTATGATTTCATTTATATCTTGTCAGTGTTTATATGTATGATTTCATCTAACGTGAATAAAGTGAGTATAAATAGAGAATAAAAATGTAACGGACATTGTGGTTAACAATGAAATCGAAGACACACGTTTTGTTCTATTCGAGACTCGTCAGCTCCATGTACCTACATCTCAGAGTTGATGTTCACTCTGAGACTCAAACCCAGTACCATTCGCTTCAAACGCCATCGGGTTATCAATCTTTGTTTATAATGCTTGTGAATTTAGGCTATATCGAGGCAATACGTACAGTATGCACATATGCCAATTAGAGACTGATCAATTGCAGTCTTAAACATCAACAGGAAGATTCAAACAAGCAATACCAAGTGAAATTGAACTTCACCCCCTTGTAAAAGCATGTGGCTATCACGACTCAGTAGCTGAGTGGATAACATGATAGCGTTTGAAGAGAAAGATACTGGGTTCGAGTCCTAGAATGAACATCAATTCTGAGATGCAGGTACATCCAACTGACGAGTCCCAAATAGGACGAAACGCGCGTCCTGGATTCCACTGCTAGCCAGCATTCATCTTTGCTTATACCCCCATAAGATTGATCTAAACTCGGCTTTTGTGGTGTTGTATAAAAGTTTACAAAGGCGTATGATAAGGTTTATTGAAGCCTTAGCCACACGAAAATTCAAACCCCCTTTGTGTATTCAAAAACAGTTTGTTCTCATCCTAAACCTACCCTGGTAATATTGGCTTATTATCCAGAGTGATTAGGTTTTAGATGGTTTTTATATTATTATTATTATCCTTGTCTTCTCTTACATCCCTCATTTCTAGTCTGATTGACCTTTTATTTTTATATATAAATGTTCTTAACAAGTAGATGTGTGATCAGATTGTTCGAAATGTATTGCGCTAATATATCACATAGTTCTGATAATCTTCGTCTTCTTATTACACTATCGCGATTTATCAAAGAGACTAATTGCTTTCAACATATTTTTCTGTTGTGAAGATATTTCATAATGGTAACAGAATCAGGGCTGACTTTTTATTACAAATAAAGAATTGATGCATCCATAATATTTTGCAATAGTAACGAAGGTTTGTGGCTAGTGTCAATACTTTTAGCTGTGTTGAATTTTTTAAACTGGATGACTTAACAACAAATATTTCACTGTTGTGATGAAACTGCGCATGCTGTACTCAAAGAAAAAGAAAGCTTCGTAGTTTGAGCATCCGAAATATTGAATATTTTCTTCCTGTCTGTTAAACTAAATTTTGTGTATTTGGGGATAAAATAGTGTATAAATATTTGGATATGATTAACTTTAAATGAATGTTTACAAGGCATAGGAAAAATAGTAGGATATTTAAATGCTCAAATTATTAAACATTTGAAGATAATGTGGCTTATGCTACTTAAGATGACAAATGCAAAACCAATCAGAAGTGGAATGCTTGTCAAAAGAAGATTGAACTGAAGAGAACAGAAATGAAAACAGTAAGGAACAGAATAAAAACAGAATTTGATGAATCATGAAGGATGAGATGGATAACTGAAAGAAGATGTACAAACAATGTATTTGATATATGATTTTCATTATATATTGCTGTTTCCCACATGAGTTTTTATTCACTACAACATTGTAGTGAACGAGAACATAAGTGGGGACAATTGAATGTATTTGAACATTAAATTACAGAACGTTTTGGTAAAATCTGAGAATCATGCAGTAAATACATCATTTGCTCAACGTCAATAGCTTGTCAAAAACATGACTGTTGCTTTTGCAAATATCAGTCAATCGTCACAGACTTCACTGTTCCAGCCTTTCCATAGTAATTTCTCTCTGTTCCCGTTCTTTTTTCCTTGATCTTCTCTACCTTCTGCTGCTAGACATTCTATTTCTTACTAGTGTTATATACTACTTATGTCGATATAAATAGCAGATACTACAATATGAATATGTAGTCATAAGATGATTTATTTCGACTGAGACAGGAAAAAGATTTAAATAAGGAAGTACATAATTAATAGTTCAATATTTCATAATGAGCATAAGGTATGAAAGTATTTTACAGGAAAAATTTCATAGAAAGTTAGAATTGTAAAAATTTGATGTATGTCACATTTTCAGTCGTTAAGTAAAAATGAAATTTTATTGTTTATCGACTAACTGATGAAAGTAAAGTGTTCGAGTTTAGTCAATAGGTGTAAAAAGGGTTTCCATGAATTAATTTACTATCCTTTTTGTTACCCCTGTTTCCATTTTGAAAGAAATGAACTCATAAAAATTAAGAATGTTAAGAAATACATACAGACTTCGACTTTCTATTCAACGTTTTACATCTGATTCGACATTAACTATGACGTATAAAAAATATAACTAAATAGAGAAATTATCAACGCGAGATACTCAATGCCTGTCGGCTAGATACCATCAGCAACAGCCTACTGTGAGAGATTAAACCAACTTCCAAATGGAGAGGAAATTTAGGAAAGACGTTGGAGGTGAATCAGGCATACATTAGGGAAATCACTAAACTGCGTCACGAGGCAAGCTTTAACTTGGAAGAGAGGAATACCAAGGAATGAACTGTGACGAGAATTGTAAACAGATATGAAAAGAACAAATAGCAACTGGAAAGAATCTGTCTAATCCATCAACTGTATATTCGATAAGATCTCATACGAAACGTGACTTCACAAACAGCAGCTTTTAAAAACTTAGTTCTTTATATGATACAAAATTATTGGTCATGATTAGTCATGAAGATATGCTTATCACCAGTATTGTTACAAAGTTACTTGAAAACTTATAAATCTGCAGACTTTTGTTAAACAACCATAGAAAACCAAAGATAGATTGAACAGATGTTTCGTCCTATTATAGTACCCCTCAGTAGTACATGTACACGATTATTATGAGGAATGAATATGAAACTTTGGTAACTCAAGACAACTGTTTCATCTTATGACTACTAGGTTACCACCCATTGATTCACATTTCTAAAATCAATCAATTTGTTAAACATATTTCTAACTTATACTGAATAAAATCTAGTTCTTTTTTTCTGTTTTATAACTTTGAATAATCAGTGGTCATTTGTCATTTTATAAACAAATATTTCTTGTGCACTGTTGTATAATATTTATTAATTCATAATTAGATAAAAAAAATTTTTAATTAAAACAATGATTCATTACATTGATTTAATCTTTTAAATCTAAGCTTATAGAATTATTAAGCATTAATCAGATTGTAAGCAAAGATGGATTAGAGACTGACCAGTTGCAGTCTTAAACATCAATGGGAAGATTCAAACAAATAATACTAAGTGAATTAATCAGATTGGTTTCAAACCTAAATTATTCCTTAATGTAATATGATATAATTTCAAATGGAATTGTAAGATTGAATATGTCAAAAACATTCCGAAATTTTGTGATATGTATTTATGTAATTACTTTCTTGGTTACGTATCATTGAATTGTTTCAAATGAAAGTAAATAATTCTTTCCAGTGAATACATATATATCATTTAATCCTATGGGAAATGACCTAATAACACTGTTTTTTTCCTTTCATAATAATGATATGGTCCTGTAGAGATTATTTCATCTTCATTTTTTTAAAAAAATCAATATAAGTTTCATTGTTATAGCTAGTAAATGCTTAAGTAGGTTACATCCTATTCGTTATCTTTTTTGTTTGGTTGAGAGATATTTGAGTCAACTATAACTTTATACTATGTCAATAAAGATAGAAATCTTTAATCTTGTGTCAGAAATAAATAAATGAATCACAAAAGTAAATTTTTGGTACAATTATGACAGGACTCAATGTAAGAATAAAGGTGTAGACATTTTAAATTGGATATTTGTTTGGTCTTTGTCATTCTAATATTTTATTTATTTATTTTATTTATTTAAACACATATATATTGGTACAAAAGGGCACCAGGTACATATGCGCCACACAAAATAATGAAAGTAGGAAGGGAAGGGATGAAAAGATAAGGCGGACTAAAATGTACAACCAGAAGACTCTTTCAAATAGGAAAGTAAGAACCATACTTTATGTAGAAAGTAAAAGAAGGTTGCAGCAGGATCGCCACTGGCTTCTATTCTGAGCCATATCTGATAACGTCTCTAGCCACTGTGTTGCACCATCTCTCGGACCCCAACCAAGGAGTCGTGAAGGACCAACAGAAGCTAGCCCTTTGCAGCTCTCTTTCATGCCACGACACCATGTCATACACTGACCTCCTCTCCGCTTTTTCCAACCAGTCCCAGGGTCGGCAAATAATGCACGACGTGGAAGTCTCTGGGACGACATTCGTAAAACATGTCCAAGCCACTGAAGTCGGTGTTTCAAGATGGTGACACCAATTGAATTATCGTCTCTGTGCCCGAACACACGATGCCGAACCTCTGCATTACTAACATGGTGTTGCCACTGCATGTCAGCAATCCTTCGGAGACAACGATGATCGAACACAGAGAGACGTCTAACATCCTCAACTCGGAGAGGCCAGGTTTCACAAGCATAGAGCAAAACTGCTCTCACCGACGCGTTGTAGATCCGACCTTTTACAGCCAGACTAACATCACGAAGGCGCCAAAGATGGCCCAGATTGGCATAAGCCGCTCTGGCTTTCCTTATACGTGCATCAATCTCATCACTCACGCCACCACCAGCACTTATATAGCTACCTAGATACACGAACTTCTCAACTACTTCGATCTGCTCACCATCCAGGGTGAGTACAGCATTAGAATCCTGCCAGTCTTGTAGAAGTACTTTGCACTTGGAGGGTGCAAAGCACATGCCGTACCTGCGGACACTGATTGCCAACTGATTAAGTGCTGATTGCATGCCTTGGGCATTATCGCACAGTAAGACAATATCATCCGCATACTCAAGGTCGAGAAGTTGTTCTCCAGGCAACATATCCACACCGCCATTACTTACATCCATCAGAGCTGTTTCCAGGATGTCGTCGATGGCAAAGTTGAAGAGGAATGGTGAGATCGGGCAACCCTGTCTAACCCACTGCTCGAATGGAACAAGGGAGAAAGGTGGTTGTATGCCCTCACTCTGCCTGAGGTGTTCGTGTACAGGGCCTTTAAGATGTTAATGAACTTCTCAGGCACACCCTTCTTCAATAGACAATCCCAGAGAACAGTCCTGTCCAACGAATCGAAGGCAGCCCTGATATCAAGAAACACTACGATTGTTGGCCTGCGATAAGTATGACGGTGTTCTAACATTTGGCGGAGGGTGAAGATGTGATCAATGCATCCTCGACCAGAACGAAAACCAGCCTGCTCCTCGCGAGTCAATCGTTCTCGGGTTTTAAACAACCTACGAAGAATGATAGAAGCCAATAGTTTGGACGCAATCGGAAGTAGACTTATCCCCCGATAGTTATTGCAGGAACAACGCGAACCCTTTTTAAAGATAGGGACGACTATTGACTCATTCCATGATGTTGGAACACTTTCTTGCTCCCAAACCTTTCCAAACAACACAGTCAATTCCTTAGTCAGAAAGTCGCCACCATCTTTAAAAAGAGCCGGAGGTAAGTCATCTGGGCCAGGTGATTTGTAGCGCTTCAAGAGTTGGAGTTCCTTGCGGACTTCCGCCTCGTTTGGTGGATCAGTCGTCACCGGCCATGGGGGGCAGGACAAGCTGGTTGATGTTGCCGGAACAGCAGGCCAGTTGAACTGCCCTTCGAAAAATTCCGCCCATCGTCCAAGACGTCGACAGATGTTAGTGATTGGCATCCCATCATCCTCGTAGATTGTTTCACTCACACCAGACTTCTTGCTGCCAGTGGCTCGGATGAGTTGGAAGAGCTTCCGGCAGTTACCAGATGCAGCTGCTGCTTCCATCTCATTAGCACGCTCCGACCACCAGGCTTCCCGGTCCTTACGCAAGCTTTGCCCAATTTCATTACGTAACAGCCTTCGTTTGTGGTCAAACTCACGGTCACCCGGAGTAGACCGACGGGCTTCGATCAGTTGTAAGGAGCCAGAAGAAACCCAGTGCTTGTAAGCGGGACGTTTCGCGAAGCCGCAAGCGGCTTTACTCGCCACTTTCATGGCGTCGTGAAGATGCAACCAATGCTCATCTATACTTTTCGGTGGGGTGTTAGCTAGCCTAGAGGCTAGCTCCGCTCGGTACTTACTTGCAACAGGAGTTGCAGCCAGTTTACTAATATCAATCCGTTGGTGGTGGTCAATCCTTCGGCCACTGAAAAGTAAGGTGAGATTGGCGCAGACCAGGGCATGATCAGACTCCAGATAGGTACTCCAAAAGGAGCGGCAGTCTTGTACACAACCACGCCAGCGGTAGCTGATCGCGATGTGATCAATCTGAGTCCAGGCTTGAGATGCAGAGGAAGGACGCCAGGTGGCACACCGGCGATGACTGTGCCGGAAGTTAGTGCTGGCCAGAAACAGGTTGTGGTCTGTGCACAGTTGCAGCAAACGGTCCCAGTTATCTGTCCTGCGACCAACAAGTCCCCATCGGCCACCTAGACGACTCTCTTCTGTGCCTAGACGCCCGACCTGTGCATTCAAGCCTCCGGCTAGTACTACAATATCTGTCGAACGCGCTTTCTGGAGAAGAACTGTTAACTGATGGTAAAACTCATCCTTGATTGCATCCGGGCTGCAATTTGTCGGGGCATAGGCGGAGATGACGAAAAGACACCGTTTCTCACGCCGGTTTCTTCTCAATTTGATGGAACTTTCTAATCTAACAGCACATAACCGACTGTTAATGGGGAACCAATCGATTAGCGCTGCCTCAGCCCTAGCGCTTAGTGCGACACCAACGCCAGCAAGACCAGACGAAGATGCCACAGGGTCCCCGGATAAGCGCACGTGGAACGAGCTTTTCGAGACAGATGGAGAGCGGATTTGTAGTACTTCACTAGAGTCTTGAATACGGGTCTCGGATAGACAGCAAACATCAACATTAAGACCTTCCAAAGACATAGCCAGCCCTATCTGTTGTCTGATCTGCATTAGTGTGCGAACGTTGAAGGAAGCCAGCTTGAACGGCGTACGCGGTTTCAGAAAGACTGCCTCAGTATTCATTATCGGTGGAAGCATTCACTTTCAACCAGACAGTGACTGGAGATCGTTTAGATAGGACAGATTTTCCACCAAGAGCGAGCTGCTGCATAAGTTGAAGAGTAAGGTTACACAAATTGGGGATAAAAGGGGGTGAATTAGCGATATGGTAAGTAATAATAATAATAATAATAATAATAATAATAATAGTAATAATAATAATAATAATAACGTAAATTGTCTTGCTTATAATATGAGCAGGAATAGAATCGTCAATAGAGTTCGTCATTTCATTCATTTGTGTGTGGGCTGTGATACTGCCCGGGTGCCCAAACCGAAGCAGGTGGTTTTCTTAAGGGGCCACACCCGGAGCCTTTGACCTAAAGGTCTGATCCACAAGGCAGTGGAGCATCGTGAGGAGATGCAGTCTCATGGTAGTCGTTGACCAATGACAGGTTCTTCCGCCATTCGTTCCATCAGGAAACTCGAGCCCATGTGCACCATTGGTTTGGAATCAGGGTTTTCCAACTCCCCTAGGTGGATCCTCCGTGTCCACCAATCCGGTTATAGCGCCGGACATTCGCTTTTCGTCCTCTCACTTTCGTAAACAACACCCCCGCCACGAGAAGGCAGTGAGTAGGACTTCCCTGGCAGAGGCTATATATTCGCTGGCCATATGAGAGCATTTCGAGAGGGAGAGTAGACTCTCCCCACTCTCGGCCGTACCAGGGCATTTGGGGGCTGTCATTCTAATAAATACAATTTTTATAGTGTTGGGTGAAAACAAATAGACAGTGAAAAAGCGTAATTATTTTATAGGTTGTATATATAACAGAAGTTATTCATAAGTCAAGATTGATAGTCACTAGCAGTGGAATCGAGGACGCTCGTTTCGTCCTGGTTAGGACTTTTCATCTAGGTTTACCTGTATCTCAGAGTTGATATTCACTCTGGGACTCGAACCCAGTACCTTTCGCTTCCAACGCCATCATGTTATCCACTCAGCTACTGAATTCTGATAGCCACTTGCTTGTGCAATGAGGATGAAGTTGGAATTCACTTGAATTCACATAAAGCTTATGAGTCCCAAGTAGGGCGAAACGCGCGTCCTGCATTCCAATGCTAGCCACTATTCATCTTTGCTTACCATGCTTGTGAATTTAGGCTATATCGAGGCAATACGCACAGTATGCACATATGCCAATTAGAGACTGACCAGTTGCAGTCCCAAACATCAATGGGAAGTTTCAAACAAATAATACTAAGTGAATTCAGAAGTCATTCATGTTCATAACTGTCGACTCAAATAATAGTTGTTAAAAGAAATTTATTATCATGAGTTTGTGCGATTTTTTCACCGTAAACGCTGCTCAATATGTTTATAGTACACGAATTCCTTATTATGACATGGCAAATTTCATATCTTCTTCTCAGTCGGTTTGTAATTGATATCAGTCAATTAGTGAAACTATTGTTTAAATGATTATTTCTGGAGAGATTAAATACAAGGTTTATAGCCTACGATTATCAAGTTAGTTCTGAAATTACATGCTAAAGTTATATAATTTCTAATGAAATGAATCCTAAAAATATGAATACTACCAGAAAATTATATATTATGTTAAATCAGTATTTGTCTTGTAGGTAGTTTACTCAGTGATCAAACAATTTTCAATATTTTTCTAAATGGAAAATGTGATATGATGGTAGAAAAGCCAAGTTTTAAAAACATATACTATCATTACATAATTATCATGTACATTTGATTAAACTTTCAGTTTATCAACTACTAAATTTTCTAAAATTTAGTCCATTATTGTAAAAATCAGTGTTAAGCATACACATATTTACAGATCCTTTGAATAAGGAACTATTATTATGAAAGTTTCAATGAACAAAATCGAATAATTACAACTGTTCACATTGTAATCTGCTCACAGTTCACTGTAAGCTAGAATTATTTAATTTTAATAACTGAAGTTTGTGCAAATATAATTCTATGGTCTTCTGTGGTGTGGGTTACTGATATCCACATAAGTAGTAAATGGTGATGGTCGTGCACTGAATGTATTTCAGCAGAAGATCGATAGGGAGAGAACGGGAACGGCATGCAATTGTTACGAAAATGCATGAACAATTATAACCGGAGACTATGGACGGATATTTGCAGAAGAAACAGTCAAATTGAGACAATTGATTGGTAATTTGCAAATTAACTGTTCATTATATGGTTCTTATATGCTAATGAGATATTCTGTAATGTTGTGCTAAGATATATTTGATTGTCCCCAGTCGTTTTCTGTTCATTACACTTCTACTTAACATTTCTCATTCACAGAAAATGTTTTTTTTTAAATTGTATTTTATCCAATAAAATCCTCGACTCTCTCTTTTCTTAAAACAATAATATTAATGTTTGTCAAATGATCTTTCGATTCTAACTAACCGTATCACATTTATGTACTTGATTGTTATGAATGTGCATTATGCTTGAAAATACATCGCAAAATTCAGTCAAGTTTACCAAGACAATATGTAGGTTTTTAAATATTTCTTGTTCTTTTTTTTTCATTAGAATTTAAATATTTTGAACCTTTCGTTAAAGAGAAATCGATGATAAATTCAATTCCGCTTCATGTTACAATCGTTGGTAAAGCTGTATTTAAAGATTAAGCACTGTTGTTATAATCCAGTTATAATTTGGTAATTTTTTATTATCAATACGTATATATTGATATACGCTTAATGAAATCCAAGTTGGGTTACATTTTGGATAAATATGTTTAAGAACTTAAAGGGGTTATTTTTAAAAAGGAAAGCAATGCAATTTATGTACATTTCTAGTTACCGAATAAAATTAACGACAAAATGTTTGTATTGAGTACTTTAATAATAAACTGATTAAGGTTTCAGTAGCGCATACTTTACGCTTGCTGAAGACTTGAAAGTAAAAATCGCTAGCTATACATTTTCTCATCTATGTGTGAATCATTCTGTGGAGGCGACGCTAAAATTTAGGAACAAATAACAAAACAACATTAGGAAATAAGTGTTTCTTAATTCGGATAATTAGTGAAATGGGATACATATAACTTTATTTCGCTTCAGGTCCTACTTAGTGAGTATTTGAATAAGCATTAAGTTCAAACCACTGAACTTGGAATTATGCACTGGAACTCACCAATCTTGTGTTAAATGATCAATTTATTAGTCTATGATAAGATGAATAGTCAAATCTCATATATTTATTTAGTTGGTGGCGTTCATTCCGTAGTCTTGGTAAATGCTACTCAATCTGTGTAAGTATTACTGATTGGTAAAAGGTAACTTAAAGGATATGTGTAACAAAACTGAGTGATCCTTCAGGAAAGTATTTGCTTTGCATCAATGACAGCCAACAGAAGATTAAATGGAAGGTGTATAACCATGATCATTATTGATTTTAGATAAAATATCAGATATTTAACTGGATTGAATTGTCGACTCAACATATAACATTTACCTATATGTTCGAAAACAGATCATATTACATCAATAACAAAGTCTTCAGATTTTATTCCTTATGTATTAACTTTGTTATTGTATAACAGTATTTGTTATGATGAAATATGTGATCCCTGAGACTCTTGAATACGATATACAATAGATATAAAAATTATTGATAGGTAAATTATTGACAGAGATAGATCAAGATTTTACTCAAATTTGTTTTGCTGATGATATATTATTAGTGTTTTATACATGGAATGTCGTCAGTGAATGTACTCTAAACTTGTTAGTTTATTACAGAATTACATTTAAAGTATATGCCATATCTTCCTTTTAATATCTTTCAAAGATGTTCACGAAACTAAGATCAAATGAAACTGTTATATCCCGTGGAGATTTTTGACTGGTAACTTTTAGAACTATTTGTGGACCAATATGATACTTATGTTTACTATTGTATAATTGTTAGGTATCTAAACTATTCATATTCATGTCCCCCTTATTATAAGCTTTATTTTGACCTATAGAATATTATCATACGAGTTACCCCTAGTCCATTAATTACTGTTCCCCCTATTCACATCCACTTTTGGCTAAATCTTGTACAAATGTTATTTTCTTTTTTATGATACGATGTGGTCTGTTTGTTAGGTATATAAACTCAGTATGTTTGATAATAATGATTCATATTGCAGAGGACCTTATTGGTGTTTTGGACTTAACTGGCTGGGCTAGGCATAATGCAGGACCGACTTGTATTCAAGACTGCTCATACGGTTTTGTATACCGTTCGGTCCGATTGATAAAATCGCTGATCTCTATTTAGCGGTCATACATAAACAGGGCATTCAGACAGGCACTCAATCGATATAACAGAAACAACATTCAATCATGTGATCAAAGAGAGAAAAAACTGAAAAATTTCTATTGTCTCATACTTTTCGCATAATATCAATAATTAAATGGAAATGATTCTATTATATTAACTTATTCATCATAAAATATGTTTATTGTTTCTTTTATAAAATCAACTATTTGATAAATTTTCCATTGAAGCATAATATGAATTTCGATATAAATAAATTACTATTGTTTAATTGGAATTAGACAATATATTGTTGTTAACGTTTTTGTTATTGTTGGTAAAATGTTTACATCCATCAATCATAAAATTTTAAAGCGAAATAGAAAGAAAAAAAACAAAAAAGTGAATAAGCAAAGATGGATAGTGGCTAGCAGTAGAATCCAAGACGCGCGTTTCGTCCCATTTGGGACTCGTCAGTTGGATGTACCTACATCTCGGAGTTGATGTTCACTCTGGGACTCAAACCCGGTACCAATAAGAGACTGATCAATTACAGTCTTAAATATCAATGAGAAAATTCAAATAAACAATACTAAGTGAATGAAAAAAAGTGAATATCTACAATCAGAAACGATTCTCATGTCTTAAATCACTGATGTACATTTGATAAAAATTTCTTAATTTATGTTGACAAGAAATAAATTACAAACATTGATCTATCACTTTTTATCAGAATTATATCTAGTTAAAAATACTGTTAGGTCAGATAAGATAATGTATTCAATTCAATTTGGGTTTTTTTTTCAAAGTTGAAATCATGAGTCGACGATGGAAAACCTGGAAGCACTGGACGGCCGTTTTGTCAAATTATGGGACTCATCAGCATGTCCTGGAGTTCTAATGGGAAGCAGTGACCAGTGAAGTTCAACCAGGTCTGTTGGGAGATATCAACCCACTGATGACATTGGTGAATGGTTGCTCAATTTCGTGGATCGGTTGAAGTTAGACATTAACATCGCTGGATGCCGGCTCAGTGGTCTGTCGGTTAAGGGCTTCGGCTCGAGACTGATAAGTCCTGGGTTTGAATCTCGCGAGTGCGGGATCGTGGATGCGCACCTCTGAGGAGTCCCATAATAGGACGAAACGGCCGTCCGGTGCTTCCAGATCTTCCATGGTGGTCTAGCTTCAATCGACTCATGATTTCAACTTTGAAAAATACTGAAATCTCCACAAAACCCCTTCTGATTCAATTTAGATTAGTGAAGTGCACATTTTAATAAAATCATCTAGCTTGCTGAAACTGGATAAATTTTAAACTGAATGTTGCTCCATACACTCTATCCAGGATTTGTATCAGTGAATACTAATTTGAGGATTCTGTTCATCTATCAAAAGATTTGACTAAATATGTGATTAATCCCTTCTTGTTTTTGTGTAACATTTTTGATGTTTGATATACTGAATATTATTTTTGTTTATTGTGGTCTTTAATGATTCCTTATAAGGGAAGTCAGAGTCACCAGTAAACATCAGAAATACCAAGAGAAGGAAAATACATCAAATATTATTGAGATAAAATGATCACCGTTTGTACAAACATGTAATTTTCTTTCACTTAAAAAAAATTATCTTTGACGTGATATCTCAATCAAGGTTTTTTGTCGTCATTATCATTTGAAATAACTTTCAAAAAAGAAATGAAACATTAAAGGATAGATAATACAAATATTCATTATACAGTTAAATCTATGGGAACAAACACATTAAGACTTTATAGTCTATTCAAAGTTCAAAATTATTCGCTTATATGCGTTGTTATGATTTACAATATGGGAATTTTTACAATTTCAGATTGTTTTTAGTTTCTTGTGTTTAGACAACTTAGTAAAAAATAAATCATTTGGTCGTATAAAGCATTGTGTAACACTTACATAAAGAAAAGCCTGAACTACTTATAGCTTATTTTTAAAAAATCCTAATGATTTTATTACCTTGAAAGGATAGCTAAATTTTACATAGGGATGTACCACTGATAAGCGAATTGTCAAAGATTGTAAAAACGAAATTTTATTATGTTGTTTAGTACTTCAGTTGCGCTATTTAAAACTTTTTTCTGTGGCTATTCATTAATGATTCAATTAAAGTTGGAAATATGACTTTAGACCAGTACATTGTTTAGACTAGTTTTTGTGATTCGGTTGTATCAGTATATAATTTGATTGTATGCTTAGTTTAGTATTAAGTGTTTAATGAAATAATAGAGACAGTTTATTTTTACTTGATGGAGATCACTTGGGATTGATGTAAGACATGATTCTTGTCATTCTTGAATTCTGTTTACAGAATTCACAGTCTGACATATCTGACATTTCTAACTTCAACTTCTAACAGTATAAAGTGAATAATAGACATTTCGATATTCTGTGAGTTTTCTCTTTGTTCATCTGATCATTAAAAATTATATCTAAATTATAGGAGGGTTACTAGAAATACAAAAGCATATTTAAACAAATAGTTGTGTAAATATAACCAACTAAAAGTTAAAACAAACCAAAACGGATTGAAGAAGCTACTTGTTGAGGGAGAATTACATAACTTCAAAAGATTCATCGTTAAAAGTAAAAAATAGATATTCTCAACATACTTGAAATATATATCTTGGAAAACATTATAAAGGTTCCAAAACATTTTGGATTCAGTGTTGTTTCTAGAACAATGAAATCAATTAATTCCATTTCAAACATTGGTAAATACAAAGTAGCGAAAACAGATAGATTAAATAACCTCTCCACGAAAAATTACTCAAACTCCTGGGTACACGACATTGGGGATCTTAGACGCCCCTTCACCTACGCTCACACCAATATAAATAAGAAGTGAGGCTATATGATATTTTTTTACCGTGGGCATAAATTCTAATTTACGAAGATTCAAAATTCCGGATTGAGAGTACTCTAAAAATGACAGAGCAACATCCCATTAAAAGTAATTGTCAATAGAAATATCGGTATGGATCGACTTTGTTGACCTTTATGGAAAATGTCAATCAGTCATGAGGTTGAGATTAACTGAAAAGACAATCGTCATGATTGCAATAAAAAGTGAAGGCAAAATATGCCAAAAGAACAATCAGTAACTAATAAAGCCCTCAGAACGAACTAATAAAATGCTTATGGAATAACTGAAAATTCCACTTCCGTATAAACGAGCTACTGAAGATTTTGTCCAGAATTATAATGAATACTCCTCAAGTAAACCAACTATTTAAGAGAAAGCAACGCTACCGAAGCATTCGCCTGAAGTGCAAATCTTTTCTATCATTTCAAAACTTTTGGATCGATAATGATAGTTTTTGATATCAGTTCAGTGTGGCAGCAACTTCGGTAGTTGATATATTTACATATGACTGAATGTCCGAGCCACAGTTTACAAATATAATCATCAGTTATGAGACATATTCAAGTATTCATGAGGTACCTAGAATGTAGGTTACTTGTAAATGCGTTTTTGTCGTTTCCTTTTAAAGTGTTATGTCATGATGAAGACGTCGTTTTTCTTCACTGTAGAAGTTTGGGTAAACACAGACGTGTTAAGAACATTATCGGGTTGTGTCCATTTATTCACTGCCATCTATATTAAAACTACGTGAGTGTTAGTTACCGATGCGAAATATTATTTTAATATGTGCTGTGTGTGTACATGTTGCTCTATTCTTTACGTTTACTCGACATGTGAAATTCAGCTTGATATGCACATTGTTTGGTTACTTTCATTGATGGAATAGATAATGCTTGTTCTTTACAAGTGCATTGTCCAGAAATTTTCAAACTATGTGCTCGACTATATACTGAAGTGCTATACGATTACGTCACAAACAGTTTTACTACCTTCAAGGTCAAGTTTACTATCTAACAAGCTTTCGATATTGAAAATTATTCACAGACATTTTGGTCACAACAGTTTTTGTTTTTATTCAAAAAAATACATTTGACACCATCCTATCTTATTGCATAATTTATTTGATATGTATTACTGGTACGGTATAGTGTTCCAGTTGTGTTAAATTTGGTCATGACGTATCTGAAGGTGATTGGTTTTTCTGGAACTAGTCACAATTACTCAAGGCTCACAAACCTTCCAAGTGGATCTGACTTCGTGGTAAATCATTACCTCAGGTCTTGGCGCGCGAACACCACACCATAGGTGAATATAGTATACATGCATACCAGTAACATATAAAATTTCACTCATGCATCCCACAGCATACATTTAGGCATATTCATCTATTTAGAAGGGTAAATGATCACCGCTCCGTTACAACATATTTACTACAGCTGACTGTCACTTATGCATTACATGCAAATCACTGTTACAAAGACTTTTGCTTCTGAACATCATAACAACACATAAACATAAGCACTCTTTCAAGCAAGGTTCACTGTTACCTCTCCCCAGTATTTGCGACCATAGTTTTGTTATTTCTTCGACCTGAAAGATTAGACTGCTGATTTTATTAAACATAGGGCAGACATTTTTCGACTATGTTTCTTGTGCTAACCCATGCGCGTACCCTTTGCATATACTTCATACATAAATCACACGAGCCAAAACTCATGCAATTCATATACATAAGTATACAAATCAGGTAGCTCGAAAAATGTTTGTTTTGTGAGTCCCGAGAATGCAACCAAGTTAATTTAGCTTACAGAAGAGTGATAAATTAGTTCGATCTCCACCAACCGACCAAATTAGCTAGCTAGATTGATCCTACTACCAAGCAGTGTCATGTGAGGACTTTCAGTCAGACTTTGCTGTCTGTAGTATTCTTGTTTTTTCCTACCTCAATTTACCAATAACAGAAAAGTATTTATATTGAGATCTTAATTACTTTTATTCTTTGAAACTATATATAGCAATACAGGAAGTAGGTACTCATATTTCATATCAAAAGTATTTTTCTAATATCCTTAGATCTTTTTATATATGTATATATATAAAACAAAAGATCTAAATGAAATGCAATAAATATCATTCTGCTTATTTGAAAGAGAAAAAAAAACGATTTATACCGTTGATTTATATTATACATTGTTTTAACTAAATGAATATGTTTGTTTTTTTAAATGTATATCCCTTTTTGTATACCAGTGTATTCTTTGATTTTCAACAGTTTAAATGGTTTAATACATTGAAACATTTACTAGAAAAACATATTTATTTTAAGCAGGAAAACAAAAAAAATTGAATTTTTTGTTCTTGATTCGTTCCCTGTAGAATATAGATTTTTGTTTTTTTTTGCATTTTTAAGTTTTACTTAATTTTCTGTAAAATATTGAATATATAATAAATGAAAATTCTAAAAGGAGGGGGGGGGGTTATGTTAACATTTGTTCTCCTTTGAATAGATTAATTTTTTTATATTTTCAAAATAAAAATGGATGAGAAAAATCGAATAAAAAATAAAGGGGGAATGTATATCAATTATTCGATTTTTCAATCAAACAAATATGAATATGAAACTTTAGTCATGAATCCAAGCATGATTGTCGTTAGTTATATGATATTTTATAGACTGATGAGAATTTCAAAGTGAAAAAAGGACAATTTTATAATTGTTGAAAACATCTAGTTCTGTACATAGAACTGTTACATATTAAACTGATAAATGATTAATCATTCATTGAAACAGCTGTTTTTCAGTTTGATCATGCTTTATAGGCATATGTGATAAATTGATGCCAAATGAAAAAAAAAACAGGATACGTTTGCTTATAGAATATATTTTTACTTTACATTATTGAATTTCAGTTAGACATGGATTATGTAAATATTTTTGGTCTATTGACTACTGAGTTATCACCAGTTCTCTTAAATCGTTGTGTTATAACAAACTTAATACAAGATTAATGGAACTGATGACATCATAAACAAATTTATATTTTCTGAAGTGTAAAACTCAATCTCATTTGGTGTAATTTTTTTTGGTAAGATGAAAATAGATTTCAGGTGTATTCACAATTACTTATACTTACACGAGGTTTTGTATTCATTATAGAAGTCCATGAAAAAAATAGTCAAAAACAATTCTTTTTTAGAAAAGTAGCCATTTATAAAGTATGAATGTGTCTGTTATTTAATGTGTAGATGAATTATCAGAACAAGCTAACTAAAAGAAGTTTATATGATCATAGTGTTACTTAAAATACACTTAGTTGACCAGTATATCTCCATCATAAAGGACACATTTACTAACAATTAGTTTCTAGCATATAGTTACATACCTAGTTCTATTTAAATACACAAACACTCCTGTCAATTATATAAAGGACGTCACATTAAAAAAACTATCTCACTGTGATGTATGGATTTTTCAGTCGTCTACATTTTCTGCCACTAAAGGTTAGTTATATAAATAATCTAACAGTAAATGACGTTAGGCTGAACTAAATTTTATTAACAGAGATGGATAGTGGCTAGCAGTGGAATCCAGGACGCGCGTTTCGTCCTATTTGGGACTCGTCAGCTGGATGTATCTGCATCTCAGAGTTGATGTTCACTCTGGGATTCGAAACGCGCGTCCTGGATTCCATTGCTAGCCACTATCCATCTCTGCTAACCATGCTTGTGAATTAAGGTATATCGAGGCAATACGCACAGTATGCACATATGCCAATTAGAGACTGACCAGTTGCAGTCCTAACAAATCGATGGGAAGATTCAAACAAACAATACTAAGTTGTATTTAAATTTTATTAAGTTACTCAGTAGTGATAATATAATATAGTTTGTTTTCTTGCTTAAGATAATTTTAAATGTGATTCAAAAATGTTAGGTATTTAGTGGTAGCCTACAGGATATCCTGGATCTAGGTCTCCTTCTAGTTGGCGTTTGTCAGCAAAGTGTACCTATAATCTTAGGAAAACTGATATTATCTGTCATGTTCGAATGATCTAGTTTCACAGTTTTAGGCGTTACTACTGAGATATTTGGATTACAATTGACCACTAATTTTCCTAATGATTAGTTTTTTTTAAGTCATCAATAACTGTCAAATTTGTTATGCTTGATGAATTGTACAAAAGATTCCTGTGATTGTTTACATAAATTAAAAACATATCCTCAAATTCCGCTTCCATTAAAATTCTTCACCGGAAAAATTGCGTAGTATTACTGTTTATATTCCAGTGTGTATAAATAAGAGAGAGAAGAATAATTAAAAGCAATAGAGATTGCTTCATTCGAATTAACAATAACATTTATGTATCTGAAAATAGTAATAATAGTTGGGATTACTAATGAATGATTACCGTTTAAAGCATTTATATATATAATCTAAGTATTGCCTAAATTGGGATAGATTAACATATATTAATAATCCAAGGCAACATCTGCGATGCTTTTTTCATAACATTTCACTTAGTTCACTGTTTTATGAACCATTTCATGTTGCCCATTAGTTATTATGATCAAAACTAATGAAGTATAAGCAAAGATGGTTAGTGACTAGCAGTGAAATCCAGGACGCGCGTTTCATCCTATTTGGGACTGATCAATTGCAGTTCTAAACATCAATGAGAAGATTCAAACAAACAATACCAGGACTCAGTAGCTGAGTGGATAACGCAATGACATTTGAAGCGAGGGTACTAGGTTTGAGTCCCAGAGTGAACATCAACTCTGAGATGCAGGTACATCCAGCTGACGAGTCCCAAATAGAACGAAACGCGCGTCCTGAATTTCACTGCTAGTCACTATCCATCTCTGAATACCAAGTGAATTTAAACTTGATAAATCTTTCATTTTTACATACGCTTAATAATAAATAATTTAGACAAACATTTATCAGCACATATTTATGTAGGTTGAATGTAGTGTTTAGTATTAACACGTTTAACTAAAAAAGTAACATGTTTTCATTGAATAATGTGATTATTTCTTTTGAAGTTTGTTAAGCTTATACGAATTATATCATACGATTACAAAACCTTCACAGTGCCTTCTAATATTCAGTCGTTCCTTTGCCTTAAGTAGTTCGAGTAAGAGATTTTTAAAAAGATATATATTGAGAAACATTAGATATTATTGTGTGTTTCAGAAGTTTTAAGATGTTAAATGATGTGTTAAGTATTACATAGGTTATTTTAAAAGTCACTTTAAGGAAAGAATCATATTACTTGCCCTTTTTATATAAAAAGCTTCTAAGAATTATCACTCTTATTCAAATGTTCATAGACTTGTAAGTTTGGGGATCTTAGTATATTCTGTAGGATAGTCACTTTTTAAATATTTGTTAGATTTTTCCATTAACAGTTAAAATTATAATGTATTTCGCAACTTAACTTTTATTCATTTTTTGTTAATTCATTACTATAAAAAAAACGAATCATAAGATGAAACATTTTGTTCCATTTAAGCAAAGATTTCCATTTATATACCATTAATAATAAGCATACATTTTTACGTGTTCAACGGTTAGCCTATAAAAAGAAGTTATGACAAGTAAAAGTATTTCCCATATTTTTTAAATACTTTTTTCTTGATGATATACTGAATATTATTAAAAATATACGTATTGTTAGTATTTGAAAGTAGCAGGCAGTAACTTTAGTTTAGTCAAAGATAAAGGTCCTCCTTATTGACAGGAGTCAGCCAGCACGAAACGTAGGTTTAGAGTTCCCTGTCGGTTTATGTCTATCATCTAACATTTTAACAAAACTCACACGATATCAAGTTACTTAGTATGGTAGGGATGTTGTAACTTGATCGATAGGATTTGATCATTACTCAAAGAATTGGAACAAAATGACACTGGTCACCACCTGATGATTTAATAATTGTAAACATATGCCTGCATCTACATATGGAGGAGCCAAGTTTACTTCAATACTGGTCCTCAGAGTACTGCGTTGTGGAGATGGTCCAGTATGTTTCTTCGTTATTTATTCGCTCATTAGGGCATGAAATTTTATTTTTGCTTATATGCCTGTTATAATTATCTGGTTTGTTCCACATAACATTTACTGCTTTTTAAGTATCTGCAAATTGAAATGTCTTTCCTTTCTTAATTATAACCAACAATGAGTGATCAGAATAATGTTTATTGATACTTAAAATTATTTTGCGCTCAGGAACACTCAAAATAAACTACTTATTATTCTTCGCTTGTATTATTAAAAACCTTCTTTTTTTATTAATGACGTAATAGTGGCAGTAGTAACATAAAAGGAATGGATTTGGTTAGATGTCTTTCTTCAACACTCGCATACGGAGTAGTGGTTGCTCACTTTTGAGGATAAAACGGCCATACAAAGCTTTCAGGTTTTCAATGGTAGTGTAGCTAAGATCAGTTAAGGATTTCAACAGTGAAATTTAGGTCTTTCTATCAACTTCGTCATTCAGCAGTATGAATCGAAATAATAATAAACCTGTTGTTTGAAAATGCTATAAATTAAAAACTAGTTAGCATCTTACAATAAACAAGATGTTTTCATAGTGTGACAATTTAAAGACATTTAATTAAAGATAACATCTGTTCAGATACTTATTCATTTACATCTGTTACTCCAATCGAGACATAAGCCATGGACCAAATCAACACTGATCTCTCCGTTCCAGCTCTTACCAAATGCTATTCATCCTTTCCATCTACGTCTCCGATTACCGGTTCAATGTGTTCTTTGGTCTGTCTTTCTATCTTTTCGCCTGAGGATTCCAAATTAGAGCTTGCTTTGTGATGCAATTTGATGATTTCTGTAATATGTGTCCTATAGAGATTCAATGTCTCTCTCTAATTTCCTTATCATTTGGAAGATGGTTTGTTCTCTCCCACAGTAGGTTGTTGCAGATGGCATCCGGTCAACGAATATTAAGTGTCTTGCGTAGACAACTGTTTATGAGTACTTGTACCTTTTTGATGATAATTGTAATAATCCCCTAAATTTCAGCTCTTTAGAGTAAAACTATCTTGATGTATTGAAGATTGTGACTTTGATATTAGTTGACAATCGTTTTGAGTTCTATATGTTCTTCATCTGTAGAAATGATGTCTTTGCTTTGCCAACCGTTGCCTTTACGTCAGCATCGGATCCTCCTTGTTTATCGATGATGCTGCCCAGATAAGTGCGTAAAAGTTTCCAGCTCTTCGAGAGTTTCTCCATCAATTGTGATTGGGTTGGTGTTCACCGTGTTGTACTTGAGGATGTTGCTTTTTCCTTTGTGTATGTTGAGGCCTAATGATGCAGAGGCTTCTGCTACACTGGTTGTCTAGACCTGCATTTATTGGTGTGAATGGGACAGAAAGGCTAGGTTATCTGCAAAGTCCATATCGTCTAGTTACATCCACACTGTCCATTGTGCTCCGTGATTCCCCACATATGTGAAGGTCTTCATAATCGAGTCGACCATTAGAAGAAAGAGGAATGGGGAGAGTAGACGACCTTGTCTGACTCCACTCTCCCCTTGGAATGCATCTGTCAGGTGTCCTTCATGCACCGCTTTGCACTGTGGTCCGTTGGATGACTTGCGGATAATGTTGACAATTTTCCCAGGTATACCATAGTGTCGAAGAACTTTTCATAATGTTCTCCTGTCCACACTGTCAAACATTTTCTCATAGTCAATGGAATTAGTGCATAGTGATGAGTTTCATCCAACTGATTGTTCCACGATGATCCGTAGTGTCACGATTTGGC
This sequence comes from Schistosoma rodhaini, assembly GCA_944470415.2. Classification (NCBI taxonomy): domain Eukaryota; kingdom Metazoa; phylum Platyhelminthes; class Trematoda; order Strigeidida; family Schistosomatidae; genus Schistosoma; species Schistosoma rodhaini. The sequence continues at coordinate 62,203,863 of OX104044.1, forward strand.
CTGCGCACGAAAGGTCCTGACGGTATCCTATCCGTTGATCTGGAAGTTGTCGTCTACTGAGTCTTTCATCTGGTTCAACAACTCTTTTGAAAAGTTTTCCTGGTACCGATAGCGTGAATCCTCCATAGTTCTGACATTTACTCAGATCTTCATTCTTTGGTATCTTGATGAGGTATCCTTCTTTCCAGTTTGTCGGTACTTATTCCTCCTCCCAAATGTTCCTGAATAGAACGTGAAGCATGTCTCCAGTTACTTCTATGTGTGACCTAGGTCTTGTGGAGATTTTCAGTAATTTTATATGGTTGAGATCATGAGTCAAAACCCCCTTCTGATAATGATCATATGCTCACTAGTGACTGGCTCCATGAGGTAATTCCCGGAGTTCTAGTGAGATGTCGTGACCAGTGAAGCTAATCCATTTCAAGTAGAGATAGGTATCTACCTTAGTGCAATGGAAGTTGGTCGCGCAATTTCGTGGATTGGTGGAGGTTGGACTTCAACCCCGTTGGATGCCTGCTCAGTGGTCTATTGATTAAGTGCTCTGGCAAGAGATTGGTAGGTCTTGGGTCCGAATATCGCGAGGCGGGATCGTGAGTACACACTGCTAAGGAGTCTTACAATAGGACGAAACGGCCGTCCAGTGCTTCCAGGTTTTCCCTGGTGGTCTAGTTTCAATTGACTCATGATATCAACTATATAATATTAACAAATAAATTTGAAAAGGAGGTTGTTTCACAAATCATATATGTATGCGAACTTGAGAACTTGACACGTCGTTTCTATTCTAAAATGAAAACAAATCAATTTCTGTTAACATTTCTAAATGTATCAAATTATTCAACATAGCTGTTTATATTGAACACTTATGTACTAAAAGACAGTAGTCCTCCGTTTTTGAGTCGCCCATAAAAATGTCAAAATTATTTTCTCAATTGAGATTGGATCGTCTCTGTAATATTCTTGCACTCATATTTATTGTAATCAACTTTTATGGAACATTTAACCCTATAAATTATCTTAATAAGTACCTTATTGTTTATTATGAATCTGACGTTTTCAAGAATTAAAGAATTTAGCTTTCTATTCATTCTTTCCTTAATCATTTCAAAATTGATTTGTTGATTAATAGCCTTTTCCGGAAAGGAATTCACAAAATAATTAAAAAGAAAAGGACTAAACTCAACTGTACATGGATACTTCTTTTTTTCGAAAATAACGTAATGTATATATGATGAAATGTAATTCACTTAAATTATGATGTTATGGCTTTTAATAAAATAGTCAGATTTCTTATGAAAGTATAATATAATTACTTTAGCACTTAACTAATTAAAATATTGTCTTCTTTTTTCTCATTAATTCTGATTATACTACTTTAAGGAAGCAATTTTTTTTTATTGAATTAGTTAAAGATATTTCTTTTTGTAGATCATAAGAGGAAACTATGCCATAGAAAATGTAATTTGTACTCTGTAATGAATACAAAACGTCTACAGTATACATTCATCAACTTGCTATGTTAAGCTCACATAGTTTATTCTAACTTACTAACAGGTTAATCTACTCATTCTTCTCGAGTCACATTTTGACTTTGTTAATTACTCTCTTATCAACCTTGAACGCTTGTATATGAGCGTATGTGTGTGCAATTATCTTGTTACTCGACACATGCCTGTGACTTGTTTTTGTTCGGCCATAAATATCGATTAACGCTTGGTTAGACGGAGTTGGCTCACACGCCTTCTCCACTGCGCGTCATTTCGCTTTGCTCTCTTCGCTCTGCTTTTCCGACGTTTGTCTGGATTAACGATTGTATGAAATATACGTATTCGAAATATATTATCGTATTTGATTTATTTAATTCCGTTATACACTAGAGCGGATGAAGTCGATAATAATATACAAGAATAGTTAGGAATCATTCATACGATCTACTTGGAGTCAGATCCCGGGGCACTTAAAACTTATCATAAATTTCAATCTGAAAATAATCAAATTTGTGATATTCAATTCATTCTGTATGAAACACAGAATTATTGAAAGGAAGTTACAAAACTTGTGCACTAAAAAACAAAACGTAAGTTTATTGATTTAGAAGTGAGTGATTTGAGATCTGAATAAATGTATGTATGGAATATATTCTATTCTTTAATCTCACCCCCATAATAACAGTAATTAGTGAATGTGATAAATCCAAGTTGTGACGAAACGTAAATAACCCTTACACAATATGTTCCTTACATGAAAAATTAAATCTTGGTAATAAGAATTATTGGTTCATTCAAATATAATCGGAGCATTGCTCTAGAACATGGGCAATTTTGTCAGCATTTATGAAAATATCATTCGGGAAAATAAGCATAGACCAAGTTTCATCAGTTCAATAAATTTTTAAGGTGCATTACGGAGTTTACTATGTAATAAGATTATACTTTTGAAGAATTGTAACAGTATTCTGCACTTAAATTGAACGAAACACAAGAGAGATGCTAAGCGTCTTTAATCTGAAACTCAATCATATGAAAATTTATTTTGTGTTATAATTAAAAATTCAAAGTACTTTGTAAAGATAAATATTAGTATATTTGGATTTTGGTTATAAGTAAAATCCATGATGAGTATTTTTTCTATATATGAGGCTGGTCACCTGGATATACTTGTATCCTAGTATTAATGTTTTCAGTGAGACTGAAACCCAGTATCTTCTGCTTTAAATGTCAATGCGTTGTCCGCGTATCTATAAAGTCTAAAAAGGTACCAAATTGTTCGACGAGTATAGATTTATCGGTAAAAATATTTGACAGATATCACGTTAAAGCATCAACGTAAATGTTTATACTGGAATGTTGGTTCATTCAGTTGATGAACCCGAAATTGGACAAAAATGTGTCTTTGATGTTATCGCTAAAACTTTAATGTCATAATGTTCAGATAATCAAAAGCGTTTTATGTATTTTCAGTAAAGTAAAAAAGATTGTCCATAATCGGAAAGCTGATTATACATTTTTTACGGGGTGAAATACATTGAATGATGTTCAGTTAAGATAAAGACATTTATGCGAATTAATTAAAAACCAGGTAAACTAGTTTAGATTTCTTTGTCAACTTTTTGAACAAACGGTTTGCAAATAAAATGATGAGGAAAACGTAGAATGACGATATTTATTTAGATTGATTATAGATTGTAAATCATAGCTTAATTGTTATTAATATTATCATTCTCAGTACTATATGTTTACACCTAATGTCCATTCATAATAGAACCGTAACACTAACTACCATTTCTCATTAAGTATTAAATGTTCCATTCAAATAGAGAAGGAAACCAATAATAATCAATTATTTGTTATGTGATGGCCAGTTTATGGTAATCATTTAAAAGTAAATACCTGTAAACGTTATGAACTTGGATAATAGTCTAAATCATGTGATATTCAAATAAAGTTCAGACAACAATTAGGGCATGAAATCAACTGCATGTAATCTTTGTTTAATTCTTTTTAACTTTTTTCTTGTATTTTGACTTTTAGATAACTAATAAATTTGCAGAAAGGGGTTTTTCGGAGATTTTAGTAATTTTACATAGTTGAAATCATGAGTCAATTGATGCTAGACCACCATGAAAAGCCTGAAAGCACTGGACGGCCGTTTCAGCAGTGCGCATCCACGAACCCGCCTCGCGAGATTCGAATGGCCGTCCAGTGCTTCCAGGTTTTCCATGGTGGTTAAGATCCGCAAGCGTACAGATAGCAAGCACACATGGAAAACAAGTGTGTGTGTGTGTGAGTGTTAAAAATCCATATATTTTTTTGAGTGTTAAAGGTTGTGGATAAATTATTGATTGTCTTTGTTCACAGCCAATGAGAGAACAGAATAAGGATTGACGTGCAGACACATGCGCTCAATCAGAGTTACACATAAATTTACAAAGTGGATTAAATGTTAAGATTACAGAGAGCACACAAAAAATACAGTAGTTGAATGGGCTTGCTACAAATGTTGGGCATACATCAAAAAGTAGAGTTCAAGATCTTGTTTCCACACTTTCTGTTTACAAGATGATTTAGTGATTCTCTAATGAAGTGCATCTTTAAAAAATCTACGTGCAATGGATATATAAGAAATTTGTTTCATTTTTTCTCGAATTAACAAAAACAGAGGTCGTATTCATATTTTAATCTTATGCCCTATAAAAATATGCAAAGAAGATAACACAGCAGAAGAAATCTGGCCCCTCAAAGCAGAAAAAGGATAGTGATATTGATTTGAAACTTAAGAGTGATAGTTTAAAGCATATATTTGAGGAAGTTTGGTCATGACACTACAAAAAGCATTTTATCCATCTTCATTTCGTGTATTTTAAATTACCCTATCACACATTTAAGAAAACAACGAATTATCGCATTAGACTACTTTAATATACATTCAGATGTTTACCTCTCACATTGACGTTATATTTCAGGGAGCACTTGTAGTCTTGGTTGGTATGTCAAGCCCACGTAGTTTATCACAGTTATGGACAGGTCAATTGATTCATTCTTCTTGAGTCACATTTTGATCTTGTTAATTATTCGCATATCAACCTCGACTGTTTTTATCTGAGCCTATGTATGTGTATTTCTTACCTTACTCATAACATGTCCGTAACGTATTTTTGTGTGACTATTAATATCAGTTGATACTTAGTTAAATCGAGTTGGCTCACATGCTATCTCCGATTTTTTTCGCTTCACTCTCTTCTACTTGCTTCATTCTTCCGATCGTTTGTCTGGATCAAGAATTGTTTGAGTTATACGTATTCAAAATCTATTCTTGTATTTGACTTATTTAATTCCGTTATTCACCAACGCGATTATATACGAGGTTATATGGGTTCTATATTTCGATAACAATCGTAATTGGTGTCAGATTAAGTTTCACTAAACACTTACCAGCATATCTCAGTTAAATACAGTGGGAAAATATAAAATCTTCATTTCACCCAGTCTATTTTTAATACTATATACTATATATACTATATACTATACTATACTATACTATATACTATATATATATATATATATATATATATATATATATATATATGAGTGTACAGCTTCTGAGTAAAAACTTATCCTTTAATGAAATATTTGAGTTATAGAGCTTTCTATTATGAACTGCCCGGCAATGTCATTACTTTATAATTGGTAAATATTTATTGTACGATTTTCACACTCATAATGCAAATATTGAAGCTCATACTGTGGTATGGTCTACTTATATCCACATAAGTAGTATACTGTGAAGGTCAAATATCGAATGTAATTTGGCAGAAGATCGGTAAGGAAAGAACAGAAATGAAGCACAATCGGTATAAAAATGTATGAGCAATGAAATCAGAGAAGACGGAATGATATTTGCAGAAGGAACAGTTAAGATTAAGACAATTGATGGTCATTTTGCAACTTTTAACTGATGACGGTATGGTTATCGGAATTCAGTGTGATAGTCTGTAATTTGTGCTTAAATACATTTGATTGTCCCCATCCGTGTTTTGTTCACTACAATATAAATAATCCACATATTTACAAATTGTTTGGATGCAGTATCTTAGTTTTTTTCAAGTACATTCTGTTAACTCGCACGATATTTTTTTAAAAATACAGTAGCGAAGCCGAGAACTTGTAATTTCACAGAGAAAATATCAAATGTTCAAATGAACAATCTGGAATGTAATTCTTTTTAAAATAAACTTTAAAACTGGTAGCGCTTCTGTTAAAGGATAATCAAAGGTTTAAGGAAAAATACTATGTTAAGAAAAAATACTCATATCAAACAAATAAATTAGCATGTAAAGGAAAGCGATATTCGGTTACCTGAAAACTAAAAATAGCAAATAATAAGCTGACAGTTTTTGGCTTTTTAAAGCCATTGGAACATTGAATAGCTTATAAAATCATTAAGTTTTGTAAAGATTTTGTTGTGATTCAATTAAATATCACATGATTTTATTTAACGATAAGTAAATTATGTTATTTATTGATTCTAAATATTAATTTTCTTATTTGTTTAAATTTGTGCAGTGGCGGTAGAGACTTTTTCATATTTCACTATCGCAGGAAGATATACTATTGACAAAGGGTTTTTTAATCACCTCTTTTTTCTGTAAAATTGATATTTCCAATCAAGTCAATACAGTTTTATAATGTCATATAATGGGATGATGATAAAATTTTATTATTTCAACATGAATAAATCAATGAATTTCTGTGTAGTAGAATGTAGTTGAATCAGTTTAAATTTATATAATTTTAAAACAAAGAACCATCTCTATACCTAAAACATTTTGCAGACAATTTGTATTCATTATAAATACAATAAATTGAAACATTATCAACTGAATAGTTTGTAATTAATGATCTTTAGCTACATCTGGGTGTATGTCATATAATTTTTTTAAGAGAAAACCAACAAATTCCTTATGGATTTTCATCTTTGATTCAGCAATTAAGTAACTGTGTAGTGAACAAGAACACGAGTGGGAACAATCGAATGTATTTAAGCACAAATTACAGACTATCTCACTGAATTCTGATAACCATACAGTAAACAGATAATTTGTCTCAATCTTAAATGTCTCTTCTGCAAATATCATTCCATCTTCTCTGATTTCATTGTTCATGCATTTTTTAACGATCGCACATCATTTCTGTTTGTTCCTTACCGATCTTCTGCCAAAGTGCATGCTATGCATGCCCATCGTCATATACTACTTATATGGATATAAGTAGACCACACCACAACAGTTCTTGTAGTAATAATAAAAGCATAACCTGAAAAACAGAAAAATAATTCTGTACTCTTGAAGTATTTCGATTCATTATTATTTTGTACATTTTTGAGGGATTTTTTTCCTAATTGTTTAACACGACTACATTTGATCTTTCTGAATAAACAAAATAAATTTTGCTTGTAGTTGTAAATGGCTTAGACCACAATTTTCAAATTTAACTTATTTTTATTCATGTAACGTACTGAAAATAGTTAAAAGTGTTACATGTACATACATGTAATTCATAACAACCTTAGCCTACTGCAGTTTCATTTCCAAACAGTTGGTTTAGATGGACCATGATGTGTTAATTGGCAAATATAGAGTCATGTTCCATAACCTAGTGTCAAGGAACTGTAGTCAGTTAACTTTATTTTTGTCTCACATTTTTAAATAACCATTCTTTTTGTCATTGATCTGTTGTCATAGTAACCACCGATATTATGGTTAAAGCCTTCATGTTTTTATTCGGCAATGTAACCAGTAAGTAGAGAAAATGTATCAAAATTTTATCAATATTTTACTATCTATCTCATACATAAAAGATAAATTATTTGTTTTGTAACTAAAACTTGATTTCATTCAAGTTATATTGAGTTAGTGGGTAGAATGTTTACTGATAGAAATAATAATATAATTTGACAAGTCAGTAAACTTTAAACGGAGCCTATCATCTAAGTGAATTAATGCATGTCTTAAATGTTGCTTTGATCGCTTATATGAAGAAATCTAAGCACATTCAATTATTCATTCTGTAGAAATAAAAGAAAGAATAAAAAGAGTTTTAGATCTAACAAGTTAAAAAAAATTTGAAACTTATATTATTACCATTTTTTAAAAATATGTATGTATTTATATTACTTTTCATTGAATGTACTTGAAAAAGCATTTATGACTTGGATAAATTAAAAAGCCTTTTCGATTTAATAGATGAAATGTAGCTAACAGAGTGAATTCAAAACGCTTATTCCATCCTATTTCAGATTCATCAGTTAAATGTAGTTGTATCCAAGAGTTGATATTTACTAGAGGATTTAAACGCAGACCCTTCGGCTTCAATCGAAAAGATTTACAATGCTGGTAATCCAAATTATTACAAAGTGGATTAAAATTTATACTCCTTCCATAAGTTAGGAATTATTCGGACTCGTTCTATAACGCGTTGGAAATCAAAGGCACTAGGTTAACAACAACTTTGAGATATAGGTGGATCCAACTGGTGAGTCCTAAGTAGTATACAACGAGTACACTAGATCGCACTGCTAGCCACTTTCCATTTATTTTATAAAAACCTGTGAAATAATGATTATTGGTCTAATTCGCGCTGGTTGCATATATGCCATTTAAGATGGATCAAAATTTGGTCAAACATACCAAAAAACGAAATAATCTTAAACATTTCAAGTTAAATGAATCCCTTGTTGATTTATGTTGAAGATGCATAATTACCTTACTGCGAAACACCGGTAAACGAAATTCTATGTGAATAATTATGAATAATAGTTCCTAAATAGCTTACGTTAATACAGCACAGTGTAACAACACAATAAGCAATATTTTTAAAATATTGATTAAATTCTTAATAAACCCAATAATCCATATCACTAGTTCTATAGTTCCTTAAGCAAAAATATATTTTGACAGAATTTTTAGTTGTCAGTTTATGACGTGGCAGTCATTTGCCTTCATAGTTTGAACAATAAATGTCCAAATAGATATCTACAAAATATCCACTAAAGTAATATATTCAAAAATAGGAAGATCAAGTTTTAAATTGACTTATATGCTCTGTAGGAGAATTATTTTCTAATAATAAGGGATCAACTGTCAAATTTTATTAAGATGAATATATATATATATATATAAGCCATCAATTTTCTTTCGTAATTTATGTCAAACAATCATAATATGAAAAATGTGTCGTCGACCGTACTATACTCGACGTTACAGTGAATAAATCTAGTATTGTAATGTAATTTTATTTTCAAAAGTCTAAAACAAAATAATGCATTGCATACAGTATTGAAGTTCAACATTCAAAAATAGGCGTGGAACACACAAGTCATTTTAAATATGTCATAAATCATTATATGTCGTTCATTTTAAATTGTAACATACCCTATTTTCATTAATGCAATTTTTAAAAGGTAAGAATAGTTAAAATGAATACGTTGTTATGGTAAAACAAATTAATATATCAGTTATCATCTTTTTCTATCAACAATCTTTTTTTATAAAAGCCAGGAGGATATAGATAGTCGTTTTTTCCTAATTATTTCATCCACAACCCCACCTGATATAGAACCCAATATATGTACGCCTCATAGCGAACGCTTAGTCTTCAGATCACTGAATTAGTTTACATTGTTTTACATTTCTAAATTCAGTCGATTATCGATACTGGATTATCCTGATCCGTTATGTCAAACTTAAAAATTCAATGATCCTCAAATTCTCGGTATTATAAACAATCAGTTGACCTAATAACCAACCTTATGGAAACTATACTAAAACTACTTTAAGGCTCATAGACGTATACACTTTCTAAGGTTGTGCTAAAAAAAGGTATGAGCATTCATAATCCAATATTGAAGATCAAGATTTTAAATTGTAAATCCACTTTTTGCATGATTAAATTTAAAAGTAAATCTTCAAAAATTTGAAATAGCTTACCAAGATCTATCGACGAAACTAGTTCGCTACCAACATATATATATATATATATATATATATATATATATATATATATATATAGAGAGAGAGAGAGAGAGAGAGTTTTCAGATTGAAGTGTGGACTCAATACCTTCAATTGTTGATCGTTACTTAAAACTCAATACTGTTAGGCCAGATTTATTTTTCTGCTTCTGAATAACATCTGTTCCTATTTAGATATCTACTTCGTTAGAACAATAACTTAATAAAATCAACCAAATCGTTTCAGCTACTTGAATTTAAACAAGACTTCGATAACAGACATTAACATTGGAAAAATATAAAAAGTTTATTTTACTTCCTGAATTCCATTGACTGTTCCAGCTAAACAAATGTTAACATTTATCAGAACAGTTCTTCAATCAGCATACCAAATCATCAATACAACTTTGTTATGTCTACCTTCATAATTAGTTGGGTTATATACATTTGAATATCAATAAAATGTTACAATTCATCATTGTAATCTGTTTAACTGTAGTTTAGGTTAAACAATTATTCTTTTTTTTATTTTAATGGATATTGAAAAAAAAATTTATTAATAAATAGGAAATTCTCTCTATTGTTCCAACATTTTTTTATCCACCCCTTTAGACAACGTTACATTAAAGACCAAAAAAAAAATAAAGAGAATAAAGAAATTACATATTTCTAATTTATTCCCCCTTCCATTTTGTTCAACTTAACTTATATGAATCTTAATTTTTTTTAAAATCATTAAATTTAGTGGGTATCAACTAAATAGAAAAAAGATTTTTAATATAATTAAAAAAAATTGTTATTCACCCTTAATTAATTATTTTTATATGGACAAAAAAATAACAATCAATTTATTAATGACATATCAATTGGTCACGATAGTTACATGAATCAAATTCTTCTAAAATTATAAAAATATTTTAATTTTAATAAAAATGGTTATTTTTTGTTTTATCGATTTTCGATTTTTTGTTTCTATATGACAATGTAGAAATTTAAAGAAAAAAATTATTTTTTTTACAAGAATGAAACGAATTCTTACTATAAATATTTTCTAGATTCTTTTATATAGGAAAACATTCTCGTTAGTTATTCTCTGAAGAAGTGGCTTACACTAAGTCACGAAACGTCAGAAAATCTAATTTTTCTACTCATTGGAATATTACAAATATATTATTTTTGTTCATAACAATTTACCTAATGCTCAATTTATTGGAAATTATCAAATCAAAACTTGGTAATGATACCTATTTAGTTACATTAAATAGAAGGTCATATGGTATTTTCTTCATTTAAAAAAACCTCACATGTCACTGACTTAAGATTATTTCGTTTGAGTAGAATATTGGTGAGCTGATTGTTCTCATAAACTGACATAAGGTAGAAAGACATTTTTGTAGAATGAATATTGAACATTCAAATTATATTCAGTCTACAGGTATTTTTATTGGTTCTTATTGATATTTAGATGTCTTGAGACATTCTTTGAAACTTACACTATATGGCTTCGTTTGTTAAATTCATGAATTCTAAGTTTGAATTCATGTTCATTTGATAAAATGAAAAAAACCTGACAATTCCGTCAAACGAAAAACTTCCCAGTAATCAATATTGATAGTAATATTTTATTGTACAAGATAATTTACATCTAATGTGATAACATACCACAAAAAGTTAAGTATATATATTTTTGTACGTAATGTTCAAATATCTTCTAAATTATTATAGAATTCGGTGGCTCTATGAAGGAAGAATTCCCAAAGGATAACTGGCCAAACGAAGATGGAAAACAGTCACAAAGATTGTGTTCCACATTGGCGGTTCACTAGATAACACCTATGGAAAATGCAAGGTAACTTAAACAATTAATTTATTGTGTAATTATTTGTTCTCCTTCTGATGAACAGTCCGAAATGTCCTTTTTATCAATGAGCATCCCACGACACATAAAACAGAACTTCAATAAATATAATAGTGAAAGAATTTTTCATTTTCATCTGTTATTTCTAAACCAGATGTTATTTGATTTATCGTTGAATTAAGGATTTCCTGAAAAGTTAGGTCGAGGAGTGGTGATCCTTCTTTAATATCTTGCTATATTTCTCTGTACATGGTAAAGTGGAAATCTATACCCATTAGATATCCTTATGGTTTGTCTAGTAGTATAATGATGCATCGATTGATATTACTTGGGGGAAGAACAGTTTTTGTTTAATGTGGACAGTAGTGGATAGTCTAAGCCTTTATTAAGGTATATGAAGATAAAAATTAGCTCTTTTATGATGTATAGTAGATAGTGGATTATATTCCTTATCACTGTCATGTTATGGGTTGTAGAAACATTGATTGTGATAAAAAGATTTTGAATTGTAAACGTAGTAAAGGTTTATCGAGCACTTTTTAAAAAAGTTCTTAATTGAATGTTAGATAATTGATGAAACTCGTGGCTTAATCAAAATCAGTTTAATATTATTCGTAATTCAGATTAACTGCATGTCACTAAGTCAATGATTAAAAAAATAATTTAATAACGAAGAAGTAACCGATTATTGAAACAATGATGTCAAAAGTATAAATAAAGTTGTTTGAAATCAATAAAAGATATGCTGTTAGTTAATTACGCTGATTATAAATTATATTTAAACAGATTGAGAAGCAATATATTCTTGATAAGTTACACATCTTTCACTTTATATCAAGGAATTTTATAAAGGGATGATGTTATGAACATGACCTACAAACTTCTAGAAGGAAGCAAACTTGTCTGAAAGTACAAACACAGACCAAATTTACTATTTATAGATAGTAATAAACAAGCTCCAAATGAATTTTGAATACGATTTCAACTTAACTGTATTCATATAAAAAGATAACTGATGTATATAGAGAGAGTACAACTTGAGAACAAGGTCGAAGGTAAAAGAAATAGAAAGAAAATAAGAAGCCACATTTAGAATTTAATTCAGTATTGGATACAATACTTGGTATATTAAAAATTAAGCATGTCGATATCATATTATGAATAGCCCCATTGATGCACGTTCAGTATTATATGAAGCTGGAATAATAATTAATGCATGTTGAATGACTTGATGCATGAAATATTGTTTAAAATTAAATTATCATCACTAATAAAACATACTAATAGTTCCCTTAAAATAATTCTCATTTCCGTTTACAATGATGTTCATTCATCAAGCTAAATTACATTAAAAATCATTCACCTTTCATACATTTATTCCACCATTAATTTCCTACATTATCTTAGATTTCAAACAATTCTAACAATTCATCTTTTAATTTAGTTCAACTACTCATTATGAGCATGTAAACTAACATATAAGATTGTATCAACTACATTAATCATTTCATATAAATACTATTATACAATATTAAAAAATAAAATATAAAAAAGAAAAAAAATTTTTTTTCTAGTTAAAATATTTTTCTCAGTCTTTTTTCGTTTTTTTATTTCCTGAATTACTTTTCAACAATCTATAAAAAACTTTTTTTTCTTTTTCAAGTTCGTTTAATTTAGACGTTTTCTATTGGTTAATTTATTCCACAATTGAATATTATCAATTTATGAAAGAAAAATTGTAGAAAAAAAAAATAAAGAAAGGATATTTTGTTAATTAAGCGTAAAATGAATAAATCTTCAATAATTATAGTAGAACAAAATAAATTTTTGTTTTGGTTAATAAAATAAAAAAAAACAAAAAAATTGCATAAAACTTTGATTTTTGAAGAATAAATTTTCTATTTTTTTTGAAAAATTAATTTTTCATTTTGTTAAATTACAAATAAAAAAGCAAAAAAACCGAATCAAATTATATCCGGTCAAAGATTTAAAAGATTCTTATTCAATGTACATAGTTGAATAGACTGTTAGATGTGTTTAGGTGCTGAAGCGTTTTCCTTCTATTAGAGAATAAGCACATTTTCTGAATTAAGGAAATGTTATTTTGAAAAATTTTGAAAATTGATTAATGACGTCTATCGAAAAACTATGTCGACTAATCACCTTTATGTTTCAGATTTTATTTAGTTTTGATTATTTAAAATTATGAAGACAGTAATACTGTAGTGAAAGAGAACATAAATGGGGACAATCGGATGTATTTGATCATAAAACTACAAAACGTCTTAGTAAAATCTGACAACCAATGAGTAAATACTTCATTTGCAATATCTTAATCAATTGTCTCAAACTTGACTATTTTTGTAAATATCATTCAATCGTCTCACAATTCACTGTTCCTTCATTTCCATAGTAACCATTCACTGTTCTCATTTTCTTTTCTCTAATTTTCTTAACCTTCTGACTTCAGACATTTCACTTTCGATTGCTGATATATACCACTTATATCTGTCGATGTCGGTAGCACACTTTACAATACTACATGGTTTTTTTTAACATACCTTGTCAATTTAAAAGTTTATATTGTGTTTAAGAACATCTGAAATGTGAATCACTGAGAAATACGTTATCAGGATATGCGAAATATTAGGATAGATAATTAGTCCAAATTAATTGGTTTTGAAATATTTTATATTACGGACTAATTTTAATCATGCAACTATCAAAACCATTTAGGATTCCACAGTTATATTATTCGAGTATAATATTTCCCAGTTGCATGCCCATAAAACTCTACAAGGTTTCCAACTTTCAGTCTTTACGGAAAGCATTTCGTTTACTAACTATTGGCTTGATGTCTGATAATTTACATTGTTAACTTGTGTACTTAGTAATATTAGCTGTTGACAGCAATGATGTTGAGTTATTACTAACATGTGATACTCTACATAGTTTTATTACCTTTAATGTAATAACTGTTCTAAAACACTTAAAATATGATTCAGTGGTTATTGGTAAAGTAATATAAAATATATATGTTTTTAATCGCTCAAGCATAAATATATTCATATGCTTCACTCAACAGTCAGACAGAAGATAATTTAATTTAACGCATAATACGTTCATAATCCATTCAACAGTATCAGAATCAATCATTGATGAAAAGCATTATTTCTGTATCATTGTTTTTATTATTTATAAACAAGTAGTTTGTTTAAGTATTTCATGAATTCTATGATATGGTGTTTTTAAAGTTGTCACAAGTAATTTGTCAGATCGCTCTTAAAGATAATCAACGATATACGTCAGATAATACATATATGTACATTTCAATTGTGGCTCAAATATGGAAATGTAGATTTAACTGTATGAATCATAACGAAAACATCTCATGGTTGTTTTTTATACAACAACTTGTAAAACAGCTAAGAATAATTGTCATACGTGTTCTGAAGTGAATTGTTGACCTTGATTTGTCAGAGCAGAATTCCTACTGATGAAAGTTAACTAATACTCAAAATAGCTGTCACCCAACACCAAAGTCGTAATTTTAATTACAAACGTCAAGACTGATCCGTTGTACAGAGCTGAACCTTGCTGAATTACTACAATAACCGAAAAGTTAAAGGTATTCACAAACAACTGTTTACGCAAAATACTTCGAATGTGTTTATCAGACACTATCAGCAACAGCCTACTTAAGAGAGAACAAACCAGCTTTCATATGAAGAGGAACTTAGGAAGAGACATTGAATCTGTATAGGACACACATTATAGAAGACATCAAATAGCATCACAAAGCAAGCTCTAATTTGGAATCCTCAGGGGAAAATATAGGAAGACAGATGAAAGAACACATTGAACCGGTTATCGGAGACATAGATGGAAAGGATGAATAGCATTTAGTAAGTGCTTGAAAAGAGTGCCCAGTAGAGTATTGATTTGAGAAACTTTGTCTGCAGCTTCTGCTACACTTGATATGACATTCGTAAATAAGTTAGCAGTTAAGTAATGAAAGGTGATAAATCAAAAATCAACAGATATAATTTAAAATTCATAAAACATTTCATATCTGTTTTCTACAACACTATAGCGTAGTTAATAAATACTGGCTACAACGGCAAGTTTTCAAAAGTATGCTACAACACTGAATGCAAATTTATATGCATTTACTTGGCACATTCTCACGGTACAAATCATTTAGAATTAATGAATCACCTTGGCATTCACTTTCAAAGTAAATCGTTTTAAATGTTTCATGCTTTCAGTAAATCTGTCAAAGTATGTTCTTTTTCAAAAAAATGGCTTAGAAATGTTTAAATAACTAAATCATCAGTTGACAAATTCTAATCATCAGTTATTAGAACCACAATATTTCAATCTGCTTTCCGCTTTTTTTCAATTCCCTTCTATCTAATAATTAGGACTTTTTCAGCTGTGGGAATAAATGTCTCGCAACAACGATCCAGTTGTATTTTCGTATTAATATAAAGGTATATGGACTTACATTAATTCAAATGATAAACTGAAATAGCGATTAAAACACTTTTTCGACAATGGAACCCCCTCTATACATGTTCACATCTCAAAATATTATAATTTAGGCTATTTTTTTTTAGTACAAAGCTCATAAAGATGGGAAGATATATAGAATTATTGAATTGTTTAACTATGTGTTCACCTGAGATCAAATTAATCAACAACATCAAATCTTGAAGTTGTATATACTGTGGTTATAATTAACAATTGTACACGTATTTATGGAAATAAAAGACGTTCATTGGTGTTTCTGATATTAACTCAATAGAAAGATGTGCTACGTTATTTGTTAATTTTCCAAACACATTCGTTTTGGGATTCAATCAGTATAGCACACTTTAAACGGTTAAAAATAGAGCTTAAATGACAGTTCTTTTTTTATGCAATTCATAAAAGTTAAAATAATAACTCATATAGATAACAGATTTGCTTTCATGTTTAAATAAGAGAAATAATGATAATATTCATCTTCTTTATAACATAAAGAGTTTTTCACATAGTAATAGGAACCTTTAAACTCATAAATAATCGAAAATTCAAAAGAAATAAAGAATTTTAAGAACAGAATTTGTACAATATGTATCCATAGACAATAAACCATCATGTATTTTGATTTAAATCATCATATCATATTGTTATATGATATTTTTATGAATTGATTGAGATAGCATTTGTCTCATTGTCTAAAAGGTGACTTATTCTAGCTATTTGATTAGGTTTTGATGCTTTACAACAAATTAAACGATCACGATATTGTATACATTCTTCTCGAGCAATTTTACGAAATAAAGGATTAGATGCCATATAAATGAATGCATTCAATGTAGAATCTAAATAAATTAATAGATTTGCAATAACTGATAATGTTAAATCAATTAATGGATAATCTTGTTCCAAGTAAGGATTTAATATTTTACTGAAAAATGCTGGAGTTTCTAAAATAAAAAATGTTATACAAACAGCAAACATTAATTTATCACCAGATGGAGCTGGTCTTTCAATTAGTTCTTTTGTTAAACCATTTGAATTACGTTTTAAAGGATTATTATTATTATTATTCATAATGATACTATTTTTTAAATTTGATTGATTATTTTCTATTTCCATTGTTTGACGTCTTAATAAATTTCTAGCTGAACGTTGTTCTTTTTCTCGATGAAATTTTCGACGTTTAGCTATAATTCTTATAACAAATGCACTTAATACACATACACATATAACTGGACCACCAGATTGTACAATAAACATAACTAAACCTAAATATAAAATTTGATATAATTTATAATTAATTAATAAAGGATAATCTTTTGATACATTTCCTGATATATAACATACAACTATACCACTTTCAAATATTCTTGGTATAACAATTAAACAAGCTAAAAAAAATATAATTATTAATATATAACGAATACGTTCACGTGGAAATGCACTAGGTGAACCAATAGGTCGACATATTTGATCATAACGATATGCTGCTAATAATACAACAGACCAATTACGTGATATTTGAAATACTACTAAAAATCTACTAGATATTGTCATAATAAAAAATGAGAATATTGTTTTAATATAAGCATTTGTTTGAATAGTATCTTGTTCATTATGATATGGATAGATATTATTAGTTATATTTTGATGTAAATGTGATGTAGTAGTAGAATTTTGTGAAAAAATTAATGCATGAATAAATAAACTTAATCCCATACCAAGTTCTATAATAGATAATCCTTTTAATATTCTACTCATTATAGATTTTTTCCATGAACTATGATTAAATATATGAACACATAAACCATTTAATATAGTATTTAATGGACCTAATAATAAACCTATAGCACGATAAAAACTAAATAAACCGGATACTGGTAATGATTCCATTTGGGTACATGTTGAACTTTTATTGATTATAAATAAATTTAAAATAAATGGTTTTAATACATCTTCGTTATATTCAGTAATATTCATTATAATTTGATAGAATTGACAAAATGGTATAATAAATCGTTCAATTTGAATATGAATATGGTATGTAACGGTATGGTTGTGTTTTTGAATTGTTATTCAGTTTCATATTTCCATAATACACTTGTTAGATAAATCCAGTATCTGAAATTAAATAAAATAAAAGTTTAACATAATTTTTTTTATTATTACAAGAAGATGTAGTGTCAGTTGCTATATTAAGCCCACATAGTTTATTCTAACTTGCTAACAGGGTAATATACTCATTCTTCTTGAATCACATTTAATTATTCACTTATCAAATCTGACTGTTTATTATATGAGCGTATGTGTGTGCACTTCTTATCCTACTCATCACATGTCTGTGACTTGTTTTTGTTCTGATTATAAATATCGATCAATGCTTGGTTAGACGGAGTTGGCTCATATACCTTCTCCACTGAGCGTCATTTATGCTTCTTGCCTTTGATTGTCTATCCAGATCAATGAGTGTACAAAATATACGTATTCAAAATCCATTCTCGTATTAGACTTATTTAGTTCCATTATCCACTAATGCGATTTAAGTCGATAGCTTTATACAATGATTGGAGACATGTATATCTCATTAACAATCAGTCACACGATCTAACTGGAGTCAGATAAAGGACCACCAAAATGATTTTTTTTAAGTAAGAAAATAAAAAGAACTGTTGAATCGAAATATCATTCATAAAAGTATTCAAAGTGAATTTAATCACATATCATTATTATTTACCTCAAATATCTGATTTCTAATTCAGAATACTGAAGGTTCCTCATTGAAGTCAATTCTAAGTTTATGTGTAAAAAAAAAAATTGAACAACCCCACTGTAGAGCATTCAATGCCAACTACTTGAGTTACATTCTAACGATGAATATTTCTTATTCAATAAAGCTTATTTTGTATGATAACGTATTATTTATTTATTTATATGTCGTATCCACCTTACCACAATAGGTTGATGTATTTTTGGGTTCTGTTTATTCAATATGAAACTTTATGCGTACATTTCTATGAAGTATAAAAACTCAGTAGAATATCTTTTTAATTTTATACAATCATCATCGGACGTTTTGCTAAACTTCATTTGCAACAGTCATAAAATGTCTATTGTGTTAATCGATAGAGTTAATCAATAAAAAATGTTAGTTATATTGATAAGTAAAGCCAATTTTCTTAATAAATCTGACTTGCTTAAACAAAGATACTCAATGAAATTTTGAGAAGAAGAATTACTTTAGTTAAAAATTCGAATATGTTGTATCATTCATTTATACAATGAGAGATTTACTTTAGTTACTCGTCATATATGTTTAAAAAAAAGCTTTTTACAAAATCGAACAGTTAATTAAAGTGTACGGTATCAGATTGGCTTCTTTGTTATGCGACGAATAGATGTGCAACTAATCTATTGGGTAATAGTATTGTAAGATCCAAACCTAGATTCCAATAGGTCTGGATGCGGCCGGATAACCGTTGGATAGTTTAGACACTCGTGTTTCGGTTTAAATCAAAACAAGGTATATATTTGACACGGTTCTGTAATTCATCATATATACAAATGCACAAATTTACCTAAACGAATATTATCACCCGGTTATTCAACCAACAGTTGATACAAAAATATCCAATCTAAATTACAATAAATAGCAAGGTGATAAGAAATATATGAAAAATTACCAAAAAACACCAAAGAATAAGCGTTATTCTATCCTTTCTGGATAGATCAAGGGAGATTCCGTTTGAGCGGTTATTTTATAACACCAAGTGTTTCAATTTCTGGGAAAGTGCTCCAAATTACAACCAAAATGCACGATCCCAGTCAAAATCAACCGCACAATCAAATAGCGAGCAGCCAATATGGCAGATGCCAGAATAATAGCAATTAAAACAAACTAGATACAGCTCAGTAAGGAACATAGAGACTCAATAAAAAAACGATAGTAAAACCAAGAAAATTGAACGTCACAGACTTAATTAGCATAAAAATGTTAACATGTACAAATAAAGAAAACGTAAGGAAGAAATCACAAGTGTATGCATGGAGGGATTTTCACTTGCAAAATGGATCCAACAAGTATCACTGTAATGTTCAAATGTCAACTTTAATAACAAAAGTTAATTCAATATTTTGAATTGAATTCAATAAAATCATCCTATTTTACTTTTAATCAGGTTAACATAGTTGAAGTTTAAGTCAAAACACTTTAAAGTATGATCATTTAAGAGTTAAAATAATAGATATAGATTCACATAGTAAATGGCATGAATCATTTGAAAAGCATCAATGATATAATTTGATTAAGCTAATGACTTTATATATTTGGTTTAATACATTAATTTTCATGACATTTCTTATGGATGACTGATTTGAAAACATCAAAACTTTGGTTATATTAACTTAACAGTTTAATAAGAATTATATTGGATAGGAATTAAAATCAATCATTCATAGAGAAGTTGTTTGTGATGAGATTATCAATCTTAAGTTTATCAATATAAAATATAAAAAGAAACATTTTAAAAAAGAGAAAAACAATTCATCCAAGTATTCATTTTAATTTGTAGTGACACGTAGGCATAAATGTAACCCCCCCCCCAAAAAAAACTCAGGGTAAATGAATATCAAAAAAGCGTAAACAAACATCGTTTATATTCACTTGTTGTTGTTTACCTGTATCTTGCCATTGTTATTCAATCTTTGCTTATAAAGTTTGTGACTTCAGGCACATATGCACATATGCCAACAAGAGACTGATCAATTGCAGTCAAAAATAATAATAGGAAGATACAAGTAACAAGTGATTATAACTCCACCTCATTGCACAAGCAAGTGGCTATCAGGAATCAGTGGCTAAATGGATAACGCGATGGCGTTTAAAGCGAAAGGTACTGGGTTCGAGTCTCAGAGTGAATGTCAACTCTGAGATGCAGGTACATCCAGCTGACGAGTCTCATATAGGACAAAACGCGCGTCAAACTGGATCCCACTACTAACTACTATTTATCTTCGCTTATAAAACATCGTGTAAGTTAGATCAAGCGAATAATATTAATTGGTTAAATAAGTAAAAAATATTCAAGTACTCACATATATAATATATTACAAATTAGAAAGAACAGTTAGTGACAACGTCAAATATTTAATAATAGGAACATTTAATAAATACATTACAGTTCCTTATGAAACTTTAAATCAAGTTTGAACTAACTGAATAGTATAACCTAGAAAAATAATTCGCGGATTCGTTGAAGTTAGACATTAACATCGTTTGATTCCGGTCAGCTCAGTGGTCTAGAGATTAAGCGTTTGGGCTCGAATCCTGCGTTCAGGATTGCAGATGTGCACTGCTGAGGGGTCCCGTACTAGGACAAAAAGATTGTCCAGTGCTTCCAGGTTTTCCATGGTGGTCTAGTTTCAATTGACTCATGAATTCAACTATTACAATAATATTTGTTAAAGCTGATATACGATATTTCAATTAAATATCAATCGGTTAATAGAAATATATCATCTAGTATTCTTTTATTGAATACTGTTTAATTCATACGTATCAGCTGTTCTAGGAATAATATGTAAACAAGCTTAGAGTTGAATTAAGACATGAATAATATTTAAGCTGAGTCGATGATACAGCTTTAGAGTTACAACTTATGTAATCAGTTTCTATTATTTGTAAATCCGCTTTCCTATAACAAGATTTCTGCTTGGTTAATCTCTGAAAGTCAGTAACTACTTAGTATTTGACTGAGATATTTGCTTTCTTTATTCACTAGCCAATTCTAAAAAATCTTGGAAGTACTTTATGATAATAATAGCACAGAGAATCAGACCTCTCATTTGTATTAAAATGAAGTTTAACAAACAAAGAATATAATTTCTAATATTTTAGCTTCACAACGTTTAATACACGAGACTCTACATAACAGAGTTAGACGTTATCAATTTTTAAATATGAAAAATTCCCATAATGTGATTTAGAACAACACATATAGGCTAATAATATTGTTTTCGGTTAGATCCTCATCAGGCTTTACTCTAATATACAGTAATATATTGGGCGCACTACCAGACAGCTGAACTAGAGTTAGTGAACACCTCCCTTCATGGTTAGGAAAAGGTATGGTCAAGTAGATGCGGAGCTCGATTCTTTCACACTTGATCGATAGCGGTCATGAAGTGGACAGAAATCAGTCTTTTAAAGTTATTTATCGTATTCCTACTACTTTTCCTTATGGGGTTCGATATCGTCTCTTACACATAGCAGAAGCTATAGGAATTCGATCCAACAACCCAAGTCTTTGTGTTCATAAGAAATTTGTAACACCCTTATCTCTCCCTTGTCCTTAATAAATAATTTTATTTTCCATACTCTTTCTTCGTTTATTTTTCTTCCCCCCCCTAACAATTATTTATTTATTTACAATATGACCACTATCAATTAGATGTGCCAAGATAGAACTGCGTATTGTTTTTATTTGGCCCTTTCCAAGCATGGTTTGGAAAGGGCCAAATAAAAACAATACGCAGTTCTATCTTGGCACATCTAATTGATAGTGGTCATATTGTCGATAAATTGAAATCATTTCAAGTGATCTATCGTATTTATTTATTTCTTAAATATTCGTTTCACGGGCCAATTATCTGAACGAAGTGTTCAGACGTAATCTTATAATTTCAATGAATGTTATTTCAGTGCCTATATTTTTCCAATCATTGACCTATTTTCCTATTATATAGGCCTTTTATTATTCTTATCACAACTAGTACACCTGTCATTACACTATCAATTTGTACTTTTCACTTATTAATTTTAATTATGTAATCTATTCCACTGTTATCATTGACTCATAAAGTGCCTTGATTGGTTTAATAATTTCGTGTATGCATATAAATATTACTGTATATTAAAGCCTGATGAGGATCTAATCGAAAACAATATTGTTCGCTTATATTTGTTGTTCTAAATTTTTAAATAGTATGAATACGTATTAAGAGGTTTTCAAAAGACATTGGGATGACTTTGAAAGGATATCAAACAAAAACATCAAGTTTCGCCGACCTGTACTTACTTTTTAATCGTATAGCCTTAACATTATTAATAATAGTCTCAGTATGACTTGACGATCGTGTTCAGTCGACAATATTCTTATTAAGTCACAGTGTTTCATAATGCATCTAGTGCCAGTCCAGAGTTCACTCTGAAGAGATTTCTATAACCTTAATATCAGGCAAATTAGTTGAAACTTACGCCTGTTACTCCCAATGGAGCATAGGCCGCCGACCAGCTTTCTCCAACCCACTTTGTCCTGGGCTTCCTTTTCTAGTTCTATCCAGTTCTTGTT
Source organism: Schistosoma rodhaini (assembly GCA_944470415.2). Taxonomy (NCBI): domain Eukaryota; kingdom Metazoa; phylum Platyhelminthes; class Trematoda; order Strigeidida; family Schistosomatidae; genus Schistosoma; species Schistosoma rodhaini. The sequence goes on from OX104044.1 coordinate 62,227,099, forward strand.
CATTTTTCTCATGTCTGTCTCTATTTCTCGGCGTAATGTGTTCTTTGGTCTTCCTCTTCTCATTTGACCTTCAGGATTCCATGTGAGGGCTTGTCTTGTGACGCAATTAGCTGATTTCCTCAAGGTGTGCCCAATCCACTTCCAGTGCTTCTTACTGATTTCTTCCTCTGCTGATAGAATCTTGTTTGTCGTCTCCCACAGTAACTTGTTGCTGATAGTGTCTGGCCATCGGATCCGAAGTATCATGCGTAGACAGCTGTTAATAAACACTTGTATCTTCTGTATGATGCTTTCGTAGTTCTCCACGTCTCCACCCCATACAGCAGAACTGTCTTCACATTTGTATTGAAAATTCTTACCTTGGTGTTGGTTGACAATTGTTTTGAGCTCCAGATGTTTTTCAGTTGTAAGTATGCTGCTCTTGCTTTGCCGATCCGCGCCCTCACATCTGCATCTGATCCACCGTGTTCATCAATGATGCTGCTCAGATATGTAAAGGTTTCCACATCCTCCAATGCTTCTCCGTCAAGTGTAATTTGATTGATGCATATTGTATTGTATCGGAGAGTCTTGCTTTTCTCTTTGTTTATATTGAGACCTACTGTTGCTGAGGCTGCTGCTACACTGGTCGTTTTCTCCTGCATTTGTTGTTGCGTTTGTGATAGAAGAGCCAGATCATCCGCGAAGTCTAAATCGTCAAGCTGCGTCCTGCCTGTCCACTGTATTCCGTGATTTCCTCCAGATGTTGACGTCTTCATGATCTAGTCGATCACCAGGAGAAAGAGAAAGGGTGAGAGTAGGCAACCTTATCTAACAGCGGTCTTTACCTCGAATGAGTCAATGAGTTGTCCTCCGTGGACGATTTGGCAGTTTAGTCCATCATAGGAGTTCCGTATGATATTGACTATCTTCTCAGACACGCCGTAGTGTCGAAGAAGCCTCCATAGTGTTGTCCTGTCCACGCTATCAAATGCCTTCTCGTAGTCGATGAAGTTGATGTAGAGTGATGAGTTCCATTCGATTGATTGTTCTACAATGATACGTAGAGCTGCGATTTGATCTGTGCACGATCTATCCTTACGAAATCCAGCTTGTTGATCTCGAAGTTGGGCGTCCATGGAATCCTTCATCCTGTTTAACAATACTCGGTTGAAGACTTTTCCTGGTATTGAGAAAAGAGTGATGCCCCTGTAGTTGTCGCACTTGCTGAGATCACCTTTCTTTGGTATATTGGTCAGAAGTCCTTTTTTCCAGTCTATTGGTACCTGTTCTTCATTCCAAATCTTACTGAAGAGGATGTGGAGTATCTTGGCAGTTGCTGCTGCATTTGCTTTCAGTGCCTCTGCCGGGATGTTGTCTGGTCCCGCTGCTTTGCCACTCTTGACTTGTCTAATGGCCATGCTGATCTCTTCAATTGTTGGTGGGTCAACATCGATTGGGAGGTCTGTGGGTGCTGCTTCGACTGCAGCCTATCGTAGAATTGGTCTTTAGCGTCTTCATCGTAGTCGTTGGTAGGCGCATAGCATTGGATGACGTTCATTGTAATGCCCTCTCTCTTTGTTTTGACGAAAGCTTTGATGATCCTCGGTCCATGAGATTCCCATCCTACAAGTGCATTTTGTGCTTTTCTGGACAGCATCAATGCAACTCCTTGTGTATGTGGGGCATTTTCTTCTTCATGACCGGAGTATAACAGAAGTTCTCCTGAAGACAGTCGTTGTTGTCCAACCTGAGTCCAATGTATTTCGCTGATTCCAAGAACCTCCAGGTTGTATTTTCTCATTTCTGCAGCAATTTGGAAAACTCTTCCGGTCTCCCACATTGTCCGGACATTCCATGTACCTATAAAAATTGTCGCTCTGGTTGTAAGAAGGTGCATCGGCCTGATGACTTCCGAAGGAACTCGGCTATCATCATGAGACGTCATAATTATTCCTTCTCCTCCCAGGTCAGAGTTTGAAAGGTTTGAATGATTTTTTCTGGTTAGCGTTTTTTTAGCGAGTTGATTTTCTACGGGATGGGGTCGCTAACCCCATGCCCAACCCTCCTCCTTTACCCGGGCTTGAAACCGGCAGTAACTCCAAGAGGATCTACAGGCGGAGTTAAATTAGTTGAAAGAATAATATAAATGAACCCTATGAATGATGTACAAACAATGACTAACGCCATTACATAAAACCTAAAGTAAAATGCCACTTGTTAGTGTCAGTCTGTACTGATTAAACTGTGTACAGATATTTTAATGATAAAGTTTCTTTAGTAATCATTTTTAGACTGAATAGGTTTTGATAAAAATAGGAAGTGGAACAAATTAGTTAAATCTAAAAGAATGCTATGTTGTAAACTAGTTTTGTTTTGATGACCTTAACTCTGCAGGATATGATGTTGAACCGATCACGTGAAGAAAGGAATATGCAAGTTACAAAAATAGGTCAATAACATAGTATTAGGATGAATGGCACTGTTCGATAAATTTCAATTAAACTTTCAATATTTCCTTTCTAATGTGTTATAATTTATTGACCTACTCGAATAGTTAGCTCTTAACAACTTACAAGTACTGCCAATCATTTTCACCGTCTGAAGAAAATATTTATATTGTTTTGTTTTAATGCTTTTATTGAAAGTTTTTCTAGATAAAATGTAGATTTATTCTATTTCGCCAGTTATATCTTTATAGCAAACTTAATCTAAATCTACTTGTTGAGCGTACTTGTAATTGATTTTCAAACTGATACAAAACTAAACTATTATACCTGACCTAAATAGTTAACCCACCCATTAAAGTATTATTTTTAAGAGCTAGTTATATGAAAAATCCTATTAGGTCTATTGACTTAATGGTTGGAATAATACTTATGTAGAGCATTATTTCTTGTTAAGGATTGAAATAGAAAAATCCTATAAAGGGAAAAAATATACTTTTTACATGCATGTTTACATATATAATAAATTTAACAACCGGAAACTATTCATGTTTTATTCATTTCATAATATAGAATAATGTAATCACATCAATCAGACTTTTTTCATATACTCGGAGATTTAAGCGTGAAATACAAAAAATTTATAGAAGAAAGAAACATAAACTAATAAAATTAATGAATTTATTTAACAAAACAAAGAAATTACAGAATTTGTTTGTTACATACAAGTATCAGAAGGGGCTTTTGTAGAGATTTTAGTAATTTTATAGCTGAAATTATGAGTCAATTGAAGCTAGACCGCAATTGAAAACCTGTAAGCACTGGAAAGCCGTTTCGTCTTAATGTGAGACTCCACACCAGTGAGCATCCACGATCCAGCCTCGCGAGATTCAAACCCAGGACCTATCGATCTCATGCAAGGACACTTAACCTCTAGACCACTGAGCTAGCCGGCATCCAACGGTATTAATGTATAACTTCAACCGATCCACGAAGTTGAGCGATACATCCACCAATGCTGCCTCAGTGGTCTAGAGGTTAGGCACCCGCGCGCGAAACTGATAGGTCGTAGGTTCAAATTTCGCGAGGCGGGATCATGGATGCGTACTGCTGAGGAATCCCATAATAGGACCGAATGGATGTCAAGCAGTGCTTCCAGGTTTTCCATGGTGGTCTAGCTTCAGTTGACTCATGATCTCAAATATATAAATCATACAAGTATGTTTATTTATCGATGCTCATTTTAACTTTATTCTTTTCGAATATTATTCGATTCAAATGAGTATGTTGAAGTAATTATTACCTAGCTAATAAATATTATAGCAGTCAGTAGTTCCGAATATTTAAGATACTGGAAATGGATTTTATTCATAAAGAGCTACTTGTTAACACCCAAAGGCTCACTGTGAAAAACAATCTTTTGGTAAGTGGATAGACGTATTAATTGAGTCCAGATATTCATGAGTTTTAACGACGTCTCTACTACCCTGATCGTCCAAAACTTATCCTGTGTATTATAAGTATTAAGCTCCATTGTTTATCATCGATGGTTTATATACAAATATAGACCATAAATGAAATTATTTTTCACGAAATTTTGTAGAATTTTAAAATCCATACTTATAATAATCGGAATAGTAAATTATATTAACTCATATTGTAGTGAAGAAGAACACGAGTGCGGATAATCGAATATCTTACTAAAATCTGACAACTATACAATAAACAGTTAATTTGCAAACTGTCAATCAATTGTCTCAATCTTGACTATTCCTTCTGCAAATATCCGTCCATCGTCTCTGATTTCATTGTTCATGCATTTGCATACCCATTGCGTTTCGCTTCCGTTCTTTCGTTATCGATCTTCTACTGAAATACATTCGATGCTTGTTCACCCTCATATACTACTTATGTGAATATAAGTAACCCACACCACAATGTTATATTCAACCTAGATACATTACACATATATATCCTCTTTTTCTGTGAGCATTGATAGAATTTAAGTAGTAAATTTCAATAGTTAATAAGAATTATTTACGTGTTGTTTACTTAAGATAAATTCAATTATCAAAGTTTTTTCTTATTTTTATTGGTGATCGCCTGCATGTCAATAATAAATTTGTTTTGAGATAATTTGTAAAAACATATTTTATCATTAGAAACTATTTTCTATAATTCATCGTATAAAATCAAGTTGAAAATAGCATGAACAATAAATTTCTTAGAAGGTACATGTTCAAATAACTGTGATCAAAAATTCCATTTTGCAGTGAAACGCTACATTAAAATAGTTGAGAAACTTTGACTGAATCTCTTATGTAGCCTAGTCATGATTTATGGCTAGTTTAAAAGAAATATACATTTGATCATCTGTTTAAGAGTTATCAAGTAAACGATATGTTTTAAGATACAGAAGCTTCATACGTTTTAAGCAAAAATTGAATGTTTTTCTCAATCAACGTTTGAGTAAAATCAAGGAGAACGACGTACATCTCACGCGACCAAGTAGAAAATTTTATATTTTGCCTACTGCAGTAAACCACAGATAAATACAGTCAAAGAAATAAATATGGAAATTTTTACCTGGACAAGACTTTATACTAAGACCAGTGATACTATTAGAGTGGTTAAACTAGAATTGATGGATCATTATTCGAATGCGTTGGTCAATGCTTAAGTTTTATACACTTTAGATATTACTTCTTACTAGTTGACATAGGCTTAGTGACCTGTTGTCATCATTATTTCAAAGATATAGTCAATGTACATTAAATTCATTCATCAATGAACAGTATTAATAGATAAAACTACACAAAGTAATAAATATAGTTTTTAACATTTTCATGTTAAGTGCTATTGACTTAGACGGCAAGGATAATAGAGAACATTTGATAATTATTTACTATTGATTGAGATTAAGAAAATAATCAAAGTTATTACCTAACCTTTTCTTGACTTTTGATAGAGCTTTTGCTAACTTCTCGATACCAGTATTCAGATCGTTATGTCAAATCTTTACAGTATGAGTTATGTTTAAGTGAGGAGTTAAAGTTACGCTAGAATTATTTGAGGAAAGAGAGTAAATTACTTATAATACTCCTGATTTATCCACCATTCTATTACATTAGATTTAATGTGATAAGAAGGTACTACCATCTTTCTGAACTCTGGAGAGAGGTCCTTATGAAGTAATCGGTATTAACCGGTATTATTTCTATTATCACAATCTAAATCAGAATAGTTATATCAATTAGTTCTCATTGATGTATGAAAGCTTGGTAATTCATTATTTACTTGGGTAAATACAACAAATCGACCAAAAATGATATACATTGACTGCATCAAATTTTCTCATAACGAATCTGTCTAATCTATAATGGCTTTTAATTCAGATGAAGCAGTATAGAACGTCCTGTTAGCATCTCTGAGTTTATGTTCTCGTACCCTTTTGAAACAGAGGTTGCTTCTTAAGATCCCTTACCCCAGAAGCCAATAGGTTCTGATGGAATCACAAGATTCAAAAAGCATTACAGTTTATTGAAATATATCATCTTGAGAACATTTGTGAATAAATATGTTTATGTGATGAACATGGAATCAGAAACAATGAAGGTTCGTAGGGAACTTCATAATATCATACCGGAAAAGATATAGATCATTAGAATAACGATCACAACTTCGCATAAGTGCTTATATTGAAGTTAGATCCTTCTTATTGGAAAGGTAACCAAATTAAAGTTTCAGTTAGCAGTGGAATAAGCTTATTTTCATCCAAATTTACTTGTCACGGTTCAATAATAGTTAATTTATTCTGAAAAAATACTGTGCAAGTTATTAGATAAAACTGACTAACATAGTAATTAGTTGTGTTTTTTTATATACTAGTGAAATTTATGCAAAACATTTTCATAATATTCAAACAAAAATATTTTTTTGGAAACTTAAATCCAGATAGCAATAACTGTCATGTCATAGATATTATGTAATGCAATAAATCATAAACTCTTTCCCTATATATCTCATTACTTTATAAATATTGTTATAACTGAGTAAATTCTACTTTCAATGATAAATCGTTTAACAAAAATGACATTTTCTTTCTCCTTTTTATACACTTGAAATTGATTAGTTTATTATTATGATCCAGTTAGTTACAGTGGATTTTCCATAGCAACAACTTTCAGTTATCATCTTGTAAAATTTTGTTGATGATGATAATGTTATAGATGTCAATTTAAAATTAAATGATTTATTGTGTTCTTTTTACATTCATTTCCATGTTATCTAGGCAATAGAAATAATCATGCATCATAGATACAACAATTTCTAAGCACGTGAATGAAAGATTTGAAGAATATTCATGTTTATAAAATCGGATAATAATAAAATCAGATTATTGTTATTTTCATATTAGATCAGAACTAATTTAATCCTTTTATTTATAAACTTAGTCATAGATAGTAAGATAGCTGTTACTATTTTTAGTTCTAGTCTAGTATCTTAAATAGATTGTTGCTTAGTACAAATTAAGATGAACAAAATAATCATGGTGTAAAAAGTAAGTGTTAGTTATTTTAGGTATCATTACCAAGTTTTGATTTGATAATTTTGAATAAATTGAGCATTGGGTGGATTGTTATAAATAAATTAATATATTTGTAATATCCCAATGAGTAGAAAAATTAGATTTTCTGACGCTTCGTGACTCAGTGTAAGCCACTTCTTCAGAGAATAAATAACCAAATTAACATTAATCCAAGTTTAAATAGTACAATGGAACAATACGAATATTAGGTGCGATCAACCAAAAAACAGGTCTGAATAAATCAATGTCATGTCATTTCATTTCAGTCAAGGTAATTCATAAGCGACATGTATGTAATTTTGTGTGTATGAAAAATGATGAAAAATGTGTGACCCATATAGTGACAAAGGATAGAGTTTAATTTGTAATGTAATGGTGTAAAATTGTAAATTATATCAGACTAGGTGACTAGGATAAATAGTCCAAGTAGGATGTATGGTAAGGCCTTCCTTTCTATTGAGAGGAGTAGGATTAAGCATTATATGGAACGCTTCAGCTACTCTCCTTTCTTTGTAATTGGAGAAACCTTTCTGTAGTATTTTGATATTTTTGAAATGAATTTGATGATTGTTGAAAATGACGTGAACTGCTATTGCCGGTTTAATTTGAAGTCTATCCAGTTCTACAGGATTATTAGGAGGTTTCTCTGTGTACCTAATATTTTCTTTGGCGCGAGTCAAGATTTCGTGAGATGACTCTCCAATATAGAAGGCATCACAATCGACACAACCTAATTTGTAGATGCAGTTCTATGAAAACATGAATGGGATTTTTTCTTTAAATCGAACTAAAGTATTTCGAATTGTGTCCGTTGTTTTGTAATATACTTTAATTCTGTGTTGTCTTAAGATCCTTTGGAGTTCTTAAGTTGTGCCATGACGGTATTGTAAAACTGCAGTACCAATCCATGGCATTTCATTCGAATTATTATTATTATTGTGTACTGAACTGTCTTGTTTTAATATACTTCTAATAATCTTTATAGAAAAATTATTAAATTGTAAGATGCTAATTACATTCTTTTATTCTTTTAGTTTGTCCTCTTCTGAAGTGATTATTTTGTTGGCTCTTCTAAAAAGATTTAAGTCTAACGAGATTTTAACACTGAACGGATGTGTTGAATGGAAGTCAATATAACGATTAGAGTGTGTAGGCTTTCGGTAGATGGATAGATTTAGAACTCCATTTACATTTCTTTTCACTAAGCAATCTAAGAAAGGTAGCTCACCATGTTCATTTTCATTCTCATTCGTGAATTTGATGTAAGACGAAAGTGTATTTATCTGTTTCGAAAACTATCTTAGACTAGTGTTTTTTTATCACTACAAATATATTATCTACATATCTAAGCCAAATTCGTCGTTTAATGTCGTTGGTGACACACATATAATCAAATATTTTCACCTAATATTCGTGTTGTTCCGTTGTACTATTTAAACTTGGATTAATGTTAATTTGGTTATTTATTCTCTGGCTTACATTGAGTGGCTTACACTGAGTCACGGAATGTCAGAAAATCTTATTTTTCTACTCATTGGGATATTACAAATATATTAATATATTTATGTATTATTTTGTTTTTCTACTAGTTGTTGCACAGTGAGCCATCAATAAGATTCATCATATAAACTGATATAATATGATCTAATGATACCTTTTAAGAACTGTTTACCATGTCCAAAGATGTTTACACATTAAAGTAATTTAATTAAACAGAATATTTGTCGAACATAGTATATGATGCTTAAGAGTTAAAACATGTATTCATCATTCATTTAGATGACTTAAATCATATTTGGTTTATTTCTGTCAAATTCGGAATCATATTTAAGGTTGTATGTTTCCGAACAGTTTTTTTGTCTTACTGGTATGTTAGTTCAATTTGATTTGAATTATAAATGAACTAAAGTAATGGTTATATAATTTTATGATGCAAAGAAGTTTGTTATCTTTTATATTACAGGTAGATAATAAGTTGTGTTTATGGAGAAAGTACGGTATACAAATGCTGTAGGTTTGGATTATTTATTTATTTATTTAAACACACAAATATTGGTACAAGGAAGCACCAGATATATATGCGCCTCACAAATCTCATTCGACTAGGTTTGGATATACAAACGTAGATCTACAAATGGCACCAGTTTTTTTTCTAAATATCATGTATGTACTTATTTTTGACGTTATTCAGTAAGTGATCAAACAATAACTATTTAAAACAATTCAATATTGTTTTATTTAGTTACTTAACTGTCAAATATATGTATTTCTTTACTGAAGTATTGGACACTGTTTGTGATCAACAACTAGTTAAAAAAATATCTTTGAATGATTTCATGTTGTGTGATCCTTTCATTTTAGATTTACAAAGTATGGGTATACAAATGTTGTATGTTCACCAACAAGTTGGATATTGATTGACTGCTTCAGGTTGATCTCCAAATGTATAGGAAAATACCATACTATATATTTACATATACTGATATTAGTAGAGATTGTCTACAAAATTATATATTTTTATTAATTAGTAAGTTATTGGTAATTGATATTTTGATTACCAAGTGAATTAATGATTATTTTCCTATCCAAATGTACTATGGAATCCACCATTAGGATAGACATCAATAGTCCATCATATAGATAGATGACTTTATGCATTACCTACATATGTATACAGTAGTTCCGTATTTCATATATTTTCTTTATTTGATATAAATTGTTATCAACTAGTTTATTACACTACTTATCTAGTAAATAAAACGTCTCAGTATTAAGTAAATAAATCATTGTCTGGTGTTTTTTTTGTTTACATGCCATCCATCATTTTCAAATTCAATGTGGTTATAAAGCAAACTTATTCGGTCAGGGTAAATGATTATTCAGATGATTGTTATACACATTACACCTGTTACCATCGGCCTTTGTTATTGAGAGCACGCAGTAGTAAACTCAAGAATGGGCATTACGTTCCGGTTAGCGTTTTTTTAGCGAGTTAGTTTTTCAACGGGATGGGGTCGCTAACCTCATGCCCAACCCTCTTCCTTTACCCGGGTTTGTGACCGGCAGTAACTTTAGAAGAGCTACGGGCAAGGTTGTATTAGGTTCTACTAGTAATTAATTGACTAAATATGTCAACTCTTTAGTATTGTTGAAGATTACGATGAAAATGTATAATTGCTCATTACTTTATAAAAAAGAGTGCTATTCATTTGATTACTAAATTCCTATATCAAGACGAGGCTTCATTGAGCTATAAATCAACAGTAGCCTATCGATCTAATCTGAATATTAACAAAATGAAAGTGCAAATGGCTAAAGTAACAGATAATTCGACTTTTAATTATTAATAACAAGATTTGGTTTCATAATTTCAAACATATTTAGCGTTAACTAGATTGTCTATGTTATTTTACATTCACTTGAATATTATAAATATACGGTTTTCGTTGTCATAGGACGTGGTAAGTGAAAAGCTAACTAACAATAATAGAGAGGTTTTATATTGTAGGGGCTAGTACTATGTCAAACTCACGCAGGTTATTCTAACCTCTGGACAGATCAATTTATTCATTTTTACCCTGTCACTTATTTGCTTATTAATCCGGACTGTTTTTTATCTGACCGCATGGGTGCCAATTACTTATCCTACTAGTTATGTATAACTTATTTTTGTTTGACTATAAATATCGATTCGCACATGGTTAAATTAAGTTGAACCACTCGCCTTCACCGCTCGTCAGTTCACTTTACTTCGCTTTCCGATAGACGACTGTACGAAATAAACGTAGCCAAAAATTGATTCTCGTATTTAACTTCTTTAATTCCATTATTCACTAACGCAAGTTAAGTCGATAATTATATACGAGGATAGGCGATAAATATATTTCAATAACAAGCAGCAAATGGCCTAGCTGGAATCAGATCTATGGCCACTAAAAACATTACTATTTGTTAAATGATTATTAGAAAATGTTCGCACACAACATTGGATTCAAAATCTAGTGATTGAACATAAACGCATCTTGGTATTGTTAACATGAATTTTCTCATTGATGTTTATGACTGCAATTGATCAACCTCTTATTTACATATGTACATACTATGCGAACTTCCTCAATATTACCTTAATTCACAAGCACTATATACAAAGATGGGTAGTGGCCAGCAGTGAAATTCAGGGTGCACGTTTTGTCTTGCTCAATTTAACAATACCAAGTGCGTTTAAACTTCATCCTATTGCACAAGCATGGGGCTATATGGACTCGGTATCTAAGTGGATAATGCAATGGCGTTTGAAACGAACGGTATTTGGTTCAAGCCTTAGAGTGGACATCAACTCTGAGATGCAGATAAATCCGGCTGACGAGTCCCAAATAGGAGGAAACGCACGTCCTGGATTCCACTGCTAGCTACTATCCATCTTTGCTTATAAATTCTTCTTCTTTAAAATGGAAAGTAAGTTAATAACTGGATAACGTTTAGAATCGAATAAATAGTTTAGTAAGTACAGAAACTTGAACAGCTAAAAAATGTGAATAAAATAAAATTTTAAAAAAGTACCATTCATTTGATTTTAGCCTAATATTTTTAAATTACATGTATACTACAGAAAGTGAAGTATTCGGTTAGATATAATGAAAAGGGAAAATTTCTTAGAATTGATTTAATTGATTATAAAAAAATTAACTAATTCATCAATTGAAAAGAAAAAAGCACATTTTTCAATGTTACCTAGTAACATTGAGATTTCTAAAAGTAGATGAATTTCGTTGATTTTGAGAATTCAATTTTATTTATTTTAATTTTGAAATTCTTCTGTCAATAGGCTATAACTTGTTTACATGTTTTATTATTCTTGATTTTATTAGAAAACAATGGTTTGGTCTTTTTTGTTTATATTTGAATCGATCGTTATCACATCTGTTCGCAATAGTTTTAGTTACATTTTGTTTATGTAATCTGAGAATCAGTTTTAGGGCGTAATTTAGGATGGTATACATTCATTGTATATATCATAATAATAATAAAAACGTGAATTGCGGACGAGTTTATTTTGACTAATGAAGCGAAAAGTAGTTTTTTTCATTGATTATCTATTATTTAGTGCTTAGGAGTTCGTTACATGTTTTAATTTTCATTATCAACCTAATTCTCTTACATATTATTTAAAAATCCTTAAAACTTTATGCTAAACAAATATTACCTCTGAAAATTTATAGGTATCAGGGGAAGGATGATTTTCTCATGTAAACTTGGGTCTTTGCAAAATTTAATGAACATGGTTTCCATTCTTCAATTAATCACTATAATTCAGTATTATTGTTCAATGAGAAAAGAAATTCCATAACAGAATAAAAATTTGTTTATTTTACGTATATCCGTTTTTCATATTGACAATCAACTATGATTAATGATTAACTATTTTTAAAAGAAAACTGAACATCATGACATCACACTGATTATTCATCAAATTGATAATGCTGCATATCAGAGATTATATGACAGTTGGTTGATGCAGTTACCAAGGTACATAAAGATTTAACTCAAGAGCTTTTACATTATATATAAAAAATAGTTTAAAATCAGATTTGTAAATATTTTGGGAGGGTTATTTATCTTTCTTGGACTCTCAATAATATTTTTACTTCATAGATCCTTACTTGAATTAGTTTGATTATTGTGTGAATTGGACCCGTTTTGACATGCATCGAGACTGATAAATTCTTTTGTATCAAAATACAACTGTTCAATTAAGCTTGATAAATAAAAATATGGATTTAAACAAACTTCTGGCCGGTTAAATGTTAAGTATATGAGGCTTAATCATGTGGATACATACAGATTCGTGATATCATTGTCAGCCAAAATATACAAATGCAAAATAAATAAATGTAACAACTATGCTAATTTATTCCGAACCCTTGTAATTTGGTTAAAAAACTTCCGGAAATTTTTAGTTTAATGAGTGTTCCCTTCAAGATTTAAAAAAAATTTGGAAAATGGAAACAATTTAGCACAAAAATATTGAGAATATAGAAATGTCATTGTTTTAATAAAGTGCGAACTAATAGTTTTTACTACATATTATGATTACATAATTAATTGAAGCATTTTATAACATGATAAAAGAAAATTAATCATACCTATTGTAATTCTTTGAAAGTAATTCTATAATTTTAAAATAGCAATAAAACGAAGTGGTTTATATTTCATTTTATTTTTTCTTTCAAAATTAATAGACAGTTTCAATTCAAACAAATATTTAATTTATTAGTTGTAATCATGATTTAATTGAAGCTGGACTACCATGGAAAACCTGGAAGCACTGGTCAGGCGGTTTGTCCTATTGTGGGACTCCTCAGCAGCACGCATCCATGATCCCGCCTAGTGAGATTTGAACCCAGAATCTATCAGTCTTGCGCGCGAGCGCTTGACTTCTACATCACTGAGCTGGTATTGGTGGATGTGTCGCTCAATTTCGTTGATTGTTTGAGGTTAGATTAAGCTTTCGTGCATGAGATCGATATGTCCCGGGTTCGAATCTCGTGAGGCAGTATCGTGGATACGCACTGCTGAAGCGTCCAACAATAAGATAAAACGATCATCCAGTGCTTCAAGGTTTTCCATGGTGGTCTATCTTCAAATGATTCATGATCTCAATAGGTAAAATCTCTTTATTATCCACAAAACCCCTTCTGATATTAATCAAATATTTAATTATTAAATATAAAATAGTTGAAAGATGGTTACATTAGTTCAATTTTTATAAAGATTAAAATTGTGTTGATTTCTTTAAAAAAAACAATATTTAAAATTTGATGGTTATTTCTAACATTTTGTTAGTTTTCAAGGCAAATTTTCTTTTTTTTTTAAAAAAACTTTGGTTTATTTTAAAATTAGTTATTTGATAAATTAAGTTATTTATGGGCAAATTACTTAGTAACTTACTTTTGTATTTAAAATTTAATTTAAATATAAAACGAGACAAAAAACAAACAAATAGGACAGTTTATTTTTTAATGAAAAAAATGTGTGAAAAAAAGTTTTTTTTTAGGTTTTTAAAAATTTATTAAATATACAAAATTAAAATAAATTACTTCCTGACAGTAATTAAATGACTACTTATATATAATTTTAATAACGTTTAAAACAGTATAATAGAATCGGTAAAAAATAGTACTGTAACTGAGAAAATCCGTGGAAAAGATAGTAAAATTTCATGTGATATGACTGGATGTACCACAGAGCGAAACCACTTGAAGTACAACTAAGTATACAAATACATTGAACAACTACTTTGTTATAGTTTAGAACTTAATGTCAGTGAGAAACGATGACTCTTTCGAGGTAATAAATGTAGAACCTTCACTTCATGTGGTGGAAATGTTCGAGTTAGATGACTGACTTGAAATTCAAAGGATTACATTTCTAATATATATATCTCAGCAATACAACACTAAGGCTATGCTGTGCCAATAACATTACTCCAAACAACTCCAAACTCAGATATTTAAGTCACGAAACTAAGAATTATTTGGTCATTTTATTGCTATGAGTTATTTTTAAGTCCATTCGAAGAGCAAAAAAGCTCCGTGGTTCTTACACTAGGATTCATTGTTGGTAATTTAACTTACTCGGTGAACTGTAGCGACTCTTTGGAAACATTTACATATATTGATAATTTATGAAAACAGGATACTAGACACAACTTCATCAACTCTGACAGAAAAATGCCGTGACTTGAAAAGCGGATTTTAAATCACGATGATAAATCAATTCATTTAAAAGCCTCCTCAAATTGCTTATAGTCTAAATATAATTTCATTGCATTAATTTAAGTTAGATCCGTTTTTTTTTAATTTCTAGGTAATTGTGTCGGCAATTCTATTAGAATGATAAACAGGATGGTTTTACAGGGGTTTCCTAGTATATTTTTATAATCTCTGTCTAGAAGAAGACTATATTTACAAAGTTCCAGTAGCCATATTTATAATATCTCGTGAAAATAAATAGAATACCGTTCAGAAGTTCAAGTAGTAATAAAACAACGAACATAGCTTTCACTTTTTTTGCAGAAACCATTTTCATCAAAAGTTCCTAACATGGCATGTGTGTATAGAGCCCAAAAGTGCTTAGTCTCTACTTACCCTTATATAGGTAATCATATTAAAATTACTTCACCAATCACACAAACTTGGTATTTCTCAATTACTGATATCGACTTATCATGTCAAACTAACCTTTAACATGTTTCGTATTATGTAATCACCGTTATTCTATTGATGATTTCTGATCATAAACGATCTCACCCACTTCATTTAACTAGTTTTTTAGTATTTAAGTTGTAAGGATGGCTCGTTGGTAAACTCTAGGTAGCCTTCAAGAAGTCCAGAAAGAGCCGAAGACATTCCATCCAATCACTGCTAGGGGAATATTCTAGAATGTCGACGTGTAGCTTCCCCATTGGATGGATAAGAATGATCCCTATGTGCCTATTGGTCGACCAAAATGATGATTTGCATTCAGCCAATAACTATAAATACATGAGATTTCTGTACTATATTTTGACACTGTTTTGGGGGAATAAAAGTTCCTACTTACTAGTCGTCTGTCTTCTCTTTTGCGACGTTGCCGGTTCTATCATTCAAGTAGTCTGGTAGTACGCGGCATAGTAAGAATCAAAGTTCTAGATATAACAAAAGTTATTTATTTTATTAACTTCATTAAAAATAAATGAATGATACTCAGAAAATAGTCAGCCTGACATGACTGGTGCCATATGATTTAAAAAAGAAAACTACAGATTTCAGATAGATAAACGTATATTGAAAAAGAAGCTTTTTTTAAAGTTTTTGTAACTCGTAGATTTAAAACAGCTAGCAGAGACAATACTAAATTATTCAGTTGAATATACATTTGACTTCATCATAATTCATGTATCCATATGCATATGAATAGTGACAGATTATGAGTTGATTATGTAAATATATTAGTTAAAAATCATTTGTAAGTTTGTCTTGCACAAGTTTTTAAAGCATTACAATTCAACTAATGTCAACAATAATTTCAACTACACGATATATATGTTGTACAATAAAAAAATCAACAAACTGTTATAACTTGTGGCTGAGTGGATTCCTTGTTAATGTATGACGTGATAAGGTCGCCAATCAGAGAGCTGCGATTTATCGATCGCAACAGTTACATATGAAAACCGTAAGAGCAGCCTAGAGTACGTATCGGTCCTACTTTCTGCCTAGCCCAGCCAGTTAAGTCCAGAACAGCCTCTGCGGTATGAATCATTGTACTTCAAACATACTGAATTTATATACCAATCAGACTGACCACGTATCACAGCCAAATGTGGTTGTGAATGTGGAAGACGGTAATTAATAGACTAGGGATAACTCAAGAATGGTAAATCGTATAATAATAGTCTATAGGTCGAAATAAAGCTTATAATAAAAGGACCATGAATATGTATACTTTAGTTATTTAGCGATTATACAATAAAAATATATGCATAATATTGGTCCATAAATGGATCCTAAAGTTATCATTCATTATGCTTATCGGAGCACAACAAAAACAGCTTATTTGTCATATTCAGTCTATAATTTAATAAGCATGATTTTATTCAACACATGACCATTCACTGTAATAAGTCTTAGATAGATCTCTGAACAAAGAACTTGATTAATCGAATGATACATTCTACTACTGACAGTATTTCTATGTGATTTTAAAAATTTTGAAAAAAAAACAGAAAATCTAATTTTACAGAATCTAACCAATCACATTCGACTCTAGTATAATAAATAACATTCAGTGTATGATAAAATTCATTAATTTCATGATTTCTCAAAAGTTAAATTGATGAAGAAAACAGGCAGAAAAATTTGTCACGACAATATAGTTCTCAAGTTTATTTATTAAACTAAAAATTTAAAAAAAAATTATTTATGTCCTCTGCAAAGCATCTGTAACTAATTAGGAGACATTTATCAAGATTCAGTAATAATAGTAATCTATATCTGTATATTAAAACTATATTGTCTACAAATGAAAGAAAAACTACTTCTCTTCCATGTTTAACTGAAATATTTAGCTCAAAAAATTAATAAATAAATAAAACCTTTAGTATAATCCTAATAAGTAGTAGTAACCATGTATGCTTTTAGAAATTTATACATACTGAAACTTATCAGCTTACATATGCATATTTATGGATATTATCTTAATCTCAACAAATTTCATATTTTATATAGTTGAGATCATGAGTCAATTGAAGCTAGACAACTAAACGGTTCTCAAATTTTACTAAGAGATTCTGCAATTTTGTGTTCAAATACATTTGGTTTTCCCCACTAATGTTCTCGTTCACTACAATAATACTAATGAAATTAGACTTTTCAACTAGCTAACTTCTTTGAGACATTCATTTTCGTAAAAATTAATCAATCAATTATCGTGCACCACTGTAAGTTATTTGTCGACCAATATTCAATCCATTAATTCAAAACATTTATAATATACTTCTTACCATCTTTGATAACACTAAAGTAACCTGAGTTTGACTAAAACAAAAAGTAGTGATATCTATAAATTCTCTTTCAATTTTGTTAGAACAATGAGAAGATGGAGTTGATCTGTAGAATATTAGGTATTTGCGCCATATATTTCAGAAACAATCTCGTCACAAATAAGATTATCAAAGTATTTTTTTATGAAAATTAATAAATTTCAGTTAAATGAAAGTTTATATAAAGAAAGCAATGATTGTAAATAGAGGAGAAAGAAAATTAACATAATAAGTAAAGATTAGGAAATTGTCTCATTACCGTAGATCATAAAATAGTGTAAAACTTGCTACTAAATTCAAGGTTACAATAAATTATTTCTATACATATAAAGAAGATTCAAATTTGTGAATAGACAAGGTTTCTAAAAACCTTTGGAATTCGTCCTTAACAATTTTTATATACAACATTTTAAATGCATTATTGATGTTAATTCTATGCCCCATTTTAATTATGTATTCACTTCACTCTTCAAATTAACATTAAAGCCTTTTTAGAACAACCAAAGGATACATCTATGTTAAAATAAAGATCACACGACATAAAATGCATATAAAAAGGTTTAATCAATAGAATTTCATATTCTTTTTGAAACCTAAAGTCTTGTATAATTCATTGGCGTTTCTGTCTACTGGTTTTTACATTTTAATGAAGAAGAGAGAGAGTGGAAATAAATTATTAATAGCAACAAAGGATTAAAAGGTCAATATTCGTTCATATCCATTAAATATGTAAAGACATGGTTATGTTGACTGATCTTCACATATATTAATGATAATCTATTATAGTCATTTTAAAAAACATATCGGTAATACCAAAGAAAAAGAAATTCTTCATTTATGAGTGTATAATAAGTGACAAGTGACACTTTCTGAACTCACTTTTAAGTAGTGTTTATTATATATCCATATTTTGTTTAAATACATGTAATAATCTTTAAATCTACCGACGATATTTAATCGCTTATTACCGTATTATTTTTCTAAACAGAGGTGAAATTAAGAATGGATTTTATCATGGACTGTTTAAATTTACATTCACAAACCTTTTCTGTTGATGATTATTTAGACAGTACAATTTAAGTGAAAAACTTTCGATATTCTATGAATAAGCAAAAACTCAAACTAGATATTCAATTGTGAACTTAATCAAAAAAGTTAATGGATACATATGAACTTTTGTCTAAACTTGATAGAATAGTTTCACAATATTTGAGTGCCAAATTGATGTAAAACATTGAAAAGGAAGAATGCATCTTTAAAATCTCAGCGAATGAATTTGAAGGTAACGGTCATTGTTCAAATACATAATCAATGTTTTAAAGAAACAAAACTGACAGAAAACCTATAGTTGAATACATATAAAGTGTTGCTTCTCATATTTCACAATCATCTTTCAGTCAGTCACAACGTAGAACTTCGTACGTACGTACATAAGTTGCCATACCACATTAGCACAGAGACACAGTTGTCGATTCCAAATCCCATAGTGGTAGAGATAGTAAGAGTATAAGCATTATGTGAAAGATTAGGGTTTGAATATGTTATTCAAGGAAATAAATTTGGGATGAAAAAAAGATAGAGACATGAAGAATTCAGAAGATTGGAATTCGGGAGAACACAAAGAATGGATGCACCTTAGCCGTTGCAAACGATTTTGAGCCATGTCATTCAAGGTCTCTAACCATCGGTTGCTGTCATCTCGCGAATCCCAAACAGGTAGTCTGCACCTACCAACATGGCCCAGTCCACTTGTCAGTGACTTCATTGATTTGTGCCACGTTTTGGTCTGGCCGCCCCCAGCTTTCTCCCAACCTAAACCTATACCATGGAACATTCCTCGGCGGGGCAGTCGGTGGTTGGGCATACGTAACACATGTCCCAGCCATCTCAACTGATGAAGTCTCACTACTTCATCAATCGATCTGCCGTATTTACTTAGTACCCGTTTCCTAACAAACAATTCTAACAATAATAATAATAATAATTTTGAATAAATTGAGCATTGGGTAGATTGTTATAAATAAATTAATATATTTGTAATATCCCAATGAGTAGAAAAATTAGATTTTCTGACGCTTCGTGACTCAGTGTAATCCACTTCTTCAGAGAATAAATAACCAAATTAACATTAATCCAAGTTTAAATAGTACAACAATCAAAGAATATTAGGTGATCAATCAAAAATAGTTCTGAATAAATCACTGTCACGTCATTTCATTTCGGTCAAGGTGATTCATAAGTGACATGGATGTAATTTTTTGTGTATGTATGCACTGTTAATAATGAAACTGTGTGACCTTTATAATTACAAAGGATAGAGTTTGATTTGTAATGTAATGGTGTGAATTTGTAAATAATATCAGACTGAGTGACTAGGATAGATGGTCCAAGTAGGCTGTATGGTAAGGCCTTCCTTTCTATTGAGAGCTGTGGGATTAAGCATTATATGGAAAGCTTCAGCTACTCTTCTTTCTTTGTAGTTGGAAAAACCTTTCTGTAGTATTTTAATATTTTCGTAATCAATTTGATGACTGTCGAAAATATTAAAATACTACAGAAAGGTTTTTCCAACTACAAAGAAAGAAGAGTAGCTGAAGCTTTCCATATAATGCTTAATCCCACAGCTCTCAATAGAAAGGAAGGCCTTACCATACAGCCTACTTGGACCATCTATCCTAGTCACTCAGTCTGATATTATTTACAAATTCACACCATTACATTACAAATCAAACTCTATCCTTTGTAATTATAAAGGTCACACAGTTTCATTATTAACAGTGCATACATACACAAAAAATTACATCCATGTCACTTATGAATCACCTTGACCGAAATGAAATGACGTGACAGTGATTTATTCAGAACTATTTTTGATTGATCACCTAATATTCTTTGATTGTTGTACTATTTAAACTTGGATTAATGTTAATTTGGTTATTTATTCTCTGAAGAAGTGGCTTACACTGAGTCACGAAGTGTCAGAAAATCTAATTTTTCTACTAATTGGGATATTATAAATATATTACGATAATGCAATGAGAAGACGAAGTTTATCAGAATTATGTGATATATTAGCGCAATACATTTCAAACAATCTGATCACACATCTACTTGTCAAGAACATTTCTATATAAAAATAAAAGGTCAACTAGACTAGAAATGGGAGATAAGAGATCTAGCTGACCTTTTCAATTATCACATAAAAATGTCTTAACAATTATATGTGTGATCAGATTGTTCGAAATGTATTGCTCAAATATATCATATAATTCTGATAAACTTCGTCTTCTCATTGCATTATCGAAATTTATCAAAGGGACTAATTGTTTTAAATAAATATATTAATTTATTTATAATAATAATAATAATATAGAATACATTTAGAAGTAATGTAAAATATAGAATCGTTATGGGAACATAGAAAATTCCATCTTTCAAAAAACCGAATAGCGAGTGAAGAAATTTTTAAAATGGTTGTATAATACATACATTTTTCTGCGGAATAATTCTTATTTATTTTGTTGTAAATTCAATAACTTTCAGTAGACTATAATGTTTTAAACTTCACTAGGTAGTAGACTGATGTCTACTGGTTGATAACTCAAACCTACATTTAGACCAGTTAGCAATTAATAAACAATTTCTTGAGATTGAATAAGGTCCACTTAGATGCTATGCATAAAAATGTTTAAAAACTCGCTGTTTTAGTGCATTTTCTGTCCATCAGAAACCGGTATCATAGTGATTTTCCAGTCATTATACTGAACTATGCTATATTTCCTACTTTGTATACCTCTCATATACATTTCTACGATCATCAACCGGTAGATATTGTAAGTTTAGTTCAGCGTTTATTATGCAGTATAACAACTCTCATCTGCTTTTTATTTGCTTTTGAAAATGAGTATTAATGCTGGATTATTTAAAATGAGTTAGGTTGAATATTTTAGGTAACTCAGACAAAATGGTAAACATTCAAGTCATTGAATCCCTGAACCCCTGCCCCAAATGTATTTCATTTTAAAAAGTCGACATAAAAATGTCCCAACTATGGGATTATAAGTATTAGTAATGTCATTTTCGCTCTATATGTTATTGACTTCACTGTGTGAATATTATTTAGTCTCATTTTCAAAGCTAACTAATGATACTATAAGCATGTTTACCGATAAAAAATTAATGTCAGCATTCACTAGAGCTTCATTTATATTTTCCAATTAAATACTAAATACGATACACTATAAACTTGTATTGAATTCACTACACATTTTAGAATCCTAACCAAAATATAAACTCAGAAATTGTTGGATTATATCGCTAAGTTTTATTGTTTTATTAAAATAACAATTTACAGTTGTACTAAATGAGTTAGGTCAAGAAAATTATGCTTGAATGATCTTCAAACAGTGTCTTAACAAACAATCATAAAAACTTTGATTAGGTTTAAGAATACGAAAAAAAATCCCTCAATAATTATTATGACATATTGTATATAGTTAACTGTTGACCTATTTCTCTACAATTCAAAAAAATATTTTTCCAAAGTTTATTTCATTCAATATACATTTATAATATGGAAAAACAACCTTCATATCTGACTTCATATCCATTGTAAAATATCTAAAAAAAGTTACAAACAAGACAATGTTTTTAAATTATTATACTTTTATAACTAAACTGAATTCAAATCTTCTTCTTGGTTATTATGTAGTATCATTTTATGTTCTATTGAACCATCAGATTAAAAATACTCTCTGTTAATTTGTAAATCTTTGAGGATAGTTTTCGATCATTTTTTTAAAAATTTAATAAAACAGATAGAGTTAACCTATAATTTCCCAGTGTCTGATTAAACTCAAAATATTGTTCTTTGATCGTCGTCAAGGTGTTTTTCTTTAGTTATTATATACGATAAACGTGTGAACCGTTTTTAACAAGAACCTACCTAATTAAAGAGTTAGTTACATAGTTACGTTATGGCCTATCAATTTCGAGAATAAAATAGTAAAATTCTTAAATTTGTATTATTTTATTACAAAACCTTATAAATTACAAAGTATAAAAGGTTCTTTGAGAAATTTCCATTATAAGAACTACGTATTCAATAGAATTGACTTTTTAAAATATACTCCGAAATGATTAAATATTATATCAGTATACGAATATTCGTAAAGATTAGCAGGAATAGCTTGACAAAAATTGGGCACAGAGTGTATAGAACTCATTATATGTGAAAATTCTATTTGAAATAATCTCAGCGACTGAAATTTAAATAATTCCAACATTTCGTCCATCTAATTTGTCTGGACTTCTTCAAGATAGTCCAGACAAGTTAGCCAGACTAAACGTTGGAATTATTTAAATTTCAATCACTGAGATTATTTGAAATATAATTTTCACATATTATATCATTACTTTGTAAATTCAATAAAATATGTTTGTTAAACAAAATGAAAAATACAGTAATATTGAGGTAGAAAGGGTAAATAAAAAAGTTAATTGTAATAATGTAATATACAAAGTTGATTATTATCTAAATTCTTGTTATTCTGGGTATATTTATTCACCCTGAAGAAGTGGATTACATTAAGTCACGAGACGTCACAAATATAATCCTTCCACCGTTTAGGATAGAACAAGAAATATATTTATTATTGTCCTATGTATCTTGTTAAGAAGAAAAACTGTTTAAAATTTTGATTGAATACCGTTTTTTTTCAAAATATCAATTCTTAACATGCATATTTACTAAGGCGTCACTGAATACATAACGCTACTTACAAATTTCAGTAAATTATCTCAGTGTTATGTTTGCATCATTTTAACAGACTTGATTTTTACCACTTTAAAGAAATTTATGTTTTTTTAATTGTGGGACATGAATATTAAATGAGGATTCGAGATGTTCATTGAGAAAACATTACAAATAAGGAAAAATAATTTAAAATGTTTCATTTCTATCGACATTTAATTAATTTCCATTATTTACAATATTTTGATTCGCTTTTCCCCATCCAAAATCATTTGCAATTACCACTTTCTGTATTACTCATTACTATATATGGCGCAAGATACGTATTATGCACTGACAAACCTTCACCATAAGTTTACAGAAGCTAAACGTATCTTATATACTTGAAGGCAAAAGGTTGTATACTTTCTCGGTAGTTTTGCATTTTATGTAAACAATGAGTTAACAAAAGACTTTTTTACATAATGCTTGATAAATTTATTAAATATAATAATTGAAATCGTGAGTCAATTAAAGCTAGACCATCATAGAAAACCTGAAAGAACTGGAAGGCCGTTTCGTCCTAGTATGGGACTCTTCAGCATCCACGATCCCGCCTCGCGAGATTTGAACCCAGAACCTACCGGTCTCATGAGCGAACACTTAAACTCTAGACCACTGAGCTAGCCGGTATCCAACGGTGTTAATGTCTAACTTCAACCAATCGACGAAATTGCGCAACCTTCCATTATTGCCTTCAGTGAGTTACTGTTATTTTATTAAATATAAGCACATTCTGTTATAACTTAAGATCAGTTATCACTAATCATAATTTTCTGAGATTTACAGAATACAATTAAACTGAAACATGAATAAATACGCCGGATATTCGAATTTCGATTTAAAATAATAATGAAAGATAAACTTATGCATAAAAATTATTAAAGATTAATAATCCAATAGACCAATATTACTAATTCAGATATTAATACCAAATCAAATGAATTGTTATCTAAAATTACTGATTAGGTATCTGATCAGTAAGTCGAACTTGATTTCCTGTTTAATCATCCATATCTTTTTACCATGATATGAAAACATTTTCATTTTTATTGACCATTTCACTAATAATTACATGGATACCATAATTTACACTGTGATATATAAACTACTTATTATTAACAATATATATATATATATATATATATATTACATACTCATAATTAAGATAATGAAAACTGATATACAATATCATTAACATATTTGAATAATATATCATTAGAAGAAGGAAAAAAAAGTGAACAAACACTTACCTAAAATAAAAAACAATGAATATAACATAACATCAATAACATTCAATTTATATTTGGCATAACAACAATCATATAAACAAATTAATATTTCTCTTTTTTTTATCAAAGTTTTAATATTTTAACCAATCACTATTTATAGAATTAAAATAGAAGTTAACCAATCAGAAAATATGTAATTTGTTGTTGTTGCTGTTATTTCGATGATAATAACAAACAATATTTATTTATGATTTAATTTTGAATATTGATGTAGAATAAATAAGGCACTTTTTAGTGTTCGACATACGGTATATAAAAAACAAACAAACAAACATTGAAATAATATGATTGATAAAAATATCGAATCATTAGAATAAAAGCTTTGTCAGAAAGATATCAACATGAATGAGATTTGTATGACAAAGACTATTTAGTTGTTAATGTAAAGCATGTACAGAATAATAAATACTGAGATTATAATGTGTTTGGTTTAGATAGGTAAATGATCTCGAACCTATGATGTATTAGTGTTTCACTGCTCATTCAGTGTGATTAAGCTAGTTCTTAATGGCAAAATTCTTTAAACAATTGAATGTAATAAATAAAAATGCATACCTTAGTAACTATGGATAAGATATGATAATTTTGAATAAATTGAGCATTAGGTAGAGAGGTAGAGAATTCTTTGAAGAAGTGGCTTACACTGAGTCACGAAACGTCAGATAATCTAATTTTTCTACTCATTGGTATATTGCAAATATATTTATTTATTTATGAATAAGATAGTTGTAATTACCAATGTGGTATGCTGAAATAAACCTTGAAATATGTGTCACAGAGCCTTTTCTTTGATACTCTGAGATGCTGTACAATATGTGACGCATGTTAACCATTGTCTACTCGTCAGATAGCAGCAATATGAACTGGATTACCTCCAAGCGTGCATATTTTGTGAGACCTGTGCATTTTAGAGAATCCAGGTCAAAATTACCATATGAGATTTCATTCACATAGAACTTATTGTTTAAATGAAAATCTTCCAAATGAGTGTGAATTAAGTATAAAAAGTGTGATCGATAAACATCTATAAAAATGTCACTGTCAGTGTTTGATATCAGCTTGAAAATGATTGAAGATCATAGAGCATCAAATATGTTTTTTTCTGGCTTGGATATTTTCAACATAGCGCACAAGTGTTGACGTTTTCATAACTAAGTAACAAACTATGTATGAGGCGTCCTATCATCGAATATATATATATATATATATAATACAAGACTCATGTATGTTACCTATTATCTCAGATGATCTTCAATGATTCACTGAATCTTTGTACGCAGTCTAAACATGAACACAAACGCATTTGTTTTTAAAACAAGTTCAGCCCGCGGTTGAGTTTTGTCGTTAGTTATTATTGCTGAAACTACACACAAACGATATCATCACATACATGTTCGGATTCGCCTTACTAACACTTACGATGCTTTAGGTATTTTCAAAAAACACTCGAATACAAATAATCAGTTACATTTTTGATTGAGATCATGAATCAACTGAAGTTAGACCACCATTGAAAACTTGGAATTACTGAACGGCCGTTTCGTCCTACTATGGGATTCCTCAGCAGTGCGCATCCACGATCCCGTGAGCAAAATCTCAACCAAAAACTTAATAATCTCCACAACCCCATATTGATAACCAGTTACGCTAAGAATCTAAAGCATATAAATGAACTGGGAAATTATTCACTGTTCAGCACAGATTTATATCAGTGTGATCTCAGATATATTCATATTCATTTATATCCTGCTACTTTTTAGTGCTAACTAAAAGTGGCTGTTTACTTTTGAGCAAGTGAGAAATTGCTCATACCATCATACTCATCGACATTTATCTTTTCACAGATCAACTATAAATACATAAGTATAAATTATTTATTTATATATCTGTTAATTAATAAATGCTTGTTTTCCTATCATTTTCTGGTTTCACATTGGGATGACAAAGCACTAAAGCTTAATCTAAGCTTGTAAACGTTGTGTGAGATATTGCCATGCTTCACCGTTTCCAAAAAATACCTCTTTATATTGAATAGTCAATTTCCACAGATCTCGTCTATGATGTTAACCTATCTTAAAACTTTAGTGTATTGATCCTTCGAATAACACATATTTGACAAGGAAGCAAGCAGAACTTACCAAACATGAAAAAAAGTTTACAATTTACCATACTTTCCCAACTCCATTTATTTTATGATAATCTGTATAGTCATTTTTGTAAGTAACAACTTCTTCTAGAATTTGGCTATATGTTTTTCACTTTAAAATATAAAAAGGCATGAAAAACAGATAAAGCTTGAAAAAGAGAAACAATATGTTCCCTAAATAAGAAATCCATTATTCTAATTAGGTATAATAATAAGATTTTCTGTCAAACTGTCACTTTATGCTTTTACTTTATTCACAGTATAAATGACGAATTTCTTATATCATACTTAGTTAACTGCAAACTTTAACTTAATTATATAATTTATCTCATTAATATAGTAGTATACACTGAAGAGCAGATGATAAGAATAAGAAATCTCTTCTATAAATAACATTAATGATTTTTGAATCGAAACACGATCTTTACTTTCTTATAAATATGAACAATGCAAAAGATTTTCTTGTTTTTAAACGAGAGTTTGTTTTAATAAAATAACACTTTTATTTGACATTTTCTGAATGGAACCAGGAAACATCAAAATGAAAATCAATATTTTAAGGTATAATGTAATGATAGATATCATTATGGGTAATATGATCTGTGATATAGTTAAATATTTGAATACATATAATAATAGTAGACACAATCAGGTTATTAAGAGATGAACAGACCACTTACATACATTCTCTGATTAAATTGTTGCATAAAATAGTTATCTAAAGTATCAGAAACCAATATAATGACAATTTCCTGCACAAAACTTTATGTGTATATAGACTTAAGTAAATAAAAAAATAAATTACATGTTTTAATTCATTCCGTACTGGTTGTTTGAATCTTCCCATTATTGTTTAGGACTGTAATTTATCAGTTTATTATTAGCATATGTTCATCCTGTGCGGATTGCCTCGATATTGCCTTAAATCATAAGCATATAAAAACAAAGATAGATAATGTCTAGTAGTGAAACCCAGAACATGTGTACATCCAGCTGATGAGTGCCAAATAGGATAAAACGTACATTCTGGATTCCACTACTAGCCACTATCGACCCTTACTTAAAACTATATGCTTGTTAGAATATTATTAATACTATTCGAAGACTTACAGCTTATCATATACAATGGTACAAATTTTTTTATTAAAAAGAACTCATCAGAAAGAAATCCTTTTTCCTTTATTATTTGTTTTATAAATTTATTGGTATATTTATGATTTTTCTTTTCTTTTCATTTTCCATTTTATAGAAAAACATCTATTTACTTTATTTCATTATAACATGCAACTTTTTAGAGTTGATATTATATTATCTTAAAGAGAGGAAAACCAAAGTTTGGTGAACTCAATAAATACGAAGGTGATTTATAAGCATGTCAATATCTGCAATAATTTTGATTTTAGGTTATAAGAAGCTGATGAGATAATAG
Source organism: Schistosoma rodhaini (assembly GCA_944470415.2). Taxonomy (NCBI): domain Eukaryota; kingdom Metazoa; phylum Platyhelminthes; class Trematoda; order Strigeidida; family Schistosomatidae; genus Schistosoma; species Schistosoma rodhaini. Next base: position 62,255,353 of record OX104044.1, read on the forward strand.
GGAAACAAAATGAACTCCTACTATCCAGCACTAATCATACAGTATTCAAGATAAACGGAGCTATGTGTATAGTATTATATAGCACTGATATTTCTTTAAAAAAATGAACTTATTTATCTCCTATTTAAAATAGTTAACATTGTTTATCTTTGTTATATCCCGAAGAAAATTATGAAAGGTACCTTTTGAGAACTATTTATGGACCAATATTATGTGTATATTTTTATAGTATAAGTGTTAAATAATCACACTATTCATATTCATGTCCCTCTTATTATGAGCTTTATTTTGATTTATGAACTATTATTATAAGATTTATCATTCTTGAGTTATGTCTTGTCTATCAATTACTATCTCCATTATTCAAAGTCACATTTGGTTAAATCACGTACAAATGTTATTTTCTATTTTATGGTACGATGTGGTCTGTCTGGTTGGTATATAAATTCAATATGTTTGAAATACATGATTCATATTGAAGAGGCTGTTATTAGTGTTCTGCACTTAACTGGCTGGGTTAGGCGGATAGCAGGACCGATAAAAATCCTAAACTGCTCGTACAGGTTTCATGTGTCATTGGTCTGACCGATAATTCACTGCTCTCTGATAAGCGGTATTATCATCTTATACATTACCAGGATACACAGGCCAGATGATACAACAGTCTTAATTTTTAACTTTAAAAAAATTATTATTTTTGAGTAACATGTACTTGTTGCTTACCAAAGATTATTGGAACTTTAGTACAATTGTTTTATATTTATGATGAACAGGAAGAAATTGAAAAGGAAAACATAATTGATTTTATAGACATATGTATAACTACATGTTGAAATTGTATACAAAATTATTGATTTTGTTTTCATTTAGCTTTATCTGATGAATACAATCATATTAATTAGAATGACATGTACTGAAATCAATATTGCCAAGTAGATAATTATTTAATAATATAATAAAACCAACAATGAAATCTATAAATTTATGTTAGAACCACTGATTCTTTGGATGGAAAATAGTTTTCTAAATAATTTAGAGTGCTTAACTGATTTCTTTTTCTCAGTTAACCCTAGAGTATTTTTGTTCTAAAGAGGATGTTTTAATGGAAACACTTTTATAATGGTTCTAGACAATAACATAAGCAATCAGTACTTAATTCATTTAGATAATGGAACATAACATCACCTATAGCAACAACCTTGGCTGTAAATCATTTGTGTCTCGTCGATGTTACTTTCGTTTATCAAGTTTACATTTGAAACAAGAAAGTAATTCTGTTTTTAATATAAAAAGTCATATACGGCTAAAAATTTTGATATCAAAATCACTGTTAATCGAACATAACTTTTAGCTAGTTCTGTAAAAAAGTTCCTAATAATTTATAATGAGACTCGTCAAGAAATAATCAGGACTTACATAGCGATCCTATCTATATAAATTAAAATTCTTTTAGCAATGTCATCACCTGTCCCATTTCGATGGTAATACAATGCAAAACACAGTCTCCTGTTATATGCTGCAAAATTATTCAAACATTCTACCATGTTAGTAATGCAAAATGAAATCCAATAAGCATGATATGACAATAAGTACAGAATATGAAGTTACTGTAATCCTCGAACGTTTCCCATTGAATAAAGGTGTCTGTCACCTGAGTTTATAAAAAGCAGACTGCTATAATATAGCCCATGGCGACATCATAAATTGCATTATTCTAATCATTAAAAATTTAAGTTGCTTATAAGCAAATTTCTACTCTCCATATAATAAGGGTTGATTACAAGTAGTATTTCAATCTTAACTGTCTGAGATTAATCTATACTTTTATTTCCTACTTCGTTGACTATCCACTTAATTACTTGTGTATGTATATGTGTGTGGAAGAATTGATAAGAAACATTAAGAAATGACTTAACTGCAATTTATTTCTATATTTGCATCTTTTGTCTTTCTGTCTTGTGTATTTTACACTTATCTGTCGATCTCAGAATAATAATTCACATGGTAACAAGAAAGAATACAGAGCAATTGACAGACTACGTAACCTGTAAAACAACACTTTTCTATTGACAGTTGTTTAATGACACTCATATAATAGATATGGATTATGCATGCTAAAATTATACTTAACTAAATAAATTATGAAATATAGGAAGGATATAGACCAAATGGTTCAGAACTTTTGTTGATATGACCATTATTTTGATGTTAAGCAATTTATTTGCCATACGTTTGTAGTTTTTTTCATTAATATAATTTATTTCTGTGATATTCATGCTTTACAGTAGTTTTTTTCAGCAGACCCATTTTTCATTACATTACATTGTAAGGAATTACTTTTTGTAGTTTGAATATTATTATTACTATTTGCTATTTGTTGAGGCCTTGTTCCCCTATCAGTATATGACGTAACTAAATCACCAATTAGAGAATAGTGAATTTCAAAGTGAATTTCAACTATGAAACATACCAAATCTCCACAAAACCCCTGCGAATAGTGATTTATCGACAGGACCAACGATGAATAAAACCCGTACGAGTAGTCTAGAGATTTTATCGCTCCTTCTTCCTGCCTAGCTCAGACTGTTAGGTCCAAAACACCAATAACAGCTTCTTCAACATGAATCATTTAATTCAAATATATTGGATTTATATACCAACCAAACAGAGCACATCGTACCATAAAATAGAAAATAACATTTGTACGTGATTTAACGAAATGTGGTTGTGAATAAGGGAGATAGTTATTGACAGGCAGGGCATAACTCAAGAATGGTAAGTCACAAATTAATATATTATGAGTCAAAATAGAGCTCATAATAAGAGGGACATGAATATGCATTGTTTAGTTACTTAACTACTATACGATAAAAATATATACATAATATTAGTCCAAGAATAGACCCCAACAGTGACCATTCAGTATTCTCTTCGGAACATAACACTTTCTTTCATCTTTAATGTTTTATCATAGATGAAATATAAAACTGACAGTTGACGGATAAATAAGATATAGTGTATTTAAGTATTTATTTCCAGATTAGTTCTCGTAACTATATATTCTTTCTAATAAATAATCACATCGGAATCAATTGTTATTACCTTTATGATGAGCTCATTATGAGAATAGTATAGTATCTCTATCATTCCTGCATAATATAATCACGTTTGTGATTCTAGATGATGAAATCAAACAATTTATTCATGATGTCACTTAGAAGTTAAAACTAGTTAAGTTCTAGTTAGTTCTGATATTTCGATGTAGTACTAAATAAACAAAAAACAGTGAACTCAAACTTTATCATATCAACTAATGTTTACCCAACCTACATACAATTTAAGGGGTGATCACTATTAGTTTGAATGATGTATATGATTCACATATATGATAATAGCATCTAAAAAGGTTTTTAAATTAGTTTTGGTGGGTACCATAAGTACATTAAATCAGCACATAAATGAACTTAGTTCATATCAATAAAGATGTGCATATCATTTGATTTTTAGACACATTTCCACTCTCTTTTCAAGTAGTACAAGCAGGATTATATTTTTAAACTTTCTTATAAAATTGACAATAATTAGGATTTAGATTCATTTTTAGACATACACAGTCGAATTCTTATATGTACAATTACTTGATTGAAAACAGTATCTACACTTTTGTATCAAATATATCTTAAAAAAAAACATAATTTAGAACATTCTAAAAAATGTTTTCAATGGATTATTTAAATGAATGGAATAGATATGTATTTTTAATCTAAAATTTTTAAGTTTACACGTTTCTGATTTATTTCACATGTCTTCAGTCTTATCAAATCATTGTATCTATATGAATACTTGTGAAGACTGAAGAAATTTGAACAGTTAAATTCATATGTCAATCTAAGCTAGACCACCATTGAAAAACTGGAAGCACTCTATGGCCGTTTCGTCCTAGTATGAGACTCTTCAGGAGTGCGCACCCACGATTCTGCCTAACAATCTCTTTACTTACTGAAAATATTAAAACACTTTTTTTCTCATAGTGAGAAATGAGATTTTTATATACAATCATTGAAACCAAATTATATTTTTCTACGCAAACTTTGATCAACTGTTTTCTATTATTATTAAACTATGAAATTCTTTTATAAACAATGTCTTTTAATTTGCTTCAAAAATATAGGAACGTTTAGGATTAATTTAATTGGGTTGCTTTTTAATTTTTTTCTTCAACAATAAAATTGGATGTATGATCTGCTTAATTCTTGATAATTATTAGGAGTAAAAAATAATGATATCAATCATGTTTTTAGCCGAAGCTTATTTGTTTATACCATTTACATTCATTTCATTCTTTATAAAAGTAAACTGTTTTGTAATTTTAGTAACTCTTTGCTTACGGTTAATTTATAGTCTGTACTACTAAATAAGAAAAAAGTGATTATTTTGCAAGTTTTAATGGATAAACTTTGTCATAATCAGATAAATAGATAAATAATCAATTAGGAATTTCCACTTCAACACTAATTGATATATGATTACATTGTTGCTAGATGAATAAAAGGGTTAGTGAGTAGTTCATTGATAGCTTTTATGATTAATGGGATTTCGATAAATCAAAACAGCTCCATTTAATCATTCAAATTAGATTATGTCACAAATTGTTGACTTCTTTACTTTAATTCCTCTCATACTCGTATACTCGATAATAATGATTTTAAGTCAAGATAGATGATAATATAAGATAATCCACATGAGTTAAGCACTTGACTCAATGGAAAAGGATAATAATCATACTTAATATAAGTATATTGGGAATTCTGTATATGAACTATATTTCTCCATATCTCCATAAAAGTGCTAACTTATTATTTCATTCCACTTGTCCTTGAGTTAATACTTGTACATCGAAATTTCTCATAAGGAAAGTTCCTTTTGTTTGTTTCACTTCAAGATAGTTCATTTAGTTTGTCATTTTTTTTTATTATTTTGAATTCAAGATCTTTATAAATGAAGTTTTATTCAAGTTCATTTTTGCTGAAATCAATATTTCTATTCTGTACCAATATATTTTTCTAGCAGATTTTTTTTCTTTTTTAAATTACTTGCGACTGAGAGGAATAAAAGTAGTATTGTTGTATCAAGTACGACAGTTCCACCATTTGACACCGTCTAATACAAGACATATCAAACACAAACGTAAAATGTTACATATCCTATATATATATATGTCTTACATTTATACTTTACATCTGACTGCCATAAGACAAACAAAGTGAATGAATGCAATTTCTTTCCAATAATTCACGAATAAGTATATACTCTGTTTATAAAAGAGTTCACATTCTACAGTTAATAACTGAGCATTTAATAACCATTCTAAAATTATGTTGATAGTAAAGCCAATGTAGGAAAATATATTACCAAAATAGTTAATTTTTTCAGTCACTATATGAAAACAAAAACTAAGGAGAACCACTTTTGAACCACTTAAATAAAGTATGTAGTTTGTTCTCATATTATCTTTTTGGAAAAAAAAATTTAATATCATGGCAAATCCCGTGAGCAGAATCATGGATGTGCATTGCTGAGGAGTCTCATACAAGGACAAAATGACCGTCCACTGCTTCCAGGTTTTCCATGGTGGTCTAACTTTAATTAACACATGAATTCAACTATTAAATGGTGGGGTGTCAAAGTGTTAAGACTAATGAGGCTGTCGGTTGGCAAGAGAAAAGCAAACAAATCACAAAACAACATGATTAAAAAAAGTTAGTTCATGTTTTGTTAACTATGAAATAAAAATTGTTCCAGGTATAAATATGTATGTTTAATTGTTTTCTGGTTTCTCTAAATTATAGAACGCCTAATTAGCATAATGTTTTGTCCACCTAGTAATAAAAAGTTAAATTAAATATCCATATTGATTTCTGCGAGAATTTTATATTATGTAGCATAAAACAATGAAGTCAGAAAATTCTTTCCTGTTAGTCATGTACATCATCTGTTTTCATTTAGTTCATCTTAATATTCGTTCAATGTAAACGGGCAACTACCATAAACATAAGTATTTTAACGCGTAATTATTCAAAATATAAAAGCATTAGCATAAAGCAATCGAAATGGCATACATATTGCTATGATATTCACGAGTTAGTTTTAAAACGATTCAATATTAACGTACTGTGAACAATATACAAAGGTAATAATTATCTCGGGCTGCCAACAAATTCCAAATTTTGATAAGCCACAATAAACTATGCAGAACACTTTTTGAATTCTAACTATTCCGTTAACTGAGTCGGTGTCAATAATTATCATTTAGCTCAGAATGTCTACTTTTTGCGATAAGTTGAATGTCTTTTGATGGTTGAATTAAGACAAACCTGTGGCTATTGTCACCATAAAAACCATCTTCAAGCCGTGTTTCCAAAGTTATGTTTCCTATCAAAATCTTATGACTTACGTTCTATATTAAGTCGATGACAGTCACACATTTTATAAATTCTGTTTATGATCTGAAAGTTCATTTATTGTAAATCTTCTAAATTGTGAATTTTCACAATTAACTTATTTGTTTACACAGAACTTTTTCTCTGCTTGATTTTAATCCGAAGTTTTCCGAGAGAATTCAAAAATGAGAAGTGTTGACTTTAGCAATAAAAATGATTTATTGTCTGTCTGAACCAAACCCTAGAAAATATGATTTTTGGAATTTCATAAAGGCATATTTCACTAAATTTTCACAATAACTCTATGAGTAAGTCATTATAAACTTTTTCTCAGTCTAAATAAACTTGGATATTGTACTGTTCATAATACAACTAAAAGTTGGAACAATATAACGCGTATGCCAGAGGAGATTAATCACATTTACAAATAACAAAAATTGTAAAAACAAACCCTAAGAAAACAATATCACACCCACCAAATAAATTGGTTTTTATGTAAATTTAGAAGCCTGGTGCATATACATCCTAGTGACAAAGAGAAGGATGTTTCTTAGGATCAAAGTTTATAGTTCCAAGGGGGTTTTTGTGGAGATTTAGTAATTTTATAGTTAAGATCATGAGTCAATTGAAGCTAGACCACCGTGGAAAACCTATCCAAACCATGGCATTTAGGATAGCTTTAAATCAATGAACTTATTTACTGATTTTTGTTTAATTTCCAGAAATTTTGGTTTATTAAATTTACATCGACAGTTGTGAATGAATGTATGAATTGTTGACTAAGAAAGACGACAGTAATTACTAAGCTAACGGTCTCTCCCAATTAGATCTTTGGTTCTGTCAACCAACTTGTAATGGGATCGTTAATTAAAATACCTTAACATAATGGTACCTCAAGCTTAGATAAATGTCGCTTATTTATGGGAACTTTTAATTAGGTATCAGTTTATTAACGTTTGTAAACACCCCTTGGTTATAAATGCTAACAAGTATGTAACATAAACTGAAAATTTTCCCAATGACTTTCTTCCGACACTTGACATTAGCTTGCTAAGATTCAAGATTATCTACTTAATGTCTACAAATGTGCAGGAAAAACTGTCCGAATAATTCACAGAAGGCATATAAATATATGATATCAGAGTCTAAGAAAGTCAGTTTACACTTAATTTCAAGAGATTTTCTGTTAATCATGATATAATCCTAGCAAAATTAATATGATTATGGTAATTATTGATAAGTGAAAAAAGTATTAATTTTATATTGACTGCTGTTATTACTTAAAAATGAATATGTATATACAATTGGATTTGTCGTGGAATAATAACAATAAAATGCTTCTCAGAGATGGATAGTGGCTAGCAGTGGAATCCAGGACGCGCGTTTCGTCCTATTTGGGACTCGTCAGCTGGATGTACCTGCATCTCAGAGTTGATGCTAGCCACTATCCATCTCTGCTAACCATGCTTGTGAATTAAGGTATATCGAGGCAATACGCACAGTATGCACATATGCCAATTAGAGACTGACCAGTTGCAGTTCTAACAAATCGATGGGAAGATTCAAACAAACAATACTAAAATGCTTCTCACTTGAAAAAATCAACCAAAAACATAGAAAACCTGTAATCGGACGATAAATAAAGATTTACGTTTACAGGTAAAATAGAAGTAAATACTGTTTTGATTTTCTTCACGTTAATAAATAGTCAGATTATAAATAAAATAAATTTCATTTACTATTATATCATCAATAATTCATTAGGCGAACACAACCGATAAAGAGTCTAATATTATTGTTATATATATAACTAACATAAATAATTGAGATAATATTTTATATCCATGCCGTTTTCCTGATATTTTTACCTTCTTAACTGAATACATGTGAATGAATAAGCTGTTTTTAGTACCTAAGTCAAAAACTGTTGTCATGATTCACAATAATTAAGTACTTAAATTGAGCTACTTTTTATGTAATGTGCTCTGCCAAAATAACATTCCTTCAGATAAACTTATTTCCGTATTATTCTTTCACTGAAAATATTTGATAAATTACATATAAATATATAAATATAAATATATATATATATATATATATATATATATATATTGATAGGGTTTTGTTCTTTGAACTGGATAGTTTGATCGTGGGGCATTCATCGTTCTTTTGAAAAACATCATCAGCAGAAACTCCAGGTAGAAGTGATGTGTTCAAATTTCTCCATATATGGCTCACAGCTTGTCCCGTCAACAAGAACCAATCAACATCGAGGTCTACAGGACAAGTTGTGAGCCATATATGGAGAAATTTGAACACATCACTTCTACTTGAAATTTTTCCTGATGAAGTTGTTCAAAAGAACGATGAAAGCCCAACGATCAAATCATCCAGCTCAGAGAACAAAGTGATATCAGATATTTCATTTTGATTCATTATTAAGTCATAACATGACTACTCATTTATCTTAATTTTTCTTTCCTACAATTATATTTTGTTTATCTTTTTTCCATTTTATTAATTACCACAAAACTAACTACTACTTCAAAAATAATTATCATAATAATCTAATGAGAAGTTAAACATTTTTCAAGTGTCTGAATATTTATCATTTATATTAATATTTTATTGGTATATAAACTAATTGTATAATAAATTATTTACAAATTACCTTTAAGTTAAATACAAATCATTATGTAATACTTGCTTACGCCTGTCACCCCCTGTTGAGGAGTATAGGCCACCCACCAGTATTCTCCACATTATGCAATAGAATGCAAAAAAAGGAACAAAAACAAACAGTAATCATGGCAGTGAACCCAGTCATATATATATATATATTTATTTATTTAAATGTTTGTTTTCAATTTAATCCCTAAATATAAAGGAGAACGAAATAGTAACATTTTTTTAAAAATTGACACTTATTACTGAATTGGTCTAATTAAAGGCAAACTCAAAATATTTTGGAAAGTTAATGTATGTAGAAATGTGACTACTAACTTGGAATTTGATAGTTTAATAACAATATACCTTAGTCACAATAAAATAATCCAATATATTTTCACAGTTGAAATCATGAGTCAATTGAAGCTAGACCACCATGGAAAACCTGGAGGCACTGGACGGCCGTTTCGTCCTATTATGGTACTCCTCAGCAGTGCGCATCCACGAACCTGCACTCGCGAGTTTCGAACCCAGGACCTACCACTCTCGAGCTGAAGCACTTAACCAATAGACCACTGAGCCGGCATCTAACGGTATTAATGTCTAACTTCAACCAATCCACGATTTTGAGCGACCGTTCACCAACTGTCTTCAGTGAGCTGATATCTCTACAACAGACTTGGTAGAGCTCCACTGGCCACTGCTTCCCACTAGAACTCAAGGAAATATATCTTGAAGTCAGTCACTAGTGAGCATATGATTATAGATCTGAGGGGGCTTTGTGGAGAATCTTGCGAGTGCGGGATCGTGGATGCGCACTTCTGAGGATTCCCATAATAAGACAAAACGGCTGTCCAGTGCTTCCAGGTTTTCCATGATGGTCTAGCTTCAATTGACTCATGATTTCAACTGTGAAAATACTAAATTCTCCACAAAACCCCCTCTGATCTATAATCTAATATAGTCGATAATATTATTCTTACTATCGATATGGTTAAAATTTATCAGTATTAATTTGTCAGTAGAAGTTTGGAACTATGACTAGTTTTATCATTTTATATAGTTTAGATCATGAGTCAATTGAAGCTAGACCACTACTGGATGCCGGCTAAGTGGTCTATCGGTTAGGCGCTCACGTGCGAAACCGATAGGTCCTAGGTTAGAAACTCGCGAGGCGGGATCGTGAATGCGCTTTGCTGAAGAGTCCCACAATAGTACGAAACGGCTGACCAGTGCTTCCAGGTTTTCCATGATGGTCTAGCTTCAATTGACTCATGATCTCACCTTTATAAAATTACTAAAATCTTCACGAAACCCCCTTCTGATAGTTTTATCATGACTAAGCTTACCGACTTTTTAGTTCGATTTTTCGCAGACATTTCAATTTTCAGATTGATTTTCTGATTCATCAACTGTTAGAATTAAGACAGTCATTACCAATAATATTTATTGGTTATCGAACTATGGGGCAAAATTATTGAAGTTGAAAATGTGAACTAATATAATCCAACTTAGTAGTCCAAAAATAACAAAACTGACGTGGTTCTGTACGTCTTAAGTTTAATTTCGGGTAGGGTTAAAAGTAAACGCCAGTGAGGAGTCCCGAAATAAATGATATAAAGATTCCGCAGAAACTGAAAGAAATATGTGGGTGTGGGTTTTTTGTTACTAAATACGCTTTATTTGCACACTAAGGCTCAAGCGTCAGTAAAGATATTAGTTTTGAATCTAAGTATAATAATCAAAGTAAACTTAGTTGTTAAATGTTAAATACATTCTACTGATGGGTAAATTGAATTATCTGTTACAGAATTCACTGTTGCATAATTCGATTTTGCGGTTTCCCCTCAAAAAACATTTATCATAGACATATTAGTGAAGTTGTTTAGGTGAAACTTTGCTGTATGCCACTTGTGTTGACAGATATAATTAGTACTTAACGGCAAACGGAAGTGGAATGCCTGCCAGAAGAAGATCGAAAAGACTGAAGTGAAGAGGGTAGGAAAGGAAACAGAGAGCAATCGTCATAAGAAAAAAGTTGAAAGAATCATGAAGCATGTAAGGGACAACTGAAGGAAGATTTACAAATAAAGTATTCGGTGTATGACTTTCATATTTTAGGAAGGCGCCATGTAATATTGCAAGAACAAATAAATGGGTTTACCATACCTAGACACTCATTCACTACGAGATTAATAAACGTAGTTTTTACAATAATTAGTTGGTAAATACGAAACCCCACGAAAAATCAATGTTTCGTCTAAGACATTGACAATGATCAGTTCTTAACCGATTGCTTCCGGTAACCAAACAATCTGCAATGGTTGAATTTTATCCCTAATCATTTAAATTTTTGCGAGATACTTAGATTATAAATGATAATAAATCTAAAAAAATCTATAGGAACGTAATCTCATCCTATTTTCTTCATAAATTAAAGTAAAAGACTGTCCTGTTACAGATGATGTTTTAATCCTGTTAAAAAAGTTAATGATGTTTGCTTGTCTGACTTAATTACGAGTTTTTTTTAGTCATCCTAAAAATCTTCATCATGTCCTACTTCAAATAAAAATGAGGTTTCTAAACTGTGTTCATATGTTCCAATTTAGTTCATCCTAATCACCATGTTTATAATTAATTGTCGCTGAAAGTATTTCTCTGTGATTGTCATGATTAGTACTACTTTATATTGACATTTGATCGTGTGAATAAATGACTACCGATATACATATATATCCATAGATTTAATGATATTAAAGTAACCGACAGAGGCTTTGCAATTCCATCAATAAGCTCAATGTAAGCTGCTTCATTAATATTATTCATCTGAGCTACAGAATCTCAAAACTTTTATGATTTATTGTGTTGTATATACGACTAAAGAAAACAAAATTAATTCATGAATATATTTTGAATTAAAAGGTAAAATGGAATAAATTCAAACACTTTTCACACTTAAATTACATTTATCAATATATTTATACATGAAAAACTTAAAATGAAACATTTTTTTATCTAAATCTTAAGAGCTAGAATACTGTACTTGATAAAATATATAAGATTACATCAGTGTGATTAGGAAAACATTCATTGAATTAAAATGACACGGTTGAATGAAAATTCAGAATGAGAGAATATGTCGATATTCATTTTAAAGTCAGAAAAATTTATGTAACTCTATTATGATCCAAACTACTCTTTTAAAACAATCAATAACGTTAATCAGCGATTGTATTACATAACACATTGATCTAAGTCGAAATTGTAGACTAACATATTCCGTCTCTGTGATTTATTATTCTCACCATGATTCCTGAGGATTGTTTATTGACTAAAATTCAAGTTAAATTAAGTTCGAATAATCACATTTCTAACAATCTGTTTTCTTTCAAATGTACATTAAAAGCATATCTTTGATACATTTTTTTCAAAAGATCTGCCATAATCATACAAGTCGTCTATATTCGACAATATTCTACCTATATAACGGAGATTATCAGGTTAATTTACATTATTCATGGTTATTAGGAAACTTTCATATATATTTATAACCTGGAACAGTTTTATAACATTCTACACAAATACAATCAAAGAAAAACCAAATAAACCATGAATCAACGAATACCTAACAGAATAGTACCAGTAATTTGTGGAAAAATGAACAAAATAAAATTATTCTTCTAAAGAACAAATGAGATCGAAGAATGAAATTCACTCATTCATTAAACGAAATGTATGATGTTAAAAGTAGTTGTTTAATAAACTCATTTATATTACTGTAATCAAGTATAAACCATATCATTTGAATTTTTTTTTAAAGATTTCTATCTACGTGAATACCTTTGTTTTACGTGAATACCTTGATTTGCTTTTAATATTTTATGTATTTCTTTTATGATGCATTTCTTTGATCAATTCTTTGTAAAATTGTCTAAATTCATTTATTTCAGAGGGAAAAAATGCAAACAAAAAAACTAGTTTATTAGAGAAGATATAAGAAAGCTTAGTAAATAGGCTAGATTTTCTTCTCTCAATTCAGTATGCATGTATTCACTAATTCAATTATATTGAGTATACACCCACATGGGAATATTTTCTTTCCTTATGAAATTATTTCTTATTTAGAAATATTCATATAAGCATGCATATATATGTATGTATGTGAATAAACAAATCATGATCATCTTTCTCCTTCATCGTAAACGCAAAGCACGATGTACTGTTTCGTTATTTCGTCTTTTTTTCTTCTTTCTTTGATTTTAACAACAAGAAGTTATTGAAATATTTTATAAACTAATGAGAAAGTTATGTGGCCCCGTAAAGACGGCTCGTTGGTAAATTCTAGGAAACCTTAAGAAGCCCAGAAAGAGCCGCAGACATTCCATCCAATCACTGCTAGGGGAATATTCTAGAATGTCGACGTGTAGCTTCCCCATTGTATGGATAAGAATGATCCCTATGTGCCTATTGGTTGTTGGAAATGATGATTTACTCTCAGTCAAAAACTATAAATACATGAGATTTCTGTACTATATTTTGACACTGTTTTGGGGGAATAAAAGTAATTACTTACTAGCTTTCTGTCTTCTCCCTTGCGACGTTGCTGGTTCTATCGTTCAAGTAGTCTAGTATTACGCGGCATAGTAAGAATCAAAGCTCTAGATATAACAGGCCCAAATGTAATTTATGGCGAATTATTGCAGATTATTTTTTAAAATTCACATTGGTAATACTAAAGTTCGTTCACAACATAGATCCTTAAAACAGCAAGCCTGGTTTTTTAACTTCATAGACAAACACAAAAGCCCGTAATTTGGTTATCTTATCAATTTAACAAGTAACACAGATGTTGAATTTTTTGATGTAATGAATTAATTTGTCAACAACGGGTATGTGAAGAAACATTCATTGATGATACGTCCTGTGGTTATCACAAATCATAAGTTAAATGTATACTGTAAGGCGTAGCACATGAATGACAATTTTCTAGACACGAATTCCTGCGCTTTTCGTTTAATATTAAAATCGATACATTAGGACTTAATTATCTTCACTGAAAGTCAGTTTTCAAGATTTGAATTTATTTACCGTACCATTTGTGAAGTATCACTTTAATAGTCGTACTTTTTTTCCTCGTGTTAAACGAGTGCCACACTGGGTCCACAAAAGATGAATTTCTACGTTGTACCAAAATATATGGAACAGTCTAGATTATTCCATTATATGCCATTCATGATGTATGCTAATATTTCCATTATTTCAAATGACTATGAATAATGAAATGTTGCATATTTTGTTACTTTACAGATAATATATTTTAACAGTTGAATTCACGAGTCAATCTATGGTAGACCACCACTGATAACCTGGAAGCATCGGACGGTTGTTTCGTTCTAGAATGGGATGCTCTCTTCTGAGAGGTTCCATACCGGGACAAAGCAGACGTCGAGTATTCACAGGTTTTCAACAGTGGTCTACCTTGGATCGACTCATGAATTCAAATGTCAAAATACTACAATCTCCACAAATCCCTATACAGATAATATTTTGACTCAATTCATCTTCTTACTCTTTTTTAATTTGGTTTTCTATACATTAAAAGTGTACGTTATTGTAACTACACTGAGACAAAGATTTGAGCAACAATTTGTGCAACCAAATTTTCATAAAATTCATGTCACCATTATTTTAACTGATTAAATTTTTTGTCTGTTTGCGTAATTGACTATTGAGGAAGTATGTTTTAATAATACAAATGAATTCTATTTTATATGAATATCATTGTAAAAACAGGACAATCCGTTTATGAATTAACGTTGTTTTTGTTTTATTTTTTTGAGAAAGAGAGACGTATAGCAAAGCTCATAGAAAGTATTTAGTGGGTATTTAACAAGCAGTACATTATATTATCATTATAAGTTGATCACTTTTTCTGGTATACGGTTTTCAAAAACATAAAAGGAAATAAAGTAAAAACAATTTACTTTCTCTTAGTTTCAGGAAATTAACACTTGTGAAAAAGCAATGTCATTTAATGAATTTTAAATTACCATACTTAGTTTATCATCAAATAATATACAAAATGATTATGAATGGGTAAATATGACTATTGACTTAAAATAACTACAAAGATATCTAAATACGAGTTTTACGAAAGAACAACTGTTTACTAGATTGTTTTTCACTTAGTATTTGATAAATTTAAACACATAGGTTTTTTTATTATTCTTTTTTCTTGCTTATTTAAACCTTATTTTTTGAAATTGTTTACGGGTATTTTCCCATTTAGGTAATGGTTTTAGTTTGAGACACCAGTTACTTATAAATAGAATTCGGTTGTAATGGATTCCTAAGGCTTCGTGTATCACTTGTCTTTATAATCAATATTAGCTACATCCTAAAGGACAATACAAAGCGCTAACCATAGTTCATTGTTGTACAGCTCAGACTACTAAGTTACAAGCACATAAAGCGAATTCGAGTAGAAATGCGAGCGAGTGATTGTATGGTTGGATAAATATGAGAAATAGAAGTTAAACTAAGGGTATATATATAAGTTAGAAAGAGGAATATATGCGTAGGCTGTCACATGTGATCAAGCATACATGTTCATACAGACATGATAATAATACTAAGATATACAAATTATTACTGTTCCAATAACACTGCTAAATAATTTAATTAAAAGGTTTAAGAAAACTAAACGTAAACAGACTTAAGTATAGGTGAAGTGGTTATTACATAAAGTGATAGTCGCAAATTAAATTTGTTTGTATCATGTTATGACTGCTAAATCCAATGGTTCTAGATTTGCTAAGTTTTCAGGTGTACATTAGTGAGAATGAGACAATTGTCCAATGTATCTTGGTTTTCAGTGATTCTAACCAATGTGGTATCAACCAATGGTAGGACGTAACCCTTAATTTTATTCAGACAAGATTAACTTAAGCAAAGACCATTTTATCATAGGGAGATTTATAATTGAAATGTAAATTTTTATGCTCCACTATAAATAAATTTAGGAAATACTTGCACAATATACAATCCATTTCATAATTTGTGCCATTACATAGTTTCTGTTAAACACTTATTCATTACAGATCATATTATTTCATATATATAACTTATATAGGGATAGTGAAATTGACCTTATTTGACCTATGAGAAATAATCTTGTATATCATACTTAGCAATTAATTTTATACAAATATAAGTTCACATGTATGTATATTTAATGTATTAAAATGAAATCCATAGAAAAAGAAAATAATTATTCCTTTTTTATCTCCCTCATAATTTACAGGAATTGATCTCCTACCAGGGGGACTACTAAGCGACTTAGAATACGCAGATGACATAGTGCTGTTTGGTGAAGACGCTGGTAAAATGCAGAGTCTTCTGTTGGAACTCAGTAATAATGCCAGGATGTTTGGGATGCGATTCTCCCCATCCAAATGTAAATTGTTACTCCAGGACTGGCCTGCATCAACACTCGAACTAAGGATAGGGAGCGAAGTAGTCGAACGAGTCGACAACTTCTCTTATCTTGGAAGTCTGATCAACCCTAATGGATTGGTGTCTGACAAAATCTCAGCACGGATTCGAAAAGCTCGTTTGGCTTTTGTCAACTTACGTCACCTATGGTGAAAACGAGATATCCGTCTATCAATTAAAGGACGAGTATACTGCGCATCAGTTCGCTCTGTTCTACTTTACGGCTGTGAAACATGGCCATTAAGAGTAGAAGATACTCGTAGGTTACTAGTATTTGACCACAGATGCCTTAGAAATATTGCTCGCATCTGCTGGGATCACCAAGTAAGTAATAGTGAGGTTAGACGCAGGGTATTAGGGAACGATGGTAAATCAGTTGATGAGGTGATGAATCTTCATCGACTGAGATGGTTGGGCCACTTGTTACGTATGCCTGAACACCGACTACCACGACGCGCTATGCTGACTAGTGTAGGGGATGGTTGGAAGAGAGTTAAGGGTTGCCAAACCAAAACATGGCATCAGTGTTTGAAGTCACTAACTTCTAGTCTGAGCCATGTTGGTAGATGCAGACTACCTGGTTGGGGTCCGCGTGACTATCGTAACCAATGGTTGGGGACTCTAGGTGACATGGCTCAGAATCGATCACAATGGCGTAGGTGTATACACTCTTTATCTTCCTTTAAACCTTGAGACTAAAATTGCTTCATATCTCTCCTCCTTCCTGTACTATATCCTTATATACAACCTATAATTTATATACTACTACCACCACTAAATTAATTACTTCTATGAATCTGGTGTTGATCTTGTTGTGCTAACGAGGTATGGCAACTTGGACAGATGCATAAATGTGCCTGGTCCTACGTTGTAGCTGACTGATATACATTGCGATCTGGCCATTAGGAAAGACAGTAACAAGAAATATGAATTAATTATAATAATTTTGAAAGATATATATTACTAGAATTACACAGATCAGTTTTATTTTTCATAATACTGTTCTTCATAAAAACTAAAAACTATTAGGAGATATTACATAGAAGATATAACCAGTTAATATTAAAAATTTCCATTGTGAAAATTAGAACAACACATGTAAGTGAACAATTGTTTTCAATTAGATCGTCATCAGGCGCACTTGGGATGTAGTTTACGATGAATTAATGTAGAGTACTTTTTAAAATTTACATTGGTAATACTAAAGTCCGTTCACAACATAGATCTTTAAAACAGCAAGCCTGGTTTTTTAATTTCATAAATAAACACAAAACCCGTAGTTTTGTTATATTACCAATTTAACATGTAACACAGATGTGGAATGTTTTGATGTAATGAATTAATTTATCGATAACTGGTATGCAGAGAGACATTCATTGATGATGCGTCCAGTGGTTATCATAAGTCACAAGTTAAATGTATACTGTAAGGTGTAGCAGATAGCTATATCAGGCGTACTACCAGGCCCTGGTACGGTCGAGAATGGAGAGAGTCCGCTCTCCCTCTCTAAATGCTCTCACATGGCTTCGCGTATATAGCCTCTGCCAGAGAAGTCCTACTCACTGTCTTCTCGTGGTATAACTGTTGTTTACTAAATTGAGAAGACGAAAAGCGAATGTCCGACGCTTTAGCCAGGTTGGTGGATGTGGAGGATCCACCTAGGGGAGTTGGAAAACCCTGATTCCAAATTAATTGTGAAAATGGTCTCCAGTAACCTGAGGGAACAAATGACGTATGAATCAATCGTTAGTCACCATGGGACTGCATCTCCTTACGATACTCCATTGCCTTTTGGATTAAACCTTAAGGTCAAAGGCTCCGGATGTGTATCCTAAGAAAATCACCTGTTTTGGTTTGGGCACCCGGACAGTATCACAGCCCTTACACAAATCAAATGAGATTTGTGTGGCGCATATATATCTGGTGCCCCTTTGTACCAATATTTATGTGTTTAAATAAATGAATGAATTCACATTGACTTATCTCATTAGATTATGTTATGAAACTAATGAATTCATTTCCTTTTCTTTTCTTTTTTTGGTTTATCTAGACAACAAAAATAATTATCACATTTATACAAGCATAGAATATAAATGCAATATTTTACAAATTATATTATTGTACATTTGGGTAAAAATGTTTTTGAATATTTTATGACCTGTTTATAGTTATTGAATTATTAAAAATTATTTTCAGAATGGAGTTTTGTGAATATTTTAGTAATTTTTATTAGTTCAAGACATGAGTCGATTAAAGATAGATCATAATGGAAAACCTGGAAGCACTCGATTGTCGTTTTGTCTTATGTGAGACAGTTCCTCAGTTAAGACACTGGTGGACGGTCACGCAATATCGTCGATTGGTTGAAGTTAGACATTAACACAGTTGGATGCCAACTCAGTGGTCAAGAGGCTAAGCATTCCGCCGCGAGACGTAAGCTCCTGGGTTCGAGTCCTGCATGCAAGATCATGGATGCCCATTGCTGAGGTGTCCCATGCTAGGAAGAGACGGCAGCCCAATCCTTCCAGGTTAGAATATTAATGATCTTATCAAGTTTTCTTTTGGTTAGATATTTTATTAGAATTCTGTTCTTTTGTAAATATAGTATAGTGTAAAACCATTTTCATAATGATTATTATTTATTGTTTCAAAGACTAGTGTATCTTTAGTTTGAACAATTTTTTCATGATGTTTCCTCAGTTAATAAAAGATTAATTATAAAGTGTTTTTATGCATAGACACAATCATACTGATTTAGTTAATGATTATTTTAATAAATGTTTATCATATCATAAATATATCTTATAAACTCATTCACCTACTGTTTCATTCGCTTGTCTAGCTTAACAGTACACTAAGCTTATTAAAGAACAAATGTATAATATTAAGAACTGAGTTTTTTTGGATGAACGAAATTAGCTAGAGAACTACGAGAAACTAAGGGGAACTAGATATGTTGCAACTATTGAAAAGTGCATTATTATAACATTATATGAGGTACAACACAACATTTTCAAATTGTCCTACGACTTTGATATCACTGAGAGGAAAAATGAAATTCCAATAATCACGATCTTTAACTGGACTAAACTTGTGCTATAACGCCATCCTAGTTGAAAAGCTTGAATAGTCCACTGTCCGTCAGTGAACTGATTGATTCCACATGTCTTGAGTTCTGATAGGGGCTTCAAACAATCAATACAAATGAATAACAATACTTTTGGTTATATCGGTAGTGTAGTGTGTGCTACTGTTGTCGACAGATATAAGTAGTATAAATCGTTAATCGAAAGTGAAATCTCTGGAGGCAGAAGGTTAGGATCGAAGAAAAGAGAAGGAGAACAGAGAATGTTTGGTGTGAAAACGAAGGAACAATCAGGTCTGAGACGATTGATTGATATCTTTCAAATGAAGTATTTACTATATAGATCTCAGATATTACTAAAGCATTCTGTAATTTTCTGTCCACACTGGGGTTCTTGTTCACTACAGTACTATATTAAGAACTGAATCGCACTAAAAGACATTAATCAGTAATCCTTATATAATTTTGTTTGATGTAGAACTATCTGAAAACGATACATGCTGTGAGATTGTATAGGATTATTATTTAATCTAATACAATTTTTCATTTACATATTTAAATAACCTAAAGTTAAAATTTAAATATGGCTAATTCTTCTAAACTTGTCTAGTCGAGAGCAAATTAAACATTTAGTATACGATGTAGAATGGATCAACATATAAGATGGTGAAAGCTCTATTTCATCAGTCATTAGAATAAGTAACCTATAAACTATCATTTAATAAATTAATTCGACCAGTTGTAATGATGTGGCTATATTACTTTTTTTAATAATACATAAACATTACAAGTGAATATTGTTCAGTAATTATTATAGAAAAACAAATTATAGTTTGTCGTTACATAAACATATATATATTTCTTCTTACAGTAAATAATTTCAAAGAAATTCAGCCAAAAAAAACTGTGATTTCCTTAAAATCCATCAATGGATTGACGTACAGACTTATTGTAATAAGTAGTATATGACGTTTTTTTTGTTTTTAATTCTATGAACTAAAAACTCCACTTGTAGCTCCTCCGGGGGCTACTGCTGGTCCCAAGCCCGGGTAAAAGAGGAGGGTTGGGCATGGAGTTAGCGACCCCATCTCGTAGAAAACCAACTCGTTAGAAGAACGTTAACCAGAAAAATTATTCAAATCTATGAACTAAAACTAATCTACAATAAAATCTTTAAATATTAGTTAATAAATGTTCATGGTTGAATAACTAAATGAAAAACAAAAAAAATGAGTTAATGAATAAATAAATGAATGAAATGGTTAGTTAGTTAGACAAAGTAATAATACATAATTATTATAAAAAAGAACATTTGGTATTTCACTTCCACTAAACAGTAAAATTGACCCGATAACATTTATTTTACAAAAATATTTCATTTGTTGTTCTATCTATCTATCTATCTATTTATTAATATTATTACCATTACTATTATTATTATCATTGTTTTTATTAGATGCTTTCAACAAGTATAATAACCACAAGTTTATTAGTGTATCCTCGAATAAACACTGATAACATGAATAATTTTCAAGGTAAAGTAAAGTAGAAATATAAAATATCAAGTATGTTAATGTTAAAATTAACGTCGAAAGAATAAAATATTTTTTTTCTCTAAAACACGCACATTAACTTGCGTGTATAAGCACATAATTATAAACATTGAAAATAAAACAATAAAAAAGAGGATAGTAAAGAAAGATTCTCTTTTTTCTTGATGGCTCAGTAAATAAAAGAATATTGAGAGGATTAATCTTTAAGTAGTAAAAAAACATTTTTATTGTATAGTTTATGTAACAAATTAATCTTAGTCAGACAAAAATTGAAGGAGAGAATACGCTGTCTAACAGCTGTTTAGTCTTAATATGGGACTTCTCTTCAGTGAGCATCGATAACACCTCTTGGGTTCAAAAGCATTACCTTCATTTCTGATTGTAAACTTTTAATCTTTAAACAACAGAATTGAAATCAAGTAGTGTACATTTCTAACTACAAATAAGTTGCAGCATTATGCAACCGTCTTTAAATGTTAGTAGGGGTAAACGACATATTCAACTTGATTGAACTCCACTCCTCATGAAATATCACTGAAAATCCGAATGATTTTTTCTTAAAACATTTATGTATATATGTTAAATAAATTGTCATACTTTCAGGTGGAGTTTCGCTCTCTAAGCTGGAAATTTTGGTCG
Organism: Schistosoma rodhaini; assembly: GCA_944470415.2. Taxonomy (NCBI): domain Eukaryota; kingdom Metazoa; phylum Platyhelminthes; class Trematoda; order Strigeidida; family Schistosomatidae; genus Schistosoma; species Schistosoma rodhaini. Next base: position 62,277,231 of record OX104044.1, read on the forward strand.
TGGTTCTTTCATTTTTTGTTTTGAACAACATCATTAACACAAACTTCAAGTAGAAGTGAAGCGTTCGGATTTCTCCGCATCTGACCTACACCTTGTCGACCTCTATCTCGATTGGTTATTGTTAACCTTTAACCTGTCATTCTAATGATCTGATAGCAAGAACAATGAAAGCTCCATCCAGCTCAAAGAACGAAACTCCACTAAATTATCAACCTTGAAATACACATCTTCACCGCCATCTCAAATTAATAAACATTGGTACTTAGGTTAATATATGATGAAAAATACTTATCCGTGTATAAAAAGTTTCAAAATATGGTAAATTTATTGTCTAGAATTTACTCAGAGGTGATGGTTTTGAAACATTGCAAATATTTTCAAATCAATAAACTTTAACAATGTAAATAATAGTTCTTTGAAGATTTCGTATAATTTGAAGTTGAATTTCTCAAGAAAATGACATCAACTGGAGAACTTATGAGAACTTATAAATACCAAAAGGTTGTTTTGACCATGCTAAAAAGAAATATTTTCTGGCTAACTAAACTATCCTGAGATACTCGTTCATTAGTAAGTTTTGTAATATTCATTTACCATCATCATCAGTCAATCTAAATTCATATTATTTGATGTGTGGGCGAGAATGGGAATGATTGGTTGTTTTGCTGAGTCAGACATTAGATAGGGTGACAGGTGTTATATGTGTTATATATTCCCCTATCATTATTATTTATTGATTAACTGTTACTTATTGTTGAATTGTGTCGGATTTTGGTGTGGAAATATATTGACGTTATAGTCAGGCTAATCTCGTGTTCTTGATCTGAGTTTTGTTGAAATCCTGTAGAATAGACACTGGGAGGGCATCTAATGTAGATATTCTTCTAAGGTAAATTAACATCCCACATTCGCGTAAACAGTGAAAGGACTGCTATAACAAGAAACTTTAGCGTTATAACAAGTATCCTACCTTTATAACATTATTAAATTCTGATCATAGTCTAAATATGATTACATAATAGTAACAATTACAATTTTCTACTAATCACTAACTTTTTACCCAATGCTCAATTTATTTGGAACTATCAGGATTACATGTTTTTTTCATCATAACATTTATTAGATCAAATAAAATCTTACATCGATATGAGGTTGTGGAGATTACTAAGTTTTTGATTGAGAGCATCAGTCGATTAATGTTAGACTACCATTACAAACCTGGAAGCGAGCAGGATCGTGGATACGCACTGCTGAGGAGTCCCATAGTAGGACAAAACGGCCGTCCAGGGCTGCCAGATTTTCAATGGTGGTCTAACATCGAACGATTCATGATCTCAATTTTAAAAATCTTACATATTATCAAACTTTATCCAGTATCTATATATTGTTTAATTTATCAAATCAACAACATACAGGTCCAAAATAAAATAGCTTGCCATCTGATATATATATATATAATAGATGACCTAATCTTTAACTCATATTCATGATGTTATCAAATCACAGTTGTTCAAATTCTTCGTTGCTTGATAATATGCAATTTGTTTATTTACTTATCTCATGTTTTTGACCAAAGCTACTACTATTTGCTTATTTAGAATGAAACACGTGTAAGTCATCACAGATCTCCTTGTAAACTGTTTCGTTGTCTGAATTATATGACTCTGGAACTATTTACGGAGGTCATTATTAATAGTACCTCCTCTAAACTTTTTAAAAAGCAGACTGAACGTTAACTTTAGTCTCACAACCACTTCCAATATTTATGAGTTACTTGTTTCATCCTTGCTTCTGTCTCTAGAAAAATAACGAAGACTACAGTTTATTAATATCGATGTGAGAGTTGTACATGGAAGCCTGGTGCAGGTGTTTTTAATATTCCTTTGTTAATGAAATTATTCCTGAATAAGTTTGCAAATCTGATATTATTTTGTTTTATCAAGTTAACCGTCGTAAGAAATCCGTGAAATACGAGCTTCTAGGCATCTAGTTCACATGTAATAGGTTATACTTAAACGTAGTACATAATATATTCCTTTTATTGTGAAAAATCTACAAACCCGAGTCCGTGTATACATTATCTGACGAAACAGATCAGTGCACCTTTAGCCTTCTTTCAACCTAAATTAGCCATCATGGTGTGTCACGGTAGTCAGTGGATGGATATGCTTAATATATTTACGTTCTAATAAGGCTAATCATATACTCTTGATCTGAATTGTGTTGAAGTCCTGTAGAGTAGATACTGGGGAGGAATCTAATGTAGATATTCGTCCAAGGTAAATTAACTTCCCATTCGTGTAAACAAGAAAAACGGCCTTTATAATAGCTTTATACTATAAAAATTAAATATTAACGCTTAACTAAAAACAAAATTTTCATGATTACGTAATCCATTCTCTTATCAGTTACTAATAATCTGCTATTTTAAATATCATATTGAAATAAAGTAAGGTCCGTTTGTACAATTTCTACGTGAAAATGATATAAAATATAACCTAACTCTTAGAATAAATTTCTGCCAAATTTTCTTAATCAAAGTTAAACATATTTGAATACCAAAAAAAAGAAAAAAAGAAAAAAACCCAGCTAAAATGGAATTCATAATTAAATTCTAAATTTACAAATCAATAATTAAAATTTTCTTTGTTTGTTTGTTTGTTTTTTCGTTTTATTTTATCATTAATATATAATAAATAAGAACAAATAAATAAACAAATGGAAAATGGACTTTTTCATTTAATTTTCAAATATTTCCCTGCTTAAAAACAAAAAATAAAAAGCAAATTGATACAATGAAAAGAAAAAAAAATGTTGTTTACAATTTAACTGAATCCCTGACCAATTGAATAATTGAACATTGAATTAATTCAGTATTTTAGATCCTCCCTCGCCATGGCTGTTAACAATTTTCTTTTTTGTTACCGGTAATGTTATAATTACTATTATTATTGTGAATTTTGTTTGGTCCTTGAATGAAACTCTTATTGTGATTTTAATTAATTCTATAATTTACTATAAATAATTTTTTTTATTTTATTTTAGGAAATAAGGTTTTCTACTTATAATAGAAGGATAAAATACATAGAATAGATATATAAATATAATGAGAAGCAGTGATTAGTGGGCTTCAAACCACGTCTGTTGTGAGATATCAACTCACTGAAGACAATTAGTAAACGGTTGCTCAGCTTCGTGGATTGGTTGAAGCTAGACATTAACACCATCGGATGCCGGCTCATTGGTCTAGTGATTAAGCGCTCTGGCACGAGACTGGTAGGTCCTAGGTTCGAATCTCGCAAGGTAGGATCGTGGTTGCGCACTGTTGAGGAGTCCCACAATAGGATGAAACGGCCGTCCAGTGCTTCCAGATTTTAAATGGTGGTCTAGCTTCAATTGACTCATTTTTTCTTTATTTTTCTCTAAACATAGAAATGTTAATGAAATGATTTGCAGGATACATTTTCTTGAAATTCATTTTCATTTTGTCAGAAACTAGGGATATGATACTAACATATACAAGTTTATATGATTAATAAATAGACACATAAGTATAAAACGAATGTTTTATTATTTGCAAATACTAATAAAGCACTAAAGGATGAATGACATATACTTTATAATAATTAACAATGAATACGTGAAGAATTACTTTTATTCATGTACGTATTTTTCATAGCCTTACTATTATCAATACTATTCGAGTAGTTATCATCTGCTATTAAGTTTGTAAATTACATTTTAGAAAGTTGTCAGAGGGTAATAGATTGAATAAAAGCATGTTTCGTATATTATTTGCATTAGAGTACACTGATTGGCTATTCCTCAGTCAATCAAACCTAGCAGATACTTGAAGAAGACTCTAGAATCTTCTCATGAAAAATTATAAATATACACTAACGTTTTTCTTATTTTGATTCCTACCTTCATCTAACTTTGATTGTTTGGGATTTAATTACATTTCTGTTCAACCACGTTCTGTTTTTTTTTAAGGAAGAGGTTGAGTGAAGTAAAATGTCCAAAGAATGTTAAGCACTAAGAGTAGCTGGATTGTAACAAGTGAGATTATAACAAAGTCAAAAGAGAACGTAATTTAGCGGAATACATACATATTTTTCTCTGTTACCTTGTTTCCTGTTCACAAATATCAAAATATGTTCACATAATTTCCAAAAATAATATAGTCGAAAATGAGATTTTTTTGTATCAAAATAATCTTCATTTCGTGTTCAATAACTCAATTAATTTTTTTCTTTATTATTCCAATTCAACAGAATTAAATGTTTCAATAAGTTACATTGTTTCAAATTTCATAATATTTTAATAAAAGAGATTGAAATATTCTGGGAAGAAAAAGATTACTTAACGACATTCAATAATAAATTCATGTATGAGTATGTCTAATCTTTAGAAAATGAATGATATTTCAAAAGAATTAAATTGTATGTTGAAATAATCAGTTATTAAATAACATGATATGGAGAGATACTATACATTTTTTAGTTTTGATATAACTATAGTCCATAAGTCACTGGATGACAAATTATTTACTTACGCCCGTTATTCCCTCATACAGGAACATAGGTTATCCACCAGCATTCTCAATCAAACTCTGTCCTGAGTAATCCTTTCCAGTTGTTTTGAATGACGAATAGCTTATTTTAATTTAAACTCCAAACATAATCGTACACTAGCGATATTTACTTATCAAATCCTTAAAAAATTGACAATATTTCCGTACGATATTCATGTAGGAAATTTCTTTGATGAAAGTTACTATTTTAACACAGTTAAGATTTCAAGTTATTAATTATAAACTTTCAGAATCGGAAATTATTTTATTTTATTTAGAAAAAGAAATCAACTTAAGTTTTATTTGATTCACTACTTTTCGAAACCATGATAGTGACTAACTAATAACTGCTACTAGTTACCAACCAGACAACAATGAGATACTAGTGTTCTCTTATATTGTTGGGATGACCTTGCAATTTTCTAGCAAACGACATGACAAGCTCATGGGTCATCAAGGAGCATTTCAACCAATCAGCGATTAATTGGAGGTTATGTGAAGTTATGTTACTAAAATAACGAAAATGGAAAAGTCACATGTGGAGATCGTGATTGGCTGATTAATGCACTGCTACCATGTTTAGCAGTATTCTAGAACTTTCAGTAAAACTCAAGGACTCTTAAATTACTATAAAAACTCTATATTTTCTGTACATAAATGAACCCTGTAGTAAAGTGCTTCCACTCATTTTGTGCCTTTTCTCCGGTCTTCAAGTCGCGGAGTAGTCCTAGCTTGGGTGTTACGGAACTAGCTTAGGGAAGCAAATATAGCGTTCTCTAATCGGCCAGACATAACATATATATTTTTCTATTATATTCACTTCAAAATAAACAGAACTCATACACCTTATAACATATTACAATACCTCATCAATGAAGAAATAACCCTTAGAATACTTTTACAACTATAAGATCTAGTTTTGAATGGAACATATAGATCTGTGCTGTACGGCATATTTCTAACTGATCATTCAGATTTGTAAGCGAACCAGAAAAACTTTAATTAGGTCACTTATATGAAAATTTTCCACAGAAGCTGTAGTGTAAAAACTGGAGACCATAACTTTATTAATAATCAAATCAAATATTTATATAGGTTATGAAAATGGTACTTTTGTTACTTTGAGGAAAGATCGTCAAAAAGGTACTCATCAGAGTATAACATTTCGTACTTGGATGTTTGGTATAACTGAGCAAACACAGGGACATTGGAAACACATGTATACATGATATAAAGCTATATAGATTTGATAATACATTATAATAGAAACAACCTAACAGTTCACAAGAAGAGTTGTGAACATAAACTGTTCAGAAAAGCTGAAACTCACCACACCACGTTCTTTGCATGAAAAGGTCTGAGAAACTCATCTTCGCTTTGTCTAACGTTGAAACAACTATCCCAGCAACGTTGTCTTAAGATGCCTAATGATCGCTTATTCTCTCAGTCTCAGCATCCCTTTGAGTTTTACAAATTAGAAGTGTTAATTATTATGTTCTTCTTCACTTTATTAAGCAGACAGTTATCGTAATCTTTTATTGTGCAGATCATTACCTCTTATTTCTCCAAAACTATTACACACTGTAAACTCTTGACGAGCTTTGATTACTTTGCTAAATGATTCAACCTCTTTTCTATTCATTACTTGAAAACTTTAATAAAGTAACACCCTTCCATTTATAGTTCATTATACCTAATACTTGAAATTTTAGATAATCTTTACTATATTATCCAGCGTTCGTGTCAGTTACATGGTATAACACAAGTATGCTATTTCTGTAACTCATTTTTTAATTGTTTTTATAATGGTTTTCAAGTGATTTTTCTACATTAGTTTATTCTAATATTAATGGACTAAGTTATGTATGGTTCATTAAGTAACCAAATAAAAATTTACTGACTGGGCCAAATCAGGCAATATGTAAAAATTATACTGCTTACTAATAATGATCTCTTTATGTAACATATTATGCTCTATTTGTAACTAATATTCTCGCAGTTAAAATTTATCTGATTAAATCTTTTAATTATTACCACTTCAGATAGTAGGTTGTCTTACTTTGATGATATAAATATATAAATAGATTAATCAACGTGCTGTAGTCCATGATAGCAATCATAAGAATGATGACTTTACACACAAATTATAAGAATAAATCAGCTTGACTTATTAATATTTCGTACTCATAAGGATCATCAGTAATAATTATTCATTTGCATTCTCTCTTGTTTTTGTTTTAACTATAAACCACATTCATTTTAATCAACTGATTTTAGTATACTATGTAAATATTATTGATTAAATTAATGTATGAAAGTTAATTGGTATTTTACGTGGATTCCATAACCATAGAAACTGTGTTAAGTTTATTAGATAGATTTTAACATCTAGATAAGAAAAATGACCCATCGCAATAATCAATCATTTGGGTAACAAAAAGACCTATCAATGAAGTTACTAAGTATACAAATTAGATTTAAGATATTTTAAACTGCAACAGGCTGGAAGATAGTATAATCATCATCTAAGAAATAACGCAAAATTTAGTGAGGTTTCAAATGATGATTAAAGTAGATACAACCAGTTAACAATCAATGCTGTACTTTACATATTATCATTGATGTACACTGACAATAAACTAAAAATCATTGAAAATCAAGGAAAAATGGAAAGTCTATTTTGTTCCAATTTGAAATTATTCATCATTGTAAGTAAAGATGGATAGTGTCTAGCAGTGGAATCCAGGACGCGCGTTTCGTCCTGTTCGGGACTCGTCATCTGGGTGCGCCTGTATCTCAGAGTTGATGTTCACTCTGGGACTAGAACCCAGTACCCTCGCTTCAAACGCCATCGCATTATCCACTCGGCCAGTGAGTCCTGATGGCCACTTGCCTGTGCAATCGGGTGAAGTTTTGAATTCACTTAGTATTGTTTGATTGAATCTTCCCATTGATGTTTAGGACTGCAAATGATCAGTCTCTTATCGGCATATGTACACAGTGTGCGTATTACCACGATATTAACTTAATTCACAAGCATTATAAGCAAAGATGGATAGTGGTTAGCAGTGGAATTCAGGACGCGTGTATCTTAAAATATGATAATGAGAATACATAATTAAACATCCAGTCTCATTAGTGAGTTGTTGACGTTTTTCTGCTAATTGATTTACTTTACAAACCACTGCTTTACACTATAAATTTTAAGCAGTTTTCAATAAAAATAAGTACAAGTTATCTTTGGCTTAATTTCAAGATTTAGATGAGAATATAGCCTAACAATTTACAATTAAGTATATAATATTATATTACGTCAGTAAACAAACATATTCATATTTATTTTTTATTTTTGTATCAATATTGCATCTTTAGTAAGAAACTTTGCCTCTTGCATACAACATAGGGAATTTATTTGAAAAAACTATCTGAAAAAATAGTTTATCTTGTGTGGAATAGTCAACATTTCATTCTACTTGTTGTTGTTTTGTTTCTTATGCTTAAGATAGTTTTGTTTTTTATCTACTTAGTGACATTCACACGACATAGTTGATTTCACAGTTATAGAATGATTCCAAAAGAAAAGATAATAGAACAGGTGATGTATCAAATATACCGCTAATGAATACATAACATACTATATAAATCCTTCTTAATTAATAAAATATTCTATACTGTCATAAATAGTAAACACGCAAATATTCCATTTTATGTTAAACATCAATGTCATAAACTATAAAAAAAATATTTATTATGTTTGTCACTATTCTAAATGTTTACATGATGTATTTAGTTAAACAGTTTCTATGATAAATATGCTATGAGAGTTTTATACATCATAGTTTCTGTTCCAAATTTAAGCAAAATAATTATCGATATTAATTGTGAATAATGTTTATCTTACTAATTGTTTTGATATTATTTACATTAATCTAAGGATACAGAAACTAATTCAGTTGTTTTAATTCATTTTTATATTGGTTGTTTGAATCTTTCCATCGATGTTTAGGACTGCAATTGATCAATCTCTTATTGGCACGTATAAATCCTGTGCAGATTGCCTCGATATGGCCCTAAATAACAAGCATTATAAGCAAAGATGGATAGTGGATAGCAATGGAATTCAGGATGAGTGTTTCGTCCTGGTTGGCTCTCGTCAACTGAATGTGCCTGCATCCCAGAGTTGATGTTTACTCCGTGACTCCAACCCATTACTGTTCGCTTCAAACGCCATTGCATTATCCACTTAGTTAGTGAGTCACTCATATTACATACCTAATATTTCTGTACATGATATCAGCTTGTATATTAATGTCAAATTTACACCAGCTGAATCTACTGTTGCTATGTGTTTATAAATTTAAAATTGTTGGTTAATATTGAAATGATTAACATACAATACATACTTTAATTAAACTTTAGGTTAAATGAAATTGTAGGAATAAAAGCAGAAGTAAAGATAGATAATCTAATGCGAAAGAAACCATAACTGTTATATCCGGACGAGAATAAATGTATGGTAACCGTTAATAATTGCTTATGGACTAATATTATATGTATATTCCTATTGTATGACTATTAAGTGATTATATTATATGCATATTCATATTTCTTCATTATAAGCTTTTATTTGACCTATTGACTATTATCATACGATTTAGTCTTCTTGAGATATTTCCAATTTATTATTAACATTTTCTCACAACCATAGCCACTTTTGACTTGATCTTGTACAAATATTATTTTCTATTTTTTGGTGTGACGTGGTTTGATTTTGCTTGTATACAAAACAAGGATGTTTGAAATAGACGATTCGTGTCGCGGAGGATGAGATTAGCATTCTGGACTTAACAGGCAGGGCTTGGCGGGAAAAGAACCAACACGAACTCTAGACTGCTCGTACTGGTTTATGCATCATTAGTTTGGTCGTATAAGTCAGTGTATCTAAATTGGCAAATCTTATTTCGTGATAATCGTATGATTAATGACATAACAATAACATATTTAACAATAAAACCAGATATTCAATTTGGGATTACGTAATGTGTGAAGTTATATGGATTACTTAAAAAACAATAGATATACGATAACTATATAGGTTTAAACTGAATAAGTGAAAAAGGAAATGAAAATCTAGATAATGAATAGAAATAAAGAATAATATAACATTAACACCGTTGGATGCCGGCTCAGTGGTCTATCGCTTAAGTGCACTCACGCGAGACTGATAGGTCCTGGTTTCAAATCTCACGAGGCGGAATAGTGGATGCGCACTTCTAAGGAGTCCCACAATAGGACGAAACGGCCATCCAATGCTTCCAGGTTTTCCATGGTGGTCTAGCTTCAATTGACTCATGATCTCAACTATATAAAATAATATAAAAACTTTGATAGAAGGTAATGCACCCAAATTAGTGAATTTATGCACCGAAAACGCATTACCAATGCAATTGTTCAAATTTGAACTTTGTGTCCAAAAACACCATCATACTCTAACACTCTTAAATCCACATAGATTTACATTATAATGATGTAGATTGGAAGAATATATTGAATCATTTAATCTTAAAAATTTAGATGTAATTTTATTTGTTTTTATAATTGTTCAGTCCAAAATCGTTAATCTAATATACATTAATACTACTTACATTGAAAATCTATCATAAATTTTTTTTGTCTAACATATATAGATTACTCATTTAAACTAATGGATATTACTTATAAATAAAAAAAGGTAGGTAAATAAAGAATAAATTTTCAACTTGGTTTATTGTTCAATACATTATGTATATAAACAGTAATTTGTTTTACATTTTACTAAAGTATTCTGTTTTCGTTTGTATTACCGAAATATGGTAGATAATAGTAGAACCATAAACTGAATTCACCTTTTTTTCAGAATGATTTGTATACGAACGAAAAGCATTGAAAGCATTCTTTTTTAAAGTTTCGTTTTCACTCTACTTAAACTTATATTATAAAATAACTGATTACTTTGTAAACTACTAGTGGTCATAATGAAATTAGTTTAGGAAGAAAAATTAACTAATTACTTAAACTTTGTTTTCTCAATCAATAGTCATTTAATAAATGAACAAATTAGTAGTTATGGGATAAGAAGATGAAGTTTACCAGAATTATGTGATATAATTGAGCAATACATTTCGAACAATCTGATCACACATAATTGTTAAGACATTTGTATGTGATAATTGAAAAGGTCAGCTAGACCTCTTATCTCCCATTTCTAGTCTAGTTGACCTTTTATTTTTATATAGAAATGTTCTTGACAAGTAGATGTATGATCAGATTGTTTGAAAAGTATTTGGCTAATATATCACATAGTTCTGATAAATTTCGTCTTCTTATAACCTACACTGGTAATACTGATCTATTATCCAGAGTGGTTAACACATTGTTTTTGTGTACTTTATTTATTTATTTGTTACGGTTTACCTGTCTAGTTGATCTTTTAACTATCGTTTAAAATGTCTTAACAAGTATATCTGTGATCAGTATTGCTCAAATATAACACAAAATTCTGATAAATTTCGTCTTCTCGCTGCATTATCGAAATTTATCAAAGGGACAAATTGTTTTTACAAAATATTTTTGTTTATTTATTTGAACACATAAATATTGGTACAAGGAAGCACCAGATATATATGCGCCACACAAAAAATTGTCATTTCATTTAATTGTGTGAAGGCTATGATACTGCCCGGGTGCCCAGACTGAAGTAGGTGGTTTTCTTAGGGGGCCACAACCGAAGCCTTTGACCTAAAGGTCTGATCCACAAGGCAGTAGAGCATCGTGAGGAGATGTAGTCCCATGGTAGCCGGTGACCAACAACAGGTTCATACGCCATTTGTTCTTTCAGGATACTGGAGCCCATGTGCATCATTGGTTTGAAATCAGGGTTTTCCAACTCTCCTAGGTGAACTTTCCGTATCCGCCAACCCTGTTAAAGAGCCGGACACTCGCTTTTCATCCTCTCGATTTTGTAGACAACACCCCTGCCACGAGAAGACAGTGAGTAGGACTTCCCTGGTAGAGGCTTTATACGCGTAGCCGTCTGAGAGATGGCGGGCCCTCCCCACTCTCGGCCGTACCAGGGCATTGACAATTTCTACACAACGTTTTACCAATCTACATGTTTGAGTAAACACACATACATAAGGGAGAGTAATCGAACAATACAATCAAGGGTCATTGAACATATGCCTAGACGACTTCAAAACCAATTAGTGTCAAATGGTCAGACCAACGTGGGAGGTATAAAACCGTGTTCATCGATAGCGAAACATATAACTGAAACGGGGTAGAAAATTGACATTAATACAGCTTTGAAAACGTTTTACGGAAGTTTTCAAGGACGAATTCTCAAGTTTATTGAAGCCTTGGCTATTCAAAAATTTAAAATCTCCTCAACTGTATAAAGCAACCGTGGACGTGTACTTCTGAGGAGTGCCACAATAAGACGAAACGGCCGTCCAGTCCTTCCAGGTTTTCCATAGTGGTCTAGCTTTAATTGACTCATGAATTCAACTATTAAAATTACTAAATTAAAAACAATTTGTCGTAACCTTGAATTTACCATGGTAATCCTCTAGTCATTTTATGTTCTAGAATAACGTGACAATGTATAGCGCAAATATATCACCATTCTTCAGATCAACTTCGTTTTCTAATTAATCTATCGAAACAGAGACGATTAACTGAATGATAAATTATGTATATTAAAATTTTTTTAAGTGCGTTTGGGAAGTTCCAGTTTTGTTCACTCATATAATAAAATAATCAGATATGATCGTAAGTTCACAATACTAGAAAACTTTTATTGTGAATAGACAAATACTAAAAATGTGTTGAAAATAATAACTGGATAGTTAGTTGCATTTAACTATTTAGAATTCAACTTTGAGCAACAGGCATCGGATCAGACTATTGTAACCTGGGAAGAATAATGGTATCTAACTGTTGTGTTGAAACTCGATGATTAGTGTTGCTTTTAAAAAATTTCATTAATTTTGTGATATACCATGCTTATCATCTATAATCATCAAAGAATATTTGTTCTAGTCATGAATTTACTAATCAAGACATTACGCTGTACTAATTGGACTTACAACTGTATCATATGTTGAATAAAACTAAAAAGAAGTCAGAATATTGGATTCTAACTCATTGAGTAAATAAAATTGAATTTACTGAAACAAATAATGGTCACCGGTTCGATTTTACATAAGTTCATAGGTGTATTATTCAAAAGTTCAAACTATGACGAAATATTTGTTAATTTGCCTATGATTTTCAATGATTCTTTAGTTGAGATCATCTGCCTGAATGACATACATGTCCACATGTTATATTAATCAGTTTATTTATCTTACATTTCCTGTAGTTCTTTATCGAACTCAGTAATACAGATCTTCACTGTCCTTGTATTTATTGTTAAATATGTAACTGAAATTCTAACAAGTATACCTTCTGACCAAACATTCGTTTAGCATATTTCACTTACCTATACAAATAGTAAGCGAAGAGGGATAGTGGCAGGCAGTGGAATCCAAAACGTGAGTTTCGTCCTATTTGGGACTCGTCAGCTGGATGCACCTGCATCGCAGAGTTGATGTCCACTCTGGGACTCGAACTCACTACCTTTCGCTTCAAACGCCATCACGTTATCCACTCAGCTACTGAGTCCTGATAAGGCTATCTCGAGGCAATATACACAGTATGCACATATGCCAACAAGAGACTGATCAGTTACAGTCCTAAACATCAATGGGAAGATTCAAACAAGTAATACTAAGTGAATCTATACAAATAGGGTTATAAAAGAACTTAGCAGATAAGTTAACAAATAATATTAAGGGAATAATAAGAGTTTGAAACTTTCCTTTATTGATTTTCACAATATACTAATACCATCATATCTGTTGAATAAGTTAGTAGCTATCTGGACTCGGCGGCTCAGTAAAGCATGCATTGGTGAAATACCATGGGTATGAATATCAGCATTAACATTAATAATGAGATACAGATGTATCTAACTGACTACCCCTAAATAGAACAAAACTTACGTCCTGGATTTTACTACTAACTGCATACCTAAAATATGGTAGAATAACATTAAATATTAAAATGAATATCTTAACATCTATGGGTAACTAAGCATTTTAGATATAATCTTAGACTTGAAAAACAAAACAGTGATAACTCATTGTTTACAGTCTCAAACAAAACATTACGATTTATTCATTTAATTAATCAAATATAATGAAAACAATAAACAAATTTAAATCAGCTTGAAATGGTTAGGATTATCCATTGTTGATAGATATTTTTGATTGAAATTTGATTCCATCTATTCCATGCTAATAAACAAATTTTCTTATTAAAAGAAAGCAATTTTTACTTCTATATTAGTTAGAAGTATGCATGGAATGATTTGTAATTAACTTCTGTCAAAACATTTCATCCAGTTCTTACAACTGATAACTTTGAATTAAACAACAATAAATAACAAGTATAACAAATTATTATTAATTTCATTTCTTTCTAAGATTTTCTTCAGCAGCTTACAATCTATTTAGAAAGAATCATAGAGTGAATACTTTACATAATAAAAACTCTTGATTGGTAAAACAGAAAAAAGAGTTAATGTCTGCATCTCCATGTATATGATAGAAAGACTAAAAGACAGAATATTTTGAGCAATGCGATTCCTCATCATTTACTTAACAATCGATGTAATACTAGCATCTCATTCTTTAGAAATGACTAATGAACAAACAAAGTCTAATTAATTTTGTTTTACTGAGACAGCTAGCATAAAAAGAATTAAACAAAATTTATATATCCATAAAACCCATTTATCAAGCTTAATTTGGATTCTGAACTTAGTTACAAATATATGTTAAGTAACTAACTTCCATAACATTAAGTATACTTTTTTACTTCTTTTTTGATCTATAGTAAGCTAGTCAGCTTTATTTTACTTCTTATGTACAATGTGACTACAATATTAATCGCTCATTCTATTTTTTTAACATTGTTTCTGTACTCTTCTCAGTTTTTCCTCCTAAAATATTAATATATTCAACCTACAAATAAAAAAACAGTTTGAACACACTTTCTACTTCCTCCACTATTACTGTCTTGTATTACCCTACATTTGCATGCTTAATTCAGTTTTAACCAAGATATTTCCGTCAAAATATACGTATACCGTATTGCTGTTTAAATAATTAATTAGTTATAGATCGCAAGAGGTGAAGAGAATCTACAGAGCAAATTAATTTATATTTTTTTGCTATGTTTATGTCATAATAGTCCTTTTCCTTTTTACACGCGAATGGGACGTTAATTTACCTAAGATGAATATCTATACTAGATTCCTTCCCAGTGTCTACTCTACAGGACTTCAACACAACTCAAATCAAGAACATATGATTAGCCTGACTAGTACGTGAACATATTTCCACACTGTAACTCGACCCATTACAACAACAAATGGACAATCAATCAATAATAATAACAAATAGTCAGGATAAAGAAATGTAAAACCCATCTGACACCTGTCAGACTATCGACATGTCTGACTAAGCAGACAACTGATCATTATCATTCTCGCCCACACATCAGTTTGTTGTTTTTACTTTACAGTTGAAATCATGAGTCAATTGAAGCTAGACCACCATCGCAAACCTGGAAGCACTGAGGAGTCCCATAGTAGGACGAAACAGCCGTCCAGTGCTTCCAGGTTTTCGATGGTGGTCTAGCTTCAATTGACTCATGATTTCAACTGTGAAAATACTTAATTCTCCACAAAACTTTGCTCAAACTGTTAAGATAATTAGATAAGATAAATATCTATAGGTAGTAATCACTTGTCATTGTTATGTTAGCATTCTTAAATCATCAGTTTATTCAAAATTTGTGTTGTTAAGGTTTTAATATGATATCTCTTGAAATATTTTTTTATTCAAAGAGAAGAATTGTAGAACCTAAAGTGAATTTATCGAAACGAATATACTTCGTTCATATCTTACTCTTTTAATATGATGAGGATCTTTAAACAGATAAATTTTCTAATAAATTACTTCTATTTTGCGTTCTTTCCATGTTATGGGAAAATACGTTATTAAATATTTCCAGAAAATTCATGAAGCAATATGCATTTTCAAATAAGTCACATTAATTTTACTGTCTCCATAGTCTATCGTTTGCATATTGATTAACTTGGGATTAGTATATATTTATTAACTATTTGGAGTGATCACTTGTGTGGATAGATATCAGCATACATTATAAAACCTGCTGGATGAGCTTATCCGGAAAGACTCATCTGAATGCAGTCAGTAGGAGCACAAAAGCAGTGTCATGAGGGAGTGGTCTGATAGTGAACAAAAACACGAGTGGGGACAATCAAATGTATTTGAGCACAAAACTACAGAATATCTCACTAAAATCTGACAACCATACAATAAACAGTTAATTTGCAAACTATCAATCAATTGTCTCAATCTTGACCATTCCTTCTGCAAATATCAGTCCATCTTCTCTGATTTCATTGTTCATACATTTTCATACCAATTGCGTTTCGTTTCTGTTCTTTCGTTATCTATCCTCTACTGAAATATATTCTATGCCTGACCACCGTTATATCTTACTTATGCGGACATAAGTAACCCACACCACAGCATTTTTTACCATTTACTCCTCAGATGTAACATATATAGATAATATCCTTATGTCACAAACTGATTGAAGCTAAAAGTGTTAATTACTGGATTCAGTATCAGCGGCTTCATGACAGTTTAAAATTTATGCGTTCTGGGTCGTCTGTACTCAATGCTTTTTTTGTTCGATAAAGTTAGTCATTCAATGCTTCTTGGTTTTTGATGTTTCTCCAGCTGACGTCAACTGACAACAAAACGTGCTCTCAAATGAATAATAAGGTGATGTTTAGTAATTTAAATTTTCGACTATCTAAAAATAACTTGAAAATATTGAAATATTTACGTCATTTGATGTACGGATGTATATCTAAAATATCTTCGTCATTAAAAATTTCAAAAGTTTTGCATAATGATTTCACGTTACTTTCCAATATGTCGTTTGTTTCTCTCATACATATTATAACTTTACTAATGCTTTTCAGTTGATTACTTGAGCCTTATGTACTGTAACTGAGATCAGCCAACGATTTATTCCACCTCTAGATTAAGCTAATCTTTAAAAAACGAATTCAAAACTACTATAACCATGTCCACTAGAGATTCAAGTTAAGATGAGTTCATGTCACTCGGATGAAAGGTTGTGACTGATTGTATTCAGATAGGTCTGGAGTGGAAAAGTGGTCATGATTAAGAATGGATAAGTATAACGACATATAACTAATAGATTCAGTTTGTAAATGTTTACTATAGAACAGTAATCCAACGGCCTATTGTTTAACAGCTCTCCGTCATACCTGAACGTCCCACGTTCAATACCTTGAGGATTCGTATATAGGAACCCAAGAAGAGTTTCATTCTAGGATTAGACAACTGTCCAATATTATTTGATCATTATTAGAAGCTCAATTAAAGTTAATCTGTGATCAGTACCAATTTCAGATTATTTTTTTTAGAATTTATTAAAAACTAAGATAATTAGAAAATAAACAGAAATTGAGCTTTTACACTATATTATAAACGTTATGTATATTCACATTAACGCAGATAATTATATAATCAAGTCAGGCATAATATTTTTTTATTTAAACCTCCCTTGTAAAATTTGCTTATAATGTGTTAGAAGTTAGTTTAAAACTATTATAGATGAGTGAAACTGTTTCAAAATTTATTTCAACTAAAAAGAAATATAACAAAGATAATACTTTAGTTGTTTTTAATTTTGGTGGCATGCTTGGATATCGGGGCTACCTGTTCCTGAAATCAACATATCTCAACAAGTTACCTATCTTTTGCTTGTTTTAACACATCTATATGTATAATTAATCGCATAACCTATTTTGGCGCGTTTATGAAAAGTTTACGACATTTTGCTGTACAAGTAACAAAAGAGCCCAATCAGAGACATAATGGTAGATGTCAATATTCATTGAAAGAATGATCATTGTTCAAATGTCGACTCCTAAACTGCTAACATCTAACTGGTGATCACTCAATATATACCGTCAGGATAGATTAAGAAATAAGGGAAGGGAACTTGTTGAAATACTTTTTGCCGAGAATTCTATTTTGTACCAAAAATATAATATTGAATAAAGCCAATAATAATAATTTATACCCTAGTTATTATATATGCCATAAATGGCTATAAACAAAATCGCCAAGTAAGACTATTATCAAATTAAAGCTTATTTGGTAGTTTTTCAATATACATCGCTTGTTGAATATTAGTTTCTATATTGAGGAACTAAACTCGTATTCCAGACCCTTCTTTAAACTACCTTATGCATTTAAATCATGTAAAAGATTAGGAATAAAACTAAAGACGTCACTTCGAAGTTCATTTTATGTATATTTTCCAAAAATAATTTATAAATTGATCGAGAATTTTAGAATCTTGGCAGAATTTATCATTAATTCACTCTTTGAATTACTTACACCAGAGAAGAATATGAATATAGCATGAGAAATCCTCATTGATCTACCAAAAAATACCAATCAGTCGTCGATTGTTCAAGTTATGTTTCTTCAATATTTCTAGATGATATTTCCTCTAGCTTTAAAATTTTCAAATTGATAAGACTTAAAATGGGTTTCTAAGCGTGGCATCATATCAGATCGCTTCAAATCCTTTCATCTTGTACAGAAACACACATTAGTAACACAGATCTAAAAAATATATTCAGAAGAATCATCGTCAAAAATTCAAACAAAACAACTAGATAGTATATATACTCACAAAACTTCATGATTGATCTTGTAGAAAACCAAAATACTAAATATTTATATCCCAGTCCATTTGACAATAGAAACGTAGAGTTGAAATTGACATAATACCTAGTTCTTACCAGAATTCTATAACTTATTTAAGTGATGGGTAAGTGAATCATACAGCACTCCATAAATTTAAGAAAAAACCTTAAGAATAGAAAGAATAACACTACAACTTAATAATAAGACGTTTTTCATAAAACCAGAATATACTGAATGGGTATTTTTTTGTACTTTCACGGATTATATATGGAAATATCCTAATAACTAGCTATATTTTTTATTGTTAACAAAGATGGATAGTGGTAGTAATGGAATCCAGGACGCACGTTTCGTCCTATTTGAGACTCGTCAGCTGGATGTACCTGCATCTCACAGTTGATGTTTACTCTGGGACTCGAACCCAGTACCTTTCGCTTCAAACGCTATCGCATTATCCATTCAGCTATTGAGTCCTGATAGTCACTTGCTTGTGCGATGGGGTGGAGTTTTGAATTCACTTGGTATTGTTTATTTGAATCTTTCCATTGATGTTTAGTACTGCAACTGGTCAGTCTCTTATTGGCATATGTGCATACTGTGCGTATTGCATCCCATCTTTGCTTATCATGCTTGTGAATCAAGGCTATATCGAGGCAATACGCACAGTATGCACATATGCCAATTAGAGACTGACCAGTTGCAGTCCTAAGCATCAATGGGAAGATTCAAACAAACAATACTAACTGAATTTATTTTTTTGATTTAATCGAAAATTCATTCTAAACAGTTCTGTCATGGTACAGTTTACTTACAAACCAACAGAAGTAATCAAAGCTTATCAGACAAAATCCATATCTATCCAGTAGTATATTACAAA
Organism: Schistosoma rodhaini; assembly: GCA_944470415.2. Classification (NCBI taxonomy): domain Eukaryota; kingdom Metazoa; phylum Platyhelminthes; class Trematoda; order Strigeidida; family Schistosomatidae; genus Schistosoma; species Schistosoma rodhaini. Next base: position 62,296,615 of record OX104044.1, read on the forward strand.
CAATGAAACAATCATAATGATCAAAACAGTAGTGGAGATAGAGATCAATAGGTAACATGAAATTACACATTGAAAATTTACCATCTCAACTTCTATTTGATATTTTAACTAGAAAATCATCTCTAAAACTTAAGTTACCACGCTGTTTTAGCTCAAATAATGAATTAGAAGGGGTTTTGTGGAGATTTCAGTATTTTTATAGTTGAAATTATGATTCATTTGAAGTTAGACCACCATGGAAAACCTTGAAGCACTGGAAGGCCTTTTCGTTCTATCGTGGGACTCCTCAGCAGTGCGCATCCACGATCTCGGCTGGCGAAATTCGAACACAGGACCTACCAATCTCGCGCCAGAGCACTTAACCGATAGACCACTGAGCCGGCATCCAACGGTGTTAATGTCTAACTTCAATCAATCCACGAAGTTGAGCAACCATTCACCAATTTTCTTCAGTGAGTTGATATCTCTACAACAGACGTGGTTGAACTCCACTGGTCACTATTCCAGTGCTTCCAGGTTTTCCATGGCGTTCTAGCTTCAATCGACTCATGATTTCAACTATACAAATAATGAATACCTAATATGACATAGTGATTATATCCTTGAAGAGAAATATTTCTCTGCTGAATGAATGAATAATCCAGAAAATTAATGGTTTTCATAATATAATCATTAAATTGTTGCATTTGTTTCACTCACTTACAAACTACTTAATTTTGCAATAGTAAGCAATATATTTCAACTCCGCCTGTAGCTCCTCTGGGAGCTACTGCCGGTCCCAAGCCCGGGTAAAGGAGGAGGGTTGGGCATGGGGTTAGCGACCCCATCCCGTAGAAAATCAACTCGCTAAAAAAACGCTAACCAGAAAAAATCATTCAAACCTTTCAAACTCTGCCCTGGGAGTAGAAGGAATAATTATGACGTCTCATGATGAAAGCCGAGTTCATTCGGAAGTCATGAGGCCGATGCACCTTCTTACAACCAGAGCGACAATTTTTATAGGTACATGGAATGTCCGGACAATGTGGGAGACCGGCAGAGTCTTCCAAATTGCTGCAGAAATGAGAAAATACAACCTGGAAGTGCTTGGAATCAGTGAAACGCATTGGACGCAGGTTGGACAACAACGACTGTCTTCAGGAGAACTTCTGTTATACTCCAGTCATGAAGAAGAAAATGCCCCACATACACAAGGAGTTGCATTGATGCTGTCCAGAAAAGCACAAAATGCACTTGTAGGATGGGAATCTCATGGACCAAGGATCATCAAAGCCTCCTTCAAAACAAAGAGAGATGGCATTACAATGAACGTCATCCAATGCTATGCGCCTACCAACAACTACGATGAAAACGATAAAGACCAATTCTATGATAGGCTGCAGTCGATCGTCCAGAAGTGCCCAACCAAGGACCTGACAATTCTGATGGGAGATATCAATGCTAAGGTTGGAATGGACAACACTGGATACGAAGACGTCATGGGACAACATGGACTGGGAGGAAGGAACGGAAATGGTGATAGATTTGCAAACCTATGTGCCTTCAATAAACCAGTAATAGGTGGCACCATATTCCCACACAAAAACATACACAAAGCCACTTGGATTTCACCGGATCACACTACACAGAATCAAATCGACCATATCTGCATCAACAAAAAGTTCAGGAGGACGATGGAGGATGTGAGAACCAGGAGAGGAGCTGATATAGCATCAGATCATCATTTGCTGGTCACCAAGATGAAACTTAAACTCAAGAAGCACTGGACAACGGCGCGGACAACATTACAAAAGTTTAACACCACCTTTCTTCGAGATGCTTACAAACTCAACAAACTCAACATGACCCTCAGCAACAGGTTCGAGGCCTTTCATGATCTACTCAATGGAAAGGGAACTACCATGGAGAGCAACTGGAAAGGTATCAAGGAGGCAACCGATTCAACATGTCAGGAGGTTCTGGGCCAAAAGAAGCACCATCACAAGGAATGGATCACTGTTGGTACACTCGATAAAATTGAAGAAAGGAGTAACAAGAAGGCAGCAGTCAATACCAGCCGAACCAGAGCGGAAAAAGCCAAGGCACAAGCCGAATACACAGAGGCAAACAAGCAAGTGAAGAGGAGCATCAGAACCGACAAACGTAAATATGTGGAAGATTTAGCGATGACAGCTGAAAAGGCTGCAAGAGAGGGAAACATGAGACAACTGTATGATACAACAAAGAAACTTGCTGGAAATTACCGTCAACCAGAAAGACCAGTGAAAAGCAAGGAAGGCAATGTAATCACCAACATTGAAGAACAACGAAACAGGTGCGTAGAACACTTCAAAGAATCGACCAGCTCTACTGAACCCACCCAACATCGAGGCAGCACCCACAGACCTCCCAATCGATATTGGCACACCAACAATTGAAGAGATCAGCATGGCCATTAGACAAGTCAAGAGTGGCAAAGCAGATGCACTGAAAGCAAATGTAGCAGCAACTGCCAAGATACTCCACACCCTCTTCAGTAAGATTTGGAACGAAGAACAAGTACCAATAGACTGGAAAAAAGGACTTCTGACCAACATACCAAAGAAAGGTGATCTCAGCAAGTGCGACAACTACAGGGGCATCACACTTCTCTCAATACCAGGAAAAGTCTTTAACAGAGTACTGTTAAACAGGATGAAGGATTCCATGGACGCCCAACTTCGAGATCAACAAGCTGGATTTCGTAAGGATAGATCGTGCACAGATCAAATCGCAACTCTACGTATCATTGTAGAACAATCAATCGAATGGAACTCATCACTCTACATCAACTTCATCGACTACGAGAAGGCACTTGACAGCGTGGACAGGACGACACTATGGAGCCTTCTTCGACACTACGGCGTGTCTGAGAAGATAGTCAATATCATACGGAACTCCTATGATGGACTAAACTGCCAAATCGTCCACTGAGGACAACTCACCAATTCATTCGAGGTAAAGACCGGTAGAAGTTCTACCCGAAGTTTGTGCTGATGATGTCGTTCAGAAGGACGATGAAAGCTCCACGACCAAACCACCCAGCTCAGAGAATAAACCAACATCAAAATCACCCACCTGAGCTACAAATCTTCTCCACCATCTCAAAATAACCATATTTATCTGCGAATATATATACTGTCTTAAATGATGCCATTGAAAAAGACATTTGTTCATTAAATTAGTTCGTTTCCAAAGCTTTATAGCTTATCATCTTAGTAATGAAAAAAAAATATTAATAAGGTGTAATCGAAGAAGAATTGTGTACAAAATATGCTTATAATAAAATTTCATATTAAAATTAAAGAATATATATTTATAGAAAATAAATGTTCGAAAAGAATGTATGTTAACTAAACAGTAATTTAATAAGCAAAGATGGATAGCGGCTAGCAGTGGAATCCAGTTTGACGCGCGTTTCGTCCTATTTGGGACTCGTCAGCTGAATGTAACTGCATTTCAGATAGGACGAAACGTGCTTCCTGAATTCCACTGCTAGCCGCTATCCATTTTTGCTTATATCACTTGTGAATTAAGGCTATATCGAGGCAACACGCATAGTATGCGCATTTGCCAATAAGAGACTGGCCGATTACAGACCTGAACATCAATGGGATGACTTAAACAAAGTGAATCTAAGTAATTTAATAAGCCTGAATAATATTCAACTCTGAATCAATCAATCAATCACTACCTTATAATCTATCAATTGCTCAAGTCATTTGAATATATACATTGAAGAACTGAAAACAATTTGGTTAATAGGAATTCCAGAATTAATGTTATTTAGTCAATTAACAAAGAAATAATAAACAAATATTTCGGGTATTAATCTCCTAATATTTCATAATATTTCTCTCATATAATCATTTAAAATAATTTACTAGATTGTAATGTAATTCATTAGCTGTAACTATTAAAGGATTGATTTACATTTAACTTTGTAAATTTCAGCTGTTTCTCTATCTAGAATTTAAAAGCTGAATTTCATGTATTATTTGGGAGCTTTAAATTAGATGAATTGAAATGGATCTATTACCTCTTATAAAGTTTGTTAATGGTACTGAAGGAGAAGAAGAACAGTCAGTATCTATATATAGGAGTAAATGTCACTTCACGTCCTCCCTATGGATTTAGTACGTTAATCCACTACCTAGACAAGTAGTTTGTAGAGATTTACACAGTTTGTTAACATTTTTCATCAAGGATTGATAAGTTAAAAAAAAACAGTTAAAGACCGAGACTTTCTATTTTTATTTTTGTAACTGATTGGAAATGAGCACCCACAACCTCGAACATTACGGAATCTAGTATCTTTTGTTTTTATGATCAGAATGCGAACAACGAGTAATGATCATATTTTTATCTACTGTGAAAGTAGATAGGGCACATATTGAGGAAATCACCAAACTTTATCACGAGGTAAGCCCTAACTTAGAATCCTGAATGGAAATGGAAAAGAGGAAGGCCAAAGAACACATCGCGCTGAGGATTAGAAACAGACATGAATAGGATGAATAGCAACTGGAAAGCGTTGTCCAGGACAGAGTTTGATGAAGAATGCTGGTGAGTGGCCTGTGCTCCTCCACGAGGGTTAAGACGCGTAATTAAGCAAGTATATATCGATCTGACAGATATAGTAACGGTGTAACGTAAACTACAGCATTTTTAAGTAGTGGTATTGATTGCATGCTCATTGATAGAAGGTATATTATTCAAAAGTCCCAAAGTTGAACGACTTAAATATAGGGTGTTTCTTGGTTCTTTATGGTCCACCAGCTAATCTAAGTCTGTAATAAGAACCATTTTCAAATATGAACACTGACAAAAAACGTTTGAACAGAAACACTAACATCATTACTAAACAACAAATAAACTATCAAGAAAAATTCTTTAAAATCGACATGTCTTAATAAAATACAATCTTAAGACAAGGTATTTCGGAACACACTATTATTGATGACAAAAAACAATAACTATTCAGGTCACTAAAAACTAGTAACAAGAAACAGCTTGAATGTACCACTTCTCTTTGTATTGTATGACACAATTAATCAGTGTAGAAACAAACTTAATAAACTACACAATTAATCTATGGAGCTTATTTTCTACATAAAATGATTAGTGTAAACCTGTTTGATCTCATACTTAATGTCATATTCAAAGTTGTTTTGTAATTTACCTATAACTTTACAGTTCTTTAAACCAAAACATCTATTTTTTATCTTCTGAGTTTCAAATATTGAAAATTTGCAATTGACTAATCACTGTGTGGTGACCAATGTCATGTATGTCAGATCCTTCGTAATGCAGATCGAATCCTATCGACCAAGTTGTAATGTAGCTACTAGTTTAGGTGACTCAACATGGCGTGTACTATGTTGAAATAAGACGGTGTTTGGAGGTAGTCGACAGGAAACCCTGAACCTAGGTTTCTTGCTATTTGGCACTTGTCAGAAAAGTTACCTGTAATCTTGACGTAACCGGTGCACCCTAACGGATTCAATTCCTTGCCACCCAGCTTCTGTTACGTCGCGAAATATTGCGTTGCTAAATATTGCGTATTGCGATAAGACTACACGAAATTCTACCGGTTGACCAAATTCAGATATTCTAGTTCGACCTCAATACTGTTCCCCAACCTCCAGTAAATCAGAACACAGCCGTTGAATAAGAATTGTTTATGGGGTCAGAAGCAAATCAAAAATGATTTACAGACAAGGCATATTTATACAGTTAAGATGACTATTAACAGTAACCAATGGAAAGGAAGGACACGTAAAGGTTATAATTAGGACAACTCAAAATTGACCAGTAGGAAAACGACACGTGAAAGTCATAGTTAGGACAACTGTAAATAATGGCCAATAGGAAATAACATGCGAATTATGTGAAGTGTCTGAAAACATACCACTTTACATTCGATACAATTTTTGGGATATTCCTGTGAATGTCCTAACAGCTTCACAGTCAGAGACGTTACCACTGGACTATCCGGGCCGCGACTGACCTCCTGTAGAACTGAGACGTATTCACAATTGATTGATTGAAAATCGATCTTGGCTAACATATTTTAGTATTAGTTATTTTCCAGGATCTTGATATTGACTAACTATTCATTAGTAATTTCCTAGTGATAGATCATTTAACAATATATGATTCCATTGTACTGAAAAAGCCCATTTTATTTTTTGTTGAAATAGCCACCGCTGATAAACTATTTTCTCTATTTTCCAAGTCTCCTACATAATTCTTTATTGACTGACCTAAAAGACTCTTCTGACGACTTTTTCCAAATAACTTCATATTCTCAATGCTTCGTTTAACGTAGATATAACTGAAAGTTCTGCAACTAACCACTCTTAATCACATTAAATACTAACTAAATTTTTCAAGTCTCCAGTTGAAATAATTAGGTGCACAAAGCAAGTACCAGTTTCCCATGTTTTCTGACAAAATTAATAAATAAATGTTCATCAGTTACTTATTTCGGACTAACTTTGAAAACAATTCCTGAATTCCTCCTGTGAAGCTTTACCTCTGAAGTTTAACAATATTGACAGTGAGAATGGTTTTACTAATGATAATAGATGATGGTCATGCGATATTTAGAATTAATTGAAGTTGGAAATTTTAAACACTGGACTTTAACTTATCGATCATATAGTAATATCCTTGTCGAGAAGCTTGAAATCCTTGTATTCGTCCTCTGATGAAATAGTGGGTTCGGATTTATGAGGAGTCCCATAAAAGACAGAGCTATTTAGTGCCCCATACTTTTATTTTTTTATTTAACAAACGTCAGTTAGTGATGAAAATCCTTTCTAAATAGTTTCAGATTCCGATCAATCTTAAACCACCATTGAAAACTTGGAGACACCGGACGGTCACTCCTTCCTAGTATGGGGCTCCCCAGCACTGCGCATCCACGATCTCGCGTGCTGGATTCGAGTCCAGGACCCTAGGTTTCGCCCGTTAACGCCCAGTCTCTAGATCAATGAGTCAGCATCCAACGGCGTTAATATCTAACTTCAATTAATCCACAATATTGCTAGACCATATCCCGTTGTCTTCCGTGAGTGACTAGCTCACACTCGACACGGTTCAACACCACTGATCACGGCTTCTCTTAGAACTCCGAGAATTGCCTCTTGGGTCTAGTTCCATACGAGGACAAAACGGCCACCTAGTACCTCCAGGTTTTCAATAGTGGTCTAGCATCCATCGGTTCATGATCTCCATATATACTTTTTGTGGCCCATTATGACTCCAATTTGATCGTATGTTGATTGCTATCGAAACACACATGTCGCCAATCCTAGTATATAATTATCGACTTAACTCGCTTTAGCGAATAACGAAATTAAAATAAGTCAAATATGAGAATGAAGTTTTGAAGACGTATATTTTGTACAATCGTTGATCAGAACAGACAATCATAAAGAGGGAACGAAGGAAGCTAAGAAGAGAAAGCGAAGTGAAAGGGATTGGAGAAGGTATATGACCCAGCTCAATTTAACCAAGCGTTACTCAATATTTAGTCATACAAAAATAAGCTACAGACATGTGATGAGTAAGGTAAAGAATGCACACATATACACTCACATAATAAACAGTCAAGGTTGACAGGCAGATAATTAACAAAGTCAAAATGTGACTCAAGAAGAATGAATAAACTGATTTGTCCGAAAGCTAGGATAAGCTATGTGGGCTCAACATAGCACCCGACACAACACATTGAATTTCGACAACTCTATGCTGACAATATTCATTTTTAGGCAACAAACTATCTATTCTTCTCCAACACTTAATTATATTTGAAACAATTTCAAACTGAATGTAGCATGTTACTTTTGTATCCAACTTATATGTTTTATAAATTACTTATTATTTTAATGAATCGGTCCACTAAGGTTTATATTTACACGCTTATAAAAGATTTTCATTATTGCTGCAATGTGACAATATCAAATTGGTTGAACAATTACGTAGGAAATCAAGAAACAACCCTTCAACTAGTCTTTTTTTTTCATTTATTTCTTCATACATACAACGTGGCTCTTACACCAATATTTTGGCAAAGCAGCATGTTTTTGGGAAGGGATGCACTTAAGCGGTATAAAACTTGATTCAGTCAATTAATAATTTAAAACACAACAATTGTACACTACGTATTACAAATTGAGGGATGTATTTACCATAAACATCATTACTAATCATGTAAACTTATCAACTGATTTAAAAATTTATGTTTCTATATAAAATCCAATTATTTCATAAGGTTATATATTACAGTATCAACATTAACGTAGCATGTTTCCGTTTCATTTAATTACGTCAATTTATTCAGATAACAATTATGTTTTAACTGAGGAATAGAAGATAATCGATTGAGGTTTAAGGTCATACATATGAGTTAGTGTTGCACTAATTTTCTGTTCACGTTTATTCTTCAAATCATCCATAAATCATCAGCCTTCCAAGATACTGTAAGCCATGTCGTTTGTCAACTTTACGTATTCACACGTACTTTATCGTCTGAATATGTTATGTGAGGAAATCCTCCCTTTTACTATGTGTAGGTTCCATTAATCTAGCGTTTAACTAAAATTCAAAATTAACTTGAAGTTTTGAAAACTTCTACTTAGGCGATAATCTGTGATTACTTGAGTGTCTTTTTGCAGTTTTATAACAATCTCTGTTTCTTGATTATTTGAACAAAATATGACAGCGCAAATAGTGGTCAATGCAACATCAGTTTTATTCTCATTGTTATACATTATTTTCATTCATTGTAAGTTAAAATTCATTTTATTCATGAAAATCATTTAACAAATACAGGTTTGGTGCAGTCAGCCTAAAGCTACACTTGATGTGTGAGTTTATTATTTATTTATTTGATCACATAAATAATGGTACAAAGGGGCACCGAATACATATGCGCCACACAAGTCACTTGATTTGTGTGAGGGCTGTGATACTCCCCGAGTCCCCAGACCGAAGCAGGTGGTTTTCTTAGGGGCCACTCCCCGAGCCTTTGACCTAAAGGTCTAATCCGCAAGACAGTGGAGCAACGTAAGAAGATGCAGTCTCATGGTAGTTGGTGACTAATAATTGGTTCATACGACATTTATTCCCTCAGGATCCTGGAGTCCATGTACACCATCGGTTTGAAATCAGGGTTTCCCAACTCCCCTAAGTGAATTCTCCGTATCCAGCGACCCGGTTAAAGCGCCTGACATTCGCTTTTCGTCCTCTCAATTTTGCAAAAACAGCATACACGCCGCGAGAAGGCAATGAGTAGGACTTCCCTGTCAGCGGTTGTATGCACGTGGCCATGTTAAAGCACTTCGAGAGGGAGAGCTGACTCTCTCCACCCTCAACAGTACCAGGGCATTAGCGGGCTAGTAATAATAACCAGATAAACAGAAATACGGAGAGTAAAGTTTGAATCGGTGATCTATAGTTTATTAGCTGACTGCTGCTACTGTATTTCACATATTAATATCCTGCTAGATGAAAGTGAAGATTTAGATGATTATTTTAACCTAACCCACGAAATTGTAAAATAAAACACAAAATTTCATAGTATCATGTTATATTTCCTTCACTTTTGCAAGATCGTAGATAACTAATCGTAAACACTGATATATTTTGGTGTATATTCATAAACGAAAAATAGTATTAAGAGGAACAAAAAGAAAAATTTAGAAAATGTTTTTGGCGATTGAATAACCCAACACTTCAGGAAATCTATTTCAACTTCAATCATTGAATACGTCTACTAACATACAGTGAAACATATGTTTTGAACCTTAAGATTACAAAGAGTTGTATAATACTACGCTTTTAGACTAACAAAAATATATCGAATTTGATAGATAAATAAGTAGGAAGTCTCTCCTACAAAACATGTCGTCTTAATCAAGACAAAATAAATAAAGCTGTTTTAGTATATCATATTCAAAAGAATAACTGGATTTGGTCTTCACTGGAATAAATCGGCTAATGACACAACCAAATTCACTCTCAGCTATGTTATCGTATATCTTTGTTTGTGAAGAAACATTAAAAACGCAAGTTGGGGGAAGTGTCTTTTTCGACAAGTTTCTTATCAAGGCTCTACATTAATATTTAATCGTTACAGTAAAAAAGAAAATCATTGACAAATAAATGGTGATTGGTCAGTTTAAGTGTTTTCTCCAAAACAGTGTAGTTAGAAGCTCAACAGATGTAAAATTAGATCTAGAGATTCTGTAATCGGTAAATTACAAAAATTCCCTGTGAGAATAAGAACGAATACACACGACTTAACGATCGAAAATCAAATGTTGAGACTATAAAATCACAAATCCACGCATAATTAGTCATCTCTTTTCGCTTAACGAACAATGTCTCAAAGGTTGTTTAAGGGTTAAATTACAGAATGCAATTGGAACCCAGATCCGTTTATAAATCATGTCATCAACCTAATGCTGAATTCGTCAAATAAATCTGTCCTCAACAGCGCGAATTATTGTTTAAAATAATAATGCTACGAATGTGCTTATTACTTTGATCCTAAAATTACTTATCAGAAAGGTACTGAGTACCAAGTTTTGAGGGATGACAAGATTGAGTTTCCCAAACAATTCGTAGTAACCTGACTTAAAGCAAACATATTTTCAAATCCCTCGCAATCTCAAGTACATTTTACATTAAGTCATTATACTGTATTCTAGTCAGTTAACTGGAACTTTCGTAATAATACAATCAAGGAGCAGTTCGGAACTCTATGAGATAGTAAAAGTTAGTTTTGAGGACCTAACCAACTCACTAATCTCTTTAAAATTATCAACTAACCGAATGTTTATATCACCTGATACATAAGTATATACTCTACTACTAACTGTTTATATGTTTGAATATTGTAATACCTGTAAACGGATACATGATATATCCAGTCAGCAGTCGCGACACAACTATATTAGCTCAATTTCTCATTATCGTTCATACTCTTATTATGTTCTTAAAAGCTTCTGTATGATATGGACCATTTCTCACTAGCATTATGTAGAAAACTGACAATCCAGTGTGAGTCACAATTAGGAAATTGGTACATCATAAACGTAAATGCCATAAAAGAACCAAAACACAACTGTTTGTCCGTAGTTATCATCTGGATGTCCCTAGATCTAAGTTCGACCAGTGTGAACAACAAGTCTCGGAGAACCTACCTAGTGTTTTTCTAAGAGTTAAGAACACTTCAAATTAAAAGACTACAATGAGCATGCAGGGGTGAGGAAAAAGTCACACACTAAAATGGCCATCCTGCAGCACAAGATGAATGAATAGATGTCATTCGCTTCGAACTAGTTCTTCAAACGTTACCTATTTTGTTACGACGAAATATAAATACAAAAGAAAACTCTGTTTGGCCTGGAGGTAGCAAAAACCCTATATTAGATAAAGACGCATTTTTAAAGTTAGATAGCCTGCTGTTGATATTCAGAAGTAGTGAGAATAACTTTTCTAGATTATAGCCATGGTTATATTTTCTTTAGGTTTTCAAAGATATCTCATGAAAACTAATACCCTCCTCGGAGCATTTACTTAGAATCTTGGCTTTATCAAGCATGCAACTACGCTCAAATTATTCCAAGAAAAATAAAACTAAAAAGTCTATATGTGTTTTCATTGACGTTAAAATTTAAAAGATTATATCCACAGAGAACTGATCGAACACTTATTACGGCATGACACTTTTATTCATAATGACCAAGACCATAATTATAAGCTATTCATCGTGATACAAATACCTACCGAACTATAATTATTGTATACCAATGGTCGGCAAATACAACAAATTTCGCCGAAACTAATTAATATTCGAAGATTCTTTGGTATTATGTTTGGAAACTGTGAAGATATCAGACAAAAAATTTGCACACAAACTAAAAGTTCAGGATGACTAGAAGAGAGAAATCTATAGAGAATGAACTGACACAAGACTGTGGTTGGTAGTTATTTAAGCATCCTAGATAGTTAATATGGCTATTGCTCACACACCATATATAGTGATAAATCTTTAGAAGCTAATGGTACAATAGAAAAGGGATTCTAAAACGTTTGCTATGACCATTTGGCTTCCAATTATCGGAAGAACATTACACAAATTGTGGTAATCAGAAGCACATTTATTTGTATGCATTGAAAATAGTGGTAGAACTTTACTAAACGCTAGAATACTGCAATGCCTCATCGTCAATGAAACTGTTGTACATAATAATTTTAAAGATTAATCTAGAAACTTAAAAAAAACTCCAAACGTGATAATCTATTTATACATTATAAATAAGAAATATGGAAAGTAATAACTGTGTATGCATGGATAGCACATTTATTGAAGATTAAGTTGGCTCCTCTTTTACAGTTACAGAAGATAGTAGATTATGGTTCGACTTATATTTCCTGCCACATTTCAACAGTGCATCGCTTAATAATGCATGGACAGTTTCTTCTGAATCCAAATTACCTTTCTTTTTTAGTATTTTGGAAGTTGATGAGTTTTCCTTTCGTAATTTCTTCACTGAATCAGTTGGAGACTCATCATGAGTTAATAGACTTTCACTACAATTACCGAGGACTCCAACTTCTTCTAATGATCCAAGTTTCCGAATCTTTCGTTTCCTAACTTTTGGTGTTTTATGGTTAGGTGAATTAGTTGGAGAAGTGACTGGATCAGAAGAATTTGCATGAAATGATGGAGTAGTTTTATAACTATTAGTATCATCGGACACTTTAAAAACTGGTTTTATATCATTCAGACCAGTGGCAGCGGAATTTGTTTGATGCTTATGTTGTTTCTCGGAATATTTTGATAAGGGTTTTGAAAGACACTCCATAAAGTCACCTTGTAAAACTGGAGAGCCAAAATTATTATCAATTTGAGTCAATTTAACTCTTATTTTGTCAAAAGGTTTCAACATGTACTGGCTGAATTCTTCCTTTTTTACTGACTCAGAAGACAAGAGTGGAATACTAATCATTACATTGGAAATTTCTGTACGGCAAAGAATAAATTGTGGTCTAACCACTGAAACAACAGCATCTACTTCCAAACCCAAATGTGGCCGAAAAACATTGACTTTTATTTTTCCGTGTACACGAAGATGGTTTAACTCTGGATGAATCAGGAAAAGACCACAAGTGAAACCATTAGGGACATAACGATCAGAATAATCAACTTCAGTTATGATTTGTAAACTTTTGGCATCAAAATCCACAAGGACACCTTCTAGATCAGGGATGAACTTATTAACACACGAAATAACATATTGAAGTAAAGAACGGGTCAACTGAGTGAAATTATTGGGATAAATTGGGACACAAAATGACCAAACAGCACTCTCCATTTTTGTTTATTCTGAAAAAAAATTGAGGACAAGTATATACACTACACAAAAAGACAAAAACAAGGAAAGATTATGAAAAATAGACAGATAAAGAGGGTGGTGAATTCAAAATGAATAATCAAATGTTACAGAGTCAGCTGGCCCGTCTTCATTGCTGTTATGTATTTTGAGCCATCACTACCACCTACCCAGTGGAATCATGTAATCAGTTAGTGTTTATACAGATTTATGAATCTGTTAGGGTTAGAACCCATAATTAGTTGAAAAACACCTGGTCACTTATTATACGATTTCAACAATAGGAACTACCGAGTAAAATAGTTCTTAGTTGGTTTGTCGTTAATTTTAAATGAGCTATTGTTAAACGCTCGATATGGTCTAAATATACAATTAAACAACCCTGATATCCTAACCACTTTGCCGATGAGACAGAAACGATTGGTGTTATTTAATTAGTTAGGACTAGAACTAAGGATATGAAGATTAGGATCTCAGCTCACAATGAAAGTCACAATCCTTAATTCTAAGCTCAATTACTTATAGTATTCTGGTAAATGTGGTGTGATCTTGGGCTAATCACCACTGTTTCAGAAGTATTTCAGCCCTACCACGAAAGCTATTAGGCAAAAGACAAAAGTAGGACATAATTTAGTTTGGTGAAATGAAGAGTAACTGGGATGTTGGCGACTGCAGACTTAACACAACTGGGTGATATTTTGACAGAACAGACTTAGAAATGTGATTAAAATTATCTCAGGAGTACGAATGGTTTTCTTGAGCCAACATAATAAACACTCCTAACCCTTAAGTGAGCTAGGGGCTAAACTGCCGGTTACTACACATATATTATACACTTAACCATGGATGATTAATAGGAAAATGAAAATTTAGTTTGGTATTTTAGCTACGCTTTTGAACTATTAGATTAATGTTGTATGTCTCTGTAGTAACTTACGTTTAACTATTGCAACGTAGGATTTAGACAGCATATCTTTTAGTTCCCACAATAAGGGAAGCCATAAACTAAGGTACCGTTCACAATAGTTTTAATCCAATAATGTGAGGTGGTAACCTATTGGAGGCTACAACATCAATGATCACTTTCCCTGATTTTACTAAGAATTTTTTGATTTGGAACTCAAGGTTTTCTTGAAACGTGTCTTTATAATGCACAAAAAATGTAGAGTAATGCGAGGAGATAACACGCCTAAGTGTAACGCTACCATTGACAAACGCGGTCTAAACTTCAGTCTTCAGTAATAAGGATAGGAGGTCTAGTGACCTATTTTAATCCTTGCAGTTTGTTACACTGTGGAGGTCCAATCTCGTCTTGAATAGATCAACGGAAGGTGCTGACATTACGTGTTCTGGTAGAGAATTCCAGTAATTCACTACTCAGTGCGAGAAACGAAACTCCAGACGTAGACGATTTGATCTCGGTTTTTGGACTTTCTTTGAATGTCCTCTCAAATGATCAGCCCTAGACGGGAGGAAAAGATAGGACATGTTAGTACCAAGGTCATCGTTCAGGATACGATGTCAATATTATGTCCCCCCGTATTCGCCGGTAAGATAACGGAAATAAGTTGAGGTGTCTCAGTCTGCCTTCATAAGATAGGCTAGATAGGCCTTTTACCAATTTTGTTCCGCGGCGTTGGACTCGTTCCAACATATCCGCCTCATATTTGAAACAAGGACTAGCTGCTTGAATTCCATATTCCAAATGTGGCCGTACGAAAGTTGGGTATAATAGTCTAAACATTTCCCCATCCATATGCCGGAAAGATCTACGAATAGATCATAATACCCTATAGCCTTTTGCAGCCTTACAGTGACTGGTTGTTTTGAGATCGTTACTTAGTATGACTTCTAAATCTTTATAGTTTCTTACTTTGGGCAACACTAGTCCACATATTGTGTAGGGATACGAATCATCGTAGTTATTTAATTGCATCACAACACTTTTATTAGGGTTTACTTCTAGTGACCACCCATTCATCCATGCCACTAATGAGTTAAGATCTTCATGTAAAACTATTCTGTCTGACATATTATATATGGGTCTCCAAATCTTAATGTCATCGGCGAATAGTAGGACGGATGACTTAGCTATAGCTGGTAATTCATTTATATGAAGTAAAACGAGAAGAGGAACTAAAATTGTGCCTTGGGGGACTCCACTTTTTACTAGTTCCCACGATGAGAGAGCCCCATTTACGCTTATCCTTTGTCTCCTTCCATGAAGAAAGTCACTTATCCAGTCTATGACTGCATAATGAATTCCAAAACTTTCTAGTTTTAATTTAAGACCAGAATGGGAAACCTTATCAAAAGCTTTACTTAGATCTATGAAAATGACATCTACAGGAATATTGTGATCTTTCGCCTCAACCCAATCTTCTCTTGCAATGAGAAGATTTGTTAAACATGATAGACCTTTTCGAAAACCATGTTGTTCCTTCGACAAAAGATTATGTCTTTCCACGTAGTTTATAACAGCCGTCCCAATAACTTTTTTCATTATTTCTACAACTGCACTAGTTAAGCTGACGGGTCGATAGTTACTAACTAAATCCCTACTCCCAGCCTTATACACCGGACTGATTATTGCGTCTTTCTAGTCTCTGGGCAATCTGGAAGGCCGCAGGGACATATCAAACAGTATCGCTAAGGGTTCAGCAACAACATCTGAGAGGGCTTTCATAATCCGAGGATGAATATCATCAGGACCACTAGACTTATCAGGTTTGAGATGCTGAAGTAGGCTTAAAACAGTTTCTTTCTTAATAACTACAGGGTCAGTACCAAAGAGTATAGGAATCTCAAAAGGGACCCGACGACTTATATCATCTTAAACGCTGCTGGGCACATCCTTAAGTACTTACGTAAGCTCAGTCTCAATACGAACCTTAGGAATAACACTCAGGAATTAGAGACGCTTATAGAAGAGTGGGGTATAGTCACACCAGCTCTTTAAAAGTCGTAGAATTATAGGATTCTTTGACGTCTGGAGTGATTCACGCTGTTTTCCAGGAGTCCTTCAAGGTTGGACTTAACATATCACTGAGGACTCAGGACATTATTTCACTATAACTGACTAGAATTTCTCCTTTTAATGATAAATATACCTACGTTCCTTGCTGTAGGCATTGGTTATCCGCTGCTACTAGGTAAGGAAGCCCGTTAAGCAAAAGCTACTTTTAGTCCGTGCACGGACATTTGAAATATTCGTCGTCATTATCATGTTCATTCGTAACAAACAGATTCTGATTTGTGTAGTAAGGACAGAAGGCATACGGTCTGTGTTAGTTTTTTATTAGTAAGCTTCTAAATTTATTGAAGGGACAGACAGCATTGCTTCGAGCAACAGTCTCCAAGAATTAATGACCCGGTTTGAAAACCTGTATGTTGCTGATATTCTGTTGGCTCTTGGCTTTTCCACTAGCATGCTATGTCTTTTGAGTTGTCCTGGTCTGGTAAGAAGAAAAAGCGGAGATAGTTGAGATGTTTTACACATCAAAATCAGATCACTTCTTAGTTTGCATTCAGTCAGTCAATAAAGAGGTCTAGCTTCTCAAGCCGTTCATCTTATGGTAAACCCCGTGGTTCTGAAATTGCACGCGTAGCTGCCCTCTGGACTTTTTCCAGGATATTTGAGTCGCCTTTTAAACAGGGGCTTGCAATCAGAGAGCAGTTTCCAAGTTCAGATCCCACTAAGATTGTGTATACTATGGTGAACATACTGATATCTAACTTTGTAAGTGCCCGTTTTAGAGCCTATAGAGTTCTAAACCCCTAGCTGCAAATTCTTGTCAGTGGGCAATGACCCACTGTCACCCCAAGATCCTTGTGAGACCGGACCACGGGCACATGCACTTCCCCCATGCTGTACCCAAAATGCATGCAGACATACTAGGCCCCATTGATTAGCATCAGCCTTTTTTGGACCTGCTGATTGGAAATCTAAGTCCGCCTGAAGTGTTCACGCATCTGCGACTCTCGTTATTTCTCGCTGGATTTTTATATCATCAGCGTACAGTAGCAATGGGAAATCAAATGTACTTAGGAGTTCATATACGTACAGTATTCCACTGAGAACTGGTTTCCCGGAGGAGCATTTGAAATTTATTCTCACTTTCTATCCACAAACCACTAAGAAATCCTTGATCCATTTTAGTGGAGGTCCGGAGATTACTAGATTTTCCAACTTCAACAGTAATCTATTTTTCAGCACTACATCAGATGCTTTTCTGAAGTCTTTGTAGACAAAATCCACTGATTTCGAGTGTAGTTCCTCCGGTTCTGTTGACTTTCCCATGTATAAAATACTAACGGCCTTTAACACATCGTCTCGATCGAAGTTCACTGTGTGCAGTCGATTATGTGGCTTTGCGTTTGGGTCTAGTTCTTCGTCTAGAAAAAGTTTCTGAGAGAAAACTGTCTCGAAATAGTTTTCCATAGCCTCTGCTTTGTCTTGATCATCCTCTATCAATTGAGATGCACTCCCGTCAATAATTAGGTAGGGAATTCGATGATGTGTGTCTGTTCCGTAGTTTACGTACGAGAACAGTTCTTTCGGCTGTTTTATTACTTATTGTGCCCACTGTTTTTCATATTTTCGCCCAGCTGCCTTCATTTCGCTAATGCACTTATTTCCGACTGACCTGTGGAGTCCCATCCTATTTGTTGTGCCAAGGCTGACGGTGACGTCACAATGTTTATTTTGTCGCAGTAAATGTCAAATATCACTGTCTATTTAAGGATGGCCGTACTTTTTCTTCGGGACTAGCCAGGGTACAAATGGTTGAGTCACTTGATTGTACAACTGCCTGAAATGAGTCCATGTCTCTTCTTGTGATGCTCCTGAGTATATTTTCCAGTTTCCAACGGGGGCTTCAGAGTTTATCACTTTCATGTCTGCCTTCCATATCTTAGGACGGGCCGGCGCAACTGTTTCACTGGTAATCTTACTTTCCCGTAAAGGTGGGAGGAAAGTCAATTGGCCGACATCATCACCGTATGTGAAGACTAAGTCTGAGAGAGACGAGGAGTTTTGTAGGTCATATGTGTTGGGATATCTAATGTACTGGAATAAACCTAGGGTGAGTGTGGTTTCTGACAATTTGTAATCAAACTATGCTTTCGATGACTCTACTTCTCAGTTCCCCCAATTTATAGACGGTGCATTAAAGTCACCTACCATAGGGCTTTTATACCTGTTTGACCAGGATTTGAGTTTGCCCAGGAGGAACTCAATCATTACACATTTCGGACTGCGGTATACTGCGTGTAACGAACAAAATACCGAAATTTGGTTTGAACGCAGAACTAACGAACAAAATTTATTCCATGAGGTCAACAACGTCCATCTTTATTGCGTACGAAGCGTTTTTAGACGACTCATATTAAATTCTAACAGAACACAGACTGTATTCAATCAAACGGTTCCAATTTGAGAAAGATAACAAAGTATATCAAGAGTACGAAATGCTTCGAATGCTACAGACTGCCCTATACAACTAATAGTTTCCCTAACACAAACCAAAGTATCAAACAACAAAAGGAATAGTTCCTAGACAAGAGCTTGTAGGGTCACTGAATACTGAACAGATCATTGATCCCTGTCAAGGTCAAGGGTAGTCAACGCACACAAACCAATCGTACGCCATGGACTGGCCCACGCTGCAGTGGTTATTCTTTCACTTCTGTACTTCCGTAGTTGTACCTTAACTAATATATTCTTGTAATAACGTCCTTTGTGTTGTACAGTCTCCATAGCATCTATTATCCTTTGATGCGTCGATGGTTCAATCCACGTAAGGGCTGGTCGCGAGATGTGACTTCAGCGTTAGTTGGTTCGTCCCAATTCTCGTTTAACTCTAGTAGGCCCCCAATCATTTCGACATGGAACATCAACGTAGATGGTCTACAAGCTCCATACCTGAGAATCAATAAGATTTTCTCAACAAGATGGGACCACGTTTCTATCTTCAAGGATCCCGGCAACCTTTCCAGGCAGACAGTCAAAGGTTGGCAGTCATACTTTGAACCACACCGTGACCCTGAGTTTAGTCAAACACCACCTTTGTGTCGATAACCCAACAATCTGCAACAGGTAAATTAAGTAACAACAGGTAGGTCTTTAACCAAGGCCACGTAAAAAGGCTCAGACGAGGGGGACTGAAGAAAATAAGGGGTGGTTACACAAGACCTGAGTAAAGGTCGAAATGCAAAACTGAGTGAAGGAATAAATAGCCGTCATTACTGTCCAATAAAATGCTCTGGAGGAATTTTCAGCGTGTTCTTTCTGTTACACTACAAATAATTTAAAGTCTAGCCATCTAAATTTCAGTCAGCAGTACACCATTTCACAAGTACCTGAGTCATGTGTCACTGTCTCGACAGCTCATATGATTAAGGTGATTTTCATGTACGGTATAACAGTACTACACATCCGGTTTACTCTGACAGCCCTATTAGGCAAGAAACCAAGCAATTGCATTTTACTATTATACACTTCTTCCGTTATTCATGTTTCGTAGATGGCAATTACATTAGATGTTTTTGTGTTCATTACGATTTTGAGCTCCGCTACTTTAATTACTAGGCCTCATGGAATACCTTTAATTCCGTGTAGAACTTTCAGAGTTTGGAGATTGTTTAAGTCCAAACCTTTACAATCTGTTTAATTATTTTACACAGTTTCGGTGGTGCTCACTTATTTCTAATTCTACAGATCGTCTCTCAATACGACCAAATAGCCTGAGATCCTCATGAACATATATCATGGATCAGGTCAGTTTACGTGATTTTTTCAGTGTAAGGTTTCTTTTTACAGCAGAAGTGAAAGAATTTTTAAGGGGCGGCCTTTCTGCATACTTTCAGAATCCACATTTTATACTCTTCTATAAAGCTTATGGATATCGACCCTTTCGAATGTTTCTGCGAGTAGTCTGCTGATTAGGGACTTAATGTGGTTGAAATCGTGTTCAAATCTAGCCTTTGGTTCTTTTTCGGAGGATTTTTAACGTATGAAATATGACTGACCTCTCAGCGAGACCCGCCTTTACAAGCCGTGCAGGTTAGTTTCGTAAAATCTTCCCATCACTGCAGTCTCATTTGAAGTCAGAAATGTAAGTCCCACTCTGTTTCTTTAATTGTATGGGTGTAACTGTAAGCCAATCATTGAACTTATTTTGTTTCTCGATTACATCTTTCACATAGTTCAGGCTATGCTCCTCCATTGTCTGTTTGGCGTTGATATGGGAATCCAGAGCTGAAACCGTTGACTCATATATGATCTCTAGAATACGTGTTCTTTAAAACTCTAGAGGTGACAAACACTGAACACAAGAGAATGATATTTCTGTGTTACTGTGACTGAAATATCCAACTTAAGTGAATATAAAAGAAGCCTTTACATCTTAGAATACAACCAAAACTAAAAAGATTAATTTGGTTCAGAAAAATATCGGCTAATTCCCAGTTTTTTATTCACAGAAATTTTCTATAACAACGTTTCTAAGAGCGCGAGAAACTGTTTTCTTTTTCTTGTTCAGACAGCTCAGTAATGCAACTGGAAGGTTGTGGCGGAATATACGAGACGGTAAGACGATTTTTGGTTTGGGAACAAATAGTTCGTTGATCGGTTGGGTCAATAGATTAATTGCGCTACTATAACTATTCGGAAACTAATTAAGCAAAGAAATTTTACGCATCTCATCGGAGGATTTACTTTTATGACAATTCCGGCCTCCTGATGGAGTTGAACACTGCAGACATAGTTTCATCCGGAGTGCTCACCTGAACTCCTCTTTTCACTAATGCTATCTGGGTTTTTTACTTCATTTGTCGAAGCATACTCTCTGTATATTTTTGTGACGGATAGCCCTCAGTCGTTGTGTGTACACTGCATTTTACTGTACTGCTTTTTTCTTGTACCTTACCATTTGCGACCTTTCAGGTTTTTCAGCTCCGCTTGATAAATAATATCAATCAGCTCCCTAATTTTAACACATTAAATTGTTTTTATATTCTGCTTCTGTAGGTCTATCAGATATTTCTTTTTCGATTTTCAGGTGGCCTGCTCCCAACCTCTATACTGCCTCTTAAAAATAAATATATTTTTCAGTCTTCCATGGCTCTTTCTGGATTTAGTGACTTTGATGAGCTGTCATCTTGTGAGACACTTCTGTATCACAACGGACTATCAGGTTTGGAGAAATATTTTTCTAATTCCTTTAAAGCGATCAGTTTTACCCATGTTTTTGATAGGAAGAAAACTGATCTTTGCTCTCAGTCACTACATACTTCAGACGTCCCAAGCAGGAAAACACGCTCATCAGTTATTATGGACGATGATAAAGGTGTGACATCAAATTCTAGACTTGTCCTCCCACATAGTAAGCCAAGTTTTCGTGTTAACCATGAGGACCGACTGATGTTGGCGGGTATGTTTTATCTATGAACATTTGATAGTTATTTTATTCGTTCGTACCCAGTTACTCACTAAGTTAAGAAACCAGATGGTTGAATATGATATGCGACGTAATGTGACCGTTTATCATTTGAATTTTTACATCTGATAATAGAGTAATTCTTCAAGGTATTCTAACCATGATGGATTTAAGATTGAAAGATAGGTTTACAGTGTTACCTAGTCTAGGTTCAGGTAATGCAATCAATTCACCAATATCTCATAGCTTGGAACGACATATGAGTATATCCATTAGTCAAAATTTCATACTACTTACTGACTTGTGCCGAGTAAGCTATAAATTAAGTCTTGATTTTTCCCATTGACTTTTCACGTTTTCACTCTGACTTTAAGTTCCAAAGTCCAATATTCACTCCATCACATTTAGCATTACCTTGAGAAGGATAATTGTTAGCATTTTATTGCACTCACTTGACAGTGTGATTAGATCAACTGTCTACGAATCTCAGTTTAAAACTTAATTTTATCAGTAACTGTTCGTTGACCTGACTAGCATCTTTATTGTAAACGCAATAGTCACGTTGTTTTATAATTATAGATAATTTAGTGGGAATGTGGTTCGTAGCTTTAAACAACTTATTCACAAGCGGGGTTTCGATTAGGTTGAATTTTATTGACGCTAATTTAAATTCTTGGGTAAGACTTTAATGAACAACCCACAGCCCCCAAAATGCCCTGGTACGGCCGAGAGTGGGGAGAGTCCGCTCTCCCCTTCGAAATACTTTAACATGGCCACGTGCATACAACCGCTGACAGGGAAGTCCTACTCACAGCTTTTTCGCGGCGTGTATGTTGTTTACAGAATTGAGAGGACGAAAAGCGAATGTCAGGAGCTTTAACCGGGTCGCTGGATACGGAGAATCCACTTAGGGGAGTTGGGAAACCCTGATTTCAAACCGATGGTGTACATGGACTCCAGGATCCTGAGGGAATAAATGTCGTATGAACCAATTATTAGTCACCAGCTACCATGAGACTGCATCTTCTTACGTTGCTCCACTGTCTTGCGGATTAGACCTTTAGGTCAAAGGCTCGGGGAGTGGCCCCTAAGAAAACCACCTGCTTCGGTCTGGGGACTCGGGGAGTATCACAGCCCTCACACAAATCGAATGATTTATGTGGCGCATACCTATTTGGTACCTCCTTGTACCTATGTTCATGCTTAAATAATAAAGTAATAATGATGCTGTTTGCTTATTATATAAAATCTTCGATGTTTTATTATTCCATTTTTTCTTTCAGATTCTTTTTTATCACCTGATGCACATCCTGTAAGTGTGTAGTGGCATCCAGCTACCCGATAATTTTTGTCTGCTATTTTAATGTATTTAATTAAGTATTCCTAATTAACGTCTTTATTGAGTGCCTTCAAAAATATGATATCCTTTTGTTGTAACTATTTTCGAGTAGGTCGAGAACCACATTTCTGCTTTTGTTTGTTCTTACTATGATACATTTTATCAAACTTTATTACAATACGACAATAGCGATTTATTTGCTTGAGATATCTCTATCTGAGGCTCCACGTTTCAGCTCGTAAACTAGGGGTATGGGTTATCCATTTTGATAGGGTTAGGATAAGTTAATATTTTGGTTTGATGACCTTTGAGATGCTTATTTTACCAGCTATTCATTTCATCGCGTCATATTATTTAGCACAGAATTAGGTGATTATTAAGATTAGCTACAAAATTAATGTTTGAATTACCTATGGAACGAATATTCACTACCATGTAACTTCACAGACGTCAAATAACAACCTTTCACTACACAAACTTTATTTATTTCTAGGCTTGTGACTTCGTGTAGAAATTGTGTACCATATTTAATCTGTTTAGACTTCTCTTGACCTGTTAATTCCTGAAATAAAATAAATTCATATAATCCCATCTCCGTGTTATTTATCGACCCAAATTTATAGAGAATGCTAATTTTATCAGATCTTAATTGAGTAGAATCTTCTAGCTCATAAAGATTAGTCTGATACATAATTTTTGAATGTACAGTAGTCTGGAGGTACCTGAAAAGGAAATTGGGTTAGAGTTGGTTTTAGTGACCTGAGAGCGTGACCGCAGTGCCCATGGTACAACTTCTTGAGATCGTTTGTACACAACCTTTCTGTGGGTAATTTTTGTGTTAGCTCCGTAATTGTTGAGACCTTGCCATTGGAGACGAAAATCTGTCTGATAAGGCAAGGTGTTTATTTTTATGGTCGACCTTTTCTAACCCCACCCTTCCTTTATGAGAAGGCAGCATCGCTGTTATGATGGTTGTCTGAGGGGAACACCTTACTGCCGTCATACCTTTGCACAGTCAGCAGAACTATTTAACCCTCGGACCTTGGGTTTTCTGGTTTTAGTTTTACTGTTCTTTAAGCAACCTGTCTGTCATGGTAGGACCTTGATGAACGATTGTTTCATCTAGTATAGCTCGATTGGTTCACCACGACAGGCAAGCTCGACCATGAATTCAAGGTTGCAGCGACGGTCGACTGGATTTAAACCTGTCCAAGGCTGCGTCGACCACATGTTCTCCATTCGTCAGATCTAAAAATACAGGTATGCTTATCGGCATCCGACAATTATAGTTTTTCTTGACTTAAAAGCAACATTTGACTCTAGACCGAGTGGTTCTGTGTCAATGGCTGTCATTAAAAGGCGTACCTCAGAAGTACATAAACCTTGTGAAGGCTCTTTACTCGAACACTAGTCGAGTGAGAACTTATGATGAACTGTCATCTGATTTTACAACTTCAAGTGATGTCCGGCAAAGCTGTGCACTATATCCATTTTGGTTCAATTTCATCGTAGACCTACGGCTGATTTCCTACCAGGAGGTCCAATTATTAACATAGAATACGCAAATGACATAGTCCTGTTTGATGAATACGCTGATGAAATGCAGAGTCTTCTGTTAGCACTGAGCAACATTACTAGGATGTTGGGAATGAGTTTCTCTCCGTTTAAATGCAAATTATTGCCTCAGGACTGTTCTGCGTCTACATTTAAATTAAAGATAGGGAATGAAGTGTTCGAATGCGTCGACAACTCCACTTATCTTGGAAGTCTGATCAACCCTAATGGATTGGTGTCTAACGAAATCTCTAAGCCGATTCAGAAAGCTCGTTTGGATTTTGCCAACTTACGTCACCTATGACGAAGGCGAGATATCCGTCTATCAATTAAGAGACAAGTATACTGCGCCGTAGTTCATTCTGTTCTAATCTACAGCTGCAAAACGTGGCCATTAAGAGCAGAGGATACTCGTAAGTTACTAATGTTTGGTCACAAATGTCTTAGAAATGTTGCTCGCATCTGCTGGGACCACTGGGTAAGTAATAGTGAGGCTAGACATAGGGTATTAGGAAATGATGGTTTATCAGTTAATGAGGTTATGAATCTTCATCGATTGTGATGATTGGGCCACGTGTTATGTATGCCTGAACATAGATTACCACGACGCGCTATACTGACCGGTATTGGCGATGATTGGAAGAAAGTTAGGGGCGGCGATACCAAAACGTGGCATTAGTGCTTGAAGTCGCTAACTTCTAATCTGAGCCATGTTGGTAGATGCAGACTGCTTGGTTGGGGTCCACGTGATCATCGTATCCAATGGTTGGAGACTCTAGGTGACATGGCTGGTAATCGATGAAAACGGCGTAGGTGTATACACTCTTTGTCTTCCATTAAACCGTAAGATTAATATTTATACATTCCTTTGTAAGAATTAATTCTTTCTCCACTGTTATTTTACTACCATCGAAGTGACTACTTTATGAACTTGGTGTTCATCTTATGCTAATGAGGTGTGGCAACTTGGACTGATGCATATGTGTGCCTGGTCCTACGTTGTAGCTGACTGAATGTACGATAGTTGACCTGCAGGTAAACTATATTTAGTAACTTAAGTATATTTTTAAGCCTGATTTCAATATTGTTTTCAATTTACTTTGAAAAAAATACTTTTCCTCAATGTGATGCTTAGGCGGCTGTTCGTAAACTCCGAGGTCGACGAAGACGTGGGAAGCAAAATTTGTTGAATTGTTGTAAGTCTGTTTTTCAAGTTTTATTAGGTTGTTTTAATGTATTTTATTCATTGTCCAACTAATTTCCTGTTTTCTTTAATCATCTAAACGTCGAAGGACTTATCTTTCATGTATTTAGGTACTTTATCTATACTACTGACTTAGAGTTCTTGTTTTTTTCAGCATCCATCTCACCAGTCCGGTTGGACCAGTCAGGATTGCTTCAAACGTCAAGCTTTGAAAGTAATTTTTTGTGTTCCTCATAATATTTTTCAAACAAGTAATTGGATAGCTGATTACATAAATTGGTTATTTATTATCTGTAAAAGTCACTTGCATTAAGCTGTGAAATGTCCGGAATCCTATTTCATCACTGATTAGTTTATCACAGCGCATTGCTTATTTAATATGAAAAATCTATCTAACGCCCAATTTATTTGAAATTACTAAGATTGAAAATTATATTATAGTTAATCCTTAATTAAGGAAAATCACTGCTTTATTTCAAAGTCTACATCTAACATCTATCTATCATATAGGTGAGTCTATATGAATTTACGCAATATCTTTGTAGCCAAGTACTTCAACAATGTCGATTATTATTAAATTGCTCAACTAGGCAGAGTTGTAATGAAGATGTTTCAGTAAATACAAATCATTTATTGAACAGTAATGGAAATACAAAACTGAGTTAATGGTAGTAGGATCTCATCATCACACTACAGTACGTCAGAACTATAGGAATGAATTTAAGTTCTTAAGATAAAACCTACTTTTCTAAATAACGTCGAATGCAGGATAATTTATCATCTATTTAATAAAATAAAACTACCATTTCATAATAACATAGAAGCAGATAGCGTTAACAAACAGCGATAATTAATAAAACGATAAATGACTTTCATTTCAAACAAAGTTATCTTTGACCGAACAAAATAGATTTGTATTTCCTACATAACAGCCTGCATAATAGATGCAACAGTAGTTGTCCGATGGAACGATCACCTGTTGATCAATTTCATTCAACTAACTGCTTTGGGAGATACAGATACGAAACACAGGTTTATTACGAAATTTTTAATTCAAAGTAATACCAATACACATACAATACAGATTCAAGTAATTAATCAGAGAAAATTACAGAACACACAATAAACGACAAATTTCGATATGAGTAAACTAAAAAAATTATTCGTAAATCACTTGCAGTATTATACAACCAAAATAAATACTACCATACTAATCAGAAGTATAGTGAGTGTGATCATGTTGATGGGGTTTAATTTGTGTGTTTGTATTGTGTGAGTTGTGGTGTTGAGTGAGTGGTACGTGAAGTGAATGTGTGTGGCTACGTGGAGCACTGTTTTCTTGGATGAGGTGAACCACAGTGGTTTTGGTGAAAGTATAGTGTTGTGTTTTGTTGAAGATTTGTAGAATAATGAGTTTTGTGTTTTGAATTTCAGGTGGAACAGTGGAGTCTGTGGGTGCGGTTGTCCCGGTGAGTTTGGTTTTAGTGAAGCTTTCAGTGTTCAATTTATATGGGAATAGTTGTGTGTTTCTGTTGTATTTTCGGTGATGGTGTAGGAAGGAAGTGAGTGTGTTGTACATGTTGTTGGTACGGTGATGATTTTGATTACGATTAATATTGTTGTTGTTGTTTCTATTGTAGGTGATGGTGGGTAGACGGCGTGGGAGAAGAGGCACGGTCAGAGGGAATGTGGGGAGTGGTGGTAAGTGTGATATTGAGTTGTTTTTTTTTTTATTGTCGGTGGATGTGAGTAGTCGGTGTTTATGTGATGGAGGGTTGAATAAGAAAGTCGATATTTGTTTTTTGTTTTGGATAGTTGTCTATGTGATGATGTGGGTGTTGTGTTTTACTTGTCATATTGATACTTGTGTTGATGATTATATTCAATGTTACTGTGAGTGTGACAGTGGAGTGTTTGCTGTCGATGTGATGATGAGTATTTAACATTTTTTGTAATGGTTTTTGTATACTTTCAGAATCGTTTTCCCCACTGAGATTGAGCGAGTCTGTGTTAGCAGAGCCCGTAGTTGAGAAAGGTAATTTTGAGATATTTTCCCAGATGTGCAGTTGAGTGTTATTTGTTAGGAACGACTTATTTTATTGATATTGATTGTGGGCTGTATTGTTTTAGGATCAGTGAACGGAGATGCGAGCAGTGTTTCAGGGTGTTCCGTTTTACCAGTGAGTGAATCTAAAGCTGTGTGCGTGTTGACGGCGATGGATTTGAAATTGACGGAGGGTGGTGAAGAAGGTGAGTGTATTGAAATGTGTATGGAGTTTTATGTGGTTGTACGGAAGTGTAGGTATTGGTTTTGATGAGTTTGGTGTGTCTGTGTTGGAGAGTTGAAGTTATATATTTATGTTTTTGATGTTATTTGTTGAAAATGTGCATCTGAAATTTTTCTTAGTAACCTTTAATTGTTTCGACGTGATAGTATTAGACTCACCTGATGTGTGTTTGTTAATCGGTGAATTTTTTTGTTCTTCAGAGAAATCGATGTCAATGAATGGGGATTTGAATTCACTAGTTTCTTCTCAATCGATCAGTTCTCCTGACAGAGGTAATTGTGGATTTTCTACATTTTATTTGTTGTTACAGCTTTTAGTATTAGTGTTGGTTGTTGTTAGTGTGGAGCGTGATTCATGATTATTGATGTTGTGTTGGTTATTGTGATAGTTATGTAGCTTTTGAGGATTTGTTTAGTCATATGATGATGGTTTGTGTGTTTGTGTGTGTGTATGTGTTTGTTTGACGAGTTGAGGCGTATTATGGTACATAGGATGTTTTGTACTTGTGATATGTGTTTGGTGATGTGCGAAGACGAGTGTGTTGTTTTGCGACGAGAGAACAGCTAGATTGGGTAATAATTTTCGTTATTATGTACATGATTGAATTGAGTGACTGATTCGAGCTACGACACTTGTGACTTGGTGGTATTAGGTCGTTAAGCAGATAGGTTCATGGTTGTATGTAATTACATGGAATGGTGAGTGTAATCGTGTTGATGGGGTTTAATTTGTGTGTTTGTATTGTGTGAGTTGTGGTGTTGAGTGAGTGGTACGTGAAGTGAATGTGTGTGGCTACGTGGAGCACTGTTTTCTTGGATGAGGTGAACCACAGTGGTTTTGGTGAAAGTATAGTGTTGTGTTTTGTTGAAGATTTGTAGAATAATGAGTTTTGTGTTTTGAATTTCAGGTGGAACAGTGGAGTCTGTGGGTGCGGTTGTCCCGGTGAGTTTGGTTTTAGTGAAGCTTTCAGTGTTCAATTTATATGGGAATAGTTGTGTGTTTCTGTTGTATTTTCGGTGATGGTGTAGGAAGGAAGTGAGTGTGTTGTACATGTTGTTGGTACGGTGATGATTTTGATTACGATTAATATTGTTGTTGTTGTTTCTATTGTAGGTGATGGTGGGTAGACGGCGTGGGAGAAGAGGCACGGTCAGAGGGAATGTGGGGAGTGGTGGTAAGTGTGATATTGAGTTGTTTTTTTTTTATTGTCGGTGGATGTGAGTAGTCGGTGTTTATGTGATGGAGGGTTGAATAAGAAAGTCGATATTTGTTTTTTGTTTTGGATAGTTGTCTATGTGATGATGTGGGTGTTGTGTTTTACTTGTCATATTGATACTTGTGTTGATGATTATATTCAATGTTACTGTGAGTGTGACAGTGGAGTGTTTGCTGTCGATGTGATGATGAGTATTTAACATTTTTTGTAATGGTTTTTGTATACTTTCAGAATCGTTTTCCCCACTGAGATTGAGCGAGTCTGTGTTAGCAGAGCCCGTAGTTGAGAAAGGTAATTTTGAGATATTTTCCCAGATGTGCAGTTGAGTGTTATTTGTTAGGAACGACTTATTTTATTGATATTGATTGTGGGCTGTATTGTTTTAGGATCAGTGAACGGAGATGCGAGCAGTGTTTCAGGGTGTTCCGTTTTACCAGTGAGTGAATCTAAAGCTGTGTGCGTGTTGACGGCGATGGATTTGAAATTGACGGAGGGTGGTGAAGAAGGTGAGTGTATTGAAATGTGTATGGAGTTTTATGTGGTTGTACGGAAGTGTAGGTATTGGTTTTGATGAGTTTGGTGTGTCTGTGTTGGAGAGTTGAAGTTATATATTTATGTTTTTGATGTTATTTGTTGAAAATGTGCATCTGAAATTTTTCTTAGTAACCTTTAATTGTTTCGACGTGATAGTATTAGACTCACCTGATGTGTGTTTGTTAATCGGTGAATTTTTTTGTTCTTCAGAGAAATCGATGTCAATGAATGGGGATTTGAATTCACTAGTTTCTTCTCAATCGATCAGTTCTCCTGATAGAGGTAATTGTGGATTTTCTACATTTTATTTGTTGTTACAGCTTTTAGTATTAGTGTTGGTTGTTGTTAGTGTGGAGCGTGATTCATGATTATTGATGTTGTGTTGGTTA
This sequence comes from Schistosoma rodhaini, assembly GCA_944470415.2. Taxonomy (NCBI): domain Eukaryota; kingdom Metazoa; phylum Platyhelminthes; class Trematoda; order Strigeidida; family Schistosomatidae; genus Schistosoma; species Schistosoma rodhaini. The sequence goes on from OX104044.1 coordinate 62,327,007, forward strand.
TTGTGATAGTTATGTAGCTTTTGAGGATTTGTTTAGTCATATGATGATGGTTTGTGTGTTTGTGTGTGTGTATGTGTTTGTTTGACGAGTTGAGGCGTATTATGGTACATAGGATGTTTTGTACTTGTGATATGTGTTTGGTGATGTGCGAAGACGAGTGTGTTGTTTTGCGACGAGAGAACAGCTAGATTGGGTAATAATTTTCGTTATTATGTACATGATTGAATTGAGTGACTGATTCGAGCTACGACACTTGTGACTTGGTGGTATTAGGTCGTTAAGCAGATAGGTTCATGGTTGTATGTAATTACATGGAATGGTGAGTGTAATCGTGTTGATGGGGTTTAATTTGTGTGTTTGTATTGTGTGAGTTGTGGTGTTGAGTGAGTGGTACGTGAAGTGAATGTGTGTGGCTACGTGGAGCACTGTTTTCTTGGATGAGGTGAACCACAGTGGTTTTGGTGAAAGTATAGTGTTGTGTTTTGTTGAAGATTTGTAGAATAATGAGTTTTGTGTTTTGAATTTCAGGTGGAACAGTGGAGTCTGTGGGTGCGGTTGTCCCGGTGAGTTTGGTTTTAGTGAAGCTTTCAGTGTTCAATTTATATGGGAATAGTTGTGTGTTTCTGTTGTATTTTCGGTGATGGTGTAGGAAGGAAGTGAGTGTGTTGTACATGTTGTTGGTACGGTGATGATTTTGATTACGATTAATATTGTTGTTGTTGTTTCTATTGTAGGTGATGGTGGGTAGACGGCGTGGGAGAAGAGGCACGGTCAGAGGGAATGTGGGGAGTGGTGGTAAGTGTGATATTGAGTTGTTTTTTTTTTATTGTCGGTGGATGTGAGTAGTCGGTGTTTATGTGATGGAGGGTTGAATAAGAAAGTCGATATTTGTTTTTTGTTTTGGATAGTTGTCTATGTGATGATGTGGGTGTTGTGTTTTACTTGTCATATTGATACTTGTGTTGATGATTATATTCAATGTTACTGTGAGTGTGACAGTGGAGTGTTTGCTGTCGATGTGATGATGAGTATTTAACATTTTTTGTAATGGTTTTTGTATACTTTCAGAATCGTTTTCCCCACTGAGATTGAGCGAGTCTGTGTTAGCAGAGCCCGTAGTTGAGAAAGGTAATTTTGAGATATTTTCCCAGATGTGCAGTTGAGTGTTATTTGTTAGGAACGACTTATTTTATTGATATTGATTGTGGGCTGTATTGTTTTAGGATCAGTGAACGGAGATGCGAGCAGTGTTTCAGGGTGTTCCGTTTTACCAGTGAGTGAATCTAAAGCTGTGTGCGTGTTGACGGCGATGGATTTGAAATTGACGGAGGGTGGTGAAGAAGGTGAGTGTATTGAAATGTGTATGGAGTTTTATGTGGTTGTACGGAAGTGTAGGTATTGGTTTTGATGAGTTTGGTGTGTCTGTGTTGGAGAGTTGAAGTTATATATTTATGTTTTTGATGTTATTTGTTGAAAATGTGCATCTGAAATTTTTCTTAGTAACCTTTAATTGTTTCGACGTGATAGTATTAGACTCACCTGATGTGTGTTTGTTAATCGGTGAATTTTTTTGTTCTTCAGAGAAATCGATGTCAATGAATGGGGATTTGAATTCACTAGTTTCTTCTCAATCGATCAGTTCTCCTGATAGAGGTAATTGTGGATTTTCTACATTTTATTTGTTGTTACAGCTTTTAGTATTAGTGTTGGTTGTTGTTAGTGTGGAGCGTGATTCATGATTATTGATGTTGTGTTGGTTATTGTGATAGTTATGTAGCTTTTGAGGATTTGTTTAGTCATATGATGATGGTTTGTGTGTTTGTGTGTGTGTATGTGTTTGTTTGACGAGTTGAGGCGTATTATGGTACATAGGATGTTTTGTACTTGTGATATGTGTTTGGTGATGTGCGAAGACGAGTGTGTTGTTTTGCGACGAGAGAACAGCTAGATTGGGTAATAATTTTCGTTATTATGTACATGATTGAATTGAGTGACTGATTCGAGCTACGACACTTGTGACTTGGTGGTATTAGGTCGTTAAGCAGATAGGTTCATGGTTGTATGTAATTACATGGAATGGTGAGTGTAATCGTGTTGATGGGGTTTAATTTGTGTGTTTGTATTGTGTGAGTTGTGGTGTTGAGTGAGTGGTACGTGAAGTGAATGTGTGTGGCTACGTGGAGCACTGTTTTCTTGGATGAGGTGAACCACAGTGGTTTTGGTGAAAGTATAGTGTTGTGTTTTGTTGAAGATTTGTAGAATAATGAGTTTTGTGTTTTGAATTTCAGGTGGAACAGTGGAGTCTGTGGGTGCGGTTGTCCCGGTGAGTTTGGTTTTAGTGAAGCTTTCAGTGTTCAATTTATATGGGAATAGTTGTGTGTTTCTGTTGTATTTTCGGTGATGGTGTAGGAAGGAAGTGAGTGTGTTGTACATGTTGTTGGTACGGTGATGATTTTGATTACGATTAATATTGTTGTTGTTGTTTCTATTGTAGGTGATGGTGGGTAGACGGCGTGGGAGAAGAGGCACGGTCAGAGGGAATGTGGGGAGTGGTGGTAAGTGTGATATTGAGTTGTTTTTTTTTTATTGTCGGTGGATGTGAGTAGTCAGTGTTTATGTGATGGAGGGTTGAATAAGAAAGTCGATATTTGTTTTTTGTTTTGGATAGTTGTCTATGTGATGATGTGGGTGTTGTGTTTTACTTGTCATATTGATACTTGTGTTGATGATTATATTCAATGTTACTGTGAGTGTGACAGTGGAGTGTTTGCTGTCGATGTGATGATGAGTATTTAACATTTTTTGTAATGGTTTTTGTATACTTTCAGAATCGTTTTCCCCACTGAGATTGAGCGAGTCTGTGTTAGCAGAGCCCGTAGTTGAGAAAGGTAATTTTGAGATATTTTCCCAGATGTGCAGTTGAGTGTTATTTGTTAGGAACGACTTATTTTATTGATATTGATTGTGGGCTGTATTGTTTTAGGATCAGTGAACGGAGATGCGAGCAGTGTTTCAGGGTGTTCCGTTTTACCAGTGAGTGAATCTAAAGCTGTGTGCGTGTTGACGGCGATGGATTTGAAATTGACGGAGGGTGGTGAAGAAGGTGAGTGTATTGAAATGTGTATGGAGTTTTATGTGGTTGTACGGAAGTGTAGGTATTGGTTTTGATGAGTTTGGTGTGTCTGTGTTGGAGAGTTGAAGTTATATATTTATGTTTTTGATGTTATTTGTTGAAAATGTGCATCTGAAATTTTTCTTAGTAACCTTTAATTGTTTCGACGTGATAGTATTAGACTCACCTGATGTGTGTTTGTTAATCGGTGAATTTTTTTGTTCTTCAGAGAAATCGATGTCAATGAATGGGGATTTGAATTCACTAGTTTCTTCTCAATCGATCAGTTCTCCTGACAGAGGTAATTGTGGATTTTCTACATTTTATTTGTTGTTACAGCTTTTAGTATTAGTGTTGGTTGTTGTTAGTGTGGAGCGTGATTCATGATTATTGATGTTGTGTTGGTTATTGTGATAGTTATGTAGCTTTTGAGGATTTGTTTAGTCATATGATGATGGTGTGTGTGTTTGTGTGTGTGTATGTGTTTGTTTGACGAGTTGAGGCGTATTATGGTACATAGGATGTTTTGTACTTGTGATATGTGTTTGGTGATGTGCGAAGACGAGTGTGTTGTTTTGCGACGAGAGAACAGCTAGATTGGGTAATAATTTTCGTTATTATGTACATGATTGAATTGAGTGACTGATTCGAGCTACGACACTTGTGACTTGGTGGTATTAGGTCGTTAAGCAGATAGGTTCATGGTTGTATGTAATTACATGGAATGGTGAGTGTAATCGTGTTGATGGGGTTTAATTTGTGTGTTTGTATTGTGTGAGTTGTGGTGTTGAGTGAGTGGTACGTGAAGTGAATGTGTGTGGCTACGTGGAGCACTGTTTTCTTGGATGAGGTGAACCACAGTGGTTTTGGTGAAAGTATAGTGTTGTGTTTTGTTGAAGATTTGTAGAATAATGAGTTTTGTGTTTTGAATTTCAGGTGGAACAGTGGAGTCTGTGGGTGCGGTTGTCCCGGTGAGTTTGGTTTTAGTGAAGCTTTCAGTGTTCAATTTATATGGGAATAGTTGTGTGTTTCTGTTGTATTTTCGGTGATGGTGTAGGAAGGAAGTGAGTGTGTTGTACATGTTGTTGGTACGGTGATGATTTTGATTACGATTAATATTGTTGTTGTTGTTTCTATTGTAGGTGATGGTGGGTAGACGGCGTGGGAGAAGAGGCACGGTCAGAGGGAATGTGGGGAGTGGTGGTAAGTGTGATATTGAGTTGTTTTTTTTTTATTGTCGGTGGATGTGAGTAGTCGGTGTTTATGTGATGGAGGGTTGAATAAGAAAGTCGATATTTGTTTTTTGTTTTGGATAGTTGTCTATGTGATGATGTGGGTGTTGTGTTTTACTTGTCATATTGATACTTGTGTTGATGATTATATTCAATGTTACTGTGAGTGTGACAGTGGAGTGTTTGCTGTCGATGTGATGATGAGTATTTAACATTTTTTGTAATGGTTTTTGTATACTTTCAGAATCGTTTTCCCCACTGAGATTGAGCGAGTCTGTGTTAGCAGAGCCCGTAGTTGAGAAAGGTAATTTTGAGATATTTTCCCAGATGTGCAGTTGAGTGTTATTTGTTAGGAACGACTTATTTTATTGATATTGATTGTGGGCTGTATTGTTTTAGGATCAGTGAACGGAGATGCGAGCAGTGTTTCAGGGTGTTCCGTTTTACCAGTGAGTGAATCTAAAGCTGTGTGCGTGTTGACGGCGATGGATTTGAAATTGACGGAGGGTGGTGAAGAAGGTGAGTGTATTGAAATGTGTATGGAGTTTTATGTGGTTGTACGGAAGTGTAGGTATTGGTTTTGATGAGTTTGGTGTGTCTGTGTTGGAGAGTTGAAGTTATATATTTATGTTTTTGATGTTATTTGTTGAAAATGTGCATCTGAAATTTTTCTTAGTAACCTTTAATTGTTTCGACGTGATAGTATTAGACTCACCTGATGTGTGTTTGTTAATCGGTGAATTTTTTTGTTCTTCAGAGAAATCGATGTCAATGAATGGGGATTTGAATTCACTAGTTTCTTCTCAATCGATCAGTTCTCCTGACAGAGGTAATTGTGGATTTTCTACATTTTATTTTATAGTTAAGATCATGAGTCAATTGAGGCTAGACCACCATCGAAAACCTGGAAGCACTGGACGGCAGCTTTTAGTATTAGTGTTGGTTGTTGTTAGTGTGAAGCGTGATTCATGATTATTGATGTTGTGTTGGTTATTGTGATAGTTATGTAGCTTTTGAGGATTTGTTTAGTCATATGATGATGGTGTGTGTGTTTGTGTGTGTGTATGTGTTTGTTTGACGAGTTGAGGCGTATTATGGTACATAGGATGTTTTGTACTTGTGATATGTGTTTGGTGATGTGCGAAGACGAGTGTGTTGTTTTGCGACGAGAGAACAGCTAGATTGGGTAATAATTTTCGTTATTATGTACATGATTGAATTGAGTGACTGATTCGAGCTACGACACTTGTGACTTGGTGGTATTAGGTCGTTAAGCAGATAGGTTCATGGTTGTATGTAATTACATGGAATGGTGAGTGTAATCGTGTTGATGGGGTTTAATTTGTGTGTTTGTATTGTGTGAGTTGTGGTGTTGAGTGAGTGGTACGTGAAGTGAATGTGTGTGGCTACGTGGAGCACTGTTTTCTTGGATGAGGTGAACCACAGTGGTTTTGGTGAAAGTATAGTGTTGTGTTTTGTTGAAGATTTGTAGAATAATGAGTTTTGTGTTTTGAATTTCAGGTGGAACAGTGGAGTCTGTGGGTGCGGTTGTCCCGGTGAGTTTGGTTTTAGTGAAGCTTTCAGTGTTCAATTTATATGGGAATAGTTGTGTGTTTCTGTTGTATTTTCGGTGATGGTGTAGGAAGGAAGTGAGTGTGTTGTACATGTTGTTGGTACGGTGATGATTTTGATTACGATTAATATTGTTGTTGTTGTTTCTATTGTAGGTGATGGTGGGTAGACGGCGTGGGAGAAGAGGCACGGTCAGAGGGAATGTGGGGAGTGGTGGTAAGTGTGATATTGAGTTGTTTTTTTTTTATTGTCGGTGGATGTGAGTAGTCGGTGTTTATGTGATGGAGGGTTGAATAAGAAAGTCGATATTTGTTTTTTGTTTTGGATAGTTGTCTATGTGATGATGTGGGTGTTGTGTTTTACTTGTCATATTGATACTTGTGTTGATGATTATATTCAATGTTACTGTGAGTGTGACAGTGGAGTGTTTGCTGTCGATGTGATGATGAGTATTTAACATTTTTTGTAATGGTTTTTGTATACTTTCAGAATCGTTTTCCCCACTGAGATTGAGCGAGTCTGTGTTAGCAGAGCCCGTAGTTGAGAAAGGTAATTTTGAGATATTTTCCCAGATGTGCAGTTGAGTGTTATTTGTTAGGAACGACTTATTTTATTGATATTGATTGTGGGCTGTATTGTTTTAGGATCAGTGAACGGAGATGCGAGCAGTGTTTCAGGGTGTTCCGTTTTACCAGTGAGTGAATCTAAAGCTGTGTGCGTGTTGACGGCGATGGATTTGAAATTGACGGAGGGTGGTGAAGAAGGTGAGTGTATTGAAATGTGTATGGAGTTTTATGTGGTTGTACGGAAGTGTAGGTATTGGTTTTGATGAGTTTGGTGTGTCTGTGTTGGAGAGTTGAAGTTATATATTTATGTTTTTGATGTTATTTGTTGAAAATGTGCATCTGAAATTTTTCTTAGTAACCTTTAATTGTTTCGACGTGATAGTATTAGACTCACCTGATGTGTGTTTGTTAATCGGTGAATTTTTTTGTTCTTCAGAGAAATCGATGTCAATGAATGGGGATTTGAATTCACTAGTTTCTTCTCAATCGATCAGTTCTCCTGACAGAGGTAATTGTGGATTTTCTACATTTTATTTTATAGTTAAGATCATGAGTCAATTGAGGCTAGACCACCATCGAAAACCTGGAAGCACTGGACGGCAGCTTTTAGTATTAGTGTTGGTTGTTGTTAGTGTGAAGCGTGATTCATGATTATTGATGTTGTGTTGGTTATTGTGATAGTTATGTAGCTTTTGAGGATTTGTTTAGTCATATGATGATGGTGTGTGTGTTTGTGTGTGTGTATGTGTTTGTTTGACGAGTTGAGGCGTATTATGGTACATAGGATGTTTTGTACTTGTGATATGTGTTTGGTGATGTGCGAAGACGAGTGTGTTGTTTTGCGACGAGAGAACAGCTAGATTGGGTAATAATTTTCGTTATTATGTACATGATTGAATTGAGTGACTGATTCGAGCTACGACACTTGTGACTTGGTGGTATTAGGTCGTTAAGCAGATAGGTTCATGGTTGTATGTAATTACATGGAATGGTGAGTGTAATCGTGTTGATGGGGTTTAATTTGTGTGTTTGTATTGTGTGAGTTGTGGTGTTGAGTGAGTGGTACGTGAAGTGAATGTGTGTGGCTACGTGGAGCACTGTTTTCTTGGATGAGGTGAACCACAGTGGTTTTGGTGAAAGTATAGTGTTGTGTTTTGTTGAAGATTTGTAGAATAATGAGTTTTGTGTTTTGAATTTCAGGTGGAACAGTGGAGTCTGTGGGTGCGGTTGTCCCGGTGAGTTTGGTTTTAGTGAAGCTTTCAGTGTTCAATTTATATGGGAATAGTTGTGTGTTTCTGTTGTATTTTCGGTGATGGTGTAGGAAGGAAGTGAGTGTGTTGTACATGTTGTTGGTACGGTGATGATTTTGATTACGATTAATATTGTTGTTGTTGTTTCTATTGTAGGTGATGGTGGGTAGACGGCGTGGGAGAAGAGGCACGGTCAGAGGGAATGTGGGGAGTGGTGGTAAGTGTGATATTGAGTTGTTTTTTTTTATTGTCGGTGGATGTGAGTAGTCGGTGTTTATGTGATGGAGGGTTGAATAAGAAAGTCGATATTTGTTTTTTGTTTTGGATAGTTGTCTATGTGATGATGTGGGTGTTGTGTTTTACTTGTCATATTGATACTTGTGTTGATGATTATATTCAATGTTACTGTGAGTGTGACAGTGGAGTGTTTGCTGTCGATGTGATGATGAGTATTTAACATTTTTTGTAATGGTTTTTGTATACTTTCAGAATCGTTTTCCCCACTGAGATTGAGCGAGTCTGTGTTAGCAGAGCCCGTAGTTGAGAAAGGTAATTTTGAGATATTTTCCCAGATGTGCAGTTGAGTGTTATTTGTTAGGAACGACTTATTTTATTGATATTGATTGTGGGCTGTATTGTTTTAGGATCAGTGAACGGAGATGCGAGCAGTGTTTCAGGGTGTTCCGTTTTACCAGTGAGTGAATCTAAAGCTGTGTGCGTGTTGACGGCGATGGATTTGAAATTGACGGAGGGTGGTGAAGAAGGTGAGTGTATTGAAATGTGTATGGAGTTTTATGTGGTTGTACGGAAGTGTAGGTATTGGTTTTGATGAGTTTGGTGTGTCTGTGTTGGAGAGTTGAAGTTATATATTTATGTTTTTGATGTTATTTGTTGAAAATGTGCATCTGAAATTTTTCTTAGTAACCTTTAATTGTTTCGACGTGATAGTATTAGACTCACCTGATGTGTGTTTGTTAATCGGTGAATTTTTTTGTTCTTCAGAGAAATCGATGTCAATGAATGGGGATTTGAATTCACTAGTTTCTTCTCAATCGATCAGTTCTCCTGACAGAGGTAATTGTGGATTTTCTACATTTTATTTGTTGTTTCAGCTTTTAGTATTAGTGTTGGTTGTTGTTAGTGTGGAGCGTGATTCATGATTATTGATGTTGTGTTGGTTATTGTGATAGTTATGTAGCTTTTGAGGATTTGTTTAGTCATATGATGATGGTGTGTGTGTTTGTGTGTGTGTATGTGTTTGTTTGACGAGTTGAGGCGTATTATGGTACATAGGATGTTTTGTACTTGTGATATGTGTTTGGTGATGTGCGAAGACGAGTGTGTTGTTTTGCGACGAGAGAACAGCTAGATTGGGTAATAATTTTCGTTATTATGTACATGATTGAATTGAGTGACTGATTCGAGCTACGACACTTGTGACTTGGTGGTATTAGGTCGTTAAGCAGATAGGTTCATGGTTGTATGTAATTACATGGAATGGTGAGTGTAATCGTGTTGATGGGGTTTAATTTGTGTGTTTGTATTGTGTGAGTTGTGGTGTTGAGTGAGTGGTACGTGAAGTGAATGTGTGTGGCTACGTGGAGCACTGTTTTCTTGGATGAGGTGAACCACAGTGGTTTTGGTGAAAGTATAGTGTTGTGTTTTGTTGAAGATTTGTAGAATAATGAGTTTTGTGTTTTGAATTTCAGGTGGAACAGTGGAGTCTGTGGGTGCGGTTGTCCCGGTGAGTTTGGTTTTAGTGAAGCTTTCAGTGTTCAATTTATATGGGAATAGTTGTGTGTTTCTGTTGTATTTTCGGTGATGGTGTAGGAAGGAAGTGAGTGTGTTGTACATGTTGTTGGTACGGTGACGATTTTGATTACGATTAATATTGTTGTTGTTGTTTCTATTGTAGGTGATGGTGGGTAGACGGCGTGGGAGAAGAGGCACGGTCAGAGGGAATGTGGGGAGTGGTGGTAAGTGTGATATTGAGTTGTTTTTTTTTATTGTCGGTGGATGTGAGTAGTCGGTGTTTATGTGATGGAGGGTTGAATAAGAAAGTCGATATTTGTTTTTTGTTTTGGATAGTTGTCTATGTGATGATGTGGGTGTTGTGTTTTACTTGTCATATTGATACTTGTGTTGATGATTATATTCAATGTTACTGTGAGTGTGACAGTGGAGTGTTTGCTGTCGATGTGATGATGAGTATTTAACATTTTTTGTAATGGTTTTTGTATACTTTCAGAATCGTTTTCCCCACTGAGATTGAGCGAGTCTGTGTTAGCAGAGCCCGTAGTTGAGAAAGGTAATTTTGAGATATTTTCCCAGATGTGCAGTTGAGTGTTATTTGTTAGGAACGACTTATTTTATTGATATTGATTGTGGGCTGTATTGTTTTAGGATCAGTGAACGGAGATGCGAGCAGTGTTTCAGGGTGTTCCGTTTTACCAGTGAGTGAATCTAAAGCTGTGTGCGTGTTGACGGCGATGGATTTGAAATTGACGGAGGGTGGTGAAGAAGGTGAGTGTATTGAAATGTGTATGGAGTTTTATGTGGTTGTACGGAAGTGTAGGTATTGGTTTTGATGAGTTTGGTGTGTCTGTGTTGGAGAGTTGAAGTTATATATTTATGTTTTTGATGTTATTTGTTGAAAATGTGCATCTGAAATTTTTCTTAGTAACCTTTAATTGTTTCGACGTGATAGTATTAGACTCACCTGATGTGTGTTTGTTAATCGGTGAATTTTTTTGTTCTTCAGAGAAATCGATGTCAATGAATGGGGATTTGAATTCACTAGTTTCTTCTCAATCGATCAGTTCTCCTGACAGAGGTAATTGTGGATTTTCTACATTTTATTTGTTGTTACAGCTTTTAGTATTAGTGTTGGTTGTTGTTAGTGTGGAGCGTGATTCATAATTATTGATGTTGTGTTGGTTATTGTGATAGTTATGTAGCTTTTGAGGATTTGTTTAGTCATATGATGATGGTGTGTGTGTTTGTGTGTGTGTATGTGTTTGTTTGACGAGTTGAGGCGTATTATGGTACATAGGATGTTTTGTACTTGTGATATGTGTTTGGTGATGTGCGAAGACGAGTGTGTTGTTTTGCGACGAGAGAACAGCTAGATTGGGTAATAATTTTCGTTATTATGTACATGATTGAATTGAGTGACTGATTCGAGCTACGACACTTGTGACTTGGTGGTATTAGGTCGTTAAGCAGATAGGTTCATGGTTGTATGTAATTACATGGAATGGTGAGTGTAATCGTGTTGATGGGGTTTAATTTGTGTGTTTGTATTGTGTGAGTTGTGGTGTTGAGTGAGTGGTACGTGAAGTGAATGTGTGTGGCTACGTGGAGCACTGTTTTCTTGGATGAGGTGAACCACAGTGGTTTTGGTGAAAGTATAGTGTTGTGTTTTGTTGAAGATTTGTAGAATAATGAGTTTTGTGTTTTGAATTTCAGGTGGAACAGTGGAGTCTGTGGGTGCGGTTGTCCCGGTGAGTTTGGTTTTAGTGAAGCTTTCAGTGTTCAATTTATATGGGAATAGTTGTGTGTTTCTGTTGTATTTTCGGTGATGGTGTAGGAAGGAAGTGAGTGTGTTGTACATGTTGTTGGTACGGTGATGATTTTGATTACGATTAATATTGTTGTTGTTGTTTCTATTGTAGGTGATGGTGGGTAGACGGCGTGGGAGAAGAGGCACGGTCAGAGGGAATGTGGGGAGTGGTGGTAAGTGTGATATTGAGTTGTTTTTTTTTAATTGTCGGTGGATGTGAGTAGTCAGTGTTTATGTGATGGAGGGTTGAATAAGAAAGTCGATATTTGTTTTTTGTTTTGGATAGTTGTCTATGTGATGATGTGGGTGTTGTGTTTTACTTGTCGTATTGATACTTGTGTTGATGATTATATTCAATGTTACTGTGAGTGTGACAGTGGAGTGTTTGCTGTCGATGTGATGATGAGTATTTAACATTTTTTGTAATGGTTTTTGTATACTTTCAGAATCGTTTTCCCCACTGAGATTGAGCGAGTCTGTGTTAGCAGAGCCCGTAGTTGAGAAAGGTAATTTTGAGATATTTTCCCAGATGTGCAGTTGAGTGTTATTTGTTAGGAACGACTTATTTTATTGATATTGATTGTGGGCTGTATTGTTTTAGGATCAGTGAACGGAGATGCGAGCAGTGTTTCAGGGTGTTCCGTTTTACCAGTGAGTGAATCTAAAGCTGTGTGCGTGTTGACGGCGATGGATTTGAAATTGACGGAGGGTGGTGAAGAAGGTGAGTGTATTGAAATGTGTATGGAGTTTTATGTGGTTGTACGGAAGTGTAGGTATTGGTTTTGATGAGTTTGGTGTGTCTGTGTTGGAGAGTTGAAGTTATATATTTATGTTTTTGATGTTATTTGTTGAAAATGTGCATCTGAAATTTTTCTTAGTAACCTTTAATTGTTTCGACGTGATAGTATTAGACTCACCTGATGTGTGTTTGTTAATCGGTGAATTTTTTTGTTCTTCAGAGAAATCGATGTCAATGAATGGGGATTTGAATTCACTAGTTTCTTCTCAATCGATCAGTTCTCCTGACAGAGGTAATTGTGGATTTTCTACATTTTATTTGTTGTTACAGCTTTTAGTATTAGTGTTGGTTGTTGTTAGTGTGGAGCGTGATTCATAATTATTGATGTTGTGTTGGTTATTGTGATAGTTATGTAGCTTTTGAGGATTTGTTTAGTCATATGATGATGGTGTGTGTGTTTGTGTGTGTGTATGTGTTTGTTTGACGAGTTGAGGCGTATTATGGTACATAGGATGTTTTGTACTTGTGATATGTGTTTGGTGATGTGCGAAGACGAGTGTGTTGTTTTGCGACGAGAGAACAGCTAGATTGGGTAATAATTTTCGTTATTATGTACATGATTGAATTGAGTGACTGATTCGAGCTACGACACTTGTGACTTGGTGGTATTAGGTCGTTAAGCAGATAGGTTCATGGTTGTATGTAATTACATGGAATGGTGAGTGTAATCGTGTTGATGGGGTTTAATTTGTGTGTTTGTATTGTGTGAGTTGTGGTGTTGAGTGAGTGGTACGTGAAGTGAATGTGTGTGGCTACGTGGAGCACTGTTTTCTTGGATGAGGTGAACCACAGTGGTTTTGGTGAAAGTATAGTGTTGTGTTTTGTTGAAGATTTGTAGAATAATGAGTTTTGTGTTTTGAATTTCAGGTGGAACAGTGGAGTCTGTGGGTGCGGTTGTCCCGGTGAGTTTGGTTTTAGTGAAGCTTTCAGTGTTCAATTTATATGGGAATAGTTGTGTGTTTCTGTTGTATTTTCGGTGATGGTGTAGGAAGGAAGTGAGTGTGTTGTACATGTTGTTGGTACGGTGATGATTTTGATTACGATTAATATTGTTGTTGTTGTTTCTATTGTAGGTGATGGTGGGTAGACGGCGTGGGAGAAGAGGCACGGTCAGAGGGAATGTGGGGAGTGGTGGTAAGTGTGATATTGAGTTGTTTTTTTTTAATTGTCGGTGGATGTGAGTAGTCAGTGTTTATGTGATGGAGGGTTGAATAAGAAAGTCGATATTTGTTTTTTGTTTTGGATAGTTGTCTATGTGATGATGTGGGTGTTGTGTTTTACTTGTCATATTGATACTTGTGTTGATGATTATATTCAATGTTACTGTGAGTGTGACAGTGGAGTGTTTGCTGTCGATGTGATGATGAGTATTTAACATTTTTTGTAATGGTTTTTGTATACTTTCAGAATCGTTTTCCCCACTGAGATTGAGCGAGTCTGTGTTAGCAGAGCCCGTAGTTGAGAAAGGTAATTTTGAGATATTTTCCCAGATGTGCAGTTGAGTGTTATTTGTTAGGAACGACTTATTTTATTGATATTGATTGTGGGCTGTATTGTTTTAGGATCAGTGAACGGAGATGCGAGCAGTGTTTCAGGGTGTTCCGTTTTACCAGTGAGTGAATCTAAAGCTGTGTGCGTGTTGACGGCGATGGATTTGAAATTGACGGAGGGTGGTGAAGAAGGTGAGTGTATTGAAATGTGTATGGAGTTTTATGTGGTTGTACGGAAGTGTAGGTATTGGTTTTGATGAGTTTGGTGTGTCTGTGTTGGAGAGTTGAAGTTATATATTTATGTTTTTGATGTTATTTGTTGAAAATGTGCATCTGAAATTTTTCTTAGTAACCTTTAATTGTTTCGACGTGATAGTATTAGACTCACCTGATGTGTGTTTGTTAATCGGTGAATTTTTTTGTTCTTCAGAGAAATCGATGTCAATGAATGGGGATTTGAATTCACTAGTTTCTTCTCAATCGATCAGTTCTCCTGACAGAGGTAATTGTGGATTTTCTACATTTTATTTGTTGTTACAGCTTTTAGTATTAGTGTTGGTTGTTGTTAGTGTGGAGCGTGATTCATGATTATTGATGTTGTGTTGGTTATTGTGATAGTTATGTAGCTTTTGAGGATTTGTTTAGTCATATGATGATGGTGTGTGTGTTTGTGTGTGTGTATGTGTTTGTTTGACGAGTTGAGGCGTATTATGGTACATAGGATGTTTTGTACTTGTGATATGTGTTTGGTGATGTGCGAAGACGAGTGTGTTGTTTTGCGACGAGAGAACAGCTAGATTGGGTAATAATTTTCGTTATTATGTACATGATTGAATTGAGTGACTGATTCGAGCTACGACACTTGTGACTTGGTGGTATTAGGTCGTTAAGCAGATAGGTTCATGGTTGTATGTAATTACATGGAATGGTGAGTGTAATCGTGTTGATGGGGTTTAATTTGTGTGTTTGTATTGTGTGAGTTGTGGTGTTGAGTGAGTGGTACGTGAAGTGAATGTGTGTGGCTACGTGGAGCACTGTTTTCTTGGATGAGGTGAACCACAGTGGTTTTGGTGAAAGTATAGTGTTGTGTTTTGTTGAAGATTTGTAGAATAATGAGTTTTGTGTTTTGAATTTCAGGTGGAACAGTGGAGTCTGTGGGTGCGGTTGTCCCGGTGAGTTTGGTTTTAGTGAAGCTTTCAGTGTTCAATTTATATGGGAATAGTTGTGTGTTTCTGTTGTATTTTCGGTGATGGTGTAGGAAGGAAGTGAGTGTGTTGTACATGTTGTTGGTACGGTGATGATTTTGATTACGATTAATATTGTTGTTGTTGTTTCTATTGTAGGTGATGGTGGGTAGACGGCGTGGGAGAAGAGGCACGGTCAGAGGGAATGTGGGGAGTGGTGGTAAGTGTGATATTGAGTTGTTTTTTTTTAATTGTCGGTGGATGTGAGTAGTCAGTGTTTATGTGATGGAGGGTTGAATAAGAAAGTCGATATTTGTTTTTTGTTTTGGATAGTTGTCTATGTGATGATGTGGGTGTTGTGTTTTACTTGTCGTATTGATACTTGTGTTGATGATTATATTCAATGTTACTGTGAGTGTGACAGTGGAGTGTTTGCTGTCGATGTGATGATGAGTATTTAACATTTTTTGTAATGGTTTTTGTATACTTTCAGAATCGTTTTCCCCACTGAGATTGAGCGAGTCTGTGTTAGCAGAGCCCGTAGTTGAGAAAGGTAATTTTGAGATATTTTCCCAGATGTGCAGTTGAGTGTTATTTGTTAGGAACGACTTATTTTATTGATATTGATTGTGGGCTGTATTGTTTTAGGATCAGTGAACGGAGATGCGAGCAGTGTTTCAGGGTGTTCCGTTTTACCAGTGAGTGAATCTAAAGCTGTGTGCGTGTTGACGGCGATGGATTTGAAATTGACGGAGGGTGGTGAAGAAGGTGAGTGTATTGAAATGTGTATGGAGTTTTATGTGGTTGTACGGAAGTGTAGGTATTGGTTTTGATGAGTTTGGTGTGTCTGTGTTGGAGAGTTGAAGTTATATATTTATGTTTTTGATGTTATTTGTTGAAAATGTGCATCTGAAATTTTTCTTAGTAACCTTTAATTGTTTCGACGTGATAGTATTAGACTCACCTGATGTGTGTTTGTTAATCGGTGAATTTTTTTGTTCTTCAGAGAAATCGATGTCAATGAATGGGGATTTGAATTCACTAGTTTCTTCTCAATCGATCAGTTCTCCTGACAGAGGTAATTGTGGATTTTCTACATTTTATTTGTTGTTACAGCTTTTAGTATTAGTGTTGGTTGTTGTTAGTGTGGAGCGTGATTCATAATTATTGATGTTGTGTTGGTTATTGTGATAGTTATGTAGCTTTTGAGGATTTGTTTAGTCATATGATGATGGTGTGTGTGTTTGTGTGTGTGTATGTGTTTGTTTGACGAGTTGAGGCGTATTATGGTACATAGGATGTTTTGTACTTGTGATATGTGTTTGGTGATGTGCGAAGACGAGTGTGTTGTTTTGCGACGAGAGAACAGCTAGATTGGGTAATAATTTTCGTTATTATGTACATGATTGAATTGAGTGACTGATTCGAGCTACGACACTTGTGACTTGGTGGTATTAGGTCGTTAAGCAGATAGGTTCATGGTTGTATGTAATTACATGGAATGGTGAGTGTAATCGTGTTGATGGGGTTTAATTTGTGTGTTTGTATTGTGTGAGTTGTGGTGTTGAGTGAGTGGTACGTGAAGTGAATGTGTGTGGCTACGTGGAGCACTGTTTTCTTGGATGAGGTGAACCACAGTGGTTTTGGTGAAAGTATAGTGTTGTGTTTTGTTGAAGATTTGTAGAATAATGAGTTTTGTGTTTTGAATTTCAGGTGGAACAGTGGAGTCTGTGGGTGCGGTTGTCCCGGTGAGTTTGGTTTTAGTGAAGCTTTCAGTGTTCAATTTATATGGGAATAGTTGTGTGTTTCTGTTGTATTTTCGGTGATGGTGTAGGAAGGAAGTGAGTGTGTTGTACATGTTGTTGGTACGGTGATGATTTTGATTACGATTAATATTGTTGTTGTTGTTTCTATTGTAGGTGATGGTGGGTAGACGGCGTGGGAGAAGAGGCACGGTCAGAGGGAATGTGGGGAGTGGTGGTAAGTGTGATATTGAGTTGTTTTTTTTAATTGTCGGTGGATGTGAGTAGTCAGTGTTTATGTGATGGAGGGTTGAATAAGAAAGTCGATATTTGTTTTTTGTTTTGGATAGTTGTCTATGTGATGATGTGGGTGTTGTGTTTTACTTGTCATATTGATACTTGTGTTGATGATTATATTCAATGTTACTGTGAGTGTGACAGTGGAGTGTTTGCTGTCGATGTGATGATGAGTATTTAACATTTTTTGTAATGGTTTTTGTATACTTTCAGAATCGTTTTCCCCACTGAGATTGAGCGAGTCTGTGTTAGCAGAGCCCGTAGTTGAGAAAGGTAATTTTGAGATATTTTCCCAGATGTGCAGTTGAGTGTTATTTGTTAGGAACGACTTATTTTATTGATATTGATTGTGGGCTGTATTGTTTTAGGATCAGTGAACGGAGATGCGAGCAGTGTTTCAGGGTGTTCCGTTTTACCAGTGAGTGAATCTAAAGCTGTGTGCGTGTTGACGGCGATGGATTTGAAATTGACGGAGGGTGGTGAAGAAGGTGAGTGTATTGAAATGTGTATGGAGTTTTATGTGGTTGTACGGAAGTGTAGGTATTGGTTTTGATGAGTTTGGTGTGTCTGTGTTGGAGAGTTGAAGTTATATATTTATGTTTTTGATGTTATTTGTTGAAAATGTGCATCTGAAATTTTTCTTAGTAACCTTTAATTGTTTCGACGTGATAGTATTAGACTCACCTGATGTGTGTTTGTTAATCGGTGAATTTTTTTGTTCTTCAGAGAAATCGATGTCAATGAATGGGGATTTGAATTCACTAGTTTCTTCTCAATCGATCAGTTCTCCTGACAGAGGTAATTGTGGATTTTCTACATTTTATTTGTTGTTACAGCTTTTAGTATTAGTGTTGGTTGTTGTTAGTGTGGAGCGTGATTCATGATTATTGATGTTGTGTTGGTTATTGTGATAGTTATGTAGCTTTTGAGGATTTGTTTAGTCATATGATGATGGTGTGTGTGTTTGTGTGTGTGTATGTGTTTGTTTGACGAGTTGAGGCGTATTATGGTACATAGGATGTTTTGTACTTGTGATATGTGTTTGGTGATGTGCGAAGACGAGTGTGTTGTTTTGCGACGAGAGAACAGCTAGATTGGATAATTTTGAAATGTTTTCCCAGATGTGCAGTTGAGTGTTATTTGTTAGGAACGACTTATTTTATTGATATTGATTGTGGGCTGTATTGTTTTAGGATCAGTGAACGGAGATGCGAGCAGTGTTTCAGGGTGTTCCGTTTTACCAGTGAGTGAATCTAAAGCTGTGTGCGTGTTGACGGCGATGGATTTGAAATTGACGGAAAGTGTTTATTTGAGTGAGTGTTTTTTAGGATTGGTAATTCGCTTTTACGTTTTTGGTTTTGGATTTTGGTTTCGTTTGAGCTTTCCGTATTTTGTTGCCTGTGTTTTTAATTTTTGTTGTGTTATCTTTGTTTTCTGTGTTTTTGTCATTTGTTTGAGCGGTTGTTCATCATTTGCTGTATATTTTTCCTCCATTGTGTTTTTTTTCTTCCGATTTCGCTTCTCCATATTTGTTCTTTCTTATGTTTTCACTGATTTTATTTTGCATTTATTTTCTTTTTTTGTTGATGTTAGATCGTGAGGATTTTTTCTCAATTTGTTTCTTGGCTTTATGTTAAATTAAACATTATCATACTATTGAAAAATATTACATATATGCGCTGTATTTTCTAAGGTTCTCATCGGCTGCCTGAAATCCCAAATATTTAAAATCAATAGTATTTGAAAGTTTTCATAGTTTAACAGTAAAAATGGATGTGTGCTATCATGATGAGGCATTGTGATTGGATATATATGTTTAGTGCTGCAAATTAATTTCATACATATAAGAGATTCTGGATCATCAGACATAGTAACAAGAGATCATAGCGATAAAATAATAAATTGATTGTGTGGTAAATTAATTGAGTAGAGAAGGAGAATAAAATTGGTGAATATTTCTCTCTTCTAGCAGTGCCTTTTTGAGACCTCTTTGTGATACAAGGCATCAAGTTGACAGACTAAAACCTTCCGGCATCATCAATCGATAGGCAATTTGCTTTCTTAAATTCAGTTATGCCATAGCAATTAAACGACCAAAGCTGGACTTATGTATCTAGAAGTAAACAGTTGTGATTGTTTCCTTATCATAGCAACTTTATCATCAGTTTATCACATCGCCTTTTCATTTTTATTCTCCCCTCCCACTTTAATTGCACCACTTATTTCGAAGGCAATAAGCCTCTTATTTATTTTAACTGTCTGATCTCAACTAATGTTATTTCCAATTGTTATCAATTTATGTTCAAATAATTCACTGTATAATCAGTCAATTATTATTTCTCTATGGCCTCTTGTCCTATGTCTGATGGTCCAAAATCTCTCATATATATTTGATTAATTTGCAACACTCATTATGTCACCACTCTCACTACTTCACCATGATGATATATATCCATTTTTTACTGTCATAACTATGTAAACCTTGCAATAATTCTGATTTTTAATATTTTAGGTTGTAAGCAGCTGATGGAAACACTTCAGAATGAAATGAATTCATTGTGTTCTGTTCAATTCCTTGTTCCTTCTTTATTTAAGATCTTTTTTTCTGTCCATGTTTTATCAGCATTAAGGCTTTTTTGGTCTATTATGTGTGAAATTATGTTTATTATTGTTTGACTTTTATTTCAGGTTCATCGTTTTCTGAAAATGAGGCGATAAATTTTCATCTGGCTTCTCTTCCTATAAATGTTACTGCTTCATCCAGTACCGTTCCACAATCTATATCGGCTATACAGAAACCGTGCTCTGTAAAGGTGAATTGTTTTCTCTTCTTGTATTAGAAAAAGTTTTTACTTAATTTGTTCACTTGGTACTTTACTTTGGCTCACTTTCTAAGACTGCTGATAGTACTTGCCAGTTGTTCCAAACGAAGTAGGTGAACTGTTGCTCGAACTTAGTGACAAAAAGTCAAACAACTTAAACACAGCCTGCCGCTTCATCCTAATAACAAAAATTTGTTCTTGCTCAATAAACGAAATTATGTGTATGAGATTTTTTATAGTGATTCTGCTTTTTGATAAACTGTTGAAATAAACGTATCCGAGTGCTTTTTCTCATCATTCTACTGAAATAATTGAAATATATGTATATGGTAGCATTAATTATTCGAATATGTAAAATTACTGAGATGTTAGTTATGTTTTTTCCTAGTTTTTACATTTTAGTGGAAATGCTCATTTTTATCATGATATGCATGTCTTTCTATAGCAATTTGTCCAGTATTTAGTTATTGTCAGTAGCATTAAACTTCTGCCTCCTATTTATTTAGAATTGAAGTGGATTATAAATGTTATATGTTATAGGTCTTGAGCAATATATATGTAAAAATACCAAATTTGGACAGAACACCGTTTGATTTTACAAATTAGCTATATCATATAACAAAACGTTTCCCTTTTCTCTCAGATAAATTGTTACGAATATTCATTTTTTTAATTATTCTTTATAAAAATGATCATTTCAAATATTGGAAAAAATGTTTCTTTATAGTGTACAGCGAGTAAAAGGCGTCGTCTTCTTGGGGAACAAGATAGAATTTCTGCCTTAATGTCATGTAAGTTGTCTTTTTTATTACTTAGTTGAAATCCAGCGTCTTTCTCTTATTGTTGTGTACTTTCATCTCTTCCTTCCGATCGTTATCGGTTTATGAAATGTTTTTTTCTTTTTTTTCACATCAAATTAACTTTCTACAATATGTTATTGGTTATATTCATCTGTTCATATTATGTAACTGTTTCTTTCATCAAAGGGTACTGTTTTTTTTCTGATCTTCGTCTTTATAATTAGCCCGATTTATTCTCAATCTACACTTAATAAAGAAACGATACTTAGAAAAAGCTATTTTGATAATGTAACTTGTCTGTTTGGCAAACTAACCGATAAATGGTTTTGCTGAGATAATTGAATATTTTGTCAAAATGTTTGTAGTTTCAAGATAGTATATTCCGTGTTAAGTTTAGATCATTATTGAATAGTGAAGGTTTGAAAAACCTTATTATTTATTGAATTGCGTGTAAATGAAAATCCGAAATTGAGTAACTAGTACTTCATCGATCAACAGTCTGAAATGTTAATGTTTTATTTAAGCATTTCATGTGAATTCTGCGGTTGATTTCATTTCGTGGCATAAAATGATCCTCAAACATAGTTAAATATTTGCAAGCAATCTGATTACTATTTTGATGATTAATAGTTTTGTCACTCACTACTCAAATAGCTTTCAAGAATGATATATGATAATATTTCATGAGAATATATGAGACGGTGGTGTAGTGGTAAAGTATTCAACTTTCCAGGTTCATATCTCACTTCTACTTTCACTTGAACTGCCTTCACAAAATCAGTGTTGCTGAAAACCAAGAATGTGATCTTGTACTCGATGATATATATTACAGATTATTGTATGTTCTTATTGTCATACAATGAATCAATGATCTCACAATTTTGATTAGTATACTTTCGTTGACGTTATATCAAAGATAAACAGATAAGGACTTTCCTTATTATTATTATTATTATTATTATTATTATTATTATTATTATTATTATTAATTACTATTATTTATTTTACTTTTTGTTAAGTAAATGAATTAGAGGAGGATTGTAAATCAGAAGCTCATCGAATTTCAAGTAAAACTCGAGTTAGTAATATTCTTGATTTGTTATCGTTTTTATTATTTACCGTTTGATACTTGTTACTTTTTTATTGTTTATAATCTTGATTCAGTAGACAATGATTTAACAAAAACATTTTCTGTGGAATATCTTCTCAGGAATTCATTCTCAAACATGGTAAGCAGAGATGGATAGTGGCTAGCACTGGAATCCAGGACGCGCGTTTCGTCCTATTTGGGACTCGTCAGCTGGATGTACCTGCATTTCAGAGTTGATGTCCACCCTGGGACTCGAACCCAGTACCCTCGCTTCAAACGCCATCGCGTTATCCACTCGGCCACTGAGTCCTGATAGCCACTTGCTTGTGCGATGGTGTGAAGTTTAAATTCATTTAGTATCGCACAAGCAAGTGGCTATCAGGACTCAGTGGCCGAGTGGATAACGCGATTGCGTTTGAAGCGAGGGTACTGGGTTCGAGTCCCAGGGTGGACATCAACTCTGAAATGCAGGTACATCCAGCTGACGAGTCCCAAATAGGACGAAACGCGCGTCCTGGATTCCAGTGCTAGCCACTATCCATCTCTGCTTACCATACTTGTGAATTAAAGCTATATCGATGCAATACGCACAGTATGCACATATGGCAATTAGAGACTGACCAGTCGCAGTCCTAACACATCGATGGGAAGATTCAAACAAACAATACTAAATGAATTCATTCTCAAAGTTGTAAAAATGCTTATGTTTAATCACAAACTAAGAAAGAATTCTAATTAAAATATCTAACAAAACTGATAGTTAGAAAAGTTAGTTACATGAGATGATAAATTAACACTGTGTTCTGTTATTTCACTCCTAATGCATTTGCAGCTGTTTCTTTTAAGTCGCACAGGATACTGATCTCAAGCACTTACTTGTATTCGTTGAAGTTGTAGATAGATACTAAATGACAATGTGAAAAATTAAGTCTTATGAATTTCCAACTTTATTTCAATCACAAAAAAAATAATCAAAAATCTAAAGTATTGTTCAGATTGATACACGAAATTTATGTCAGTTTAATATCTTTCCTTTACTAATGAACTGAGACACAGCAAATAGTGACTTTTCAAGAGTTAACTATTGAATGTCATATCTTTATAGATGGTAAACATAGATACGGTTGCATACAATTCTCAGGAGGTAAACCATATATATCACGATCCATTAGTCTTCTGTATAACTATACTGTAACTGAAGACTATTAGTTTCATAGTTTAAGTCACAGATGTGAATTTGTATATGAATGGTGTGAATGGTCCACCAGGGTGTTTGATACCTGTGTGGTTGCGCCACAGGATTGAGCTGTACTATTCAGATTGTAGCGTTGAAGCTTATGTGGTGTCGGGTTCTCCTGTGGAGCGGGATTGAGCTGTGCTGCTTGGGTTAAGCCGGGATAGTGTCTGGTTCTCCTGCGAAACGGGATTGAGCCGTACTGTTTGGGATGTCACGTGAATGTCTGGATGGTGTCTGGTTCTCCTAAAAACCAGTGTAAAATTACCCTGGCCCACAAGGGTAAATTATATAACTAAATATATAACCTAAATCACAGAATGCCGTTAGTAAGACAATAGTTAAGAACCAGGGAATATTAGAGAGCTTTTTCATCTCACTGTAAAATTAATCAACATCCACAACCCTCCTTCGAAAATCGAACCCCGGACCTTTAGGTTCTCTTAACCTTTAAACGACTGAACTATCATCCACTTATTTACTCGTCGATACGCGATATTGATAGCTATCTTTCTTCGGTGGGGTTTGGTTGTGAGCTTTGCTACTAAATTAACACAACCTTCTAGTGCTTCCTAGTTTTTAATGGTTTCGTAACTAACACAATCTGGTGATATAAACTGTCAATTTTACCAATCTCTTCAAACTCTAAATAATAATAAAAATTGTTCAAATGATTGTTTACTAACAAAAGTCATTTCAAATTACTTGTGAAAGGTTTCATATTGTCCAGAGTAAAAGCAAACGTGTTGGCCTTGATATTTGTAGTAACGCATATAATTTTATACTAATAGACGTAAACACTCCACGATGAATGACATGGTTTCTGTTACTACCAATAAAATAAACTGTCCGTCACTTGATATTTTTCATTATTAAAATATTCACTGATGCTTTCCAGCTAAGTCGACTGACATATTCTCGTGGTTCAAGTGACAGTAAATTGCATCCGGAGACTGTTGATTCTATTTTACCGTCAATCAAACCAGTTAGCATAGTCATCGCAGATTGTTTCCTTGAATCGGAAGAAGATGATAATGTTGATTCCATGCACTTAGTGAAGAAGTGTCGAAAAAGTAGTAAGCGATTAAAAAATTAGTAAAAAAATCATATTTTTACCACATGAATTGCTTAAATATTTCAGATATCTTTAACGGTTTCATGTCATTTAATCTCGAAAATTTTAAATGATTGCTATGACAGTTTCATAAAATCGAAAAGCCAAGTTCGGAAATGGCATAAATTAATGAATATTTTTAAAATGTGTCTAACAGTTTTCAGATTAATTAAAACTCAGATGCTGATATTGATGTCAGCACACCAACACTATTAATGAAACACTCAGACCTACTTTGAATATTTATTGTTGGCAGCGTGTTACGAAGGGACAATCATTCTGACAAGAAACTAGCATAATCAAATACTATAATACAAAATAAAAATTGTGCGTTTCGGTTTTCATTCCCTAGCTTCGAACAGTAAAAAGTTGCATAGAGACAAAATAAACATATTGCCAACACCTTGTGGCTATAAGTAAATAAATAAATTCGAACCAAACACCATAACAAAACAGTGAAAATTGTAACAAAACGTAACGTAAATCAAAAAACATGAAACGACATATTCAGTAAAATCTAGTCTATAAAGAAATAAACCAACACAAATAAAAAAACCGAACGACTATTTAGGAATACCAGTCAAATTCAAAAAAAAAACATGAATGAATCGACATCTCGGTTTACTCAGTATGAAAAGCCAATTCCAGTCCATGGAGCCAGTTAAACTGTTGCCTAAAATGTTCTGCATATCGATCTAATCTCATGAGTTGGGAGTGAATAATAGTCCTGAGATAGTCTCACTAACAGCCGGATTGTTAAAACCTGTTCACTTGATAAGTCTGAATAGTTGTCTACTGTTAATTACTACTACTGCCTTTTCCATCACTTTTGCTTTCTCTGCCCGGCACTGCTGACAATCATTGCTTAGGCTTTTGACCCGTCTACATGTAAGCTGTTTTAACTCCTCATCGTGTTTGGAGTTAGACGGGATGAGTTTCTGGACATCTATCAGTTCAGTAGACGCTACGGAAATCCACTGAAGTTTCTCAACGCTTTGGTTTAATTTATTGGTAGATATTACTGCTGTTTATAGATCTGTTTAGATATCATAGCAAGCTACCTCAGAGTGGATATCACTTTCATGGTTAAGTAACTGCTTTTCTATTTGCTGTTAAAATGTATACTTGACTATTTCACCATTAAGTCGAACTCTAAGGGATCTTTTTGCTGTGGCCTTTATGTTTTCAGTAAGATACAGACAAACATGTGCTCTCACTAGGACATGATCAAAGTCTAGATATATGCTCCATAATGAGCGGGGGTCTACTATCGAGCCTCTCTAGCGATGGCTGGTGGCACTGTGATCCATTTGAATCCATTGTTCAGTTAATTGTAGGTGTCGCAGTGTCAGACAATGTCTTCCCTTATGGTTGGAGTTGATGCTTGCTAGAAATAGACGGTTATGTGAGCATAATTGGAACAGCCTGTTTCAACTATCTGTTCACTGAGCAGAGATACCGTGAGACCCACCTAAGTGCCCTTCAATTTGATTTACACTACCTGCTTGGACATTGAAATGACGATTTTTTTTGAGAAGTTTATTATCTCTTAGCTCCCTACTTCCAAAGGCCTTAGCGCTGAAGACGTAAATCCGTGATGTAAGTTGTACAATTATTTCAAGGTCGATATTTTCTAACTTCTTCCCTCCGTTGTGAGAACGCATCATTGCTGTAGATGCTGGTTTTCTGAAGAAAACACCTTACTGTTGTCACACGACTGTACAATCTGCAGTACGACTTCGTGTTCAGACCTGAGGTTACTAATTTCGTAATTACCGTTCTCCAACCGACCTGCATGTTATGATAATACCTAAACGACCAAGCATTACATTCCATATAAGTCGATTGGGTGACCACAATACGCAAGCCCAACCACCATATTCACTTAGCAGTTACTATTGTGATGTCCTTATTTTTGCTAACTGTGTTTTATTGTTAATTTTGTAGGTGTTGTTTTAGATGAAGTGAAGAATGATTCGAGTGATAACAGCGAGACGTTAGAGCCACCAGTATCTTCTCTTCAGGCATTGTCACCGATCCCTTACCGTTATGAAGATGATGTTGTGATTCCAGAAGGTGTGTGTTTTATTTTTTTTTTTCAGTTGTTGTGGTTGTTTGTTTATCGATGTTCGACATGTGTGTTTGTGTGTTAGAGAGTGCGATTGATTTCAGGTTGAAAGTGGAGGTTATTGTGTGAGCACGTATATGTATATGCGTCTTTCAATGATATTATCACGATATATCGTGTTGTTTATGCTTACTGTGTTTGATTGTTGGTTTTGTAGTTGTTGCCTCAGATGGAGCAAAACATGCTTCGAGTGATGGTATGGTGATGTTGAAGCCACCAGTGTCTTCTCTTCAGGCATTGTCACCGATCCCTTACCGTTATGAAGATGATGTTGGGATGCCAGAAGGTATGTATTTGTTTATCGGTTATTTTGGTTGTTAGTTTACTGATGTTAGACGTGGGTTTGTGTTTTTTCCGCGTCACATGATTGGTTTTTCGATGTTAGACACTAATACTTTTTACAGATTTTTGAGTTGTGGATTTAGTAACGTTGTCTGTGCTTGTAAAAGTGATTGGTTATTGAAAGTGTTAATTCGTCAATGATGTTCTGAGGGAAGGTAGTGAGTGAATGCGTCTGGGGTATTGCAAACCATTCTCAGGCTTTTCACCCATAGTGTCTTGTGATTGGTTACGATAATTACGCGACCACACATAGGTAGTGTACAATGTTTAATATGAATCAGTCTAATTATCAATGACTTCATGGGCTAGTGATACGGCTTCTCTTGGTCCCACCTAGCTTTTTCGCGGTCTGCTTGTACACTAGACAACATCGCTCGTTGATTTAGGCGATGACTAGGTATAAGGGAGACATGTACGAACCACCTCAGCCGATGAAGATTCACTTCCTGATCAACCGTTTTGGCAATGTTTACTTTGTGTCCTATGCCTAACTTCAGCATTGCTCACTCGGCGGACAAAAATGCATGAGCTATGCTTCGGTTCTCCTGTGATCGAAAAATAGTGACCTGGGAACATTCTCTATTCTTAGTGGCTATGTTTCACACCCATGAAGTAGAACGAAGAGAACTGCTGAATAGTAAACTCGTCCTTTGATTGACAGACTAATATCTCACCCACTCCACAAGTGACACAAAAGCCAACCGGACTTTTTGATTCCGTACCGTGGTTTCATCAAATACCTACTCATCAGGACTGATGAAACTTCCAAGATAAATGGAGTGACGCAGCCCAGTCTTGAATTAACATTTTTGATTTATAGGGAGAGAATCATATCTCAAAGATGCTTGCATTGTTGCTTAGGGCAACAGTGTTCTCAATGTTTTTTCATCGTCTTCACCAAACAGTACTATATCACTTGAGTATTCCAAGTCAATAAGCGAGTCTTCTGGTAGAAGACCAACCTCTGAAAAGTCAGACTATGAAAGCATCATCTTTCAAAGGATATCTATGACGAAGTTAAATAATAATGGAGAAAGTGAACAGTTCTGAGGAACACCACTTGAGGTTGACAGTTCTCTATAAACTTTAACTTGACCAATAGTGTTGAAGTGAAGAACCTCTACAAAGTTGATGTACTTCTTTGGTTTGCCTTTTAATGAGAAACACTGCCACAGAACCTCACACTCGACAGAGTCGAACGCTGCCTTAAAGTCTAAGGTTAAGAAATACACTATAGACGGACGTCGGAAAGTATGTCTATGTTCCAGGACCTGACATAGGGTGGGTATTTGGTTGATACATTCACGTCCAGGTCTGAACCCAGTCTGACTGACTGTCCTAATTTCGCTCTTCACGAGCCCTAGTTATTGAGACAAATATATTAGCTGTTATATTAGTCAAACGGATTCCTTTGTGGTCACGACTAGGGGATTTCTGTACTTTCTTATAAACTGGGATGATCAGCGATCGAGACCAGTCAGATAGGATTATGTCCAATTCCTAAATTCTAATTATGATCTCAGTCAATCTGACTGCCAAACTAGACTACCATCTCTAGAGATCTCCGGAGATAATCCATTTGAATCTGATGTTCTGTGTTGCTTTAAATTAGTTATAGCTTTTTCAACCTCACTAAGAGTTTGAGGACTGATGTCGATTATCCTTTCAGGCTGTTTGGAGATAACGGGTAACTGAAGGATAGCAGGTGGCCAGTTAAACTGTTGCCTAAAATGTTCTGCATATCGATCTAATCTCATGAGTTGGGAGTGAATAATAGTCCTGAGATAGTCTCACTAACAGCCGGATTGTTAAAACCTGTTCACTTGATAAGTCTGAATAGTTGTCTACTGTTAATTACTACTACTGCCTTTTCCATCACTTTTGCTTTCTCTGCCCGGCACTGCTGACAATCATTGCTTAGGCTTTTGACCCGTCTACATGTAAGCTGTTTTAACTCCTCATCGTGTTTGGAGTTAGACGGGATGAGTTTCTGGACATCTATCAGTTCAGTAGACGCTACGGAAATCCACTGAAGTTTCTCAACGCTTTGGTTTAATTTATTGGTAGATATTACTGCTGTTTATAGATCTGTTTAGATATCATAGCAAGCTACCTCAGAGTGGATATCACTTTCATGGTTAAGTAACTGCTTTTCTATTTGCTGTTAAAATGTATACTTGACTATTTCACCATTAAGTCGAACTCTAAGGGATCTTTTTGCTGTGGCCTTTATGTTTTCAGTAAGATACAGACAAACATGTGCTCTCACTAGGACATGATCAAAGTCTAGATATATGCTCCATAATGAGCGGGGGTCTACTATCGAGCCTCTCTAGCGATGGCTGGTGGCACTGTGATCCATTTGAATCCATTGTTCAGTTAATTGTAGGTGTCGCAGTGTCAGACAATGTCTTCCCTTATGGTTGGAGTTGATGCTTGCTAGAAATAGACGGTTATGTGAGCATAATTGGAACAGCCTGTTTCAACTATCTGTTCACTGAGCAGAGATACCGTGAGACCCACCTAAGTGCCCTTCAATTTGATTTACACTACCTGCTTGGACATTGAAATGACGATTTTTTTTGAGAAGTTTATTATCTCTTAGCTCCCTACTTCCAAAGGCCTTAGCGCTGAAGACGTAAATCCGTGATGTAAGTTGTACAATTATTTCAAGGTCGATATTTTCTAACTTCTTCCCTCCGTTGTGAGAACGCATCATTGCTGTAGATGCTGGTTTTCTGAAGAAAACACCTTACTGTTGTCACACGACTGTACAATCTGCAGTACGACTTCGTGTTCAGACCTGAGGTTACTAATTTCGTAATTACCGTTCTCCAACCGACCTGCATGTTATGATAATACCTAAACGACCAAGCATTACATTCCATATAAGTCGATTGGGTGACCACAATACGCAAGCCCAACCACCATATTCACTTAGCAGTTACTATTGTGATGTCCTTATTTTTGCTAACTGTGTTTTATTGTTAATTTTGTAGGTGTTGTTTTAGATGAAGTGAAGAATGATTCGAGTGATAACAGCGAGACGTTAGAGCCACCAGTATCTTCTCTTCAGGCATTGTCACCGATCCCTTACCGTTATGAAGATGATGTTGTGATTCCAGAAGGTGTGTGTTTTATTTTTTTTTTTTCAGTTGTTGTGGTTGTTTGTTTATCGATGTTCGACATGTGTGTTTGTGTGTTAGAGAGTGCGATTGATTTCAGGTTGAAAGTGGAGGTTATTGTGTGAGCACGTATATGTATATGCGTCTTTCAATGATATTATCACGATATATCGTGTTGTTTATGCTTACTGTGTTTGATTGTTGGTTTTGTAGTTGTTGCCTCAGATGGAGCAAAACATGCTTCGAGTGATGGTATGGTGATGTTGAAGCCACCAGTGTCTTCTCTTCAGGCATTGTCACCGATCCCTTACCGTTATGAAGATGATGTTGGGATGCCAGAAGGTATGTATTTGTTTATCGGTTATTTTGGTTGTTAGTTTACTGATGTTAGACGTGGGTTTGTGTTTTTTCCGCGTCACATGATTGGTTTTTCGATGTTAGACACTAATACTTTTTACAGATTTTTGAGTTGTGGATTTAGTAACGTTGTCTGTGCTTGTAAAAGTGATTGGTTATTGAAAGTGTTAATTCGTCAATGGTGTTCTGAGGGAAGGTAGTGAGTGAATGCGTCTGGGGTATTGCAAACCATTCTCAGGCTTTTCACCCATAGTGTCTTGTGATTGGTTACGATAATTACGCGACCACACATAGGTAGTGTACAATGTTTAATATGAATCAGTCTAATTATCAATGACTTCATGGGCTAGTGATACGGCTTCTCTTGGTCCCACCTAGCTTTTTCGCGGTCTGCTTGTACACTAGACAACATCGCTCGTTGATTTAGGCGATGACTAGGTATAAGGGAGACATGTACGAACCACCTCAGCCGATGAAGATTCACTTCCTGATCAACCGTTTTGGCAATGTTTACTTTGTGTCCTATGCCTAACTTCAGCATTGCTCACTCGGCGGACAAAAATGCATGAGCTATGCTTCGGTTCTCCTGTGATCGAAAAATAGTGACCTGGGAACATTCTCTATTCTTAGTGGCTATGTTTCACACCCATGAAGTAGAACGAAGAGAACTGCTGAATAGTAAACTCGTCCTTTGATTGACAGACTAATATCTCACCCACTCCACAAGTGACACAAAAGCCAACCGGACTTTTTGATTCCGTACCGTGGTTTCATCAAATACCTACTCATCAGGACTGATGAAACTTCCAAGATAAATGGAGTGACGCAGCCCAGTCTTGAATTAACATTTTTGATTTATAGGGAGAGAATCATATCTCAAAGATGCTTGCATTGTTGCTTAGGGCAACAGTGTTCTCAATGTTTTTTCATCGTCTTCACCAAACAGTACTATATCACTTGAGTATTCCAAGTCAATAAGCGAGTCTTCTGGTAGAAGACCAACCTCTGAAAAGTCAGACTATGAGAGCATCATCTTTCAAAGGATATCTATGACGAAGTTAAATAATAATGGAGAAAGTGAACAGTTCTGAGGAACACCACTTGAGGTTGACAGTTCTCTATAAACTTTAACTTGACCAATAGTGTTGAAGTGAAGAACCTCTACAAAGTTGATGTACTTCTTTGGTTTGCCTTTTAATGAGAAACACTGCCACAGAACCTCACACTCGACAGAGTCGAACGCTGCCTTAAAGTCTAAGGTTAAGAAATACACTATAGACGGACGTCGGAAAGTATGTCTATGTTCCAGGACCTGACATAGGGTGGGTATTTGGTTGATACATTCACGTCCAGGTCTGAACCCAGTCTGACTGACTGTCCTAATTTCGCTCTTCACGAGCCCTAGTTATTGAGACAAATATATTAGCTGTTATATTAGTCAAACGGATTCCTTTGTGGTCACGACTAGGGGATTTCTGTACTTTCTTATAAACTGGGATGATCAGCGATCGAGACCAGTCAGATAGGATTATGTCCAATTCCTAAATTCTAATTATGATCTCAGTCAATCTGACTGCCAAACTAGACTACCATCTCTAGAGATCTCCGGAGATAATCCATTTGAATCTGATGTTCTGTGTTGCTTTAAATTAGTTATAGCTTTTTCAACCTCACTAAGAGTTTGAGGACTGATGTCGATTATCCTTTCAGGCTGTTTGGAGATAACGGGTAACTGAAGGATAGCAGGTGGCCAGTTAAACTGTTGCCTAAAATGTTCTGCATATCGATCTAATCTCATGAGTTGGGAGTGAATAATAGTCCTGAGATAGTCTCACTAACAGCCGGATTGTTAAAACCTGTTCACTTGATAAGTCTGAATAGTTGTCTACTGTTAATTACTACTGCTGCCTTTTCCATCACTTTTGCTTTCTCTGCCCGGCACTGCTGACAATCATTGCTTAGGCTTTTGACCCGTCTACATGTAAGCTGTTTTAACTCCTCATCGTGTTTGGAGTTAGACGGGATGAGTTTCTGGACATCTATCAGTTCAGTAGACGCTACGGAAATCCACTGAAGTTTCTCAACGCTTTGGTTTAATTTATTGGTAGATATTACTGCTGTTTATAGATCTGTTTAGATATCATAGCAAGCTACCTCAGAGTGGATATCACTTTCATGGTTAAGTAACTGCTTTTCTATTTGCTGTTAAAATGTATACTTGACTATTTCACCATTAAGTCGAACTCTAAGGGATCTTTTTGCTGTGGCCTTTATGTTTTCAGTAAGATACAGACAAACATGTGCTCTCACTAGGACATGATCAAAGTCTAGATATATGCTCCATAATGAGCGGGGGTCTACTATCGAGCCTCTCTAGCGATGGCTGGTGGCACTGTGATCCATTTGAATCCATTGTTCAGTTAATTGTAGGTGTCGCAGTGTCAGACAATGTCTTCCCTTATGGTTGGAGTTGATGCTTGCTAGAAATAGACGGTTATGTGAGCATAATTGGAACAGCCTGTTTCAACTATCTGTTCACTGAGCAGAGATACCGTGAGACCCACCTAAGTGCCCTTCAATTTGATTTACACTACCTGCTTGGACATTGAAATGACGATTTTTTTTGAGAAGTTTATTATCTCTTAGCTCCCTACTTCCAAAGGCCTTAGCGCTGAAGACGTAAATCCGTGATGTAAGTTGTACAATTATTTCAAGGTCGATATTTTCTAACTTCTTCCCTCCGTTGTGAGAACGCATCATTGCTGTAGATGCTGGTTTTCTGAAGAAAACACCTTACTGTTGTCACACGACTGTACAATCTGCAGTACGACTTCGTGTTCAGACCTGAGGTTACTAATTTCGTAATTACCGTTCTCCAACCGACCTGCATGTTATGATAATACCTAAACGACCAAGCATTACATTCCATATAAGTCGATTGGGTGACCACAATACGCAAGCCCAACCACCATATTCACTTAGCAGTTACTATTGTGATGTCCTTATTTTTGCTAACTGTGTTTTATTGTTAATTTTGTAGGTGTTGTTTTAGATGAAGTGAAGAATGATTCGAGTGATAACAGCGAGACGTTAGAGCCACCAGTATCTTCTCTTCAGGCATTGTCACCGATCCCTTACCGTTATGAAGATGATGTTGTGATTCCAGAAGGTGTGTGTTTTATTTTTTTTTTTTCAGTTGTTGTGGTTGTTTGTTTATCGATGTTCGACATGTGTGTTTGTGTGTTAGAGAGTGCGATTGATTTCAGGTTGAAAGTGGAGGTTATTGTGTGAGCACGTATATGTATATGCGTCTTTCAATGATATTATCACGATATATCGTGTTGTTTATGCTTACTGTGTTTGATTGTTGGTTTTGTAGTTGTTGCCTCAGATGGAGCAAAACATGCTTCGAGTGATGGTATGGTGATGTTGAAGCCACCAGTGTCTTCTCTTCAGGCATTGTCACCGATCCCTTACCGTTATGAAGATGATGTTGGGATGCCAGAAGGTATGTATTTGTTTATCGGTTATTTTGGTTGTTTGTTTACTGATGTTAGACGTGGGTTTGTGTTTTTTCCGCGTCACATGATTGGTTTTTCGATGTTAGACACTAATACTTTTTACAGATTTTTGAGTTGTGGATTTAGTAACGTTGTCTGTGCTTGTAAAAGTGATTGGTTATTGAAAGTGTTAATTCGTCAATGGTGTTCTGAGGGAAGGTAGTGAGTGAATGCGTCTGGGGTATTGCAAACCATTCTCAGGCTTTTCACCCATAGTGTCTTGTGATTGGTTACGATAATTACGCGACCACACATAGGTAGTGTACAATGTTTAATATGAATCAGTCTAATTATCAATGACTTCATGGGCTAGTGATACGGCTTCTCTTGGTCCCACCTAGCTTTTTCGCGGTCTGCTTGTACACTAGACAACATCGCTCGTTGATTTAGGCGATGACTAGGTATAAGGGAGACATGTACGAACCACCTCAGCCGATGAAGATTCACTTCCTGATCAACCGTTTTGGCAATGTTTACTTTGTGTCCTATGCCTAACTTCAGCATTGCTCACTCGGCGGACAAAAATGCATGAGCTATGCTTCGGTTCTCCTGTGATCGAAAAATAGTGACCTGGGAACATTCTCTATTCTTAGTGGCTATGTTTCACACCCATGAAGTAGAACGAAGAGAACTGCTGAATAGTAAACTCGTCCTTTGATTGACAGACTAATATCTCACCCACTCCACAAGTGACACAAAAGCCAACCGGACTTTTTGATTCCGTACCGTGGTTTCATCAAATACCTACTCATCAGGACTGATGAAACTTCCAAGATAAATGGAGTGACGCAGCCCAGTCTTGAATTAACATTTTTGATTTATAGGGAGAGAATCATATCTCAAAGATGCTTGCATTGTTGCTTAGGGCAACAGTGTTCTCAATGTTTTTTCATCGTCTTCACCAAACAGTACTATATCACTTGAGTATTCCAAGTCAATAAGCGAGTCTTCTGGTAGAAGACCAACCTCTGAAAAGTCAGACTATGAAAGCATCATCTTTCAAAGGATATCTATGACGAAGTTAAATAATAATGGAGAAAGTGAACAGTTCTGAGGAACACCACTTGAGGTTGACAGTTCTCTATAAACTTTAACTTGACCAATAGTGTTGAAGTGAAGAACCTCTACAAAGTTGATGTACTTCTTTGGTTTGCCTTTTAATGAGAAACACTGCCACAGAACCTCACACTCGACAGAGTCGAACGCTGCCTTAAAGTCTAAGGTTAAGAAATACACTATAGACGGACGTCGGAAAGTATGTCTATGTTCCAGGACCTGACATAGGGTGGGTATTTGGTTGATACATTCACGTCCAGGTCTGAACCCAGTCTGACTGACTGTCCTAATTTCGCTCTTCACGAGCCCTAGTTATTGAGACAAATATGTTAGCTGTTATATTAGTCAAACGGATTCCTTTGTGGTCACGACTAGGGGATTTTTGTACTTTCTTATAAACTGGGATGATCAGCGATCGAGACCAGTCAGATAGGATTATGTCCAATTCCTAAATTCTAATTATGATCTCAGTCAATCTGACTGCCAAACTAGACTACCATCTCTAGAGATCTCCGGAGATAATCCATTTGAATCTGATGTTCTGTGTTGCTTTAAATTAGTTATAGCTTTTTCAACCTCACTAAGAGTTTGAGGACTGATGTCGATTATCCTTTCAGGCTGTTTGGAGATAACGGGTAACTGAAGGATAGCAGGTGGCCAGTTAAACTGTTGCCTAAAATGTTCTGCATATCGATCTAATCTCATGAGTTGGGAGTGAATAATAGTCCTGAGATAGTCTCACTAACAGCCGGATTGTTAAAACCTGTTCACTTGATAAGTCTGAATAGTTGTCTACTGTTAATTACTACTGCTGCCTTTTCCATCACTTTTGCTTTCTCTGCCCGGCACTGCTGACAATCATTGCTTAGGCTTTTGACCCGTCTACATGTAAGCTGTTTTAACTCCTCATCGTGTTTGGAGTTAGACGGGATGAGTTTCTGGACATCTATCAGTTCAGTAGACGCTACGGAAATCCACTGAAGTTTCTCAACGCTTTGGTTTAATTTATTGGTAGATATTACTGCTGTTTATAGATCTGTTTAGATATCATAGCAAGCTACCTCAGAGTGGATATCACTTTCATGGTTAAGTAACTGCTTTTCTATTTGCTGTTAAAATGTATACTTGACTATTTCACCATTAAGTCGAACTCTAAGGGATCTTTTTGCTGTGGCCTTTATGTTTTCAGTAAGATACAGACAAACATGTGCTCTCACTAGGACATGATCAAAGTCTAGATATATGCTCCATAATGAGCGGGGGTCTACTATCGAGCCTCTCTAGCGATGGCTGGTGGCACTGTGATCCATTTGAATCCATTGTTCAGTTAATTGTAGGTGTCGCAGTGTCAGACAATGTCTTCCCTTATGGTTGGAGTTGATGCTTGCTAGAAATAGACGGTTATGTGAGCATAATTGGAACAGCCTGTTTCAACTATCTGTTCACTGAGCAGAGATACCGTGAGACCCACCTAAGTGCCCTTCAATTTGATTTACACTACCTGCTTGGACATTGAAATGACGATTTTTTTTGAGAAGTTTATTATCTCTTAGCTCCCTACTTCCAAAGGCCTTAGCGCTGAAGACGTAAATCCGTGATGTAAGTTGTACAATTATTTCAAGGTCGATATTTTCTAACTTCTTCCCTCCGTTGTGAGAACGCATCATTGCTGTAGATGCTGGTTTTCTGAAGAAAACACCTTACTGTTGTCACACGACTGTACAATCTGCAGTACGACTTCGTGTTCAGACCTGAGGTTACTAATTTCGTAATTACCGTTCTCCAACCGACCTGCATGTTATGATAATACCTAAACGACCAAGCATTACATTCCATATAAGTCGATTGGGTGACCACAATACGCAAGCCCAACCACCATATTCACTTAGCAGTTACTATTGTGATGTCCTTATTTTTGCTAACTGTGTTTTATTGTTAATTTTGTAGGTGTTGTTTTAGATGAAGTGAAGAATGATTCGAGTGATAACAGCGAGACGTTAGAGCCACCAGTATCTTCTCTTCAGGCATTGTCACCGATCCCTTACCGTTATGAAGATGATGTTGTGATTCCAGAAGGTGTGTGTTTTATTTTTTTTTTTTCAGTTGTTGTGGTTGTTTGTTTATCGATGTTCGACATGTGTGTTTGTGTGTTAGAGAGTGCGATTGATTTCAGGTTGAAAGTGGAGGTTATTGTGTGAGCACGTATATGTATATGCGTCTTTCAATGATATTATCACGATATATCGTGTTGTTTATGCTTACTGTGTTTGATTGTTGGTTTTGTAGTTGTTGCCTCAGATGGAGCAAAACATGCTTCGAGTGATGGTATGGTGATGTTGAAGCCACCAGTGTCTTCTCTTCAGGCATTGTCACCGATCCCTTACCGTTATGAAGATGATGTTGGGATGCCAGAAGGTATGTATTTGTTTATCGGTTATTTTGGTTGTTTGTTTACTGATGTTAGACGTGGGTTTGTGTTTTTTCCGCGTCACATGATTGGTTTTTCGATGTTAGACACTAATACTTTTTACAGATTTTTGAGTTGTGGATTTAGTAACGTTGTCTGTGCTTGTAAAAGTGATTGGTTATTGAAAGTGTTAATTCGTCAATGGTGTTCTGAGGGAAGGTAGTGAGTGAATGCGTCTGGGGTATTGCAAACCATTCTCAGGCTTTTCACCCATAGTGTCTTGTGATTGGTTACGATAATTACGCGACCACACATAGGTAGTGTACAATGTTTAATATGAATCAGTCTAATTATCAATGACTTCATGGGCTAGTGATACGGCTTCTCTTGGTCCCACCTAGCTTTTTCGCGGTCTGCTTGTACACTAGACAACATCGCTCGTTGATTTAGGCGATGACTAGGTATAAGGGAGACATGTACGAACCACCTCAGCCGATGAAGATTCACTTCCTGATCAACCGTTTTGGCAATGTTTACTTTGTGTCCTATGCCTAACTTCAGCATTGCTCACTCGGCGGACAAAAATGCATGAGCTATGCTTCGGTTCTCCTGTGATCGAAAAATAGTGACCTGGGAACATTCTCTATTCTTAGTGGCTATGTTTCACACCCATGAAGTAGAACGAAGAGAACTGCTGAATAGTAAACTCGTCCTTTGATTGACAGACTAATATCTCACCCACTCCACAAGTGACACAAAAGCCAACCGGACTTTTTGATTCCGTACCGTGGTTTCATCAAATACCTACTCATCAGGACTGATGAAACTTCCAAGATAAATGGAGTGACGCAGCCCAGTCTTGAATTAACATTTTTGATTTATAGGGAGAGAATCATATCTCAAAGATGCTTGCATTGTTGCTTAGGGCAACAGTGTTCTCAATGTTTTTTCATCGTCTTCACCAAACAGTACTATATCACTTGAGTATTCCAAGTCAATAAGCGAGTCTTCTGGTAGAAGACCAACCTCTGAAAAGTCAGACTATGAAAGCATCATCTTTCAAAGGATATCTATGACGAAGTTAAATAATAATGGAGAAAGTGAACAGTTCTGAGGAACACCACTTGAGGTTGACAGTTCTCTATAAACTTTAACTTGACCAATAGTGTTGAAGTGAAGAACCTCTACAAAGTTGATGTACTTCTTTGGTTTGCCTTTTAATGAGAAACACTGCCACAGAACCTCACACTCGACAGAGTCGAACGCTGCCTTAAAGTCTAAGGTTAAGAAATACACTATAGACGGACGTCGGAAAGTATGTCTATGTTCCAGGACCTGACATAGGGTGGGTATTTGGTTGATACATTCACGTCCAGGTCTGAACCCAGTCTGACTGACTGTCCTAATTTCGCTCTTCACGAGCCCTAGTTATTGAGACAAATATGTTAGCTGTTATATTAGTCAAACGGATTCCTTTGTGGTCACGACTAGGGGATTTTTGTACTTTCTTATAAACTGGGATGATCAGCGATCGAGACCAGTCAGATAGGATTATGTCCAATTCCTAAATTCTAATTATGATCTCAGTCAATCTGACTGCCAAACTAGACTACCATCTCTAGAGATCTCCGGAGATAATCCATTTGAATCTGATGTTCTGTGTTGCTTTAAATTAGTTATAGCTTTTTCAACCTCACTAAGAGTTTGAGGACTGATGTCGATTATCCTTTCAGGCTGTTTGGAGATAACGGGTAACTGAAGGATAGCAGGTGGCCAGTTAAACTGTTGCCTAAAATGTTCTGCATATCGATCTAATCTCATGAGTTGGGAGTGAATAATAGTCCTGAGATAGTCTCACTAACAGCCGGATTGTTAAAACCTGTTCACTTGATAAGTCTGAATAGTTGTCTACTGTTAATTACTACTGCTGCCTTTTCCATCACTTTTGCTTTCTCTGCCCGGCACTGCTGACAATCATTGCTTAGGCTTTTGACCCGTCTACATGTAAGCTGTTTTAACTCCTCATCGTGTTTGGAGTTAGACGGGATGAGTTTCTGGACATCTATCAGTTCAGTAGACGCTACGGAAATCCACTGAAGTTTCTCAACGCTTTGGTT
Organism: Schistosoma rodhaini; assembly: GCA_944470415.2. Classification (NCBI taxonomy): domain Eukaryota; kingdom Metazoa; phylum Platyhelminthes; class Trematoda; order Strigeidida; family Schistosomatidae; genus Schistosoma; species Schistosoma rodhaini. The sequence goes on from OX104044.1 coordinate 62,365,965, forward strand.
TAATTTATTGGTAGATATTACTGCTGTTTATAGATCTGTTTAGATATCATAGCAAGCTACCTCAGAGTGGATATCACTTTCATGGTTAAGTAACTGCTTTTCTATTTGCTGTTAAAATGTATACTTGACTATTTCACCATTAAGTCGAACTCTAAGGGATCTTTTTGCTGTGGCCTTTATGTTTTCAGTAAGATACAGACAAACATGTGCTCTCACTAGGACATGATCAAAGTCTAGATATATGCTCCATAATGAGCGGGGGTCTACTATCGAGCCTCTCTAGCGATGGCTGGTGGCACTGTGATCCATTTGAATCCATTGTTCAGTTAATTGTAGGTGTCGCAGTGTCAGACAATGTCTTCCCTTATGGTTGGAGTTGATGCTTGCTAGAAATAGACGGTTATGTGAGCATAATTGGAACAGCCTGTTTCAACTATCTGTTCACTGAGCAGAGATACCGTGAGACCCACCTAAGTGCCCTTCAATTTGATTTACACTACCTGCTTGGACATTGAAATGACGATTTTTTTTGAGAAGTTTATTATCTCTTAGCTCCCTACTTCCAAAGGCCTTAGCGCTGAAGACGTAAATCCGTGATGTAAGTTGTACAATTATTTCAAGGTCGATATTTTCTAACTTCTTCCCTCCGTTGTGAGAACGCATCATTGCTGTAGATGCTGGTTTTCTGAAGAAAACACCTTACTGTTGTCACACGACTGTACAATCTGCAGTACGACTTCGTGTTCAGACCTGAGGTTACTAATTTCGTAATTACCGTTCTCCAACCGACCTGCATGTTATGATAATACCTAAACGACCAAGCATTACATTCCATATAAGTCGATTGGGTGACCACAATACGCAAGCCCAACCACCATATTCACTTAGCAGTTACTATTGTGATGTCCTTATTTTTGCTAACTGTGTTTTATTGTTAATTTTGTAGGTGTTGTTTTAGATGAAGTGAAGAATGATTCGAGTGATAACAGCGAGACGTTAGAGCCACCAGTATCTTCTCTTCAGGCATTGTCACCGATCCCTTACCGTTATGAAGATGATGTTGTGATTCCAGAAGGTGTGTGTTTTATTTTTTTTTTCAGTTGTTGTGGTTGTTTGTTTATCGATGTTCGACATGTGTGTTTGTGTGTTAGAGAGTGCGATTGATTTCAGGTTGAAAGTGAAGGTTATTGTGTGAGCACGTATATGTATATGCGTCTTTCAATGATATTATCACGATATATCGTGTTGTTTATGCTTACTGTGTTTGATTGTTGGTTTTGTAGTTGTTGCCTCAGATGGAGCAAAACATGCTTCGAGTGATGGTATGGTGATGTTGAAGCCACCAGTGTCTTCTCTTCAGGCATTGTCACCGATCCCTTACCGTTATGAAGATGATGTTGGGATGCCAGAAGGTATGTATTTGTTTATCGGTTATTTTGGTTGTTTGTTTACTGATGTTAGACGTGGGTTTGTGTTTTTTCCGCGTCACATGATTGGTTTTTCGATGTTAGACACTAATACTTTTTACAGATTTTTGAGTTGTGGATTTAGTAACGTTGTCTGTGCTTGTAAAAGTGATTGGTTATTGAAAGTGTTAATTCGTCAATGGTGTTCTGAGGGAAGGTAGTGAGTGAATGCGTCTGGGGTATTGCAAACCATTCTCAGGCTTTTCACCCATAGTGTCTTGTGATTGGTTACGATAATTACGCGACCACACATAGGTAGTGTACAATGTTTAATATGAATCAGTCTAATTATCAATGACTTCATGGGCTAGTGATACGGCTTCTCTTGGTCCCACCTAGCTTTTTCGCGGTCTGCTTGTACACTAGACAACATCGCTCGTTGATTTAGGCGATGACTAGGTATAAGGGAGACATGTACGAACCACCTCAGCCGATGAAGATTCACTTCCTGATCAACCGTTTTGGCAATGTTTACTTTGTGTCCTATGCCTAACTTCAGCATTGCTCACTCGGCGGACAAAAATGCATGAGCTATGCTTCGGTTCTCCTGTGATCGAAAAATAGTGACCTGGGAACATTCTCTATTCTTAGTGGCTATGTTTCACACCCATGAAGTAGAACGAAGAGAACTGCTGAATAGTAAACTCGTCCTTTGATTGACAGACTAATATCTCACCCACTCCACAAGTGACACAAAAGCCAACCGGACTTTTTGATTCCGTACCGTGGTTTCATCAAATACCTACTCATCAGGACTGATGAAACTTCCAAGATAAATGGAGTGACGCAGCCCAGTCTTGAATTAACATTTTTGATTTATAGGGAGAGAATCATATCTCAAAGATGCTTGCATTGTTGCTTAGGGCAACAGTGTTCTCAATGTTTTTTCATCGTCTTCACCAAACAGTACTATATCACTTGAGTATTCCAAGTCAATAAGCGAGTCTTCTGGTAGAAGACCAACCTCTGAAAAGTCAGACTATGAGAGCATCATCTTTCAAAGGATATCTATGACGAAGTTAAATAATAATGGAGAAAGTGAACAGTTCTGAGGAACACCACTTGAGGTTGACAGTTCTCTATAAACTTTAACTTGACCAATAGTGTTGAAGTGAAGAACCTCTACAAAGTTGATGTACTTCTTTGGTTTGCCTTTTAATGAGAAACACTGCCACAGAACCTCACACTCGACAGAGTCGAACGCTGCCTTAAAGTCTAAGGTTAAGAAATACACTATAGACGGACGTCGGAAAGTATGTCTATGTTCCAGGACCTGACATAGGGTGGGTATTTGGTTGATACATTCACGTCCAGGTCTGAACCCAGTCTGACTGACTGTCCTAATTTCGCTCTTCACGAGCCCTAGTTATTGAGACAAATATATTAGCTGTTATATTAGTCAAACGGATTCCTTTGTGGTCACGACTAGGGGATTTCTGTACTTTCTTATAAACTGGGATGATCAGCGATCGAGACCAGTCAGATAGGATTATGTCCAATTCCTAAATTCTAATTATGATCTCAGTCAATCTGACTGCCAAACTAGACTACCATCTCTAGAGATCTCCGGAGATAATCCATTTGAATCTGATGTTCTGTGTTGCTTTAAATTAGTTATAGCTTTTTCAACCTCACTAAGAGTTTGAGGACTGATGTCGATTATCCTTTCAGGCTGTTTGGAGATAACGGGTAACTGAAGGATAGCAGGTGGCCAGTTAAACTGTTGCCTAAAATGTTCTGCATATCGATCTAATCTCATGAGTTGGGAGTGAATAATAGTCCTGAGATAGTCTCACTAACAGCCGGATTGTTAAAACCTGTTCACTTGATAAGTCTGAATAGTTGTCTACTGTTAATTACTACTGCTGCCTTTTCCATCACTTTTGCTTTCTCTGCCCGGCACTGCTGACAATCATTGCTTAGGCTTTTGACCCGTCTACATGTAAGCTGTTTTAACTCCTCATCGTGTTTGGAGTTAGACGGGATGAGTTTCTGGACATCTATCAGTTCAGTAGACGCTACGGAAATCCACTGAAGTTTCTCAACGCTTTGGTTTAATTTATTGGTAGATATTACTGCTGTTTATAGATCTGTTTAGATATCATAGCAAGCTACCTCAGAGTGGATATCACTTTCATGGTTAAGTAACTGCTTTTCTATTTGCTGTTAAAATGTATACTTGACTATTTCACCATTAAGTCGAACTCTAAGGGATCTTTTTGCTGTGGCCTTTATGTTTTCAGTAAGATACAGACAAACATGTGCTCTCACTAGGACATGATCAAAGTCTAGATATATGCTCCATAATGAGCGGGGGTCTACTATCGAGCCTCTCTAGCGATGGCTGGTGGCACTGTGATCCATTTGAATCCATTGTTCAGTTAATTGTAGGTGTCGCAGTGTCAGACAATGTCTTCCCTTATGGTTGGAGTTGATGCTTGCTAGAAATAGACGGTTATGTGAGCATAATTGGAACAGCCTGTTTCAACTATCTGTTCACTGAGCAGAGATACCGTGAGACCCACCTAAGTGCCCTTCAATTTGATTTACACTACCTGCTTGGACATTGAAATGACGATTTTTTTTGAGAAGTTTATTATCTCTTAGCTCCCTACTTCCAAAGGCCTTAGCGCTGAAGACGTAAATCCGTGATGTAAGTTGTACAATTATTTCAAGGTCGATATTTTCTAACTTCTTCCCTCCGTTGTGAGAACGCATCATTGCTGTAGATGCTGGTTTTCTGAAGAAAACACCTTACTGTTGTCACACGACTGTACAATCTGCAGTACGACTTCGTGTTCAGACCTGAGGTTACTAATTTCGTAATTACCGTTCTCCAACCGACCTGCATGTTATGATAATACCTAAACGACCAAGCATTACATTCCATATAAGTCGATTGGGTGACCACAATACGCAAGCCCAACCACCATATTCACTTAGCAGTTACTATTGTGATGTCCTTATTTTTGCTAACTGTGTTTTATTGTTAATTTTGTAGGTGTTGTTTTAGATGAAGTGAAGAATGATTCGAGTGATAACAGCGAGACGTTAGAGCCACCAGTATCTTCTCTTCAGGCATTGTCACCGATCCCTTACCGTTATGAAGATGATGTTGTGATTCCAGAAGGTGTGTGTTTTATTTTTTTTTTCAGTTGTTGTGGTTGTTTGTTTATCGATGTTCGACATGTGTGTTTGTGTGTTAGAGAGTGCGATTGATTTCAGGTTGAAAGTGAAGGTTATTGTGTGAGCACGTATATGTATATGCGTCTTTCAATGATATTATCACGATATATCGTGTTGTTTATGCTTACTGTGTTTGATTGTTGGTTTTGTAGTTGTTGCCTCAGATGGAGCAAAACATGCTTCGAGTGATGGTATGGTGATGTTGAAGCCACCAGTGTCTTCTCTTCAGGCATTGTCACCGATCCCTTACCGTTATGAAGATGATGTTGGGATGCCAGAAGGTATGTATTTGTTTATCGGTTATTTTGGTTGTTTGTTTACTGATGTTAGACGTGGGTTTGTGTTTTTTCCGCGTCACATGATTGGTTTTTCGATGTTAGACACTAATACTTTTTACAGATTTTTGAGTTGTGGATTTAGTAACGTTGTCTGTGCTTGTAAAAGTGATTGGTTATTGAAAGTGTTAATTCGTCAATGGTGTTCTGAGGGAAGGTAGTGAGTGAATGCGTCTGGGGTATTGCAAACCATTCTCAGGCTTTTCACCCATAGTGTCTTGTGATTGGTTACGATAATTACGCGACCACACATAGGTAGTGTACAATGTTTAATATGAATCAGTCTAATTATCAATGACTTCATGGGCTAGTGATACGGCTTCTCTTGGTCCCACCTAGCTTTTTCGCGGTCTGCTTGTACACTAGACAACATCGCTCGTTGATTTAGGCGATGACTAGGTATAAGGGAGACATGTACGAACCACCTCAGCCGATGAAGATTCACTTCCTGATCAACCGTTTTGGCAATGTTTACTTTGTGTCCTATGCCTAACTTCAGCATTGCTCACTCGGCGGACAAAAATGCATGAGCTATGCTTCGGTTCTCCTGTGATCGAAAAATAGTGACCTGGGAACATTCTCTATTCTTAGTGGCTATGTTTCACACCCATGAAGTAGAACGAAGAGAACTGCTGAATAGTAAACTCGTCCTTTGATTGACAGACTAATATCTCACCCACTCCACAAGTGACACAAAAGCCAACCGGACTTTTTGATTCCGTACCGTGGTTTCATCAAATACCTACTCATCAGGACTGATGAAACTTCCAAGATAAATGGAGTGACGCAGCCCAGTCTTGAATTAACATTTTTGATTTATAGGGAGAGAATCATATCTCAAAGATGCTTGCATTGTTGCTTAGGGCAACAGTGTTCTCAATGTTTTTTCATCGTCTTCACCAAACAGTACTATATCACTTGAGTATTCCAAGTCAATAAGCGAGTCTTCTGGTAGAAGACCAACCTCTGAAAAGTCAGACTATGAGAGCATCATCTTTCAAAGGATATCTATGACGAAGTTAAATAATAATGGAGAAAGTGAACAGTTCTGAGGAACACCACTTGAGGTTGACAGTTCTCTATAAACTTTAACTTGACCAATAGTGTTGAAGTGAAGAACCTCTACAAAGTTGATGTACTTCTTTGGTTTGCCTTTTAATGAGAAACACTGCCACAGAACCTCACACTCGACAGAGTCGAACGCTGCCTTAAAGTCTAAGGTTAAGAAATACACTATAGACGGACGTCGGAAAGTATGTCTATGTTCCAGGACCTGACATAGGGTGGGTATTTGGTTGATACATTCACGTCCAGGTCTGAACCCAGTCTGACTGACTGTCCTAATTTCGCTCTTCACGAGCCCTAGTTATTGAGACAAATATGTTAGCTGTTATATTAGTCAAACGGATTCCTTTGTGGTCACGACTAGGGGATTTCTGTACTTTCTTATAAACTGGGATGATCAGCGATCGAGACCAGTCAGATAGGATTATGTCCAATTCCTAAATTCTAATTATGATCTCAGTCAATCTGACTGCCAAACTAGACTACCATCTCTAGAGATCTCCGGAGATAATCCATTTGAATCTGATGTTCTGTGTTGCTTTAAATTAGTTATAGCTTTTTCAACCTCACTTGTTTTCTTTGAATATCAGTTTTTGTTCTTATTTAATCTAGTTTTTATTAATATATCTCTTCGTCGTTTTTGTGTTTGTTTTGTTTTGATGTTATACTGTCAATTTTTATTTTGTACATTTTTTTATGGCTGATTTTTTCCTTTGATATCATTTTTGTAGGTGTTTTTTCTTGTTTACTGGATGATAATAATCTTCAGGTAATTTTATTTGTTTTTCAGTTGAAAATTTTTTTTCGTTAGTTTGTATTTTGTTTCGTCTGTTCTTAGCGTGTTTATAATTATTCTTCTTGTGTTATTTAGAAATCTTCAAGAAGTTTTACAAATTTGCCTATCATCCCCAGAGGTCGTCCGAGTGTAACTTTCGCACCGATCGTTGGTAAGTCATTCGGGCTCATTCAGTTTGTTATATTTATGTGCACACTTTGTGTCAGTGATTTATTTTGAGTGCCTTATCAGTGTATTGATCTATAATAATACGCTAGCTACATCGTGATTATCTGTATTCTGTCGTGGTATGAACACATACTTTATAATGTGTTGTTTACAATTAATTAGCTATTTATTTTGTTTGAAATTGTAACTTTTGTGTCCATAAATTTGTGAATAACACTTGCAGTTAATTAATTCAAGTATTCACTATAGTAACTGAATAATATCCGAACTATATTATTGTCATTCCTTTTTATTGCATTTGGAACTTCATCCTCATTCAGTGATTTGACAGTTTTTGTCATCAAAACATTGCTCTGAATTATTTTCTCCAACATTTCTTGAACTAGCCGAATGGTACTTACGTTATGTAACATAATAAAATGTTCATATAAATCCATTTACTGACTGTATTAATATTGAAACACCTGAAATTTTATGTTTCAATAAAAAAGGGGTTTGTTCATTTACGTGATAGAATTTTCTGGTCATTACTTTTATTCCTGAGTGTTTAATTCATATCACTTTATGAGCTTGCAAATCAGAATTCCGATTAGAATTTCGCTGCCCAGTGTGTGATATTTTGTCTATAACCTATCGTCCTTAGTTTTAGCCAGTAATACAAACACAGTTAACCTTGAGCTAACCTAAGCTTCACCTCTATAGATCCATCGATGTCCATGCCTTCTATCTCTAGCCTTGAGTCAGAAAGAAAAAAAAATCAGTCAAGTTTCTGTTGTTATATATCAAACAATTATTAGCTTATGTACATAAATCATCAGACCCCAACACACCCCAATAACGAAATCGTAATGTACATGCAATCATGCCATAAGCAGCAGAGAGCAAAGCAGACGGTACGTAGTGAATTAGTAATAATCGAAAAATAGTGAAACACATCACAACAGCTAGTTGGTCTTGTGGAAGCTTACAACAAAGAGACTATAGAGATAAAGTGACAGTTGTCTACTAAACTTTTTACCACAATAAGATTACAAATAGCAGTAATCTGTGATTTAGTCCTAAGAGTCACAGTTTATTCGACACTCGCTCGACCACAGCAACTACCGGAAAGAAACATAAGTTTACAATATTCGCCTCTTTTCCTTCATTTAGCAATGGGATGTTGTAGAGACAAATATTTTATGAAAACTGACCTTCGCCATTTGACTAATAGCTATTAAGTTTTAAAATTTCGTTTAGCATTCTTTTTCTTGCCTGGGAGAATCGTTAATTTTAACACATTACATTCAACGAATAACTGTTCTAATGAATACTAAATTATACTGAAGGATTGCCACTTTTTCATATGTTTAAATAAATGCACGAACTAGACCACTAAGACTTTAGTGAAAATTGACAACAAATCTGAGGAAGCTCATAAAACATTACAGAAAATTTATAAAGATAACAAGGTAGACAAAAAAGCTCTTTTTAAACCAATAGTAGCGATGACCACAAGGACAAATACCGACTTTCTGTGTTCGTAAAAACATTGGACGCGTGTGATCTCTCTTGCTTTTTGTTCGCCGTTTCAGAATTTTAATGATTGCTGATAAGCTGAACATGGAAACTCTTGTCTTTGTACTAAATTTTTCAAATATGTGAGACAAAAAACGTCTGGATAAATTCCAAAAGATTTATTAGCAATGTAAACGTAAACGGGAAAAATATATTACCACTAAATTTTGAAAAGTAAAGTGTTTTTAACGTCAGTTCACTTATTTATTGAATGAAAAACTTTGTGAAGAAGTTCAGTTCTTGAATTTCAATCTTAGAAATAATTAAATTGTGCTAAATCCTACTTTAAAAGACTTCTTCGGTTGTTATAAAAACACTCGACTTTAATTTGCGTAGTTACAAATGAAAATCTGGCACCCTCTATCTTGTATTTTATTTTTTTCACAGTATACTTTGATAGTTCAGATAATTCTAAACCCAGAGTATCTGTTGGTCCGATTGCTCATGATGAGAGTGATCTTACTCATTTTGAGTGCGAACTGTCGGAAAAGCTATCTCATCAAGAGGGTTCCTTGGTAAGCCGTATACTTCCTTAATTTTATTATCTTTGTCAATGAAATATTTCTGGCTTAATGAATTTTTTGTTGAGTTTTAAAAAAATCTTTATGGTTTCCGTGATAAATGTAGTTCTTAAAAAATTAAATTATCAGAAATAGTTTAAATTGCTCGTTGAATTTATCCAGTTAAAGTTATTGAATTTCACTGAAAACTACGATTAGATCATACTTTATTAAAAAGACCTAGTCTTGACAATCTGTGTTTTTTTTAAAAGTCGAATTCAACAAATAACTTACTGGTCACCAAATCGGATATGTTTGATATTCTTCGGATTGATAGTTTATGGATACAAGGTGTAGTTCATGTAGTTGAATCAGTTTCATTCACTATGATCAATCCTACAGGAGAATATCCTTACTAGTTAGTGGTTTCGTTGGACATTCTTTATAAGACTATTTCTGTTGTTCACGTTTTAACAATAGTAACGACAGATCATTGCGTATTATAATCAGTTTGTACATTTTTGATGAATTTGATGTTTAGTATGTTGGATTCGTTCGGTTTTTTGTATACATAATCATCAAACATTGACCAAATGAATCACTAATTAAATTTTTCTAGCTTATATTAAGAATGATGTAGTATCAATAACTTGGACCCAATGGAATCAGCCATTTACAATTCTTATGGCGAAGACGAGATATCCGTCTATCAATCAAGGGACGAGTATACTGCGCAGCAGTTCGCTCTGTTTTGCTTTACGGCCGTGAAACATGGCCATTAAGAGTAGAAGATACTTGTAGGTTACTAGTATTTGACCACAGATGCCTTAAAAATACTGCTCGGATCTTCTCGGATCACCGGGTAAGTAATAGTGAGGTTAGACACAGGGTATTAGGGAATGATGGTAAATCAGTTGATGAGGTAAATCTTCATCAACTGAGATGGTTAGGCCACGTGTTACGTATGCCTGAACACCGATTACCACGACGCGCTATGCTCACTAGTATTAACGATGGTTGGAAGAAAGTTAGGGGTCGCCAAAAAAACAAGTGGCATCAGTCCACAAAGTCACTAACTTCTAGTCTGAGCCATGTTGGTAGATGCAGACTACCTGGTTGGGGTCCGCGTGACTATCGTAACCAATGGTTGGAGATTCTGAGTGAGATGGCTCAGAATCGATGACGATAGCGCAGGTGTATACACTTTATCTTCCCTTAAACCTTGAGATTAAAATTGCTTCATATCTGTCTTCCTTCCTATACTATATCCTTATAAGCAAACTATCTTTTATATACTACCACCACTAAATTAACTATTTCTATGAATCCGGTGTTCATCTTGTTGTACTAACGAGGTAGGATAACTTGGACCGATGCATATGTGTGCCTGGTCCTACTTTGTAGCTGACTGACTGACTTTACAATTCTTGTATGTTGTTCGATTTTTTGTGTTTCATCTCTTTATTTCGTCTTACTGACGAAGTATCATCATTTATTGTTCATATATTTTTTTTCATTTGTATTTCAACTATAGACTCAGAGTGAAAATAAAGAGAATATTGGATCCTTTTTTGAGTCAACTGCATTATCTAGCGTTCAAGACTCAAAGTATCCATCTCCATCGACTTCCTCGTTATCGTTATCAAGAATTAAACTTCCATGGTGTACTCCACACGATTGCCAGTTTTTACCATTCAGTCAGTCGATTAGTTATTTTTCCTATATTTCTTCATTTCATCTTTACGATAAGGCTCACCGCTTTTCGAAGAAAAAATTAAATTAATTCATTTGTGACCCGAATATATAATCATTAGTTTTAGTTATAAATTCTATTACATTCTATATTTTATTGCTGGAAAGTTTTTTTTTATAGGTTACCATAATTTATTCACATCGACTTCTAGCTTTCAAAGTACATAATCACTTGTCTTAGTTTAGGTTAAATTAATCATAGTTAGCATATTTAGGAAAGGTATTTTCAAGATCACTTAGAATTAGTTAAAGTTCCAACTGTCAACAAGTGACTGAAGGTTTTATTGGTATGGTTTTCTCCTACTGGTAATTAGTTGGAATCCACCTCTTAGAAATAACCTTATCATGCAACTTCATACTACCAAATCCTTGTACACTTAGAACTTTCACATGAAATTCCAACATTTCGTCGTGACAAGACGGAATATTACTTCATTATTATACATATACGTTCAATATCTTGGCATACTTACTTACGATTGGCACTCCTCGCGGAGGGGCATTGACCGCCTACCAGAATTCCCCAACCAACTCCATTCTGGGATTTTCTTTCCAGTTGTTTACAATTGCTGTTCATTCTCTTGATGTCTGTTTCCGATTCCCAACACAATCTGTGCTTTGGTCGTCCTCTTTCCCTTTTTTTCCTCAGGATTCAGAGTTAGGGCCTGCCTCGTAATGCAGTGTGATGAACTCTATAATGCCCAGTGTGTTTTCCGGATTTCCTCTTCATCAGCTGGAAGTTGGATTTCTCTCTGCTACAGTAGGTTGTTGCTAATAGTGTCTGTTTCACGCATCTAGAGTACATTTCTGAGACGGCTATATATATATATATATATATATATATATATATATATATATATATATGGTGATGGTTGTAGTAGTTCTTCAAGTTTCAGCTCTGTACAAGAGAGCTGTCATGACGTTTCTTTTGAAGATTCTGAATTTGATGTTGGCTGACAATTGCTTCGAGTTCGAGGTGTTCTTCAGTTGTAAGAATGCCCATCTTTTTTTGCCTACCCATACCTTAACATATACATCAGATCCGTCCTGTTCTTTTATCCACTCTGTTAAATGCCTTCTCATGGTCAAAGAAGTTGATGTTTAGTGATTAGTTCTATTTGGTTGGTTGTTAAACAATTATCCGTAGTGTCGCGATTCTTACAGAATCCAGCCCGTTGATCTCAAAGTTGGGCGTTTACTGAATCTTTTATTCGATTTGACAACGCTTTGTTGAAAACTCCTCCTGGTAATGGTAGCAGTGTGATGCCTCTGTAGTTCTCGTATTTTCTGAGATCTCCTTTCTTTGTTATCTGGATGAAGTGCCCTTCATTGCAGCTTATCAGAACTTGTTCTTTCTTCCAAACTATTTCTAAAAGAACGGGAATGCAGTTACTTCTATGTTTGACTTCAGTGCCTCAGCTGTTATATTGTGCGGTCCTGCTGCTTTCCCACTCGTGATTCATCTGATTGTTATTTTGATTTCTCCGGTTGTTGGTAGGGTAACATCTATGGGAAGGACTGTGGGTACTGCTTCGATGTCCGATGAGTTCAATGTGACTCTCTGTTCAAGAGATCCTCAAAATGTTTCACCCACCTATTCCACTGTTCCTGGATCCTAGTGATTGGTTTGCCTTTTATGTTCTTAACTGGTCCCATCCCATGGGTGGTCTTCGAGCTTCTTTGTACAACATCAGTGCAAATCTTTGTGTGTGAAGCATTTCCCTTTCCATAACTAGAGTACAACAGCACCTCCTCCAAATCTAATCTTTTCTGTCCAGATTGTTTCCAATGGACTTCACCTATTCCGAGAACCTCCGAGTTTTATTTCCTCATTTTCGTCTTCCACCTTGTCCGGATATTCCATGTACCTATGTTGATTGTTGCTCCAGTTGTTAGAAGGGACATCAGCCTCGTGATCTCCGAAGAATCTTGGTTTTCACCATGAGGCGTCATAATTCTTCCATATGAAAGTGCACGTATAATGAAAGACAGAGCGGATTATGCCAATCTGGGCCACCTTTGGCGTTTTCGTGATGTTAGTCTGGCTATAAAAGGTCGGATCTACAACGCGTCGGTGAGAGCAGTTTTTCTCTACTTTTGAAACCTGTTCTCTCTGAGTTGAGGATGTTAGACGACTCTGTGTTCGATCATCGTTGTCTCCGCAGGATTGCTGACATTCAGTGGCAACACCATGTTAGTAATGCAGAGGTTCGCCATTGTGTGTTCGGGCGCAGAGACGATAATTCAATTGGTGTCACCATCTTGAAACACCGACTTCGGTGGCTTGGACATGTTCTACGAATGTCGTCCCAGAGACTTCCACGTCGTGCATTATTTACCGACCCTGTGACTGGTTGGAAAAAGCGGAAAGGAGGTCAGTGTATGACATGGTGTCGTGGTATGAAAGAAAGCTGCAAAGGGCTAGCTTCTGTTGGTCCTTCACGACTCCCTGGCTGGGGTCCGAGAGATGGTGCAACACAGTGGCTAGAGACGTTATCGGATATGGCTCAGAATAAAAGCCAGTGGCGTGCCTGCTGTAACCCTCCTTTACTTTCTTCATAAATAGTGATTATAACTTTGTTAACTGAGAGAGTCCTTCTGCTTGTACATTACAGTTCCCCCATCACTACTCTTCTCTTTTTTTCATCCTGTTTTCTTCCTTATGTATACGCATCTTCCCCCCTTTCTCCTCCCATTCTCATTATTTTGTGTGGCGCATATTTATCTGGTGCCCTTTTGTACCAATATGTATGTGTTTAAATAAATAATATATGAAGGTCCTTCAACTCTCAGGATAGACTTTAAGTGATTTTCTCTGGTTAGCATTTTCATTAACAAGGTTATTTTCTTTCGGATGGGGTTGCTGACCTCATGCTCAACCGTCCTGTTGTATTCAGTCTTGGAACTGGCAGTAACCTTTAAAGGGCTTTAGGCCGAGTTGTTTTGACATATTATTTGGAATTTCCTAATTATACTTGTTAACATGAATAATCTTTAGCTCCAGATTTTCTTATATTTTTACCACATAAAAGACTATCAATTTGTGTACTAGCAAACTAAGGGTTGTAGAAACTGAAGTTTTCATTATTTAAATCACAAAATGATTTTAGCGATACCACCACCGAAAACCAGGGAGCACTAAACAGCCGTTTCGTCTCAGTATGAGACTTCTCAGCGCAATGCACATCCATAATATTATCCGTATCGAGTCTTAGACTTTTGGTTTTACGGTCGAACGCTTAAACTCTATACCACTGAGTTGAGATCCATTGGTGTACATGTATTGTTTTAGTTAGCGGTCTAGGTGTCGTGTTTGCGCACAACACTAATGACCCTGAAATCGACCCTGGTGGGGTTGTAGATGCTCGCTTCCGAGGGTCCCATACGGGGTGAAACAGCTGTTTAGTGCTTCTCGGTTTTCGACAGTAGTATAGTAATTATCAGTTCACGAATAGAAATATTTTTATTTCAAACTTTTTCTAAATACTATTTCCTGATGTTTGTTTTTTCTTTAGTTGACACTAACCTGTTTGTTAATTTTGTTTTTTACAAGAGTCAAAACGACCTCCTACTAAAAGCTTTATACAAAGTGATGGCCAATTACGACGTAGTAAACGACTACGTGTACCAGCTACTCATGATAGAAATAAAGTGGTTGTTTATGAACCTGATAAAGATGAATACGGTTTAGTTTATCAAAAACCAATTGGACTAGCTATATTACCTGACCCAGATGAGATGAAGAGGCGTCAAAAATTTCTCAATCGTTTAAAACATTGTCAAAACAACCGAACTCAGTTTTTAAAGAATGAAAGAATTAATCGAGCAAAACGGCTTCAAAAATTGGCCAAACGTTACAGATCATTGAAAGGTAAGCGACTGTAAGAGCCAAAAACAATTATATTTAGGTTACTGACTTATCTGTTGTTGTATTTTCTATGTCATGTTACTTTTTTAAAAATATTTTCAGTTATTTCCACTTTCAACTATTTTCATATTGCCTGTATTCTAAATTCCTCACAGTTTATATGTTGCCTTATTTATTATATATGTACTAAATCAAAGATCTATTCAGTAAATTTATTCTGAAATATCGCTTTCTTTATGAAGTACACATTATTAGGTAACCATGTTTTATTATAACAAGGGGGTTTTTGTGGAGATTTAGTAATTTTATAGTTAAGATCATGAGTCAATTGAAGCGAGACCACCATCGAAAACCTGGAAGCACTGGACGGCCGTTGCGTCCTATTATGGGACTCCTCAGCAGTGCGCATCCACGACCTCGCACTCGCGAGATTCGAACCCAGGACCTACCAGTCTCGAGCCAGAGCCCTTAACCGATAGACCACTGAGCTGCTATCCAACGGTGTTAATGTCTAACTTCAATCAATCCACGAAATTGCGCGACCAACTTCCAATGTACTGAGGTAGATACCTGTCTCTACCTGACTAGAACTACAGGAATTACCTCACGGAGCCAGTCATTAGTGAGCATATGATCATATGTTAGACATTAACACAGTTAGATAGCAGCTCAGTGGTCTATCGGTTAAGGGCTCTGGCTCGAGACTGGTAGGTCCTGGGTTCGAATCTCGCGAGTGCGAGGTCGTGGATGCGCACTGCTGAGGAGTCCCATAATAGGACGCAGCGGCCGTCCAGTGCTTCCAGGTTTTTCACGGTGGTCTCGCTTCAATTGACTCATGATCTTAACTATAAAATATTTTATTATACTTTGTACGCATTGAGGGACCCTGAAGTTTCTGTTCGTTTTGAACTTATGGTTGTATTTTTTCTCACAGTCACTGGCTACTAGCATGTCAGGTAAAGTGTAGCTAGTCTTTGGTGGTAGCTAGGATGCTAAGCATGATAGTTAGTTGACAGTAACATCAATATTCTCACTAATTTGGATTTCCGAAAACAACCTATGTCTTTAAAACATTTTTAATTACCGAATCTTCCTGGTTTTTTGGGTGGCTTTTACCATAAAGTTTTAGGTGCTCATAACTTTAAATATTTTAACCCAAAATATATTAACAGCTATGCTACTACTTCTGTTTTTCTTTAAAAAGGTGCACAAAAATGTGAAACCGATCCATGTATGCGAATTCAATTGGATCCAGATGTTGAATGGACATCACACACAGAAACACAGCTACCTATCGGGACCAATAATGCATCTCCTTTTCAACGTATGTCAAATAATAGACTAAGTATTGAATAATATGTTTTAGTCTTATTTTTTTCGTATCCAATCAGATTTTGATTAAAATTCGATTGACTGAGATTATTTTAAATATGCTTCGTTTAATTATAATAATGACCTACTTTTAAAAAAGTAATTAACAATGGTAAGGACGGATACTCAACCACATTAATTAATGAATGTTATAACGCTCGGTTTTTCCGTCTACACTAATGGGATGATAATTTACCTTAGACAAATATCTATACTAGGTACCCTTCCAGTGTCTATTCTACTGGACTTCAACATACCTCAGATCAAGAACATCTGACTAGCCTGACTGGAACGTATTTATATCCCCACACCAAAAACCGACAACAATCACAATAATAATAACGGTAGAAAAATATGTAATTCATCGAATACCTGTCAGACTATCTACTAGTTGAACTAAACAAATAACCAATCCTTACTTTCCTCGCCTACACATCAATTAGTGCAGACAAATTCCTTCTTTGTTTTTTTTTTACCTTAAACTTAGCTGGAGGATTTGGCTATATTCGCCAAAGACCACTTGGATAAATAGAAATACCATTTAAGCGTATTTTCTATTATATTAGCAAAAGGGAGGTGGAAAAGTGCATCATTCAGGCACTAACAAGTTAATCAAAGGATAGTGTATTTGATAGTATCAAAGAGGAAGGTACTTTGTAATAAGGTTTCATACGAAAAGCACTATTTTGAAGCTATGAAATATAGATCATAAAGGAATAAGCACCGAACGGACTTCATTAAAGTGACGGAGGTAATTGCGTAATACTAATGAAATGTATATCTTATATTCAGTTTCATATACATTTCGTTAACTAATCAACTTAACACAACGTAAACAATAAAAGTCAAATGCAAATTGTACTGAAGATACGTATATTTCAGGTGTGCATGTGAAGATATGGATATTTATCTAAAATCAGTGAGTACAGAGCATGTCAATCCGTCTATGAGACGAAAAGCGTGTAAATCACAGATAGAGATAAAAATAAACATAGATCTGATTCACAAGGTGAGCGACAAAAGAGTACATAGGAAGAATATTAAATGGACAGAGTTGTTTAGAGAAAAATAAACTGAATAGAAACATAACTAAAACTGATATTATCTGTATTTGAATATTTCGTCATTCTTGAACTAATCGGTGAATTATTTAGTCTTCGAATTTACTATATTTTCTTAAGTTGTGAAACCAGTAATTAAGATGCATTGAATTATCCCTACTTATTTTGATGTTTGGAGAACTGTCTTGAAGATATTATGGTGAATTACATGAAGATATCGCCTCATATTCTTACTATAGTGAGTATCAGCATTCAGCGATCATTATGAAATTAATAATTTATTATTTACATGTAGTTCGGTATATCTGCTTAGCCTGTTGAGCACACCTAGCTTCGGTTACCTGAATGTCATCTTAATGTATGGTAATGGGCTATCTCACTTCTCTCTGATTTTCATTCTCAAAACAAAATATCTGTTCATTTTCGTAATAACTGTTTTAAATCTGATGTAAGCAGCAAGTGGTATTGAGTAATAATTTTATCCCTAATTATAGAGGTGATATATCCAGAAAATGCACAATTTTCGCCATTCAAATTTTCTACCATGGAATACTCGAGTTACGTGGTTCCAGCTTTATCTGGTGCTTTTCCAAGTAGAACTAAAACTCGTATACCTTGTTTTGAAGTGGATGCAAATCTCACTAGGATTGTAAGTAAAGAACAAGAAAGACGTCAACTTCATTATGATCCAAATGCTATAAATGTATTCAAAATGATGTCAAGTCCTCCTGTTCTTATGAATAATAATAGTTCTTGCAGTGTTTATGCTGTACAGATTGCGAAATTTGCAATTCCTTTAACAAAACCTTGTATTGTATATATTCCAAAGGGTAAGTTCTGATCATAAAAATTATCATGTATTATTCTGCTATTTTCGTATCTTTTAAATATGAGTTTTGAATAATTTTGTTGGCAATTTTGAATATTATTCTGTTTAATTTTATATTATAGATCATGGTTAAAATGTATTAATTACTTTAAGATGAATCATTTCTCCTTGCTTATTTAATAATTTCCTTAAATTAAAAATAACTATACATTCGTTATACATTACATTCCACTGATAAGGTA
Source organism: Schistosoma rodhaini (assembly GCA_944470415.2). Lineage (NCBI taxonomy): Eukaryota > Metazoa > Platyhelminthes > Trematoda > Strigeidida > Schistosomatidae > Schistosoma > Schistosoma rodhaini. The sequence continues at coordinate 62,384,161 of OX104044.1, forward strand.
TACATAACTTGATCATAATGAAAACTCATCAAATAATGAAGTACACATTATGAGAATGACTTAAGTTGTATTAATTCACAACTATACTGAAATAATAGGTTATCCATTTGTTTTCCACACTTCTTGTCTACGTAAATGTCTATTTACTAGTCTATTCAAAGTTATCCTATATACAATTTGATAAGATTATTTTTGGACTTTAATTATGTAGTTTTCAAAAGCTAAAAATTTTTTTTATCAATTTTGTTAATTTTCATTCTCTGATCAATTATATTTTTTGTTTCAGGTATACCGTACAAATTTTTAAATGCAACAAAAGAGAACTTAAATCTTTGTCGTATAAGATATGTTTTAACTTGATTCTTTTATTTTAAAATAATTTTATGTAGTTTTATCCGCTTCATTTCTGTCATAGATATATGCCTTTATACCAATTGTCATTATTATTTTGATTTTTCTTAAATAAATATATTTAAATGTAATGACTTAATTTAACGTTACTATTGCTTCATATTTAACTATTTTATTATTTTATGATGAATCAAGATCATTAATTATTTTATGACGTAAAACCTTAACAGGTAAGTTTTTATCAAAACACTGAGTTTTAAATACCATTACTGATAATTAACATTCATCGTCATTGCATTTAAATAGGTTGGGAAATATAGTACAGTTTGGTGTACTTAGGTTACTCTAACCTCGTCTAGAAAGACAATATATTTTCTTAGGGTAATAGGATGCTCAGTCGTCTGCGTGAAGGTTAGTGAATACTGAAATGCCAAAAATTCGTGTTTACATTTTATGCTTACAAAAATTTAGTATGAGTCAGCTGGTGATTTATTCATGAACTGTTTGAATGATACATTCATAAAAGACTTGGTAAGCGCAGTCATCAAATTCAACAATACACATTTTTATTTAAAATGGTAACTTTGTGGTGGACCAAAAAAATAGAGTTGTTACGTCCAAATGTTTATGTTATAATATATCAATTACAAGATATAAACACAAATAAAAGTTAAGGGGTGTTACTTAAATCGTCAGGCTTGTGCGTGTTCGAATTGCGTTCGGTACCACAATTCACAATTATAGATAATTAATAGTTCCAATGACGTTGCTATAGTTCCAGTCATATTACCAGACGTGGAATATAATGGAAATGTGACTGCAGTCTATAAATGTAGATGATAGATATTTCATAGTTCAGTTATTATAACCACAATCAACGGAAAACAAGAAACGTGTGTATAGTAGTGTATTTACGAGCAGAAAACTGTAGTATCGGTTTATATGTTAAGCCCATATACTTTATTCTAGCTACTGGCCAAGCTAATTCACCCATCCATTATGAGTCATATTTTGATCTTGTTAATTATTCGCTTATTAACTTTGACTATATTTTTATATGAGCGTATATGTGTACCTCTCGTATCCTATTCATCATATGTCTGTCATTCATTTTTGACTATAAATGTTGAGTAACGCTTGCTCATAGGATTTGGCTTCTCCGCCATCTCCAATACGCATTGTTTTCGCTTCGCTCTCCAGTTGGCTTCCCAGCCATCTCCACTATGCATCATCTTTGATTCGCTCGCTTGCTCCTCGTTCGCTTATTCGCCTGTTCACTCGCTCGTTCATATTCGCTCACGTGTTGTTAGCTTTCTAACCTGAGTTATTCGACAATAAACTGTAGTTGCTGCTATCCTTTGTCTTCTGATTTTACGCACCGTTAAGATTAGAATTATAACGGTTATCGAAGTAAACGATTAACGAATCGCGGCACTACAAAACAACGTCTGTCATGCTATGAGTGTTACAAAGCGGAAGAAAGTATTTTCAGGGTCATACACTTAAACGACTGTAAAAATTAACAAAATAAATGCAAATAATATCAAATACTATGTACAAAGTAAGTCCGCCCTACCTGTATCTACATAGCTCCTCCAGAGTGTCCCGAGGTAACACTGAGTTGTAACAAAAGAATGCAAAATAATAAGTGCAGTAATAACGAAAGAAAGTAAAAATGAGTTTGTGATAACATGTTACAAAGGAAAACGTTTTTCAAAAGGTGCATGTAACTTACGGGATATGACGCACACTAGTAATATACAATGTGTTAGTGTACAGAGTGACATGGATGTAGCACAGCACAACAAAAAGAATGAAAATACGGTCAATCAGTGTCTTAGTTTGCTAGTGATAATAAAGTACAGAACTGTTGGTAAATTCATAAAATAAAGACTGGACTGCTTATTTTTATGTAAAATTAATAAATAATTATCTAGAATTTACTCGTTTAAAAAGTATGTGGCAAAGGAAGTAATTGTGTGAAAATGTAATTACATACAGGTTGTGTAAAAAAAATAATTGTTATTGGAAAATTTAGTGAATTGAGCAGTGTAATATATATCACTGATTGTTTGTTTTGATTAATTACTCAGAAAAATGGACACAACGCTTGTGGTGTGGTCTACTTATATCTATATAAGTAGTATATGGTGTGTCAGACATAGAATGTATTTTGGCAGAAGACCGATGAGGAAAGAACTGAAATGAAGCGCAATCGTCTGAAAAATGCATGAGCAATGGATTAAGAGAAGAAACAGTGAAGATTGAAACAATTGGTTGTTAATTTGCAAATTGACTGTACATTGTATGGTTTTCAGAATTTACTGAGATAGTCTGTAATCTTTGCTTAAATACATTCGATTGTCCCCAACTAGTGTTCTGTTCACTACACGCTTAGGTTTCTTTACGGTTCTTCCTGAACGCGTCAATCAATTAGGCTTGATGCTCGGTTTTCCATTCTCCTCTAATCTTGTAGTGGTTAGTGAGAGGGTTGTTTATCTGTATTGCTATCCTCTTTGTCTTGTTGAACTTCACAGAAGGCTGGTTTTATTCTATTTTTAGAGTAGTTTCCTTCTTTCCGCATATATAGATGATGAAGTTTTTGCATAGACAAAGACAAATTCACATGTTTCCAGGCGTTTGTCACTTTGTGCGCGATTATTATGTTCGTGCGGTGGTATTGGTTTTTAATATTTTGTATTGTTTGCTGTAGACGACTCATTAAACGATCTGGACCACTTGATATCGTTGTGTCTGGGCCTACTAGTTGACCTGGTGATATCAGAGTTGTACCGTAAACTAGTTTGAAGGATGTGAAGCCTATATCTTCATTGATTCTTGAATGAATTCCAAGGAGTACGGGTGATAGTGCGTCACTTCGACGTATCAGCTTGTGTCATCAGAGAGCTTTTCAATAGGCGGTGAAATCTTTTGACCAGACCAGTAGCTAGTGGATGATAAGCTGCTGTTTTGATGTAGTTTGCACCTTGATGTTTGGTAAATTCCTGGAATAGTACGAATTAAAACTAGGTTCCACGGTCTGTAGTAACGATTGAGGTTACTCGATAGTTTGATATCCATTGATCAATGAATACGGCTGCTACAGTCTCTGCTGATGTATCTCTAATAGGGCATGTTGTCGTCCACCTTGTAAATCTGTCCACCGTGGTAAGAATATGCGTGAAAGATTTCGACGGTGGTAGGGGACCAAATTTATTTTAAATAAATATGTTAAAATCCTTTATCAGGCAATGGAAACTTTCCAAGAGGACTAATCGTGTGTCCTTGAATTTTACTGCGTTTACATTGTATGCAGCTTCGTGTCCACCTTCTTACATCAGAGTTGATTTTAGCCACACGAAAAGTCCCTTGATGAATTTCGTGATGGCTCAAATTCTTGGGTGTGAAAGTCCGTGTGATTGTTGAGAAATCTGTCTTTTAGTATAAAGGCGCGGTTATTGCCAGTGGAAGTGTCGCGAATAATGGGTCAGTCTGAGAAAGGAATAGGTACAGGCTTAAGAATGAAGTTTGACTTTTACTTTCAGGTCTGCATCCTCTACTTGTAGTTTCGCGATACTTTCGAGACTACTGTCGTGTTTGTGTACCAGCTTCTTGATTTTCTTTCTGGGTAAAGCGTCTGAGACGGTGTTGGAATGTCATTTGATGAACTAGATATCTGTGGTGAATTGCGAAATGTAGTCCAGTTGTCTTGCTTAGCGTGGTGAGTATCTGTCATACGACGCGTTGAGAGAGTAGCACAAAGGTTTATGATCAGTCATTATAGTAAAACCGCGCTCGTGTAATAGAAAGTTCAAATGCTTTAGTGCTAAATACATAGCTAGCAGCTCGCGTCCGAATTCGCTATAACGTTCTTGGGTTGGCGATAGTCGTTTAGAGAAGAACGTTATAGGTGTAATCTTGTCGTTTACATTCTGTTGCAATACTGCCCCTACAGCTTTCTAAGATGCATCAGTGCAGAGATTATGATGAGTCTTGGGGTGAGTAGTTAGGTGCTGTAGAATAGTAGCGTTGGATATCGCAGATTTTGCTTTCATGAATGCCTGTTTGGAATCAGGAAGTAATGTGAAGATGTCGTCTTTTTCGGCTTTGCTTCCTTCTTATCCAGCCTCAGTAAATCTGTCAAGGGTTGTGATGTATCTGCACAATTAGGTAGAAAGTGTCGATAAAAATTGCACATCGCGAGGAATCGACGTAATGATTTTACCAAATTCAGCTCAGAGTAGTTGGTGATGGCTTTCACTTTTTCTGGCAAAGGTTTGATTCCCTGAGAGTCGATGTGATATCCCAGAAACTCTGAAGCTGGGACGCCGAATATGCATTTAGAAGGGCTGATCACGACGTCATGCTTTTTGAAGCGGTCGAAGAGGATCTGTAAATTTTGTTCGTGCTCTAAAATGATTGAGCTGGTAATTGAAACATCATCAACATAAACGAACACGAAGTCTGAACCTCTGATAACTTCGTCTGAAAAGACTGAGCGGCATTTTTTAGTCTGAAAAGCATTCTTAAGAATCTAAACAAACCAAGAGGTGTGATTATGGCTTTTTTTCCAATATCTTCTAGTGCCATCGGAATTTTGATGATATGCTCTTACAAGTTCGAGCTTCGAAAAGATCTGCTTTCCGTGTAGGTTTGGAGAAAAGTAATGGGGATATGGGATTGGATATTTATCTGTAGTCGTTTGATTATTTACATATCAACAAGCTCTGCATGCGCTACAGTCGTGATCTTTCTTGGGAATCATATGTAAAGGCGGAGCCAATGGGTTACTAGATTGTCTGATGGTACCTAGTGTGTACGAATTCTGTGTTCGAATTCTCTTTTAGCAGTATGTATTTTGGATGGAGGTAGTTACCAGTAGTAGTTATATGGTGTTGTATATGATATAAGGTGCATTTGTTTTGATAATCAACTTTTGTGATGCACTCGTACTTCGAAAAGATGCCGGTGGAAATTTTATTCACAAGTTTTATTAATTGGACAATGTGAGGTTCGTAGTTAGTATTAATTGTACCATTCACCTGTAAAAGCGTATGCTTGTCGATCAGCTTCTTTTTATTCATATCCACTAAAAGGTCGTAGGCGCTAAGAAAATCCGCCCCGAGAATAGATTGTTTGACTTGGGCAACCATAAAAACTCACGTGAATGTTCTTCGGAATCTAAGGTTTAAAATGAAAGACTGCTCTCCATAAGTTTTGATGTTTGTTTCTCTAGCCTCAGTGAGTGACAATTTAGTACTCATGGTGTGCCGTCGTCGTGAGAGATGAAGTCAAACGATGTTCTTCACGATAGTTGGTTATTAAGGGAGACATCATAATTGTGAGGCTCTTACCAGTTGATTGTATAGGAGCAACAAAAAATTATTTAGGTTTCCTCCTAAATGCTAGGCTTTAGGTTTGCGATGAAGGATTTCGAAGAGTCGTTTGTATTCCATTCCGAGAGGTCATCGTAATGAGTGGCGACGTACTTTGTCGAAAAACAGAGTGTACAAAAACATCAGTTGTCTGCGATTGAGTGTAACCGTGTTTAATTAGACTCATGGCGTTTGTAAGCTCACTCGCGTAAGAGTTTATTTCCATGATCACTGAAGAAGATGAAGGATTCACAAAAACGTCTGGTAGTAGGAGCGTCGTTCCGTAAAGGAGTTATGTTGAAGTGTATCCAGCTTTCACTGCTTTGTTAATACCGAGTAAAACGTGTGGAGTAGAGTCAGTCTACTGTGAAATGTTTGCAGCTGAGAGTAGAAGTGTAGTTGCCAATGAAATCGTCCTACCAACCCATTTGCTTGTGTGTGGTAGGCTGTCGTTCTGAAGATCGTGTGATTCCTAATAAATGATGTCAGGCGATGGAAAATTTCAGGCGTCCACGATCAATGATGATAGATAAAGGACAGACTAATTTTGTCGTTCACCATTTGACTAAGGTGCGGGTCACTGTTTTAGAAGTAGTGTCCTTGATGCGTACTGCTTCTGAACATCGTGTTAACCGTCTGCATAAGTTAAAATATAAGAGTATCCATTTGAATATGGTAAGTGTCCTACCAAATCCAAATAAACATAGTCGAAGTTGAGAAAGAGCTTTAAGGACGTTTATTTTGTCTAATCACCTTATGATTTCAACAGTTCACATGGGAGCGTGCCGCTATCCCTCATTTCTTTATTTATACTAGGTCAGCAAAATCGTTCTGCTATAAGCTTGGTGATTGTACGGACACCTGGATTAGAAGGCTTGTGCAATGTATTGGAGTCGTTACGGCACTATTGGACGACCCCTACCTGTAGTTTTGTCGCATAGTAAAGCTTCTGTATCTGTTCCCATTTTCTTGGTCCGTGGTTTCGGGATTATCGAAGATATTTCGTGCTGAAGCTTAGCGAGTCTAAGAAGGTCGATTCCTTGAAAACTGTTCAAGGAAATTATAAGAAACAATTAAAGCGCAACTACATTGTTTGCTTTAGGACTATGTTGTATATGTGAAGGAGACTGTGAAATATAGTCTACTTGATGAGTTACCCATTTCCATGAAGTTAGTTGGTTACGGGGTCTCAAGAAAGACGTGTAATTAGAAATAAACCATGTCGCTGAAAGTATGTAGCCGCTTGACCGTAGTCGGTTCTGGGTAATCCAGAATGGCCGCCACTTTCCGACCACGTTGAGAGTCAATACTGTGTCTGAGAAGGTTCAGAGAGTCGGCTCCGATTTAACACTTCTGAATGTTTACAGTAAAACGGTGCTTTTTCAGTCGTTCAAAATTAAGGTTCAGGTGCTGAAAATGAGGTTCTTCGACTTGACTTGCGATCAAGTAGTCTTCTGCATTCGCGTGCACGAAGTTGAGACCACTTATTGAGTCATTCACAAATTTTTTGAAAGTTTGTGAAGCTTTTCTTAAATTCAAAAGAATGCGCGAAAATTCGTAAAGGTAAAATTCTGAAGAAGGTAAGGATAGAAATTTTAGGAATATCTTCTGCAGCCATGTGAATTGGGTCATATACATTAACCAGACTGATTTTCGAGGAAACAGTTGCACCTTATAAGGGAGCTGTTAGGTTGTCTCTGTCCATTTTAGAGATCATGTACAATGGAGATACCAGTGGTCAGTTCAGTGACCGGATACTTTCCAAGATTTTCATGTGCTAGGTAGTGCCTTCACTACTGCTAGTAATTGTGCACACTGTGCTCGTGAAAGTCAGTTTTTACATAGCAGAACTAGGCTTCAATACTGTTGTGCCAGAACGGCTTATTCGAAAGGCAGAGGGTGAAAGAGACCTAATATTTAACAACTTAGGTGTTTATTTCGTCATAATGAAGATGCGATATACAAAAGGGCGAAAAAATATCCCGAACATAGAAAAATATCACTATATGCAAAAATAAAAGTTTTAAATGATGGATTGATTTACAACAAGGATTAGACTCACAGTTGACTGTGTTGGTGTGCCGGTTCACGTCGGACTTGCTATTAAAAATGCCACAGGTGTTCGAGGTTGGACAACACCTTTATTAAGGGAGTATACCTACTCATTCAAATCAGAAGTTAGAACTGAGGGAGTTCGTACATATATTTGGAAAGCTGACTATATGTTGAGCAGCGCCGGTCTAAGCTGTCTAGAGGTTACGAGAGATGTATGGCACGCCGTACCCACTAGTGACCTTATGCGCATGCGTGACCGAACGCCTTCAGCTAGCATGTGTCCGGTAAGATTATCGAGGTCGGCGTAAATGTCGGAAACATAAGAATCAGTTATTTTGCGATTTTAATAAGTCTGCTACATTAGAGTGGCAGCATGTGTAAACCAGGGTACGGTCAAAAAGTCATGCCGTGGGTTCTCGCTCACATGTTACATGTTGTCGAGGATTTTGGACATCACTATTTATCAGCTACCAACATTTTTTTCGTCACACATCAGTTTACGTAATCTTTGTGCTTGTTACATAGCGTTTATTCCAATCTATTAGTAGTTTGATGTGTTTAATGGGCACAACATGGGTGAATGTTTAGTAAGCCTAATTTGGTTATTTGTAAAAATGCAAACTCATGAAAAAGAAATTCATTGTTTATCAAGTCAAAAATAGAGCAAAGTCAGAGTTTCAAGCAAAACTGAGCTATAAAATCATTTGCATATGACTCACCTCCCTAATTATGGTGGTGATGAACATAAGTGTTGTTTGTTGTTTATCAAATGTAGTTTGAAGCAATTGAGCATTGAACTTTATATGGATATTATATAAACTGCCTCAGCAGAAGACCATTTACACATTAGAAACCTGATATTCGTGCAACCAGAAGGACATCCAACAGTCTCTATGCGATTGAAGTACGGAATGACCGCCCCTTATAAGACCGTTGAAGGTCGTTGAAACAAAACAGCGGGCGGCCTTAAAATTCGCTGACTTTTTTTTTACCGTGCCGTAAACCAGTTAACAAAGCGAATAAGAGCAATCAAATAACAGCATAATTAAATAAAACAGCTTGCAGCCTGCAAAACGGAGTCGTTCAACATATTTTCTCTTGTAAAGCACTCCAGTTGAGCATGTGAGCATTTAAAAAGTAAGCATGACAGGCAATCATATGGCATAAATTCCAGTCTCTTATCTTTGTCTGAAGTTAATTCCGTTATCTTATGAACTTACTTAGAATGTCGTCTCAGATGATCATATCAAGGCGAGAGGAAAAGATAAGACTTTAATACCAAGGTCTATACACGATAAGCCAATTTCATTATCTGCAGATAACCCCGTGATCTGCGGGAGGATAACGGAATTAAGTTGAGGTGCCTCTATCTTCATAAGATAGGCTAGAAACACATTTTAACATATTAGTCCCTCGTTGTTGAACTTGTTCTAGCATATCCACTTCAAACCTAAACAAGGGCTTGCAGCTTGTATCCTATATTCCAAATACGGTCTCACGAAAGTCGGGCGTCATACTCTAAACATTTGTTTGTCCAAGTACTCAAAAGACGTACAAATATCACATGAAACCCCAAAGCCTTTTGCAGCAACAGCCATACAGTTACTTGAGGTCGCTGTTGATTATGACTTCCAAATCTTCGTGTTTTATTACTTAGGGTAACAACTCCGTGTGTTGTGTAGCCATATGAATCATCATCGTTACTTAATTGCATATATATGTGTGTGGCGCATACATATCTGGTACGCCTTTGTACCAATATTTATGTGTTTATATAAATAAATAAATTGCATCACCACACTCTTGTTGGGATTCACTTCTAGTGACAAACCGCCCATCCATGCCACCAATGAATTTAGGTCACCCTGCAATATTATTCTATCTGACATACTGTATGGGTCTCCAAATCTTTTTTTTTCATCCGCAAGGAGTAGAACAGATGATTACTGCAGTCGGTAAGTCATTTACATTTCCTCTTGTGCTAACGAGGTATGGCAACTTGGACCGATGCATATATGTGCCTGGTCCTACGTTGTAGCTGACCGACCATTTACATAAAGTAAAAATAAAAGGACTGGATTGTTCCGTGCGGAATTCCACATTTTACTTGTTTCCATATTGATAAAGCCCCATTTATCCGTACCTTTTGTCTTTTATGATTGCGAGAGTTACTTATCCAGCTCACGATTTCATAGTAGATCCCAAAACTTTCCCGTTTTAATTTGAATATCAAGTGAGAGACCTTGTTAAAGGCTTGGCTTAGATCTATAAATGTTATATCTACCACAAAACTTCTATCCTTCGCTGCAGCCCAATCTTCTCTTGCAATGAGCAGATTTATCAGGTATGATAGGCCTTTCCTAAAGTCGCGTTATTCCCTGAATTTTTTATTTATTTATTTGGTACAAGGAAGCACAAATCTCATTCGATATGCGTGAGGGCTGTGATACTGCCCAGGTGCCCAAACTGAAGCAGGTGGTTTGCTTAGTGGCCCACACCTGGAGCCTTTGACCTAAAGGTCTAACCCGCAAGGCTGTGGAGCATCGTGAGGAGATGCAGTCCCATGGTAGCCGGTGACCAACAATCGGTTCATATGCCATTTGTTCCCCCAGGACACTGGAGCCTATGTGCACCATTGGTTTGGAATCAGGGTTTTCCAACTTCGTAGGTGGACTCGCCGTGTCCACTAACCCGGTTAAAGCACCGGACACTCGCTTTTCCTTTTCTCACTTTCGTGAACAACACCCCCGTCGCGAGAAGGCAGTGAGTAGGACTTCCCTGGCAGAGGCTATATACGCGTGGCTATGTTAGAGCATTTCGAGAGGGAGAGCGGACTCTCCCCATTCTCGGCCGTACCAGGGCTTTTGGGGGCTGTTCCGTAGATAAAACCTTGTGTCCTTTCATATAGTTTAAAATAGTCATCCCAATAATCTTTTCCATTGGTTTGACGACTAACGGATCGACAGTTACTAATTCTCTGCTCTCCGCCTCATACATCGGACTAATTATTGCGTCTTTCTAGTCTCTTGACAGTCCGGATTGCCGCAGAGACATATCAAACAGTTAGGTCATAAGTTCAGCAATTAAATCCAACAGGGCTTTCGTAATCCTAGAATAAAATTCATCAGGACCACTGGAATTATGAGGTTTGTGATGTTAAAGTATCCTTAAGGCAGTACCTTTATCGGTAACTACAGGATTCATCGATAGGCCGTCTCAACCACAATCATTGGTCGTTCCTCATTGCTGACAGAAAACACTTCACTAAAATACTCCGATAAAGTTCCAGCTTTCTCGGCATCATCTCTTGCCAACATCAACAGACTGTCTTCTACCAAAAGTCGTAGGATCCTATCGATTCTGTGAGTTTGCCTCTTCATATACGAGAGTAACCTTTTCGGACTATTTTCACGATTCCTATCCAGTTGTTTTTCATATGACTGACTAGTTTTACTTATCAACGCTTTACAAGCATACCTAGTCTTACAGTAACTCGATGTATACTGTTCTAAGCCTATAGATATAAACATACTCCAGTGTCTTTTCCCGCGTCTAATAAGTTTCTTGACCTCTTCACTTATCCATGGTGGACAGTTATGTGGTCTACATGGTACCAGGCATGGTATAAATAGGGACGTAACTAAATTGAACACACCTTTAAATACAGACCATGCTTCAATTGATGAGCTAGTATCTACCGATCCGTTGTTGCAGCGCACTCGTGAATAGCCGATATATTTGCTCCATACGTTTGGGCGAGGTTTAACCTGATCGTATATTATGTCAAAAGTTCTAAGCATGGATGCCAAAACAGCGTGATCGCTATTTGCTAACGGTAAAAGAATATTTAGGTAGGTAATATCCCCAGTCGCATGAGTGATTACTAGTCTAACAAACAAGATCCTTGGTTTGAACCGAAACGTGTGGGTTCGGAATCATGCTGTATTAAAGCATGCTTCATCACCGTTATCAGAAACCTACTATCAAAGTTTGCAGATCCTACGGTGGCCATCTCAGTCCAAATAATATCAGGTGCATCGAAATCTAATATCAGGCATCTATTATTTTCACTTCATAGCTGATTGTGTTTCAAAATAAAGTCGTCAGATAAGTAGATTGAGCTACGATAGATGATAATGAGTATAAATGTACAACCTTCAACGTCAGTTCACAGCTAGTGACTTTACAAAATCTACTGTCATGAGATTTACAAATAAAGGAACGGACGTTTACTATTAGTCATATCTTTACGGACTCCAGCCAGTTTCCTATGTTTATTTCCTACCTATTCCTTCTTTGGTAGTTTTATTCCAATGATTACGGAGTGACGTCCAAGTTGTGGACTATCCAAGTTTCTGTCAAAGCTACTATAAGTGCCTTCAGTTGGTCCACTAATACTTTTAGTTCGTGAAATTTATTTCCCAGACTACGAGCATTTGTAGATAAAACTTCTAAAGGCAACGACTTATCCATGCAGGTTTTGGTAACATTCGCTTCCGATAAGTGACTACTTAAGAACCCATCAAGCGAAGATCTTGTCCAGCTAGTGTCGCCTTCCTTTTTATTCTATCTTCTAGAGGCATGTTGGGTCTTTCTCGAATATCGGCATTATCTTTTTTCCGAGCGCTAGCTAACAAGATATTTCGTTGTTTTTCTAGTCCTAAGATTACCTTAAACAGTCTGCATGGTCGGGGTTCAACATTTTCTCTGGTCACCTTACCCATTCTTATCGACGTTTTGATTTGAATTCCTGCCGAGTTATTTGGGAAGGTGCTATAAATATATTCTCCAGTCTTTTCCAAATCATGTACGTGTCTAATTTTTGAATCGATTGTTTATAGCAAACTACTCACAATAATCGAGGTCTTTAAACATGGTGGTCCAATTTTAGCGATTAGGTTGAATAATGTTCTAGCTAAAATCTGAGAGTTGGACATAATCCTTTCCGACTGGTCACAATAGCTGATTGTCCCAATATATGAAGGAGTCGAAATCATCCTGTGATAACCATAGAGGGATTAGTTTAACTAATATAGTATCTAAGATACTAGCCTCACTAATTATCGGGTGCCTAACTAAGACTCATGAACTGCAAACACGAGAAAATCATGCTTGTCTTCAGACCTGGTCGTGGCTGTATCGATCACATATTCACTATTCGTCAGGTTTTAGAACACAGACATGCTTACCCGCGTCAGACAATGCTATGTTTTCTTGACATAAAAGCACCATTTGACTCTAGACCGAGAGGTTCTGTGACAGTGTCTGTCATTGAAAGGTGTACTTCAGAAGTACATAGGCCATGTGAAGGTTCTTTACTCGAACACTGCCAGTCGAGTGAGAGTTTATGGCAAAGTGTCATCTGTTTTTACAACCTCAAGTGGTGTCCCACAAGGCTGTCATCCATCCTATTTTTGTTTAACTTTATTATGGACATATTGCTGGAAATAACACTTTCGTCGACTGAATTTTCCAGGGCATTGATCTCCTACCAGGGGGTCCAATTGTTGACTTAGAATACGTAGATGACATAGTCCTGTTTGGTGAAGACGCTGACAAAATGCAGAGTCTTCTGTTAGAACTGAGTAATAATGCCAGGATATTTGGAATGCGTTTCTCCCCCTCTAAATGCAAGTTGTTACTCCTGGACTGGCCTTAGTCAACACATGAACAAAGGATAGCGTGAAGTAGTCGAACGCGTCAACCAATTCACTTATCTTAGAAGTCTGATCAGCCCTAATGGGTTGGTGTCTGACGAAATCTCAACACGGATTCAAAAGGCTCGTTTGGCTTTTGCTAACTTACGTCACATATGGCGAAGACGAGATATCCGTCTATCAATTAAGTGACGAGTATACTGCGCAGCAGTTTGCTCTGTTCTATTTGACGGCTATGAAACGTGGCCAATAGGAGTAGAAGATACTCGTAAGTTACTAGTATTTGACCACAGATGCCTTAGAAGTATTGCTAGCATCTGTTGGGATCACTGTGTAAGTAATAGTGAGGCTAGACATAGGGTATTAGGGAATGATGGTGAATCAGTTGATGAGGTTGTAAATCTTCATCAATTGTGATGATTGGGCCACATGTTACGAATGCCTGAACACCGATTACCACGACGCGCAATGCTGACTAGTGTAGGGGATGGTTGGAAAAGAGTTAGGGGTGGCTAAACCAAAACGTGGCATCAGAGCTTGAAGTCACTAACTTCTAGTCCGAGCCATGTTGGTAGATGCAGATTACCTGATTGGGGTCCGCGTGACTATCGTAACCAATGGTTAGAGATTCTGAGTGAGATGGCTCAGAATCGATGACGATAGCGCAGGTGTATACACTCTTTATCTTCCTTTAAACCTTGAGATTAAAATTGCTTCATATCTGTCTTCCTTCCTATACTATATTCTTATATACAATCTTTTTTTATATATATTACCACCACTAAATTAACTATTTCTATGAATCCGGTGTTCATCTTGTTGTGCTAATGAGGTATGGCAACTTGGACCGATGCATGTATATGCCTGGTCCTACGTTATGACTGACTTTCATATATTTCTCGCGGTGTTGTTAACGAGTAAGTTCCGCTAACATCTATTTTTACTTTGAATAAAATCATGAATCGGCCATTGTTAAGCCACCATTGAAAACCTGGAAACACTGAACGGCCGTTTCGTCCTTGTATGGAACTCCTCATAAGTGGGCATCCACGGTCGCGCACGTGGGATTCGAAACCAGGACTTCGATCTTCATCACGAACGCTTGACCTCTGGATCACTAAGCCTATTTTTACGCCGACAGGTCACATACTTGTAATATCAGCTTTCCACATGTTTAAAGGACCTTAAGTGATCTGTCGAACCATATCAGTAAACTGAATCCATACTTTAGGAGCTCATCTATCGTTGTAAAGGACAAGACCACTTGTTCTGGAGATTGTTTTCCTTTTGAATTTCCATTAAAAATACATGAAGAACTAATCATCTTTGAAGTTGCATTGGTAGTAAGCAAGTGTTTTTCTAAGTGTTAGGTTTGCGAATAGGGGAGAATAGACGTCTCTTTCCAGTGGAGATTTAGGGAATTTCCCCAGTCCATTGTATTGTGGGTTATCTGAAGATGAATACTACAGGATTTACCTGTAATCTATAAATAATTTATGGTTTTCTCCTAGATTATTGGAAATCGTCGTAGTTTTGCAGTGAATTTGATTAGGTAACTTGTGTGGAAATACTGGGAACAACCGCAAAAGTCACAACGTTTTATATGTTACTCCTAGATTTCAATTTAGTTGGAAGACAAACTTCAGCTTAGTCTTAATTTTGAGGTTTGGAATTGCTTTTCCATGAATTTTATTCAGTATATTGTACTAGGACTTTCCATTGTTCGTAAGATGAGGTCGTGGGTTACACATATTTGATTTTATTTATTATTGCTCTCTCAGTACATTGTGTTTTTATTTCATGTTCTGTCTTTGGTGCATCCAGTTTAACCTTTAAGGTAGATGGTAGCTAACATGTGATAAATTACCAAGTTACGAGTATTTATCCAGATTTATGTTTTCATTTTTTAATGTCTATACTCGACTCAGACGTATTTTTCACATTCGGGCACTACTTCTTGCCCATTAACTTAGTGCTAGTACAGGTGACTTTCGTTTCATGTTTGTTAACCATGTACTCTGTTTGGTCGGTTTATTGTCTCAAGAGTTTTTGTTCTCTGTCTGAAAGGTGTATGGTGTGTGCTAACTATATGGCTATTAAATCTCTGAGTAACAGATGGATCCCAAATATCTGGAAAATAAATAACATGATTGCCAAAGTTAACCCACTGATAAAAATAGCGGTTTTGTAATGGTCCATGAACTCAAAATATGTTTGACTGTGGCTGAATATTTAACATTCTTGTGAAAAGCTATGTAATCCTTTGTATTTTATATTAGTTTTAAAACTTCTACAGTGTCTAGTGTGTGCTCTTTTAATTTTCATATAGGTGGCTACCTTTAATCTCGTTATGGATAAATTGCGATTATTTTTTAGCCGGCTTACATCCCTCCTCCCATCATCTGATTTCTGCGATGCGGATCCTTGTATTCGACTTCGTGAAGGAGTTGAAGCGTACATACAAAAGTCTAATGATGAGAACTTACTGTTTGATCTTAATGGCACAGAAGTTCATGAAGCATTTTATTTGTGCTGCCTTAATTTTCTGTACGCTTGTAATGACCTATGTAAAAGCAATGCAACCAACAGTAGCGCTGACATTCCTATTTTCAGTGTGTTTCAGGAAAAACAGTTGTCCTCATGCCTTCAGTTTGTTGTAGCATTTGGCATTTATCCGCTTTTAGAAACCGGAGTTTCTTTACCCTTAAGTATGCGTTTAGAAAATATCGACAAGTTCATCTGTCCTCGGAAGGAAAAGGATGGAGAAAGAATTGAAAAACTGATGAAGGTAATTTTGAGTAGTCTATGAATGTTTTTATTAGTAGTCGATTCATGCTAGAAATATCTTGAACGTAAATAATATGCAAAGTATATATAAGTTTAATTGTAAAATGAAAATACAATATCTGACTAGAATAAGCTAATTTCCATCTTTTTCGTTTTATGCACATATATTGTCGATCCATAGATTATTACGTAATACTGTTTGTATTTCATCATGAAAACTAGTAACTCGTTTTAATTGGTATAGGGAGTCAGCACCTTATTCTTTTGCCGTTCTGTATTTTAAGTATTATAAGTGCCTTATTTAGGATATCATATATCGTTGAAGCTTGAATCAACTAAGTGATTAGTTAAATATTCATCACCAGATACTGTGGTTTGCACTCCTAATATCATATATTCTTCAGCATTTTTTACCAACTCGTCATTTATTTAAACACTGTCAATGTAATGATAATCATTTACTAGTAGCCAGAATTGTAGCTACAACTCATGCTCAACCATTAAGTAGTCTTGAAACATTAAAAATGTATTTAACGTGGGTTGATCAAGCTATTTGAATACTCATCTAAACAAATAAGGTAATTAAAAAGCACGGCTCATTTTCCAAGTTTGCTTTCTACACAACAATGGCTTAAAAATTGGTGCACTCGGCTTTCAACCAATTCATTACTAGATCAAACCCCATCTCACCTCAGTTTTAGCTGCCAGTCTGTATTACTAGCCCTTCACACAAATGGTTTTGCTCGAATTTGAATACACAAATCTGTACTTGATCACGTGGTCACATGAGTGACTAAAAACGCATTTTACTTCAATAAAATAGCACCACCTCTTAGACTACAGCATGACAAGATAAAATTAACAAAATGATTGGCAGACGAGCCAGAATAACGGAGTGATGATTTGATGGTTAAGGTGTCCGACTTTTAGCCACTCAGTTCCAGGTTCGAATCTTGCTCCACCTACTAAGGTTTGGCCAACTGTGTAGTATCATTAGCTCTCGCACTTGGAGTGTGGCTCGTAACCAGTCAGCTGATCAGTTCATTTTTGGAACTAACTGGACTATGGCTAATTCTGTATATTCAAATAAATGATTTAACTTAGAGCTTCATAAGGTACAATTACTTCTAAAAGCAGGTTAAAGTAAGGTCAGTGAAAAAAACAATAATAAATTTACCAGTGCGATACACCAAACTTATTTTCTCGCTTTGAATAACACTATTACACTTCTGAATATCCTTGTCTTCATACAAAACAACTGTTTGTTACATTTTATCACATTATTATTTATTATATAGATTATCAAGTGTCTGCTTTGCTTGAAAGAGTCTAAATCTTTCCAGTTACAACGATTAGTCAGCACCACTTCATTTTTGGGTGATTTAATTGCAAGTTTATTTCAATCTGCTTTCGGAATGGATTCATATTTGCGTAGTAACGATTTCACTCCTGAGAGAGTTTCTTCGTTAATGGCATACATTCGTGAGTCTCGAAAAGTTCTTTGGAAACTGTTACTTGAGCTACCACGTCACATTGCAATGAAAGAATTAATGATTCTTCAAGGTGGTACACATATTCGTGTTAAGGTTAGTTTATTCCTTAACTGTAATATATACAACTATTTTTTTCCTTTATTCTAATACAGTTTGAATTTTTTTATTAATTTCTTCATCATACTTATTTAACAAAAGTATTAATTCAGGAAATCTGGTTGTAAAAGAATTCGCTGCATTAAATAAGACAATCATATGGATGTCAAAGAACAAGAAATAATAATGAATTAGTTGGAATGGGTCAGGAAAAAGGCAACTATAAGGTAGAAATAAAATCGATAATACCGTGTATAATATAGTGAACAGAACACGGGTGGGGGAAAACGAATGTATTTAAGCACAAATTACAGACTATCTCACTAAAATCTGATAACCATACAGTAAATAGTTAACTTGCAAAATAACAATCAATTGTTTCAAACTTGACTGTTCGTTTTGCAAATATCAGTCTATCTTCTTTGATTTCATTTTTCATGCATTGTCATACCGACTGCGCTTCGTTCTTGTTCTTTCCTTATCGATCTTCTGCCGCAATGCATTCTATACCTGACCATCACCATATACTACTTATGTGGATATAAGCAACCCACACCACAATAATATTACCTTTCCTTGATTATTTATATTGGACAACATAATTGTGGTGATCACTGGTCATTTCATTTTTAAACAATAACTGCAAACTCTTTTAGCCTTAAAGTCTTACGATTTTATTGGTTGTGCCCAAGGTGACTTAATGCACCAGTAGATTTTGACGTAGCATATCCACTTTTCAGTTTCCAGTTATCATAAAATTACTGTTTCACCTCTTGCGTTCACTCTTAGTTTCAGTGAGTTATTACAAAATTTTGATCAACTTGATCAAATATGGGAATAATTAAGGTGATCGAACTAATAACTTGATAACAAGACCTATCCCGAAGCCTTCATTAAATCGCTACCGGGAGTTAGGACTATTTGGCAGCTAACGTAGTATTAGAGCTATCATTAATATACAAAATATTCAACCAAGATATTTGTTATAACTTGTCACCTGGATGCCCTATTAATGTATAACGTGATAATGCCACCGATGAGAGAGCAGTGAATTATCGATTGGACCAATGACACACAAAACCCGTACGAGCAGTCTAGAGTACTTATCGGTCCTGCTTTCTGCCTAGCCCAACCAGTTAAGTTCAGAACACCAATCTCAGCTTTTGCAGTATGAATCATTTATTTCAAATATACTGGGTCTACATACCAACCAGACAGACCACATCATACCATAAAATAGAAAACAACATTTAACCAAATATGGCTGTGAATAAGGGAGATAGTAAATGATAGATAGGGCATGTTTCAAGAATGGTATATCCTATAATAATAGTTCATAGGTCAAAACAAAGCTTATAATAAGAGGGACATGAATATGAATAGTTCAGTTGTTTAACAAATATACGATAAAAATATACGCATAGTATTGGTCCATACATAGTTCTTAAAAGGTACCACTTATAATTCTCTCTAGGATATAATAGTAGTACAACTGTGCTGCTTGTCATCATCTTGAAACATGGGCTTTTCCGGTTTGGACATGCGTTAAGGATGTCATTCTGCTGACTTCTACGTCGTGCATTGTTTGTGGGTACTAAGATGAGATGGAAAAAACAGTAGTCAGTTTATAACGTATAAAAAAACAAGTTATTTAACTCATTCGCTAGATGTTTGGGCATGAGCTACACTCAAAGGGTACGGGCGAATGAAAATACTCGGTTGTTCAAACTGTAGTAGGTGAAGTGGGCTTGATGAGAAGTCAAGCGCATTTATCACTAAACCACCGTTTACGATATGGTGCCGTACTATGGAAAAAAGTTGTATATCACTGACACCCGCCGATCTATCACGATTGTGTGGTTGAAGTTTTAAAAATGATGGCTTGAGACGTTGCCATATTTATCTCTGAATAAAAACAATAGCGATTCTTCTGTATTCGTGATAATAAGAAGGATTACTTTAACTGGACAAATTCTTCTTGGTTGTATTTTTTTAATGAACCGGACTGTCTTTTCTTACCACAAACTATTCTCATTTATTTATTTATTTTTATTGATAACTCCTCATCATATATTTCACAATTTCATGTAATTATTTGTATGGAGTTTATTTATTTTTATGCCTATTTGCACAATTGTTTGTTTTTTAGTAAGTAAAGGAGTGAGTGGTTACCTAGTCTCTCTCAACTATTTACTACCCAGCTTTTGAACTCCCCAACATTTTCTCATTACCTTGTTGGTTTTTCTTAATGTTATTTGATGAACTCTTCCAAGTGATTTTTCGCTTCACGTTATCTCCTGGTATAAATGTTTTAACGCATTACAGTTTATCACGTTTTCATTAGATTATTTATGATTGTTTGGCAGATAAACTGTCAATTAATAACTAATCTACTGTATATTAACCGCAGTATCTGTTAATGTATTCCTTTGTTGTTCAAATTAAGGGAGCTGTTCAGTTACCCAAAGCACCAGTCTGGTTACGTAAATCTTGTGGTCGTTTACTATCCCGTTTGTTGGTCCATCCAGTTGTTATTAGTAATACGAATGCTGAAAAATCAGAAAACGCCCAAAATTTAGGTGTTAGAAGCTTGTTACTAGCTTCTCTGTCTCTTTGTCCTGGGATATTACCTTCGACTGGTCCAATCACTTCGATTGATCCACGTATTCAACCAAAAATGATTTTAACATTGGCGAATATTTTAACAACAGTCCCCGAATTTGTTCATAATTCCTCGAATGCTTTGGCCAGTGAATCAAGTTATGAAAAATATTTTTCATTGGTTTCTGTTCAGGTATCTGCTATATCTATGAACGTTGTTTGTGTTAATAGGAAAAAAGACGCTAATTAGCATCTATTTTGATCCTTCACTCCTAGTAACTTTTGTAGGGTTTTGTCAGTTTCGTATAGTTGTAGTTTCAGATACAGCTACACTTGAATCATTTTAGTCGCTTGATTACTATTTTTACTCGTAATAAGGTAAATAGGATAATGCATAAAGTTTAGTACTAAGTTGTGGACCGTACTTATTGTATAAAAATCAATGATACTGTGATAATATGAGCAAGACTTAAGCCTTAAAAGCAGATTTTAATTCAGTGGCAAGCAAGTGGTCTACACAACTGATACCCTTCTGTTGTTTGCGACATCTGCGTCAGTACTTTTTTTCGTTCATATAATCATGTTGTTTCATTAGAACAAAGATCTATTCTTGTTGGTAGTTTTGTCTTTGAGGTCAATTTATTCGATGTTTTTAGTTAGTTACATTGTCTCTTGAGCATCCATTACTTAGCCAAGTTTTATCATTACATATTATCTGTCCATTAGCATTCTTTTCATTCATTTTAACAGTTTACACATCGTGCATTCATTTTCTATTAATCATTAAGTCATCCATAACATACTGTCTAAACGTCTTTGCTACATCTGTGTTGAAAATCGAATAATTGAATTCATGTACAGTAACGTCGGATTATCATAGCTAACAAATGGATCACAATGGCGTAGGTGTATACACTCTTTGTCCTCCCTTAAACCTTGAGATTAAAATTGCTTCATAACTTTTTTCCTTTCTATACTATATCCTTGTATACAACCTTTCTTTATATACTACCACCACTAAATTAATTACTTCTATGAATCCGGTGTTCATCTTGTTGTGCTAACGAGGTATGGCAACTTGGACCGATGCATATATGTGCTTGGTCCTACGTTGTCGCTGACTGACTGGTAGCTAACAAAATACATCGTCCATTACAATACTTGGGATTTTTTGAGCATTTTATCTAATCGTGTTCCTCGTAGTGCTAACTTACAACTTGTTCAAAACAAAGGATAATTACATGTACCAGTAACTAGTTATGCATCCTATGCTTTTTATGAGGTTTTCATCTCACCTACTGTGATTAGGTAGTAGTATGATATGAATTAAGTACTTACTATAAATTTCGTTGAACTTCCTCTCATACACAGAGGATTGTCAGTCTCATGTTCTAACTCTATGAGGTTTATACATCTGAGTTGTATCATCACCGGCACAAAGTCGAGTGTATAAGTCTGTTGTTGGTTAGTGAGTTACATTAGTGAATAATTAAATTTTATGTAAGCTCATTAATTCGTATTGTATTATAAGATAACTGATTCTCTCCCTTGCTTTTTTTCAACCATTTGTTTATGTTTGTTGTTTTGTTTTGGTCTATAAAGTTGTTAGAAATAATTAATGCCAAGAATAATACCATGTCAAATACTCAAACGGATTCATTAGCTGTTGCTTCTTTCTTTTATAATGTTGCCATAAAAACTGTGCATGATTTATGCCAGAAATCTAAAATTAATGATGATGATAATAATAATATTGGTAAAAAATTATTACTTTGGCCATTGATTGGATTATTAAGGAAATTTTGTCAGATATCTTCAGTTTCCCCAGAAAATGATATGCTGAACGATAACTGTAAGTTTTCACTTTTCCTGTCAAGTTTCAACATATGTCCTCTTTGTATTGAAGAAATCTGTGCACAAAAAAGGAATAGCTGATAATTTTTTAAAAGACTCTACCTTCTTAGTTCAGGTTTCAGGTTTCGAGACCTTTGATACTATTGTCTGAACAGGTTTATTTATGTTTAACAGCCACTTAAATGACTAACAAATTATAGAAGAATGTTAAATGATAAATAGAGACCGAAATATTAGCATGATTTTGATCTTTTGTGGAAAAGCTATGTAAGAAAATACCTAACTTGACAAATGCTGTATCTCCTATTAATATAGTACCCTAATTAGCGATTTACTGCAAAATAATAATATGAACTACAAATCGTGCTGTGTCGTACTGTGTTTATTACACCAACAAATAAGGATCAACTTTTTGTTGAGTAAATAAGATTTTGAGTAAAATAATACCCTTAACCTTTTACTGACGGTCTAACAATAAGGGAATGTATGAGCTGTAAATACCCCTAGAAATTACGTGAATTAAGACAGGTTTCAAACTGTGTCACATGGAATAAAATGGTACTAGTTGAGGGGGTGAATCAATACATTCGGTTAAAGATACTATAAGTGTTGTGACTTTAAACCCGGATAATTATCACGTGATTAATTCGCCGATCAGAATACGACCTATACAATCTTAGCACTGTGCCAAACCAATGACGTGTTGACCGGTACGAGCAGCCTTGCGTGCTTATTGGTCTTCTGTCTTCCTAGCCCTTCCACTTGGGTCCGGAACACCAATACCAGCTTCCACTATGCGAATCATTTATTTCAAACATACTTGGTTTATATGCCAGCTAAACAGACCACATCACACCATAAAATAGGAAATAACATTTGTATAAGATCAAGCTAAAAAGTGGCTGTGATTGTGGGAGACGGTAATTAATAAACTAAACATGATTTCCTCAGTTATTGAGTGCTGAATGCACTGAATTCGTTTTTCACGTTATAAATACGTATCATGTAAAGTATTTTATCCTCTTGCTGGGGGTATTTTAGTAAACTAAGCTGCGTTACATTCATCTTTTTGTTTATTTTTAAGTAATAATACCTCTTTCTCTTTTCTAAAAAATCAATTTAACACTTTTACTTAATGAATTGAATATGCTCACCTCTACTAGCTTTGGGATTCGATTTTACTACAAAATGTCAACTTGCCTCACATCATGATCTAGCTCGCGTATTAGAAATTATAAAAGATGTAAGTAAATAATATTAACTTGTATTTCATTTTCTCCTCCATTATTCACAATGGGTTATAATCTATAAATTAGATTGTTTAATTATTGTATTATCGATGTTAAATAATGAAACAAGATGACCATCCAGTGTTTGTCTCACTTGGACATGTTTGTGATTTCGATGAAATTCAACAATCTTCACAACCCTCTACTAACAATAATTAGAATAACCAGCTAATTAATAGAATAATATATGAATCTAAAAAAATTTCACATTTTATACTTTATTATGAATTGTTTTATTTACTTATTTAAACACTTAAACTTTGGTACAAGGAGCCACCAAATATATATGTGCCACTCTTCGTCATTCAATTTGTGGGAGGACTGGGATATTACCCAGACGCCCAAATTGAAGCAGATGGCTTTCTTAGGGGGACACTCCCCGAGCCTTTGACCTAGAAGCCTAACCCACAAAGCAGAGGAGCAACGTTCGGAGATGCAATTCCATGGTAGCCGGTGACCAACAAAAGGTTCATACGCTATTTGTTCCTTTAGGATCCGGAAGCCCATGTGCACCATTTGTTTGAAATCAGGGTTTTCCAACTTCCCTATGTGGATCCTCTGTACCCACTAACCGGGTTAAAGCATCGAACATTCTCTTTTCGTGTTGTCGATTTCTTAAACAACACCCCTGTTGCGAGAGTAGGGTTACCCTCGCAGTGGATTTTTACGCGAGGCCGTGTGAGAGGGAGAGTTGACTCTCTTCACCGTCTGCCTTACCTAGGCATTTGAGGGCTCATGAATTAAGCTACCTCTAAAATAAAATTCTATTGTCAGATACTTCGATGTAAATACCAATGATAATTTAAGTTTTTCAATTACATCAGATAAACTATCTAACATTATTATAATAGATAAGACAGTTTTGGTATATTTCTTAGTTTTATTGATTTTTTTCCGATCGTTATAAGCCATTTCAACATAGGTCAGTGCACCGTCATATGTGAGTTTGTGTTGTTGTATTCAGGAAAGTTCTGGATAACAGTCAATAATAATGATTTTTTCATAAATAGGTATTACTCAGATTGATGTTTACAGTTTATAAATGTATTGTTTGGTAGCTTTTTAGAAGGTAGAATTTTGACGGTTTGGTCAGAATTATATTCATGATAAGTTATTACCATTTCATATCTGTCAGTTAAAAAAACAATTTTCTACAGCTTGAAGCTCAGTAATAATAGACTTAATGGATTGGTACTATATCTTCCTTTGATAGTTCTAGTGTTGAAGATCAGAAATTAAATGTATCAAACTGAAGTGTATACATTTCAAGTATGTACTGTATACTGTAACTAATGTAGCCTTTAATCAGTAATCTCATGAAATCGATTTAAAATTTATAAGTATACTGATTTCTGAGTTATATCTTTAGGATGGCGAATCGACTGATGAAGTTTTACTACTTCATCAGTTGAGATGACTGGGACATGTGTTACGTATGCCCAACCACCGACTGCCCCGACGTGCAATGCTTTATGGTGTAGGAGCAGGTTGGAAGAAAGCTAGGGGCGGCCAGACCAAAACATGGCATAAATCCATGAAGTCGCTGACAAGTGGACTGAGCCTTGTTTGTAGGTGTAGACTACCTGGTTGGGATTCGCGAGATGATAGCAGCCGATGGTTAGAGACCTTGAGTGACATGGCTCAAAATCGTTTGCAATGGCGAAGGTGCATCCACTCTTTATGTTCTCCCGAATTCTAATTCTCTGAATTCTTCATGTCCGTATCCTTTTTCTCTTTCCAAATTTATTTCACTGTATTATACTCCTTTAATCACATCTTCAAACCCTAATCTTTCACATAATACTTATACTCTTACTACTTCTACCAATATGGGATTTGAATCGACAACTTCATCTCTGTGCTAATGCGGTATGGCAACTCGAACTGATGTACGTACGTACGAAGTTCTACGTTGTAACTGACTGAGTTATATCTTTTAACACGCTCTCAAACTATTTTGATCTTAAGCTAGTGATACTACCATCCCTCATATAAGACTATATCCGAAAGTCCCTGCGTATAAACATTGTACTTTTGGTAAATGAGTGGGATTTTTCGACTAAATAAAAAGTCTATGTACCACAACCTTTCAGCTCTATGACAATTGTTACTGCTAAATAAAAGTCTTTTGTGATAATTTTACCTTTAACCAATATATATATATATATATATATATATATATATATATATATAACTTTATTTTAATAAGACGCATACCTTTTTTATCCCATTTAGTAGAAAATTTCATTTTTGACGTTTCGTGATTTAATGTAAACGACTTCTTAGGTTTCCTTCGTATTATTTAAACTTTTGTTAATTTTACCTCGGTTATTTATTTACTCTGAAGATGTGGCTTACATTGAGTCATGAAATTATCAAGTCCGACCTTGGCATTGTTACCTACAAACTTTATTTTAATTTTTTTTTCAATTTATTAAACTGTTAGCTATTGGATTGTCCTGAGCCATCTCAAATTGTTATAACAGAAATATGTAAATTATCTAGACCATTATTTATATTGCTTGCACAAACAATTGAAGATGAAGATAGCGTTAATGATTCAGAAAGCTTCACTTCACTCAAGTTAGTTGATTATCTTAACTTCCTTCATTTTGTATATTGCGAGCTTTCACGTGAACTTTAAACATTTGTTCTCACTAAGTTCTATTTTTTTATGCAGTTTTCTCGGTTGTACATTTTTGAAATTGGTTTAAATAATATTCCACACATCAAAGACGTGTTAACTTCTGCAAATTAAACAGCTCAAAAGTATCCCTGTACTATTCTACGCACGTGATTATAGTTTGAACAAAGTGAAGAATGGCTTTTATCGAAATTTGTCAGTGTTAATCTAAACAACCAACCTTATCTACTCGAAAATATTAATTCATAATTCCAATAAGCGCTTAGGTGTGATGGATACAAGTGGAAGAGCATGTTGAATTTCGGAATTATGCACTAAAAAACTGATAATAACAATCGTTTTCTTAGATTAATCTGTTGTTTGGTATTACTAACTTCAAACATAAAGACAATGATTATGTTAATGTAATGGGTGCTGGTGTCAATTCCATAACGAATGAATAGATGATACATATATTATATATCGTTAAACAAAATTGACAAACACTTACTACTGTACTGACAATCAAAATATCTTGACCCAGAGCTTCCTGTCGATTAACGTTTACTATACGACACGTATAGTGGACTGTAGTTTTCAGTCACGTATCTTCGTTTCGAAGTTGTAAATCTACGTGGTAGGATTCAGCAGTTTCTAAGGTCCAGGCCTGACTTAAAGTATCAACAGAACAGATCTTATTTGCTCTACTAGTGTGGTATATAACCAAGTTTCTCTTATATTGGATAGTTGTAAAGCTATAGAAGTGAGTGTATTGGCAGGCAGAGGGTCTTTTTCTATACACGCTTCTGCTTAACGAGCCATCTGCAATTTATCTATAATTCACTGACTGAGATCGGCTACCCTGCTACGTTCATCAAAAAGTACATGTATGATACAAGGAAGAAGTCGGAGATTTCAACTGTTCGTAAGAAGCCTCTATACATGAAATTACCATTCAACGGGGATGTAGCTAGTGAAACTCTGAAAGATAGGTCAACAAAAGTAATTAGTAGAACTTTCTACGCAGCCTATCTCGCATTGACTTTCTCGAGTCGACCAGTGATGTCTACTCAAACGAAGGATAAGTTACCTGAGTTGGCCTCCTTTATGTGCATTTATAAGTTCAGATGCTCCTGTGGAGATAGCTATATCGGGCGTACTACTAGGCAACTTAACCAACGAATGAGTGAACATCTACCAGCATGGTTTGGAAAGGGCCAAATAAAAACAATACACAGTTCTATCTTGGCACATCTAATTGATAGTGGTCATATTGTTGATAAATTGAAATCATTTCAAGTGATCTATCGTATACCTCCATCGTTTCCCAACGGAGTTCGCTCCCGTCTACTTCATATAGCAGAAGCCATAGGAATTCGTACATTCCATCCCAATTTATGTGTACAGAAGAAATTCGTAACCCCCCTATCCCTTCCATGGCCGGACATAACTTAATAAATGACATTATTATTATGCCGGCTCAGTGGTCTATCGGTTAAGGGCTCTGGCTCGCAACTGGTAGGTCCTGGGTTCGAATCTCGCGAGTGCGGGATCGTGGGTGCTTACTGCTGAGGAGTCCCATAATAGGACGAAACGACCGTCCAGTGCTTCCAGGTTTTCGATGGTGGTCTAGCTTCAATTGACTCATGATTTCAACTTTGAAATATAATGAAATCTCCACAAATCCCCTTCTGACTATTATTATGCTTGGTAACGTATTCTATTTCATTGTGATTATTGACTCAAATAGCCTTGATTGGTCTAACATTTTCATATAAATATTCATGTATATTAGAGTAAAGCCTGATGACGATCTAATTGAAAACAATTGTTCGCTTACATATGTTGTTCTAATTTTCACAATGGGAATCTTTAATATTCTAAAATCAGTTAGTGTCGATAATAAGTGACTGTATTTTCTTAGAACTGAGTAAATAAACAGCTACAAATCAATCGTTTTTTCTTTCATTCCCACACTTCATCAATTACAGACAGTTTCATCATCTAGCCTCGTTTTATGAAACCACCTCTAAATCATCAGTAGACTGTACTACCTCCTTTGTGTAATCAAGAGTTTGAAATTCCTGCATATTATATCACAATATTATCACGAAACTGAAACTAACTTTTTACTACTAACCAAGTTAGTATACATTTTGTTTTCAGAGAATGCTTAATCTGGATTCTTACTCGTCTTTTATCTTCTAATTTAAATTCCCGTCTCAATCGTTTGTCATTAATACGTAGTTGGTTTAATCTACCCACTCCATCCTTGAAATTTATGCCATCAGAACTACAACATGAAATATCAATTATGAGTAGTACTACTGATTGGCTTTCAGCTTATTCATGTCAAGAAAGTCTAATATTCAAGTTATTATCCAAAGTTCAGCCTATAGAATTTTCATCCACATCTTTAGATGAAATTACAATGAGAAAACATAATTCAGTTTATGTACCATATAATTGTGTCATAATAAACGAGAAAATACCTACTGTTAATGGAATACAGAATTTATCTTCCAGTATCAAAAGTCTTGTCACATTGCTTTTCTTTATGAGCCCATCTTCATTTCAAAATAATTCTTCTAATAAACAAGTTGGACATCATTTGCATATTCTGATAGATGAAAAACAAAGTGAAAACAATCAAATCAACGAGATCACTACTCACGCAGATCTTTTTCTGAGTTTATTGACAGTAAGTTCTACTGAATATTGTTTAGTTTATTACAAAACACACTTTCAGCATCACTATATTAAACAGTAAAAGTCAATTAACATTCGATGATCTTGTAGCGGTACATTCATACTTCCAATGCTTCAAAAATATCACCTTCAAACAAAGTAACGTTGCTTTTGATTCTTTGTTGCGATAAACGTACACTAAGTTTAGTGTGTAAACGATCCTGTCAGAATCTGACAATATTCGGAATAACAGTCAATCAGCCAACCAAAACGTAGGACCAGGCATATACATGCATCGGTCCAAGTTGCCATACCTCGTTAGCACAACAAGATGAACACCGGATTCATAGAAATAGTTAATTTAGTGGTGGTAGTATATAAAAGATAAGTTGTATATAAGGATATAGTATAGGAAGGAAGAACGTTATGAAGCAATTTTAATCTTTCCCAACCATCCCCTACACTAGTCAGCATTGCGCATCGTGGTAATCGGTGTTCAGGCATACGTAACACGTGGTCCAACCATCTCAGTCGATGAAGATTTACAACCTCATCAACTGATTTACCATCATTCCCTAATACCCTGTGTCTAGCCTCACTATTACTTACACAGTGATCCCAACAGATGCTAGCAATACTTCTAAGGCATCTGTGGTCAAATACTAGTAACTTACGAGTATCTTCTACTCCTATTGGCCACGTTTCATAGCCGTCAAATAGAACAGAGCAAACTGCTGCGCAGTATACTCGTCACTTAATTGATAGACGGATATCTCGTCTTCGCCATATGTGACGTAAGTTAGCAAAAGCCAAACGAGCCTTTTGAATCCGTGTTGAGATTTCGTCAGACACCAACCCATTAGGGCTGATCAGACTTCTAAGATAAGTGAATTGGTTGACGCGTTCGACTACTTCACGCTATCCTTTGTTCATGTGTTGACTAAGGCCAGTCCAGGAGTAACAACTTGCATTTAGAGGGGGAGAAACGCATTCCAAATATCCTGGCATTATTACTCAGTTCTAACAGAAGACTCTGCATTTTGTCAGCGTCTTCATCAAACAGGACTATGTCATCTGCGTATTCTAAGTCAACAATTGGACCCCCTGGTAGGAGATCAATGCCCTGGAAAATTCAGTCGACGAGGGCGTTATTTCCATCTGTAAGGACAACACTTGAGGTTATAAAGTCTGATGACTGTTCGCCATAAGCTCTCAGTCGATTGATAGTGTTCATACGAGCTGTAGTTAATGGGAGCGTTGGCAGAAGCGACGCAGAGGCAACGTGTGTCGCTATCCTTCCGAGTTCCTACGGAGCCATTTGGTCGAACAGCACATAGGCATCTGTTAACGGGGATCCATTCCAATAGTGCTTGTTCTGCTTTCGTACTAAGTGCTATGTCTACACCTGCAAGTCCACGAGAAGTAGTCATTGGGTCGCCAGATACACGGAGGGTATATCTCGTCGGTTCTCCGCTTTGGCGTTGTGAGGTCAAGTGAATGACCATACTAGGATCCTGTATGTGTGTTTCGGAGACACAGCATACATCAATCGTACGAGATTTTAGGGTTTTGGCCAAGTAGGCCTATTGGCCGATTTAACATGGGGTGAGTGCGTTGAAGGCTGCAATATGTATGTATGTGAGAAAAATGTCAACTAATATATTACCTAGTGGTGAACCCATTGCATCGCTGTTTATTTGTCCATATATTTCGCCACTGAATTTGAAGTTTACATTCATAGTTCATTTTGGTAATAATTTATTAATGATATTTACAAGGGTCATAGCCTCTATTTCTTATTTTCTAAGTTGTTTACTGGGCAGGAGTTCGCTTCATTCTACTTTATGGATGTGAAACATAGTCATTAAGAATAGAGGATATTCGTAGGTTACTGGTATTCAGTCATAGGTGTTTACGAAGTATTGTTCGTTTACTTTTAGATCAAGATTAAGTATTGCCTGGGTTAGGAATAGATTACTAAGTGAAGATGGATAATAGATTGGTGAGGCAGTAAATCTTCATCAGCTGAGGTGGTTTATACATATGTAACGTATACCCAACCACCAACCACCTCGACAGACAATGTTTTCTGGTGCAGGAGTAAGCGGAAAGAAAACTAGGGGTTCAAACCAAAACATGACATCAGCCCATGTTGTGCAGACTAAGCTATGTCAATAGACTACCTGGTTGGGGCTCGCGTGATTATCGTAATAACTGGTTTGAGAGCTTGAATGACTCGAAATCGTATGCGTTAATGCAGGTGCATCTATTATTTGCCTCCTCCCAAATCCTGAGATTCCAAATTTTTCATGACTTTTTTTTTGTTTTTCTACCAGGAATTCGTATTTTCTTTCAAAATCGTATTGTCGATGCTTAATCTTTCCGATCTCCACTGGCACTGTTATTACCTCTACTGTCCTAGGATTTGTCCTGACAACCTCATCTCTCTGTGTTGATGGGGTATGACAACTTGAACCGATGTACATACATACCAAGTGTTCTACGTTGTAACTGGCTCACTCATACTACAAACAGTAGTTTGTTTGCAACTTTGATAAGAAGCATAATATTTTTGAGAATCGAAACCGCGTCATTTGTTGCCAACATATTAGTTATTAATTCCCTAGTGCTTAAAAATCTGTTGACTTACTAATTTGTCAACATTAATCTAAGTGGATCTAGCTGATGATGTAATAGCAGTCTTGTAGCTTAATATGACTTATTCTAACTTAATAATATTAGTCTCTCCATATTTAGTTGAAATTCTGCATTAAGAGGTGGGTTAAGCCATATTTCACTAACTGTTATTAATCTTTTGTTGAATCTTCTACTTAATTTTATGCTTTAGGACATGCATTTCACTTTTCAAGCCATTTTTGAATCAATGAATAAAGTTCTTATACCACAGAATGAAAAAGACATTATTGAAATTGGAACTGTTTCTTCATTGATTACTTCTGCTATGATTGAAAGCTTAGATGATTTAATTTGGCCTCAAGATATCAGTCAAGCTTGTAATTTATTTGAGGTAATTTTAAGTGTTTAATAATATATTTTTTGTATTATTATAAAATTTAAACATACGTCTTTATTTTCACACCTCTTTTTTTCCTATTAATCTGTTTGTAATGAATAGCTTTTATCGTGGACTGTTTATTTATTTGAACACAAACATTGGTACAAGGGGGCACCAAATACAAATGCGCTACACAATAACAAGGAGGTTGTAGAGAGATGAGAAGTGTAAAGTGCGTATGATAAAAAAGAACAGAAATTTGTGTATGAAGGTGAAACAGTTGAGTTCGGAAAATACAACCTAAAAGAATTCTTTCAGGAAAAGAAGTTACGCTCACTTTCATGAAAAAATTTACAGCAGGATCTCCACTTGCTTCTATTCTGAGCCATGTCTGGTAACATCTCTAGTCATTGTGTTGTACCACCTCCAGAACCCCAACCAGAGAGTTGTTACTGACCAACAAAAGTCAGTCCTGTACAGCTTTCACACTACGACACCATATCATACACTGATCACATCGCTTTTTCCTACTTGTCCCAGCATCGGCAAATAATGCAGGATGTGGGACGACATTCGTAAGACAAGTTCAAGCTACTAAAGTCGGTGTTTCAAGATGTTGGCATCAGTTAAATTATCGTCAATGTGCCTGAACGCACGTTCTCGGCTCTCCACATTACGAACATACTGTTGGTACTGAATGCTAGCAATCCTTCGGAGGCTATAGTGATTAAACTCAGAGAACCGCTTAACATCCTCAACTCGGAAAGGCCAGGTTTCGCAAGCATAGAGCAAAACTGCTCTCATCGACGCATTTTAGATCCGATCTTTTGCAGATAGACTGATATGACGAAGGTTCCAAAGATGGCCCAGATCTGCTTAAGCCGCTCTGGCTTTCATTATGCGTGAGTTGATATCATCACTCAATCCACCACCAGCACTTATGCAGCTACCCAGATACACGAACTTCTCAACCACTTCTATCCGCTCACTACATAAGATGAGGGTATTAGGGAATGATGGTAAATCAGTTGATGAGGTTGTAAATCTTCAGGCCTTAGTCAACACATGAACAAAGGATAGCGTGAAGTAGTCGAACGCGTCAACCAATTCACTTATCTTAGAAGTCTGATCAGCCCTAATGGGTTGGTGTCTGACGAAATCTCAACACGGATTCAAAAGGCTCGTTTGGCTTTTGCTAACTTACGTCACATATGGCGAAGACGAGATATCCGTCTATCAATTAAGTGACGAGTATACTGCGCAGCAGTTTGCTCTGTTCTATTTGACGGCTATGAAACGTGGCCAATAGGAGTAGAAGATACTCGTAAGTTACTAGTATTTGACCACAGATGCCTTAGAAGTATTGCTAGCATCTGTTGGGATCACTGTGTAAGTAATAGTGAGGCTAGACACAGGGTATTAGGGAATGATGGTAAATCAGTTGATGAGGTTGTAAATCTTCATCGACTGAGATGGTTGGACCACGTGTTACGTATGCCTGAACACCGATTACCACGATGCGCAATGCTGACTAGTGTAGGGGATGGTTGGGAAAGATTAAAATTGCTTCATAACGTTCTTCCTTCCTATACTATATCCTTATATACAACTTATCTTTTATATACTACCACCACTAAATTAACTATTTCTATGAATCCGGTGTTCATCTTGTTGTGCTAACGAGGTATGGCAACTTGGACCGATGCATATGTGTGCTTGGTGCTACGTTGTAGCTGACTGACTGATTCTTTTGAATAATTATTACACGAAAACTAGATTGTGTTTCAATCTGTTTACTGATATGGAAATTATTACTTCATGTAAACGCCTTCGGAATTTTTTGATTTTCCTTTGTGTTTATATATTTTAGGCATTGTTCCATCGTTTCATTTGTTTACTTCAACATGCTGAAAATCATGAACACGTGGAGTTTTTATATCAAATGTTAAGTCAATTGTTAGGAATCTTAGCCTTTTACGCTAATAAACTTGGGGTAAGTATTTATGTTATCTAGATTTTATGCTCTTACTAAGTCGTGAATACTCTCATCGTTTCTTTGACTTAGAATAGTTCATATGATAATAAATTTTTCCAACCGAATTTGTAAGACTAATCAGTTTTGTGATGTGCAGTGTTCACTGTGCTTGTACACAAGTCTCCCACAATCACAGCCACTTTTTGGCTTGATCTTATACAAATGTTATTTCCTATTTTATGGTGTTATGTGGTCTGTTTAGCTGGTATATAAACCAAGTATGTTTGAAATAAATGATTCACATAGTGGAAGGATAGGAAGACAGAGGACCAATAAGGACGCAAGGCTGCTCGTACCGGTCAACACGTCATTGATTTGGCACAGTGCTAAGATTGTATATGCTGTATTCTGATCGGCGAATAAACCAAGTGATGTTCAGCAGACTGCAAGTCACAATATCTTCGAAAACTAAACTACCAATAATTTATGCCTCACTCCTTAGAAGCGAAAGCTGTTTTCTGACCAATCACGTGCACATATCATCACTCAAGTATTCTTACACACTTCAGCTTGTTTTGCTAATTACAGATCTATATACCTATATAAAGCTTAGTGATAATATCCAAATTTCTATACTGAATGAAACTGGTTTTATTTCAAAACTGTCATCCGTTAATTGAAGATTGTTGTTAAAAATTACCAATAAGACAACGCCCATATTCATGAATTACTTATTCTTAAGGTATTCTATGTAGTAATTCAAATATATCGTTCTGCAATAAACTAATAATCGTGGTAAATATTCAGAGAACTATTCATGTAATATCGATCATCTTACTAAGTACACTTTTTGTATGAAAAGATATTTATTTTTTCATTACTTTATTTTAATTCGGTATTTTGCACATCTCTGTTCATTGACTTTAGGAATTTTTAATTTCTTGTTTATTCATTTTAAACATAGTCTACTAAAGATAATGAAATAATAACTGCACGAGATGAATTCAGTCGTTTATTGCCAATTCTAAATAAGTTGGAACTCGTAATAAACTCT
Organism: Schistosoma rodhaini; assembly: GCA_944470415.2. Taxonomy (NCBI): domain Eukaryota; kingdom Metazoa; phylum Platyhelminthes; class Trematoda; order Strigeidida; family Schistosomatidae; genus Schistosoma; species Schistosoma rodhaini. The sequence goes on from OX104044.1 coordinate 62,419,075, forward strand.
ACATCACACTCGATGGGCAATTCGACTTTAAATCTTCTACAATGTATTAAAGTTACATTAGCCACACGTGGAGCTATTCCTTGTCATGATTCTTTTTCATCTTCGCCTGTAAACAATTTGTATTTTACTGAGTAAGTTTTGAAGTTCTAATAAAGTCACTATTAAGAACCTGTTTAAATTTATATTGATAAGCTTTCTGTCCAAATTTGAAGGAACTTTACGATTGTAATTATAATAAGTTGTAGCGAGAAATGTGACCTTACTTATTCATTTAGATGGTTTCTCAAATTTGTTACTTTCATAATAGATGACAGTTTCACACTTCAGTCTCACTTCCCAACGGTAGTGATGAAATCTCCATTGTTTTATTCTAAATGAAATTACTTCTTGAGATGTTCTGTTTTTAGAAACAATAATGATTGATCTTTATATGAAATGAAATATTTATAAAACATAGGTTGTCAAATTACTATACTGTTGTGTTACAGTGAAGTGTTTATCTTTAATCTAGGGGGGGGGATTTAATGCCAATATTGTAACTTAAGTCTTAATATGCGATTGGTAATGTTAAGGCGATAATGAACACCCGCGATTATCTTTCAACATCATGTCACTGATACTTTTAACTCAACTGTCAACTATTAAAAAAAGCCTAGGTTAGGATAAATGAATCTTTTTGGAAAAAATATATCATTTTACATACATATACCCTTTTCAGTGATTAATTATTGTATTTAAATAACTATGACCTAAGCTCAGGACAGAGTAAGTTAGAGATTCCTGGTCCGCAGTCTATGCTCCACGAGGGGTAACAGGCGTAAGTAAGTAGTTATGAACTAAACAAATTTTATTCTGTACATATCAAAACTGAGTGAAATAATTGTCAGAATATCATAAAATATTTGATAATTGAATTTGACCAAATTCAATCAAATGTCTAAGTGAATGATGGAAGAAGCAGTTGCATCTGGTAACTGCCGGAAGCTCTTCCAACTCATCCGAGCCACTGGCAGCAAGAAGTCTGGTGTGAGTGAAACAATCTACGAGGATGATGGGATGCCAATCACTAACATCTCTCAACGTCTTGGACGATGGGCGGAATTCTTCGAAGGGCAGTTCAACTGGCCTGCTGCTCCGGCAACATCAACCAGCTTGTCCCGCCCCCCATGGCCGGTGACGACTGATCCACCAAACGAGGCGGAAGTCCGCAAGGAACTCCAACTCTTGAAACGTTACAAATCACCGGGCCCAGATGACTTACCTCCGGCTCTTTTTAAAGATGGTGGTGACCTTCTGACTAAGGAATTGACTGTGTTGTTTGGAAAGGTTTGGGAGCAAGAAAGTGTTCCAACATCATGGAATGAGTTAATAGTCGTCCCTATCTTTAAAAAGGGTTCACGTTGTTCCTGTAATAACTATCGGGGGATAAGTCTACTTTCGATTGCGTCCAAACTATTGGCTTCTATCATTCTTCGTAGGTTGTTTAAAACCCGAGAACGATTGACTCGCGAGGAGCAGGCTGGTTTTCGTTCTGGTCGAGGATGCATTGATCACATCTTCACCCTCCGCCAAATGTTAGAACACCGTCATACTTATTGCAGGCCAACAATCGTAGTGTTTCTTGATATCAGGGCGGCCTTCGATTCGTTGGACAGGACTGTTCTCTGGGATTGTCTATTGAAGAAGGGTGTGCCTGAGAAGTTCGTTAACATCTTAAAGGCCCTGTATACGAACACCTCAGGCAGAGTGAGGGCATACAACCACCTTTCTCCCTTGTTCCATTCAAGCAGTGGGGTTAGGCAGGGTTGCCCGATCTCACCATTCCTCTTCAACTTTGCTATCGACGACATCCTGGAAACAGCTCTGATGGATGTAAGTAATGGCGGTGTGGATATGTTGCCTGGAGAACGACTTCTCGACTTCGAGTATGCGGATGATATTATCTTACTGTGCGATAATGCTCAAGCCATGCAATTCGCACTTAATCAGTTGGCAATCAGTGTCCGCAGGTACGGCATGTGCTTTGCACCCTCCAAGTGCAAAGTACTCCTACAAGATTGGCAGGATTCTCATCCTGTACTCACCCTGGACGGTGAGCAGATTGAAGTAGTTGAGAAGTTCGTGTATCTAGGTAGCTATATAAGTGCTGGTGGTGGCGTGAGTGATGAGATTGATGCACGTATAATGAAAGCCAGAGCGGCTTATGCCAATCTGGGCCATCTTTGGCGCATTCGTGATGTTAGTCTGGCTGTAAAAGATCGGATCTACAACGCGTCGGTGAGAGCAGTTTTGCTCTATGCTTGTGAAACCTGGCCTCTCCGAGTTGAGGATGTTAGACGACTCTCTGTGTTCGATCATCGTTGTCTCCGAAGGATTGCTGACATCCAGTGGCAACACCATGTTAGTAATGCAGAGGTTCGGCATCGTGTGTTCGGGCGCAGGGATGATAATTCAATTGGTGTCACCATCTTGAAACACCGACTTCGGTGGCTTGGACATGTTTTACGAATGTCATCCCAGAGACTTCCACGTCGTGCATTATTTGCCGACCCTGGGACTGGTTGGAAAAAGCGGAGAGGAGGTCAGTGTATGACATGGTGTCGTGGTATGAAAGAAAGCTGCAAAGGGCTAGCTTCTGTTGGTCCTTCACGACTCCCTGGCTGGGGTTCGAGAGATGGTGCAACACAGTGGCTAGAGACGTTATCGGATATGGCTCAGAATAGAAGCCAGTGGCGATCCTGCTGCAACCTTCTTTTACTTTCTACATAACGAATGGTTCTAACTTTCCTAACTGAAAGAGTCTTCTGGTTGTACATTTCAGTCCGCCTTATCTTTTCATCCCTTCTCTTGCTACTTTCATTATTTTGTGTGGCGCATATGTATCTGGTGCCCTTTTGTACCAATATATATGTGTTTAAATAAATAAAAATAATAACAATGTAAGGCGTAAATTCAAGTCATATTTATTAATCCATGAAGAAGACTGTACTATCGTGTTATTCTTTGTATCCAAGTAAAGATGAAAAATCACTCTACATTTAATAAAATGTCACACTTGTGATACTCCAGTGCCAGAGTTCCCCACATATTTTATAAACCAATTAAACTGTAGGCATGATGACAAGAAAGAGTTTTAATGGTTGGCTATTGTCACTTCCAAACTATGGGTTAGATGTTATGAAACTTTTTATGAATTTCACTTTCATACTTGATTGTAGTAGAATATACTCATATTATGTAATATTAACTGGTTTAATTTGGTAGCTTTATTTCTTTCTGTATGCACACTTATGTCTACTTGAAGACAAGTTTTGTTTAGTGTCAGGTTTTAGCGAAAACAAGCCTTGTATTCGCCAGTGATGTTTAGCTCATTAAAACTTATTCTATTGTAATCCATATGTAGGTTCTAAATAATGACTTTTGGCTTCAAAAGTCAGTAAGCTTGTATAATACATGAAAGCAATTTAAACACAGTCGAATTTGATTAAACTGAAAATTTTCTCTTACTTTGTAAATCCATAAAGCTTCTATGTACTTACCACTGTGTATTAGAAAAGACAACTATGCAATTTTATCTACTGTGTGACTTTGGAAGTTATCAAGTTTATGTTGTTTTGGGATAAGAACTGTTGGTAAATTTAATGTTCTCGTTTGATTAATCACTTAGTTTCACAATGGAATTCAGTCATCTGCTGCCGTAGTAAAATTTTTAAAAATTTTAGTTAACAGTTTACTGTAAGTCATTGAATTTTTTTATTCACCCTAGATGTGATTTTGACAAAGTAGAAGCTGAAGCCTATCAATCAAAATATCATCGAAAGATTATCGAAGAAGTTGCTGTCTCCAACCTCCAGGATGTACAACAATCTGCTTGCAACCAGCTAGAGGATCCAACTTTGAAAAAGATTTTCGAAGAATTGCATGATCCTTTGGTTCCTGTTCAAGGTCATGCATTGATTGTGCTTAGTCGATTGTTGGAATCCAGAGATTCATGTATAATGGGCCATGAACAACTCATATTTGAAGTGAGTTTCTTTAAACTTCATCTTTATCGTTTGATGTATCTACACTATACCTTTCACTAACCACTTATACAAAGTCCTCTGATTAAATGAAGAGTTTTCAGGTGATACAATGATTTGAAATTAAAGTGGTTTTCTAAAATCCTGAATTTAAATTTTGAAGATCTTAATCACATCTTAAAACAAAATGATGGTTTGGAATTTGATTATTATGTCACGTTACTCTGGAAACTCGATCGATAAATCCTGTCGTAATCTTTCAGCTTGTGTGGAGAATTTTTCTACACTTGTTTTAAATTTGGTTCCATTTACCTAGTACAGGCTTATGTCACCAACTTTGAACCACATTAGTTTTGTGGTGTTCAGTGGTGCTTGTTGTATCTTCAAGACTAACATGTTTTTGGATTGTATTGTATCATCTAGCCAGAATATCGGTTTATTCGCCCATATTTCCCTTAAGATTAGTGACCTTTATTTCTAATAACACAACAAACAAGCAGTTACAATGTAATGAACGAAGTCTTGGGTAGTAAGCCATTTTATAGTAATATGCAGAATCGCACGCAGTATTTGTAAAATATGAAAATAATACACTAAATACATTATTTACCGGTCTTCCGCGAGTTGTCCCTTACAAACTCTATTGTTTTCTCATTCCTGTTTTTATTTCAATTGCTTCCTGTTTTCTTTTCTATTCAGTTTCCTCTCCCGCCCGTTAGAATTATACTCTCGATTCCTGATAAATATTGTCCGTACAAGAAGTACACACCTCTATATTCGCCTTATCGGAAGATAAAGACAGCAAGTAGATGGATTCCCTACTGTACTTTATTCATCTATCAGTCAAAACTGATACAATAATCTAACTCAAATACCTGAATGCACAGCAACGGAAATAAGAAATTACTATAGATATTCAACTCAGTTATGAGTGATACAAAACGAAGCAAATATCTAGAATAGTAGGACGAAAGCTTACAGTAGGAAAATATAAAATACAATGATCCGAGCGTCTAACAATTACGCAGTGAATATATAATTAATAATTTTCCTTAGGATAGTTCTGACAGTTCAACCCTTCTTAAATCCTCTTTGGTGAGACTGTACTACTCAAGTATCCGAACCTAATTGAATGGAGAGAGACTCTAATCCGTTAGTTGAAAATCGAGTGCTTTTGACCACTCAACCTCGGCATTGACCTTTAAAACTATATGTCCACTTTGAAATTCCCCTCTTTTGTTTTTGCACTCACATATATGTGTGTATACATATACCACTAAAACTTTACTATTTTCGACTTATCATGTTAGACTTGGTAATTAAATAATTTAGTTATTTGTGATTTTTAGCACCGTTTAGTGTACTGCTGTTGATGACAAGATTATAAATAACTAAGTGAAACATAATCCAACAGTTAACTTAATTATTCTTTCAATAAATTCAATGGTATTTCGTAACTAAACTCAATTACGCACTAACATTCGGCTTTTAGTAACAACTAACTGGTCTTTATTTCTTTTCTTTACTCATAACAATTTCACATGGGTAATTTTTATGCTTCAGTTTGTTTATTCACGCATAAATTACAGATGTTATTGCGATTACTTAGTTACTATTTCCATGACTGATTACATACTGACATATAACTCTGATAATTAAATGAATTAGGGAGGTATTTACTGATTGGATCAAACTCCATTAAATTGTCATAAAATCTATAGTCTTAGGTATTTTAACCACCAAGGTAATTAGATCGGAGCCTCTTTTTTCGCTTGTTAAAGTCATTCACCTTGAGGCTAACCAACAATAAGCACATCTTGATCATCAGAAAAAATATATACAAAAACGTGTAATTCTTATATTTAATTTTTTTGTTTAATGTAATTCCCATTTTTTTGCCGTTTATTTTTTCCAATATTTCGTTAATCTAGGTTTTAACTAAATATTTGTCACATACAGATAGTTATATTTATTTGAATGCGATTCGATGCCTATCAGCTATGGGCTGCATATTAACGGACAAAGTATTAAATCTACTATTAAATCAATTCACCAAAATCGTGCAGACTACCAATAAACCGGCAAATTCCACTGGTACCATTGTCACTAGTACTACTGGCGATTATGATATTGAATATAAATTGAAATTAGCTGAATCTATAATGCGTGTTTTGTCAAATTTAGGTAATTTTTAATTGTTATTTTCGAAAATAAAATTATAGGTTAATTGTTTTGTTTTTCTTTGGATAAATCTAACTTTGTTTATGTGTGCGTTTTATAAATTATTATTGTTCTTGATAATTTTCAAAACAACTGTCTTGTTGGAATTTGAACCAAGATAGAATTGTATCAAAATGTAATGTTTCTATATTTTGTCTTCTATTCATACTTTTGTTTGTAAGTGCAATCTAAAAACTAGTCTTATTATATAAACTTCAACTATAATGCATTAAATATCTTTTGTGCTAAATATTCAAAAAAAAGAAATCTTATTATTTGTATTGCTTTTTTAAGGTGAGATGGCACCAAAGTATCGAACAGAAGTGTTTAACTCGTTTGTTATGGGATCTAAGTCATCTGAAGAGTTAATACGAGCAGCTTGTCTTTCAAATATTGCTGAGCTTGTTCGATTGTTAAAATATTCTATCCAACCAATCGTTTATGAGGTGAGTGAGTGGTTTCTATCATATAATCTCTGATAATCAGCTTATCATGAAATATTTTTTGCTAGTCAATGGTTTAAGTGATTTTAAAATAGCATATTCAGTCCTATGATATTACTTAACTTCTAATTACGTGAAACAAGAACAATATACATAAATTCATAAATTACTTTGTGCATTGAATGATCAGTATTTCAAATAAATACGGATGGATATTTAAATGAAAGTTCTAAAAGTACTACTTCTATGTGGCGAATACCTCTATATGTTCGTAAGTAGTGTATCGACAGTACAATCCCCCTAGAATTTCAACTACAAATTATCTTTGCTTCTCGTCGTTTGGTTTAATCCTAACCTACCATGCGAATAGATCAACATTTACACCATAAATGTTATCTCATCTATGACATCCTCATTATTATTCGTACCTTCTTTCATAAAATGTTGTCCTTTGTTTATTCTAAAACAGTTCATCGCTTTTTGACGAAGTTCAAATATAAGTAGGTTCTTCCGATATCTAAGAAGATAATTTTAATCACCAGCTTAACATCAATTCGATAAACCATAAGTTTATGTACACCTGTTTCGATCTTACAAATGATTTTCAGATTTCGCAACAATTATAATGCTATCAACTGTATAATTAATTTCCTATAGTGTAACCTTGATTGATCATCTTAATTAGGACGTATAGTAGAAAATATCCTCAGTGGAACACTCAACTTGATGAAAGCCCTTAATATAATCACAGACTGAGTTTGACATTTTCAAAAGTCGTTATTATTACTGTCGGGGTATTTTTTAATTTTTTTATTGAAAAATGAAGGTTTTTGGGCGAACATAAAAATATTTTTCGACGATATCATTTTCTTGAGTTGTATAATCGTTAATTATAGGTAACTTTTTGCATATTGTGATCCATAATAAAATAGAGGAGTATTACAAAATTATCAGTATGGGTACTTGTAGAGACTGTAGTATTTTAACAATTGAATTCACGAGTCGATCTAAACTAGACCACCGTTGAAAATCTGGAAGCACTGAACGACCATTTCGTCCTAGTATGGGACTCCTCAGCAGTTCACATCCACGATCCCACACGCGGGACTCGAACCCATGACCTTAAGTTTTGCGCGAACGCCGAACCCCTAAACTACTGATCCGGCATCAAACGGTGTTAATGTCTAACTTCAACTGTTAAAATATTACAGAATTATCATAGATAGCTAAATGTGTTCAGGGATCGAATGTAAAAGTTTATAAAAATGAAGTGTTCCTGCATAATTTAGTGAAATCAAAGATTACAAAAAGATGTAAAGTACTGAACAGAATAGTTTATAAATATGAGGGTTATCTCAAAGTAATTAAGGTTATTGAAGGTTTCCAAGTATTGAATGAAATGGAGGCTGAATCATTTAGGAAAGTGGTCAAAAATTAATAAAAATTAAGTTATGTAACAGTCTCAAATGTATTAGTAAATAATAATTGATACAATAAATGAAAAAGACAACTGCCTATATTATAAAGAATAAGTTGACTAATAAGATGATATTTAGAAGGGGATTTGTGGAGATTTCAGTATATTTCAAAGTTGAAATCATGAGTCAATTGAAGCTAGACCACCATCGAAAACCTGGAAGCACTGGACGGCCGTTTCGTCCTACTATGGGACTCCTCAGCAGTGCGCATCCACGAACCCACTCTCGCAGGTTTAATGATGATAATTAACAGTTAAAATTTGCAAAATTAAGAGAGAAGCTATGATCATGGAAGAATAAGGGATTAAGCATAACTCTTTTGTACAAAGATGTTGGATTAGAAATGATAAATTGCTATATGGCTTCAGCTGTTCACAAATACCTAATCCAAATATCTTTCAAGCTAGTTATTTTAACTATGTATATAATCTTGCACCACGATTCTCGTGGTGGCATATGATCAGAGTAACCATGTGTTCAAGGATTGACCTGTTGATCTTTTTGCATTCTCATTCAGAAAACCATTCAAGTTAGTGCACAATTATCTAAAGTTTGCGTTTTATCTTCGTCTTCCTGATCAAAAATCATCTGCACTAGCCACGAACCTGTTTCTCTCTTTTATTTTACGTAAACAAAACTAATAATTCGGTTATTTACTTAGGAATGCTTAGACGTAATTTTTGCTTATTCATTTTTTTTGTTCCTCTACTTTAGCTTTGTGTATAAACAAAATGAGTAACTATAATTGCTGACGGTTATCGCATTTGTAACTTATAGTTCTCATGAATACGTTGAATGTTTATTCAGATGAGAAATACTAGAGGCTTTTTATAGTTTCTATTAGTTTCTTTTGTTCTAGTGTTTCTATTTTATTCTACGTTTACAGATTTTTTTGTTGATCGAATTTCATCTATCTCAAGATGTATCAAATGTAGTTCGTAAAGCTTCAGCGTATTTAGCACGTTCTTTATTTTTATCAGAAACTAGTATCACCGAATTACCTGCATGGATCCCATCTGATGTGATTCGTGACCTTCATAGGCTATTGTCAACACGTCGAGTCATTGAAAAGGATTTATTTGTACAGGAACAAATTGAATCAGCTCTTGCTCAAATAGATTTATGTACACGAAATACTGTGTTTTTGAAACCTGATAGTCCATCTAATCTTATAAAACAAATACATATTTTAAACCCATAAAGTTGTCTTCTACCAAAATATGTTTGTTTTGCTGATGGTGTCCTGTTAACGTATATGGAGTATTTTTTGGAGATGACTGTTTTGCAACACGCGTACATTTTTGGTGATAGTTGTGATAGTTCACCAAGTTTCAGCTCGAGCTATCTTGACGTATGTAAAGAAAATTGTGAAATCGATTTTGGTTGGCAGTTGTTTTGAGTTCCACATGTTCTCCGACTGTAAGAATGCCGTCCTTGCTTTGCCAACCCTTGCCTTCACATCCACATCACATCATCCTTCTTCTTCGATGATACTACTGTTGACCACTTACGTGGAAGCTTCCACATCATACACAATTCCATTCAATTGACTGCTCGACAGTGATCCATAGTGTTCCAAAGTTGTCTGTATACTTCGGTCTTTACGGAATCCAGTCTGTTGATCTCGGTGTTGTGCGTTCACTGAATCCTTCATTCGTTTCAACAACACTGTCGAGAACTTCTCATGGTAGTGGTAGTAGTGTGACACATCTGAAGTTCTCACAGTTGCTCATGTCTTGATGGAATATCCTTCACTCTGGTTTGTCGTCACTTGTTGTTCCTCTCAAACTATTCTGAAGAGAATGTGGAGAATCGCTGCAGTCACAATTGATTGATCACTGGGTGGTGATCAATGTCATGCGTGTCAGGTCCTTCTTAGTGCTAATCGAATGCTATCGATCGAGTTGCAATGTGGCCACCAGTCTAGGTGGCTCGACACTGCGTGAACTATATATATTGAGGTAAGATAGTGGTTGGAGATGGTAAGGTCTCTGACTGTGAAGCTGGGTGACACGGGATCGAATTCGCCAGGGAGCATCAGTTCCCTCAAGATTACAGGTACACCTTGCTGACGAGTGCCAAGTAGCACGAGACCCGGGTCCAGGGTTTCCTGTTGACCACCTTCAACCACCATCTTACCTCAATCGTTGCAGTCACCTGTACTTCTGACTTGGGTGTCTCGGATGGTAGGTTGCGTTACCCTACTGCTTTCCCACTCTTCCTTTGTCTGGTTGCCATGATGGTTTCTTCAATTGTTGGTGAAGTGATAGTTATAGGAATGTTTGTGTGTGCTGCTTCGATGTCTAGTGGGTTCAGTGGGACTGGTCTGTTTGAGAGTTCTTCCGAGTGCTCTACCCACTGTTCTTAAATCTCAGTGATCGACTTGTTTTCTTTGTTCTTGACTGTTCTCTATGGTTTGTTCCATTTCCATGCTAGTTTGTTGGTTGAGTCATATAGTTGTCCAATATTTCGCTCTCTTACTCCTTTTTCTGATGTCGCTGCTAGGTCTTCCACGAATTTCTGATTGACGACTCTCATTCTCTTCTTTACTTGCTTATTTGTTTGTGTGTATTTGCTCTGTGTCTTGACTTTCTCTGTTCTTGTTCGACTGTTGTTAATTGCTGTCTTGTGTTTTTCCTTTCTTGAATATTGTGCAGGGTTTTGTTAGAGATCCATTCCTTATGATGCTGCTTCTTTGGGCCCAGAACCTCCTGAAACGTTGAAGTTAGTACTTCTTTGATCCCTTTCTAGTTGTCCCTCTTCGTAGTTTCTCGTTCTTCCAGTAGATCCTGTAAAGCTTGGAACCTGTTGTTTAGAGTAATCTTGACTTCGCCGAGTTTGTCAGTATCTCGAAAGAAGGCTGTATTAAAGCTTTGTAATGCTGTTTCTCCAGTTGTTTAGTGTTTCCGTTGCTTCAGTTTCATCTTGGCCACGACCAGGTGGTGATCTGAAGCTATGTCAGCTCCGAGTGGTCTCGAAATAATGTCCGCAAGCAATGAAAAAAGCGTGGATGTAGCCTATTAAGGCACGGTAACCTACAAGGTTTGATATTAGTTAGCAACGGAAGAACATTTTACACAGTCACATGTACAGATCCTATAACTGGTATCTCCAGGGGGCTGAAAAATTTGTAAGAGAAAGAAAGGACGAAAGCAGAGCACACAACATTCATGGAGAAATAGTTAAGGTATAACCATTTAGTCTATTTGTCTGTTACTGAAGTTCTTATTAGGTAAGAGCGTACTAATGTGTTAAAGAGAAATAAGTGTGAACTAGGTATGAGTGGATAAGGAACTGTATAAATGAAGGTAGTTCAGGAAGAAGTATGGAATTATGTACTCTCACGCGTCGGAGAGAACAGTTTTTCCCTATGCATGTGAAACCTGTTCTCTCCGATTTGAGGATGTTAGACGACTCTCTCTGTTCGATCATCGTTGTCTCCGAAGGATTGCTGACATCCAGTGGCAATACCATTTTTCCTCCCATTCGCATTATTTTTTGTGGCGGATATATACTTGGTGACCTTTGTACAAATATGGATGTGTTTAAATAAATAATCACCAAATACTATTGGAATCGTTATATGGACCGACATGTTTGCCCGAGGCGTTCTACAGGCCTACACCTTCAAGTTATCTTGTACACATAGCACTGAACCGTTTGTGCAGCGTTCCTAGGTCCGAATGGGACGTGAGGAATTACGAAAAGGCTGAAAAGAGTAGAGAATATCGTCTTTCATACATCTGGGGCTATCGTTATCTGACGATATGCCAGTGGTGGATCGATTCAAGAAGTAATGGTTTATTCGTTTATAGTCAATGAAAAACCGTGAATGTTTAAGACATGGTATCTGTCAGCTAATTTCAAGTTATTCAGACTGTCATATTCGCCACATGAATGCCAGACATTCTAGACTGCTATATGCAGCTTAGAAGCCCATGTGCATGTAGTTGACGTCGAGTCGCGATTGACTGTGATCACCACTACAGGAAGATTACGTGCGACATATCGAGTTGGATCAGTCCGTAGGCTAAAACCCAGAAGACTGTTGATGGTTGCAATAGGGTATATTTGTTGGCAATCTCGTGGTATCGAAAGAGTCGAGATTGTGCCAAAGTTTACAAGCTGACCCACCGAGCGTAATTGAGCTCGTGCAAGTTCACAGGCAACCGAAGAATGTGTGTCTTTGGTACACTTAAGAAACAAGTACAGCAAAGCAATCACTGGCACGATTGGCTATAATAATTATTATTATATTTCAAAGTTGAAATAATGAGTCAACTGAAGCTAGACCACCATCGAAAACCTGGAAGCACTGGACGGCCGTTTCGTCTTATTATGGGACTCCTCAGAAGTGCGCATCCATGACCCCCGTCCCATAATAGGACGAAACGTTCGTCCAGTGCTTTCAGATTTTCGATGGTGGTCTAGCTTAAGTTGATTCATTATTGCAACTTTGAAATATACTGAAATCTCCACAAATCCCTTTCTAATTATTATTATTATTATTTCAATGATACCAATCGCGTTCTCATCATAAAAGTAGATCACTACAGGCCAATTTAGAAACGAGTGAATCACAGTTTCATTACTTGCTTTGGATAGGGCTGGATTGTAATTTGGTAACGGTGATGAAAATGTCCTTGTTGGTTAATTTGTGCTTACAGTATGAGAGATTGCTGAGTTTTTTGCCTTATCGTCTTGGCGAGTTAGTTTTGTAATTTCCGGATATTTTCGGAAAGCAGCAGGAAAATCATCATTTATCAGGGTGCATCTCTTTAAGCTAGGAACCTGGTAGTTTGAAAAAGGCTTTAGCATTTTCGGTGTGCATAATTCGGTGGGCCTTGTTCTCACAGTATCAGCTCGCAAACTATATGAGTCTAAAAATACTACACTTAAGATAGAATAAGAAGTACTCGCTAAAGTTAACAATTTACTTCGATTACATTTAATTCAGAGAACCGAAATAATAATTCTTTTCGGACTTTTCCATTTGTGTTTTGCCTTCCCACCCAGTAAATCTTTATTATTACTATATATCGGCTATCGAGCTTGAGTAACTGTAATCATACTGACTTCTACTTCTTTGTCAACTAGAAACTCAGAACCTGAAGTCCTGTGCTTAGGAAAGCCAGTCAGAGCATTGACTACTCACATTTGTTGTAATTACTGTCTGGTTTCCACGTCTTCCAAACTAAGAAGGCCTCATGAAGCTTATAAGTCGATGCACGACTTTCAGCTCTCTTTCCACATCTGCGGGGCTACCAACTAATAGTTTTTGTATCTCTTGGTTTTTCGTCCCGACCGTCCGCGAAGCAGTGGACGTCAGTTGCTGGCGTTTTAGGAATGGTTTTCTGTAATGTTTCTATTTTTTGCATAATATCCTCTATGCCAACGACACAATGGGAACGCAACACCTCCAGCAGTAGAACTCTCAGAGTTCACTGAAACATTTTGTGTATCGACGAGTGCTTGTACATACGGATTACGACTACGAGTTACTTAAATTATCTATCAACCATAATGGGATGGTTCTTCAAGCTACAGTAAGTTAATTCATCTGATGCATTAATCGAAACAATAATTTGTGGCCTAACTCGTGTTCATTGAGTAGTTGATGAAACTTTTGTCATCTGATACCATGGCTTTCACTAATGACTTTCAATAGAATAACTGTATGGATGACGTAACTAAGAGTGCTGGATATCACCAATCATAATGATCTCTTAATAAAAGCTTGTTTCTCCCTGCTACAACGTTACATCATATTGAGGTTGTACACCAGTTTGAGACAAAGCAGTCAACAAGAAATGTTTTTAGTTGAGTTTATTCTTTAAATCCATCAGATAGTTTGTTTTGATGCTCACAGTGTCCGCCAATTGTAAATTGGCGCTTTCGTTTCTGCGTCGAAGGTTAGTGCCAGGCAGTGGACAAGTTTGTGGTATGTCAACTATCATAGTTTCATGTCATATGGTTGTTTTTAATGTCCTGACGCTTATTGATACAATTGTGGTAACGTAGAAACTATCTGGTGCAACAATGATAATGCACGTGGGTACACTGTACATGACCGTTGAAGCTTTATAGCTGTTCTTTTGATGAAGCTGATCAAGTCACACAGAAAAAGTTACAGTGGACAGTTTACGCCTACAACGTTTGTATCATTAACTGAATTATACTTTATCGTGAAGGTGATTTCACAAAACGGGTTTAAAGCCAACTCTTGTGCATTTGTTTTTCGTTTTTTTAAAAAGTCTTGTGTCCAGATGAATCGTATTAATTTCGATGTTAAGCGATTAATTATTTGTTTTGTATCATTTGATCTGACTGTCATGTTACCCAACCGGTTGTCACGTTAATCTACCATTTCTGATTGAATTCTGTAAACAGTGGGTGAGGAGAAATCGTTATAGTCAGGCTAGTACTTAATACTGGCTGTTCTAAATTTACCACGCAAAAGACATTCATCTGTTCTCTGGCTTTTCGTGTATAAACTACTATGAATGCGATGCAATCGGTTTTCTTGATATTTTTAGTCATAGTTTTTGTGGTTATGCTCACAGCATTCCAACATTCTCATACTCTGTGCTTATAAGCAACTGTTTACTAATAGCTAATGTTGACTATCTTATTAGGAGCTATTAATCTAAAGCTTGACGCTTTTGTGCCTCATTCAATGAATGATCTTTGTTAAAAGTGGAACTTCGTTCTGATTCAGATTGGAATTCTGTTCCTAGTGTGTGAGTTGCTTTCAACCGAGATAGATTATGGATGTCGAATTTGTTAAGAATATACGAGTTAATAATTTGGCTGAAATTATTCCAACAAATAATGTTAGTGAATTTGTGTCAAGGAATATCTCACTACACTTACTACACTCGGAAGCCTTCTGCCTTTTCTTCATACAAAGGTATTGTGGCGAAGTCTAAACGCATATGATTTTCATTACTCAGTCCAACCACTGTTCCTTAAAATATGATAGCTTTGAATAACAACTGAATTCGATGATATGGTATAATAAATTGTCTTTCAAATAAACAGTTTTCAGACTAAATGTATCCAGTTGTAAGAGGATCGAGCGATCTCGTATTTTGTGTCCTCAAAACTTTTAGGAAAAACAGTCGAGTATCATATCTCGCGAATGTTGTAAATGATTGGTTTTAGGTTTCGTCTTATCCATATAACCATATATCCCCCAGTTTCTGCGACTATACTATCCCTTGTCGTTTGTACTAGTTGTATGGGTTTCTGGACACAGTCTATGGGATTCGATAGAACTTTTTGAGGTTACTTCATATATTCAGTCTGAACTTGATGTCAGTACATGAAAGGAATGTTGGTCTTCCTACCAAAGATATAAGAACGGTGTCAAAATTATTGTGTTCTTACGATTTTCATGGGTACAGGTAGTTTGTGAGCCCCCGAATGCCCTGGTACGGCCGAGAGTGGGGAGAGTCACCTCTCCCTCTCGAAATACTCTCATATGGCCAGCGAATATATAGCCTCTGCCAGGGAAGTCCTACTCACTGCCTTCTCGTGGTGGGGTGTTGTTTACGAAAGTGAGAGGACGAAAAGCGAATGTCCGGCGTTATAACCGGGTTGGTGGACATGGAGGGTCCACCTAGGGGAGTTGGAAAACTCTGATTCCAAACCAGTGGTGCACATGGGCTCCAGTATCTTGAGGGAACAAATGGCGTACGAATCAACCGTTGATCACCGGCTTCCATGGGACTGCATCTCCTCACGATGCTCCACTGCCTTGTGGATCAGACATTCAGGTCAAAGGCTCCGGGTGTGGCCCCCTAAAAAACCACCTGCTTCAGTCTGGGCACCTGAGCAGTATCACAGCCCTCACACAAATCGATTGAGATTTGTGAGGCGCATATTTATCTGGTGCTTTTTTGTACCAATATTTATGTGTTTAAATAAATAAATAAATAAAAGTTTGTGAACGAATCAGTCATAATTCGACGCAAAATTAATTTATTCGTGGCTAAAAACTACTTTTGTGTCATAGCTAGTGTCGGTTTGTCGTGAAAATCTGTTTATCAGTCGTGTTTTTACCACTTATTGTTTCATAACCAAACAGTTGGCTAGAACGTAGTGGTTCAAGGCCGTCAGGGACGATAATTCGATTGGTGTAACCATCTTGAAACACCGACTTCGGTGGCTTGGACATGTTCGACGAATGTCATCCCAGAGACTTCCACGTCGTGCATTATTTGCCGACTCTGGGACTGATTGGAAAAAGCGGAGAGGAGGTCAGTGTATGACATAGTGTCGTGGCATGAAAGAAAGCTGCAAAGGGCTAGCTTCTGTTGGTCCTTCACGACTCGCTGGGTTGGGTCTGAGAGATGGTGCAACACAGTGGCTAGAGACGTTATCAGATATGGCTCAGAATAGAAGCCAGTGGCGATCCTGCTGCAACCTTCTTTTACTTTCTACATAACGAATGGTTCTAACTTTCCTAACTGAAAGAGTCTTCTGGTTGTACATTTCAGTCCGCCTTATCTTTTCATCCCTTCTCTTGCTACTTTCATTATTTTTTGTGGCGCATATATATCTTATGCTTTTTTGTACCAATATATATGTGTTTAAATAAATGAATAAATAAATAAGTCAGTGTACTCTGCTTCTACATTTGTATCGTGCCCTGGAAAACTCTGATCCCGAACCAACGGTGCACATAGACTCCACAATCCTGAGGGATCAAATGGCGTATGAACCTTTTGTTGGTCACTGGCGACTACATCTCCTTACGTTGCTCCACTGCCTTATGGACTAGACCTTTAGGCTAAGGGCTCCGGGTATGTCCTATAAAAAACGCCTGCTTCAGTTTTGGCGTCTAGGCAGTATCTCAGCCTTTACACCGATTGAATGATTTATGTGGCACATATCTGTTTGGTGCCTCCTTGTACCTGTGTTCATGTGTTTAAATAATGAATAATAATAATGCTAAAATGCTTATTCGCACACTGCCAGTGCTGTGTTGAAGTTGTTATTGAATCAGGCCATATGCCGTATATACAGTCCTAACCGCGATGTTGTCTTATACACACTTCTCAGCTCCTGTTTCTGGCTTAGACAGTGCTTCATCTGTCAAAGCTTTGATGACAGGTTGCTGTCATTTGTTTTCACACTCCAGTGCATTGAAGCGGTTATAAATGACAAACGAATCTCTTTGTCTATTCAAGACAACGTATTTATGTGTCGGTTAGATATTAAACCGAATCACGAGTAGTGTATCCTTGGTCAGGCCGAATAAAACCTACCTGTAAACGCCCTCAATGTAATCATTTCGAGTAGTAACCAACATCCCCACTGTCTTGCAATATTTCACATGTTATAAAGCTGTTTCTAAAGCAGTGGTCATTTAGCTGGTTAAGTCAATCTTGGAGTATCTAGAGGACGTGGTCTTATTACGATATAAATCTGTGGATACTAGGTTATTTAGAATATATGGGTGGGGATTCAGTCATTCTGAACCTACTTAATTGATTTCTCACTTGTATTTAGCTGTGTGAAACGTGTGATCAAAAATGATATATTTACTTTCTAATATAACTACTGAACTTAAATTACTTGAAGGATAGTTATATTTTACTATTGGAATTAGCTTTATTCTAATCGTAAACAAAAGTTGCTTTTGCTGACGTCATAAAGATATTTGACTGGTTTTCTTGCTACTCAGTAAATCTGATTGTACATTCTCTTGATTTGTGAATGAGACACTTCAGTTAAGAAATCCACAATATTTTAATAACTCGAGTTTGTTTTTCAGCAAGCGTATTGTGAATAAGGTTTTTGTTAATCTTTATTAGCGTAGAAGTATCCATATTACCAGCTAATAATAACCTTCAGATTAATTTCTTAACTAACTTAATTTTAATGCCAACAGTGTTTAATCCACTTGTACTAATACAGTATTAATGTTGAAACTGGGCTTATATTACCTACTGAATTCTGACCAGTTAAATTGGAAAAATATTTTTGATTTTTATGCATCAGAAGTGTTAAGATATCGGATGAGCGTTTTAGCCGTTAAAATGACTAAAACTGCTCGTTAGGTAATACAAAATGGCACTGATAGCTCCTCACTGAACTGAAATCAAAGGACAGCTACCAACATACTACTTGTTTTCCTGGTAAACTGATGTGGTTTGAGTCGTTTTTCTAGATGTAGAATGTTGCTTTATGGGTCATTAAATAATTAAAGTTGTCAAGCGTGTTGACCATTTCACTTGTCTCATCAGCTCTGGTGTGTTATCAGCTTAATAAAACTACATTTAATCAAATCCTTTTTTGAATTTTGGTAAATTTTGTTACATTGAACAGATGTCAACCTGGTTACTTCTGATCAGATGTACTTCACAGCATTCTGCCTTGTGTTACTTTATGACCGTAAACCTGGCAAAATATAAACGTATAATAATTGATCATTCCTATCTTAAAACTATAGGTATGGTGGAACCATCGAGTAAGTAATATAGAGTTCGTAAGACTCCAATAATGGAGCTATGTCCACCATTAGAGTTTATGCAACTCGCACTGGTGTCTTGCATAAGTGATATCAGTCTGTGGGGGTATTATCTCTTGTTCTGGACTTAGTGTAGAGATGTAGAATTCTTAACTACGAGTAATGGTCATGATTTGAAGTTGGATACCAGTAAGGTAGTCTGAAGTCGCTCATAGTTGTGTTCACTTTTTGCATTGGGCATTTTATTATCCCATGCAGCTTGTTCTTTAGACTCCTTTTCTTTAGAACGACATTTTTGCTGTTCAACTTTTACCTCATATGGATTTTGCTAAGTCGATTTCTCCGGTTAGCGTTGGAATGTTGTATCAATCACTACCCATACACACGCATATGGTTTCCTATTTCGTGTGACAACTAATTTAACGTGCTGTTCAACTCTGGAAATTTAGATAATTACATCTAGTTTATGCAATCCACTGACCGTTATAATTTCCCCGAAAGTGGTTTGTGTTTCATTTATTCTGGTTGTATCGTTCCTTATTTAGTTTATGATAAAATAATACCTATTTCCGATAACAGATCAATATTATGCTCACTTTTATTCCAGACATGCCTTTATCGAGCAAGGCTCGAGTGTATGCAGATGTAAATCTTAATCGTCCTCGCGAATATTGGGATTATGAATCATATGAAGTGAAATGGGGGTAAATCATTATAATATCGTAAATCAACATACCTCATGTTTAGTGATCAGGATGATTACCAAATTGTTCGAAAATTGGGCCGCGGCAAATACAGTGAAGTGTTCGAGGGGTTAAATATAACAAACAATGAGAAATGTGTCATTAAGGTGTTGAAGGTAAGTCATCTCAACACATAATTGCTGCCTTAAGCCTGTCAAAAAAAAGAAAATCAAGCGTGAGATTAAGATCTTGGAAAATCTACGTGGCGTGACAAATGTAATATGTCTTGAAGCAGTAGTAAAGGATCCCATTGTAAGAAAAACGTTGTTCCTGATGTATATCTCTTTCAGTCTCGCACACCTGCCCTCATTTTCGAACACGTTGAAAATCGGGATTTCAAAGAGTTGTATCATACCTTAACAGATTACGACATTCGGTACTACATGTTCGAATTGTTACGTGCACTTGATGCATGTCACAGCATGGGAATTATGCATCGAGATGTAAAACCGCATAATGTTATGATTAATCATTCCCAAAGAAAGGTAATTTTCGTCTGTATTTTATTTAGTTTAGTTACGTTTGATTGATTGGGGTTTGGCAGAATTTTATCATCCTGGACAAGAATATAATGTTCGTGTTGCATCACGATACTTTAAGGGACCGGAGCTGTTGGTTGATTACCAGGTGAGTTTATGATTTTCTGTAACTAAGTTATGGATTTGCAGATGTACGATTATTCTTTAGATCTTTGGTCTTTGGGGTGTGTTTTTGCTAGTATGATCTTCAGGAAAGAACCTTTCTTCCATGGTCACGATAATTATGATCAACTAGTTCGAATTGCCAAAGTTCTTGGTACAGAGGAGCTATTTCAATATTTGACCAAATACGAAATAGTTCTGGATCCTCGATTTAATGAAATTTTAGGCCGACATACGAAAAAGAGATGGGAACGTTTTGTACATGCAGAGAACCAACACCTTGTTAGCCCAGAGTCACTTGATCTTCTAGATAAATTATTGCGTTATGATCATGCCGAACGATTAACTGCTCGAGAAGCTATGGAACATGTGTATTTTCGTAAGTTTTGTTCTCATCATGGTCTACTTCACAACTTAATAATTCTAGGTGCTATTGTTCAGGACCATGGTGGTCGAATTCCTGTTGGTGCTCAGCAGAATAATGATGGTAATAAGAAACCTGGTAAGCCTCATCTCCGTATATTTCTGTTGTTTAGGTTCGACCACGCCAAGTACGAATCCGACGTAATATCTGCTATTATCAAGGAAAATTATTTCCATTAACGTTCCACTATGCGATTATGGATAATCTCCATTCTCCAATTGTTTGGATTTGTATAAAGCCCGGTTGTTTTACTGCATCCACCAATCATAAAATTTTATAACTTAGTGAAGCGCTTTTGTTTAACAATGGGTCCGACTTTTGTGTATCTGTATCTTCTGTCTTTAAAGGTGTATTCCTTTTAAAATAGTGTTTTTTCATCAGTGACATGGTTATCTACTTGTTTGATTCGGTTCCGAAGGTATTTTGTTGTCAGCTTAAAAATGAACGCAGTCATGTTTTGCACTGCACATTGTCTGTTTAAAAATTGCATTTTCACGACCAATTAGTAGATGATTCAGTTTACCTCGTAAAATTGAATGAAGCTTGTTTGATTATAAAGTTAAAATCTTTGTGCTTCTTATTGTATTTGGCTCACTTTTCAGATGACCTGTTCTATAGAATAAAAATGATTCGTATGAGAAATGTGTGCATAAATTATATGTTTGGGTTTTTATTCGATTGCTTTCGGTTAATAAATTAGAATGCTGGACGTGACAGAATAGATTTTAGTGTTAAACAGAACAAATGTAATTTATTTGTGCTCGGGGTTATACATTTACTCGAGACTAGGTGCAAATATCACTGAGATGATGGAAAGATGAGTTTGTAATTGTTGCTACAAATAAATATGACAATCCTCGTATTTGTCGAGTTCGCAAATAATGATTGAATATTTTGATTTAAAAACTTTTAGATTAATAATGTTTGGTGATAAATTGAATCGAATTCTACCAAATTGCATTAATGTTTAGCTCATCTACCAATGGTCTAGTAAATAGTAATCATGCTTGCCTTGCCCTATGTACACAAAACATGGGGATTAAGGTCGAAGGGTATACATAGGTTCTAAGATCAAAATTGTGGGTATCTTTGAAGTAATACTCATGTTAGACACAGACGAAGTAGTGAATTTGTTTGTTTATGAACTAGTGATCTTGATATGCTCATCCTCACCCTTTTTTATGCTGTTAGCGGCAGGCGTTGGAATAGAATGGTAGAGTTTTTAATGACAAAGACTAAGACGACATTCACCCACTGAGCTGTTGACTGTTATTCTGAGCAGTGTAAGGAGCTGCACGTCTTTTGAATCGGAATAGCATTTCAGTTTTGAATATTTCATAAGTTATGGGAAATCCCATCGAGTTGAGTAGTAAATTAATACAATTAAGTATCTTATTGATGAATAATGTACTCATTGTAATGTTGGTCAAATGACAAAACTCAGGAAAAACTTAACATAATTACAGATGGAACGCGAGAGAAAGACTAAGTCACATCCTACTTGTAACTGCGGTACGCTGAATAACCTTGTGACTAATTACATTGCCACACCTGTTTTCTGTCTAGAAGATTTACCGCTGTGTTTCGGATAATGCTATCTTGTCTGTATTTCTGAAGATTCAGGTTTTAAACCCTTACAATCTTTTTGTTGTCACTGGCATAATGTTTTTGTTAAGGCATAGGAAAAGTGTAAGAGACCCGTTACCAGCTTTTTTCAGGAACTGGATAATACAGTGACACCAAATCATATAGGTTTGGCGTTCGGAGTGGTTACAACCTCTGTTTTCGCCAACAATGTCCACTCAATATAGTTCAGATTGAGAACTAGGAGTATTTAATGCGGTTAAGTATTTTGGGTGTTTAGGTAACACTACTGCTGCCAGTGGATTCTGTTCACTGGGAACCAAAGATAGTGACATAAATTCACATACCCCTTACATTTATATTGCTGACTCAGCTTCAAAAAAGGTTGTGGTTAAGTAGTCGGAAGTACGTTCTCTATGGTCACTTTATACCGCCTATCCTCATCCCATGAGTATTCCTTCACAGGAACTAATAACTCTTAGCAAGGTATTTGAGTATTCATGGTGTTATATGGGATATTACGAGTTATTAGCTATCCTCCATCATGAAATCCCGAAAATGGCTCTAGCCTTGTAAATAGCACTTAAAAGTGTTTATTGAAATTAGGGGCAAAACAGATTTGTACAGAACTATTTATTTATTTAAACACAAATGGCACGAAGGAGCTCCGACATGTGTGTGCCACATAATGAGATTGCGAATAGATAGAGATGAGTATAATATAATAATGAAAATAATAGGAAAAATAGTTTAGACAAAGTACGACCAGAAAGGATTCTAGCTAGAGAAGTCCCTCACACTTATCGGAAGACAGTAAAGAAAGTCTCAGCAGGATACCCACTGGTTTTTTATTCTGAGTCATGTCTGATAACACCTTGAACCGCTGTTTGTGTATCTCTGGGGCCTGCCAGGGAGTCGTGAAGGTCAGACATTCCAGTCCTGTACAGCTTTCGTACGACGGTTATATGTTGCAACTGGTCACCGATTCTTCCGACCAGTCACAGCGTCGGTAAATTAAACTGTTGATAACCTATGTTTACAAGGCCCGTTATTAGATATTTACTCGGTATTTTGTAGTGAATCCAAGCAATAGGATCTGGCATCTTTTAGTTCGCAGAGTTGATAACTTATTTCTTAGTTTGTAAAAGCAAGGTCCCATAATGTTAAGTTCATTTATTGGATGAATCCTGTTTAGTGGTAGTCATACAAGTCACAACAAGTAAATTTATCTATATGCCTGATAATCACTGAGCAACTAACATATTTACCTTGCTTAACACCACCTGTAGTGCTTCTAAAGTTAACCCCGGTCCCTAGCTTAGACAAAGGAAGGGGTTGCGAATAAGATCGTGGTCAGCGACCTATGTCCACAAGTGGTTCCTAAAAGCGTTTGTTATTCTTATACACTAGTCTGTGTCGATATGCACAGTTGATTTCTATGTATATTTATTCAAGTGTGACCCCTAGTTACATCGTTATTCTTTGACTAATTTTATATTTAGTGATTCTCTATTCATTAGGATCACTCATAAGCACACCTTTGTATATATGAATTTCTTCATCGTCTAGATTACTATGAAAACTGACTGAAATAATTAAGGATCCTCTTTTAACCATGGATCAGATATTGTGTTGTGTTAACGCCAATTTTTTGCATAACATATGGTTAGAGATGATGTTAGTCTTGTGTAAAATAAAATCGTAAATTTCTTACTATTATAATGAAAGGCATTTTATTTATATTATGACAAAAAATAAATGTACAGTTCTTATCTTTTGTATGATTATTATTTTAAAATATGTATGCATAACCATTTTATTGTATTTATTAATGGACAATGATTATCATTTGCACAATACAAGTCTTTTAATGATTTAAGATGATTTTTTTAAAATACCCTAGTTACTGGTGATTATAATCTTTAAGTATTTACCTCATTGATCGTACAAATGAACTGGTATGAGGATACAACTAAACATATTTTTATTATAATCTGTTTTCTTTTACTTTGTTTCAGACAACATATTCTATTTCATTAAGAGAAAAGATTTGAGTATTTATTATTTCCAACTGATTTTTACGGAATGTGTCCAAATTTATATGAACCTGTAATGTAAGTAATGTACTTGCTTAAGGTGAAAGAAGTCATTTTAGTGGTGAAATTTATCACACTGTTATTACACTGTTATATATTATTAAAAAGGAACGGTCTACAAGACGTGGTTTGAAATCAATCATGTTATCCATTTTTGGGCTTGGTTATTTGAAACTAAGTTGTTGTTCAAGTGCTTCATTTAATGACAAATACGCTATCATTCTTTCTAATAGAAGCAGTTATTTCTTCCTTATATATGAATTCGAAATAATTCTGAATTAAAA
Source organism: Schistosoma rodhaini (assembly GCA_944470415.2). Taxonomy (NCBI): domain Eukaryota; kingdom Metazoa; phylum Platyhelminthes; class Trematoda; order Strigeidida; family Schistosomatidae; genus Schistosoma; species Schistosoma rodhaini. The sequence goes on from OX104044.1 coordinate 62,443,487, forward strand.
GACTTGGTTTTACATGAAATGTGTCTTTTGTACACTCATCAAAGTATTTAGTTAATATCTACTTTAACAAAATTTTCTGATGTATTGATTTCATTTAATAAACATACACTCACTATCCTGTATGGGATTTACTATTTATGAAATATTTTGAAGTAAGGTCTAATCTTTATTTTCACATACTGACAAGTTAATTGAAAGTAGCATTTCCTTTCATTTATGCTGTCATTATAAACACAGGTAGAAAAGTAAATTCACAACGCAAAAATAGCAACTGAATTATTATCAAGTAGTACGAATTTAGTATGAAATTTTCCCGCCTTTATGTCTTCCTCATAAGAAAAGGTTTATGTATAGAAATTAAATTTTCATGCATAAGAATTAATACAATATGAATATTTATTTGTATAAGGGTGGCTTTATTTTACAAACAACGACATATTGTCCTGATGAAAGCCAATGAATTATTATTAGTGTGATAGTTGAAGTGGTAGAAACCTGAACAATTGTTAAATTTACAGCTACAGACAATGAAAGAGGGGAAATTTAACTGGTTGATTATACAGTCAAGAAATATCAGTGAACACATTTCCAAAATAATTCATGTCACATAAAGCTGTCGAAAGTCGACTTGCTCCATCCATATGCACTAATGAAAAAATATCATCGTGACTACAGTATGTCACTGATAGCTTATATTGTAGTGTCAAATAAAAAAATTCTCAAGTCAGTCTATAAGATTCATCGAGTTTTCAAATACTCATTACTGATAAGAGACACAAGAATTATCTGTATTTTACGGGTTGTTTTCTAGAATCAGATTATAGATTGAATATAATATGTCGACTATCAAATCTAATGAAAACATTTATTTCAACACTACATCAGTTCAAACTAGGATCTCCATGCCAGAGATCTTCAAACAGTAAGAAAATTGGATCACGATCAACAAGTATTTTTTATGTGAAGAGACGATTATTGACTTTGTGGAAACTGGCTCTCTGCTAGATTTCGATCTATCAGACTCCTAATAATCAGCCTACTTTTTCACAACTTTATCAAAAGACCTGTTTCCTAACTTGTTCTCTATTTCTTAGTATTATGTCTCATCATACTTTACTGTAAATATCTAATTACTTATTTAAGTTCTTAATAAGATCATGGACTGATCAGTGTTAGACCATCATTAGAAACCTGGAAGCACTGGACAGCCGTTTCATCCTAGCACGTGACTCCTCACCAGTGCGCATCCACAATCATGCACTCAGGACTCGAACCCAGGACTTTCAGTCTCGCGCGAACACCTAACTTGTAGACCCTTAAACAGATTTCCGACGGTGTTGATGTCTGACTTTAACCAATCCATGATATTGCGCTACCATCTTCCGTTGTCTTCGGTGAGTAACTGCCCCACATTCGACACGGTTGAACTCCATTGGTCATGGAATTTCACTAAAACTTCGAGAATTATCTCTCAAGGCTAATCACTACTGAGCAATTGACAATTATTAGCATAGGGTTGTAAATACTTACTTTTTTATTGAGATCATGAACCGATCACTATTTAAATAAAAAACCAAGCTATTACGAGTAAGATTATTGACTAGTCAGTAGTTAAACGATATAGGAGTTGATATCTTTAATTAGTAGATTTATTATTGTATATAACTACATTGAATTAAGTTCTACGGAAATAAGAGTGAGCACAAAGTTTGAGCAAGTACGTGTTCAATTGCATATCTCTTACTTGAGTAAATAATAATTTTAATCTTATCACTGAAAGATTCACGACTACAAATATAATCCATTTTTCTTACATCAGTATGTTCTTATTTTTCTGATAAGTAATGAAGCAAAATTCCTGTTATCTAAACGATATATGAACAATGACGTTTAACATTATTTTAATCATATTTAAGCATGTCAAACGATGACGTTTGTTTAAGCATATAAAAGAGTAGCAATCGGTTTCGTGAAATTCTTATTCAGTGAATATTTTCTATGTTTGTTTTAATTTATGTTTTACTTAGTGTAATTAAAATAAGAATGTAATCGAATTACTAAACCACAAGTTATTATTATTAATATTTTTGATTTAACTAAATATATTAAGGGGCATAATATTTATCAGAAGGGGGTTTTGTGGAGATTTTAGTAATTTTGTGGTTGAAATCATGAATCAATTGAAGCTAGACCACCATGGAAAACCTGGATCCACTGGACGGCCGTTTCGTCCTATTGTGGGACTCCTCAGTAGTGCGCATCCACGATCCCACCTCTGGAGATTCGAAGCCAGGACCTATCAGTCTCGCGTGCGAGCGCTTAACCTCTAGACCACAAATTAGTATTTAAGAATAAGTACAAATCATTACTAGTTTGATAGAAGAATGACAGGAAAAATCATTTATTGAACCCCATCAATATATATAATCAACACACGAAATAGTCAGTCTATAATAATCAAGCAGATTTCTTTTTTGTATATTTGATTATATTCGATCTGTCAACTAATGAGATTTTGTCATAAGGTTAATTTATATGAAAAAACAATGTATTAAATTTAATATCAAGTGTTTTAATAGTATCTATGTGAAGAGCTTAATTCCGCCTGTAGCTCTTCTAGGGTTACTGCCGGTCCCAAGCCCGGGTAAAGGAGGAGGGTTGGGCATGGGGTTAGCGACCCCATCCCGTAGAAAAGCTAACTCGCTAAAAAAACGCTAACCAGAAAAAATAATTCAAACCATTTAAACTCTGCCCTGGGATTTGAAGGAATAATTATGACATCTCATGATGAAAGCCGAAATTCTTCGGAAGTCACGAGACCGATGCACCTTCTAACAACCAGAGCAACACTCTTTATAGGTACATGGAACGTCCGGACAGTGTGGGAGACAGGAAAGACCAGCCAAATAGCAATGGAAATGAGAAGATACAACTTGGCAGTACTCGGAATCAGCGAAACCCATTGGACACAATCTGGACAACAAAGGCTAGGTACAGGAGAGATGCTGCTGTACTCCGGTCACGAAGGGGAAAACGCTCCACACACTCAGGGAGTTGCTCTAATGCTGTCCAAAGAAGCACGAAATGCACTTGTAGGATGGGAATCTCATGGACCCAGGATAATCAAAGCATCATTCAGAACAAAGAATCAAGGGATCACAATGAACGTTATTCAATGTTATGCACCCACTAATGATAGCAACGACGATGATAAAGAACAGTTCTATGAAAGGCTGCAATCAATTATAGAGAAGTGATCACGAAAGGACCTCACCATCCTGATGGGAGATCTAAATGCTAAAGTTGGAGTGGACAACACAGGATATGAAGATGTAATTGGACGACATGGACTAGGAGAGAGAAATGAAAATGGGGAGAGACTTGCAAACCTATGTGCATTCAGCAAATTGGTTATAGGCGGCACAATATTCCCACAAAAGCGCATACACAAAGCTACATGGATCTCACCGGACCACACCACAGAGAACCAGATAGATCACATCTGTATCAACAAAAATTCCGAAGATCAATGGAAGATGTGAGAATCCGGAGAGGAGCTGACATAGCTTCAGATCACAAACTGGTTGTGGCCAAGATGTGACTGAAGCTAAAGAAACACTGGACAACTGGACAAACAGCACTACAAAGGTTCAATACAGCCTTCCTTCGAGTTACTGACAAGCTCCACGAATTCAAGATAACTCTCAACAACAGGTTCCAGGCCCTACAGGATCTACTGAAAGAACAAGAAACTACTTTGGAGGACAACTGGAAAGGGATCAATTGCATATCTCTTACTTGAGTAAATAATAATTTTAATCTTATCACTGAAAGATTCACGACTACAAATATAATCCATTTTTCTTACATCAGTATGTTCTTATTTTTCTGATAAGTAATGAAGCAAAATTCCTGTTATCTAAACGATATATGAACAATGACGTTTAACATTATTTTAATCATATTTAAGCATGTCAAACGATGACGTTTGTTTAAGCATATAAAAGAGTAGCAATCGGTTTCGTGAAATTCTTATTCAGTGAATATTTTCTATGTTTGTTTTAATTTATGTTTTACTTAGTGTAATTAAAATAAGAATGTAATCGAATTACTAAACCACAAGTTATTATTATTAATATTTTTGATTTAACTAAATATATTAAGGGGCATAATATTTATCAGAAGGGGGTTTTGTGGAGATTTTAGTAATTTTGTGGTTGAAATCATGAATCAATTGAAGCTAGACCACCATGGAAAACCTGGATCCACTGGACGGCCGTTTCGTCCTATTGTGGGACTCCTCAGTAGTGCGCATCCACGATCCCACCTCTGGAGATTCGAAGCCAGGACCTATCAGTCTCGCGTGCGAGCGCTTAACCTCTAGACCACAAATTAGTATTTAAGAATAAGTACAAATCATTACTAGTTTGATAGAAGAATGACAGGAAAAATCATTTATTGAACCCCATCAATATATATAATCAACACACGAAATAGTCAGTCTATAATAATCAAGCAGATTTCTTTTTTGTATATTTGATTATATTCGATCTGTCAACTAATGAGATTTTGTCATAAGGTTAATTTATATGAAAAAACAATGTATTAAATTTAATATCAAGTGTTTTAATAGTATCTATGTGAAGAGCTTAATTCCGCCTGTAGCTCTTCTAGGGTTACTGCCGGTCCCAAGCCCGGGTAAAGGAGGAGGGTTGGGCATGGGGTTAGCGACCCCATCCCGTAGAAAAGCTAACTCGCTAAAAAAACGCTAACCAGAAAAAATAATTCAAACCATTTAAACTCTGCCCTGGGATTTGAAGGAATAATTATGACATCTCATGATGAAAGCCGAAATTCTTCGGAAGTCACGAGACCGATGCACCTTCTAACAACCAGAGCAACACTCTTTATAGGTACATGGAACGTCCGGACAGTGTGGGAGACAGGAAAGACCAGCCAAATAGCAATGGAAATGAGAAGATACAACTTGGCAGTACTCGGAATCAGCGAAACCCATTGGACACAATCTGGACAACAAAGGCTAGGTACAGGAGAGATGCTGCTGTACTCCGGTCACGAAGGGGAAAACGCTCCACACACTCAGGGAGTTGCTCTAATGCTGTCCAAAGAAGCACGAAATGCACTTGTAGGATGGGAATCTCATGGACCCAGGATAATCAAAGCATCATTCAGAACAAAGAATCAAGGGATCACAATGAACGTTATTCAATGTTATGCACCCACTAATGATAGCAACGACGATGATAAAGAACAGTTCTATGAAAGGCTGCAATCAATTATAGAGAAGTGATCACGAAAGGACCTCACCATCCTGATGGGAGATCTAAATGCTAAAGTTGGAGTGGACAACACAGGATATGAAGATGTAATTGGACGACATGGACTAGGAGAGAGAAATGAAAATGGGGAGAGACTTGCAAACCTATGTGCATTCAGCAAATTGGTTATAGGCGGCACAATATTCCCACAAAAGCGCATACACAAAGCTACATGGATCTCACCGGACCACACCACAGAGAACCAGATAGATCACATCTGTATCAACAAAAATTCCGAAGATCAATGGAAGATGTGAGAATCCGGAGAGGAGCTGACATAGCTTCAGATCACAAACTGGTTGTGGCCAAGATGTGACTGAAGCTAAAGAAACACTGGACAACTGGACAAACAGCACTACAAAGGTTCAATACAGCCTTCCTTCGAGTTACTGACAAGCTCCACGAATTCAAGATAACTCTCAACAACAGGTTCCAGGCCCTACAGGATCTACTGAAAGAACAAGAAACTACTTTGGAGGACAACTGGAAAGGGATCAATTGCATATCTCTTACTTGAGTAAATAATAATTTTAATCTTATCACTGAAAGATTCACGACTACAAATATAATCCATTTTTCTTACATCAGTATGTTCTTATTTTTCTGATAAGTAATGAAGCAAAATTCCTGTTATCTAAACGATATATGAACAATGACGTTTAACATTATTTTAATCATATTTAAGCATGTCAAACGATGACGTTTGTTTAAGCATATAAAAGAGTAGCAATCGGTTTCGTGAAATTCTTATTCAGTGAATATTTTCTATGTTTGTTTTAATTTATGTTTTACTTAGTGTAATTAAAATAAGAATGTAATCGAATTACTAAACCACAAGTTATTATTATTAATATTTTTGATTTAACTAAATATATTAAGGGGCATAATATTTATCAGAAGGGGGTTTTGTGGAGATTTTAGTAATTTTGTGGTTGAAATCATGAATCAATTGAAGCTAGACCACCATGGAAAACCTGGATCCACTGGACGGCCGTTTCGTCCTATTGTGGGACTCCTCAGTAGTGCGCATCCACGATCCCACCTCTGGAGATTCGAAGCCAGGACCTATCAGTCTCGCGTGCGAGCGCTTAACCTCTAGACCACAAATTAGTATTTAAGAATAAGTACAAATCATTACTAGTTTGATAGAAGAATGACAGGAAAAATCATTTATTGAACCCCATCAATATATATAATCAACACACGAAATAGTCAGTCTATAATAATCAAGCAGATTTCTTTTTTGTATATTTGATTATATTCGATCTGTCAACTAATGAGATTTTGTCATAAGGTTAATTTATATGAAAAAACAATGTATTAAATTTAATATCAAGTGTTTTAATAGTATCTATGTGAAGAGCTTAATTCCGCCTGTAGCTCTTCTAGGGTTACTGCCGGTCCCAAGCCCGGGTAAAGGAGGAGGGTTGGGCATGGGGTTAGCGACCCCATCCCGTAGAAAAGCTAACTCGCTAAAAAAACGCTAACCAGAAAAAATAATTCAAACCATTTAAACTCTGCCCTGGGATTTGAAGGAATAATTATGACATCTCATGATGAAAGCCGAAATTCTTCGGAAGTCACGAGACCGATGCACCTTCTAACAACCAGAGCAACACTCTTTATAGGTACATGGAACGTCCGGACAGTGTGGGAGACAGGAAAGACCAGCCAAATAGCAATGGAAATGAGAAGATACAACTTGGCAGTACTCGGAATCAGCGAAACCCATTGGACACAATCTGGACAACAAAGGCTAGGTACAGGAGAGATGCTGCTGTACTCCGGTCACGAAGGGGAAAACGCTCCACACACTCAGGGAGTTGCTCTAATGCTGTCCAAAGAAGCACGAAATGCACTTGTAGGATGGGAATCTCATGGACCCAGGATAATCAAAGCATCATTCAGAACAAAGAATCAAGGGATCACAATGAACGTTATTCAATGTTATGCACCCACTAATGATAGCAACGACGATGATAAAGAACAGTTCTATGAAAGGCTGCAATCAATTATAGAGAAGTGATCACGAAAGGACCTCACCATCCTGATGGGAGATCTAAATGCTAAAGTTGGAGTGGACAACACAGGATATGAAGATGTAATTGGACGACATGGACTAGGAGAGAGAAATGAAAATGGGGAGAGACTTGCAAACCTATGTGCATTCAGCAAATTGGTTATAGGCGGCACAATATTCCCACAAAAGCGCATACACAAAGCTACATGGATCTCACCGGACCACACCACAGAGAACCAGATAGATCACATCTGTATCAACAAAAATTCCGAAGATCAATGGAAGATGTGAGAATCCGGAGAGGAGCTGACATAGCTTCAGATCACAAACTGGTTGTGGCCAAGATGTGACTGAAGCTAAAGAAACACTGGACAACTGGACAAACAGCACTACAAAGGTTCAATACAGCCTTCCTTCGAGTTACTGACAAGCTCCACGAATTCAAGATAACTCTCAACAACAGGTTCCAGGCCCTACAGGATCTACTGAAAGAACAAGAAACTACTTTGGAGGACAACTGGAAAGGGATCAATTGCATATCTCTTACTTGAGTAAATAATAATTTTAATCTTATCACTGAAAGATTCACGACTACAAATATAATCCATTTTTCTTACATCAGTATGTTCTTATTTTTCTGATAAGTAATGAAGCAAAATTCCTGTTATCTAAACGATATATGAACAATGACGTTTAACATTATTTTAATCATATTTAAGCATGTCAAACGATGACGTTTGTTTAAGCATATAAAAGAGTAGCAATCGGTTTCGTGAAATTCTTATTCAGTGAATATTTTCTATGTTTGTTTTAATTTATGTTTTACTTAGTGTAATTAAAATAAGAATGTAATCGAATTACTAAACCACAAGTTATTATTATTAATATTTTTGATTTAACTAAATATATTAAGGGGCATAATATTTATCAGAAGGGGGTTTTGTGGAGATTTTAGTAATTTTGTGGTTGAAATCATGAATCAATTGAAGCTAGACCACCATGGAAAACCTGGATCCACTGGACGGCCGTTTCGTCCTATTGTGGGACTCCTCAGTAGTGCGCATCCACGATCCCACCTCTGGAGATTCGAAGCCAGGACCTATCAGTCTCGCGTGCGAGCGCTTAACCTCTAGACCACAAATTAGTATTTAAGAATAAGTACAAATCATTACTAGTTTGATAGAAGAATGACAGGAAAAATCATTTATTGAACCCCATCAATATATATAATCAACACACGAAATAGTCAGTCTATAATAATCAAGCAGATTTCTTTTTTGTATATTTGATTATATTCGATCTGTCAACTAATGAGATTTTGTCATAAGGTTAATTTATATGAAAAAACAATGTATTAAATTTAATATCAAGTGTTTTAATAGTATCTATGTGAAGAGCTTAATTCCGCCTGTAGCTCTTCTAGGGTTACTGCCGGTCCCAAGCCCGGGTAAAGGAGGAGGGTTGGGCATGGGGTTAGCGACCCCATCCCGTAGAAAAGCTAACTCGCTAAAAAAACGCTAACCAGAAAAAATAATTCAAACCATTTAAACTCTGCCCTGGGATTTGAAGGAATAATTATGACATCTCATGATGAAAGCCGAAATTCTTCGGAAGTCACGAGACCGATGCACCTTCTAACAACCAGAGCAACACTCTTTATAGGTACATGGAACGTCCGGACAGTGTGGGAGACAGGAAAGACCAGCCAAATAGCAATGGAAATGAGAAGATACAACTTGGCAGTACTCGGAATCAGCGAAACCCATTGGACACTATCTGGACAACAAAGGCTAGGTACAGGAGAGATGCTGCTGTACTCCGGTCACGAAGGGGAAAACGCTCCACACACTCAGGGAGTTGCTCTAATGCTGTCCAAAGAAGCACGAAATGCACTTGTAGGATGGGAATCTCATGGACCCAGGATAATCAAAGCATCATTCAGAACAAAGAATCAAGGGATCACAATGAACGTTATTCAATGTTATGCACCCACTAATGATAGCAACGACGATGATAAAGAACAGTTCTATGAAAGGCTGCAATCAATTATAGAGAAGTGATCACGAAAGGACCTCACCATCCTGATGGGAGATCTAAATGCTAAAGTTGGAGTGGACAACACAGGATATGAAGATGTAATTGGACGACATGGACTAGGAGAGAGAAATGAAAATGGGGAGAGACTTGCAAACCTATGTGCATTCAGCAAATTGGTTATAGGCGGCACAATATTCCCACAAAAGCGCATACACAAAGCTACATGGATCTCACCGGACCACACCACAGAGAACCAGATAGATCACATCTGTATCAACAAAAATTCCGAAGATCAATGGAAGATGTGAGAATCCGGAGAGGAGCTGACATAGCTTCAGATCACAAACTGGTTGTGGCCAAGATGTGACTGAAGCTAAAGAAACACTGGACAACTGGACAAACAGCACTACAAAGGTTCAATACAGCCTTCCTTCGAGTTACTGACAAGCTCCACGAATTCAAGATAACTCTCAACAACAGGTTCCAGGCCCTACAGGATCTACTGAAAGAACAAGAAACTACTTTGGAGGACAACTGGAAAGGGATCAAAGAAGCACTAACTTCAACGTGTCAGGAGGTTCTTGGTCCTAAGAAGCGTCATCACAACGAATGGATCTCTATGGGAACCCTGGACAAAATTCAAGAAAGGAAGAACAAGAAACTAGCAATTAACAACAGCCGAACACGAGCAGAGAAAGTCGAAGCACAAGCAGACTACGCAGAAGCAAACAGGGAAGTGAAGAAAAGCATTAAAGCCGACAAGCAGAAATACATGGGAGAACTAGCAACGACGGCGGAAAAAGCTGCAAGAGAAGGGAATATGAAACAACTATATGATACAACGAGGAAATTGGCAGGGAGATATAGCAAACCAGAGAGACCAGTCAAAGACAAAGAAGGAAAGACAATCACTGAGATTCAAGAACAGAGGAAAAGATGGGCAGAATACTTCGAGGAGCTGCTGAATAAACCAGACCCATTGAATCCACCGAACATCGGAGCAACACACACTGACCTTCCAATAGATGTCACTCCACCAACGATCGAAGAAGTCAAGATGGCCATCAGACAAATCAAAAGTGGGAAGGCGGCAGGACCTGACAATATACCAGCAGAAGCACTGAAGTCAGACATTGAAATAACTGCAAATATGCTTCACCTTTTATTCAAGAAGATTTGGGAAGAGGAACAAGTGCCAATAGACAGCATTTTTACAATTGAAGAACATATGGAACTCAAAACAACTCTCAACCAATTTCAAGGTCAGAATCTTTAATACGAACGTCAAGACAGTGCTGCTGTATGGAGCTGAAATGTGGAGAACTACTACGGCCATCATCAGGAAGGTACAAGTATTTATCAATAGTTGTCTACGCAAAATACTCAACATCCATTGGCCGGATACTATTAGCAACAGCGTTTTATGGGAGAGGACAAACCAGCTTCCAGCTGAAGAGGAAATTGGGAAAAGACGTTGGAAGTGGATTGGACATACATTAAGGAAATCACCAATGTGCATCACGACTCAATCCTTAACTTGGAATCCGGAAGGGAAGCTGAAAAGAGGAAGGCCAAAGAACATACTACGCCGGGAAATAGAAGCCGATATGAAAAGGATGAATAACAACTGGAAAGAACTGGAAAGGAAGGACAGAGTTGGATGGAGAATGCTGGTGTGCGGCCTATGCTCCTCGACGAGGGTTAACAGGCGTAAGTAATGTGAAGAGCTTATTAATACTCAAAAATAAAGTTTGCCTAAAAGATTCGAAAAACTTTTTGTCTGTAATGAGATTTTTAACCAACAATTTCAATGATGTTAAAATTATGGGGATTTGTGGAGATTGTAATATTTTAACAATTGAATTCACAAGTCTATCTAAGCTAGACTAGATGTTTAAAGTGTAGATGAATTCTCTCTTCAACTAAATACTTAAGTGATAACTCAGAGGATTAGTTATGGTGTTTGTCAAATACCTTTACAGGAAGATCAGTTTATTTAGCGACTTACCCCAAAAGATGTGACGTTGATAATATTATTGCCTTGGCTGTATTACTCTTTGAGTGTACTATGCGAAGTAATTCCTAATAGAATAGTTTAGTTTAAAAAACCCGGCGATATCTGTCAGCATATTCCTTATAGATGCCACAACAAATTTACATGCGGGATATTTATGAATGATTGTAATGTTAATGAATATAATCAGATGGTTTGAAATAGTAAATTTGTAGATTTATTGTACACATTCATAGGAAGATTGATTACTGCCCCACTGTAGAGGTGTACTACAAGTGTAGTAGGTAAACGTGTACCGTACTGACGACCTTGATCAATTTGTCTATCTGGATAAAAAAAATCTATAATAATGAACAATAGAATTACTGTGAAATAGTGCATTTATAAGATAAATAATCTCCCACAAGTTAAATTACAAATTATTGTGAATGGAAAAGGTCAAGTATTCATATTAGAGGTTGAGGCAGTCTCACGAGTTAGGGTTATAACCCTATAGGGTTTTCATCAGTGATCGACATAAGCTATAATGCAAATAGGTTAGGATTAGATAATAGGAGTTAAACTAGAGTTATATATAATGATTATGAATTGAGTTTTAAGTGTTCATCACTAACTGATATTAGCCATAATGTGATGTTTAATGATGTTTAACCATCCTTTTGCTTACAAAATTAAGAAACTTGGGGTTGATATTCAGAGTAAAGAGTTAGAGTAGAGAAATACTATCTATCTATAAAAGAACCCATGAATATAGATTCAGTCGCATCAATACTCGAACACACACAGTCTGGATCCTATATTTCTCATTATTTGGTTACAGTACTATGTTATATTCATTATTTGTTTGCATAGTAGATATTTTTATCAATCTCAAACATTTTAGGAACCAAATATTAGAATTTTTTTTTAATTAATTAATCACAACATACAGTTTATCTGGTACTATAATTTTAATTTCGCTCAAACAATTCACGAGATCCTGTTTTAATTTTGATAGATTTACTCTGAGTAGTTTGTATAGTATACTTTTACAGCCTAATAAATGAGAAGTGGTAGATTGTTTAAATTTTAATTATTGTAATTTGTTCATAATTTTATTATTACATCCAACTGACGAGCCCCAAATGGGACGAAACGCTTGTTCTGGATTCCACTGCTAGTCACTATCCATCTTTGCTTATAATGCTTGTGGATTAAGGTTATATCAAGGCAATACTCACAGTATGCACATATGACCAATAATAGACTGATTAATTGCAGTCCTAAACATCAATGGGAAGATTCAAACAAACAATACCATGTGAATTTATTATTATTTTTGTTACTAACATATTAACATCATTACTATACCTGAAAATGTTTTTTGAACTTTAAAAGAATAATTCAATGCAACAATTATACTTTCATTCAAAAACTGAAATACTTAAAGTCAGTATACAATTAAAACAAATAAAATGGTCAAGTTTATACTATGTAAATAATTTAAATGTTTTATTTGATTTTCATATGAATTATTTATATTATTCATAATATAATAATCAATTTTATAAAGGTACAAATATATTAGAATAGAATTCGATGAAGTATATGAGATCATATTTACTTACCTATATGATAATGTTGATAAGTATCTATTCTTTTACAACATTTTTAACAAAAGATAGTGATCTAAGATGTAGATTATTAACTTGTAGATGATCATGCTGATATTAACATTTTCTTATTATTCACTTGGTATTATTTGATTATATCTTTTCATTATTGTTATGGACCACAATTGATCAGTCTTTTGTTAGTATGTGTGCATCCTGTGAGGACTACCTCGATATTGCCTTAAGTCACAAGCTTTATAAGTAAAGATGGATGGTGGCTAGCTAAGTGGATAACACGATGGTACTAGGTTAGAGTCTCAGAGTGAACATCAATTGTTGCAGATACATCCAGCTAACGAGTCCATCTAGGGGAGTTGAAAAACACCGATTCCAAACCAATGTTGCACATGGGCTCCAGTGTCCTGAGGGAACGAATGGCGTATGAATCAATCGTTGGTCACCGGCTACCATGGGACTACATCTCCTCACGATGCTCCACTGCCTTGTGGACTAGACCTTTAGGTCAAAGGCTCGGGGTGTGGCTCCCTAAGAAAACCACCTGCTTCAGTCTGGGCACCTGGGCAGTATCACAGCCCTCACATAAATCAAATGAGATTTGTGCGGTGCATATATATCTGGTGCCCCTCTGTACTGATATTTATGTGTTTAAAAAAATAAATAACAGCCAACGAGTCCCAAATAGGACGAAATGTGCGTCCTGGATGCCACTGCTAGCCACTATGCATTTTTTAATTTTCTCATTGTGTTTGTTGACCTAATGGATTAATACAAGCAGTTATATATTCGAAACTGTTCTATGATTGATACATAGTAAATTATTTTGCATATTTACTTATCAATACTGTTAAACAGTAAATGTATATTATGATAATACTAGGAGACATAAGGTATAAGAAAGAGTAGGTTAGCTAGTAGAGGAAGATACCTGTTTACAGCAACTGAATTGTTCCGCTCTTATTCTACATCCCTTCTATAATATTGAATGTTGATAGAATTAAAAAGATGGGAGAAAAGCTTTTTCATATTACCGTGAATTTTATGTTTTTAGTGGAGTACTAGTAGCAATAAGAATAAGAAATAATAGTTTTGATCAATAGTGCACTAGTTGCTAGTCCATCTGTGTACTTACTATCACTTTGTACTTTTTTTCACCTATTGTCTGTAGTTGTACAGTCTATTTCATCGTGATCACTGACTAAAATATTGTCTTGATTAGCTTAATATTTTCATATAAACATTCATGTATATTGCAGGAAAAGCTGATGACGATTTTTCGAAAACAGTACTTTTCATTCATATACTTTGTTTTAATATTCACAATGGGGATCTTTAATATCTCAGATGAGTATTAAAATGACCTGAACACATACGGTAAATACGTTGCCGAATGCACTGTTGTATCTGATGTTTATATTCTCTAGTGGTTTATTGTAGTTTTCACTTAGATTTTTACATCTTCCACATAAGCGTTTACATATTTGAAAATAGTTCACATTACTACATGGATTTAGTTAAAGAGTTATTACAAACCAAGGAGTATTGGACATCCGTTTTGTCTTAGTATACTACTATTTATGGGTACATACCCGATTACAATATATGATAATCTCACAATTGATCGAAGTCCCTAATTTGAACAATTGGTTCGCAGCTAGTGGGTGTAGATGGAATGCACTACCAGCGAAGTCTGAAGGTTCTCGGGTCTATTCTCGACAGGTTTGCTAGTTCACACCATTGAGAAGTCTCATTCTTCGGCAAAACAGCTATCCGTTGCTCATACGTTTTCAGCGATAGTTATTCTGTGATATAAGCTATCTACAAAGTGAACATTCTTCACAAACCTTCTATGTAACCATCACAATAATATAATTAGAATTAGCTAGAATTAAGTGAACGTAAAAGATAATTTCATCAACCTTTCAAGAAATCAGAAACGTTTTGGGAAGAAAAACATTAGGTAAGTTCATTCTGATGAAAATTAATCTGAGTTCTTTCAGCACTTAGTTCAATAGTAGTACAACAGTGACTGAGTATTATTGATAGTGATAACATATCGTTGAATTGGATGATACCAGTTAATAAAAGAAAGAAAATCCTAGGTCAACTGATTTTTCTTTTATCAAATGATATCTATAAAATTAATTAAATCTGTATAATAGGTTGTTATTTCATCATGATTTTTTTTAAATAAATAGAATGCCCGATAACCCTATTTCATCACATGACTTGTAATTGTACGTTGCACAAGTCTAAACTTATATATATAAACTATTTTCAAATTTGTAAACGCTTGTGTGGAAAGTGTAAAAAATCTAAGTGAAAACTGTGATAAATCACTAGAGAATATAAACATGTAAATTACACGTTAGCAATCAATAAAACTTGTTTATTCTTCTGTACTTGTTGAATGAGATCGCTTTCATTTCCTAAACTCTAGTAGTAAATAATTCATGATACAATAATGAACACTATTTTAATTGAAAGGTTTTTATGGATATCGGCTTAATTTGTTGATTGCATTCGTCGCAGATTGATCTCATTTGGAGTACTGTTAGGAGTTAGGTAGAACTGTACAGCTATTTATTTCTAGAGTGGGACTTCTCATAATTATCAACCCACGACTTTGTCAAAGAAAGGGTCTTCCGAGACTTGAGGAGAACCATGTTAGAAAGAAACAGCTGTCCAGTAATCCCTGGTTTTCAATGTGGTGTCCGAATTTAAATGAAGCTAAGGAGAATGCAATTTATTTTTACATCTCGAACTAACTTTCCTTGAAGTAATCACAAACACATGTTTCTATGTTTGAAGAGAAAGGTCAAGTTATATTGCCTGTTCGTGATTAGAGTCGAAACTTAATTATTTACCCTTTGTTACCCCTTCTTGAGCATAAGCTGCTGACCACGACTCGACAGACAACCCTGTACTGGACTCTCTTTCACAATCTCTCTCAAGTGCTGTTCATTCTTCTTATATATTCCCGAGATTCCAGACACAATGTGTTCTTTGATCTGCTTTTTTCTATAGCCTTCAGGATTCCATGTTATGGAGTGATTTCTAATGCAGTTTGATGCTATACGCAATGTATGTCCTATCCCCCCAACATCTGTTAATATTATTCTCATTTGGGAGCTGGTTTGTTCTCTGAAACAGTAGGTTGTTGCTGATGGTGTCCTGTTAACGTATATGGAGTATTTTTTGGAGATGACTGTTTTGCAACACGCGTACATTTTTGGTGATAGTTGTGATAGTTCACCAAGTTTCAGCTCGAGCTATCTTGACGTATGTAAAGAAAATTGTGAAATCGATTTTGGTTGGCAGTTGTTTTGAGTTCCACATGTTCTCCGACTGTAAGAATGCCGTCCTTGCTTTGCCAACCCTTGCCTTCACATCCACATCACATCATCCTTCTTCTTCGATGATACTACTGTTGACCACTTACGTGGAAGTTTCCACATCATACACAATTCCATTCAATTGACTGCTCGACAATGATCCGTAGTGTTCCGAAGTTGCCTGTACACTTCGGTGTTTATGGAATCCAGTCTGTTGATCTCGATGTTATGCGTCTACTGAATCCTTCATTCGTTTCAACAACACTGTCGAGAACTTTTCCTGGTACTGGTAGTAGTGTGACACATCTGAATTTCTCATAGTTGCTCATGTCTTGATGGAATATCCTTCACTCTAGTTTGTCGTCACTTGTTCTTCCTCCTAAAATATTCTGAAGAGAATGTGGTGAACCGTTTCAGCCACCTGTATATCTGACTTCAGTGTCTCGGCTGGCAGGTTGTGTGGTTCAACTGCCTTCCCACTCTTCCTTTGTGTGGTTGCCATGATGGTTTCTCCAATTGTTGGTGTAGCGACAGTTATAGGAATATTTGAGTGCTGCTTCGATGTTTGATGGATTCAGTGGGACTAGTTTGTTCGAGAGTTCTTCCGAAGTGCTCTACCCACTTGTTCCACTGTTTTTGAATCTCAGTAATCGACTTGTTCTATTTGTCCTTGACTGGTCTCTCTGGTTTGCAGCATTTCCCTGTAGTTTGTTGGTTGAGTCATATAGTTGTCTAATATTTCCTTCTCTTGAAGCTTTTTCTAATGTCGCTGCTAGGTCTTCCACGAATTTCTGCTTGTCAACTCTAATGCTCTTCTCTACATGCTTGTTTGCTCCTGTGTATTCGTTCTGTGCCTTGACTTTCTCTGTTCTTGTTCGACTGTTGTTAATTGCAGTCTTCCCGTTTCTCCTTTTTTGAATGTTGTACAGGGTTTTGTTAGAGATCCATTCCTTATGACTATGTTTCTTGGGGTCCAGATCATCCTGAAACGTTGAAGTTAGTACTTTTTTGATCCCTTTCCATGCAAACCTACCTTTTCATTTACACTACTAAATACATTGTTTGACAATCTTTACTTGAGCCTTGGAGAATTTATAGTAGAAAAAACACACTAAACTGTTAAACAACACTAAATTTTCAGTGATTTCGTGTTCTTTAAATCAGGTAGTGCAATTGTGGTGCTTTAATTGCCATTCTAAGGGACATCTTAAGAGCTCATTTTACCATGATTGGAGTTTCCCGGTTACTTAGCAAATGTGATATCAGTTCGTTATGATGGACTTGTTTGTGATCAGATTTCTTTGTAGGCTTTGTGTTCGTCATTTATCCATCCATTCATATTGATTGTCTTTGTTGATTCACCTCTGGTTTTGTAATTGACTTACTTTTCCCTTACGCGTTCGTTTATGTGACCTACGCTAATGTGTCTGTTTATTGCAATTCTGTCAGAACCTTCATGCCTCTAAAAATCCTGTTTCATTCTTAGATTTTCTCCAATCCAGAGTTCTAGTTTTTTTCCAATCAAATTAAATTCCATGGTTGCGCATTCATTGATATTAGTGACAGCATATCATACACAGCTAATCTATGTTGAGTCATGCATAAGTGAAGGGGGTGTTTACTTTGTCCACTGTAATATTTCTCGTCATTAGTGCAACTTGTTTTATAAATAATGTTATATCAATCCTTCCTTGTTGTTGTGTCTTATAGTTTGCAAAAAATTGGATGAAGTAATTGCCTTGGTTTGTGAGCGACTTTGGTTAGAAATGGCTTCAGGATCGTTGTAATCATTGTATTACACCTATATTAGGGGCACTGTAATTCTGGTTGTTGATAGAAACTGATGTCAAAGTAATGAAATGTAAATAATAATTTTCATAGTTAAAACCATGAGTCAAGTGAAGCTAGACCATCATGGAAAACCTGGAAGCACTGGACGGCCGTTTCGTCCTATTGTGGGACTCCTCAGCAGTATGCATCCACGATCCTGCACTTGCGAGATTCGACCATCCAGTGCTTCCAGGCTTTCCATGGTGGTCTAGCTTCAACTGACTCATGATTTCAACTATGAAAATGCTGAAATCTCCACAAAACCCCCTCCTGATTGTAAATAATAATAATGATAATAAAAATAGAAAAGATAATTATCATAAACTGTTATTCCAAGTTATATATTGTTGTAAATCTGTTATAAGATGTTAAGTCACATGACGGCAAGTTAATTTTAAGGTCATTAATTTACTAATTCATATATGTCGTATACTATTGATCACATTTCAACATACTTATTATTTTACTATGTAAAGTTCTGGCCAGTGCTCCACATTGAGAATAAAAATCCATTTTGGTTTGCTGACATTTTATTGAAGCACTAATATAGTTTCCATGAGATATTAATTAGAATTAATGCTAAGAATGACAGCTAAACCTAAAAAAATCACATAAATCATCTGGTTATTTTTATTTCACCTCAGAAGCTTTTAACACAAATGAATATTTTAACTATTAGATAGTAGAAAGAACCCATAAGTATTAAAAAAATTACCTTCTCATGACTTTTGGATACCTTAAAGACTGACGACTGGGATATATCCATTTTTTCTTAATGCATTTTGTGTCATTGCATGTTAATATTTTATTTCCCGAAAGTCCTGTATATTTCTTTCAGTTTACTGATATATGCACACAACAGTGTGAGAATTAGAAAAGTTTCTAATGCTCAAATATATTTTTACATACATAAGGTTTAATTAAGGGAGTTAAAAAAATTCTGTTCCTAGATCAATGGTAAATAGAGATACCAGAATCTTCAAGGAATGAATGGTTTGTGAAAATATTCTGTTCACATCTGTTGTGGGAAAGTAACTCTCGACGATGCTTCGCTCGATTGTGATTTAGACACTTTTTTCAAACTTTAGAGATTTTCGTTGCCCTGATAAAACGACTTGAATCGATTTAGAATCCATGGCAAACCTGTGCTTCAATCTTCATTGGAAAATTCCTGTCTTCTGATTATATTGAATCATGTTATATTTTTTCAAATTAGTAATTCATAGCAAACTAAATCTGATCATGTTTCTCTCTTTTTGGTAAGTCTTTCGAAATTGTATCTTAATTTACCTGAATGTAAAAACAGTACACATAACCATCAACGAACCCCAGATTCAACATACTATTACCTTCAGTGCAGAAGCTGGTCTTTTACACAGTTAGTTACAGAGAGAAGTAATGATGTGAAAGCTGAATAGCACTCGAAGTTGTTACTTTTTCAATATGTTGTAGTGAACGGAAACTCAAGTGAGAAAAATCAATTTATTATCTCAGCAAAATATAAAAGTCATTCATTAAATACATTTGCACATCTTTACGTTGACCTTTATACCCCATTATTCAATGAATTCTGTTTTTACCTCGGTTGCCTTCCGATTTTCTTCCTGTTCTCATCATTCCAATCTTCTGCTGACAGGCATTCCAATTCCGATTGCTGTCACATAGTACTTATATCTATCAATTTAAATAGCATGCACCACAATACATCAATACTCTTAGTTATTTTTCAGTAAAGAAGATTTCATTTTAGATGGAGTCTTAGTTTTTTTCAAATTTATGCACCATTTCATTTTGTTTTATTTTAGCTCTAAAATCTTACGCTTTTTTGTAGAAATATCTGTTTTGGTCTCATTCAAAATATGATTCAATTATTCTTGGATAGTAACAATTTTTACATGGACTTTGGCAGGTTAATTTTGCATTAGACAGTTTATTATAATAAAATAGTATACAATAATATATTATTGATTATCAGTATGTAACCTATAACTTTATTTACAACTATTGTTTAGATAGTCACTTTTATTATTAGAAATTTGCCAGGCTGATATTTACTGTTATAATTTTAATAAATTAATCATCTTGCAATATGCCATTGGTATTATTTTTTTGGAATAACGTTAAGAACCACCTAGACAATGATCCCTTTAAAAGCATATATTTCTATGAATATATATCCTCATGAATGTTTAAAAATGCATTAAAAGTTATGTTAATATTATTATTATTATTATTATTATTATTATTATTCTACCAGGATAAGAATAATGAATGGTAACCTTTGGGATCGATTTATGGACCAATACTACGCGTATGTTCTTATTGTTAAGTAACTAAACTACTCATATTCATGTCCCTCTTATTATAAGCTTTATTTTGACCTATAGACTATTATTATACGATTTACCGTTCTTGAGTTATCCTCAGTCTATCAATTACTATCTCCCTTATTCACAGCCACATTTGGTTAAATCACGTACAAATGTTGTTATCTATTTTATGGTACGATGTGATCTGTCTGGTTGGTATATAAACTCAGTAGTGTTTGAAATAAATAATTCATATCGCAGAGGCTGTTATTGGTGTTCTGGATTTAATAGACAAAGCTAGGCGGGAAGCAAGACCGATAGAGACTCGAGACTGCTCGTACGGGTTTTGTGTGTCATTGGTACAATCAATAATTCACTTTATTCTAATTGGCAGCATCGTCACGTCATATATTAATCGGGGAACCAATCCACAAGATAATAACAATTATATTGTTACTAGTACTAATTAACAACCTATTGATCAATTAGATAAATCAATATGTTTGTCAAGTAAACTGTCTGAATGAAATGATGAATTTATTATTGAAACCATGAAAAACAACACTGAGTACATTCAATTGATGTTTGTAATTAATATTGCGAAAACTGTGATTTGTTTGTGTTGAGTAATGTGATTTGTGATCTAATTTAATAATTCTTGTTTTTTTTTCACTATTTGTGTTCCACACTATTTTAATCGCCAAATTAAATTTATTTCTTCAGTCATAAATTAATAGTTACTACGTAATTGTATAGAGTATGTTACTAGTTGAATGATTAAATCTGAAATAAGAAAAAAACAAACAAACAAACAATAACGTTATACATAAATAGATGTTGTGAAATGTCCAACATTATACTCTGAAAATAGTTTGGAAATGACTTCAAAAAGTGTTGATCGACATATATGATTTATTAATTAACCATTAAATTTATAGTTAGGAAATGTTGAAAACTTTGTTGATATGTAAACTGATCATTGTAATGTTTATTTATCAAAAGGAATTTCTGAAAGTATAAAAATAACTCCGATAATTTTTTAGAGATTGTCTATTTATTAGCGAAATATCACAATGACATAAAACAAGGGTTTAAAAACATCATAATATATTCAGATATAATAAGGTTTCGACCTAATAACTAATATTAGTGTGAAGTTGTGGAGATTGTTAGGTTATTGACTGATATCATTAATTGAACCCAGGACCCGGTGTGCGGGATCGTCGATGTGTACGGCTGAGGAGGATCATGCTAGGACGAAACGAACACCCAGTGCTTCCAGATTCTGAATAGTGGTCTAACATTCAGCGATTCATGATCTCAAATAACTAATAGGTAGCATTCAAGGCTGATTATTTACCAAAGTATTGAATCATGCAATATATGTACTACTATATTCACGGAATGGTTGTACACAGAGGCCGTGATGGCATCGGTAATTTTTTATTATCACCACGTTTACTTAGTGTCCTTTGTCTAACTTCAGCATTGCTCACTCGGCGGACAAAAATGCATGAACTATGCTTCGGTTCTCCTGTGATCGAAAAATAGTGACCTGGGAACATTCTTTATCCTTAGTGGCTGTGTTTCATACCCATAAAGTAGAACCAAGAAAACTGCTGAGTAGTAAACTCGTCCTTTGATTGACAGACTAATATCTCATCCACTCCACAAGTGACACGAAAGTCAACTGAACTTTTTGATTCCGTACCGTGGTTTTATCAAATACCTACTCATCAGGACTGATGAAACTTCCAAGATAAATGGAGTGATCGACACGCTCAGCTACCTCACTCTCCATCATTGATGCAGAGGTTGACGCAGCCCAGTCTTGAATTAACGTTTTTGATTTATAAGGAGAGAATGGCATCTCAAACATGCTCGCATTGTTGCTTAGGGCAACAATGTTCTCAATGTTTTTTCAGCGTCATATTAGACGGATTAATCGTGGTAACTGGTGAAATATTAGAAATTGTTGGAGGGATTCGATCGAGAACCTTGTGGTCTAGGGTGATTTCGTGTGTATGACGTCAGTTGTTACTTGCCGGTTGCTCATACCGTGGAAGAATATTTCTTCTCGTGAAACCTGAATAGGAAATATGAATATTAGTTTTCTTAGCGATCTGGGATTTTGACTTCATGGCCCAAGTTTTAGTTACTTCTAGCCAACAAAACACAGCCTTTTTATGAGAGTTTTATGATCTCTTAGCTCCTTATTTCAGAAAGCTCTACCACTGGAGATGGAAATCTGTAGTTAAAGGTGTATATCAGTTTCAGGATCGACCTTTAGTAATTTCTTCCTTCTTTTGTGAGAAGTCAGATTCACTTAACAAGCTGTCTAACGGAAAAATTCTACAACTGCCCCTCAGACCTGAGGTTACTGGCCTTAGTCTTACCGTTCTTCAACTGACCTGCCCGTATGTTAGGATTTGGATAAACGTGTGTTTTGTCCAATATAGCCCGATTTAGTTATTACGATATGCAAGCCCAACCAACACGTCAAGGTAACAGCTAGAATCGAGTAATTAAGTTTTGGACTTAAGACCTTATTTTATAGCTGGTTTAGTATACGGAAACCTCCGAAGTATAAGTAACTGAAAATGAATTACATTACAGTAGAGCATACAGTTTGTATAAATTAGTTTCTCTAGCCAGTACTACTTCGTGTCACGAACTTTTTATTAATAAAATAGGTCTATTAAACGTAATTTAAACGTGCATTATTGAAACTGATTGATTATGAAGTTTTGGCCAAAGTAATTTTCGCTTAGTCTTTAGAGTTCACTGCATCCCTTTCGTCGATTTGCAATATCTCCATTAGTCTCAGTAAGTCAATATCACATAGTGAATGTGTTGATGTTAAGTGGTTAGATGTAATCGACAGGAAAACTTTCAGGTCAGCCTTCACCTGAATAGACAAGTCGTAACAATTCAAACTGTGAAATATCTTCGAAACGACTGTGGATCAAACCTCTTTCCAAGAATTCAAGTATTTATTTCTAATAAGTATTCAAAAACACATAACCTAGGTCTACAAATACCGAATTTCCTGCGGACTATTGCCAACCGCCTTTTAAAGTATCAAATAGTGAAGTCAATAAAAAGCATCGAATACCGAATGGTTTAAATTTTATATTTCCGTTAATGTATGTAAATTATTTTTGGTTATCATAATTTCAGTTGATCAATCTACATTAATGTCTTCACCTGACAACTTCATTATGCTTACTCTTCTTCATAAAATTCTGAATTTTTTACGTCATTGAGTTTTAGCATTGGGTGTGATTCTTCTCTCCTAAAATTGTTTCATAATTTACGAGTAAGAATATTGTAAAGGTAATTATAGGGACACCATTGATCATTTTAAAGCTTTCTAAATCTCATTATAGTTCTAGAAATTTCTCAGGTATCATATGATTCGTTTAACTAATGAAATGTTTATTTTGCAAAAACGTTTACTCTAAATATTGTTATCAATCAATAAAGACATTAACACCGATCTGGTTCATGTACCAATATATTGAACAATAAATAAGTACAAGGTTAAATATTAGGTCAAGCAAACAATCAATAAATATGCAAGTTGATTTAGTGATAATATGAATACAAGTGTAACAACCAATCACATTTTATGTCAGTAGGACAAGTGACAATCATACATGTGAGGAGTTTTCAGCTTCATTCTTACTGAATACATCCTGATGACGATATTTATAAAGATAATAAAAGCTTTATAGTTCTACTATAGAACTCATAAAACACGATGCTTTTGAAACTATTCCCATTTTTATTAAGAATCTGATGGAAAAATTAATGAATGTTTACCTGGAAATATGAATCCGTATGATTTTTCTCGTATCTAAAATTAATGACTGAACGAAGTTTATTTTCGCTCAATAATTTGATAAATAACAAATTACATTGATACACTAACAAAATTATTTAGACCTCTAGATGCACACATAAATGAACAAATTCACTTTTGATACAAATGTTTAAAAAGTTGTGCACTTTCATCTTATATTATTTTGATAAATGTATAGTATCATAATATCCAATAGAGACAATTGATGACAATGATTTTCATGTGAATCAAAGTTTGATAAATGGACTTCTGGTGAGAATATAATTCATGGGAGACCTTTGAGCTACGCATTAGTGACCTGGAGAATGTCCACTTACTTAATTGCTTACGCATGTTACTCCTCGTGGAGGAGCATAGGCCGCCTACCAGCACTCTCCACCCAACCCTGTCCTGAACAATCCTTTTCATGTCTGCTTCAAATTCCATTTTCATTCAGGATTCCAAGTTAACGCTTGCCTCGTGATGCAGTTTGGTGATTTCCTCAATGTATATCCTAACCAAGTCCAACGTCCTTTCCTGATTTCCTCCTCAGCTGGAAGTTGGTTTGTCCTCTCCCACAGTAGGCTGTTGCTGATGGTATCCGACCGACGGATATTCAGTATCTTGCATAGACAATTGTTTATAAATACTTGTACCTTTTCGATGATGGTTGCAGTAGTTCTCCACGTTTCAGATCCGTATAGTAGAACTAACTGTCTTGACGTTCGTATTGAAGATTCTCAATTAGATGTTGTTTTGAGTTCCATATGTTATTGAACTGTGGGATTGTGGCCCTTGCCTTGTCAATCCTTGCGTTTACGACTGTATCAGATCCTCCTTGTTCATCGATGATACTGCTCAGATAAGTACGTGAAAGATTCCATCTCTTCCGGAACTTCTCGATTAAATGTGGTTGAGTTGATGTTCTCTGTGTTGTATCTGAGGGTCTTGCTTTTTCCTTTGTGTATGTTGAGGCCTACTGCTGCGGTGCCTCTCGCTACACCAGTTGTCTTCATCTGCATTTGTTCATGTGCATTGGATAGAAGGTCCAGGTCACTTGAGAAGTCCAAATCTTCTAATTGATTCTGAACTGTATACTGTATTCCGTGCTTGCCCCCAGATATCGAGATGGTCATCATAATCCAACCGACCAGCAGAAGAAAGATGAAGGTTGAGAGTGGACAGCCACGTCTGACTCCAATCCTCACTCGGAATGCATCTGTCATCTGTCCTCCATGCACGACTTTGCAGTCGAGTCCGTCCAATGAGTTCTGGATAATGTTGAAAATCTTCTCAGGAACTTCATAGTGTCGGGGAATTTTCCATAATGCCCTCCTGTCCACGCTGTCAAACGCCTTCTCATAGTCAATGAATTTGATGTATAGTGACAAATTCTACTCAACTTATTGTTCCACGATGATCCATAGTGTGGCGATTTGGTCTGTGCATGACCGCATTATGTTCTTGTAATTCTGCTTCTCTAGCTGTCCAGCGTTTCTTCAGATTTAGTTTCATCTTGTCCACAACCAGGTGGTTTTCTGAAGTATGTCAGCTCCTCTCCTGGTTCTCACATCTTCCATCGTCCTTCTGAATTTTTTATTGATACAGATATGATCGATCTGGTTCTGCCTAGTGTTATCCAGTGAGACCTATATAGCTTTCTGTATGCGTTTATTTAGGAATATTGAGCCACCTATAACTAATTTGTTGAATGCACATAGATTTGCAAGTCTCTTCCCATTCTCGTCCCTTTCTCCCAGTCAGTCCATATCGTCCCATGATATCTTCATAACCGGTGCCGTCCATTCCAACTTTGGCATTTAGATCTCCCATCAGGATGGTCAGGTCCTTTCCTGAACACTTCGCTATTATTGATTGCAGACTATTGTACAACTGATCTTTACTGTCGTCGTTGCTATTATTCGTTGGTGCATAACAGCGGATAACATTCATTATGATTCCCTCCTTCGTTTTTTGAATGATGCTTTGATAATTCTGGATCCGTGAGATTTCCATCCTACAAGTGCATTTCATGCTTCTGTGGACAGCATCAGAGCAACTCCCTGAGTGTATGAAGCGTTTTTCTCTTCGTGACCAGAGTACAGCAGCATATTTCCCGTATCTGGCCTTTGATGTCCAACTTGTGTCCAATGGGTTTCGCTGATCCTGAGTACTGCCAATTTGTATCTCTTCATTTCCGTTGCTATTAGACTGGTCTTCCCGGTTTCCCACATTGTCAGACGTTCCATGTACCTATAAAAATTGTTGCTTTGGTTGTTAAAAGGGGTATTGGCCTCGCGACCTCCGAAGAATCTTGGATCCCATCATTCTTCGTTCAATTAGGAGGACAGAGTTTTATCTGCGGAATGGTATTGCTGACCCCATGCCCAACCCTCCTCCTTTATCCAGGCTTGGGACCGGCGGCAACTCTAGAAAAGCTGCAGATGGAGTCCACATACTAACTGGGACTAAATGAGGGTTATAAAACAGTTTGAATAATAAGGTTTGTGATCTACAGTTGATGGTTAAGGTTAGGAGTTAGAGTTACAGTTTTCATCACGAACTGACATCAGCTAAAATGCCGAACCGCTATTTAGACAAATGGATGAATGTATTTCGCATCAAAATCCAAGACCTGTTATCCTATATCTGATTGTTTCATCCATACATTATAGTCTCACCAAATTTTTTTATCACATATGAGAAGTAATGCTAAGGACCAATATATACGTACATATTGAATTCCTGTAAATTTGAATGGACACTATGAAGTGCGATCAGCTCTTCTTTGTCTGTTAGTGACTATTAATCCCAGAAATTTAATTAGCTTTTATTTCTATCTCTATCGTAGTAGTTATTATTTAATAATGTAAAATACATTTCGATTAATTTTCATTAAGTAATATTAGATGCAATTCGAGTTCTATTTTAAATGAAATGGACCAAAATCTAGGGTTGTTTCATTCTGTTTAATTATTAGCATGATTATTTTAATATCTTTCGTTCGTAAGTGTTCAGCAAAATAAGATAGAAGAAATTAACATGAGTAACGTCAGATGACACAGTGAAATTAATGAACCCAGTTCATACTAACTGATGTAAACATACTTTAAAAACATTTTCATATTACTGGACAAGTATCAAGTTGCATCATCTTTCTCAACAAGAAACAATGGTCATAGTTGGATTTTTTGTCACTAAATACTATTAACTATTTCATTATAGTTTAGGAATCTAACATTGTATACTTAAGAAATAAAAAGGAAGCAAATCTAAAATCTTTGATTTTCAACGAAAGCATGTCAATTTAGTTTCTTTGAACTGGGCCAGACTATAACTTATGAACAAGCCAATCAAGTATAAGATAATAGTTATTGGATTTTGATGCAAAATTCATTCTTCCATTTGTTTAAATAGCGTTTCGGCATTTTAGCTGATGTCAGTTCGTGATGAAAACTGTAACTCTAATTCCTAATCTTAACCATCAATTGTAGTTCACAAACCTTATTATTCAAACTGTTTTATAACCCTCATTTAGTCCTAGTTAGTGGGTGAACATTCTAAAGGTCACCAAAGCGTCTCTCAAAGGTCTTTCATAAACTACAGCATCACCAAATTTCCCTTACAAACAAATCACAATTATCTAGGATAATAATTGGTATGAAATAAATTTCTTAATACGGCATGAAATTGATATTATTATGGTATTTAATTTATAACCAAATGTTTATCACCCTACTTTATCCTCACCATTCTCATTTTATTTTATAACAATCTAATTATATTTCACTATGATTAATAATTACAAAACACTCTTTAGAAGACATCGTTGGATCCCGGCCCAGTGGTGTAGTGGTCAGGCGCTCGCTCGAGACAGATAGGTCCTGGGTTCAAATCTCGTCAGGCGGGATCATGGATGCATACTGCTGAGGAGTTCCACAATCGGACGAAACGGCCGTCTAGTGCTTCAAAGTTTTCCATGGTGGTCTAGCTTAAGTTGACTAATGATTTCAACTATAAAAAGACAAAATAATTTTATTTATATTTTTGTAATTATTTTCACTAAATTAATGAACACTTCAAATCTGTTTGAAAGATTAATTTTGAAAAAAGAAATTTACTTAATCCAAATGTAATTTAATATCGGCTCGATTAATTTCCCCCTTAAGTATTTTGTTGTCGATCTAATTGTGAATACATAATATAAAACGTGTCATACTGGTTTTGAAAATCTGGTCTTTTGAAATATTCGATTGAATAGTAATTATGATAAATTAATATTAACTGTTCAATTTTAATAAATATGAAAATGGTAACTGTTACTTTACAAATAGTACTCACCTTTTTATCTATACTTTGATACTTTTATACTGTTTACAACTTTAGTTAGTAGTATGGTTTAATAGTTTCTTGCAAATGTAAATGTTTTTTTATTATTTTATTTAAACACATAAATATTGGTACAAGGAAGCACCAGATTCATATGTACCGCACAAATCTTATTTGATTTGTGTGAGGGCTGGGATACTGCCCAAGTGCCCAAACTGAAGCAGGTGGTTTTCTTAGGGAGTTACACCCGGAGCCTTTGACCTAAAGGTTTGATCCACATGGCAATGGAGCATCGTAAGGAGATTCAGTCCAATGGTAGCCGGTGACCAACGATTGGTTCATACGTCATTTGTTCCTTCAGGATACTGGAGCCCATGTGAACCATTGGTTTTGAATCAGGGTCTTCCAAC
Organism: Schistosoma rodhaini; assembly: GCA_944470415.2. Classification (NCBI taxonomy): domain Eukaryota; kingdom Metazoa; phylum Platyhelminthes; class Trematoda; order Strigeidida; family Schistosomatidae; genus Schistosoma; species Schistosoma rodhaini. The sequence goes on from OX104044.1 coordinate 62,472,564, forward strand.
TCCCCTAGGTGAAGTTTCCGTGTCCACCAGCCCGGTTAAAGCGCCGGGCATTCACTTTTCGTTCTCTCAATTTCGTAAACAACAATAATGCCGAGAGAAGGCAGTGAGTAGAACTTCCCTGGCAGAAGCTCTATACGTGTGGCCATGTGAGAGCATTTCGAAAGGGAGAGCGGACTCTCCTCACTCTCGGCCGTACCAGGGCATTTGGGAGCATGTAAATGTTTATTGTTAAGAGAAATAATTAAAACTTAAAGAACAATTTTTAAATACAATTACAATGACAAGATGAAAGAGTAAAATAACCTTGAATCAAAGTGAAATAATTCACTTGGTGTTGTTTGGTTGAATCTTCACCCTGGTGATCGGGACTGCAATTGATCAGCATATGTACATACTTTGCATATTGCCTCGATATAGCCTTAATTCATAAGCATTATAAGCAAAGATGAATAGTGGCTAGCAGTGGAATCGTAAGATTATTTTGTCAGTCTTTCATAAAATGAAATCGACTAAACATTAACATAAATTTATACACAGTTTTATATAATCATAATAGTTACGTTCTAAGAAGATATATTGGAATCTTCGTTTATGATTCTTTGAGGAAAAACTTATTATTCTATGGTATTGACAAAACATCAAGAAAAGTCTCAACTAAAATTTATGTACGAGTATCAATAATTGGTTGGATGATATCAACAATTAATAATTATTTTTCGTCTGACGGATTGCAATTAGGTAGATGACAACTGGAAAACAGAAAGAGCTGGATAGACATTACACCTCAGTATAAGATTGTCCATAAGTTTATATCCATAACCTTACCTGGGATCCAAACTAAGGTTTTCATGTCATTTAATTGGCATACAGTGGTTTACATATCTAACTACAGTCAGTTCCGGGTATTACGTGGCCATTATCCATTGCTATTAACAATATCCATATTGTGTCCGATATGACTGAATTTTTCTGACCTTGGCTTCTCACTAGAACTCAGGGAATTTCTTTTCGAACTTAGCTACTAGTAAGTATAGAATTATATTTCTAAGACGAATTAGTCATCCATAGTTTCCCATTTTTAAGTGTTTGTTTAACTAAGATCAGTTCGTGATGAAAAACAACATATTTCAACAATCTCCACAATTTTTCATACTAAAAAAAGATTAACTGTTGTTTTTAATTTATAACTAGTTATATTAACCTCTTCAATAGATTTTTAAGCAATGCTCAAGTGTTTTAAAATTTCATATGATAAAGCTAAATAATACCAGAAATCTTATCAACAGCAACATAAAATTATTGTTATTATGAAGGCTGGTGATAACTATCCACTAACCTGTTATAATCACTGACTGTCCTTCAGTTGAATGTGGATCAGTTAGTGAAATATGTGGTCATTGGCTCGTAATCATGACATTATTATTAAAAAGCTTTCAATTATCATTTGGTAATGAAAGAAGATGATTAAGTAGATAGTAAGCCTTAATTACTATCAATATCTTACTGAATATTCAATCAGTCTGGAACTTTAGAAATGGAGCTAAATCTTATCACCTCCTTTTACAATGAAAGTTACAAAAACTGCAGATATTTCGTTATTAGAGATGAACTAGCAGTAAACTCATAAGAAAATTATCACCGAAGTAAAAGATAGTATATTAATCATAATTACAGAATGATGAGTGGTTGAAAAAAATTAAATACATCCACTGTCTTCGGAGGATTGATGTTTTGATGACATGTGGATTAGCATTTGGGCGAGATATGACTGCCACATAGAAAAGCCTATCAATCTACATAATTCTATACTCTGGATTCAGTGTGTTATTGTATTGCTGTTTTCAAATAGACTTACACAAACACCTGTGTACTCGTTAGTAGATCAAGGTCTGAGAATCACTTAAGGACATAGTCATTCACAGTTTTATGAACTTTTGTGGTCATGACCTGAAGTTTATTTCTATTGAACATTGAAAATGGTTTTTATATTTTATCAAAAACTTAAATGGTTAAATATTGAAGGAATATTTATCAATGAAAAGCCTCAGTGTTGCAATGTGAATATGTAACAGAGAAGAATTCTTGAATGTTCCATGAAAAGGTTAAAAAGAACGTCTGTCAGACATCCTAGAGAACAATTGTTCATCCTTGTTTAATATTTCAACATCTTTATAGTTATTCGTACATATGACTTATATGAAATATTAACAATCTCTAAATGAATTGACATTACTTTATTAGTTAATTTAAATTTACTTTCATTAGTTTTCTACTAATATCATCTATTATGTTGGACGTTACAGAATGAATGTTGATTAAGTTATTCGCCGTAATTTAATCACTCCATTTGTTACTTCAGTTAATCTACGTATCAATCCATATACGACCTTGACCGTGTTTAACACACTACTTTTTAATTCAAGTTATCCTATAAATAGTCGTATAATTAAATTCCCTAAGGCTTTCCACCTAACTAATAAATTCTCTGCATCTAGAAAGTACATACTAGCATCACACTTACAGCCATCTATTAAATGTGACCTCATTTCATTGGATTCTAACTCTAAATGAATTTCATCTAGAAATTAGAGCCAGATAATTTTGTATTCTCTTCACAGTGTTCAAAACAATTGTTTGGTTAGAAATACATGTTCCGAATTTGATATGACCATGTGATATTTATAAGCAGAGATAGATAAAGTCTAGCAATGGGATCTAGGGCACGTGTTTCGCCCTATTTGGAACTCATCCACTGCTAACCATCATCTATCGCTGCTTAAAACTTTTGCGACTTAAGACAATATCTAGGCAATTCGTACAGGAGGCACAATGACAATAATAGACTAATGAATTTCAGACCTAAATGTCAATGGGAAGATTTAAACAAACAATCAATAAATGAATCATGTGGTGTTTGTTAAAAAGAAACAAAATATTTCATTTTACCTCAACAACTGTTATTTAATGATAGGTCTCAAACAGAAATTTGTCTTACTCTAACGACGTAAACTTAATTGACTTATTCCTTCACTATTTCAAAATTAAAGATGTTTACAATTCAATGTAGGTTAAAGGGAATATACAGAGGAATAGAAATTCATTTAACAACAAACTGTTTCAATAGACTGATTTTTAAAGATTTTTTTTCCCTTACATTGATTAATAATTAAATTTCTGAATAAACTGTAACTCAATAGAACTGACAACATATATTAATCAATTACTTATGGTATATAATGAATTTAATAATGCCCTAAGCGAAAAAATGTCACGGTAAACAAAAAATAGCTGATTTACTAAGTCATATATTTAGTTCATTCTCTAAAGGAATGAAGTTATTCTTTCCTAAATATTTCAATTTGTATTGAGATCATTAACTGATAAATGTTAGACCACTATTGAATACCTGGAAGCACTGGACAACCGTTTCGTGCTAGTATGGGACTCCTCAGAAGTACTCATCTATGGTCCCGCATGCTTGACACGAACTCAGGACATTCGGTCACGTAAAAACCCGGAACATCGTGGACCCGTTGAAGTTGAACATTAACACCTTTGGATACCAACTAAATGGTCTAGAGGTTGAGCATTCATGCGCAAGACTGAAGGTTCTGAATTTGAGTGCTGAATACAGGATCATGGGTGCACACAGCTTAGGAGTCCCATGCTAGGACGAAATGGTTGTTCAGTACTTCCATGTTTTCAATAGTGATCTAATAATTATCAGTTCATGATCTCAATAAAAGCACAATAATCTCTACACACCTATGATGATAATTTCATTTTTTAGTCAGAATTTATTGAATTCAAGATGCAGATGTATTATATTCGTTATTCTTAACAGTTTAATTCAAATAAAAAAATGTCTTCACAAGAAACTAAGTCGGTGTTTTGAATTCTTACTCAATACCTGGTGGCAAAACAGTAATGTCTCCGTTAGATTACTCTGACTATGTGATTATTTGCTCTTCTCATGAATCAGAACAACATATGTGAGCGAACAATATTGTTCTTAGTTAGACCCTCACCAGGATTCACTTTGATAAACAGTAATATTTCAACCCATTTATGGAACTATTAAACTTATCAAAGCGATTCATGAGTTAAGTAGAAAAGAAAATTGTTTTACCAGTAGAAGTGTGTATAGAAAAAGTTCTTTGATAACCTAATGTATATGTTTCTTGAGCTTTGTGCCTACTTCTTACAAGAGAGACCTAGTTATATACCTTGCAAGTTGAGCTAGGAAAATATACTCAGATGACACTATAAACGAGGAACTAGAGCTTATTCAAAATATGTTGATTGAAACGGGTTATCCACAAGGTTTTATGAAGAAGCACCTGGATATCGTAAACAGGAACGTAGTGACATAGACTGTTAGTAAGAAACCTCTCTTCTTGGAGTTACAATTCAACGGAGATATAGCTGCTTATTAACTGCTTACAACATAATAAAAAGTTAAATAATCTATGCTTTCATAATTATGAAGATAGTTTTCATCATGAACTATTAACAGCTGAAAATCTGTCATAAACCAAGAATTATTGGCAAACCGTTTCTTTTTAGCTTAAACCTAGTCAGTAAAACAGTCACCACCATACAGACGACCTAGTCCTGGAAATTTAGGTTTCTCCACGAACATTACAACTTTAATAAATAAATAATATATTTGTGATATCCCTATGAGTAGAAAATTTTATAACGCTCGGTTTTTCTTTTACACGAATGGTAAGCTAATTTGCCTCCGACGAAATCTACACTAGATGACCCCCTAATGTCTATTCTACAGTACTTCAACTCAGATCAAGAATACGTGGCTGGCCTGGCTGGAACTTAGGTATTTCTCCACACCATAAACCGACAACGACCACAATAATAAGTCATCTAATACCTGTCAGACTGTCTACTAGTCTGACTAAGCAATCAACCAATCACTATCATACTCGTCCACGCCAGAAAAATTAAGTTCTTAAATTTTCTGACGTTTCATGACTCAGTGTAAGTTACTTCTTCAGAGAATAAATATACAAATTAACCCAAGTTTGAACAGGACATAGGAACAAAGTAATAATATTTGATGAGATCAATCAAAAAACAGGTCTGACCAAGTTAATGTCATGTCATTCCGGTCAAGGTGATTTATGTGAGGCATGTTTTTATACTTGTGTATGTATGTTAAAGGATGAAGAAATGTGACGTTTGTGGTCAGATAGATGATCCAAGTTGGATGGATAATGAGGCCTCCTTGTCTATTGAGAACAGTTGGATTAAGCATTATAAGGAAAGCTTTGGCTACTCACCTTTCTTTGTAGTTGGAATAGCTTGTAGTATCAGTTTATATGTTAACCCCATATACTTTATTCTAGTTGCTGGCCAAGCCAATTCGCTTATCCATCATGAGTCATATTTTGATCTTGTTAATCATTTGCTTACTAACCTTGACTATACTTTTATATGAGCATATATGTGTACACTTCGTATCTTATTCATCGTATGTCTGTCACTTATTTTTGTCCGACTATAAATGTTGATTAACGCTTGCTTAAATCGAGTTGGCTTCCCAGCCATCTCCACTACGCATTATTTTGTTTCACTCTCGAGTTGGCTTCCCAGCCATCTCCACTCTGTGTCATCTTTCCTTCGCTTGCTTACATTTGCTAATGTGCTCACTGCCTTCTAGCACATGTTATTTATCAATAAAAATGTAGTTGCTGCTTCCCTTTGTCTTCTGATTTTATACACCGTTAAGATTGGTATAATAACGGTTATCGAAGTGAACTATTATCGAAGCACGGCACTACAAGCTTTTTTGCATCATTTTAATGTTTTTAATATCTAACTGATAGTTATTGAAAATGACATGAACTGCTATTGCCGATTTAATTTGGAGTCTTTCCAGTTCTACGGGATTATTAGGTGGTTTCTTTGTGTACCTAAGATGTTCTTTGGCTCGAGTCAAGACTTCACAAGATAACTCTCCAATATAAAAAAGAATCACAAACGACACATCTAAATTTCTAAATACAATTCTGTGTTGACATTGAGGGGAATTCTTCCTTTATGCGGACTAAATCATTTTTAAGGGTGTTTGTTGTTTTGTACTGTGCTTTAATTCTGTGTCGTTTTAAAATTCTTTGGAATTCTGTTGTACCATGGCGCTGTGGTAAAACTACAGTACCAATCAATGGTATTTCATTCAGATTATTATTTAGCAGTAAAATGTCTACCATAGGTCTTAGGGGGATATCCGGTTTATGGATTTTAGGTAAACCATAAAAATTGTGATTAAGTGCATGATTTGGGATATAAAGTAAACCGTAAAAGGACGTCAATTACTGGTTTTAATCCTTTCAAAAGTTGACTTGTCTTTGATTTGACTTTATTTTTGACCGTCTGAAGATTTTTTGAATCAATATTTTGGTATGGTCCGGTGGAAAGATATTTAAAAGCTTTAGTGTCATAATCCTTTTTATTTAGGATAACAGTTGCGGGGCCCTTGCCAGCTTTTGTGATTACTGTAGTTGTCTTTTTGAGGTGAGTGTTTAGCTCTGGATTCTTCTGTTGAAGTGTAAGGTGTCTTTATTTAGTCAAAATATGGGATGTTTTTTTGACGTAGTAAATGTAACTCTTATTCCGGTAGTTGTTCGGATTAATGATTCTATAAATGGAGCAATTTCAAGAGTACTAAGCAGTTTTCTGTGTACATTGAAATTTAATTGTTTATCCAGTAAAGCGATTTCATAGTTGTTCATAATTCTGTCTAAGAGACTATGAACGATTCTTATATCATTAAAACTAGGTTTTATTAATGAAGTTTTCTTTTCTTTCTTTGATTTTTTCATACTTTTTGATTTGTCAGTATTTGATGAATTTAAATAATGGAGTTATATTTCTATAAAGAGATTAGAAATGTTGGTTTTTAATGCTGTAAGAATTAGAAGTTGTATTAAATTATTGAGATTTTTGATGAGTCCACGATATTTTCGAAGTTAGCATCTGCAGTTTTCATTGGTATTACAAAGAATGATTTGAGAATAATGTTGTCTTGTAAACAGAGTTAACTAAATATTCTGTGACAGTACCAACTACATTTACACATGGATAATTTAATCCTATTATGAATGAGCTTATAGATATCCTTACCAAGGTTTATCTTAGTAACTCCAAATAAATTGGGCATTGGGTAGGTTGTTACAATTTCAATTTAGTTAGTTAGTTAGTTAGAAATGAACATTTAACTTCAATCAATTTTTAATACAGTATAATCTGCGTTGAATTTTTGTTGTTGGTATTACTGTAGTACTCCTAACTTTGTTTGCTTCATCATACTTTGTAACTAAATCTATAGGAAATATAAATCAAAGCTAATCACTAGTGTGTATTGTGATTAAATTAGGAGATTTATGGAGCGTCTCACGAATCCTGAAGGTAATCATTTATTTTTATTTACTGATAAGGAACTTGAAATTAATCAACACCTATGAGTGATCAATCAAAATCTCAGTTAATTTATGTTACAGTTTTAAACAAGTCAGTGTTCAGCTGAGATAAGCAATACCAGATAATGGTACTTGGAAATTAAGATAGGATAACCTATTCTTTAGTTTGATTGAAGAACGTGTCAAAACTGATTCCCATTTTATGTCACTGGCTTTTATTTAGAATTAATGTAGCGTTTAAACACTTTGATTGACCATTCTGTACTCTCTTAATAATAAAAAAACCCTAATTTTTCTTAACCTTTTTTCGATTTTGGTTCGAATTCGTCTGAAACTCTAGTCAACATTCTGGTTCAGTCGTCGTTTTTGCAAACTTTAGGCAACTTTTTAATAAAGAAATATAATTAATAGCTAGACCACCATGGAAAACTTGGAAGCACTGGACGATCGTTTCATCCTATTACGCGACTCCTCAGAAGTGCGCACCCACGATCCTGCCTCGGAAGATTGGAACCCAGGACCTACTAGTCTCGCGCCAGTGCACTTAACCTCTAGACCGCTGGGCCGCCATCCAACGGTGTTAATGTCTAACTTCAACCGTCAACCATTGTCTTCAGTGATTTACTATCTCACTACAGACCCAGTTGAACTCCACTGGTCACTGCTTCTCACTAGAACTCCAGGAAATACCTCATGGAGCCAGTCACTAGTGAGCATATGATCATTATCAACAGTGGGTTTTGTGGGAATTTCAGTAATTTTATGGTTGAATTCATTAGTTAATTGAGGCTAGATCTGTGTCCTGGGTTCTAATCTCTCAAGGCAGGATCGTGGATGCGCACTGCTGAGGAGTCGCATGTTGGGATGAAACGGCCGTCCAGTGCTTCCACGTTTTTCATGGTGGTCTAGCTTCAATTGACCCATGATTCCAACTATGAAATTACTAAAATCTCTACAAAGCCCCCTTCTGAATTATTTATTTGCTTTACACCTAGATAATCATCCATAGTAGAAGGATTAAAAGAAATGAAAGAATATTGGATTAGAAAACTTCATGGGATAAAAACTACCTTGTAATGGCAATACATAGTATTTCAATGATAGTTGGTTTATTTGTTATTGAGGATTTGTGAATCTTAACCTAATTATATATCAATATTAATGTATAGTTTCAACTGTCTCGCTAATAGTTTAAATTTGAAAAGATGCTGATTGGATTTTGTAGTCTGTTTATTAAAATTTAACCGATACTGTAATGGCATAGTACCTTAGTATAATCTCATATGCTTAGCTGATTTAATTATATTTTAAAGATTGTTTCCATAACTGACAAAAAAACAGACAAATATTTGCACGATGTTGGACTCTTGACCTTTGGATTTTATGACTTACGCAATATGATTAAGCCATCGAGTTGAAATCTAGTAATCAAAGTATTACATAATCATATATTTTGTGGTATAGTTTCGCTATGATCCTGTAACATCAATAGATTATTGATTCAATCCTAACTGCTTATTTATCGTAAGATATTTTTAAACAGAATACTTTTTTGGATGAGACTGAAATCAATGGATTATGGAATCTACAGTTTATGTGAATGGTTCATTGTAAAGTGAATGTAAAAGAAAGGTCATACATAAAGGGTAAAAAAAAAGGTACGTACCTTATGGCGATGAGCTATGATCAATCTAAGTGAAAATCGTATATGAAAAATTAATACAAACTAGGAATTTTCTCAGCTTAAATAATGAACAAACATTAGCTAGACCGCCATAGAAAATCTGGGAATATTGGATGTCTGCTTCATACCAGTATGGTACTACTCAGAAATGTACATCCACGATTCAGCACACGGAATTTGCACCCATAAACCCTTTTACTGAAAAAATCATTATTCAAAATTTAAAAACAAAAAATCTATTTATATAAATAGATAAGAGGCACATTGTTGGAAAACAATTTTATCTTATAAGAAAGATATTTGACAGTTTTTAAATTTTAATAAAGTATAAACACATTTCAATCATAGGAATTGACAGAATCATAAATTACCTGTAAGTTAGATAGTAGCTAACGGTAAAATCCAGGACGCGTGTTTCGTCCTATTTTGGACTCGTTAGCTGGATTTACCTGCATCCCAGAGTTGATGTTCACCCTGCGACTCAAACCCAATACCATTCGCTTCAAACGCCATCGTGTTATCCACTTAGATAGCCACCATCCATCTTTACTCATAAAGCTTGTGACTTAAGGCAATATCGAGGTAGTTCTCACAGGATGCACATATACTAACAAGAGACTGGTCAATTGTGGTCCTTAACAATTATGGAAAGATACAATCAAACAATACCAAGTGAATTAGCTGTAAGTTATTAGATTGAATACAGAAAATTATTACCAAGAGATAATTAAATGATTTATACACAATTTATTACAAATATTTTCAATAGAGATATTTTTGTTCTTTCTATTCAGATTTATAATTGTGTAGATTCAGTGAAATTTTTGAATTTTCAAAAAAATAATTATTATTTGGTCTCAGGCTCCCAAATGCCCTGGTACGGCCGAGAGTGGGAAGAGTCCGCTCTCCCTCTTGAAATGCTCTCATATGGCCACGCGTATATAGCCTCTGCTAGGGAAGTCCTACTCACCGCCTTCTAATGGCGGGGCTGTTGTTAACGACCGGGTTGGTGGACACGGAAAGTCCACCTAGGGGAGTTGGAAAACCCTGATCCCAAACCAATGGTTCACATGGGCTCCAGCATCCTGAGGGAACAGATGGTGTATGAATCAATCGTTGGTCACCGGCTACCATGGGACTGAATCTCCTTACGTTGCTCTACTGCCTTGTGGATCTGATCTTTAGGTCAAAGGCTCCGGGTGTGACTCCCTAAGAAAACCACCTGATTCAGTTTGGGCACTTGGGCAGTATAATAGCCCTCACACAAATCAAATAAGATTTCTGTGGAGCACATGTAATCGATGCCTTTTTGTCTCAATATTTATATGTTCAAATAAAATAAAATAAATAGTTTGGTCTCAGGAAAATGAGGTTTGGGTTATACTCTTCTGTTTTTTTGACATTCTAAATTCATGTTTTTATTTCAACAAAACAATTTGTATTATGGGTTGATGTTATAGGAAGAACTATTGGAAGTCAGAGAACATTAGGACGACTCATTTATTATTAGTTTAATAATTTCTGGTAGTGTTAGTTCATGAATTTTTATAGGAGTGGACTAAAGGTGTTAAGATGTTTGGAAAGCATGATGTTATTCAGATTATGTACAGTAGTCTCAGTATCTATATTTTTTAGTTTTAACAAACTCACAGCGTCATAATAGCATCATAGTGTAGCACCAGTTAGATTAATAAATCATTTCTTTTGACATTAGCTTCTTAAATGATATCAGTTTGTGATTAACTTCGTTAAAGTATCTAGAATTGTAATAAGTGATTTGTGTCTGATTACACAATAATCTGTACTAAAAATGCAGTGTTTTTGTCCGTCTCTGGAGTAGCAATGAAGTATGTGACTAATATGCAGAAACTGACTGAGTTGTTATTCAATCTTCAGTGTCAGATATACGGGTAAAATCTACTTATTCCAGACTGTCAACAAATGTTTTTCGTAAACATTTATACTACTAACTAAATGTACTAGTATGTTAAACGTTTTACCGGCTGAAAATGTTGACCTAACCGAAACTGTTTATCTAAATTTCAGGATGACATTCTCGTAGGTATATAACAGTGCTCGTTATCATCACTTTCACACTATCGCCGTTTTGAACCAAGAATAAATGCAGAAGACAGAATATGGATTACCTTCCGCTAATGTTTTCACATTTTCGTGGTATACTGTCGGTTTATTTACAAGACAACCACGATTTTATAAAGATCCACTGTTTTTGTTTCCATTTACATCATATATTTTCAAACCAGAACCACCTGAAAAGTATCGGGGACAGAGATGGAAACTAAAGTCGGGATTGATTTCTTGTCTAGTTATCATCCTCTCTGAATGACTATTTTTAGTTGAATTCTTGTTTTTGGAAGTATAGTTCTTACATATACCACATAACCTGTCACTCCATAGTGTCGTTAGTTCAAGAGTGCTTTATTCGGCGAATATCTGACATTTATTCACAGCTAAATATCTCCCACACTGTCCTCTCAGTAACCATGTAACTATAGCTATTGCAGGTACTGCCTTATTTCGTTTGGAGTAGGATTCAACAGAAACGTGAGTCTAAATTGAGTTCGAGAATGGATCAAGTTCTAATGTGCAATAAAATCTCATCTAGTATCTTATAAACTTCTAAGTATGGACTCACATGGTGTCTGTCCCAGACATTTTTGTCACGATTAAAATACTTTCTATATATCCCCGTACACTATATGAACAAGCCGTCATTGAACAAATGATCAAATAAGATCACTAGGTCAACTAAAAAAGCAAAAGCACACGATATGAAGTATGCATATATCATTATATTTGACTCGACTGTGCTTAAGTACAACATCATGATAAATCAGTTCATAATTTGATGCTTTGGCTACTGTAGGAGATGGTCAATATGCTGACTCGTCCTGGTGGTAAATTAATATCGTCGTTTGATAATTGGTCATGTTGATATTAAACGTATATAATTCTAAGCATTTTGTGGCTAAATGAAGAGATTATTTCTTTTTTGAAGCTATAAATATCTTTACATACCGTCATCAAATAGCCTTTGCATCAAAATAACTAGTTTACAGAGTATCAAAGTTGATATAAAGATTTTCTCGTCTCTCACGTGATCGTGTATTGAATATCATAGTTATAAGATAATGACATCTAATCCACTACCAGGGATCTGTTTATTATCCATAAAAAAGTGATATAATTTTCTGATGATGCAGTAGAAAAGACAAATATAAACTACAGTATAAACATAATATCAACAAACTATTTCAACTAACTCTATTCCTGTTATCTTCTCAACTCAGTAGATTCTCTATACATTTCATGTAATGTACACTGAATAGGTCATCCAATCAATGTTAGAAATAAAACAAAAAAGCATGTACCTATTTATATTCGATAATTTTGATATTTGATTATAATTCCTTGAAAAAGCTTGAACTAGATTGTCAGACGAAACGTTGGATTTACTACAAATTCATTCGCTGAGATTTTACAAATATATAATTCTTATTTATTATTTTAAAATTAAAAGAAAAAAAAGTCATGTCAACTGTTGAATTGTCGGCAAATATGTTGATATTTATTAATATTTTACCCGACAAATTAAGTAAACAAAGTAATAGAGACAAATATTATTGATTTTCTTATGAAATACATTCTATAATCGAAATGTTTGTATATTCTGTTACAATAATGTACTTTTGTTAATTTCTTTATCTATTTAATCGACTTTAAATGTCTTTTTAAAATGAATTACAATATCATATTTATGAAGAGATAAACTTTGAAACTAAATAGCTCAGTTACTCATAGGCTGGTGGATCATTTCATGGTTAACGATCTAAATATGATTATACAATGTTGATAAAATATCCGCTCTAATCTCTGAATGTCTTTCGTCTTCTCATTTACAGATATATTTTGATATACCATAGTTTTACCACTAATCTAAATACAATGGATATAAAATAATTAATAATGATTTATCATTGATTAAACAGTTGATGGGATATTTGTCATCATGCATCAGTGATATACTGATATGTTGTCTAAAACATTGATCATCATGTATGGGTTTATAGCTTCCTAAAAATACAACGTCATCTGGTGTTTTTGAACTAATTTACAAGAGATATTTCAAATATTCAGAAGTATCAAGATAATCCAGGGAATGTTCGGCCTATATACCGTGATTTCAATTTATAAACTTCCTATCGAATAAGGCGTTCTTGCATTTGAAATGAAGTACATTATAATTTTATCATCAAAATTTAAGTTTGGTTAGTGAATTGGGGATTGGACAATAAGAGAAAATATCATTATTTAATAATAGTTGATACAAATTCTCTTCAGTCTGTCTTTTCGTTAAGTGACAAATGTGTGGGTCAACAGCATTAATTATAGAGAAGCTTTGTGTTTGAGATGATACATATTACCGACAATAACTGTATTGAATAATATTGGTTAGATAGTATTGGATGTATAATGCGCATTTATATATACCATTAGTTGAACAAAATACTTATACATTTTCATATTTGAAAATAAGGATTTCGAAATAGATTAGCAGCCGATAATGCAATCACATTATAGTCTCTTCAACAGAACTAAAGTCTTTTGGTCTCAAACAAAACTACACTTTTTTGATTTTATAAAAAAAATTAGAGAACTTAACGTTTAGGTCTAATCTGTTTCAGATAGCGAATTCAGTTCAAAGGTAAATCAGATAGTCAACCAACACCTCTAGCAACATCATTTCAATTATATTGGTGATGACTATAAATCAAAAGAATGGGAGGACATCTTTTGAGTTCAGTTGAGTTCTACCATTCATTTACAATAGTCAGAGTATTTTGCGGCTATTTAGACCAAAACAGAATGAAATCTGCTCAATTTCTTAATTACCTTTATTTACAGTTAATATGACTGAATGATATTAGCTAGACGACCACTGAAAACCAGGATGCTTCGGGCAGCTGTTTTGTCTTAAACTGGAACCCTTTAGCAGTAGGCCTCCATGACTTCATCAAAGATCAAACCTAGGAACTTCAAGTTTTGAGGTGAATTCTTAACCTTCAGACCACTAGGGCGATATTCGATGGTTTATATGTCTAACTTCAAACAAATCACGAAATAGCTCGACTGTCTTCCATAAAGGTCTTGGGATCATGGAAACTGATTGGTAAGGAATGTCATGGTAGAAAAGGACAACTGTTCATCGATTCCTGATTTTCTGTGATTGCCTCGCTAATATACGTCTGTAAACTATGAGACTCAGCAATCCCCATCAATCCCTCTTGTAATACTTTCACCTATATTTCGATGTTATTCTTATGTAACCGATTTCCTTTAAGTCATACACAGTATAACTAAGTGAATAATCATATTTGCAAATTATTTCCTTCTTTTATAGACTAATAAAAGTGATTTGCTAAACGGATAAAAAATATATACACAGCAAAATACATCATGTAACTGTTATTATTTATATTATGTACAAGACAATCATAACAATTTGACTGGGGAAAAAACAACAACACAAAACCATCATACAGTCTTATTCAACTGTCTAAATAAATTAATGTGAAACCTACCACATATACTTCTATAAACTGGTTGTGAATTAAGGCTATATCGATGCAATACGCACTGTATGCACATATGCCAATTAGAGACTGACCAGTTGCAGTCCTAACACATCGATGGGAAGATTCAAACAAACACTACCAAGTGAATCTAGTTACTTATAGTTCAATTAATCTGTTAGTTTCCAAATTACTAAACTATACATTAAACTAATCGTCTAGCTAAATGTTATTTTAAAAAATCCGAATCAATTAAGATAAGAAAAGAAAGAGAAACCAACTAATTAGTAATGATTATATTAATCAACAGATTTCGGTTATATGTTAATGATAAATAGATTTAAAGTAATTACATCTTGAATGGTGGGTAAGATTAGACAAATGATATAGAGATTAAATTAAAGTTGTTTTTTTCTATCATTAATTATATATTTTGGGGGTTAGTGTTGGCAAAAACACTTATTGGGCTTTGAGGTTTTATGCATACATCAATATCTTTTCACAGGATTAAGGAGACACATATATCCTTTAAAATAGTTTTCGTTAAGTACTAATATCCATTGTAAAATCGAAACTAAATATTTTAAAGTTATTCTGATCAATTTTTGACTTAGAAATCCTGTACTCTATCAATTATTCAATTGCAGATGTGTATTACTGAAAAGTTCCAAACTATGAAATGACTGTTGAATGCTCTTCAGTCTTTATTGGTCATCCAGCTAGTGGCAGTTATTTGAGCAAATCATCTTTGAACTGTACAAATGTATTTACAAAACACTTAGGCAAATATAAGTTTATGGGAAATTTTTTGTTTCCAAATGATGATTAACATCATTCTATATATATCATACTATATATGAAGTTGTCACTTATTCGTAAACATAAAAATAATGGATTTTTAATTTATTTACGTTCAGTGAACTTTGGAAGATTTAACAAAGCAGTCAATTTATTCTTCTTGTACACAAATATATAGATTTCAAATGACTTTTTGATATTTAATCGGAAGATAACTGTTTGATGACAAATAATATATTAACTAATATAGCAAAGAAAATAAGATTTTGAATCAAATCGACAAACATGACTTCTAATTTATTGTCAGAACGAGATCAAATAAATGGTTGGTTAACATGTTTATTAAAAGCGAAATATCACTTGGCATATGAAAAACGTCAATGTAATGAATGTATTGTTGTTCTAATTGGTAAACGTGGTAGATCAATGTAGTAATCTTGTAGAAAGTCAACATTTGAAATGTTGGAATCAATTATTGACTGTATCATTATAGAAGGGGTTTTGTGGAGATTTTGTATTTATCATTGTTGACTGTATCATTGTCGGTTTAAAGAATTAACAGCGAACTGTCTGTTTTCCATTAGCTTTTCACGTAGACGTTAATGTTTGGGTGATTTTAAACTTTCTGAATGTTAACTTTATCTGTGAGAGAAAAGAATTTTTCTGTGGCATTAAACGTGATTGTTCACTATGATATATTTATTATTCATGTAAAGTGCGATAGGTCACGATCAAATAATACACGAGAAATGCTCGAGAAACAAACAAATGAGTAAATTCATTTGTTTTGTGAGTTTAACTCGTTCTGACTATCGGAACAAGCTTTAACTATATTTTATTATAAAGTCTACTTCCTTTTATAGTTAAATTACGAATTAATAATTTCTCATGAAGATACGAGGCTCTGTAAAATTAAGCTAACATGCAGTGTATCTTCATGATTCCAGACAATTGGTGTTTTCCAATTGTTAATACTCAAAACCAAAGCTGATTAGTCATTGATGACATATAGGCTCCATGAGCAGATGCCCAAATATATTACATCTAATTGAAAGTGTATTGTATTTTTGGATGGTGGTTAGCGGTGTAATGCATGATCCACACTTCATACTGTTCAGGATACATCAGGTGAATGTACTTGGTTTTCAAAGCTGATCGTTTTACACCTTGGAAAATCTGTTAGCCACTGGAATTCAGTAAAATGGTGGATAATGAACTTCTGGAAATGTACAGGTATGGCATTTGAGTGTCAGTGAGAAAATTAACACTTGGATATTTATATGATGAGTTTCAAGTAGAATAGAATACATGTGTCTGTATAGACATGCATACATAGGGAGGTGTAATTTGAGAATATAATTAAGGGTTATGGAACATTCCCTTAAAAGACATCTGAATCAGGTAGTGTCAGATGATCCTATAAACGTAGCAAGAAGAGAACCATTTATATAAATATAAAATAAGGTGAGTGAAGCTGGTCATCGAATTGACATTAAAACAGCTTCTAAAGAATTGCATAAAAATTCTCAAAGACGAATTCATAGGTTTGTAAAAATTTTTGTTATTTGCAAATTTGAACCCATTTTATGTGTACAGAAACAATTTATTGTTACCTTGAATTTCGTCTGGCAATCCTTAAGCCATTTTATTCACTAGCTCAGTGAGATTCATTCCTATGTTACATCAATTGTCTCTATACGCTATTTACGACTATCACTTTTAAACACTAAAAACACGAAGTTCAGTGAAGATATCTCTTTCCAACGAATTTGTTATTAAGCTGTAAAATTGCCTCGTGATTCAGTTTGGTGATTTCCTAAATGTATATCCTAACCAAGTCCAACGTCTTTTCCTAATTTCCTCCTCAGCTGGAAGTTGGTTTGTCCTCTCCCACAGTAGGCTGTTGCTGATGGTATCCGACCAACGTATATTCAGTGTCTTGCATAGACAACTGTTTATAAATACTTGTGCCTTTTCGATGATGGTTGTAGTAGTTCTCCACGTTTCAGATCCGTGCAGTAGAACTGACTTGACGTTCGTATTGAACATTCTGACTTTGATGTTGGCTTTCACACAGTTATTTTTAGTTCAGTGTTTTTCAACTGTAGGAATGCTACTCCTGTCTTGCCAATCCTCGCCTTAACGTCTGTATCAGATCCTTCTTATTCATCAGTGATGCTGCTTACCAGGTACGTGAATGTTTCTACATCTTCCAGAGTTTCTCCATCAAGTGTGATTGGGTTGATGTTCTCCGTGCTGTACTTGAGGATCTTGCTTTTTCCTTTGTGTATGTTAAGATCTGTAGAGCCTCCTGCTGCACTAGTTGTCTTTACCTGCAATTTTTCATGTGTTTGGGATAGAAGTGCAAATCTTCTAATTGATTCTGAACTGTACATTGTATTCCGTTCTTCCTCTCAGATGTTGAGGTGGTCTTCATAATCCAGTCAGTCACCAGAAGAAAGGGGAAAGTGGGGAGTAGACAGACTTGTCCGACTGTGGTCCTCACTCGGAATACATATGTGAGCTGTCCTCCATGCACTACGTTGCAGTGAAGTCCCGCGTATGAATTCGGGATAATGTTGAGAATCTTCTCAGGAACTTCATAGTACCGAAGAAGTTTTCATAATGTTCTCCTGTCCACACTGTCAAATGCTTTTTCCTAGTCAATTAATTTGATATATAGTGACAAATTTCATTCAACTGAATGATGAAAGATGATCCGTAGTGTGGCGGTCTGGTGCACGAACGATACCATCAATTTATTTTGCAGATTTTATACTCCTACAAGATTATGTATCAAGAGAAAATGAAAATATGAATTAAAGTCAATTTCTATCGTATTTGAAAATTTATCCAATCTAATCCGAAATTTCGGTGTCGTGGAAAGTTTACATGTATACCAATAGCATTTATAGTAGTCAACATAAAATCCATGAAGAATAAATCAACCGTATCCCTTGAAATGTTACTTATTTCTGTCAACAGAATTACCTATTGCCGACAAGTTTAACCATAATTTATTTGCGCTTTACTATTAGAATAGCATTTTATTAGTTTGTTAAAACATATTTGATACGCTTTTCAAGAAAAGATAAAATTTTACACATCACTGACTAAGGTAATAGTAGTTGAATTATACCTAAATTATTTTATTTTATTCTGAAAATAATTACATAATACATCTAGAACTGTGCAAATGACTTAATTTCTGAATTTCAAATAGTTAATACCTTTAATTATTTTATTAGAACTTGAGATAAATACATCCAGTATTGTAAGAAGTATATCGCATGATCGTAAAATATTTGAAATAACTGCTTCTTCGACATTGATTATTAAAATTTGAAGTCCAGATTGGATAGTGTTGTTATCATCCACAGTTTGGTAGTTTAAAAAGTAATTACAGCCGAAAATGTATCGTAAGAGTCTACCCGAAGTTTATGCTGTTGATGTCGTTCAGAAGGACGATGAAAGCTTCACGACCAAACTATCCAGCTCAGAGAACAAAACTTCATCAAAAATTGTAAGAGTCAGTTTTATATAATATTTTATGCTTACAGTTTACTTACCATACTAAAATATGAAATCTGTTATTAGTGATATTTCCCTGTTTTTCGTCAATTATTTTTATCATTCATGACAACATTATTTCTTCCCAAACTGTTTTGTAAGAAATATGAAAAGGTATTTGCTTACTCCATCATATATCACATTTAATAAATATTTTCTAATACATAGATACTTACCGCACTTATTAAAAGTACTTTTAAAATCTAAACCAATGTTAATCATTTCAAGGTTTATTTTTATGGATACTGTTAGATAGATCTATTCTTATCACGATTTCTAAACCGTAACATCAATAGATAAGTGAACACTAAACATAATTTTTCAAAAAACTTTTTTCACAATAATATGATTGACTTTAGATAAAAGATAAACTTGCAAAATGATATTTCAGTTGGATGAAACCTCCTAGTGTTATACAATTAGTTTTTAGTTTGATTACAAAATTTAGTTCTTTTAGGATAGAAAAGTATATTGTAACATTTTCTGTCATCAATATGATCAACAATTTTTATTTTCTTGCATTATGTAGTATAAATGTTGACAACAGTATTATTATTCTATTGTTATGAATTATATGTAAAGGTAATATTAACAATTTATGGACAATACTAAATGTGGACAATCATAATCAAAGAAAGATCAATTCATACTTGAATAGTTAATTAAAATTAATATCAGTCAGTCACAACGTAGAACTTTGTACTTACGTACATACATCAGTTCGAGTTATCATACTACATTAGCAAAGAGATGCTATTATCGATTCAAATCCCATAGTTGTAGGAGTATAAGAAAATAAGCAGTAATCGAAAAGATTAGGGTTTGAATATGTTATTCAAGGAGTATAATCCAATGAAATAAATTTGGGAAGAGAAAAAGATAGAGACATGAAAAATTCAGAAGATTAAAATTTGGGAGAACGAAAAGAGTGGATGCACCTTCGCCATTGCAAACGATTTTGAGCCATTTCATTCAAGGTCTATAACCATCAGTTGCTATCGTCTCAACCAGTTAGTCTGTGTCTACCAACATGGCTCAGTCCATTTGTCAGTGACTTCATGGATTTGTGCCACGTTTTGGTCTGGCCGCCCATAGCTTTCTTCCAACCTACTCCTACACCATAAAGCATTGCAAGTCGGTGCAGTCGGTGGTTGGGCAAGCGTCACACGTGTCTCAGCCATCACAACTGATGAAGTTTCACTACTTTATCAATCGATTTGCAATCTTTACCTAGTACCCGTTTCCTAACAACTACATTACTTACTCGGTGGTCCCGTGATATATGAGTAATGCTTCGAAGACATCTATAATCGAATACTAGCAGCTTACGAATATTCTCAAATCTTACCGGCCATGTTTCACTGCCACAAAGTAGGACGGAACGAACTGCTACACAGTAAACCCGTCCTTTTGTTGCTAGACAGATATCTCGCCCACGCCTTAAGTGACGCAAGTTGGTGAAAGCTAGACGGGCCTTATGTATCCGTGTTGAGATTTCGTCACACACCAGACCAAAAGGGCTGATGAGATTCCCAAGATAAGTGAAGCGGTCAACACGCTCAACTACTTCACTCGCTATCACTAGTTCAGGTGTCGATGCAACCCAATCCTGAAGTAACATTTAGCACTTCGAGGGAGAGAATTGCATCCCGAACATACCTGCATTGTTGCTTATAGTGGCCAGAAGACTGTGTTTTGTCAGCGTCTTCACCAAATAGAATTATGTCATTGGCATATTCCAAGTCAACAAGTGAATCTCTTAGTAGAAGTTCAACTCCTATAAATTTGGATGAGGAAAATGTTTATTTCTAAAAGCACGTCTATATAAAAGTTAAACAAGAATGGCGGGAATGGATAGCCCTGACTAACACCACTTCAGGTAATCAATTTTGACGACAGTTCGCCCAAGCTCTAACTCGACCAGTTGTATTCGAGTCGAGAGCCTTTATAAAATTAATGTACTACTTTGGTACTCTTTTCAGTGACAAACTAATTTTGTGTGAATCAGATATGTAACTAACGAAAGTCTTTTTTTAAATTCTGTGAACTAAGATTGTTTATTAGAAAAGGTTTTTGTGGAGATTTGGTATGTTTCATAGATGAAAGCATGAGTCAATTGAAGCTAGACCACCGAGGAAAACCTGGAAACACTGGACGGCCGTTTCGTCCTATTATGGGACTCCTCAGCAGTGCGCATCCACGAACCTGCTCTCGCGAGCGAGATTCGAACCCAGGACCTACCAGTCTCGAGCCGAAGAACTCACTGATGACAAATGGTGAATGGTTGCTCAACTTCGTGGATCAGTTGAAGTTAGACAATAACACCGTTGAATGCCAGCTCAGTGGTCTATCGGTTAAGGGCTTCGGCTCGAGAATGGTAGGTCCTGCGTCCGAATCTCGCTCGCGAGAGCGTGTTCGTGGATGCGCACTGCTGAGGAGTCCCATAATAGGACGAAACGGCCGTCCACTGTTTCCAGGTTTTCCATGGTGGTCTAGCTTCAATTGACTAATGCTTTCATCTAAGATTGTTTAGTTTAGGTTTTTTTTAAAATAAAAACGTTAAATAATTCACTTAATACTCTACATAGTCTTAAAGTATTTGGAATATCATATACACAATTCCCTTGATCATTTTGAAAAGAGCAAGAACAAATATTCTAGCAGAATAGCATGAATTCATTTTATTTCGCTAGTTCTCGTCAGCTGTTTACAACTTAATTACTTACCCCTGTTACCCCTCATCGAGGAGCATTGACCGCCCACCAGCATTCTCGATTCAACTCTGTCTCGAGCAATCCTTTCCAGTTGTTATTCATATTTTTCATATCTACTTCTATTTTCCGACGTAATGTGTTCTTTGACCTTCCTCTTTTCCGCTTCCCTTCCGGATTCCAAGTTAACGCTTGCCTCGTGATGCAGTTTGGCGATTTCCTCAATGTATATCCTAACCAAGTCCAACGTCTTTTCCTAATTTTCTCTTCAGCTGGAAGCTGGTTTGTCCTCTCCCATAGTAGGATGTTGCTGATGGTATCCGGCCAACGTATATTCAGTATCTTGCCCAGACAACTGTTTATAAATACTTGTACCTTCTTGACGATGGATGTTTACAATCTATGATATTTAAAATTACAATTACAAAATGAGTTTAAATTCTTTATATGGAAGTGTTTAGTTGGAAGTTATGTTGAAAATATATTGGTATAACAAGGATGTAAATAAATTTAGTAGACTGAATATTGTAAATATATACCTTATATGAATTTAACAAGCACTCAAATAAATGATTGAATACATTATTATGAGTTTTAGTTAATGTATACCTTAAGTCTTTGAAAAGATCAAATTTAAACACTAAGAATGTTAAGTTTTCAATTGAAATGTGTTGTTTATATTTGTTTATTGTTTACGTTCTTTAAATTATCATTTATTTTCAGTTGCCACTGATAAGACCATTTACATTGTGATCATTTGCTTAGTATTGTAATACATTAATACTTCTTATCACCAAGAGAAACAATCTTATCAGATTCATAAAGAAATCAGTAAATCTTATTGGGGAATAGACATACAGTCTCATTATAAAGTTGGCATGGGTGAAGCACGATATAATGGGTAGCTTGAATGCAGCAAATGACCATGAGGAATTATATATAGTTTGACAGCATCACTGATAAACAAGAAGGATCTGATGCGTATGATAAGGTACAGATAGGTAAAACAAGGACAGGATTCCTAAAATTGTAAGACATATGGAAGTAGAACTCAAAACAACTGTCACCCAACACCATAGTCACAATTTTTAATAGAAACGTCAGGAAAGTTCTCGTGTACGGAGCTGAAACTTGGAGAACTACCACAACAATCATCAAAATGTATAGGTTTTGATAGACAGCTGTCTCCTCAAGATACTCCAGATACGTTGAATGTTCACCATCAACAACAACTTAAGAAGGCAAAGAACAAGTCAGCTCCCAGTTGAAGAGGAAATTAGGAAAAGACACTGGATGTGGATGGAACATACACTGTGAAAATCACCAAACTACATCACGAGGCAAACCCCAACTCGGAATCCTGAAGGCAAAAAAAACGAGGAAGACCAAAGTACACATTGTGTTGAGAATTGGAGGCAGATATGAAAAGGAAATATGAAGCAGATATGCAAAGGATGAATAACAACTGGAAAGAACTGGAAAGGATTGCTTGGGACATAATTGGATGGAGAATGCTGGTGGGCGGTCTATGCTCCTCGATGAGCGGTAACAGGCGTAAGGAAAAAGTAAAAATTAAGTATATGCATCTCGCTATCCATTCAATTCATAAAACTTTATATTATGTTCTGGAGTATTTGTATTCCCTTTTTTTTCCTCTCTGCATCTTGAGTAAAACAGAAAAAAATATCTCATTGATTGGTCTAGTAAAAACCTCATATTAAATTTCTCTTATCAAATATTGTCAAGTTTCTATCACATGTCTTAAGTAAATAATGATATTCAAGTGAAGTGATTCGTTGTTATCGTTTCGTTTTGTTATTTTTAATTTTAAAAATCTGCAAAATTTCCTTTTTAACGTTGTTTGAAAACATCTTATGCAATCACGTTGTACCATATTCACGATTTAAGGGAGTGATAGACATTCATGAATAGATTTGAATTAGTCAAGTGTACTAAAATATAAGAACAGAAATGAAAGTTTTCAAGTATTTTCTAAGTACTTCAATCTTTTTCGTTGATATGTAATAAATGGATATAAGATCGTTTAGATTTCGCGTTTTTCAAAAAGAAAAAAAATTTATTAATTTTTCTCATTCAATGATTTATTCTAAGAGCTTACGTAACGACTTTAAATCAATTCTATTTCCCTTCATCTTAGAGGAAAATTAAGTGAAAAAGTGGAAAGAGATATAGTTTTAGATGAAAAAAGTAGAAAAAAATGACAGTTGAGAAATGTAACGTAAGACAGTGGTAAGTTATTTACATATAGTTGAAATCATGAGTCAATTGAAGGTAGACCACCATGGAAAACCTGGAAACACTGGACGGCTGTTTCGTTCTATTGTGGAACTCCTCAGCAGTGCGCATTCACAATCCCACCTCACGAGATTCGAACCCAAGACCTACCAGTTTCGCGCGCAATCACTTGATCGGCAGCACTCAACCCACAATGGTAAATTGTATATAAACGAGAATAAATTTCATTCATAATGCATTCACTATATATACATTATGTATTCCTTCAAAGTGATCTTTTGACAAGTATAACAAATTCATGAAAAGTGAAAACTTATATTTTTAACCGAATGAAATTCTGAATGCAAAATATTTATTCTTTCTTTATTACTGCAAATGACTCATGTTACTAGGGTCATATATTAATATGAGTCATAAAATATCAAGTTACCACTATTTTATACAATCCTGATTGAAAAACAAAACAAACAAACATTAATTTTGAATGTGATTTATTCTTGGCAGACAGTTTTTTAGTGAAAAAATGTATGTTTTGTTCTAGTAATAAACATTTATGGGTTTCTTTCTTTCGATTTCGTTGTACAACTGACGTCAATCAATACTGAATACCAATGTATTCTTTCATATCCATTTGTAAATGTCTATAATCTTATATATTTTTAAAGATAATATTTATCCCATATTTTTAGATTCACATTAGATAAATGTAATACTTGTACAGGCATGAAAATTAGTCTATTCAAATGTTTATTAAAGATAAACATTATTGTAAAACATTAAGTTTTGAAAATTATTAGAGATCGAAATGAGTGAAATGAGTTTTCAACTGATGAGTGACATTAACAAGATAACTAGTAGAAATCATAATATGATGGATATTTATTTCATTTTAGTTTGAAAATTTTCAGTAATTAGCTCAAATTTTGACACTCGTAATTGAAACAAAAAGCCTCAATATTTCCCGACAAATCCTTATTGTTTACATAATAAGATCTGATTTCGATGATTAACATTTACTAATTGAGTTCATTAAAGATCAAGCCTTATTGATTTTCATTGGTCATGTATATGTTACTCTTGTCATGGTTATGTTTCACCGAAAGCATTTCATTATAAGTATACATTCACTTGGTATTGTTTGTTGATTAAAAAAATACAATATTAACTTGATTCAGTTACTGTTTGTACCAACTTGAAGTCGCTTTGTTGCTTTTATTCTAAAGATTTTCACAATTCAAATACATTTATACATTCTCTTAGACTTTCTGGAAAGTCAAATTTACGTCATATAACTCAATTTTATTATCACAATAGAAATAAACCACTACGGGAATTTTAATTAATACTATGTCATACGATACTTTTCCCCGTCATATTTTGTGTCCTCGTTTTCATTCATTTTCGATATGTGTTCAAATTTCACATTGGTCAAGATGGTATTCAAAATATTGTGATTAAGTATTTTAGTAAATTAGGTTTATTGGTTTATTTATGAAAAATGAAAGTGAAAATATTTAATCATCCATGGAACTTTATTTAAAGTTTGTTAAGAGGATCGAGAACACTTTGAAGAATAACTAAACAAATATATATTTTTTGCAACAATATAATCCATATCTTCCATTAATTGTTGATTTTAGATGGGTGAATACAGTCAACTTAATGTTCTAAATATATGTTTCTTGCTAATTAACACTTGTCAGTAAGTAGTATCCTAAGAAAATTATTTCTTTTCAAAAGGATTTAAGCTTGCATCATCAATTAGAGTAATCAGAAACACTATCATTGAACAGATTAAATATAGGTTTGTAATATCTATACACCAACATATTACTAAATAGTAACCCTTATGGTGTTTAATCCTTATTAAAATCATTAATTATTCAGGTTAAATAGGAACTTGACTTTCCCTCGTATAAGATCATTAACACAAAATTAATAATCAAAATGAATTATGATAAATAACTTTTAAAGTG
The DNA here is from genome assembly GCA_944470415.2 of Schistosoma rodhaini. NCBI lineage: Eukaryota > Metazoa > Platyhelminthes > Trematoda > Strigeidida > Schistosomatidae > Schistosoma > Schistosoma rodhaini. The sequence goes on from OX104044.1 coordinate 62,498,592, forward strand.
AACAGTATTTCCAAAGAACAGACTAATTAATTATTGTTATACTTGACAAAAGATTAATGAATACATGCCTCATTTTGGCCTTTGTATAACATCACAATAATTATGAACTTATAACTGTAGAGCTTTCCGATGAAGTTATTAAAAGCAATTGTTCTTTCAAATATACTTCATTTTTGAATATTCTATGGGGATCTTTAAACTTAAGAAGATTGATTCTCTATAATTTTAAAAAAAGAGTAAATCTTAAATCCTTCACACAGTTGCATTTATCAATGAGTTCGTTATGATTAAAAAAAAATTAAATTACGTATTCATTACTCACAGTTGTGCAGGTCTGTTTTGATGTGAATGCATAAATGAATAGTTGGATTGTAAATTACAATCAGAATTATTTTTTTTTCAGCTATAACATGATTTTTCATATTTTCAAAAGTGACATGAATAAACTGAATGAACTGAAAACTGTTACCATTGCTACTACTAATTCTAGTAGTAATAGGCAACATGATTTTTTAAAACAATTGTATGTGTAGAGATTTATTTTGTTTTTGTGATCATTTGTAAATGCTACACTGTCTATGGATGATATTCAGTATTTTTATTATCAAAGAAAAGAAATTGAATTACATAAATCTTATTTATATCTGACAGTTGGTGAATGTTAAGTAAAGAAACTGATATATATTAATTAGTTTCTATTGCTTCCCTAGGTCTATTCCTGCAGACTGAAATTTGACTAAGCTCTTGTTTATATGTATGTTGATGAGTATTCTAAGGTTCATATTATTATGATTTTTGACATAAACCGCTGAGTATTATTTCAATAGTCAATCAGGGGGAAACTTTTAATTTGTTAGTAACTTTGGTTGATTTGGTTATTGAACAAACTTTCTCAAGAGAAAATTAATGTGTATTTCTGTATATTATGATAATAACCAAAGAATTGAACAACTATCGTTGTATATAGTAGTGAAGTAAGTAAGTAAATTACTACAAAAGCGAATTGCCAACGGTTATTTATCATAAGAAATCGAAGGAGAAGATTAGAATTAGTTACTTTTACAGGATAATATTGTTAATATGGTAATTATGAAATAACAGGATTTCCAATATGCGGTTAGGTTCACTCAGTAAGTAAATATGGATTTATATACTGTTGTATTTGTAATGTTGCAATGTGATTTCAAATAATTTAACTATACTGATGAATATATGCATGGTGTAGTTCAGCGTTTCAGCGTTAACTCGCTTTTTCGTTGGACCTCACAGTAATTGCATAAATCGTCGATAAATCATTGATGTTCAATCAGTGAGTGATTAATTGACCTGGATTATTCAAAAAGCGTAGGCAAAAAGTCGATACTGAGCAAATAAATTATTCAAATAACACTGGACTGTTCTAGTTCATCCCAATATTCTAATATGTACTATTACTCTCATCCTTAACAGAAATAAAGAAATAAGAGAGTTTCGGTTTTGCGTCAAAAATATTTTAACTAAGTCACTAAAAAAGTAACTACTTCAATTCGCTTGATGAAAGCTGAAGTGACAGACATCATGAGGGATACTATTGTAACGAAAATTCTGAACAATCTAATAAATAAGATAGAAAGCATGTTGGAATATTGATGGTGTATGAATTGAGTGAAATGAGCAAATAATATGGAATGAATAAATGACTCATACAAATATGATGATAAAATCTTATATTCTGAGCAATATAATCTATAGCATCTTTCACAATCGGCTATTGAGGTATTAGAATAACATCGCTTTCATTCAGTAATCTCCAACGATTATGACATTTAGTGTAAACATTTTTATTTTAACTAAGTTACAATCGAATAGTGTTTATGATCAATCAAATCTAATATCTTAAATAGACCGAAAAAAGATTGTTGCCATTGTGAGTATTCGAGAAGTTAAAAATATCGGTTGTCCAGTTTCAAATGTAACACAACACACTCTCTCATTTAAACGATACACTAAGTAAACTGTTTTGATTATCACTACATATATAGACAAATGAAAATATATTCATGGACATTATAATGTATTTATTAATGCTTTTATATATTTAATCTATTCATATTATGAAATAATCCTGTCGGTTTTTTAGATAAATGTATATTACTTACAAAATCTTTATTCATATTCATACCATATTTGTCTACTGACCTTTAAAATTTTGTTACCATGTTTCTAGTATTCATAATTATCAATATTTAGAAGGTATTCTAACTAATTGATTATCAATGTACACTTTTTCAATTATATACATAGTGTACAAATGACTATTTTAAATGTAGTAATATTGAATTAACAACTGAATATAGACAATTTCTTATTACAAATTTTATTACTGTTAATCTGAATGCAAGAACAATTTTATTTTATCAGGACTCAATAGATAAGTGGATAACACGATGGCGTTTTAAGCGAACAGTACTGTGTTCGAGTCGCAGAGTAAACATCAACTCTGAGATGCAGGTACATCCAGCTGACGAGTCCCAAATAGGATTCCACTACTTGCCACTTAGTATTGTTTGTTTGAATCTTCCTACAGATGTTTAGAACTGCAATTGATCAGTCTCTAATTGGCATATGTGCATACTGTGCGTATTGCCTCGATATAGCCCTAATTCACGAGCATTATAAGCAAAGATGGATAGTGGCTATTAATGGAATCCAGGACGCGCATTTTGTCTTATTTGGGACTCGCCAGCTGGATGTACCTGCATCTAAGCGTTGATGTCCATCTTTGCTTATAATTTTATTATTTGTTTAATTTTCAGTTTATTTACTTAAAAACAAACACATTGATTAGCTCAAATACAATGGAAGGAAATTAGAAAAATGAAAAATCGCAATTTTCTTAAAAAAAGAAACTTGTATAAAATTCTTTTTTTCAAATGATGAGTAAAACTTTTTTTCAAAAACAAGTTTCTTACAGATCATTAAAAAAACACTTTATTTTCAATGTTTATAGAATGTTGAGGGGGTACTTAAGTAGTGAAATATTTTTTTTTCATGTTGGCTTAATGAAAGGCTACTTGGAAATTAGTAAACCGTTAAATTTATAATAAACGTTTTCTTTTTTTTTAAAAAATATCCTTATGATTTAAATTATGAGTTCTTACGAATAAAACAAATAGTTTTGAGATTAGTAGAAAACCGGAATACTGTACAGGAAAACATAATTGAAAAATTGCTTATTGTAAGATATACTTAAAGAATACAAGGAATTATATGTAAACGCTTCATTGGGGATATTGTAGGCAATTTATATCCTATTTTATAAGATGAAATCGTTTTAAGTTTAATAAAATAAGCACATCCATAATAATAATATAATTCCATTCTTTTTTATTTTAAAGAGATTATAACAATTGAATAAGTAAATCCTGATTATTTTTCATTTCAAAACACATGTGAATCACATTTAAAATAATGTGATGAAAAAAATAAGAAATTATTTTGATTATGATCATGAATAGATGGATGATAGATCATTATGGGAAATGTGGAAACACTGGAAAGTCGTTTCGTTCCAGTACGGAACTCTCCAACATTCCACATCCACGATTCCGATCGCAGGATTTGAAGTCAGGACTATCGGTTCCGCGTACGAACGCTTAACCTCTAGACCACTAAGCCGGCATCCAATGATGTTTATGTTCAACTTCAACTAATAAATGAATTTGCGCGACCATCTTCCATTGTCTAAGGTAGATACCTGTCTTTACCTGGCATGGAATAGGTTCACTGGTCATGGATTCTCACTAGAACTCCGAGAAGTCCCTCTTAAGCTAGGTACCAATGAGCACATGATAATTATCAGTATGGAGTTTTGGAGTCTCATACTAGGACGAAATGGTCGTCTAGTGCTTCTCAGTTTTTAGTGGTGGTCTCGTGATGTGCGCTACTGACGTTCACAGATATGAGTAGTATGTACCATCGGTCGAATGTGAAATTCCTGAATGCAGAAGATTAAGCAGATCAAAAAATAGAGAACGAGAACAAAGAATGATTGGTGTGAACACGAAAGAACAATGAAATCTGAAACAATTCACTGAGAATTTGTAAATGAAGTATTTACTGTATGGTTCTCCGACTTTAATATATTATAAAATTTTGTACCCAGATACATTCGGTTGTCCCCACTGTGTTCTTGTTCACTACAATACCAATAAAAGAACTGAATAAATAAACTATCAGGGTCGAAGAGACAGAGTCATATCAAAAGAAGGCAACTTGATACTTCGAGTAAACTAAACTATAAGTGTTATTATTTACTTTATTTTGCATGGTTTTGCTTCACCTCAGTCTTCAAATAGCAATCATTTAACTGTTTGTTCTGTAGTTTGAATGAGTAAACTTAGTCATCTTACTAGCTTTTTAAAACAATAGTTACAATTACTTGCCAAATAGATAAACAATTCAGATAAAAGGGATATCTCAGATGGTTTTGAAGTAGAAAACTTTGTCTGTAGCCTGATTAGGCCAAACAACTGTTAATTTTACAAAGTAATACTTATCAATCAGCCCATTTTCAACATTGTACAATCGTATATATATATATATTGAATGTTTAGTAAGCATTTGAAACCCTATTGATACTCTGACAAACACAATTATTTTACATAAAGATAGATTTATATGATTATACATGGAGATCAGAGAAACATCCTGTACTTAATTAATTAAAGTCGATATAAATAAAGAGGCTCTTTAAGATGAATATCCGGATTCAAAATAAGCCTACTATGACTGTTTGAATGTTCAAAATGTACTTTGAATTCAAAGAACTCCATTTTTAAAAAAATTGAATGTAAACATCATAAATACCTAAAACCTTTTGGTGTAACAATACTAATTTTCAACAATTTCACTGATTATTATCATCCATTTTGACAAGCATATCATCAGTATCAAATACATGCTAAGCTATATCAACCATTCTTTATTTATTGATAATTAGATATTCCATAATTTTAAATTCACTGCCAAACTGAATATATCAGTTATAAACACTAAACAATTCAAATGATTGAAAATACATTTTGTTTACTATAAACTATTTAATATATTGTGTGACATTTTTCAGGTAAATCTATAAGTGAAAATTCTATAATTTATAATTCATATATGAATTTTATAGGTAATCATTAGGTTACCAAGGTATTAAAAATAATCTTTTTTTGAACATATGGTTGCTTAGTACTTTTTTCTTAAGCGATTAATTATGATTAACTTAACTATACAATGTGAATAGTATAAGTAATCATTTGAATGATTTACTTACATACATACAAGAAACCATTCAAGTAAAATGAATATAAGCACAAAAAAGATGTTCTGTTTTGAGTCATAATTTACGCCTGTTACTCCCAAGGGAGCATAGACCGCCGACCAGCATTCTCCAAACCACTCTGTCCCGGGAAATCTGGTTGTTAGAAGGTGCATCGGCCTCATGACTTCCGAAGGAATTCGGCCTTCATCATAAGACGTCATAATTATTCCTTCTACCCCCAGGGCAGAGTTTAAATGGTTTGAATAATTTTTTCCGGTTAGCGTTTTTTTAGCGAGTTGGTTTTCTACAGGATGGGGTCGATAACCCCATGCCCAACCCTCCTCCTTTACCAGGGCTTGGGACCGGCAGTAGCCCGCGGAGGAGCAACAGGCGGAGTTGTTTTGAGTCGTAATATACTACTTAAATTAGGTAAACATTTTGATAGAAAATGGATCATATATAAAATGCGATCTGTCCACATAAACTGGTGAAATATATATACCATTCAAGAAATAGATCTTTGAAGGTTGATTTCAAACTAACTCTGATAATCTAAGATGAAGTTCATTACATTTTTGGCAAGACGTTTTCAATAGTAATAAAATTACTTGTTATTTAAAAATTAAATGAAAAATAACCTTGTAGACTGTGACAATGACCTATTTTGTTGTGTTGACTAGGTGGTTTAGTCATAAACGATAGTTCCAGGTATTAAAACCTCAATAAATAGAAGATTCCAAAAGCGTAGTATCTTGAACAAGTAGTAGTAATTTTTCTCGTAAAACTTTATGGTCAGAAAACGATTATGTTACATAATAACATGATAAATTCAGCTATTGAATTCAGATGTATTGATTGTACAAGTTAACTGATAGTTAACTATCTAGTAGTACTTTGAAAAGTAGATTTTATCAAACTATATGACTTTTATTACAACTATAGCCATTATTAATAATGCAAAATCGAATGGAATATAATTTTTCTCATAGAACCACTTTCCTATCACGTTTGAGATTATTTCAAAATAACCAAATTCTCGCAATTTTTATTCATTATAAAAGTTTTTTTATGAACAAAAAATAACGATTATATGTGAATAGTCTTATATACGTTAAGCTTTTGAGTTGAATACTAGCTTAAAATATTGTATTCATTTCTGCAATCAGGTGTGTATCCGGTCTTAGTAACTAAGTAGATAATTCGATGGCGTTTGTAAAAGCGGAAATGGAAATTAACTCTAGGATCCAAGTATATACAGGAAAAGAGTCTTAAACAAGGTGAAACTTGGATCCTGGGTTCCACTGCTAGTCATCGTTCAACTTTAAGTTACATGATTTTTAAAAATCTTGTTCATAGTAAATATATATATTAAATACCTAGTTTCCTAAATTAAAATTTTTAGGCAGAAAAATCAATATGTTATTTAAAATAAAGAACAAACTGATCATGTGCATGGAAAAATTTGGAATATCCTGCCAAATGAGTTAATATTACTTGACATATATCGTATAAATGAAGTGTGTAATGAATAGCTTCCAAAATAAATGTAAACAGTCCTGCTTTAGCAGTGTAATCTCTCCAAATGAAAATGAAAGTGTGTTGCAAACTAAACAGATCGTTAGAAAGGTATCATTATTAAACTTAGTTTTCAGTAAACATTACTGTAGAAAATTATTTACAGGAAGATTATTCAAAATTGCTATTCACACTGCCTATTAAATTAATGGGGTAGCATTTATGATACGATTTCTTTTACCGTATTTTCAATGAATTTATACACCACTATGAAATAAAGCTCGCTATACATTATAGACCACAGGAAATCAGCTGTTTAAAGCAAGTTTATCGCTAATGGTTATCTTTTTGTGACCAAACCAATTATTCATCTATGAAAAACGCTTACACTATGCGGGTAAACATATTCTACCTAATAATCTTAATTTGAATAAAATTTATGATTGATCTGTAAAATTTCAACAACTGATTCTTATTCTGTTGCTAATTATGATGAAAACAAACCCGTTAATTATGAAATCTTTAGTAGGATGGGAATCTTCAAACAATTAAAATCTTGAGTACCTTATAGCCTCTTCTTAACATATTATGAATTTAAATTACCATTCTTAAACCAACTTATAATGTTTTCACTTATAATGATAGTTCTCATAATAATAATAGAGGAAAAAGAAGGAAAACTAATTAAATAAATAGAAGACTATTCACTGTTAAGTTCACTTTGTAAATCATATTTTTTGTTATCCGAAGAGGAAGAAGAATATGTATGTATATATTCTAAGGAGCCGATTGGAACATATTCAATATGTAGTTTTACATAATCGTAATTAGTACAAAATTTCCTCTTTATGGCACATTTATCTGCCCTGGATAAATACAATTTTCTATTCTGCAAAAATTCATCATGAATAACTAAAGACAAATAGAACTGTTTTATAATCTTCCCCCCCCCAAAAATGTATTTCGTTATTCAAGTTATACAATATAATAAATTATAATAGATGTTTATAAACACCTAAAACAACTGATAGGCAAGTAATGAATAGATTATTTGCGTAAGTACAAGGAGAAAGTAAGTATTGTTTAGTTTGTGTTTCTTTTTTCTTTCTAGGCTCTGACATTTAACTAATACCATTTTACCATCGAATTGAATGAATTTCCCTTTTTTTTTAAAATCGTCTAAATTAATATAATGTTTTTTAAGTTGAATAAATGTTGGATCAGCACTTTTGCAAATTTTCACTTCATAGTGCTTCATAGATGAAGAACAATTTTTAGAGCAGATCTTAACAGAAAGTTCAAACCTTAGATAGAGAAAACATCATGAAAGCTTACACCAGAGGAGATTCTTTGAAAGGGACGAAGAAGAAAATGTTCCATGAAAAAGTGAAATATGATTAGTACTATTAGAACCAGAGGTTCGAATACATTTTTAACATTCTTAAATGAGTGGTTGGTTAAAAGTAGTCAAATTATTAATTACTCCACACTCATTGTGTTTTAAAAATGCTGTGAAAAGATGAATTATTTGACCCGATTTAGATTCAATAATCCATAAACACAATCTATAATCAGCTTTATGTGAATGGATCATTTTGTTACTTAAAGAAGTGTAGTTTAAACTGTATGTATTTCATCGCGAAAATAGTTCTGTAAATGAATGACGATTATTTAGGTTTGATCGTTACTCTTATTCACAACATTCTCAAAAGACAGAAATTTGGTATTCACTGCCTAGTTTTGAGAAGAATCAATAAAATTTTAGGGAGAAACGTTTAACAGTGATGTTCGATTAACAAAGATTTCAGTAATGGAACGGATACTACCGTTAGTGGTAAATGATTATAGCACTGTGTTGTGAATTCATTGAAGTTGAAAGTTTTACGTAATGGAATGCAACTTATTGATGTATGTTGGAGTTTCACACAAATATGTTCATCTGAAAGGAAGTCACTGATCTACTACAGACTTTGAACAAGACGGAGATAAAAACTAAGGGAGTGTTTACATTTTATAGTTCTAAACTTTTTAAAATATAAGGTGCACGGTGGTCACTGTGCGCTCTTAAGAGATCGTATTTCCCAATTGAAAAAAACTCCTTCCAATTATAAACGGAAGTCACATTATTCAGATAAATAGTTTACAAAAAGTCATTCTGTAATGGATTGACAACCGAAAAGCAACTGAAAATCCGTATGAACAGGATAGATTATGTCAGCCCATTATGAAAATTATCATCATCATCATCTCCAAATGACACACATAAATAATAATAATAATATAACCATTAATGACTAGTTTTGAAATGGATTTTCTTAGGTCCCAGTTCTAAAACTGTATTCTAAGAAGTTAACTAAGTTCAAAACAAAGTGTAACTTTGTGATAAAATCGCTACGAACTAATTTTTTTAAAATAAAAACTACACCAGATAACAAATATCATTGACCAAAAACTTTGTGATCTTGCAGTCATAACTCTTAATCACTAAGTACTAGTAATTATGTTTATTTAGCAGTAATTAATTTCAACTTTTTATAACTGTAGATAATATTTGTGTAAGATCAATAAATTAGAAAGAGAAATTCTAATGAGATATTATTACTTTCCAACGCATGTGTGCCATCTAGCCTCCTAATTAAACATTAAAACCTTTGATAATGATCAAAGAAATGTATTCGGAACAAACTGAATATAAAGTGATGTATAAGTTTACAATTATTTAGTATTCATGAAATATCAGAAAAGCTTTGTTAAATTTAAGTGGAAATAATAATTTTCGGGTGAATACTTTGAAGAGATGTTAAACTAATGTACAAATAGTGTGATACATCACAAATAAATCTAAGTATATATATTTCAAACTAACCACATTATGAACTTCACCTAGAGCCCCTTTGGAGCTACTGCCGCTCCCAAACCCGGATAAAGGAGAAGGGTAGAGCATAGGATTAGCGACCCGATACCGTAGGAAACTAACTTGTTAAAAAGTGCTAACCAGGAAAAAAATAACTCAACTACATTTTGAAGATTGGTTGAAATAATGGGTAACCTGATTGACTGTAAAAGTTTCGAAAACAAAACACCGAAAACCATCTAGTAAGGTTGATTATACTAGAGTATGATACAGTGTGGAGATTCAGAAAGTCTGATGGTATATAATCATCGCATCATTTTAAACCCTGATTATGTAGAATGTCTAAGGCCATTAGCATTCTAAAAAATCCATATCTCTAGTCATAAATGGTTAACTATGTACATCGTTTAGAGTAAAATAATCATAGAAAAAAAATTAATCATGAACAAATGTAAAATCAAACCAATATCGAAAATTGGAGGTACATAAAAAAGATAAGAAGAGAATAATACAATTAAAAGAATATGAGTAAATACAATAGGAACTTACTTACGCCTGTTACTCCCAATGGAGCATAGGCCGCCGACCAGCATTCTCCAACCCATTCTGTTCTGAGCCTTCCTTTCTAGTTCTATCCAGTTGTTGTTTATTCTTCTTATGTTTGTCTCAATTTCTCGGCGTAATGTGTTCTTTGGTCTTCCTCTTTTCCTTTGAACTTCAGGATTTCATGTGAGGGTTTGTCCTGTGATGCAGTTGGGTGAAAACCAACTCACTAAAAAACGCTAACCAGAAAAAAATTATTCAAATGCAATAAAAAGATTATTACTTATTACACTTTTGTTATATTTATTTCTAATTCTGTGAATGAATTTAAAACACAATATAAAATGTTCAATGTTCATTTCTGTACAATAATACATATAATCAAAATGATCAAAGATGATCATGTATAATCATGAATATTATAACATGTAAATAGTTAAATAATTAATGATTATTTAAGTAATAAATTTGGATTAGTGCTTGTTATTACGTCATGTTTATGTTGTGTTTTCATTATTTTTTTCTTTTTTTTTAAAAAAAAATTTAAAAAAAACAATAACAACAAAAATGTCATGAATAATGTTTGTTTACAATTTGACAAGTTAAATTCGAAAAAAGATAGAGATGGAAGTTAAATACTATTTCAAAGAAATGGGTTTATTGTATAAGTCCTCTTCATCACTATTACTCTCCCGAACACATAATTAATTCACTTAAAAGTTATCCTATTCTATTATTTCTTATTTAATTCATATAACTTTATGCATGACATAGTCTTCTACTTAATGTTTGATCAATTTTGTGATTGTATTATTATTTCAATCATACTTACTTACTTACTTACTCCGGTTGCCTAAAGTGGAACATAGGCCGACGACTAGATTTATTCGACTAACTCTGTCCTAGACTCTCCTGTTCAGTTGCTGCTAAGTGATATCCATTATTTGAATGTTTGCCCTCGGCTAAATGTATTTTTTTGATCGGGCTTCTTTCCTCTAGCCTTCAACATTCAAAGTTAGAACTTGCCTAGTGATGCAGGATGACCATTTCCATACATTCAGAATCTTTTCCTAATCTCCTCTTCAGATGTAAGCTGGTTTTTTCCCTACCATAATAGGTTGTTACTGGTGGTATCTGGTCAACGGATCTGAAGTATCTTGCTGAAACAGATATTTATAAATACCTGTATTTTTTATGATGATGATGGTTGTATCAGCTCAGCAATTTCCAGCTCAGTACAATAGAAATGTGTTGAGATGGTGGAGAAGATTTGTAGCTCAGGTGGGTGATTTTGATGTTGGTTTGTTCTCTGAGTAGAAGTCTACCTGAAGTTTGTGCTGATGATGTCGTTCAGAAGGACGATGAAAGCTCCATGATCAAACCATCCAGCTCAGAGAACAAACCAACATCAAAATAGAAATGTGTCGACGTTTGTATTGAAAATTAATGTTTTGTTGTCTTCAATGTTCTTCGAATGTAGGAATCTTGCCGTTATTTTGCCCATCTGTGCCTTTGCATCTGCATCAGATTTCCCCTGTTTATTAGTGATAATCCACTTTCCGACCCAATATTTATCTTGATAATTAATATTAAAATTTCACTGAACATATACACTTATTAAAGCTAACATTTCATGTTGGTCATTTCAGCATTAGCAATTTTCTTTTACATTATGAATAAGCCCAAAGTCATATATTTTAATTTCAAACTGTGTATTTTTTCTCTAACCAAACTGCCTTTTGGATTATTGTTATTATTATGGATATATACCTGTAGAATCTGGACAGAATTTATCGTAAAGAATAATATACACTCATATATCTGTGTTTTAATGTGATAAGAATTATTCAGCGAGTTATTATAAAATGCTGATAACTCAATAACACAATGTACTCCCCAATCGCTGTAGGATCGAATCCGAAGTTTACGAATTTCGCTGTAACTACTGTACCATTAAAACGTTAAGTTTGGATTTGTTCGTTCCATTTTTTGATTGAAATTTATTTTCCATATAACATGATTATCATCCTTTATTATTGATTAATGAATGTCTTATTCCTGACTTAACCAAATTCATTAATTTTCTCATTTGAACATTGAAGAAATCAGCTCAAATCTAAACACCACTAGGTAAACAACTACTATTTACTATACTATTTGCATAATGATATCGCATTCAATATTTAAAGCATAGTTTTCTGAGTATTTCAGTTATGTAACAAGAAATTAAATCTCTTTAGTTTCGAATAAACTAAAATCCACAAACATTGAAGTCAACAAAAATGAAGTCGGTATATCTTCAACTTCTGAAAAATGTATATATTCTTCTAATATAGATGTAAAATATGTAACCTTACATGAATCACTATTGATAAATTGTTATTTGTATACATAGTCCCTATAAAATACAAAAATGAAATTTTATGGATGAAATACATTTTGATTATTTCACTCTGTTACAAATTATACACTTCTATGACCGTTTCTTTTTTTTTAAAAAAAAACTTGCCGCTTGACTTGAGATAATCTATTTAAGTAACTATTTTATTTGAATAAAATTAGATACTTTCACTTTTAGCTTTTTAACAAAAGAAAAATTCATTTAACAGTTAAATAAGATGAAACAGTATGGAAAGAAAAGAACTAAAATACGTTCAATCTCTTTCTTTGTTGTCGTTGTTGTTGTAACGCTCTTGTCAGAGAAAAATTATTAACGATAAATTCATCTAATATATTTTTTATGGTTCAACACACACATACACAAATGATATTTCAAGCATTATATTATACAACGCTGTTACTGTGAAATGTTTATAATGTCCAATGAGTAAGTAACACAATAGCTGAATAAAGTACAAATGTAACAATTATTATTAGTAGTAGTAGTGTGGTGTGGTCTACTTATATCCATATAACTAGAATATGGTGTTGGTCAGACATAGAATGTATTTTGGCAGAAGACCGATGAGGAAAGAACTGAATTAAAGAGCAATCGTTTGGAAAATGCATGGGCAATGGAATTAGAGAAGTAACAGTGAAGATTCAAACAATTGGTTGTAAATTCGCAAATTAACTGCCTATTGTATGGTTATCAGAATTTACTGAGGTAGTCTGTAATTTTTGCTTAAATACATTCGATTGTCCCCAGTCGTCTTCTGTTCACTACAGTAGGAGTATCTTTTATGAAGTGTATACGATTAGATTGGTAATATATTATATTTGAATGAGAGAAATGCCATGTTTGGATAGTTATTTTGAAGAACTTAGGTTCTCACTTGTTGTTATCATTATCTGTATCATTTAATATGAATATGGACATGGATTGAATGAAAATGATGTTTAGATGAAATAGTTCATTGTTTAAATAACTGTATGCACTATTTTCATTTTTTTAAACATTATTTATAACCAGAAGGGGTTTTTATGGAGATTGCAGTAATTTTATAGTTGAAATCATAAGTCAGTTGAAGCTAGACCACCACGGATAACCTGGAAGCACTGGACAGCCGTTTTGTCCTATTTTGGTACTCTATAGCAGTGCGCATTCACGATCCCGTCCAGTACTTTCAAGTTTTCCATGGTAGTCTAGCTTCAGTTGACCCATGATTTCAACTATAAAATTAAACTTAATTTATATTCTGGCAATGATATTATTTGTGATGAAATAATTTTATCATTAAGAATTTTAAAGTTATTTTATTGGTTACATTCTTAAATGTTGAACATTAGAACAAATTTCAGGTGATATATTTATGTAAAACATCAGTATTTAAAAATTGTTAGTTTATGATTGAATAAAATATAAAAAAATTAAACTGAATGAGCTACTTATTTTAAACTCATTAGCCTTATTTTCATTTTTTGATATTGAACGTTTGAATCTTCTCATAGATGTATGGGACTGTAATTGAATAGTGTCATATAAGCATTTTTGCATCCTATACGAAACGCCTCGACATTGAATTAAGTCACAAGCATTATATAATCACAGATAGATAGTAGCTAGCAGTGGAATTTAAGACGTGCGTTTTGTCCAATTTGGGACTCATCGGTTGGATATACCTCATCCAGGAGTTGATGTTCACTCTAACACTCAAACCCGGTACCGTTCACTTCAATTGCCATCGAGTTATTCTCTTAGTTACTGAGTCCGGATAGTCACTAGCTTGTGCAATGAAGTGAGATTCAACACATTTTTTCGTATTGACTTTTTTATTTTTCTCATTGATGTTTAAAACTGCAGCTGATCAGTATGGACTCGAGTCCCGGAGCGAACTTCAACCTTTGGATGAAGTATATCCAGCTGACGGATCTCAAAGTGGACGTTACGCGCGTCCTGGGTCCCTTTGTTAGCCACCATCCATCTCTGACTATAATCACTAGTTTTTATTTACAGTAACAGAGTATTTTATATTTAGTTATTATTTCCGGATTTTACAAATAAAGAAATCTTAAATTTCATATTTGAATTTTTGAGTCAATTAAAGCTAGACCACCATGGTAATATAAAAAGTATATATTTTTATTTCCCGACAGTATAAATATCTAAAAATTAGACTAACGCAAATTTTTAGGTGTAATTTCTCAAAATATGATTTCTGGTGGTGTATAATTGAAAGCCCGGAAGAATTCGAGAACGTTTTTCTTCTTCTAGCTCTTTAAATAAATGAATTTATGACTCTGAAATATTTTTGTCTCCCAAAGATTGCCTCGAAATTTAACCACTGATTTGGAAACCAGTAGTCAGTATATACAAATAAGTCAACTCGTCATACGGTATTAAAATCATTCGATGCTTTAGGTGTTAACGGTTCCACTCTTGAATTAAGTTGACTTCGTCAGAGATGATTTTTCTCTAAAACGTCAGTAACTCACTCAAATGTCGTTAGTTTTCGACTTCTATTCCAGGCGGAATTATGAATTCCTATTACAAAAATGCATCCAATTGGGACAATAACTGTTCAATACTTCTTTATGTAATGAATAACATTCCAGCTGATATTAGTCTCATTATATGCTGATTCAATCCTTGAAATGCCCTCATAATCAAACTATAACACACTTTTTACCTAAATCTGTATTTCACATCTCATTTTTCAAAAAAACAAACAAATTACATCATATGACTATCAGTCAAACAAAAAAAAACATTTTTGAATTAATGGTCTACCACATTATAAAAATCTATTAGTAAATATAAAAATTGATTATTATTATAAAATCTTAATAAACTAACGTAAGTTTTTTAATCAAATTTACTTACAAAGCAATTTGTTTAATTACGTTTAACGATAAGAAAAAAGTTTGTTTTTTTAGAACAAAACCTACAACACAACTCATCTGCATATTGAATACCATTGAACAATTAATCTAATTTGTTGTTGATGTTGTTGTTGTTAAGTCGTATCAACAAATTAGTAAAATCAAATAAAACTAACTATGATTAGTGAATACTTTTTTTTAAAAAGTCATTGTAATTTATTAAACTGTTCAGAGAAAAAAAGAGTTCCATGGTAAAGTAAACTTTTTCCGTTTTTTTTCCTCCTCAATTTAATTAATTATTATTTTTTTTATTCTTTGTTTTTGTTTTTGAAAAGGGTAATCAAAAATAATTTATAAATCAATTTTATTTTGTAGTTTCTTTTGTTGATTTTTTTTGCTTGTACCTTTTTTTCTTGTCACATATATGTCGATACAATTAGAACAATAAATGAGTATTCAAACAATAATTGTTGGTAAATAAATAATGTCAGCAGTCAATCATTTAATGTAATGAATACATAGAAACTCTTGTTTTAATTTAATAATTTATTGATTATTACTGGTCATTAATCATAGTGTGGTGTGAGTTACTTATATCCACATAAGTAGTATATAATGATGGTCCAGCATTGAATGTATTTCAGTAGATGATTGATAACGAAAGGACGGAAACGAAAAGCAGTTAGTACGAAAATGCATGTACAATAATAATCGGAGATGACGAACTAATATTTACAGAAAGAACGGGCAAGATTGAGTCAACTGGTGAATAGTTTGCAAATTAACTATTTACTATGTGGCTCTTCAATTTTAATGAGATATTCTATTGTCCCCTTTCATCGTCTTGTTCACTATAATAGTTATATTCATTCATAAGATTAAAATGATAAGTTATATCAGTGTCAAAATATAGATATGTCGGTAAGGAAAAAAACGTTTAATTAAAACGTTTTGTATAAGGGATAATGTTTTATTTGTATTTTATTAGAAAGGTGTATACTGTACAGTATTCCTGAGGTATTGAGGTGATCTCATATGATACACCTATTAATTTCGTCATCAGCTTCTCCATCAAATTGCTTTATTTTCTGGATTTTACAAGCATACCATGGCTATGATGTTTATTACTGTAGTTCATTAAATTATATTTGATTTCCCAATGGGCTCCATGTGAACTTGATCATGTGGAATGCCTTACATAGAAACATCAACCTTAAGATGGTAAGACTTTCATCTTCCTTCTGGTTAACTCACTACGGACCTGTAATGAAGTGAATACTGAAGGCTTGAGACTATGATAGGGTTTGCAGGGATATGAATGTACTTTCAGTTTAAAGTTCCATCCAGAATAAACTCAAACAGTATCGTGCTTGGTATTTGTCAACCGTTGATATTTATCAGTAGCATCATTGATAGTGAACTTGGAATTTTTTATCAAAACAATACCGTAAATCACAGTTGAAAATTAAGGATGTTTGATAAACTGTTTTTTGCTTTATATCTTCACTGTATGTAAACAGTGATGTATATTAAATACTGATAATGTAATCTGACTGAATATTTATAATTTCAGTTGCTATTTATAATCTATCAATAAGTGATCTGATGAAGTTATATAATTTTAATAAAAGAAAATGTAGATTTTCATTTAATGACCTGATTTATTTACAGTCTGTTGAATATTATCAATTAAGCATATCAAGATAGTCAATACATATTGTATTGGTTGCTTAGGCCAGAACTGTGTTTGTTTTTAATATATAATTTGATCATAAATCCTTTTCGTCAAACAATTCTTTACTTTAAATTACCATTACTAATTATTCAATGATTTCAATGCTCATAATGATTAGAATAGTTATCACTTTAATGTAATTTCAATAATTGAAATAAATCTTCATTCAAATTATTGCAATAAAATGAAACAGTATGTAATAGAATACCAAAGCAGGTTTCATATATATAAATAACAAATTTAAAACCTAGTTTGTAAAGTGATAAATCTACCATGTCCTTAAAACATTTGACTTGTAAATGAAGTCATTTAACTTAAATAGGTCGTTTGTTTGAATGATATATTTGCTGTTCAATGGAGAGTTCACAGCATGAAATATTATTCTAGGTAGATTTAAATGATTATAAATAAAAGAAACACTAGAACTACGTCAATTTACATTTTGGCTACTATATATATTATTAAAGATGATCTTTCGAATCTTTCTTAACAGTGTATTCACTAACAACTACATACTTCCCTTCTCATATTATGTTTATTCCATGGTTTATACTGCGAGGTGGTGTTAGATAGACCATCATCTAAAATCTGGAGAAAGCAAACGGAGTTTCATTTTAAAGATATTCTCTGGCGAGCACACGATTAGCATTAGTATATGGGGATTTAAGGGTATTGTAGAACCATCATTGTTTAAACCATGAACTGATCTTGACTAAGCCATCACTGAAAATTTGTTTATTTGGATGCTACCTTTCACATCAGTTTTTTTGGTTTCAAGAACTGTAATGAATTATTTGGTAAAAACCGCTAAGTGGCTTCACAACGTAATAAAGATCACTTTGGTTAGTTAGCTATAACCCAAGTGAAAATGTACTTATGAATTGTATAAGTAACACTGGAGAAAAAAAGGCAATATTAATATTAATTAAAGAATACTCAAGATGACGTAAAGCTAACATTGATCAGACCGCATGTAACTGATGAAACAGGTTATTGGATCTTATTAATAATAGATGGATAAAAGGGACAGTTTTCATATCAGCATTACAAAAGATGTTATATGAGAATATTCTGTCAAACGATTCAACAACTACCAACATATTAAACATCTTTGTGGAAGTATGAAATTCATTTTGACATAATGAGATATTCAAAGTTGATACATCACGTAATATGGTAATCATATGAAAAGAGTGAATAACGTCACAGTTTTCCTTCGCAACATGATGTTTTTTCACTAACTTTCGAAATTTCAGACTACAATTTCACTTGACCATAGTCGGTTGGTCATTTACTATCATTATTTAAATAAATATCATTCGTTTTTTGGGCTCTTAAAATCTTCATCAAACTTTTGAAGGAAATTCATAATCATATAATCTGTTTATTTATCGAACCGTTCTAAGTGAATTACTATATATATATATATATATATATATATATATATATATATATGCTTCTTTGTAGCTGTGATGATGCATACAAATAGCTGACAATAAAAGACAACAAAATAAGATGAACATAGATGAAAACAATTGATTAAACTGAGAATGAGTTAATCTATTTCCAGAATTGACTTCTGCATATTTAATATTTCCAGAAATTTGTGAAAAGTAAACTACTCAATCTTCTTAATAAAACTTTAAAATTTTACTACTATAGATGACTATACTGAAAGTTTCACGGAAAAACTAATTAATCGATAAAAATGAAAATATCAGGATTTCGCTGTTGTATGACATATCATACAACAAATGGGATGAATTCAAACAGCAACATTGATGGCACACAAAATGAAGTTAATCAACATTCTAATACGATTTGTAGACCAATAACTCAACCAATATATAATACTAGCAAAGGATTGTGAAGTTTTAATTGAGATCATGAACCTATCAGTGTTAGGCCACTATTCAAAACCTGAAAGCACTGAACGTCTGTTTCATCTTGGTTTGGGACCCCTCAACAGTGCGCATTCACGATTTTGCAGGCGAGACTTGAATATATGACCTTCGGTCGTTATTTTAATTCGTTATATGTTTGTTAAATCATAATTAACTCTTTCTAATGATAATTCCAGGGTATTTGAGTACAAATATAATATATAGTTTATCGAATGCTTTTAACAGATTACTAATCTAATCCTCTCTTGTTATCCCATACTTACTTATTTACACTTGTTACTTTGAGTGAACGTATTGCCTGCTCACTGGGATCCTCCAACCAATTCAGTTCTGGGCACTCATTTTCAGTTGTTGCCAATTTCAATTCATTCTTTTGATGTTTACCTCCGATTTTCAAAGCAATCTATTCTTTGGTTTTCTTCTCTTCCTTTGTCTTCCAAAATTCCAACTTAAGGCTTGCCTTAACTTGTATTTCCTATCAACTCCCAGAGTGTTTTTCCTAATTTCCTTTTCAGCTAGAAATTTTCTTTTAATATAAATGTATCTAAATATGGTACAATATTTAGTTTCTTTTAAATTAAAAAAAATCTTTTATTATTCTGGTTGTTTTTCTTTAATTTCGATTCCTTTTACTTTTTAATAATTCTGTTGTTTTAATTATTCTATCATTAAAGCAAATGAATATGGATAATGGAATATTTTGATTGACAGTATTAAATCTATGGGAACATACCAATGTAATGTCGTATGGTTATTATTATTATTAATATTACTATAAGTATTATTGCTACTTCTAGCCTTCTCCTTTATGATGAATCATTTTATTATTATATAACAATTTGTGTCATTTATTTATTAAAAAAAAGAAAAACAAATCAGACTGAAAATTTGTGTGGTTTTATTTTCAAGTCAATCAACAAGGTGTTTTCTTTATAGGTTCATTATATTTAAAGATTTAAACCATTTTAATATGGTATAAGATATATTGTTTATTTATATAAGCCTTATTGGAAAGGAAATAATTTCGTAATATTGATTAAAATCAACTCGGATACAGGCACATCCAGTTGATGAGTCCCAATTAGGACGAAACACGAGTCCTGGATTCGACTGCTAGCCATCATCCACCTTTGCTTGTAAATAGTATTAGTTCGCTTGCCTGAATATAATAAATCCGTTCATTGAATTGTATGTACATAATGAAATATAGGATATTTGGTTTCAAATTCTGGTCAGCTGATACTTATAGATCACTTGTTACCCATGTTTGGATAACGTTTATTCCAATAAGCCATAGTGAATAAAGAAAGAAGAGTTTGAAAAAGCATGTAAGTGATCTGAGTAAAACTGAAACTCATTGTGAAGTCATTGACTGACAAAGAATTCTCTTCAGTTCATCTGGTTAAGATCACAGTTAAGCGAAACCAGTTGATGACATTAGACGATGTGATTTGAAATATATTCTATGATAGAACAAGTAAGTCCTTTAATTTTTAATTATTTACTTTGTAAAACTGTCATAAATAATACCATTATGAACCGTTTATTAATTTTAACTTTACACAATATTAACAAATGTGACTGAAGGACTAGATATTATAAGACAACATTAGAAAATTGATGATAAAAGGTTAGTTTTAAATATGAGTACTACAATTTAAATATTAACATAATACAGTAAACTGCTTAATCGATCACTCATAAAAAAGTAGCCAGTATGATCATGAAATTATACATTTCCTTATATTGATTAGTAACTATGACATCATCTCTTATCTGTATTACCATTTTTCAACATATAAATAAATATCAGAAGGGCTTTTTGTGGATATTATAGTAAGTTTAATAGTTGAGATTATGAGCCAGTTGAATTTAGACCACTGTGGAAAATCTGAAAGCCGGCTCAATGATCTAGAGGTTAGGTCGCGTGTTGGATTTTCTCGCGAGGTGGGATCGTGGACGAGCACTGGTGAGGAGTCCCACAATAAAAATGAGTATCAATCTAGACTATTTTTGATCAAATGTTTTGTGTTATTTTCTTCCAGTTTTATTATTCGGTTTTATTATTATTAATCATCGAAACTTCACTATCCATAGCATATTAAACCCTTATTTAAGAATTACTGTTTCTAATTTTATTCTTTTAAGCAACTTATAAAAAGACTTGAAATTGGACACTAAAATCATTTTATTCTTCAAAGTCTAATATTTTCACTTTATTCAAATATAAATATGAATAAGAATACATATTATAACGAAATATTTCGCTTACATCGAATTCACTTTCATAAGAAACAAAAAAGAAAGTGAAATACAGTTACATTTTTACTTGAATTCAGTCTATCTAAAGTGACTAGACTTTAATACTTTCTGTGAATTGATTGTTAAATTAAAGAGAAAAAAAAAGAAATAATGCTCATTAATGAAAACTTAAATTTTCATGTTGGATAAATAAGATCAAATGTTTATCAGTTTATAATTACTTAGTATTGTTTGTTTGTATCTTCCCATTGATGTTTAGGATTGCAACTGGTCAGTCTCTTATAATGTTTGTGAATTAAGGCAATATCGAGGCAATACGCACAGTATGCAAATATGGTCAATAAGAGACATTCCTAAACATCAATGGGAAGATACAAACAAACAATACTAAGTGAATTTAAACTTCACCACATTGCACAAGTAAGTGGCTATCTGGGCTCAGTAGCTGGATGGATAACGCGACGGCGTTTTAAGCGAAAGGTATTGGGTTCGAGTCCCAGAGTGAACATCAACTCTGAGATGCAGGTACATCCAGCTGACGAGTCGCAAATAGGACTAAACGTGCTTCCTAAATCCCATTGCTAGCTACTATCTATCTTTGTTTATTAGCTTATGTTTGCTATAAAATACATTTATAACTTTATAACTGATTTGAATTATCGTTGATACTATTGTAGGATCTATCTTGAAATATATAAACAAGACGTTTGAAGGTGTAATAAAAATTAACAAATCTATTCAAGATAATTACAGTATTGCTTTAACTATTCACTGGACTTTACATAAACAATAGTCAATAAAAAAATGAAACAATATTTGATAAACAACTATTTACTGAGTAATGACAACAATGATATTGAAAAATGATTATATAAAAGTTACTATTGAATAACAGATTATAGGGCACTGAATAGTTTGTTTCATAAAACAAATAACTATTCATTTGATCTGCAAAATTCATTAATGAAGCTAAACTACTTGTTATCCTGTAGAAAACAACCTTGTAAAAAAGCACTAACCAGAAAGAAATCAATTGAACTATTTGAACTCTGTCCTGGAAATAGAATGATTTTCATTCAGAAGAATTATGACGCTTCATGGTGAAAGCCGAGATTCATTGAAAATCAGGAGGTCGATGTCCTTTCCAACAACCAAACTAACAATTAGCATGGGTACATGGAATGTTCACACAATTTGGTTAACCAGGAAGACTACTTAAATAGCTGTGGAAACGGAAAGATGAAACTTAATGGTTCTCCGAATCAGCGAAACCTATTGGACACAAGTTGGACAGAAAAGATGAAATCTCTAAGAGGTGTTCTGTACACTGGTCATAA
Organism: Schistosoma rodhaini; assembly: GCA_944470415.2. Taxonomy (NCBI): domain Eukaryota; kingdom Metazoa; phylum Platyhelminthes; class Trematoda; order Strigeidida; family Schistosomatidae; genus Schistosoma; species Schistosoma rodhaini. The sequence continues at coordinate 62,521,297 of OX104044.1, forward strand.
AGATAAAAGTGCCTCGGATACATAAGTTGCACTGATGTTGTTCAAAGAAGCGTTAACATCACTTACGGAATGGATCCATGATCATTGAGAACATTTAGAAACAAAGAAGGAGAGAATCATAATGAATGTTATCAAGCGTTTGGCACCCACAAATGGTAGTAACGAACGCGATAAAGACCAATGCTACGATAAGCTGCAACCGATCATAGTGAAATGCTCACGAAATGAACTGACCATCCTGATGGGAGACCTAAACGCCAAAGTCGGAATGGACAACAATGGGTGTGAAGATATTATGCGACGATATGAACTGCTTTGAGGAAAAGAACGAGAATGTTCAGATATTTGCAAATTAATGGATATTCAACGAAATGTTTATAGGTGACACAATATTGCCCCACAGATTCGTGAACAAAACTACATGGATCTCACCGAACCACACTACAGAGAACCAGATCGATACTATTTGAATTACTAAAATATTCAGAAGACCAGTGGAAGATATGGGAACAAGGTGGTGGTTGACAAGATAAAACTGAGGCTAAAGAAACATTGGACAACTGTGGAAAGACCATTACAACGTTTTATACTCGAATAAACTAAACCCACTGAACTTCACCAACTATTGACGAAATCAGCATGACCGTTAGGCAAATCAAGATTTGGGAAGCAACAGGACCAGACAACATACCAGCTGATTCATTGAAGTCAGACATAGAAGTAGCTGCAAACATGCTCCACATTCTGTTCAGGAAGATTTGGGAGGAGGAACAAGTGTCGACAAACCGTAAAGTAGAACACCTCATTAAGACACCGAAGAAAGGAAATATAATCAAATTTGAGAACTAAGGAAGCATCACGCTACTGTCGGTACCAGGTAAGGATTTTTAATAGTGTTGTTGAACCAGATGAGAGATTTACTAGACGCCCAGCTCCGAGATTAACAAGCTGAATTCCGTAAGGATAAGTTGTGAACAAGCCTAATGGCGACACTTGAGACTTCCAGAAAGCGTTTGATGGTGTGTATAGGAGAATAATATGAAACCTTCTTTGACACTATGGAAGTAACCGGCGTAAGTAAGGAAATAATAAATAAACATATAATTTCTCTAGCTATGCTAACTTCTATGTTGTTTTCTTGGGCATCATTCTAGAAATATATAAAAGGAACGAAGTACGCATCTCATTTTTGTAAACAATTAAGAACTACTCGGTAAAAAATTATATTCAAGTCGACTAAGACCTATAGAACATTTTGTATTGATTTCTCTCATAATTCGTCGATTACGATTATCAAAACAATCTGTCTCATTAAGTTTCTCTCTAGCTAATTAACATCTACTGAAATGTTTGATTAATTCTACATTTTTCTTAAAAAGAATATATGATTTCTTATCACATCAACCAGTCTATGTTGACTAAAATGTTGAAGATGATGAAAATGCAGTTTTAATGTATAATGATAACATAATTATTCAAGTGAAATATATGCTTTACAAAACAAACTTCTTTTATGGGACTGAAAAATGAGTACATTTTTAGATTTATTTGAGACTGGTTGTTTAATGCCGTACTCCAAAAATCGATTGATTTAGTTTATCAATGCTCGTAGGCTGGACATTTTGAAATTGACATAAGTTCTGTCCCTAGTGAATAGCTCAAAGAGGTGTAAAATACCAGTTTGTATCATTTTTTAAATGAAAGAAAAACAGCAGATCAATTAAATGTTATCATCCTTGTTGTAGATCTGTAATAGACTTCCTTTGATACAATACCTATACCTATACCTATACCTATTTATATCACTCGTCTTGATAACCATTAATAAGTAAATAATGAAGGTATGTAAATTTCAAATGACGATGCGAAGAGGTCATTATATTTCACTGTTGAATAGCACAAATCACAACGCCAACATCATGCGAAGCTAACATGAACAAAATACGAAAGCGAACAAATCAGGGAAACAAAAGAACTGTATTTTATTTAAAACATGAACGGACTAACATTAAATCTTATATGATTTCGTGTACACATCAACAGCATTGCAGTTAAATATACTATTTCAACATAGAAAAGTGAGAAATACTAATAGTATCGCGACGTACTTGGTTAGGAAGAATAAATGTTGAAAATTAATTTACTTATGTCCATTACTACTCGTGGAGGAGCATAGGACGTTCAACAGCAATCTTCATCCAACTCTCTCTTGGACAATCATTCCCACTCGTTTCCAGTTGCTTTATTTCTCTTTTTTTTTCTTTCTGCCAGAAAATTATTTTACTTTACTATAAATTCACTACTAAAAGATAATGTAATCCTTAAGATTGCCTTAAGAAGGCCAAAGAACACACTACGCCGGGAAATAGAAGCCGATATGAAAAGGATGAATGTTAACTAAAAAGAACTGGAAAGGAAGGCTCAGGACAGAGTTGGATGGAGAATGCTGGTGAGCGGCCTATGCTCCTCGACAAGGGGTAACAGGCGTAAGTAAGTAAGTAAGTTAAGATTGCGAATACAAATGATTGCAGTATATATCTTTTTGTGAAAAATAATTTGAACAGTATATTTTGCATATGTCAATAACCTTTTTAATATGATGGAAACGTGTATTTTAGTCTGTACAAGTAAATAGTAACTTAGAGCACAAATCTTTCAAACAAATTTATATTATTCTTAATCCTAAATAATTTTAGGGAAAGACTTATCCAAGTGTACAATTGATTTTCAATGCTAAGAACAATCTATAATATTGATGTTACTTTCTCTAATATTTAGATGTAAATCATAACTAATTTAATAATTAGCTTTAATTATTCATTGACTTAAGTGTATTAAGAAAAAGTAGATTATTTTAGTAATTCACTAAAAACCTTTTGTACAAGTCATATGATCCCAATTATTTACTGTTTTGTCTCAATAAGTTATTAGTTTATTTCTTAAATGCAGGAGTTAATTATCGAATATTAAAGATTATTAGAACATTCACAATTTAATTGTAACATGTAAATTAAAGTATTCTTGAAAATCTTTCAAGTTGAAGAGAAGAAATGAATTAAGATAGTTTCAAATAGATGTAAATTATTTTATTGACTAATGATTATGATATCTAAGAAGAAAGGAAAAAACATTACAAAAACGTTGAGCTTACCCATTTACGGGTTAGAGGTTATGTGGTATGAAGTAGTTATGTCACATGATTTAGCAATAACTATAGAATTCCCTGTTTAAATTACAATCTGCTAATCCTATTTAATGAAACTCTAACACATTCGGGGAATATAGTAAACTCCTGATGCTCACATGAAGCAGAAAAACCATTTCTAACAAATCCTTGTGTTAATTTTACTTAAGTTATAATTACAAGTACACATATTGTGTTTATAATTTGTTTGTTTTAGAATATGGAAGTTAATCAAAACTATAATTATTGTCTATATAAGAACTCTCGTCTAAATTAGAGCGAATAGTTTCACAGTATTTGAGCGCCGAGTTGATGTAAGACATTAAATAGGAATAATATATTTGTAAAATCTCAGCGAACGAATTCGAAGTAAATCCAACATTTCGCCTGGCAATCTGGTCCAAGCTTTTTCAAGGAATTATAATCAAACATTAAAATTATCGAATATATATAATTATCGTCAACAAATATTTTGTATATCCTTAATTCATTTATTTATTACCTTTGAATTCATAAATTTAAAAACTTATATACAGTATTACCTATGGTAATAATAAAAATTAATGTTAACTTAATATTAGGTATTTAAAATAGACCGCCTATTCTAAAGAATCATAAATTAATGCGAATGATAAATTTAAACAAATTTGAATTTAGAATTTTTGTACTAATTTTTCCTCACCAAAAACAAATGAAGCAAATAAATGCTGAAATAATTAAATGATTAAACATTTGTTTACCTGGTTACTGTTTAAAAATAGGTTTTTCTTCGAATATTTTACGGTTGAAATCATGAGTCAATTGAACCTAGACAACCATAGAAAACCTGGAAGCACTGGACGGTCGTTTTGTCTTATTGTGGGGATCCTCAGCAGTGCATATCCATGATCCCGCCTCGCGACATTCCAACCAGAAACCTATCACTTACGCACATGAACGCTTAACCTCTAGACCACTGAGCCGTCATCCAACGGTGCTAATGTTTAACTTCAACCAATCCATGAAATTGAACGACCGTCCACCATTGTCTTCAGTGAGCTACTATCTCACAACAGACCCGGTTATGAATGAAAATGTAACCGATTTATTGTAAAAATCACATTAAATTCAAATAAATTATCAGGTTAATTTTGTACTTCTTAATATTCATAGAATAATATTTCGATGAAGTTTTTTTCCCTGAGCTAGATGGTTTGGTCGTAGAGCTTTCATCATTCTTCTGAACGACATCGTCTGCACAAAGTTCAGAGAACAAAAACTCCATCGAAATCATCTATCTATGCTACAAATCTTCCCCACCATCTGAAGTATAATATTTCAAACTGTATATTTATTTTATTAATTTTATATATATTACTTATTGTCACGCAATAAATAAAAAATGAAATAAATTATGAATTTTCATCAATAAAAAGAGAAATTTATTAATGGAATAAATAGTATGAATAATTTTTAATAGATTCATATAAATAGTTAGATTATAACTTTCATCTTCATTATGTTACCTTTTGTTTGTCATCTAGGAAACAAATATTATACATAGTAACTAATCACTTTGAAAAATTACTAATATTATTAATAATAGATCAATAATGAAAAAGCAACATTTATATTCATTAATGAATTAGAAAATAAATAAATACATTCCATAATAATTTAATCAATAGTTTTTTTGGATCATTTATTATGATTAGTAATTTTCCAATGTTTCTGAGTAGATAACATTAATGAAATGTTTTTAATTCATGAGTAGATCTTCTTTGGAAGCAATATTATTCTTTTCTTGTATAGGTTTTCTTTCCTTTTTTTCTATGTTGATTCAATCAATGGTGAGGTATACACTTTTGACTTTTGTTCAAACCAAATATTCTCAATCTTTTAATAAATGTTTCTAGTTTAAGTCAATATTTTTGTTATAATGATTGCTTAAGTTGATAGAAAACACTCTTCTCGTCATCCATTACGTTGAGTACATTAAAAAAGTGAATTGAAGAAATCAGAAATCGAATTGGAAATTAAATGTTATACTAATTACTTATTTTAGTTATTCTATCATCTAAATTAAGAAAATACAAGCAACAATCTCTCATAGTCAGTGATATTTTACTTTCAAATTTGAAACAATTTTAAACTACCCAAAAAAAAGTTCACAGTTTTGATCTTTCAACTGGCAACCAACCAAAATGAAGCTGTACATATTATTCACATTATCGTAATCTATAATGTCTTTTTTACTGGTATACATGGAAAATGTAAAGTTTTCTACGACGAAAACAACACTCCATCATGCTACGGACGTAGAGTAGTTGGTCATGATGAAAGAAATTTTTCGAAATAGAAAAGACATACCTCTCATTAATTCTTCAGTGTGAATTATTCCAAAATATCTACAATTGATTGACTAAGTAAACCAAAACATGACCGCAATTCTTGACAATGATATACTTAGATGATATAAAAATGTAGAGTCCTTTTTGAGTTTTAATGAGCGAATTGTTTACATATAGCAACTGATATTTGTTTCCGAAGTAATAAAACGATTTATAACAAAATGCTCAATGCAGTTAGTAAAAATAACAATCTGCTAAAATTAAAACCGGTGTTCCTTGGCATACTGTCACTGTGGAAGCAATCTGTCGAACTATCAATACGACAAGGCTTTTACGAGATTCATTTGTGTGTCAGAAATAATCTATTCACATGCATTAATATGCAGACTGCACTAATACTGAACTGTATGGGTACTTTTTGAAGCGAATTCATAATACCTGGCATCTCAAACTATCACAAGCGCCTTTTAAATGCAAGATAGCTCTCTAAACCGAGTACGTAAATATCGATCTTTCAAGACTTTTTATAGCAGACAGTGTCTCTACATATGTCTTTTTCAAAATCGACAATCTAAAGAAACTGAGTCAGCGTTTAGTACGTTAGACTCCATACTTCAATTGATTAGTGATATCTCACAACTATCTTCTAACAAATAACTTCTTGTGTTTATTTAAAGATTAACTTAACAAATTAGTAATGAATGAGCCAAAAATAACAATTGAACTGATCAATATTGAAGACATAGAAAATGAATTGAACTGTAATAGTTCATTTGAATTGTCTCCAGTTATATTATTATAAGATTACCTTTTGTAAAAGGGAAAAAACAAGAGACTATTATATTAAGAAAAACATTATAAAAACTGAATGAATATCGACTGAAACCGGATGAAGAAAACATTTTAAACATATCTTTTAACAACCTAATGCTTAGAAATATTTGACAGCTTAATCAGACGTAATAGCAATGTTATTTAATTGGTTGAAAATATAAGTGGTAAACCCATTCAAATAAGTATAGCTGGTAATTTCAAATATTAAACTTAAAAATCTTTAAAATTATCTACACTCTAGTGAACACAACCTGTTTATATTAATTATCAGAAGGGGTTTTGTGGAGATTTAGTATTTTTCATAGTAGAAAGCATGAGTCGATTGTAGCTTGACCACCATGGAAAACCTGGAAACACTGGACGGCCGTTTCGTCCTATTATGGGACTCCTCAGCAGTGCGCATCCACGAACCCGCTCTCGCGAGCGAGACTCGAACCCAGGATCTACCAGTCTCAAGCCGAAGCCCTTAACCGATAGACCACTGAGCTGGCATGCAACGGTGTTAATAATTCACAACCTGTTTAGTTGTATACATACTCTTAAAACTGAACATTGGGATCTAGTTAATTATCTGCTGCTGCTATACTTGATCACTTATTACAAGAATTAAATTGCGAATTTGTGAAATACTAAAAAGATTTTATCACTCTCAGAAATACAACTGATAAAGAGCATTTGATAGTCATTAAACACTGCTTCTATTCTCAAAGATCCTATATACCGGAAAACGTAAATTTTAAGATATGTGTAAAAGTGAGCTAATTAAAAGTAAATGAGATGAAACTAATGCTGATTCCTCCCTTGGTCACAAATTATTTAAATTAGGCTGCCAAATTTATATATATAATTGTAACACGCCTTTTACCAAATAAAACTAAAAAGTGTAGAAATGTCTTCTTTTACATAGTTAATTGTGACTGAAATCCTTTCTCAGAATTTGAATTTTATCAAACTGCTCTCTCAAGCATAGCCATATGGAGTTCGTTTCAGTTAAAATTCGGCGAAACTATTATTCATGAACGAAATATTCAAAAATGTGATAACAGATCATGGATTTTGGCGCGAAGTTCATTCATCCATTTGGCTAACTAGCGTTTTGCATTCTAACTGATGTCAATTTATGATGGAAACCCTAAATCTAATTCTTAATCCTAATCATCAACTGTAAATCATAATTCTAATTCTTTACACCTTTATTTTGTTTTAGTTAGAATGTGGATATTTCGGGGTTCCTCAAAGGTCATCAATAAATTATAATCTGACCATATTCTTTGTATTTGTGATAATTCGCATTGATGAGAAGTTGAATACTTGGAGCTAACTGTTATTTAGTCCTCACCGATTTTCAATGTTGTCTCAACTTATATCATTTCATAACAAAAACATCAACAAATTTAAATTGCAAGGGGTTTTGTGGATATCATAGTAATTTCAATAGTTGACATCATGAGTCAATTGAAGCTAGACCACCATGGAAAACCTGGAAGCACTGGATGAGCGTTTCGTCCTATTGTGGGACTCCTCATCAATGCGCATTCAGGATCCCGCCTCACGAGATCCAAACCCAGGACCTATCAGTCTCGAGCGCGAGCGCCTAACCTCCAGACCACCGAGTTCAGTGCTTTCAAGTTTTGCATGGTGGTCCAGCTTTAATTGACTCATGATCTCAACTAAGAAAATCTAAATTGATCGAAAACAATCGTTTATTCAAAGTCATGTTATTACATCTTTCTTTATAAATAGTATTAATATTGTATCACTTAGACCTATATACCTTTGATTTTTAATTAAATTAGTATATTTTAATGATAACAAATTTAAAGTATGGATATGTTCATACATTTGAACTTACAAAATGAACTCTAATAACTTCTTTAGCTTCTAATTCAATTGAGGAATAACGTCAATTTTTTCTAAAAAAAAATAATTTAATAAAGGTAAATGAATTTTTCTCTTTTTTTCATGAATATTTTATTGCCCTGAATAAAATTTTCTGTTATTTTCATGATACATTGATGTTCTACAGGTAAAAGACTATCTCTTCAATAGAGACATTTAGTTAAATTTTAGTATTTATTTTGCCTTTTATGTAAAAATCTATTAAGACTGAAAAATAGAGCTAAAATTTAGAAGATTCAAAGAGCAAATGCCATAAGGCTTTTATATCGTCGACTAATTTCCATGTTACAGTAGTTTAATAAACTAATCTATTTCGATAGTTAGTAACAAGAATATTAGCTGGATACTACTGGGAAGTGATCCAATAAACTCAGTAGATGATACACATTCTGAATCTATTTTAATGTTAATCTAACGTGAACTAATAAATAAAATGTCAGGCCTGAGTTTTTCGAAAATAATTAGACGTTTCTTTAAAAGCAAAACAAGAAAATTTCAAATCTATGTTTACTAAACGAATGATAATATGTTTACCATCAAAACTGAAATTTCTGAATATCATTAGAGCCGTAGACGTGAACTGCTGTATGAATGCAAACTATAAGGTAAACGCAAACCACTACTATTTATCTTCCAGGTGCTTAACTAATGATTATGGTTAATAAAAACAATCTCCAGCAAAAGCCACATCCAGCAACTGATTAAGAACGAATTACTTATAAAGATTTTTTCATCGTAGATTGTCTTTGAAATATTACGCTACACAAATGCCATTTTTAAAATGATTTTCCACTGTAGAAATACATTTATTTTTTAAATATAAACAGCTTGAACTGTTGAAAAAAACAGGAAAGTAACATAATAAAATATCAGACATTTAAATATATCTTACAATATTTATTATTGTTAAAAACAACGAAATAAAATCATTTTTTGACACTAATTCTATTTTATTCAAACGTAGAGTAATACACAAATCATTTGACAGTGTGGATCGGAGAACAATTTTAAACATTACTCAACACTATCGGGTTTCAGAAAATCGTTAACATAATACGAAATTCATACGACAGAATACACTGCAAAACCGTGTATGGAGGACAGATGCATCACAAGTGAGGACTGGAGCCAGACAAGGATGTTTACTCTCCCTACTTCTTCTTACTTCTGGTGATTGATTGGATTACGAAGATCACATCAACATCTGACAGGAAGTACGGGATACAATGGACAGCTTGGATGCAAATAGACAATTTGTACTTCACATATAACCTAGCTCTTCTATTCCAAACACATCAACAAATTAAGATGAAGACAACCAGTTTGGCAGAGGCAGCCTCTACATCAGCAGACATCAACCTACACAAAGGAAAAAACAAGATACACAACTACAACATGGAGAATACTAACTCAATCTTACTTGACGGAGAGACTCTGGAAAAGGTGTGGCTACCTATCTAAGCAGCATCATATTTGAACGTGAAGGATCTGGTGTAAATGTTTGTTAAATTAGGTGCAACATTCCTACAGTTGAACAGCATATGGAACTCAAAATAACTGTCAACCAATATCGAAATCACAATGTTCAGTATGCATTCTACTGAATGAAACTAAACCTTGGAGAACTACCACAACCATCATCAAACATGTGATGGTATTTAAAAGCAATTGTTCATGCAACATACTCAGTGTCCGTTGATCGGATACCATCAGTAACAACTCACTGTGGGAGAGGACAAATCAGCTTGCAGCTTATGAGGAAATTAGGAAAAGACGCTGTAAGTGGATAGGATATACATTGAGGAAATCATCAAACTGCATTATGAGGTAAGTGCTAAATCAGAACCGTTATTTATAACCGAAAAGTGGAAGATCAAATAACACAATGCGTTTTAAATTAGAAGCAAATAGAACTTGTATTTACCTAAATGCTTATTTTAAGTCTTTCTGATTAGGTTTTCTTTATCCATTCTTTTATTTCTCGTATTCAAGTTATGAAATAAGTTTGATTTGATTCTTATTTTAAGTGTTTTCTTGTTGATATTCAAATTTGTTTCTACACAAGTTAATATCCATAGATTTATTTGTTCATTAATAATATGATCAAAATAATATATGGATGTTAGGCTGGTTATATTTTCATAATTTAAATGAAAAAAACAACAAATATATCTACTGAACTAATAATCAGTAGTATATTGAGACAACAAAGATTAAGTTGACATTGATTTCATTAAAATAAAATTTAGACTACTGATTCATAAAATAAAAGTGAGTCTATTCATAAAGTTTCTGATAATTTGTGATATTCAACTTACTCTTCACCATTTTTCTAACTTAAATTTCATGTGATTAACAATTTTGTTTGAAAAAAAAAATTGTGAAAACCATGACTACTGTTAGCATTTTATTTTTTATCTCTTTAGTGTTACTATCTTGGTGGGGTATGTATAAAATTTTAATTTAGCCTTTAAGCAACAAAAAAATAATTTTTTTTGTCAACTTCAGTCAGTCACCTGTACAGTAGATAAATATATTAGATAGAATTTATATTACTTAATTGTATGTATTTGATTATATTCAATAAATACAGATTGTTTCTTCATTGAGAAAATTTACTTCACAGGATCTGAAAGAACAGATGTTTCATATATATGTATGTACTTATGATTCAATTTTGATATAATTTTGTTTGTCCCTTAGTTGCATGTGTATATGTATAATTGATGAGGTATTCACTCGCTTAGCATCAATGGATAATGTTGTAATAAAAAAAAATTTGAGTTCCTACTTAGTAAGAAAAAAATTAGAGGAAACGATTTTGGAAACTACGTATAAATTTAATATTACTGATATAAATTCTTTTTTAAATAGAAGAAATGTCTGGTTGCTAAAGTAAATTTGGTTGCTTGGATGTAAATTTTTTTAAAAGTCAATTAGATATATAGAAAGTAAAATAATTATTTAATTATTCCAATGTTTTGCCTCATCAACTTGAAATATGAAATATCTATAACGGCATATATACATATATGTGTGTATAAAAATGATGAACACTTATAAGATTATATACTTGAAATCATCAGTCAATTGAAGGTAGACCACCGTAGAAAACCTGGAAGCACTGGACGGCCGTTTCGTCCCACTTATATGATTAGTTAATCCACTTGTTATGTAGGTATTGACTAAATTGACCGATACTGCACCAGAATCCTTAAGTTGATGTTCAGACCATGACTTAAATCTAGTTTCTTTCGATACAAATGGAAGTACTGCTATGCAACTTAACCAACGAATGAGTGAACATCTACCAGCATGATTTGAGAAGGGCCAGATAAAAACAATACGCATTTCTGTCTTGGCACATCTAATTGATAATGGTCATATTGTAGATAAATCGAAATCATTCCGAGTGATCTATCGTACACCTCCATCATTTTTCAACGGAGTTCGTTCTCGTCTCCTTCATATAGCAGAAGCCATAGGAATTCGTACATTTCATCCCAATTTATGTGTACATAAGATATTTGTAACCACTCTATCCCTTCCATGGCCGGACATAACAAATGACTTTATTATCATTTTAAACTTTGATTTTTAATTTTGTTATCATTTGTTTGTAATTTTCCGCCTCTATCCGTTTGTATTCTTCACTATCTAATTATTTACATCTTATTACGCAATGATCTTAATGTTTTGTGATCATTGTTCTAAGTCTATTTACCCACATTTGACCTTCTATTTCCAATGTTTAACTATCGATAAGATTTTTGTTATCGTAATTTAATATTCTTACTACTATCAGTATACATGTCTTCACACTATCAACTTGTACTTTTACCTATTATGCTCAGTGACGTAATCTAGCTCATTGGGATTATTGACTTAAATAGCCTTGATTGGTCTAACATTTTCGTATAAATATTCATACATATTTGAGTGAAACCTGATGACGATCTAATTGAAAACAATTGTTCGCTTACATGTGTTGTTCTTTAGTATTCTAAAATGGACATTTGTTTAAATTTAACATCTACCTTGATAATATAAATGGCATGTGACTATTTTGCATCGATTATTTACCTAGCGATAGGAAGGATTATATAGTCTACTATATGTCTACGATCTAACTTAAACCTAGGTTACCACATACTCATCAGTTGGTGTAAGAATGTCTTACATTTGCAGATTATTAGTCGCGAATTGAATACCCTATTGATAGTGTCTTTGATACGGTTTCGAACTTTATAAGAAATATCAATTCTATGAAGACTCCATTTTTAGCTTGTCAATAAATTCTAATTAAGATTGTATTATATACAAGAACTGTAGAACAGAAGAACATAACACTATGCCGCAAACTCTTTATCATGAAATTGGATTTTCTAAATCAATACTTAGTTTACAAGGTACTGAAAAATGTCCAAGGTTTATAAATATTTAAGCGCAATTCATGTCAGTTTCAGTTTGGAAAGGACAGGAGGCTTGATGGCCTGTGTTAGTCCTGGCAATGATGGTCTCTCAGCTGATCCAACTTTCTTTTGAAGGAGTCGACGGATGGAGCCTCAACCACGTGCTGAGGTAATGAATTCCACTCGTTGATTATTCGATGGGAAAGTCGGTAGTCAGCTGACAAGTAATTCGTTCTGGGCTTGTGAACTTTTCTGGAGTGTCCTCGTAGATTTTCTGTTTTGGAAGACAAGAAAAATGAGGGCATATCAGGTGCAAATTTGTCATTAAGCAATTTGAAAACTATAATCAAGTCACCTCTGATTCTTCTACATGACAGCGGGAATAGGTTTAGCTTGGTCAGTCTAGTACCATACGGGAGCTTCGCTATTCCAGGAATCAGCCTAGTTGCTGTTCTCTGAACCCTTTCCAAGAGTTCACTGTCTTTTTTTAGGCAGGGGTTAGCTGCTTGTATACAGTACTCAAGTTTAGGGCGTACGAACACTGTATACAAAGTCAAAAACGTTTTAGCGTCAAGATGCCTAAAAGCCCTGCGTACGGTCCATAAAGTCCTAAAACCTTTGGCGGCTATTGCACGGCAGTGTGCAGTAGTCTTTAAGTCTTGACTGACGATGACGCCTAAGTCATTGTGTGCCTGAACAATAGGTAACTCAGTGTTATTCATCGTGTATGTATCTGTACCCTGGTGGCCAATATGCATCACAATACACTTGGAAGTGTTTATCGGCAATTGCCAGGTTTGGGACCATTCAGATAATCTCTCCAGGTCATTTTGAAATTCTAAGCTATCGCCCTTGCTTTCTATCGCTCTCCATATCTTGACATCATCAGCATAGAGTAAGACCGATGACGATAGTAGACGAGGGAGATCATTTACGTACAGGAGGAATAACACTGGCCCCAAAACTGTACCCTGGGGGACTCCACTAAGCACAGTTTCCCAGCCAGACAACTTGGAGTTCACCCTTACTCTTTGTTGACGCCCAACTAGGAAGTCTTTTATCCACATCAATAGATTGCCTCCAATCCCGACATTCCTTAGCTTATATAACAGCCGGTTATGCGGAACTTTGTCGAAAGCTTTGCTGAAATCGATGTAAGCTACGTCTATAGGTAATTTTTGGTCCTTAAGAGCGCACCAGCTTTCACGAGCGACTAATAAGTTTGTGAGACAAGAGTAACCTGTTCTAAAACCATGCTGCTTTTCGGAGAGGATCCGGTTTTCATCGAGATACTTTAACAGTTCCTTCCGAATAGTCTTTTCTAAGATTTTAACAACCACACTAGTTAGGCTAATTGGACGGTAATTCTCAGGCCTATGTTTTGAACCTGCTTTGAATACTGGACTTACTATGGCCTTCTTCCAGTCTTTTGGTAGACGACCCTGAGTTAAGGATAGATTAAAACATACACTTAAAGGGTTCGCAACAAAGTTAGCTAATTCCTTTAGTAACCTAGGATGCAGTTCATCGGGTCCAGTGGATTTACCTATGTCAAGCCTAACTAGCAGACCAAAGACATCGAGTTCTTTAATGGTTACGCTGTCCAGTGCGTGTGTGGGGGGATTTTCATGGACTGGTGAGAAGGGTGTTTCTATGGTGTATACATCGCTAAAGTATTTAGAGAATACTTGAGCTTTGCCAAAGTCGTCCTCCACTAGTGATGTGGCAGTACTGTCTCCCCATAATGAAGGAACATTTCTTCTTCCTTTTGTCCTTTGGTTTATATACGAATACAAGCGTTTTGGGCATTCTATGGATTCCCTAACGATTTTCTCTTCGTACAGCTTTCTGGCCTTACGGAGGGTTGAGGCACAGGTATTTCGAGCCTTTCGATACTGAGATTTTGCCTCGTCAGACCCCAGTAACCTAAATCTGTCCAACATTTTCCTTCTTTTACGGAGAAGGATACGAACCTCCCTACTGAACCACGGTGGGGAGTTTCTCGGTCTCTTAGGTGTAGTTCAAGGGATGTGGGGGGTGGTAACTTTTAAGTATAAATTCCGGAATACGTCCCAAGCCGTATCGATTGATGACTCTGGGTCTATTTTCCAATCTACTGATGATGCTGATTTCATGATGTCTGGTATGTTTGCTTTCCAGACGTTAGGTCTGGATTGAGCTGAAGCGTACTCGTGATCGACAGTTATATGGAAGTCAAAGCTTAAAACTGCATGATCACTTTTGCCTAGGGGTGGCATGTAATCCAGGTTTGCAACATCATCCTCATAATGAGTCAATATAAGATCTAGTAAGGATGATGCAGAACCCGGGTCGTACCTAGTAGCTTCCTTCACGTGTTGTACTAGGGCACATGTGATTACCGCATCAACTAGTTCCTGTTCGAAGGAGTTTGCTGACGATTCAGTCCGCAGATTTCCCCAGTCCACCATGGGTGCATTAAAGTCCCCTAGGATTGGACATCGGTCACTTCGTGATAAAGTGTTGAGACTGCTTAGCAGGACCTCGTTTGCCTCACAGCTTGGACTGCGATAGATCAAACTAAGTAGCAACTCTTGTCCCCTGCATTTCAGGCGGCAGCAAATTAATTCATACTTCCCACTCTCATGGGATACACTGTCGATAATGGTGAATGGAATAGCATTCCTAATGAATAGAGCTACTACCCCTCCTTTACGCGTTTGTATTCTATCGGCCCTTACTAATGTAAAACCCTTGAAATCAAGTTCCCTACTATCTATAGACGGCGTCAGCCATGTTCCTGTGACTGCGATTATGTCTGGCCTAGTTGAGTCAATCTGTACACCTAGTTCCGGTAGCTTACTTAGTAAGCTCCGGGCGTTGGTATAACAGATCCGAAGCCTATTTAGGTGGTCTCGTGCTTCACCCAGAGTGGCTTCGGCATCATCCTCTGTCGAAGCCTCACAACCCGAAAATTTACAATTTTCAGGTCTTTTTCGCCAGCGTCTAATCTGAGCTGTAGTTCCTTTTCGGCTTCCCGTCTTTTAACACGGTCCGCCAACGGTAAGTCCTTACGGAGAAAAACTCCTGAACCCTTTAATTTGTGTCCATTTTCTAAGATTAAGTCGCGTTCGTTTGGGGATTTGAAAACGACTTTGAGTGGTCTAGACTGATTTGGTTTCAGATGCGCTAGATTTCCTAGTCTATACACCTTTAGCAAGGTGACTCCGGGGATGTTTTTAGGCATAACTTGGTTGAGTAGTTGTTTTATCAACACAATGTCATGCTCAAAACGAGCTTTCGGTTCTAAGTTGTCACTGTCCTTGACTCTATGGAGAATGACTGATCTGTTGCTGTGATCAGACCTCGGCTTGTCGACCCTTTTGGTGGGGGTATGATTTCCTTTTACGTCATTTTGGCGTTTTTTTCTTACGACCCGTACCCAATCGCCAACGTTCTTTGGAGTGGTAACCACAGTCGCGTCAGGCGTACTGTGGAATTCCGGAAGATTCAGGACGACTTGGGAGATTGGGTCATCTTTCGCGCTGGAAACCGATCGAGCCTTGCGGTTTCGGCTTCCGGAAGTTCCCTTCTGGGTACCATTTTTGATGCGAGGGACAGAAGAGACTTTTTTGCGCGAGTTTCTGGTTGCAACAGTCCACTTTGGAAGATGTTCTTCCTCCTTAGTAGAGTGTGGGTCGGCATTTTTTGGACTCACTTGGGCCTGCCTTGTGTCAATCTGCGTGTCGACAGATTGAGTTCTGACTGATGTATCCCGACCGCGCTTGCCGAGACACTTTTTTGCGGCATTTACTATTGAGATGGCCTCGGTTAACAGGCTATTTGCATCCAAACAGCACTGTTGACATAGCCATACGCACCCATTTTTACTGAACCGCTTGAAAGCTGCAGGTGTTAGATTCGTGCAAACATCGTGGTACCAACCTTTGCACTCATCGCACTGCATGCCGCTATCAACAGGATATCGACATCCTGGGCGGTGGCAAATGCTTTTGTTGCATCTTCCAGTCATTTTAGGATGCGAAAGTGAGTGTTGACTACAAGTAGAAAAAAAACTATAAACAGTTAGGACCAAAGTACTAACAGATACAATGGAAAAACAAAGGTACTCTGGAGTACCGACGATAAAACTATTTAGGATACCAAAGATGATACTCTAATAGAATACTTTAACTGAAAGAAATTCAATCAAAGTATAAAAACAGTAGTCTTGATACGTTAATAACGATCAAAACAATAGAATTTACTCAACGAGGAAAAATACCACTGTCCTTCTTAAATAGCGCGCCAAAACGTCAAATTAAAAAATTTCAAGTCTAGATTTAAACAAAATTTATCCCTATCACTTTGACTTTTTTATATTTGGTTGAGTCGGTGGACAAAGTAATCGTATTATTAATATAGAAATGAACTTATCCTTGTAATTGTTAAGCATAAATAAATAATGTAACATAGACATGTTCAGTCATAGTTGAATGACTTAATAATTTATTAACAATGAAACAGATTAGTTCATCCAATTAAATTTCCATTCAAGTGACAGTGAATACAAACAATAGACTAGAATCTTATACTTTATTGATAGTATTTCACAGTATAGTTAAATGTAACCGTACTTTAAAATCCCGACTGATAAGAGTAATATTTAGTTATTGACTGAAGTTAATTGCAGATGTCAGGTTTTTTTCAAACTACCCCTTTTAAATTTTAAGTAAATTAAACTAATCTAACTCATTTTAAAAATTATTCAGTCTTGTATTTCTATTTTGTTTTGTAAATGTTACAGTTCGAAACTATCTGTTTAAGAGTCCCATACTAGAACAAAACAGGCGTTCAGTGCTTCCAGATTTTTAGAAGTGGTCTAGCTTAGATAGATTCATGGATTCAACTGTAAAATACTACAATCTTCACAAATCTTTATACTGAAATGGATAACATTCATTTATGAAAACTAATGAAAGCCTTCTTTATTCATTATTTATTTTATTCACTTCCGATTCACTGAACTCAGATAATGAAGCATAAGTGAGCTGTACTGCAAAGCAATAAATTTTTCTTGGACTGATTTTGTATGCTGTTGTGTCTTCTAAATTTTTTTTCATTGTCGTATGTGTTATACCTCAATGAAGATTCAATTATGGGTAACTCCTGAGAGCTATTCATGGAATAATATTACACATATATTCTTATTGTATAACTGTTGAATGACTACATTATATATATATTTTTTTTTTCTCTAATGATAAGCTTAATTTTGACCTATAGACTATTATTATACGATTCATTGTTCCTAAACCATACCCAGTTTATTAATTACAGTCTCTCACAATCACAGCCAATTTTTGGCTTGATCATTTACAATTGTTATCTTCTATTTTATGGTATGATGTGGTCTGGATGGCTTGTATATAAACTAAGTATGTTTGAAATATACAATTCATACATTGGAGGTTGAGATTAAGTTCTCCACTCAACGGGCAGGGTTAGGAAGGAAAAATAACAATAAAGAAGTTAGGTTGCTCAGACCAGTCAATGAGTCATTGTTGTGGCACAGTGGTAAGATTATATAAGCCATATTCATATTGGCGACTAAATCACATGATATAATTATCAGGATAAGAGTCATCATAATTGGTGACGTGGATTTTGCCAAAAGAAAACCATAACAATAACTATTGTTTCATTATAATTTACTTTTCTCTAATAAATACAAAAAAATTTCTTTTGTATTTATATTCTCATTACCTTCTTCTCCTTCTTCTTCCTCTTCATCATCATCAAAACAAGTTCACTTTCATTTTATTAACCTATAAAGATTCAAAACTACACACACTGATGTATTTTCTTTTCAAAGAATTTTACCTTCTTCAAATGATTGTCTACTATTCATATAAACAGATATGCAAATGAGACATTAAATATCAGTTAGACAATCTTTTTCATAGATGTGTCCATGACAATTTTTTTTTAAAAATTCTTAAATTTATTTCTATTTCATCAGTTTAATAAAACCAAAAAAAAAAAACAGAAAAAAAGAAACTTAATTATGCTTACAGATAGTTTGAAGAAAATTTACAAAAGAAAAATAGGATAATATTGTTAGTCTAGTGTTTTATGTCATACTCTTCTTGTACAATCTTGGTTGTTTTGTTACTATGACTATCAATGTAAACATATATATATATATATATATATATATATATATATATATGTTTACGGAATGATTCATATTTATTAGAATGGTATATAAATGATAGACATTTAAAAAGAATTTAATATTGTTAGTTTTCTTTTAAATATATATTTATTATCTTTTAACAGTCTATGTGTGGTTTTAAGTTATCAGAAGGTATTTGATAAATTTATATTATCAGAAGGGGGTTTTTATGGAGATATTTAATCGAGCTAATCCATGTCAGGTAGAGACAGGTATCTACCACGGTACAATGGAAGTTAGTGGCGCAATTTCGTGGGTTGGTTGAGGTTAGAGATTAACACCGTTGGATACCGGCTCAGTGGTCTATCGGTTAAGTGCTCAGGCGCTAGACTAGTATGTCCTGGGTTCAAATCTCGCGAGGCGAGATTGTGGACCCACACCACTGAGGAGCCACACAATAGGATGAAACGGCCGTCCAGTACCTCCAGGTTTTCCTTGGTGGTGTAGCTTCAAATGACTCATGATCTGAAATATATAAAATTGATATTACATTGGAAATATTGGTTAACCAAAAAATGGTCAGAATTATTCTAGTTTGTGAATCTCTTTTGTATATGTTTATTTTTGCCATAGGTAGAGCTGAATTGTAGTTAATGTAGTAAATTGCATGTTATGGTTACAAAAATTAAGTGCTGACCTAACTTCATTCATTGTAGAGATTGAAGTAATCTGCCTGCAAGTTTATTTAAATTTAGCGAATGGGGATTAAAACTAGAAAACCTGGATTTTTAACTTCTATGCAGTGTTTCCAGCCTTTCATCTACCTACGAATCAGAAATTCACTATAACAATAAATTACTCGACTTCTTAGATAAATTACGAAAGTAAAAGAAAATGATCCATCACTCTATTGATTTCATATTCTGCTAGCTATATTGTAACTAGGATCATCTTATTTGACAGAACTGATTTTCACTGTTCGCTACATACACTGTCAGTCGTCTCTCTTTATTGTTCATTTATAGTAAATAATTTGTTTTTTCACTCCTACATATGTTTTGATGAACTTACCTACGTGTTTGCATTAAACATTTGTTCCTTTTAATATTAACTTTTACATAGGTAGAACAATACGATGATGAAGAAATGCTATGAATTGTATACTGATTTGTGGATAAATAAACTACCGTAAACAAAAGTCTTTGAGCATTTATCTCACATGAAAATTATATAATCGACTGAACTGTTAATTAAGAAATATAATTTATTCTAGCCGTTCGAATAAAATCACCTACGGTTCATCATCTTTTAAACGGTGGCGGATGGGGGTAGAAAGAAGACTAACATATTTTCATTGATCAGATTGTTATTTATAGTTAGTTTCAAGTAACACACATTCAAAGTGATATAACTTGAAATCCATAACTGATGTCATTTCAACACTAATTAGTGTATTTTAAAACTGTTACAGAAATATTGTTACACTATATAATTATTACGTTTAAACAAATTAGTCATTTCAGCAGAATATTATTGATAAAAGTCAGTTAATTTTACAGTTATACGTTAATTTTTGATCTGATCTAAACTTGTAAACATTCAATTAAAATCCTTAGATAATCAAACCTCTGAAAAAATTCAGTTAAATGAATAACTTATTTAATAATAAAAACATTTTTCTATCTTAATGAAAGTTGTTTTACAGTAGAAATGTTCATTCCCACTTGATTCCTGTACAAATTACATTTGACATATTAATGCCCCCAAATGCCCTGGTACTGCCGAGAGTGGGGAGAGTCCGCTCTCCCTCTCGAAGTGCTCTCACATGGCCACGCGTATATAGCCACTGCCAGGGAAGTCCTACTCACTGCCTTCTCGTAGCGGGGTTGTTGTTCACGAAATCGAGAGGACGAAAAGCGAATGTCCAACCCTTTAACCGGGTTGGTGGACATGGAAAGTTCACCTAGGTGAGTTGGAAAATCTTGATTTCAAACCAATGGTGCACACGGGCTTTAATATCCGCAAGGAACAACTAGCGTATGAATCAATCGTTGGTCACCGGCTACCATGGGACAGCATCTCCTCACGATGCCCCACTGCATGGTGGGTCAGACCTTTGATCAATGGCTCCGGGTGTGGCCGCCTAAGAAAACCACCTGCTTCAGTTTGGGAACCTGGGCAGTATCACAGCCTTCACACAAATCAAATGAGATTTATGCGGCGCATATGTATCTGGTGCTTCCTTGTACCAATATTTATGTGTTTAAATAAATAATTGACATATTAATAGTTCAATACGTTAGATTCATATTATGAATAGTAAATAAAAATACTGACAACATTAATTTATTTTTTGTATATTTACAAAAACCCGACAGTTATTTATAAGCAAAGATGAATAGTGGCTAGCCGTGGAATACAGGACGCGCGTTTCGTCCTATTTGGTACTCGTCAGCTTGATGTACCTGCATCTCGGAGTTGATGTTCAACCTAGAACTCGAAGCGAGTACCGTTCGCTTCAAACGCCATCACGTTATCTACTTAGCTACTGAGTCTTGATAGCCATCTGCTTGTGCGATGGGATGAAGTTATATTGCAGTCCAAAATAGCAATGGGAAGATACAAGTAAACAGCAAGAAGTTAATGAACCAACAGTTATTTGTCTCTTTCTCTCATTTAAATAATGTTTCCAGTCATTATTATTATCTAATGTAATGTTTCTGATCTTATAATCATTTTTCTGATCATATTTCCAGTCTAGCAAATTAAATGTATCAAATTACAGAAGAAATGCGTAAAAATAATGATTAATCAATATGTTTTGATACAATAGTTCAGTATTTGATGATAATTTTATTCCAAATAACTTACTGTATTAAGTTTAACAGAAATTAATAATAAAATTGCATTAGTTACCAAGAGACTTTATTTTCGCCACAAGACTTGAACATATTATTCAGTCTGATTGCAAAGAAACTATTTTAAAAAATCGTGTTTAATTTTCAAATGGGAATCAGATTGACAGCACTGTAATTGTCGAACTTTTGTATTTAAAAGTAAGTTGCATAACCTAGTTTCCCCTAATAACAAGTAAGTTATTCACAATTTCCTTGATTTTGATTTCCAACTGGATTATTGCAGTGTGACTTTGGTGTTCTAACTAAGTCAACTGAAATCTTTTGTCATAGATCTCGCTTTTATTGTATTTCAGCAGCATGATGTATCTGAATACAAGAAAAAACTAAAGTTATTTTGTGGAACCAAACCCTTGTATATAAACACTGCGAAAAGACCCTACAAAATTAGACTATTCTGTTCCCTATTAATTACCTTCAGGAGTCAAAACAATCGATAAATTTATTGTACAGCATGAATTGATGTCTTTTTTGCATTTCGTGCACTGATTATAAAGAAGATGAAAACCAGATCAAAACTTTCACGTACCTATCTCAGCAGCATCATAGATGAACAAGGAGAATCCAATGCAGACGTAAGGGAAAGAAGTAGCAAAGCAAGGACAGCATTCCCACAGTTGAACAACTTGTAAAACTCAAAATAAGTGTCAACTAACATGAAAGTCACAATGTTCAAGACAATCATTTCTTTTGAATGGAACTGAAAATTCGAGGACTACCACAACCATCATCAAAAGTGTGATGGTAATTATAAACAGTTGTTCATGCAATATACTCAGTGTCCGATGACCGGATACCATCAGAAACATCTTACTGTAGGAGAGGACAAATCATCTTGCAGCTTGTGATGGAATTATGAAAAGACGTTGTAAGTGGATAGGACATACATAGAGCGAATCATCAAATTGCATCTTGATGCAAGGCCTAATTTTGAAGCCTGAGTGGAAATTGAAATGGGGAAGGTCAAAGAACACACTGAGTTTGGAATTGGAAGCAGACATGGGAAGGATGAATTGCAACTAGAGGTAACTTGAATTGATTATCGAAGACAGAGTTGAATGTAGAATCCTAGTGGATGCCCTATGCTCCTCCACGAGTATTAATAGGCGTAAGTAGACAAGTAAGTAAGGTATTCTTTAGAAATTTCATTAACCGTAAACATTACTGATACAAACTTTGAAATAAATCGGTGACGTAGTTTAATCGTGATTAGCGGGTTGTCTGCAGAAAACTTTGAATTTCTAAATATCGACTGGTAGTTTAAAATAAACAATATTTACAATTGATTGGTCTTTTTTAGTGACCAATGTCGTGTGTGACAGGTCCTTCTTAGTGCTTGGTCTATAGAATTCTATATGCACTGATGAAACGCTTTTGTTGTTCTTATCTGACTTGAATTAGATCGTATGATAATGTTATCGAAACATACATCCAAGCTACCCTATATAATTATCAACCTAAATGACATTAGTGAATAACGGAAGTGAAGTAATCAAATACGAGAACAATGCTTGAATAAGTATGTTTCGTACAATCATTGATCCATTCGGATAAGCAGAGAAATGATGCGGAGATGGCAAGTGATTCAACTCCGTTCCGCTCCGCTTTGCTTTGATTCCTCGCTTCTAATGATAATATATGTCCGAATAAACGAAGGCTTCAGATAAATCCCTCTAATGTAAACTGTATCTGGTTTCTTATTACCGTTATCACATACTTGGTTAGCCTAGGTAATGTACGGATTTGAATAAAAGATTTGTTTTCGCAGTATATTCATACGTTCATCCAAACTGGAGTCAGATTGCGGTACCACAAGGCCTAAAACACATGACATCATTCACTAATCTGTTATCAATTCATTGAAAATGCATCTTAGTCCACCAGGGGGTCAGTTGCAACCCAAATAGCTCAGTAGTAACGCCTTTGACTGTGAAGCTAGTTGGCACGGAAATGAATTCATCAGGTAGCGTCAGTCCTTTTAAGATTACATGTAAACTCGATTGACGAGTGAAAAATAGCACGAAATCTTGGTCCAATGTTTCATGTCAACTATTTACAACTTCCACCCTACATTAATAATTTTTTATCCAACAATCTCAGAAAACTCGATATAATTTTTAAAAAAAATTTATGTATTACTTACTAAGCTTCAGCTTGATTAGATCATAACTTATTATAAAATTATATGATGATACTCTGGTGAACATGTCATTGATATAAATTAAAATAAAGAATAATGTTGAATAGAAGTTTCCAGGAAAAACAAAACAAAATAAACACTTGTATGTTTTCTTTAAGATTGGTCAGATATAAAATATGAACTTTTGATTCATTACATCATTCAAGCTAATAGAATATCATACAGAAATTGAATGATGAACTTGATAAATTTCCATACAGTTGAAAGTATTTAAGAATTCTCTTTTTCCCTTACAACAAATTTAACATAATTTTGCATTATTAAATTAGTCCCATATAAAAAAAAACTTTTATTAGTTTGATGCTAAACGCATTAGAATGATGGAAAAAACAATAATGACTGATAATTTGGGATAAAAAATAAATGATGATACATTTACTTTTGTCTGAAAACTTTTATCTTTAAAACAAACTTTAGCAGGGAATGTTTGTTTTAAAAAATAAAAGGTGTTTCATGTCTTTCTTTATAGATCACCGTCATCATCATCGTCGTTAACGCACACACACACACATACACACTTTCAATTAAGTATATTTAATTTTCCACCTCATATAATTTATGAAAAAAAATTGGCAGGAATAAATGAGAAAGTCATGAAATTTGAAATTCGAAGAGTTTTAATTACCTTTTATGTCTTAGAAATAAAAGAAACTTGAATCTTTAACAACTTTTATTCATTTAAATTAAATATCAATAAGCAATAAAATAATTCGAATAAAACAATTTCTTGTTTTAATTTTTATTTTGCGGTTAATTTAAAATAAAATGAAATTTTAATATTTTGGGGAATAGAAATTTATAAATTTTTGATGGATCAATAAATTTTATAGAGGAAATCTTCATATGTTTTATTAACGATGTGGTTTATTAAATAATAAAAATAATTGCAAACCATATATTTTGATAATAAGCAGAAATAGTTTAACACAGTGGATCTGATGCAGATGTGAAGGCGCGGATCGGCAAAGCAAGAGCAGCTGGAACTTAAAACAGTTGTCAACCAACACCAAACTAAGAATCTTCAATACAAATATCAAGACAGTTCTACTATATGGGGTGGAAACCTGGAGAACTATTTAAACGATCATCCAGAAGATACAGGTGTTTATTAACAGTTGTCTATGCAAAATACTTCAGATACCTTGGCCAGACACAGTAAGCAACAAGCTACTGTGGGAGAGAACAAACCAGATTCCAGCGGAGGAAGAAATCAGAAAGAAGCGCAGGAAGTGGATAGGACACACATTGAAGAAAGCACCAAACTGCGTCACAAGGCAAGCCCCCACATGGAATCCCGAAGGCCAAAGAACACATTACGCTGAAAAGTGGAGACAGACATGAGAAAAATGAGTAAAATTGGATAGAATTAGAAAGGAAGGCCCAGGACAGAGTGGGTTGGAGAATGCTGGTCGTCGGCCTATGCTCCATTGGGGGTAACAGGCGTAAGTAAGTAAGAAATAATTTGATAAAAATTTATGGATCATTCTTACTATGGTAGTTAAAATCATTTTGAATTGCCATTCACAATCTAATTCTACAATTTCTTAATAAAATGTTGTAACAGTAGTTGATCTTTAGAAATTTATTAAGATTTTGTCATTGTGCTCTCATTTTTATAAATATTGCTTTAATAGTTGAATTCATGAGTCCAATATATCTAAACCATCATGAAAATCCTGGAAGAAGTTGACATAGGTTTCGTCCTAGTACGGGACTTTTCAGTAGTTCACATCCACGATCCCGCCTGGGGGACTCGAACCCAGGACTTCCGGTTTCGCTCACGAATGCTTAACCTCTAGAACAATTAGCCGGCATACAACGCTATTAATGTTTAACCTCAACCAATTCATGAAATTCGTTTTTGTAAATACTCTTTTCCTAAAAGCACGAATTTATTGACAGGAATCTTCCAGTGTAATGAGTATTCTTTGTAAAACAATGAGATGGTTAAATGTACAATGTAATGAAATTTATGACAGTAAACATTATCATAACATAGAAGTTTTATTGGGTCAACTGTTCAAGATATTTAAGAATAATAAAACAATCTAAACTTAATTTTTAATAACAAAATTCATTAAATGATGTTTCATATTTTAATACAAAGTTCATTTTAAATCATATTATTCAACGCATAATTAATCCGAGTTTGGTGTATATCAGGTTGATTGAATATTGAAAAGAAATTTGTTTGAATCTAAGGAAAGATAACCGAATTAATGCCGAAATCACTTAAGAATGAGTTACCTTCTACTAAATTATATACTTTTTAATGGAATCTTCCCTTATATCAGAAAAAGTAAGTAATAAATATTCATTTTAGTTAATCTACTTATCACTAAGCATCATTTGTGTAGGGTTGTGGGTAATGCTGTTCTATTGAAAACATGAACGAATCAATGTTAGACCACTAGTGAATACCTATATACATTAGACTGCCGTTTCTTTCTATTAAGAGACTTTTAAGCAATGCTCTTTCACGGTCTCACCTGCTAGAATCAAACCCAGCACCTTCGGTCTCGCAAGCGAACGCCCAATCTTGAGATCGCTGAGCGGACATCTAACAGTGTTTCTGTCTAACTTCGACCAATTCACTATATTTTGAGACCATCTCCGATTGTCTTCTGTGAATAACTGTATCACACTCCATGCGTCTAAACTCCACTTTGAGTGATCCGAAATCAAATATTTAGAAGTGAATATTACAGAAAGATCTAAGACAGTATAATAAATTGTGTAATACGTATGCTAGAGAAATAATGCTCACACTTGGAATTATACAAGCAAACTATTTCTAAAAAAAAAATAAGACAAATGAACAACATATACAGGTGTAAGATAACATTCCACATTTTATTTTATCGGAGTTATGTGACATTAGGGGTTCTATTTTATTAATTTATACACATTCGGCTATTGTCATTAATATATGTCTTCTATGATATAATCCCTCATAAATTATAAAATTATAAAAAAATCACTTGTCAATCATCCTATTCTAAATTAGTTACTCAATTAAATATTGAAAGCTTTCATTACTTTCTTATCAATAGATGTTATCAATACAGAATTATTGTTACTATCATTATGTACTTATCAAACTCTTCTAAAATTAGATTAAATATTTACTACAGTTATGATAACTAAAGTATATTTATTTATGACATTATAATAAGAAGATAAACACTTTGTATTTAAAGTTCTCAAGGACTTTAAGTTCATGGCTCTGAAGTGAATCACGAGAATTAAGACTATTATTCATATCATATTATAGTTCGGGGAAAGGGGGCGGGGTAAGTGGCTTATAAAAACCCATATTATTCAAACACTTACGCAGAGTGTAGTACAATAATATTCGAAAGAGAACTTTTACAAGCCTGAAAAGTTAGATTTTAGTTTACATAAGCTAAAAGATAATAGGAATTCAGAATAATACAAGAAATAGTCACGTATTCATGATAAGACATCGGAACATTATATACCTTTACAGTTATGCATCATTATTAGGAAAACTTAAACGATTGTTTCACTTGCAAAACACTAATAATAACCTCGTCTCATCAAAATATTAAGGATTTTAGATTTAATATAATTTAAAAGAACCTAACTTATTTGTAAAGCTTAGTCATGAAATTATTTCATAAAGATTTGTATGCCTTATTTATTAAATACTGGCAGCTTCAACTTATTCGACACTAACAGTATCATGCCGTCTAGTTTAAAAAAATAAACATTGATCAATAATAAAAAAACTATGGTGAATATGCTGTGTACAACCATAAATTATTTTATTGATAAAGAAAAGTCCATCACCAACAAACTAGACCATTATGTTTATTGGTCTGTTTTAGCTCTGAATAGAAACCACAATAAAAAAAACTTTGGATTTCCAGACAATTTTTATTCATAAAAGTCACGAGCAGTGTACAGACTCCGTTGTTGTTGTTTCTAAACCGACAAATATACGGTTTGCCAAGATTTAAAATTTGCCTAGATGAAGACAAATAATTTTTTATAGTTCAGTCGAATAATATTGCTGTTTGCATATATAGAAAATGTAGCTCCCTAATGATAAATCTTAACTACATTTAGTCCATAACCCATTTCTTTTTTTCTCTACCTTTTATAATCTTTTTCTCCTTTTTCTACCTTTTGAACGCATACACACACTTTCTGACACACAGGCTTACAATCATGCATCTTTGCATACACTTACTTTCTTGACATTTGTAAAATCATGTTATAAATGTCTTAACAGCTGTTACTTCACTCTGTTTACAAAATGTTCACAAGAATGAGGCAAGAGAACAACAAAATAGGGAACTGGAAAAGAAAAGAATAATTTCCACACAACAACTGTGTTGTTGGCATGTTTAAAACTGAATTAGTGCTTTCATCTTAGCACAGGTATCAATGATACTATTACTGATACTAATCTTTCTAATGCAACTACCACTTATAATTCTACTAATAATAATATTGTTACTACTATGGGTTAGTTCACTATAAACAGCTATATATATATATATATATATATATATATGATAGTGATTATTATCATGATTACCATCATGGTGTACTGTTTACTTCTACGTGTGTGTACATTTGTTAGTGTGTAACTGATAAATGAATAAACACTCAATAAAAAAATAAACATCGTTATATACAGAGTTTCTGTTTCATAATTTCTCCGCATTTTCCATACCCTAATATGAATATACACATAATTAGGGAAATAGGTATGAGTAAACACAAGCATCAATATGATATTTCTAACACATATTTGTTCTGATGACTTCCTTTCCTATTATTTGCTCTATGGGTAATATTGACATAAATGTAGGTGGAAGAATTTTATTCATACATTGCCTACTTGTTTATGTAAAGCGATTAAAAGTAAATAAACATATTCTAAAATGTTGTATACCAAACAATTTTATGATGGAAAGGAAACATTTTTCGACACATCGATAATCACTCTTAATTTTGAACATGAATAAGCGCAACGAGGTTGTGAAGCATTTCAGGATAGCTAGTCGGAAGAATAAATAAGCATTAGGGTGTTTTTTTTATCGTTTTTAACTTTTCAGCTTGGATTCTCTTGACAATCCTAATGAATATTTGTATAGGCCAACTGACGTGGTTTAGTTGCATTAATTGTTTATCTTTTTATGAATCATGGATTTAATTTTTTAGTCGTAACGGTTGTATTTGACTCAAATTTCTTATGGATGGATATCTAACACAATGAATATTATATTCTCTATTATGTTGTTTTTTCTTGCGAGTTTCCTATTGGACTTTTTTAATACGAAATATGATAGTTTCATCGATATCACTTGTGACTACTTCTAACTTGTCTATGGCTGGTCGGCTTGCCTAAAATATATCGATACTTGGTTAAGTACCCAAAACGTTGTCTAGCATTTTACTACCCTATTTACAGACGCACTATGGAAGTAGTAAAGTCATATATAATCTTATGAGTGATATACTTCTTGTTGTTCATAACTTCTCAAGTGATATTGTTTTTTCTGGTAAATGCAAGAATCGTAATAAGCTACTTTCCCTAGTAATTTTAAGAAAACTACGATGAAGAACAAGGAGGTAATACATTGTGCATTTAACAGCATTTAAATTCACTCTACTTACTTACGTTCCGTCACTTGGGGTGATTTTTCTGTACCCAACATAGTAGGTATATGATTATGTACCAGGGTTACATAATGCTCATACAATTTATAATTTTTTTTTCAAGTTGAAGAATTTTCTATTTAGTTTGTATTGGTACATACTATAAATTATGAAATAATGAATAGATTTTAAATGGTTTATTTGTAAAAGATGAAAGTACGATTCCAGTCATTACATACTAATACTTTTGTACATAGATCAGTACCTAACTACCATTACATTTTAAGGTAGCGTAAATTCTATGCAGAAATGTTCATCCAGATTCCGTTACGACAAAAAATGGAGCTAATACTATTTCACCGTCAAAAACTCATTGAATTTATAGCTTGTTTTTATTCGACTATCATACGTTTACGATCTACTTCTATAGATAAATACGTAATTTATATTCATTGAGTTGTCCTACGAAACTTTCTATTATATTTCTTTGTTTTTACTTAACCTTTCTTTTGCGTTTATTCAGTTAATTGCTAGCAGGGTAGCTTGTAATTTGAGCTAGAGAAAAGATATATTGCCTAAATTGATGACTGAAAGATATGTACTTATGTCTACATTCTATTTATTACTTAACCTGTAAGAAGAATCAATCAACAAATAACTGTTGTAAATCATTCATATATATTTACTTCAATAATAGACTCACTTTGGAAGCTGTTATGAATAAGATAAAACATGATAGCTTGACAGTTTTTCATACACATTATAAAAGCTTTTTTGAATTTAGTCGAAAATATAACTGATATCCTCTCTCTGATAACTTATAATAATAGATGAATTAGTCAATTTGAGTAAGAAACATAAAGATCATTAGAAAGAATCTGATTTTTGACAGTTATTAGATAAAAGATTGATAATATGGAATCAAGTGACAACTGAGTGAATTATACCAACGTAAAAATGCATTGCAACATAAAATACAACACCGTGAATACTGAAACATAATACAAGAATATGATTGAATTATTCTTCATTGTCAGTTTTTAGAACATACTTATTTAACCGGTTAGATGATATGTAAAAAGAATGTTCATAAATTTCGTCTGCATCTAGATTATCAAGTGGTTTTTGTCAATTTCTGCTTGTTCTTAGCATAATTGGTTTGTTTAAATCTATTCAATCTATTGACTATTAGATCATGTAGTCCATGTAGGGAACTAGTTAGTTGCACTTCCAGTTATTTCTGTAGTAAAACCCAAATAATAACCATTGGAAAGTGGTGAACAGCGATTAAAATCTATATCATTCTGGAACTATATAGAAATATACAAATATAATTTATTACCATATCGAAATTAGAACCCTTAAATGTCATGAAGAACACTACACAAACATACTTACTTACGCCCACTACACCTAGTGGAGGAGCATAGACAGACAACCAGCATTCGACACTCAACTCTGACCTGGACATTGATTTCTAGTTGCTAATCATTCTCATTATGTCTGCTTCCAATTCCAAACTCAGAGTGTTATTTGACCTTCCACATTTCAATTTCCATTCAGGATTCCAAATTAGGCTTTGCTTCATGATGTAACTTGATGATTTCCTCAATGTATATCCTATTCACTTAAAACGTCTTTTCCTAACTCCCTCATAAGCTGTAAGCTGATTTGTCCTTTCACACAGTGGACTGTTGATGATGGTATCCGATCAACGGACATTGGGTATATTGCATATAAAAATTGTTTATAAATAACCACATTTTTGATGATGGTTGTGGTAGTTCTCAAAGTTTCACTTCCATTCAGTGGAACTGACTGTCTTGACATGCATATTGAACATGATGGTTTTGATATTGGTCGGCAGTTATTTTGAATTCCATATGTTGTTCAACTGTAGGAATGCTGACTTTGCTTTGCTAATTCTTGCCTTTACGTCTACATTGGATTCTTCTTGTTCATTTATGATGCTGCTGAGATAGGTACGCGAAAGTTTCCAACTCTTCCTGAGTTTCTCCATAAAGTGAGATTGAAATGGTGTTCTCCTTGTTCTAGTTTAAAATTTTGCTTTATCCCTTGTGTACGTTGAGGTTCATTGATGTAGAGGCTGCCACTGCCAAACTGGTTGTCTTCATCTGCATTTGTTGATGTATATGGAATAGAAGAGCTAGATCATATGTGAAGTACAAATTGTCTTTTTGAATCCAACCTGTACATTGTATCCCGTGATTCCTCTTCATATGTCGATATGGTCTTCGCTATCCAATCAACCACCAGAAGAAAGAGGAAGTGGGAGAGTAAGTATCCTTGTCTGGCTCCAGTCCTCACTTGTGATGCATCTGTCCTCCATACACGGTTTTGCAGTTTATTCTGTCGTATGAATTTTTCATGATGCCGACCACGATAGTGTTGAGGAATGTTCCATATCGTTCTCCTATCCTCACTGTCAGGCGCCTTTTGAAAGTCAAGGGTTTTGATGTATGATGACGAGTCGCAATCGATTGCTCAACAATGATCCATTATGCGGAAATTTGATCTTTACACGACCAATCCTTAAGGGATTTGTTCTGTTGATCTCGAAGTCAGTTGTCTACTGAATCTTTCAGCCTACCTACTAGTAAAAGATTATAAATGCTTTCGAAGATTTGTTTTTGCACCACTTGACTCTGTTTTCGGAAGCCTAAGTACTTTGCTGTTTAGATAGAAATGAGCAACAAAAAGTGATCGTGTACTGAAACAGATCAAGTAGAATTTTCAAAAAATATTTGTAAGTTATTCTAGATTTAAATGAAACAATATTTAGTAGTAAAATTCCGTATAACCATGTGTTTCTATCAATACTGGTTCTGTAGTAGTTAGCACTACTGTAGAATTTAGGTTTCATTTTGATGATTAAATTCGGTGAACGTTTATTACAAGGACAAGCCAATCAGAGTCCGGGAAAGGACTGTTAGGTTTTTACCGCTAAGTTTCAAAATGAATGAATTTTCTTTCACTTATGATAAACCGCACAAATATTTTAGTATAGCTCTCAGAGCATTAAAAATAAAAACAAAAATCAACGTTTTACCCAGAGAGTATAAGTAATAGCTTTATACATGTCAAATGTTGAATTCTCGCAAACAGAACATGAATACAACTTGCAAACAAATAGTATTCTTAAATCCTAAATGCAATACTTGATTTTAACGTGAATATTCATCCTCTGGTCTTAAATCCCAAACCCTAGACTCCTAATCCAGGTGACTACGAATCATTCATGTACTGTAGTTGATATCAGTTTGTGATAAAACGTGTAAAATTAACTCCTTACCCTAGATCTTAATCCTAAATCTTAACAATAATTCCTAACCCAGAATCAGTTTGAAGACTCCTAAGAATATTTTAATGTCTTTCTAGGGTTCGAGAAGACATGTGTTATGTTTCGTACAACAAATTTACGTGACACTGTTTTCCATTTTTCAGACTAAAATACCTTTAAAAACGTACATGGATTCACTCATTATGTAAAATCTGTCTATGCATTGCAATATTATTGTCCTTTTGATAAGCGATTCATTAACAAAGCTGCTCTTTTGTTGGCTAAGAACTAGTGAAAGACTAATCCTCTTCTTCTACCATAAGTTCTATTATAATAGTGAACTTTATTTATCCAACTGTTGATCATCAACAAAGAAGAGAAGTTAGTACCAAAATGTCAAAACTAAGGTCTCCTTACAGAAAAAACGTATATAATGCCATTGAATTGATTATTTCAGAATTCCAAGTGAATAGCTGGAAACATTTAACTTCAATAATTACTTACTTACGCCTGTTGCTCCCAATGGAGCATAGGCCGCCGGCCAGAACTTCAATCATTATATCATAATATTTAGTGAGTGATGATTTTTATGTACTTCAGATATCTACAGTTTAGAATAACCTTATTTAGACATTCACTAGGTGGATGGAATAGACATTATATTTAAATAAAAACTATCGAGAAAGTGTATGCTTTCATCATAAGCTCTTTTCACAGTCTTATTTTGAATTAATCCGAATTACTGAGTTAACTAAACCTCTGTGATAAGTGTAATAATACAATCGATTGACATAAGTTTACTAGCAAATTACTTGCACAAGCACCTCGAAAAAGTGTTTATGCTTATTTGAAAATTGCAATTTCTACATATTCCAAGTTAAATAATCACAGACTGTTAGGTTCCAAACCATTTTACTAGAATAGGGTAACCTGGAAGTAAAACATATTATGTTTATAACATGGTGGAGAGGCTTATAACTGTTGGTCCACTATTTAGATACTTTTTATCACACGTTTTATCAATTACGGTATCATTGGAACTGCTAAACACCTGCTTTGTCCTAGACGAGACTCCACATAAGCACGCATATAAGACCAGTTTGTAAATGTTTATCAGTCCTTGGAAGCATATGAAAGCAATTGATAGCCTTTGGACTCTTCTTAACGTATATTTTGTTCTTTATTGAGATTCAGTAATGAAGTTAATATCATTCATTATCCTGTATGATTTAAACTTTATACATACTATTTCATATAAAATGTACATATTCTTAACTTTTTTCATTTAACCAATACATAGATTGCATAAAATGACGAATAATAGGCAAAATAAAATATACTGAAAATCAACTTCTTTTTATTGTAGACACTTTAAGTAGTTCTGTGGTGTGTATTACGATAGTCGCACATTGAATGTATTTCAGTAGAAGATCGATGAGGAAAAAACGGGAACGAAGCGCAGTTGGTATGAAAATGCATGAACAATAATAATCGGAGACAATGAACTGATATTTGCAGAAAGAACGGTCAAGATTGAGACGATTGATTAATAGTTTGCAAATTGACTATTTATTAAATTGTTCTCATATTTTACTGAGATATTCTGTAATTTTGTGCCCAAATACATTCTGTTGTCCCCACTCATGTTTTCATTCACTACAGTTCTAATGAAATCATTTTCCAATATGTGTTTAAGATTTACTCATTAGCAAAAAAATGTTTTATATAGTTGAGATCATGAATCAATTGAAGCTAGACCACCATGGAAAACCTGGAAGCACTGTACGGCCGTTTCGTCCTATTGTGGGAATCCTCAGCGATGTGCATCCACGAATGTATTTGTCGCATTTCCTTGGTAAAAAAAATAAACATGATAATTTCTTTGGAATGGTGTGATTGTACGAAATGTAAAATAAAACAACAATGATTTTCTAAACTAAAATCCTTTTCGAAGTTGAAATGACAATCATTAATTGGTTAATATTCAATAATAAGAATTTAAAATCAGTTTTGAAGGTTGTATACAATTGAATGAACTAATGTTTTCAATTATCTTTGAAATACAAAGTTTGTTATACTGATTTCTTTTACAAAATATTGATGAAATGAATGGGTAAATCTATTATGAAACAATATCTATCAAAGAGTTAAAGAGTAAAATCAAGAAGGCATAAGAAATAGGGTCTCATTTTTATTTTTAAGGAACTCTAGGGATTATATTCATATGACTTAACAAAAAGTTAAAGGAAATAATTTTAAGTTTTGTAGAAAGAAAAATGTTCCTCTATCACTAGATCAGCATTTTATGGTCTATAGTTATTTAAAAATGAGTCAGTTCGGAAAGATATTTTAGGTAATCAAGCGCCTTACCTACTTCATGTCTTTATATACACTTTATTGTTCATTAGTCAGAATTCAATAAACCTACCTGGAAGAAAATAAATATTTTTGAGTTAATGACAATTTTCAAAAAAATAGAATTTTTTGTTTAGTTCTATCTGTCTCTTGGCTACTGCTTAGTTTATGCTCTAAATCCCATCCTACAGATATGTATGGATTAAAGCTGAATTCTATGAGTAAACATTAATAAACAGTTATGGGTCGTTTTATCAACTTGAATAAAATTTATCAGATTACCTCTCACAATTAATAGAATTTAGTGCAAACATATTTGTACTAGAATAGATTCCGGGCACTTCACACCAATATCCATAATAAGAGGTTTGTATCTTAATAATTTTATATTAACAATAACGTTAATAAAAGTTTTCTAAAAAATTTTATTCATTGAAATTTATCAAACTAGAATAACATACGTTGAGCTGCTGTAGTTGTTAATCTAGAAAAAATTACCAAGGCTGTACATCCGTTTTAAAAGAAACGTCCCATAATTTAGATGTAGAAGTAGCTTAATCAATATCATCCAGCATACAGACTCTCAAAAGTGATAAATAACATTTGTAGAGACAGGTATTCACCCCAGACATCGGAGGATGTTCGCGCGATTGGGGTTATACATGAAACCAGGTGGATGCTAGCTCAATGGTATATAGGTTAGACTTTCGCGCGTGAAACCGTTTGACATACTACATAAAGAGGCTGCATGCTTTTGGGATTACTCGCCATTTACTCTTACAATTTGTAAATTCCTGCATATTACCTATTATTTTATATTGTTCTCCATTATTCTTTCCCGGGCTTTTGAGAAAAAACTTTGCTGTTTTGCGGAGAGTGCTGAAGGCAGTTTGCAAGGTATATGGTGAATCTTTTGAAGTCTTTAGTAATATGCTTGTGGATAGACATCTTAATTCTTGCAAACTGTTGACAGGTGTTATCTTACCAGATACTAACCATCCGCTTCATTCATATCTTTCTCCTTGTATATCTTCTGGTAGAACGAGACGTAAATACATTAAAATCCACGCACGCAAGCAAAACTATAAAAGTTCTGTAATACCTTACCTAGCAAATTTACTTTGTGACAAACAGACTGTTAGAGTTGACCTAGTAAATAACTTGTATTCTTAGGCATGTCTCAAATTCGATGATTTGTATAAACTCAGATTTTCTTAAACCTTTTTTATTTCTGTTCTGTTTTTTTATTTTGGTTTTTTTTGTTATTGTTTTTTTGGTAAAAAAAACTTGTTGAAATAACCCGTGCTGAGAATTCTATATTGTACCAGATTATAATCTTGAATAAAGCCATTAATAATAATAATAATAAGGCGCTGGGTTCGAATTCCAGATGCGGGATCGTGGAGGAGTCCCATATTAGGGCGATACGGTTGCTCAGTGCTTCTAGGTTTTGAATGATTGTCTAACATTGATCGATTCATGATGTCAATCCAAAACGCCAGTATGACACTTTAAATACAATTATTTATTTTTGTATGAATACGTTAGTCGAAATTCAGTTATTCGTAATCATTATACATTCTTACATCAATTATATGCTTAGACTGTACAGTGAATAACATAAGTGAATACAGATTTTGATAGCCTTTTAATAAATACTTAATGAAAAATGTAACGATTTACTTGATATAGAATGAACCTTATTGTTATACAGAATACATAATATGATAAAACAAAAAATTGACCTAAGTCCATTTATTAGATTAACTCCGCTTGTAGCTCCTCTGGGGGTTACTGCCGGTCCCAAGCCCGGGTAAAGGAGGAGGGTTGGGCATGGGGTTAGCGACCCCATCCTTTAGAAAATCAACTCGCTAAAAAACGCTAACCAGAAAAAAATCATTTATTAGATTATAATATGTCGATAGCATGAATTGTTTGTATATATATAAATGTTTTCCTTCTATTCTCTCTCATTCAGTTGATTTAATAAACTTGTTATATGATAAAATTGTGTTAAATAACGAATATTTTTTAACCATATTAAATATCCTATTTTGCAGAAAAAAAGATTCCACGTTACTTATTCAGATGGATGTTTGTTTATAGTGAACAGTTTATTGACATTTTTACAAAAGTGCCATCATTTCATAATGCATGAATATATATACACTCAACAATTCATGAAGGAATCCTAATGAATAGTAAACACTTCTGGGAATGAAGTATTTTATAGTAATCAATTATATATATGTATAATTTTTTCTACAAAATAATCATAGTCTCTTGAATGATGTTTTCTAATTTTATCATAACGTTAACATAGACGAAATTCTTCACGACTACCACGGCTTTTATGCATGAATATTAAAGTGGTAATCCTTCTTGAAATCGCTCTTCGTATTGACTTTATTTATTATTATGGAAAAGAATGATAGTACTAGTTCTTCCAAAGACAATCATTTGGTAGTTGAAAATTATGATTATTTTTCAAATTAGGTGTTTAATGGAAATTATAATTTATCTTATACTATAATAAGGAGGCGAGACCGTCAGGTCCTGGGTTTGAATCTCGTGAGGCGGGATGGTGGATGCGCATTGCTGAGGAGTCCCACAATAGGACGAAACGGCCGTCCAGTGCTTTCAGATTTTTCATGGTGGTCTAACTTCAATTGACTCATGATTTCAACTATATATAAAAATTGTACTATAATAGTTAAAAAAAAATTTATGATACTGTAATACTTGACGTATTTGCATAAATCCGCCAGCAAAAGAGAGTTTATTTATTCTAAGTTGCTAATTATTCTTACAGAAAAGTATAGAAATGATATAGGACTCATAACTTTAATAAACTTCATGAATTTCAAGATTCCTTCTATTTGTCTCTCACATTTCATTTAAGTTAATATATGCAATTAATTTTTTCTTTTATCATTATGGTTACATTTGTAATTCACCTTTCTTTCAAGAAGGCGTATCCAAATTGTCTTGTTGATAAACAATTTTTATAATTAGTATAAGTTCTAACAATAATGTTAAATGACTTTAAATTACTCTAGTTTTCAACACAAGTGTCAGCATTCATTTTATTAATTACATCTCTATTAAAATTGTTTTGTTACACGACAATGTTATTCAATTTATTTAACTCTGTTCTCAATACATTAGTAAATATCTTCAAATGCAATCATGATATACATAGTTATGTGTTTAAAATATTTGGCTAAGATATACTCAAGAAAGTTTACTCACTATTATTACACTTTCAACTCGTTTAAATTTTTTTAATTATTTTAACACAAATATTGCTACAAAGGGGCACGGAATACATATGCTCCACACAAGTCACTTGGTTTGTGTGTAGGCTATGGTACTGTCCTGGTGTCCAAACCGAAGCAGGTGCTTCTCTCAAGGAGCCACACCTGGAGACTTCGATTTAAAGTTTCGATCCACAAGGCAGTGGAGCATCGTGAGGAGATGCAGTCCCATAGTAGTAGGTGACCAACGATTGGTTCATACGACATTTGTTCCCTCAGGATACTGGAGCCCATGTGCACCATTGGTTTGGAATCAGGATTTTCCAAATACCCTTACTGAGTCCTCCGGACCCAACAACCTGATTAAAGAGTCTGGCATTCGTTTTTCGCCCTCTCAATTTCGTAAGCAACGTCCCTGCCACAAGTAGGCAGTGAGTAGGACTTTTCTGGCAGTAATTATATACGCGTAACCATGTAAGAGCCTTTCAAGAGGGAGAGCTGACTCTCCCCACCCTTGGACGTACCAAGGCATTTAGAAGCCTTGTTTAGAATGAAGATTATAAACTGTTAATTATCAAAGTTTTATACAGAAAGTCAAAATATATAACATTTGATTTAAAGTATTCATATTGTCTAAGTATTACATGAATTGTAATATTTTAAAATCCCTTTATATGACAGATATTTTTTTATTCTTAAGCTAATTTATTATACAATCAAACTAACTTTATGATCTATACACCATGAACACTTATACATCAATTTACTACATATCAACATATTAAATTAAAAATAACACATATAACTAACTGAATAACAATTTAATTCTCAGTTTTGTTTTTCTTTACTAGATATGAAATCCTAAAAAAAAAAACCATAACTACTTATTGTATAGTTCACTGTATCAAAAATAAATTTATTAAATCTATTCATTTTATTTTGTTTAACTTTTGAAAGGCGCCATAATTTAATCTAACATTGTGTGTCCATAAAATGAAGAAAAAAAAAGAAAAAAAAATTATAATAATTAATAAAAGAGAACAAGAAAACAAAATGAAAAATTCAATTTTCTGTTAATATAATAATAAACTTTCCTTAATAAATATGGAATAAGGGAAATGGAAG
The DNA here is from genome assembly GCA_944470415.2 of Schistosoma rodhaini. Taxonomy (NCBI): domain Eukaryota; kingdom Metazoa; phylum Platyhelminthes; class Trematoda; order Strigeidida; family Schistosomatidae; genus Schistosoma; species Schistosoma rodhaini. The sequence continues at coordinate 62,560,900 of OX104044.1, forward strand.
AAATCCAGTTTATTCTAATAACTTATCGAATTAATCAACCAATTATTCTAAAAATATAATTTAAAAAAAATTATGTTAAACATAAAATTAGTTGATTTTTGTCAATAATATCGGGATTTGATATTAAAAATTATAATTTTTGACTTTAAAAGGAAAAAAAACAGAGAGAAAGGATTTCGAGAAATAAAAATTTTGGTTCATTTACTAACTTTCTTTTTATTATAAAAGACGGGGAAATTTGAATGAGTAGTTGATGGATTGTTAAAATAATTAATTGAGTTTTATAGGATTAGTGTACTTACTTACTTACTTGTGCCTGTTACCTATCGTCGAGGGGTGTAGGCCGCCCACCAGTATTCTCCATTCAACCCTGTCCTGGCCAATCCTTTCCCGTTAACATTCATCATTTTGATATCTGCTTCAATCTTCCGGCGTAATGTGTTCTTTGGCTTTCCTCTTTTCCGCTTCCCTTCACCATTCCAAGTTAGGGCTTTCCTGGTGATACAGTTTCGTGATTTCATCGATGTATGTCCTATCCACTTCCAACGTCTTTTCATAATTTCCTATCCAGCTGGAAGCTGGTTTGTTCTCTCCCATAAAACGCTGTTTCTTATGTGATCAGGTCAACGGACATTCAGTATCTTGCATAGACAACTGTTTATAAATACTTTTACCTTCTTGACGATGGATGTAGTAGTTTTCCAAGTTTCAGCTCCGTACAGTAGAACAAACTGTCTTAACGTTGGTATTGAATATTCTCACTTTGAAATTAGTTGACAGTTGTTTTGAGTTCCATATATTCTTCAATTGTAGAAATGCTACCCCAGCTTTGCCAATCCTCACCTTTACATTTGCATTAGATCCTCCTTGTTTATCAATGATTCTTCCCATGTACGTGAATGTTTCTACATCTTCCAGAGTTTCTCCATCAAGTTGATTAGGTTGGTGCACTCCGTAATGTATTTGAGAATCTTGCTTTTTCCTTTGTGTATGTTGAGGCCTATTGGTGCAGAGGTTGCTGCTACATTTGATGTCTTCATCTGCATTTGGTCGTGTGTATGAGAGAGGAGGGCTAGGTCATCTGCGAAGTCCAAATCATCTAATTGATTCTGAGAAGTCCATTGTATTCCGTATTTCCCTTCAGATGTTGAATTCTTCATAATCCAGTCAATCACTAGAAGGAAGAGAAATGGGGAGAGTAGACAGCCTTGTCTGACTCCGGTCCTTACTGGAAATGCATCTGTCAGCTGTCCTCCATGCACCACTTTGCACTGTAATCCATCGTATGAGTTTTGGATAATGTTGACGATCTTCTGAGGAACTCCATAGTGTCGAAGAAGTTTCCACAATGTTCTCCTATCCACGCTGTCAAACGCCTTCTCATAGTCGATGAAGTTGACGTATAGTGATGAGTTCCACTCAACTGATTGTTCTACGATGATCCGTAGGGTCGCAATCTGGTCTGTGCACGACCTATCCTTACGGAATCCAGCCTGATGATCCCTAAGTTCGGCGTCTACTGCGTCTTTCATCCGATTCAGCAGCACTCTGCTGAAGACTTTTCCTGGTACTGATAACAAACTGATGCCTCTGTAGTTCTCACACTGGCTCAGATCTCCTTTCTTTGGTATCTTGATGAGATATCCTTCTTTCCAGACCGTTGGTACTTGTTCCTCTTCCGAAATCTTCTTGAATAGAAAGTGAAGCATGTTTACAGTTAATTCAATGTCTTACTTCAGTGCTTCAGCTAGTATATATGTTAAATGAAAGTTTAAGATCGGTGATCAGATTTTATATGGGTCAGGTAGGGTGAGAGGATACCTCCCAGTGTGGCTAAGCGAAGGTTTGATGGAGAAAGTAAACAGCTTGATATTGGCCTATTTAGGACAAACTGGTCATAGTGCCAGTATAAACTAATCCTTTTAATTTATTTATAGGGTCAGTAATTTTTTGCCAAAGCTTGTTAGGCTTAAAGTCCTTCAAACAGCAGAGGCAGTAGCCTTCAAGATGAAGAAACAGGAGCTATGAGTACAGAAGAAATATCTCCAACACCTGTTCCTCCCTTGGTCAACCACAACGCTAATTAATCAATAGTAATCTGAGTTATTGGATCACTTAATTTGATTATGTACTTAAGACGTATCGTAGTCTATGTAACCTTTATTCATAAATCTTTGTATTATTCACTTTGTATTGTTTGTTTGAATCTTCTCATCGATGTGTTAGGACTGTAACTGGTCAACCTCTTATTGGTATATGTGAATACTGTGCGTATTGTCTCGATATAGCCTTAATTCACGAGCATTGTAAGTAAAGATGGATAGTGGATAACAGTGGAATGGAGGACGCGCGTTTCGTCCTATTTGGGACTCATCAGCTGGATGTACCTGCATCTCAGAGTGAACATTATCTTTGCTTTTAGTAACAGCCAACAATTTGTGCTTCATTTCTAATAAATGGACGGAAGGTGAAAATGTATACCATGAGATACTTGATTTAGGGATTCAATGGTCAAGATGTAGTTCTTTTTTAGTTTAGACATTTTAAATTATACGGTAAACAGGCGTAACTGTTCAGTAGTTATTGATGTTTTTTTTACAACAGTATACCTAAATCTAAGTCTTTTGCCAAATAAATAAATAAGGATACTATTTGGAAGTGAAATGTTATCATAAAGAATAATATGCGGAAAATCACTTATAGAAAAATAAATGCTAATCCATAGGCATTAATCAACAGAACAAAGTGAGAAATTTTTTCGGCGAAATTCCACTTATCCTTTATGTGATTTGCATTAACAGGTGCTTTACTTTCCCAGATAAGTCATGATAACAATCATCGGCAAATCGGCGAAAATCTTATATCAGTTAATCTTTTACACACTACAACCAATACTATGCAATATTGTGATTGTAATGTTTAATGTCTAAAAGTCGTTTCTGCCAAATAACTTATTAATTTACCTATATATTTTATTTTTAGAAGGATATATGAGATCATTCGAGATTCGATATTTTCAGTGGTAGCACCTCTGATCATAATACGAGTTGGTTTAGTTTAGACTAGTTAGGGAAGTTTAGGTTCCAGTTAAGGTTAACGATTATTAACACCTGGTGTAAAATATAATTCTAGGGTTTTCTGCCAACCATTAAGAGTCATGATATGTGAATACATTACTATCCGCGAAAAATTATCAGCATAAAATCACCAAAATAAATTAAAATCATATATTTTAAGCTTACGTATCTACGAATTTACCGGTGATTAGCCAAGCTGTCTAATGATTTACACTAATAAACTGCTGAAAAGTTATCAACTGGGTTCCAACAACATTTATTTAGCACAGAAAATTAAACTCAATACCATATGGATTTTAACTGATCGGTTTCTTCTAACGTAGATTAAGTTCTCATTTTTATTGATGTTTTAGGATAAATTAATTTTTTCTATCTTAAATCAGAACACGTAACTTATCATCTGTTATTCCTCGGAAGACGGTTAAAGTTGTTACATTATTATATGCTCGTTAACATAATCGACTGTTTTTGACGAGCAAACTGTCTTATTGGATAGTAAAGATTATGTTCTATTTCATGCTCCAAAACTAACATTTTCCACATCTTTACATCGCGCAAATTATTTTTCGCAAGTTTGTCAACTGAATATCTTATTAATTATGTAACAATGAGAATCAAGGGATAAGTAGAAAGAATTCATCAACATAAATCATAACTTAGGTGTATCTGAAATCCTGATGTAACTGATTATTTTCCCATGCTTCTCAGTATTATAAATAGCAACTCTAACACAGAGTTATTTATTGGAGTTTAACTGGTATTAATAATTAGATAAATATGAATTCAGCTATTACACAATTAATCAGTGTACATTTACAGCATACGTATACTTATAAGAAGGAGAATTTTAAAGGGTTGATATAGTAATGCTCATTAGTGATAAAATGTCTTTGTTTGCAAATATTTATCACTCATTAGTCATGCAACTACCTCTAAATGCACTATGGTATCAGATCTTGAAATAAAGTAAAATCATCGAAAGTTCTTGATTTTGATATATTGTCCTCTAAAAGATACCCTATTTAAGTAGTCGGACTTATTTTCATACTCCTGACAAATATGTTGATTGAATTTTTTTTTTCAATTATTTTGAATAATATGGAATTTTCTACAAAACTCAAATCTGGTCAACACACTTTTGGTTTAAATACCTCATTTTGTTACTTTATAACCATATTTATAGGAATATTCAAAACCAGTTTACTAATCCAACATCAACTGAATACTATTAATACAAAGATAAATGAAAGTTTTTAAAAAATACTGAGAAAAATCAGTCACAGACTAGATCGTTAAAATTGATTTAGTGCATATAAAATTAGACAACACATTTCTATATAAAGTAAATAGCAATAATGTCTCTCAGTATTTCAATAAAAGCCTACTTAAGAAGAAATCAGACGTGGTACGTTTTAAAATGTTACTCAACGACCTGCAAAATATGTTTATATTGAACAATTCTATTTGTTGATTGTTACTCATTTTAAAGTAGACATATTATAGAAACGATATTACAACTAACATTATAGTACTTTAAATATTTGTAGTATTACAATATACACTATACTCGAATTGAGTATCATTCAATCAACGTACCACATTCCATTAAAATGCTTAAACAGGTACTTCTTTGGATGATCCAGTATTGATGAAGATGACTTTCTTATACTGATATTTATCTTAAATTTTCATTTGTTCTATTTCTTTATTTTTTTTATTTTAATCATTTAATCATAATTTTTTTTTTGATTTCATGACGTAATTAAATAAATTTGAGACTGACAAAAACAAAAGATTCAAAAGAGATTTTTTTTAATTTTTAATTTTTCTGTAAATAATTATATTTTGTCGAAATAACAAAGATTGTTATTCAAAACAACGCTTAATTTAATTCCTATCTCTTATTATTATTTATTTTGTTACCTCATTGACTTTGATGATTTCATTAGTTTTCATAGAAGTTTGCATAACCTTGAATATGCAGATAAACAAGAAAATTGAAAATATTCTTGTCACCCATACAATTGATATTGTTACTTCCACTACAGTAGTACTGTTCCAAGAAAAAATTAACTTGATAGCTTCCTGTTTTCCTATTCAATATAGTTGTATACGTAACATGTTTTGGACTAGGGAATGGCATCAATTTTTATGCTAACTAAATAATAATAATAATAATAATAATAGAATTCAGTACAGTTTTAATATTATCATATGAGGCAAATTATACATTGGTATATATTTAGGTTAATGACAATCATTATCATTATCTTTACTGAATAATTTCTGATCAAACGATAATTATAAAAATGACATTTATTAATAGGAGTTTTTCAATGTTTCAGTTTCCGGTTAGGATAAAGTAATCTGTTAATTATTGAGATTCTACTTAAATTGTTCTCTTGCCACTAAATCAAAAAGACATCTCATTCGGTTTTTCAACCACAAACATGTTACTATAATAGTCGCTTAATTTTTAAACAAGGTTAAATAGTAGATAGCAGTGGAATTCATGATATTGTTATTGTTCTATTTGAGATTCGTCAACATGATATACTCGCATTCCAACGTTGATAATCAAATCATGGAATGAACCTAGTATTTTCCTTTTTAATCCGTCAACACGCTATTCACTGAGCGACTGAGCTCAAAAATCCAAATAGCTTGGGCAACGGAGACGAATTTTATTATATTTATTACCTCAAATGTAAAAAGACCCTAACTTTAACAAACTAAAAGAATGGTTTATCCAAGAATATTGATGAACACTTTGTAAAAACCTTTTGTCCTTTCAAAACAGTTGTTGTACATTTATGAAAGTGAAATGTTTTGCATGCTTTGTTCAGCTAAATAATTTTTAGTCACAAATGTTATGACACAGTAATCTCATTTAATTGCTTGGATTTTCTTTTTAGGCTCGTTTCATGAAATGACAAATGCATTACACATTCATTGTTTCAGAGCCTCATGTCAATAAATAACAATAAATACAATATATAACAATAGCAATCATGTCATTACAATAATGATTACTTTTTTACCGTTCAACATAACTGACAAGTGCTTTCATGATCTATGTAATAAGGAACCCATCATGGTAATTAGAATAAGTTATGCTAAACATTACTTTGCAGTTATGTCATAATATTTTTCTGTTACATTATATTACTGAAATTAATTAGTTAGTCATTTATGAACATCATAGTATCCAACACAATCGTTTTTCTATGCAGTTTGCTAGACCTTGTATCTGCGTGATTAATATTGAAGAAGTCAAAGTATTCGTATGAATGGTGACCATAGAAGTGTATTATTTAAAAAGGGAAAATAGATGAGAAAGATAAGACGTAGAAAACGTTATTTCCAAAAAAACTTAAAAGATAAAGAATGAAAACATCTATCATGGAGAAATTGATTAATAAGCGTGTAACTAACACTTGTTAGTTAAGATCACTATATGAACGTCAACAAAGATGTTTGAGCTAAGACTAACAATCATGATATTTTTAGGATGACACCTATCTGAGTATGTTTGTCTCTAGTTTTATTCTAACTTAGTTGCAACTAAGCCAACGCAAAACTTAGGAAAGAGGAATGATCACAGATAGATCTCTAAATATTAGTAGTGAAATTCAAGAAAAACAAAGATTCCATCGTATAGTGGATGCTACTCACAAGGATGCTTATAAGTAGTATGTAGAGTCATGTGACCTCAAAATTGTCACCGTTTTCAGATGAAGTGAAAAGTTTCAGCAGATCGAAAGCACGGCGCAAGGAGAACACTTGATTACCAGACAAGAAGGCAATTGTGATCGCAGAACACTGAGAGATTCACAAGGAGGATCGAAGGCACTATATAAGTTTGTGAACACTTCGTTATTTCCTTTCCTGTCATTTGTCTTGCTCTATAGTACTTTTGTAAAATGTTGCTTTTGGTTAAGTGTTGTATTCAACATACTCTGGTTAGGCCTAAATGCTTATACTAAATGCTTATATTATAACACTAAAATGAGTAAGTGATATACCTTGAATTATCTAGTCGTGCAATGTCGACTGTTGTTGAAAATCACTTATTTTGTATATTCATTTTCGTTTCTATCACAAACCAGATAAAAAAGCTCTCATCCAACATTTTAATAAACAGTATGTTTTTGCTAATAAACTATGTATCCCAATTAAGGATGATGAAAATCTAACAACTGTTCCATTTGTTATTGTTCGGGTTTGTTATTTGTATTGAAGACCATAGTAGTAGTTACATTTTTACTGCCAACTTGATATGAAAATATAGAGGTATTCTATCATTGAATTGGTTGGTATAACTAACTTTATAATGGGAAATCTGGGAGAACTAACAATATAAGCATTTTCAAATAGCATGTGAACTAGTTTTCTTTTCATTTATTTTCTCCATTTAACCGAATTTCTAATCATCAAGAGAATTCATTCATATAATTTGGCTGAGTCATTCAATACTATTAAGTAAAATAATCAATGAAATGATGCACAAAATGAAAATTTGTTATTAAAGAATATGAATCCTAACTAAGAGGAAGGTGTTGAAACTTTAATATCAATTCTATATGAATGTAGCTTATATTTCTAACTTATTTTCTTAAATTAATCATTTAATGACGAAGAGTAAGTAATGACTTTCTGATATAAAGTCCAAAGCATATCACTAAGTATACCTATTTAAATTTTACCACGACACCACTCAGCTGTTATTCTTTTTTAGTTCACTATTTACTCGAAACGAAAATTTTCTGTTTCGTTATCCCCAGAAAGTTTACACAATGAAGTTAGCTGATATGTTCTTTTTCATGGAATCTGTCTGCCTTGCTAACAATTTTACAATTAATGGATATTTACCATAAATGAAATGGAAAATGTAGGGTTGGCTAATTTATTCAAGTCTGTCTGAATTCCACGACATTGGATTTACAAGTTCACTAGGAAAACTGGATTAAATAAGAATCGAATTATGGCTGTTAAATAGTAGTGTCTGTAACATGGTGGTTGGAGGTGGTCAACAGGAAACCCTGGACCCGGGTTTCGTGCTACTTGGCACTCGTCAGCAAGGTGTACCTGTAATCTTGAGGGAACTGATGCTCCCTGGCGGATTCGATCCCGCGTCACTCAGCTTCACAGTCAGAGACGTTACCACTGAGCTATTCGGGCCGCGACCGACCTCCTGTAGGACTGAGATCTAATCACAATTGATTGATCACCACCCAGTGATCAATCAATTGTGAGTAGTGTCTGTATTCTTTCACGATGTCTTACTTATCATTAACTATCTTGTTTCTACCTTTTTAGTTTGATATCTACTGTCGGCGGTAGGTGCAGTCAGCAGCAAGATATGCCAATAATCCATCGGGTAATTAGAGTTCCTTGTATATTGTCAACTAAAAGTATGCATTATGCCTGTTCATAAGATTATTTACTGTTTGTCCCATAAAACAATAGTGTGTCTAGATCTTCATAGTCCTTTACAGATTATTTTTAGGCCCCTGGTTAAAAAACTTCGATTATATTACTCTTAATTTCTTAAGGCATAACCGGTGAACTGATGTTTTACTTCAATCTCTTTTGAACTGAAATATATAAGTTCACATATGAATGAACTAAGTAATAATGACACGAAACTACTTTTAATTGTGTGATGAGAGTTAGCTTTGTGTTTTATTACTTACTTGTTATCTGTTGTATTACATTCTTTTTGGGGTAGAATCGGAGCAAATTTCAACTGTATATATCTTCCAAAGCACCAATACACAACAATATTTCCATTATTTTGATGCATGAAAAGTAATAAACCATTCAAGAGAATGTGTAACGGACTACATGACTAATTAAATAAAAAGCATGAATTTTTAATAAAGTTGCAGGTATTTTAGTAAATAGAATAATTATATATATATTTCCATAAGCAATGGGTCAAGGTTTAATAAAATAGACATCTTTGACTAGTATGTAGCAAGAAATGGTGGAAATTATGAAAATTCAATAATCTCTCCGAACTTTTCATACTAACAATAATCATGTCTTCACTAGTAACTAACTCCAAGGAGGGATATCAGGAATTTCAGTGAAAAACCATGACCATGTTAGGTGTGAGACAATGATCTAACACAAGCGATTGAAGATGATTGGTCAATACTGAGAATAGATTAAAGCTACGTGTGGAATCTGTTGGATGGTGACTCGATTTCCTAATGCTTTAGTTCTCTTCATCAGTGCTTAGTCACTAGTTTGATCTACGGTAGTCTTGTGGATGTGTGATACCGGTGAATTCTATTAGGATGAAACAAAAATCCAGAGCTTCTTGGTTTTTAATGGCCGTTTAAATCAGATTAGTCCGCGGTATAGATTATAAAAACAATAATGTGTTAACAATAGGATTAAATACATTAGTAGAGAGGAAAAGAAACGGATACGGTAAACAAAAACCAAGAAAATGAAGGGTAGGAATAGTTAGCAATGATTCTTATTCATCCGGGGAATAGGCTTGTATATTACGAACTTCTTTCGAATACAGAGTTTGGGGTTGATAAATATCAGGGAAACATGAAAGCAGTAAATAAACCACTTTGAAAGTGGTGGTTCAATATGTCCACTACCCACCAAGTGTGAATTAATGTGGTACAGTATTAATTTTCTTGGAGCGTTTCCAAACCACGAGGGGATAAGATAGAGATTGACGATATGCAAATATCTTTTCGGTGAAAAATGAATGCTCAAAATAAACTGTCTCTATAAAATGAGAGAAAACTGCCATGCGGGTTGCACTGAATTATATCCGCACAAAATATATACATCTTATGATTCTTGAATTCACTTATTCTTAAAATAAAAAAACTTGAACTTCATGGTGGTTTAAGTATACTTTTGAACATTTGATAATGAAAAACAGTAAATTTATGTTTCGTGCTCACTAATATTTGTGAGCATGAAGTATTTATGATCTTAAATTAGTATATATGCTACCTGTAAAATTGGAAAATCTATCAACTTGTGTCATTTTACGGTTTCCAGACTATCCTGCTAATTATAAATTAATGAAATCATTAGATGTCAAAGCGTAGACGATGATACGATGGAACGTCCATAGTATATTTGCAGGAGACTGGCTTAATTGATCAAATACTTCTTTTTAATACCAACACTAAAGCCCATATTTTGGATTAAAATTAGTGTGAGTATTCGTTAAATTGAATCCAGTAAAGAAGCTGGATATCTGATTCGTTAAAATAAAAAATTTTTGCACTCCTTAGTACACCAAATAACGTGGAGTCATGAAAGAATCACAAAGCCCAGTTAGACAAACTGGTAATGAGACTCATGAATTCAGATAAAGAAATATGAAACTCTACCTTAAGATAATTGCAATTACATATTATTATACCAGAATGAAACATCTAAGAGACAATAAAATAAGTAGAATATCATTAAGAATTTCAGATGAAAATTGATTTTAATTCTCTGAGTTTTCTGAGGCGATTATCTCCAATGTATTTATATATTCATGGTATGCGCAAGATTCATGGACATAAAGCTCTCTTCTATTCATATTTATTTGATTTCCCCACTTTAGGCAAGGTGAGCCCGAAGATAATGATGCCTTAGGATATTTTTCTAAGCGCCTTATTGATAGAAACTGTTCGAAGAAATATAGCTAACCCTAACTTCATAATGCGTGGATTATTCTAGAAATGTACTTGGCAATTTTTACTCAAATAATGTAATATATTATAAAACTTGTATTCATTGGTACAAGTGGAATTTCCAAGGGCTGATTGATGCACTATTTTAACTGATTATTGTATAGCGATCAATCAAGCAAGTGTTGTTTCAGGTTTAATAGTGATAAATAGTGATGATAAATAACAGATTTCTTATGTACATTGACAAGAAGATTTGATACCGAACTTTTCTAAGTGAATATGTAGCAATTTTAACATACATTCAAATTAATTTAGTGTGGATGGATTGTCTGGTGTCTTGCTAGTCATATTTGTAAGTGTTATTAAGTCTTATTACTTGTGTTAATCGCCAAGTTTTTCCAATTCTTAAAACGTGCATAGAGGTTTTATATGAAAAGAAGATATGGATTAGTTAATTTTTGCATTTAAAAAGCCAGTATACTATCTTATATTGATTAACTACAAAAACATTCTTTTAAACAAGTTTACCTTTCACTACTGTCAACCGTTTGCTCTCCCACAACTTTAATTTCAGTTCATATCAATATGTTATTTATAGTTTATAGGTAGCCTAAATTACAATATATATGCACTATGTTATGTTGATTCTGAATTTGTTGAAACCAGATACTTCTGTCTCGTATTTCTTTAATTAATACTTAGATAATGTTAGTCAACGGATAGAATTATTAATATGATAAAATAATGATGAAACCTACATCTATATAGCATGATGATAATGTCTCCTATTCTAAGTCGTCATTTCTTTTCACTAAACGACAACTTATCTAGAGCTAAATGCTTACTCTCAAATGCATCATTTAAGTATAGAAAGTAAAGTTGATTTTCAAAAATTTCCTACTCAATGTGAAACGACAAGGCTTAGTAAATTTTTTACTTCTTTTACAAAGCTAATCATTAAATATTCTCCTTTATCCTCCAGTTAGGCGACCTATGCTTCTTCACAAGGGGTAACAGGCGTAAGTAAGTTCATCCATCAGTTATACAATGAAAAACATTTCCATGAAAAGAGCACCGAAATCATTATATGCGCCTGGTTCACATTAAGAAAAACTACAACTGATGTAAAATTCATTACGTAATCTGTGAGCTGAAATACTCAATAATGATTAACTTTATTTTACAAATTCCTTTCATAGAAACCGTTTACACATAAAAAATGGTTATTGAACAACAACATCATCATCCAGCTAGGATACAATTTATACTAGTAATCTCCAGAATAAAAAAGAGAAAATCAAAAAAATATTTTTCCAAACAATGATTTTTACTTTTAACTAGATAGTCTCCATAGTTAGAAAATTATATGACATTTATTGCTAAATCATCAGATGAACAAAGAATTAATTAGGCATATAAAATAAACTCTCTAAATAAATTGGCTTAAAGCAAAAATAAGTATATCAGTTTTAAAAATCAAAATAACCATATGAGAAAAAGACATAAAATTGTTCTCTTACTAATATACTGGAAGAATGATTAATGAAGCATAGAATATACACTACTATTTATAAATATTTTAAGTCATCAAGCGTAAAAGATAGGAAAATATGTAAAATTCTTAAATAAAATCTTTTGTATATTCTAAACTATATTTCAAAAATTTTCTGAGCAAAGATGAATAGTGACGCGCGTTTCGTCCTATTTGGGACTCGTCAGTTAGATGTACCTTCATCATAGAGTTGACTTGTCCTAAATAGGACGAAATGTGCGTCCTGGATTCCAATGCTAGCCACTATCCACCTTTGCTTATAATGCTTATGAATTAAGGCTGTATCGAGGCAATACGCACAGTATGCACATATGCCAATTAGAGACTGACCAGTTACATCGATGAGAAGATCCAAACAAACAATACTAAATGAATTTAAACTTCACCCCATCGCACAAGCAAGTGGCTATCAAGACTCAACGGCCGAGTGGATAACGCGATAGCGTTTGAAGCGAAAGGTACTGGGTTAGAGTCCCAGAAGGAACAGCAACTCTAAGATGTAGGTAAATCCAGCTGACGAGTCCCAAACAGGACGAAACGTGTGTCTTGGATTCCACTGCTAACCACTATCCATCTTTCCTCAAAAAGCTTGTGACTTCAGGCTATATAGAAGCAGCCCGCACATGAATCACATATGCCATCAAGAGACTGATCAATTGCAGTCCTTAATAACAATCGGAAGATACAAGTAAACAACATCCTGTGAATTTATTTTTCAAATAGATATCTAATTTAGTGAGATCAATTTGTTAAATTATAATTGTGAAATCGACTATATATGTTCCTTATTGACAGAACGAAATTTAAGATTTCCAAAAATTACCACTGAAAATAGAGAAGTAAACTACAAGTTGAGTTAACTAACTAGCTGATCCACACATTCTGATTATTCAGTTTCATTTATACTGTCCTTGATACAATTTAAAATTTCATGAACATACTGGTTATTGGGTATTTAAATATATGAAAATATAAAGTATTCAGTTTATTTGATATATATATATATATTCTTTACGCCTGTTAACCCCAATGCAGCATAGGCCGCCGACCAAAATTCACCAACTCATTCTGTCACTGGCCTTCTTTCTAGTTCTATCCAATTGTTATTCATTCTTCCCATGTTTGTTTAAATTTCTCGGCATAATGTGTTCTTTAGTCTTTCTCTTCTCATTTGGCCTTGAGGATTCACATGTGGGGGCTTGCCTTGTGACACAGTTGGGTGCTTTCCTCAATGTGTGTCTTATCCACAATATATATATATATATATATATATATATATATATGGAAAGAAAAATAGGACGTTTCCGTACACGATTATGACCCTACGGAAATTGAACTATTTATTATCATAATGATTAACTAATTAAATACTGATTTACTAAGAGTTTTTAATGAATTGAAATATTGAAATCCATCAACAAAGAATGTTACATTTACTAATTATGTTATACAATTTCAGGAATATGTATTTATGATAAATCGTTATAGTAACCGACTGACATATAACAATTAATTCTGTTGGAATTTTTTCATGATGCCTAAGCAGTCCTTCCTTATGTAATAATGATATCTTATGTAGGAAAAAGAAAAAAAAATCGAAATAAAAAACTTCATTCACTTTTCATGTTGTCGTTTTTTGTTTCTAGAATATTTTTGTATTCAGGTAATATTTATAGAATAAATCATTAACATAACATACAATGATTATAGTAATTAAGTGTATAATTGATTTAGTATACAAGCAAATTAACTATTTATAAACTCAGAAGGGGTTTTGTGGAGATTTCAGTATTTTCATAGTTGAAATCATTAGTCAATTGAAGCTAAACCACCATCGAAAACCTGGAAGCATTGGACGGCCGTTTCGTCTTATTATGGGACTCCTCAGCAGTGCGCATCCACGATCTCTCACTTGCGAGATTCGAACCCAGGACCTACCAGTCTCGCGCCGGAGCACTTAACCGATAGACCACTGAACTGGCATACAACGGTGTTAACATCTAACTTCAACCAATCCACGATTTTTGAGCAACCGTTCATCAATTGTCTTCAGTAAGTTGAAATCTCTACAATAGACAACAAACTATCAATAAATAAGAAATAACTTTCAATCAGTTAGACAATATTTATCTGATCGTCTAGCATTGCTATCATTAATCTTGTTTGATTACTTTAGAAATCAATGTATTTGATCACAAAATGATTTAGGTTAGATAATCATTCATCTATCCATTAAGAATTAGCTTAGGGATTAATTTTAGAAGTTCCAGTGAAAAGTTAAAAAAATTGTAGTACTCAATTATGTTGGAAGTGATGCAATTATCACTGATGATAAAGGTTAATCATTTTTTTACAATGTATCATAAAAGTGATTAAAATTCAGAATATGTACCATTGACCATTGATTTAAGGGGTTTATAGTTAAGGTTGTTGGTAAGAAGTTTTATGATTTGATGACTAGTTGAGTTGTCAGTATGAAAAACTGAGATCAGTACAGCTTTTCACTATTCCATTATTCTAATGATTCTTTATTGGAAATCATTTTACAGCAAAGTAAATTGAATCGATTTCTGTAATCAATCAAATAAACGATTGAATATCTATTAACTATCTTCTTATTTGTCATCTAGATAATCTTGTCGAAGTAAATATCCTCTACTTGAATGTTTCACAAAACTTTAATCTATTTCAAGATTTGTTATCGTTACTTAATATAGCTAGATGTTAACTTTCTATGTGTGCATTGTTGTGGAGTTTTAAGTCGGAATTCCTTAAACTGTCAAGATCTCTCTAGTATACAAGGGAATTTTTCTAACAAAAAACGACGTTAAGCATATACATATCTGAATAAAGATACAATGAAATGGTAATAGACCTTTAAAGTATCTGTTTGTAATTATTTAACTAAGTTTCTGACTTCAACAGTAAAAATTGTATGCAATTGAAGGCTAGAATTTGTTAAATTCTAAAATTTCGTGTATCTCCACTTGAAATCCACACTTGTTAGATTAGGAAATTAGCAGTTGCTAAGACTGAAAAGAACATCAAACTTGTTTTTTTATATAATTTTGAGGGTATTCATAAAAATGATAAATCTTTTGAATATAACTATTGACCCATAATAAATATATTTTTTTTATATCCCAATGAGTAGAAAAATTGTATTTCTGATGCTTCGTGACTTAATGTAAATCACTTCTTCGGAATAAATAAAACTACACACATTATTTATATATCGTAGTAAAATAAAATCACATGTGTTCACAGTAATTTCTAGTCCTTATACATTGGTCCATTCTAACTTCTATAATACGTTTTGGCAGGATAATGAGTTTGTGTATCGCTAAATACATATACCGTCGAGTTATGGCTCAAATTCACCACAAAAAACATATACTATAGCTATTAAAAATTTTATATATTTAAATGTTTTATTCATTGAAATTGTTATGATCTTCTTTTACTTCCTTACCATTTAGTGTTTAAGTTCAAATCTGACATAATGTCACTTCTTTTTCTTATTCTATTAATAACTGACCAAATGTTTTCCACTCACTATTGATTTGATCACTGTTTACTGATTTGTACTTTATAGAACTTAGTTATAAAATTATGACATAACTTTATGATGTAACGGAAGCACATGATATTGTACAACTTAATAGACCTTTAGATAGTTACATTATAATATCATGGACATAGCAGAAAAACAATGTACGTCAACAAATTAAACAAAAAAACTCCACTCAAGCTTAATGATATCACCAACTTTTTTTTGAATGGAAATTAATATTCTGATTAATCAATATTTGTAAGGAAACTTTCTTTGTTAAACAACTGTTACTATGTTTCCATTTTAATTAGTTCTCAAAAGATTAAAAATGAATTATAACCTTGGTTTTATTTAAAATATTTTTTAAATAATTAAATGGTTCAAATTTGAGAAATAAAGCTGATTATAAAGAGAGAAATTGTTTAGTATTTTTTTATTGTGTATCTTTTATTTCACTCATAATATCAGTGGTTAAAATAAGAGTAAAGGAATTACAACTTGTTCGTATTATAGGTTGACATTTTGGAATAGTGTATTAAGTTTGTTTGATAGATATACAACAACAACAACAACAAGTAATAAATTGTTCTTAAAATAAGCACTTACATCAACGTTCATTCAATTTTTTAGCATACCTAGTATAACTACAGCTGCGTAACATAAAAACTAAGTTCATAAGAGTTACAATCCGGTAGTTTAGCATATGGAATCAACTGTTATAATTCCATGATCTATCCTTTTGTAAAAATTGAGAATTGGTTGTTCGACAAGTATTTCAGGATGTTAGAAACAAGCAATCCCAGATCACTGTGGAAATTTAATTTTTACTAGTTGAAAATAAGAGTGAACAATTCCATATGGTTTGTGAGCAAATGAGCAAATGAACTGATGGTTTCGCATAATTTTTCATAAGCAGAATATCAACATACGCCAGCGAATTTTTGATGATAATTTGGTCAGCAATGAACATGTACTTCCTAACGATATATATGTACATGTAGTGTAGCAATTAGTCGAATCTCCTAGAGGTCAATATTCTCCTCAAAGTTATAGGTATATGTTGCTAACGAGTGCAAAATAACACGAAAACTTAGTTCACGGTATCCTCTCAGCTACTTTAAACTTCCACCTTGTATATATATATATATGTGTCATACGAAGAGACACCGCATTAACTAGTTGATTGGTGTCTGAAAAATATTGTCAGAATGTATACTTGCAAACATCTTGTGTAACAATAGGATCCTGCTGAGCCGTGAATTTGTTATAGATAAAATCAAGTAATTATTAAATTGTTAGAAAATAAGAGTATACTCGTATATTAGCGTCTGTAAAGATCGTATGGTAAACGTATTTAAAATGTTGAAATTCTGGGTACAGAATGAAATAGCGCATAGTTAACGTTTGACCAAATGAAGCCGCCATCGTGTTTGAATACCTGGTTACTTGACTTTATATCCTATACTTTATATTCCTTCTAAATATACTCCGTTTGACGATCCATCTTATCTAACTCCCCATAATTATTACTGGTACATGTGAGTTAGTAATTTCACTTATGATTCTTTAATAACAGCAGTCAACTATTTTCAAAAATTCTTTCTAATCATAAACTTATGTATCTGTATTTAACCTGACTAATTCGCATCTTTTTGTAGCAATTTATTATTTGAAAGATCCACTTAACTTTTTGAATTGTAATATTATATTTTTTCCATCTTATTACTATTTGTTGTCAACTAATACCTAACAGTCACTTTATCTTTGAATAGTTATCCATAGAAAATGAATGATCCAATTATATTTGAAGAAGACTTATATTCATCGTTTTCAGATTATCAGTTTAAATTTAGTCTATATTCATTTATTTCTACCGTTTATTAATGACAACAGAAATTGATAATATCTATGAGATTCAATCTACTATTCTTTTATAAATCAATCTAACATAATAGATTTTGTTTTCAAAATGTATTTCAATGTATCTTGTAGTAGGCAAAGTAAAAATCACTTAGAAAACATTTTTACATACTTCAAATCACTAGATAATAATAATATGATCATAGTTTGTGGGTTCCTATCATTTTCATCTTATTGGTCAAAATTATATGTCTTTATATCCATCTTAATATTTTTTCTCTACCTAACAACACTTATGTCCATTTTTACAGATTGTTTCCCAATTTTATAATCTTAACAATCTTTTCAAGGTCATTTAACCAATTTCACTCAGTTATTCTAAATTAGATACACTCACTGTACTAGTTACCATTGTTATTATTATTTTGTTTCTTTTTTCACTTGATGCTTAATATAAAAGCATTACCATCATAAATTTAATTAACATTTTACATTGGCATAGAACAGGTTTTTTTTCCACCTTTTTGTAATTCTATTTATACATTAACATGAGTTCATGGTGTATAACTAACTTGGTTGGATTTGTTTTCATTATGAATCTATATATATTTCAGTTTAAAGGAATTATACAAAGTTTTCATTGAATATACTATTTCTAAATGAATACCGGATGTTTATATGTACGCATGTACGTATATAAAGATATACATATACTTTTTCATGTTTTAAAGTCTGAATTACTAGACTAACTACACAAATCAACACTTTGTTTCAGTATGCACAATAGGGGAACTTTTAACTGGTGTGTCTGTGTAATAGTCAATTTGTATTAATGCACAAATATATACATATATGTAAATGTATATCTACATATAGTATGTGCCTTTATCGCTCACTATTCGAAGATTCTTTAACCACAAGTAATGGTTTATATTTTACAATTTTATAATTTTCATCATGAATAGATGCTTTGAATTGGTGAATATATATTTTTAAAAAACAAAAAAGAACACAAATATATATTTCCTGTATTAATTTCATTATAATCACTACGACCGTTGTATATACTACAAGAATTGCTTTATCATTATGGATTTCTATAAACAAGAAATTGTGGATTATTAATATTATTCACCTCTTTCAAGTCGTCATTCAACTCAGTCGAAGTTTACTGACTAAATAATGAATTATTTATATAGTCATTACTATCAGTTAAAGTTAATTTTATGGATTTTTTATTGGGTTTTACTATTATCAGGAAAATGTTTAGCAGTAGATGAAATTGAATTACGTCTTCGTATGCGTGAAGAAATTGCACCATCTACGCGTATTGGTTCAGTTATATCAAGTTTACCCGTTAATTTACGATCACAAATGCATTTTTTAACTGATAGTACATTTTTTACAGTCACACCAACAACTGGTGAAATACGTGTTGGACGTTTAATTGATAGAGAACGATTATGTCCGGAATTTAAACTTTGTTGTGGTGTGATTACATGTGAATTAAAAGCCAGTATTTTTGTAACAAATAAAGCTGCAGGAGAATTCGCTGCTAGTGTTTTACTGAAAGTGGAAATTCAAGATCAAAATGACAACAGACCAACATTCAGTGCACAAAGTCAAACAGTCACTTTATCTGAAGCTACTACTGTGGGCACACTAATAAGTATTAATGCAGCAACAGATGCAGATATTGACCCTGAAAATCAGATACAACGTTATACTCTTGTCGAACCTACAGGTACATTTAAACTAGATTTATCTGGACTCCCCACTGTTCGTTTAGAATTATTACGTCCACTTGATAGGGAACAAGTATCTGAATATAAGGCAAGCTTAGAAGCATGTGATCCTGGTGCATGTACACGACAAACGCTAGAAATTCAAATTCTTGACGAAAATGATAATAGCCCACGTTTAGCAAACAACCGATTTAATAAACGATTAATTGAAAATATTCCAGTTGGTACTGTAGTATTACAATTGAACGCTACCGATATTGATTCGGGAGAAAGAGGTAGGGTTATGTATAGTTTTCATGGAAATATTGATTCTGACTTAACTGAAACATTCGAGCTTGTTAGAGATACCGGTGAAATTAAACTAAGGAGACCGTTAGCAGCAAATATACGTGATAGCTATGAATTTAAAGTAATTGCATGTGATGCAGTAAATAGAGCATGCAGTGGGAACGAGAATTCAACTGCTGACATCACATTTACTGTACAAGATGTGAATAATTTCCCACCATCAATTCATGCTGTGGCTGCTGGAGCAGCACTAGTTACTAGTTCATCTGATCAAAATAAAGGAGGTGAGTCAAAAACAGGTGAATCAGATCATAACAGTTTCAATAGACCAAAACCCGGTGATGAATTAAGTATCTTGGAGAACTCTCCACCAAGTCAAATAGCAGTTTTAACCGTTCGTGATGATGATACTGGTGATAATTCTAAAGTATCATGTTCCTTGAATGATACGAACAGTAACATATTATCAAACGGTGAAAAAAAAAACCAAAATTTTATACTTACTCCTAGTACTCCGGGGATTTATTCATTACGCACTGCAAAAGTATTTGATTATGAAAGTGAGTCAACTATTCGTACAACAGTTGTTTGTCATGATTATGGTAAACCACAACAATTAACTTCAGCTAGAGTAATTACTGTACAAATTATTGATGTAAATGAATTTCAACCGGAATTTTCACGTCGAGTTTATGTTAGTCGAGTACCAGAAAATGCACCACCAGGAATGGATATTCTTACAACTACAGCATTAGACAGAGATAGAGCAGCTGTATTAAGTTATAAATTTGCACCTTCTTCAACATTATCACTTAGCGAAGGAGAAAAAGACTCACATAAGTCTGATAGTATACAAATAGACGATGAAGTTAATAAACATTTTATCATTGAATCACAAACTGGAATAATACGTACAAGTCAAGTGAGTTATCTCAAAACTATTTTTTTAACAGTTGAGGTCATTAGTCAATTGAAGCTAGACTACCGTGGAAACCTGGAAGCACTGAACGGCCGTTTCGTTCTATTGTGGGACTCCTCTATGGGCTAAGCGCTCGCGCGCGACACTGATAGGTCCTGGGTTCGAATCTCGCGAGGCAGAATCGTTTATGCGCACTGGTGAAAAGTCCCACGATGGAACAAAACGGCTGTTCAGTGCTTCCAGATTTTCCATAGTGGTCTAGCTTCAATGGACTTATGATCTCAACTATTGAAATTACTATAATATCCACAAAAACCCATTCTGATGGTGTTCTTTTTATCTTATTAGTAAAATGGATGATAAAATTGGTTATTATGTGTTTATTTAAATATCTAAAGATTATGTTTATGAATTAGAATTCTGTTTGCTAATAAAAATGTGTAAAAATCAACAACAAAAAATGTTTTGACCATAGGTTATTCTTTTTTTTTAACAGTTGATGTCTAATTTTCTCTTCTAGGAAATTCGTTATTCTTATTAATTGTAGTGTTGCATATAAATATATTGATGTCTTATTAAAATCTGTTGTTCAATTTCTTGGATCGGTTGAAGTTAGACATTAACACCGTTGGATGCCGGCTCAGTGGTTTATCGGTTAAGTGCTCCGGCGCGAGACTGGTTGGTCCTGTGTTCGAATCTCGCGAGTGCGGGATCGTGGATGCGCATTGCTGAGGAGTCCCATAATAAGACGAAACGGCGATTCAGTGCTTCCAGGTTTTCGATGGTGGTCTAGCTTCAATGGACTAATGATCTCAACTATGAAAATACTGAAGTCTCCACCAAACCCCTTCTGATAAAATCCGTTTCAGTTTAAATTCTATATCTTACAGAAACATCCACACTCATTTGCAACCTTGATAGAATTGCTTTGTTTTATATTCAGTTCTGAAAATGATCTAAGAATAATTCACAGATTTTAACACATAATAATAGTCTTTTGTTTTCTCTGTTTATGTATTCTGGATTGAAAGTTCAATGAAGGTGATAAGTTGAATATTTTTCAACCATATACATCATTCTATGAAGGAAATATTATGAAGAATTAATTTAACAGCATTTGGAATTATAAGGTTCAGCAATAAATTAAAATGATCATTAATAATGAGTTAAGAAGCTAGGATTAAAAAATTAGTTCAATATTACTTCGTTTTCATTGGTTGTATCAGTTAGTCAGTCATAGGAATATTGGAACCTGAACAAATATAAATTGGTCCAAGTAGCCATACGATGAAAGAACAATCTAAAAATTATCAAGTCGAATTTCGAAGTCCTATAAGTAGTTATTGTATCAGCTCCAAAAAAAACATTAATCATACATCGTGTGATACATTAAAAGGCAATGAATTTACTGAATAAAAGATATAATGTAATTTTAAAATTTAAGATCTAAGGGATAGATGATTAAAAGTGAATACATCTTTTCTATTGTGCGCGTTTGTAAAACATGTCAATAGGTTTTTAATCAAGTGGTCTTTTAAATCAGAATTTCCGAAGATTAAATCATTTTCGTAAATCTTTCGTTCTAATATTAGATATCTCATCTTCGAGGAAGACCTATTTATCTGTTATCTTTATAGAGGTTTAACTAAAGATTTCTTCACATCTTGGAAATTTCATTTGTTACGTAAGATTCTAATATTCTTTGTAATAGTGATAATGGTATGAAAACTAACTGTAGATATTTCATGGCAAACTCTAAAAAATGTTGTGAATAAACTTATATAAATGATCTATTGCACATCATGCATTTATTATGATTTCAACAGCAAAACAATCTAATCGAGACTAAGTTCAACTTATAATACAATCTGAACATGTTCTAATTTCTTTGATTACAACCTTAAAACAATCCTTTCTGCATTATTTCACAAACCTGACTACGAATGTATATATGTATCATCATAAATGGAATGGAATGACGTAATTATTCTTGTCCGTCAAATACTTTTCCCTAAATTTTTGTTTGACAATAAAAATATATATTAAAACAAATATGAATAAATAAATATTGTCCATGCGTTTTGTCATTGAACATTACTAATATTAGAAGGGACTTTTGTGGACATTTCAGTAGTTTTATAGTTGAAATCATGAGTCGATTGAAGCTAGACCACCATGGAAACCTGCAAGCACTGGACGAACGTCGGATGCCTGCCCAGTGGTCTCGTGGTTAAGCGCTCGCGCGCGAGACTGATGTGTCCTGGGTTTGAATCTTGCGAGGCGAGATCGTGGATGTGCACTGCTGAGAAGTCCCACAATAGGACGAAGCGGCCGTCCAGTGCTTCCAGATTTTCCATGGTGGTCTAGCTTCAATTGATTCATAATTTCAACTATAAAATTACTACCATTAACTGATTTTCTTGTTTTTATTTATTGATATTAGTGATTGTTATTTAATCTTAAATGAAAGATTTTTTAATTCTTTTTATTGAAAATTTCTGTTGAGTATTAGAAGTTAGATTCAAACTTATCTATGATCTATTCTCGTGTTCTATATCTAACAATGAACGAAATGATTCCAATATTATTGCCATCGATTAAACCTGAAATTAAAAGTAATAAATTTTATACAACAATAGTTCTTATTAGAAGAAACGTTTTATCGTCTTCATAACAGTGTATACCTACTATTCGACTATCAAACTACTTTCATAAATACAATAAACTTCAAACTTAACATCATTAGGCAATAGATATTATATAACTACTTCTTTACGCCTGTTACTTCTCATGGTTTAGCGAAAGCCGTTCACCAGCATTCTGCATCCAATTCTATCGTAGATAATCCTTTCTAGTTGCTATTCATCCTAATCATATCTGCTCCCAATACTCGATGCAGCGTGTTCTTCAACCTTCCTCTTTCCCATTTACCTCCATCATTTCAAGTTAGCGCTTGCCTCATGATGATGATTTCTTCAATGTATATCTTATCCAACTCCATCGTTTTTTCCTAATTCCTTCTTCAGTTGGGAGCTGGTTAAATTCTCTCTCACAGTAGGCTGTTGCTAATGGTATCCGGCCAACGAATACTGAAATAGCTTACCATTACAATTTTATGCTAACAACTAAATAAACAAAATGAAAAAAGATCCAAGACACTGTTTTTTGAATACAAATGGAACGTAAAAATAGTTACTATTAAGATTTCCTTTCTCAGATCGATTACATTGCATTAAACTACTTAAACAGCACACAAAAACGTAACACGTCTATTAGTACGTGTTTGTTTGATTAACGAATTACATGGTAATATGTCAACATAAACTTCTGTCTACTGATTTTTTCGGGTGAATGTAATTATTCCATTTATGTTTCGATTACACAAATGAATAATATAACTAGGAAATACAACTCATATCTATAAGATTATTGAAATAATTGAGAGTTACATTATTATTTCCTACTATAAATCTTAACTATTTCCAACCTAATACTTACTACAATGTTCCCCAATGAAAATATTTAGTGGATAGAGATCAAGAAAGAAGTATATCATTTCATATTGTACATCAATGATAATAGAAGTAAATAGAAGTAAGAACAATCGATCACATATGTATCAGAATTTGTTTCATGAAGTAAAATTTAATTGTGTCCATCTTAATCAGTTGATTTATTAGTTTTAAGTTATTTTAACAAACTAATAAACCTCATCAATATTTCTGTTGTGCTATCTATAAATAGAAAATGAAACAGGAATTACATTTGACGTCTTTTGTAGAATTACAATATACTTCCTTCTCTACTGTAGTGTTAGATTAGTTCACTGACGTTGTCTGTTTCATCTTCCTTATATATACATATATATACATATTTAATTTTTAAGGAAACTTATTTGTATCTAATTATTGATTGAATTCGACTTTCTTATCATATTAAAATACAATTGGATAAACGTAAAAAATAATGGTTGTCTATATAACTGTAAAAGTATTAGGTCAAGTGGAATAGAAAATATCACAAATTTAAAGATATTCGTTCCATATGTTATCCGTTTCAATTAATCGATATGATAATACTAGAAAAATGACATGGTACACGGAATAATTTATACAATTTTCATGCAACTGTGTCAATTTTCACTTAAATGTGACATATTATTGATATCATTACTGTCTGTTAGTAGTTCCAATTCGATTTATATAATATACCACATATAACATATCACTGATTCTGGGATAATAGTTCTGATGATCTTTAAGAGAAACGAAGAGGAAATGAAACTAGACTGTTATATTTTCTAAGAGTTTTACTTGAAACAGACTAGATCATAGGATAGCCAATTTTATTTTCCTCTTTCGCAGTCTGTGCTAAGTTTTGTCAATTATTCTGTCATGAGATTGACTGAATATTGGTACTTCAATTAAATTAGACTATTACAGTTTTATTACTTATGCAGATACTAATACCAATATCGTTCTTCAATGTTTATTATGCATTTCCTCTGATAATACAAAAATATTCAAATATATAATTAAACATTAAAATAGAATAAGATATTTAAATATCCCGACCGTATATCAACCTTTATAAAACTTTCGATACTCTAAGTCTGCGTAAGTTTACAGGATACACTTCTGAATGTAATATCTCATCAAGGACTGATATCTATGTATGTATTTAAACACATAAATATTGGTACAAAGAAGCACCAGATAAATATGCGTCTCACAACTCTCATTTGATTTGTGTGAGGGATGTGATACTGCCCAGGTGCCCAGAATGAAGCAGGTGGTTTTCTTAGGGGGCCACACCCGGAGTCTTTGACCTGAAGGTCTAGTCCACAAGGCAGTGGAGCATCGTAAGGAGATGCAGTCCCATGGTAGCCGGTGACCAACGATTGATTCGTCCGCCATTTGTTCCTTCAGGATACTGGAGCCCATGTGCACCATTGGTTTGGAATCAGGGTTTTCCAACTCCCTTTCCGTGTCCACCAACCCGGTTAAAGAGCCGGGAATTCGTTTTTCGTCCTCTCAATTTCGTAAACAACAGTGATGCCACGAGAAAGAAGTGAGTAGGACTTCCCTGACAGAGGGTATATATTCGCTGGCCATGTGAGAGCATTTCGAGAGGGAGAGCGGACTCTCCCCACTCTCAGCCGTACCAGGGCATTTGGGAGTTATGGACTGATAAAATCAACATATCAGTTTTCTAAATGTTCTTTTTGTCCATTTATCGAATATTCACTACTAGATGAAACTAATCTCTTATATGTAATGAATCATTATAGTACACAAACTAAATCATCAATCAAAAAATATGCTTGCTTGTTCCTACTACGTTTTTTCTCTCTTCTAAACCCGATAGTTTTTTCTTCCTAATTAAATAACTTATGGAAATGAAAATCGTTCCAAAAAAATATTTTGATTAGAGATTATTGTATTAGTTCAAGTGATTGATAGCAGAAATAGTTTTCTTAATATATTTATCCTATTAGCAATGAAAAAAGAAACAAAACTAGTCAGACATATTTGTACACATTTAATTCACTTGAGATATTAATTTTTTTTAAATAAAAATATATATATATATATCAAAATATTCTAACACAATAACTTCCTTTCGTTCCCGGCATAAATATTCCCGTATTACGAAGGCATAAAAAAAAGAAGAAAACTATATAGAAGAGAAAACTCGAAGTTTTTTTCAATTTTTTATGTTAAGTAAAATATTAGAAGAGGACAACGATGGATAATGGCTAGCAGTGAATCAAGGACGCGCTTTTCGTCCTATTTGGGACTCGTCAGCTGGATGTACTCGCATCTCAGGGCTGATGTTTACTCTGAAACTCAAACCCAGTACCTTTCTCTTCAAACGCCTTCGTGTTATCCACTCAGCTATTGAGTCCTGATAGTTCTGTTAGAGACTGACCAGTTGCAGTCTTAAACGTCAATGGGAAGATTCAGGGAAACAATACTAAGTGAATTATTAGAAGAGAGTTTTTTGTGCAGATTGTAGCAATTTAATAGTTGAGTTCATGAGTCAATTAAACTTATACCACCATGAAAAACCTGGAAGCACTGCACGGCCGTTTTGTTCTAGTATGAAACAACTCAGGAGTACAAATTCATGATCCCACTCGCGGGGTTCGAACCGTCGGATGCCGACTCAGTGGTGCAGTGCTTAAGCGATCGCGAGCGAGAATGAAGGTCTTGGGTTTGAATCTCGCGGGCGGAATCGTGGATGCACACTGCTGAGGGGTCCCATACTAGGACGAAATGGCCATCCAGTGCATCTAGATTGTTCATGGTTGTCTAGCTTTAATTGACAACTGAACTCAACTATTAGATTAAATGAATTATTTGAACTTAGTAGGAAGTACTGATTCCAATTATTGTTATTTCATAATGTATTTTGATATTAAGTAGAAAAGTATTTTCTTTATGGTTTAAATTAATTTAATATTTCTGTGGTATGTATAATGATGGTCGATTCCATGCAAAACAGGCGAAAAAGCATAATAGTGCAATAATGAATCAGGATGGAAGCATATTTGACGAAACTTCCCATTTTATAGTAAATGATATAAATGATACGAACTTTATAAAATTTCATTTTGAATTTGTATTCTATGAAAAATTGAGATAAGAC
Source organism: Schistosoma rodhaini (assembly GCA_944470415.2). Lineage (NCBI taxonomy): Eukaryota > Metazoa > Platyhelminthes > Trematoda > Strigeidida > Schistosomatidae > Schistosoma > Schistosoma rodhaini. Next base: position 62,588,212 of record OX104044.1, read on the forward strand.
ACTTTGAAATATCGTTCTTTCGAGTCTTTTGAAAAGACGAATATACATTTATTATCTTTACTATCATTCATATTTTCGACAATGACCAGAAAAAACGAGGTTGTGATTTTGATGTCTAGATGTGTTGGTGAAGTTAATAAGCAAGCAAAACAAGCAATTAGATCAATAGCGATGATACGTTTATGTACAGTTTCTGTCAAGGTTTGTGAAGATTTTCGAGTCTCATTTAAATCATGAATCTATGAGTCACCAGTATTCACATGGTAGTTCTGAGTAAATGGTTGTGGGGATTGTTGAATTTGTTTGACCGTTAGGTTTCACAGCGTGAACATTGTCTAGAGTTTAATCCCTTGTTGATCATGAGTACGGACACCTGAAAGTCCTATACGAGTGAGAAACAGATATTCAGCGCCTCCTGGTTTTCCATATCTGTCTGGCTTAATCCACTTTGTGATATGAAATATGTTCAAGCCATAGATTGATCATTAATATTTGTTATCAGAAAGGGTTTTTTGGATATTATAGTAATTTCAATAGTTGAGATCATGACTCATGATCTCAACTATTGAAATGAATAATATTTGTTAAGGCTCTGTAATTCACCAAATCCATGTTTTAAAGTATGCCTTATAGAGACAAATAGAAATTTTATATGATTTTCATTATCAATAAAACCAACATGAACTACAGTAGACAGACGAATGCGAAGTGTAAAATCAGACTATCCAATTTTCTTAATGAAACACAAATAAGAAATTAAGATCTCCTAGTCTAGACTACTCCAATTTTAATTACATAATAGAATTTCCCACCTTTGAGTTTCTTCCATTCAAAAAAGAAAGTCAGTAAATACAAGTCGTAAAAGGATACTTAAAATGACTAAAGTTGTTTTCGAAAATAAGGGTAAATTTAACTCATTAATCAATATTGTGATACCATGTTATCAAAATTAAATAAATTTGTTTTGCAACTTTTTCTGTTATGAATCACCTACTAATTATTTACGGTCAGTCACTGAGAAAGTGTCTGTTGAGTGACATAAATTATTTTTGAGTTAGCAACATCAATAAATAAAAAATTGTGAAAGTAACTTTTATCTCAAAATGACTCTGGCTAGATAATTACAGAAAACTACATAGTTTATCCTCAGTTTACGAATAAACAGTAGTTCAAACTCAATATGTTAAAGGCTTTTTAATGTTTTAACTGAATAAGCCTTGTAGGATGTAAGGGACTAATTGTCGATGGGATTAGCTTGTTACCTCTTTATATCGTGATTGATTATACAGTGAATTTGATTGATATTTCATTGAGCTAATGGAAACAAGAGAAGGATTTCAACAAAAGTATCCCACTTAAATAGATGTTACGATCATCAATTTCTTTTCATGTATATAAGAAATTGTACTACGATTCTCATTGTACTAGACAGAGTAATTGATTGTTAACTTCAAAAGTTCATATGATATTACGAAGCCACACTACTGCATCAACATGATTTCACCAAGATATTTCAAACTTGATCATAATATATCAAGGAATATCCGTAAGTTCGCATAAGTCGAGAAAATAAGTTCAAACACTTTGCGCCACCAATGTTCAATGTTAGTTCAAGGAAAATCTTCCACTGAGTTAATTTGAATGTCGATTGTCTTATAATAATCTTATGCTTTTAATGAAAGTTCTACCTACACTAATCTACAGGATATTCTGCTTATCTCCAAATCTCAGTAATAATTTTCACATTTCGGAAGGTGTAGTCATTCACTACCACAGCGTCTGCACCCTTTTCACTTCCGACAGATTCTTTATGTAACTATCATTCTGAACTCAAATAGTATGTTTTAAGACAAATGGATGCTTATTTCTTTTATATATAACCACAATTTCACTTTAATTAATTTAACGTAATTTAGTGAAATACCTTTTTATTTTCTGTCACTTGCTACTGTACCTAATACCTAATTAAATTATTTCAAACCAAATAGCTTGTTGTTTTTTATTGAATGGCTTTTATTATTGTACAACCAGTTAATACTCACTTATGACTTATTACACTTAGTCGACTAGTATATGAATATATGAACTCACCCATAGCTCATAAACTGAAACACCGACATATTTGAAAGTATTTTGTAATAAGGCGTTGTGTGATGTTACTATGTCAAAAAATTCTTACATTCTTATGATAATTTTCATTATTGACTTTGTTAGTATGAGAATATTTCATAAAGTTGCGGTCGATCAACAGTTGTTATCGAACTTAAAATAAATTAATACTGATTTTTCCCAATCCACTAGTTTACATTTTCACTCTTAGTTAGTTAAAGCTCTAATTTGATCATACACTCTACTCCTTACTGTCGTGAAGTTTGATTTTCTGCTTACCTCAGATATCCTACTTACCTCGACCAGTTTCTCATAAAGCTAATCACCAATTATGTTGATATTAATGTGTTATCTATAAAGTTCATAACTAAAATAGTAATGTTATTCAGTATCCATTATTTTTCAATAAATTATAATTAAGACGTGCTTTCTAAAGTTAATTATAATTAATTCATGAATAAAATAATATAATTACACCGTATTGTTTTTATTGGTCAAATTATATAAATGGGATTATTTTTTTTAGATCAGATTCAATAATTAAATAAAGAATTTAACAATAAAAAAATAGCGTAACTAATTTGCTAATGATCTTTGTCTGAATAGTTGGTATTTGTCAGAAAATAAATAAAAATTAAAAAAATTAAAACGCCCACATAACAATAAAGAGTAACAGAACAACAATCTCATTTATATTAATTATTACCTTAATAAAGATCGTAAAAAAAATGTGTCGAACGAACATCAACCATCGATTATTAATGTGTTGTTTTTCTCATTTTGTTAGAAGTAAATTTTATTCTTAGTTTATTTGATCGTTCTTTCTTTGACTACTTTGTTTTACCACTACTACTACTGTAGTGAACAGAACACGACTGAGGACAATCGAATGTATTTCAGCGAAAATTACAGACTATATCACTAAATTCTGATTACCATGCAGTAAACAATCAACTGTCTCAATCTTAACAGTTTCTTCTGCAAATATCAGTTCGTCTTCTCTGATTTCATTGTTTATGCATTTTCATACTGATTGCGCTTCATTTCTGTTCGTTCCTTGTCGATCTTCTGCAAAAAGACATTCTATGTCTGACTATTACCATATACTGCTTATGTGGATGTAAGTAGACCACACCACACTACTACCTGTGCAAGAAAGGAGAACTTATTGAGGGAAACCGATTGATTTACCTAGCGAAATCATATATTAAGTTTGCAAACTATGGAAATCCTACATTTAATACATCAGTTTTATATATTCGTTGTAGGGCATACAACACTACTATTAACACTTATATTTATGTTTGTACTACGTTGTAAATGCAACTATATTTATAGTTTCTTTAAAAAAGGCACTTTAAACAAAATTTATAACCTCGTGTAGATTAACAACAATGGTAATACACTTCATTATTAGACGTGTTAAAATTCAAAAGTGATGATCATTATCCAAATAATACATAGGAAAGTTGTGCATTTTACGTGACAAAAAAAACAATACATAGTAAACAGTAAAAAGACCAATATACTGATTGACAGTTATTTGTTTGTTGTTTTTGTTTTAAAGTGTATACTAACAAACGAATGGTAACTTCTCTTATACAAAAAAAGAAATGATAAATGTATGATAAGTTTTGTGACAATCTATCTCTTCTTCATTTTTCTTTGTCTTTTACATCACCTCATCAATCACCTCAATTGAGTATTTCTATATTTCACCATAGTCTTCTATGAATAATTAAATGAGACTTTCTTGTAAAAATTGAATATGGTTATGGGATTTTTTTAAGATAGTATTTTTCCTTTGAGAAAACAATGAGTTTAATTTGTAGAGAAGAAAAGACGAAATATAAATTGACATTTAATTCATTGTAAGATCTAAGACCAAAGGAAATTTGAGACTTCTTTTTGTTCACTTTATTAAAGATGGTGTTGATCTTGACTGATTATTTACTCACTATTGTTATTGTTTTTCTGAAATAGTTGTTTATTTTTTTAATGTAATATTTTGCTAAGTAGGAAAACACTCTATTTTGTATGATTGTAAAAGCTCATTTGACAGAATAAATGAAACGATCAAACACCTGTTTTCGTTATTATTTAGTAAATGAAATAGTTTAAGTTTATCTTATGTAAACAATTAGGGTCCTTGTGAATTCAGATAACACCAGTAAAAGAAAACAATCTGCTTTTTTTGTAGAGAATAGGATAATCGATAAGCTTTGATGATTTTATAAGCAATGATGGACAGTGGCTAGCAGTAGAATTCAGGACGCGCGTTTCGTTCTATTGGGACTCGTCAGCTGGATCATCATTATTATTTCAATTACCAATATGAAATTCTCCTACTATGCATTTTATTCCCAAGATTTTTTTTGCATTTTCATCTTTCCTATATTATTATTATACTGATTGTGACTGGACACTTTATTGCAAATCATTTTGACCTTTATTAAATGACCTTTCTAATTTACAAACAACACAATCTTTAAGTATATATGTCGTAACAGATGCAAATGTTTACATATAACATTGCCAAATTAATTAATAAATGCCTCATTTTGGTCTTTGTAAAATAGCACAATAATTATGGACCAATGACTGTAGAGCCTGATGATGAAGTTATTGAACTCAATTGTTCGCTCAAATATCGTTCATTTTTAACCCTTTATCAATTAAAGTTATTCTACTTTAATTATAAAGTATGACAATCAATTCGTGCGTTCATTAAGTGAATACTTCTTTTTAACTAGCTGTCATAAGATTTCATTTTAACACTTTTTAATACTTAAAAACAAAGAAAATTTTTTATTTTTATTTTATTTTTGTTTAGGTCATATAGTTCATATATATAGATTACTTTTAACCAAATGACCTTAAGTATGTAAGGGCATAGGGAATAGAAGTATCAAAAAGAAACTCATTATTAGTTAATCTCCATTTCCACAACAACAACAACAACAACAAAATAATAATATAATACAAATTGTCTTATCAGCAAAACATCTAATAATGACTCACATCCTGTTCATGTTCATTCTCAAACTCATGATCTCAACTATTAAAATTGCTATGATATCCACAAAAACCCTTTCTGATATTATTCAACCAATGCTAACTAGTGACTGGCTTCAAGAGGTATTTCATGGAGTTCTAGTCAGAAGCAGTGACCAGTGGAGTTCAACCAGGTCCGTTGTGAGATAGTAACTCATTGACGAAAATAGTGGGTGTGTCGCTCAATTCCGGGAATCGGTTCAAGACTAGACGTTAACACAGTTGGATGCCGGCCGGCTTAGTGGTCTAGAGGTTAGGCGCTCGCGCGCGGGACTGATAGGTCCAGGGTTCCAATCTCCTAAGGCAGGATCGTGGATGCGCACTGCTGAGGAGTCCCATAATAGGACTAAACGGCCGTCCAGTGCTTCCAGGTTTTCGATGGTGGTCTAGTTTCAATTGACTCATGATCTCAGATATTAAAATGACTATAATATCCGCAAAAACCCCTTCTGATAATAATTAATAATCAGTTTACTGTTCTCTGTACAGTTTAATGATAGAAAATTAATGTTTTCTTCTCAATCATCTGTTCTTTCTAGTAAAATAAATAACCTGTCTATTTTATATACATTAAATAGGAATAACAATAAATATACACATAAGTAAGCAATAACCCATTCTAACAACCATAGAAATATACACCATAAACATCATAAATAAGTGATTAAAAGTGTTTCCTATTTAAAATCATAATAACTTACTAATATAATGAATAATATTTAACCGTTTCATTCAAATAGAGAGAAGAAATATCAACCAAAGTAAACATTTTATTCAACGTAAAATAAGTATTTTTTTAAAAAAAGGAACCGAATGAAACGTAAACAAAATGTTGTTTTTGTTCAGCCTAAATACTCATAGATTACGGAGAAACCAAAAAATTGTTTTTGCCATAAATATTTTGATTCTATGAGTAAATAAACAAAATTTTAATAAAAATGAAGCAAATATCAATAAAACGATTCAACTACTGGAATATTTTGTTCCTTTTAATCATGGAAAGTTTTCTCCTTTTGAAACGATACTTTATTCTACATATTTGATTGTTTTACGATAATCCTGTTGCATAATATATATACAGTAGAGGTATCTAAGATAAACCTTAGTTGAGAAATGGTATTAAATATAAAAAAAATCAGGCTAAATCATATGGGAATAATAAAAGTTTGAGGCAGGTATGAATTCAATAAAAGAGAACAATTTTAAGGTTTGAAGTTTTGCAACAGATTATGTGTCCTTTTTTATTGGGTAACTATGGTTACTGTGGTAAATTATTTTTCGTTCATTTTTATTGTTCAATTGATTTGACAGTTTACTTTTAAATTCAAGAGTTGTTGTTATTAGCTCGTTAACAGTAGTATTTGTATCATACCTGCCGTTTATTTGACTAGACAAAACTTAAAAATTAAAAATGAAGTAAAGCATAGAAATCTATATTCGGCATTATTTATCTCATTTTAAGTGAGACACACCTAAACTGATTACACAACTTTTTTTGTTTATAGGATAGTAGATGACTTAAAAGTAGTATCTATTTTGCGAAAGAAACGATAGTTTTAAAAATGCTCTTCAGTTATGGTATAGAAAATTTTATTAATAAGGAAAATGTTATTCATAAATTTATTATTCTCCTGAACAATATTTGTCATACATAAAAATATAAAAACAGTCAAAATATATTGTATGTTTAGTGCTTAAAGACATCATGGAACGGTCGAAGTTAGATAATAATACCATTGAATAAAGGCTCAGTAGTCTAGGGTTTGAGCATTCACTCGTGAGACCAAAGGTTCTGGGTTCGAACCCTAACGTGCGGGATCGTGGATGTGCACTGCAAAGAAGTCCGAAACTAAGACGAAACGGACGTCCAGTGCTCCAAGATTTTCAGTGGTGGTCTAACATTGATTAGTCCATGATCTCAATTAGAAAATCCAGTATTGTTTCAAGTAACACTTAAGGATTTACTTAAATTCTTTCATTTTATTATGTTAGAATTGTTACCAAGTTATTCAACGTATTATTTAACATGACTCCTAATGTCCTAATTCAATGTATGTATAAATTATCATACTTTAGATATATATTGAATATTTACTCACACAATGATATAAAAGTTTATCTTAACAGTGAATAACTTAAAAGCTTTTCAAAGAAAAGAAAGAAGAATTTTCATCAATGAAATTATCAAAATTAATCTGAACTTTGAGTAAAATGATAATGTTATTGTCAATATAAAAAAAAATTTTTTCTTTTAGAAAACTATTTCATAATATACAGTAATAGTCATGAAGTGTTTTGCATGACCAGGTCAAACTAAGGTAACATTAATATAATTTTATTGCATGAAATCTAATCAGTTAAAGCAATTTTGTTTACTTTTTTTTGTATTATATACACTTCATTCATAGAACTTGATGAAATCAATATTAAATAGTTTTTCTTATGGGGGGGGAAGGGGAGCAATCTGAAATGTAGAAAAATTCTTAATTATCATTTGATCTCATAGATCATATTTTCTTTTTCAGTCATTATTTAAAGTTAAAAATTGTATTCATATATGTTTAGCCTAATGAATATACACAATTCATTTGATTACATCATAAAAAGAAAGTCATGATTTGAAGATTAATCGCTCTGTAGATATATTACGGATCATTAAAAAAATGTATTTGAATAAGCGAAAGTATACTCATCTCATTAATTCCAAATATTGTTTATTCAAAGGGTCATTATGTGCAAGATTTGTATAAATAACTTGCAACTCATCTTTTGTAGATCATCATATCTTGTTGTGAATTACAAAAGAACATTGGAGAAATTATTAGTTTCTATGAAAAAAATAAATTTTATTTGAAATTTATTTCTTCCTGTGACTTATTTCATCAGGTTGTATCCACAGTTTTGATGTTGTCATTGTTGTGGTACTATAGAGTCTACTGTACTATCTATGTGACAGAATTTACTCGGTTTTCGTTTGCCTAAGAAAAAAAAAGTTTATATATGCTTATATCGAGTGTGTTTAGATCACATCCAGCAAGATAGTAGTGTGAAAGGTAGTCACTAAATATAAAATATTAAACCGACAAATAGAATTGTATATGAACGTTTACATTTTCATTCGTTTTATTATTATTATCTACTTAGGGGGACATTATTTTGTAAGATACATCGGTGTAAACCATAAAAGAAAGTTTCGAGAGAAAAATAAATGTAACATTCTGAAAATTGCTACATTTTGAGTAGTTAGTTACAAAATTTTGTATTTTCATCTCCGTTACTCTTTCATCTAATTTTGTTTCATTATAAAGTATATAAGATAGTGTATTGTAATAATCTACAAAGTTTGCCACAATAAGAAACAAAAATATATTTGCTTGATGAGCTGTCTTTTATTTTTTTCCTATCAGTTTCCTATTGATGCCATTTGTCGACAAAGTGTCACAGAAAACAACCGGAAATTAAATATGAATTATGCAAAAAAGTATTTTCAAAATGTTTTATAAAATTTATTTTTTAATAAATAGATACTGTAAATCAGTAGTGTTTCGTAAAAATACCCCTTTTGATGGAGTTTTGTTCTCTGAGCTGGATGGACCTTGTGGACCTTTTATTGTCCATCTGAAAGACATCATCAACATAAACTTCAGGTAGAAATACCCCTGCTTATCAGCACGATATATTGAGTAGATGACAATAAGTAAACCATGGTAATATTACTTGTGAGCAAAGTTGTCAACAATAAGATTTTCTCTGTTTAATTCGTTGATTTATATTGTTAACATTTTCATCATTAAAAGAGTAAAATAATGATACATAGAGCGCTAAGTCTAAGTATTTTCCTAAAAACATTCCATATTGTCAGATTTGTTCGAGTTATTTTGATCAAATTTTCATTGTGCTATCATTATAAACATGGAATTACAATATTCAAATATGGAGGATATTTCTAGTATAACGTGAATCATAGCCGTTGTTTAATAAATCTTAGTGTTTGTATATGATCCAAAAATACAAATTTGTAAGTTAATTGAAAACTTAAGCCCTACTTAGTAAAATTACGTATAAGCTAAGACCCTAGTATGAAGTCTATTTTAAGTAAGTTACCCACAGTAGTACTATCATCAAATAATTTCGTTTGAAAAAAGTTGAGAGTATTAGCAGTATTCTGGTGAACCAGAACACAGCTAAGGACGATCGAATGTATTTGTACACAAAATTAAAGAATCTCTTAGTAATATCATTTGCAAAATGTCAGTTGATTGTCTCAAACTTGACTGTTCCTTTTGCAACTATCAGTCGGTTGTCTCAGATTTTATTGTTCTTTTGTTTCTACACCAATCATTCTTTGTTCTCACTCTCTTTTCTTTGATCTTTTCAACCTTCTGCCTACAGACATTTCACTTTCGGTCGATGAGACATGCTACTTACATCTGTCGACATCAGTATCACATATAACAGTATGAGCTGAGATTAACCCAACTAATCTAAAAATGTTCGAATATTAGCTTGAAGTGACGGTTAGTTGTTTCTGTCGTTTGATTCGTAATTTTCATACCAACTGTAATACAAGTCAAGTGAAGCACCATTTCATGAGCTTACTCGATCACTATTCTCATGAATATGATGGGTTACCAAAAGTTACTAAACAGTGGTTTTTATGAGTCACTTGAATTGTTCTGCACCTTCATTTTTACACAAGCAAAACACATCACAAAATTTTTATTCGAAACACTAGTTCCATGAAATTGATTTCGAATTTTTCAAATCTACTTTAAAAGATTAAAAAACTTAACCAAACCACTATCTATACACTTAATGTTCATTAAAAATTCAGTAAGCTGATTCATTAAACTATTTTTTTCTCATAAATAACTAAATAAACGACTTCTTTAGAAAACTTGTAATTAGAACAAAACTTTATTTTTTTTCACTGAATAGATCTTATGGAAAACAAGCACATTCTTTCTGTTTATTGTTGTCAGCTAATAGCAATGTTTATTTTTAATGGTTAAGAACAGATTATCGAGAATTTTTGTATGCCCTGACTTGGTTTTCCATAAACTATTATTGTTTTGTCTCAAAGTTTATACTTATACTAAATGGTTAGTACACAAATAAATTAGTTATTTTTAATGAAGAACTTAAGTTTCACATATTTCTTCTATAGTTATAATGAATAGAAATTTGAATATTGATTTAACCGTTTCAATAATACAACTATCATAATGAATATAAGATGTTATTGAAAACTTTTGAAATCGGTTCGCTTGTCTGCTGTATTTTGAGGGTTACAATATATAGTCTTTATTGACTAGGGAACACGTTGTTATGCTATATAGTTTGTTTTAACTTAGTAGTTGAAGTAATCAATTAAAAAGATAGTTTGTGGTGTGAAACCAAATACTTTACTTTAAGAAGCTGAATAGAATCACTAGCTCTTATACTTAATATCTGACTTAATACCAATTACATATACCTATAATTGATAGATGAGAGAATCTTTTTATTTTATCATAGCTGAAAGGGCTACTAATTTTAGCTGTGAGCAATTCGCCATTCTTCGTTAAGACAAACAGACACCCGATTATTCCATTGTTTCATTATTCTGTCGAGGGTAAACACCAAAATATTTCTCTTACTTAAGGCACAAGTAAATTAATGTACAAAATGAAATGGGATATGAAATAACGACAAATGCCATTTATATTTAAGAATTAAACGGGTAAATAGTGTTTAATTTTGACGAATACAATTTATTTTCATCTCACTAGTTAAGTCTTTAAAAAAAAGAGTAAATGAATCCTTTTCGTTACTTATAACGTAGTGAACAAGAAGACGAGTGGGAACAATTGAATGTATTTTAAAACAAAATTACAGACTATCTGAATAAATTTTGACAACTATACAGCAAACAGTAAGTTTGCAACTCTAAATCAGTTGTCTCAATCTTGACTGTTCATTCTGCAAATATCAGTTCATCGTCTTTGATTTCATTGTTCATGCATTTTCATATCAATTACGTTTCGTTTTCGTACTTTCACTATCGTCCTTCTCCTGAAATACATTCAAAGCTCGACCACTGTTATATACTACTCATATGGATATAAGTAACCCAAACCACAATACCATATGGCGGAGACAGTTTCTTTACATTTACACTAATACATTGTTAACTTAAACCATTAATGATTTTAAATTCGTACATATATCTTTTCATGACTAAAAATGTTTTGCTTCAAATTTTTACTCAATATATCATGTCCTTAAAAAATTAATGATAATTTAAGGTCATTGACCACTTAAAATGGAAATGATTTTATGTATTTATTTAAATGAAACAGATAAATAACATAATCCAGCGAATATCGGTGACTTTTTATTTGACATTTGAAATTGAATTTATCTTATATAATGAACATAAATAAATATAAATAGAAAATATAAACAAATCAATACCAACCACAGTCATTCGAAAATAGTTATGTTGATCGTAAACAATATATTGATTACCACGGATATTAAGATGAAAATTGTTATATCCCTTGGTGAATTATGAATGGTAAATCTATGGTCTATTTATGGACAAATGTAATATGCCTATTTCCTATTGTATAGTTGTTAAATAACTGACCTAATCGTATTCGTGTTCTTCATATCATAACCCTTATTTTGACCTTTGAACTATTATTATTGATTACTTTCCCCCGATCCACAGCCACATTGGCCAATTATTGCACAAATGTTATTTTTCTATTTTTTTGGTATAATTTGGTCTGTTCGGTTAGTATATAAATCCAGTATGCTTGTGAATAATGATTCATATTGCCGAGGCTGTTATTTGTGTTCTGTACTTAACGGGTTGGGCTAGGTAGATAGGGGGGACCGAATAGCACCCAAGACTTCTCGTACGATTTTTATGTATCATTTGCGTCCGACCAATAAATTTACACCTCTCTAATTGCACGTTCATATATATTACGAGTTCCATACGTTATAACAAAAATAAACCTAACAATCTAATCTATCACCAAAATTGTTTCAACTTAAAACTAGTCATAATATCGTTTAAACACTTAGCTAAAGTGATTCTAGATGTTATTGAAACTAAATTACTAAACTATAAAATTATCTGAATATCATTTTTAAACAGTACATTTTACTTTAGATGTCTGTGAATATTCAGTAGGTACTGTTTTTGTCATGATTACACAAGATAGTCCAGAACTTTGGAAAAATCTCGAATTATGTTAAAAGTATTGAGCTATCTTCTTAATTATAATTGGTAGATACTTAACCAATGCATTATTATTATTATTATTATTATTATTAATAGAACAATTCAATATTACATTTTAGTACAATATAGAATAGCACGAGGCATTTCAACAAGTTTCTGTTACAAAAGTAAAAAAAGAAAGGGGAAAGGCGATAAAAATATAAATTTGTACTACTTTTCAATTAACGACATGTTTAGGAAAACAGGTTATTAACTAAGTCAACTCTAATAACCTGTTCGTCACAGAGTATATTTGCTGAGAGGACCAACAGAGATCATAGGAAATAGTAAAACCATGATACTTGACCTTCAACACTGTGTTTATCAAAGAGTCTCCAACGGCAAAAGCATTATGATGCTATTCATGTCTCAGGCTAAAGTTAACAGCTTTACATTTAGACGGATTAAGTATGGGATCATTGACAACAGACCATCATTCAATATGAGACAAAAACTGATTCATTTCTCTGAGACGTAAAAGGTGAAATTTGACATACATAGACTGAGATCGTCTGCATAATTCGCAAAAGTGTTTTCTGTGGAAGATAGTAGATAATACAGAAAAAAAAGAAGAGTTGAGAGAACAGCTCCTTGTGGCACACCCTCATTAGACTGTAGAGATGTTGAACACTTTCCTGCAAACACAGTGTACATATTCTCCTCCAAAGAGGTAGGAACACAGCCAGCTGGTTATCCAGCTCTCACTGTTGACGCTGGTTGACTTGTTGCATAAAACCTGTCTTGGTATAGAATCAAAAGCAAAAGTACAGTCCAGAAAAGCGCATTGAACATGCTTCTTACCCTTTCCCAAGCTGGACATAATATTGTGATGCAGAACAGCAACGGTACCTAAGGTTATTATTATTATTACGCTCAAATAATTTCTAAAAAATCCTTTATGCTTTTAAATATAATTAAAAGAAACGAACACAACACTGCTCAAAAATACGTCGAATAACCAGCTTCAGGTTAATCAGTGAAGAGAATTTAGAATTCATTTTCCCTTATATCAAATTTTAGTTATTAAACTTAAGGTTAGGCGATGCTTTTAGATCTCAGTGTTACTTATTGAGTGTGGTCAAAGGGACCTTCTTGCAACCCTTATATGTGGTAAAACCTTGCACAAAGGTGGTTTCATTTAGTCAAAATCATGCGGTCAATGTTAAAAAGTTATGTCGGTATGTATAGTTTATATATATAGAACCATCTTCCTCACTAGTCAGTCAACATTATCAACACTTTGCCTGGGCAGATCAATATTATTTTGAAAAAATACATTTTGGTGACACTGGCTTAAGAAACAAAAATCTGTTCCATTTGAAGTTAACGCTTTTGAAATATTTCGGGAGTTTCTTGACAATGTGGAAAAGCTATAGACGAATCAACAGTAATAATTCTCACCAGAATAGCTAAATAATATACTAACACACATTTATAACAAATATCTTATGATTATTTACATGTCTAACGTCTTCAGGACCAGCTGAATTTATCAGGAAAGCCTAAGCGAAACATGTATTTGCAAATATGCAATGAATGTAGAAGTTACTTTTGCCTCATGAGTTTTTTTGGTTTGAATCTTTTAAGCAGTTTTAAATACATAAAACATTTGTATAAATGACTTCCCATGTAATCAATTATCGAAATGCTAACGTTTTTACCAAAATTTAAGTATGAAGTCTTAACACAATTCAATGCAAGATAACTTAGATTATTACATAAATTATTCTGTCGTCTTCATCAGTCATGAAAGGTCTAAACTCTTCTTTTATAAAATTTTATTCCCGGTTTTCATTTGTCAGAGGTTTTGCTTTTACAGTAAAGACATTTTACCACACCAACTGTCAAGTTTCATTCAATTTTTACTCCAATTACCTTTATTATGAACGTTTCAGCTCTATGTCATTAACAAGGAATGATTTCTTTTTAACTCCTTCATATTATTACTTGAGTAATTTGTAAGTAATGATGACTCTTTGGTAAATCTACATTAAGATCCCTTTTATTACACAAATCCTATATTTTGAGATTGCAAATGTTAAACATGTCTTTAAATAAAGATCAGTTATTCGAAGTGATTACTAAGCGTTCATTGTTTTCAGAATATAATTAACCATTATTTGCTGACTCTTTTATTCATTTTCATGCATAGAAACACTAACCCTATTTCACTTGACAAGTAGTAAATCTTTATACACACTAAAAATGTACTGGAATAGACTATAAAATGCCGTTCAATTTAGACAACCTATTTTATTTTAATGATATTTTGTCATTTTATTGATTTAAATCGAGTAGAAAGTGATTACCAGCACATCTCTTTTTAAAATCAAGATTGATTATTTATTTTTGGAATAAAAACAAACAGAAACATACAAACCTTGAATTTTATTTACGTGGTTGTTAGGATATATATATATATATATATAACAAGATTACAAACGAATTAATAAATCCCCGGGATTTTTTTGCGCCTGATGGTAATCATGAGATAACACAATTTCTTAATATTCTGTTCTTCTTCGACTTATTGAAAGAACCCACGGCGCATAAGTTTTATTAAATAGTTTCACTAATAAATGAAAACCATTTAAATGTGCGTTGTATTATTTCAAGTCAACTAAACAAACGCTACAGTGATTACAGAAGATAATGCCCTCAGATCGACTGTCGAGACCTGTTTAAATAACTCATCAATTGAAACTATTATAGAAGCTGAACGGCTTTCATATTTTTAACACTATGATGTTATGTGATCATTCAACTAGACTAACATAACCATTAATAACTAATGAACGAAACTAGAGGCATATGCTTCAGCTTCATTATATTTCTGTTCGATAACTAGTGAGTGATTAATTTTTCTTAACAAAATCGACTGTATTCAGCTCAGAGAAATTATCATAATATCAAGTTGGATGTTCATCAGGTTATTTCACCATTGAGTATTCTTTATATTATAGTAAACATTGCAATGCTATGTATTAGTTTGCAAATGAGTATTCTACATCTCTTTTAATTTTTACTTCCATCATCATTATTTACATGGTGAGTTTCTGAAGGATGCTGAATTTTACAGTTTGCACTAAAAACCACTTTTAATTACACGATTATTGAAAAACAGGAACCATTAGACAGATGTGGAAAAAGATTGGACAGTATCGTAAATTGGTTTTAGTTGAAAATATAAAGCACTGAACATTTGCTCATTGGTCTAGCCGTCAAGCACTTGCCAGATACTGAAGGTTTTGGGTTCAATTGCCTGTATTGTCGTGGATGAACACTGAGGAAAAGTCTCATACTAGAATGAAACAGCTGAAATACCTGCTTTTTGGTTTCCAGTGATTATCTAATTAGGATCCGTCCATTATTTAAACTTTAAAAACACAATAATCTTCACAAACTCCCTATACTATAAGAAGTTTGAAATCAACGAACTCTGCTGTTTTTTTTTAAAAAAGGTTCAAAATAAATTCACTTGGTATTGTTTGCTTGAATCTTCCTATTGCACAAGCAAGTGGTTATCAGGATTCAGTAGCTGAGTGAATAACGCGATGTCGTTTGAAGCGAAATGTATTGGCCTCGAATTCCAGAGTGAACATCAACTCTGAAATTCAGGTACATCCAGCTGATGAGTTCTAAATAGGATGAAACGCGCTTCCTGCACTCCACTGCTAGCCACTATCCATCTTTGCTTACAAGGTTCAAAATATTTCTTTAAAATTAAATAAACAAATTTCTGAATCATGGACACAAATTGACAATGTTCAAGGTACTATTATGTATTTTTAGTAGCCTATTTTCCTACTTTTCACATGATTTTTCTTATTATACAATAACAAATCCAACTAAAAAACATCAACCTTTTTAGAAAGAAAAAATCAATAAGTTTTGACAAAAATTGAACAGGCTTAATGCTTTTAACTCTAGATAAACAAATGTCAGTCCATATATAAAAAAGTTAATTTAATTTATTAATATTACTAATAACTTCACTATCATAATGTAAGAATATACACAGTAGTTGTAATACACGGTTTACAATAGTATTGATGTTGATGGTGATAATTATCATATTTCGGTATTTACATTTTAAATCTTTACCATAATCTAACTGGAACTGTTACTAATCTTAGTTAAAGCCTGAAATAATAAAAAAGAATAGAATATTTGTAGTTTAGTGAAATTGTGCTTACTATTAAAATGAATGAAAATGATTTATGTTGTTTCTATATATATATATATATATATATATATATATATATATATATATATATATATATATATATATATATATATATATATATATATATATATTGATTTTTCATTAGTATTCCAACTTTACATAAAAGGTAAGTGTAGATGAACACATAGTGTGTATATGTATACTGTATTTTAATAGTGAACAATATGTATATCAATTCATGGTAAACTTTTTTTAAGGTTAAACACATAATCGAATGTATGCTTGTGTTTAGTGTATTATCATAATGAATATTGGTTGATTGGTTGTTAGAATGATTTATTGACATAAATATACAGAGGTTAAGACTGTCATGAATTTTTAGTCAGTATCCATGTGTGTGAAAATTCAAAGATAAAATATAATATCCACATTAAACAAAGATTTTACAATATACGAAAACGAATATATATATTTTCTCTCTCCCTACTTTCTTTATCTTCTTCACTATAACTCTTACCAAAGTGGATATACATATTATGAAAAATCATTTGGGATTAATCAACTGTCAGTAGATTCAAATGAACTACTAACGATTTCAGCATTTGTAAAATAACACGTAATAGGCTAAAGTGATATACAATTTTAAATAAGTGGGAAATATAAATGTAATTTGCTTAACTATTTTTTTCAGAGATAAAGCTTATATATTTTGCTGAATTGATCACTTGAATTTCCATCTATAGTTACTATAACACTTCTGGTTTTCGAATCATTATATGCAACTGAAGTTCACTGCCTCATTTAAAAACATAACAACTGATCCATTGGTACCAAGAAAAACCACTGAATGAGAATCCATCTTAGTTTTTTACTAATCCTTAGGATGGTTACGTTTATCCCCTAGTTCTTAGACGCAATATACGCAACTTATGTGATCGTGAGATTTCTAAGAAAAACGCAAAATTTTGTTGATTGAAAACATTGATTTTTTTGCTTTCAACTGATTTCTGATAATCGCGTTCCAAGTTTTGAAATTTAATACAGTAGGAAGAATAGCGAGAGTAAAAACTCTAATCATTAACTATATGAATATTTCTGGTTACGTTTTCTTAAGAAATATGCTTAGCAGATTTGAGCATTTCTATAGATCTATAACAATTCTTAAACATAAACGAAACGTAAATGAAGCGTCACGGATTAGATTCGTAAAGAAAACCTAAATGACTTACTTTCATGTAAATCATTATGTAAGATAAAAACCAACGGCTTCATTTTTGTGCTGCTCATAGAAGACTGTTAGATTTTATTTAGACAGTGTACATCCATAAACTCTGTCACTTTGGTTCTATAAGTGAAATTAAATATATGGTACTGTTATATCTTGTGGTCTTTTGTCCTGTTGATATACAACTTAATGATACCGCCAATTGGAGAAAAGTAATTTATCAACCGCATCAATGATGCGTAAACCCGTACGAGCAGTCTAGCATCCTTATCGGTCCTTCTTCCTGCCTAGCCCCACTCGTTAAGTCCAGAACATCAATCTCAGCCTCTATGATATGAATCATGTATTTCAAGCAGACAAGGTTTATATAGAAACTAAACATACCATAACGTACCACAAAATAGAAACAAGAGTTGTACAAGATTTAGCTAAAAGTGGCTGTGTATGTGGGAGACCGTAATTAATAGACTGGGTGTAACTCAATAACGGTAAATTATATAATAATAGTCTATAGGTCAAAATAAAGCTTATAATAAGCGAAACATGAATATGCATAGTTTAGTTACTTAACAATCATACAATAAAAATATATGTATTGTGTTAGTCCATAAATAATTCTCAAAAGTTACCATTCACAATTCTCGTCAGGATATAACAGATAAGAAACACTGAAAGCAAATTCATGATTAAACATTTATTGTGTTCATAATTTGTCAACATAGAAGGAAGACCGAATTTTCTAGACTGTTTCATAAACATTATCATAACTTAGTTCTTATTGAATGAAACTCTAAATTGCGACTATTCACTCGAAGTTTGTAGATCATCTATCATTGTTAAAAAGTATGATTTCAAAAGTGGATTAACTCTTTGTGCAATTCATAATTTTTAAATATAGTTGAAATCATGAGTCAATTGAAACTAGACCACCATGGAAAACCTGGAAGCACTGGACGACCGTTTCATCCCATCCTGGGACGCCTCAGCAGTGCGCATCCACTCATATCCGTTCATAATTATTGTATAAATCATTACATTGTTATCATTACTCTATAAGGCCTAAGCATAAATACTTCATTAACTAGACAAATCTCTCAATTATAACCAGTGATCAAAAAGGTGAACATAACATTTTACCATTTAAAAATGACTGACAAATTGGCATTTATCTCTTTTTCTCCCAGTAAGTTTTAAAATGCATTCTTTAAGCATATTTCTCAATTCATTTGAAAATTATTAATCACATTTTATAAGGTCATTCAAACATCTATGAAAATCCTATATATATATATATATATATATATATATATATGCAGAGAGAGATTTGTCCATGATAAAGAAAACGTGAAAGAATTGGAAACCTTAGAGAATTACTTAATGAAATCATGAAACAATAAGGACAATAATAATCATAATAATAATCCATACGATTATTAGAAGATGGTGATGAATGGATATGAAATTTGTTTTACGATAATTCATTTTGGCGAATTGAATAATATCTCTATTATATATGTGTGTGGTCATGAATATGAATGCCAAAATATAAGAAGTCAATTCATAGATTGCCGATATTCACATTTTTACATAGAAATGCTTAAACATACACGGATATCAACTTAAAAAAAGGTCAATATTTCACCAGGTCATTAATATTATGAAAAAAAAATTATCCCTTTCTATTTCTGAATAATTAGATTTCGGACATTTTAAATCCCATTGTTTTTCTTTTTAATTATTGACCTAGTTCTGGGATTATTAATGTTGTTTGCTCACGAATTTCATAGCATTTTTAATCATTAAAAGGATTAAATATGATATTTTGTATTTCTTAAGTAAGCTTCTATCTATTTACTGACTTGCACTGTGTGAAATGTAACAGATTTTGTTAGGCTATAACTGTGTAAATCTGAATAAAATGATACACTACTCAATCTATGCATGTTCTTATCATCTAGAATCCGTAGTCATTGTTGATTAGTTTTCGTTTAAAATCATAATGGTACAAAATAAAGATTAAGATCAAAATCTTTTTTTTTTCAAATTTAATGAATTTCTATACGCATGTAAAAGTTATAGATTGTAGTCACTGGAATTTTATTTCTAAATATTTTACCTGTTTTTAACAATAACATCCATTACATAAACATCTATGATTTGTAGTATTGAGAAGGAAATTACTTGCTTACTTACTTACACCTGTTACTCCAAATGGAGCATAGGCTGCTGACCAGCATTCTACAACCCACTCTGTCCTGGGCCTTCCTTCCTAGTTTTATCCAATTGAGAAGGAAATTACTTGGGATAAAAATGGAACTAGTCTTCTAATAAATATAAATAAATTTCTTCCTATTTTATTAGTACTTATGTACTTCAATCGTAATATTCATCCATGACATTATGGGAAAATCTGGAATCAGCCGACATCTTGATTCTCCAATATCTTTTAATTTTTATTTCATATACACATAATTAATACTAACCTGTCTACAATATAATGACTAAGTTTTTGGTCACTTCTTGTCTTTACCACTAAAAGTTTTATAGTCTACCATTAAATGAATGAACCCTACAACGTATCACTGAACATCATGTTCATAATTTGAAAATTCGCGGAATTATTTAAAATTGTTTTTAAAAACTTAGGCATAAAATCAACTTCTTTTTTTCTTTACTTCACCTTTTAATACAGTAGAGTTATATTTTTTAAAATAGTCACCAGGACTAATTTGTATGTTTTTTCTTACAAAAATCATTCTAGGCAATCATTTCTGTTAAACATTCAATGTTTGCAATATTTAATGATGAATTAAAATTACTGGTTTACAACTAAGATTATCTGAGAAATACATTTAATGGAGTATATGTTTGAAAGGCAATAAATTACCCAAAAACCACATTTAAAAAAATCATATTTCATTCTATGCAATTAATAATTAATCAACTATCGCTTTATTATTTGAATAATTCGATATTTTTGAAAACTTAACCAACTTCTTGGTATACTAACCTGTATACTAACCTGACTGTTTTTGATAAAGTTTTGTTCTTTAAGCTGGATAATTTGGTTGTAAAACTTTCATCGTTCTTCTGAACGACGTGATCATCTTAGAGAATAAACCTCCATCAAAATCACCCACCTCAGCTACACATCTTCTCTACCATCTCATTAATGATTGTTCATTTTAAAATTAAGACTTTTTCATACAATTAAAATCAATTATTTTAAACAAAAATGAAATAAATTAAAAACGAAACAAAATATTGTTAAGAATAAATGGTATTTTATGTAGATGAGAATAGTTATTGTTTATGTCTGTAAATGTTTTTATTTATATAAATGTTAATATAATAAGCAAAATTTTGACTATTCTACCATTCTCTGACTCTCTCATCTATCCCTCCCTCTCTCTTACTATGTATATAATGAAATACAATTTACAATTGTTTTTAATTGAATTCTTCATGAAATGGAATGATATACCTAAGCAACATTGTTATAATAGTATAGTAAATTAACATATTCTACACTATATATATGTATATATATATATATACCATTGTCCAATCACCTATCATTAATTCACTAGGCTTCACCAAAAATGTTGATTGTTGTTCTTTTAAAAAAAAAATTCTTTTTGGCTTACAGAAATGGAATGAAAAGGTAAACCAGTTTATATTTCAAAAAAAAACATTAATAATTTTTAATGAATTCATGAATTGAAAAATATACCAAATAATAGAAATAGATATTTTAATTTAATCCAATTTCAGACAAAATAATGTTCATCTCAAATGTTGCATGATCAATAGAAATTTAAACAACTTATTGATTTAAAACGTCTAATTATCACAAGTTGAGCAAACAACAAACACACTAACTAGAAAATAAACAAATTCAAACAGAAAAGCACCCCAGAATTTTGATTATCTTACACTGGTATATTGAAATATAACTAGTTTTAATATGACATGCTATTTTTAACTGAAAACATTTGATTGCTCTACGTACTTACTTACGCCTGTTACCCCCAATGGAGCATAGGCCGCCTACCAGAATTCGTCAACCAACTCTGTCCTGGGTCTTCTTCTCTAGTTCTATCTAGTTTTTTGTTCATTCTTCTCATGTCTGTCTCCATTTCTTGGCTAAACGTGTTCTTTGGTCTTCCTCTTCTCCTTTGGTTTTCAGTATTCCATATGCGAGCTTGTCCTGTGAGGCAGTTGGGTGATTTCCTCAACGTATGTCTTATTCACTTCCAGTGTTTCTTACTGATTTCTTCTTCCGCTGAAACCTGGTTTGTTCTCTCCCACAGTAGGTTGTTGCTGATAGTGTATTGCCAACGGATCCGAAGTATCTTGCGTAGACAACTGTTAATAAACACCGGTATCTTCTGGATGATGGCTTTCGTAGTTCTCCAGGTTTCCGCCCCATACAGTAGAACTGTCTTGACATTTGCATTGAAAATTCTTACTTTGGTGTTGGTTGACAATTGTTTTGAGTTCCAGATATTCTTCAGTTGTAAATATGCTGCAGTCGATTGCAGTCAATATTGATTATTCCACTAAGCTTAAATGAACAAGCATTTGAACGAGATAAGTGCCTGTTAGTTATGTAGCTATTGGGTCATCTATAATTGAAGAAAGTAGTCCATATTTCTGAGTCAGTATTGGGTTTGAAAGTGAACATAAAAAGAAGTATATAAATTAAGCATAAAACCTCCATGATTTATTAAAAACCTGCAACTAAATGTTACATCGGCCAGTACTAATATAAGGTTTTTTTGGACAATCTTCGGAAATTCATTATTTTTACGTCAGCCAGGTATCCAGTCATAAAGCCTTTTACATAGCTATTCCAGTCATTAAATTCTTCATATAAAAATGATCAGGTTTATCATCTAATTACCTAACAACTAGTCTTGGATAATAATACAAATCTATTGATACACTGAAAATCATAGTACACGTTTGGTAGGTCTTTCACTTTCCTACGACGTTATGACTGGAATATAAGCTTTTACTATTAACAATACTTGAAAAATGTACTTCACAAACTCCTATTCTTTCTGTACATAAACATTCTAATAAACCATTTGAACTATATCATAGTAGAAAGATTGATAACACGTACCACATTGTTGAATATAAGACATTAATCAATGTATATATATTATGATTGTTAAAACAACCTATTCATCTGTAAGTTTCCGATAATATTTAAGTCAATATTATTTTGTAAATTATATTCCATCTTTATTTGCTTTACCTGTACATAAATATAAATGACTATTGTAATAATGTTTACTACTAATATTGTAATTATTATTATTAGTAGTATTATTATTTACATTAAAATTTTACATAAAATTCATTTTCAAATTAAATAAATACAAATGAACTGAAGTATAAGGACAAAATTGTTTATGATTCTATGTTTGGCATAAACTTGTAAAGGAACAAAATAAGAGGAAAAGGATGTAAGTGAAATTTTTATTTCTAATATATTTCTAATATATGAATCTAAATTAGTAATCAAATTAGTAGTAAACTCATTCAACCATGAATGACAGATTCATCAACTTTGTTATTATAGACAAAAACGTACATGGATAAGACTGTTAAAAATAAATCTGTAAATAGTAACAGTTAATAGCCATTAGAATTTCCTTTATTCCAACTTTGTCAGTACCCCATTAAAATTCATTTTAAAAAAAACATCATAAATATGATGAATACTCTGAAGAGAATTAACTACCTCAGTCTTTACAAATATATTGGAATAAAAACTAGATCATAAATTGAAAGAAATCTGTCAGAGCTTATTAACTAACTAAAACAATTTGGTTGCTTTTAAATTAAAGTTTAGTGTAAAAATGCCACCTCTTTAGGAGTTCAGCCGTGTACACAATAATTCAATGATCAACTGATTGGTTGTAATACCAGAAGAAACGAACCTGGACATCAGTTTCCTCAAGTTTTCATACAAAAACTTTCTAAATAATCCCAGTTAGTATGAAATCACTATCCTGTAATTAATAATGACTGGCTGCAACCACTTATCTTGATATAAACTTATCATATAAGTTGGTCACTTTTCCGAATTTAAAGGAGTTTTAAACATAATCTGATATTAGTTTAAGAGAAGCCGGAAACCTCATAAAATTTGAAAGACATGTTTTTGTATTTCGTGGAATTTTAATAATGGTCATTCCTAAAACGTTACATTTATTTTAACTGGATGAAACGATTCATGGGTCACGTTCAGTAAACTTTCCAAGATTAACGACTTGAATGGGATACTTCGTCATCATGGTGAACTGATTCGTTAATGTGAAAGTCCAAGTGATCTATGTTGTTAATACATTGTATCATTCTTTCGATGAAACCCAATTTCGGACTAGATGACATTGGTTTTCACGTTTGATTTTCGTGATATACAGTTTATTTTGTTATAAGATGTATCACCCTAACATTATGTCGTCTGACTGTCAAATGCAATACAATAGTATGTTTTGTATCGAATATTGGTTATTGACTGATTCATTAGAAAACCCTTATGTTTGTTCATTTTTGATATTCACACTTTATGGAATTGTCTATTAAATTCTAAGAAATATCTTTAAACATTGAGTACGTTTTGAATAAAATTCTGTGCAATATAACATTGTGATATTAAGCAGTCTTACATAAATGATGAATCTTGCGTAGTAAAACTAAATTATATACTACTGATATACATTTAAGTGCATACCACATACTGTGAGGACAACACTTCAATCTATGTATTCTAATGGAAAAGTTAAAAATAATGGAAATGTATGTGTTAAAGATCCGATTTTCATAACCATTCAAATAAAGTAATGCCATAGGGGGAATGTAGAATATGGATTTATCATAAAACGCTCTGTAAATATGTTACTACGATTTGTTTTTTAAAAGAATTTACAAGATCGTTCTTTATGAACCTTATTATATGGAAAAGGAACATATTCATATATATGAGTTATGCTTACAATAGAAGTATACCTATTTAAATAGTTTACATTCCAAAATTAAATTATACTAAATTAGCATAATTAAGTAATATCATTTCGAACATATAAATTTACTTCTATTCGTTGATCACATTGAATGAATATTCTCAAATACTATTAGGTGATTTTAATTAGATGAGAATTAAATTGATACTACGACCTTAAATAAGAAAAGGCTTAATTTGCGAAATCAAATAAACTGTTTAATTAATTTCAGGAATTTAAAGAATACAATTTGAAATAATGAAATTTAATAACATTAAAAACAGATAAACTGCAAATAATAAACTCAGTAATTTTATAGTTCAATTCATGAGTCAATTAAAGCTAGACCACCATGGAAAGCCTGGAAGCACTGGACAGCCGTTTCGTCCAATTTTGAGACTCCTCACCAGTGCACTTCCAAGAACCCGCCATGAAAGATCCAAACCCTGAACCTATCAGTGTCTCGCGCGAGTACTTAACCTCTAGACCAGTGAGCCGGCCGGTATTCCACGGTGTTAAAGTATAACTTCAACCGATTCACGAAATTGAGCGACACATCCACCATTGTCCTCAATGAATTATCATTTCACAACAGACCCGGTTGAACTCCACTCAACTATGAAATTACTAAAATATCAACAAAACCCCTTGAAATGAAATATTGTACGAAAGTTGTTGCTTTAACAAATGGTATTATATATCAATTACAAATATCTTAAAATAGTCACATTTTGTGTTAGTAAATAACTTCCTGTTACTATCGGTTGTAACTAATATGAATTTTTAAATATAAAAAGTATATTTCAATATGAAGCTTCATGACGTTAGATCAGAAATGATTCTACACTTTAATGAGTATTGATTATTACAAAATATAGGTCCATTTATTTCCCTGAAATAATTAGATCCGACATTATTTTCATAGTCGACTATGTTACAATGAAAGTTCAATATCCATTACATAAAGTTCAGCTGAAGCTCTTTTTCCTTAATATTTGTTACAGCGATATCTATTTCTTGTATAAACATATATATAGCTAACTAGGTTTGTTGACAAAATACTACACTGAAACTCATTAATGTTTACATTCTCACAGTTTTTAAATGAACTAGATTTTTAAAAAATAGAAAACATATATTTCCTACAGGTGCAATTATTGTTTTTCTGATCATTGTAAACGAAGATTAAAATTTGTAAATAAATAGCTGTATTTACACTTTGACAATTTTTACATTTCTCTACAAAATATTTCTTTTTAATCAGTTTAATTACATATATATATATATATATATATATATCAGGAGTAGATTTGTTGGGATTTTAGTAATTGTATAGTTGAAATCATGAGTCGATTGAAGTTCAATTTCGTGGACTGGTCGAAGTTACACATTAACGCCGCTGGTTGACGGCTCATTGATCTAAAGGTTAAGTGTACGCTCGCGAGACTGGTAGACCCTTGGTTTGGGATCGTGGATGCGCACTGCTGAGGAGTACCACAATAGGACGAAACGGTCGTCCAGTGCTTCCAGGTTTTCTATGGTGGTCTAGCTTTAATTGACTCATGATTTCAACATATATATTTCCTCATTCCAATTGGTTACTGAACCATTACAGTTTTGAAACTACTTACTTATTATATTCTTTTAAATATATTCAAAGATAAAATATTTAACATTAATTTAAATCTTTGATAATAAAAGTAGATTAGAAAAATAAATATATGATTTAGATTTCCTCTGTTGATTTATCTCTGATCAATACTTCTTCTATATGAAATAACACTGTGTCGTGGGTTACTTATATCCACATAAGTAATATATAGCAATGGTCAGGCACAGAATATATTTCAGTAAATGGTCGATAAGGCGAGAACGTGAATGGGATGCAAATGGTATAAAAATGCAAAACAATAATAATCAGAGACGATGGACTGATATTTACAGAAGGAATAGTCAAGATTGAGACAATTGATTGATAGTTAGCAAAGTAACTGTTTACTGTATGGTTGTCAGATTTTAGTGAGATATTCTGTAATTTTGTGCTAAAATACATTCTGCTGTCCTCACTTGTCTTCTTGTTCACTACAATACAACTTTCAAAATTTAATTTCTATGAAATAAAAACAACTTAATTATCAAATGATTTGACTGTTCATCCTTGATTTTACTTGACAGTGCATCAGAAGAATGTCTACTAAACTTTTAAAAATAGTTTTGAACACTTTTAAATAACATTTTTTCGACACAGTATTATCTCATCGTCAAGCTTTTACACTTACGTAATCGAATCATTAAACATGACATTAATTAAAAAAAGAAGTATTCTATCATTAAACAGTATATGAATCTGAAATGTTATTCTAGCTTTTGATTATGATATTTACAAAAGAAATAATTATTAAGTCTCAAGAGATTTATCAAAATTTGTTGTAACAAATAGTATTGATATCAAAACTTTGTTATATCCCGTGAAGATGTATGAGTGGTAACTTTGAGAGCTATTTATAGACCAATATGATATGTATATTTCCTATTGTATAATTGTTAAGTCACTTAACCATTCATATTCGTATCCCTCTGATTATAAGCTTTATTTTGATCTATAGTCTATTATTGTATGAATTACCATTCCTGAGTTATACCCAGTTTATTAATTCCTGTACCCTCTATTCACAGCCACATTTGGTCAAATCTTGTACAAATGTTATTTTCTATTTTATGGTACAATGTGGTCAGTTTGTTTGGTATATAAACCCAGTATGTTTGAGAATAATGTTACATATTGCAGAGACTGTTATTGATTTTCCGGACTTAACTGGCTGTTCTAGGCAGAAAGCAGGACTGATAAGTGCTCAAGACTGCTCATACGGTTTTTATATATCATTTCTCTGATCAATAAATCACTCCTCTCTGATTGGCAGGGATCAGCACGTCCATATATCAAACAGGGCACGCAATCACTCACACATTATAACAGACTTATAATAAGAATATTTTATTTTAATATAAGATATCATGAAAGATGTTTTCAAGTGAATTGAGAAAGCAAATGTTTTTTTTTGTTTTACCAAAAAATAATCAAAACTTTAGTGAATAACCTTTTTTTATTTCTGTTTTATTAAACGATTATTACCTAGTTGATAAATATTAATGACCTAAATTATTTAAAATTAAATGATCTCAATTATTTTCTCTCTTTTTTTTATTTTTAGTCTTTTAATCTTTTATTTATATTTCTCTTGTTTAAAAATAACTTTTAACTGATCCTAGTGATATTGAAAAGATTCAATGAAAAGATAAGCCTCATTTATTTTTTTTTAAAAATTGGTTGATTTGCCTTAAGGCTTAACTATACTAATTTACTCCATATGTTAAGCTTAAAAATTTATTGAACTAAAAAAACACAAAAAAACACAACAACAACAGAATATATAGTTTAATTAGGTTTCTTTATTATCCTGTGATGTTTTCACCTAACTCCCCCCTCCACCCATTCTTTGTGCGCTTCAAGTTCATTATTATTATATCCCTAAGAATATATAGATAAGTAAATATTATAATATAGAAATGAATGTTACAGATATTTTCTTGGTTAATTAAGTCATCTAAATATAATTATGACAAGCGAATGAAAAAAAGCGTTAAACAATCAAATACAGAAACAGAAAAGCAATGCATAGTTTCATATAATAATCAACATATATATATAAATATTAAAGGTAATAAACAATAGATTAAATTTATTTATTAGGTCATTTAATAAATAGAATAGAATCTTTTTTTCACTCTAAAACTAAAGGACAGATTATTTTAATGGTTAAAAAAAAGAAAAATAAATAATGATGAAACTATTAGGTGAACAATTTTTCAGGGATTAAATTTTTTTTTAGATCAGGATTATATTCGTTCTATGAATAATGATGAAAAAAAAACCGATTTGGTAAAGAAACTTGAACATGTAGTGCCGTGCGTTGTTATTCATTCATCTTGATAACAGTTATAATACAAAGGTTAATGGTGAGTAAAATCAAAAGGCGAAGAGAAACGGCAAGTGCACTTTCATTAAAAAATGACATAGGTCAGTAGGCTTTAAGTGCATGAGCAATTTTCAGCGAGAGAATCATAAATGACACGAATTAGAGATGGCGGATAAGCCAACTCGCTTTAATCAATATTTATAGTCAGATAAAAATAAATGACAGACATGTGATAAATAGGATAAGAAGTGTACACACATACGCTCATATAAAAGATGATCAGGGTTAATAAGTGAATAATTAACAAGGTGAAAACATGACTGAAGATGGGTAGGTAAATTGGTTTGTCCAGAATCTAGAATAAAGCATACGAACTTGGCATATCAACCGACACTACAAACACAACATAAGGTTGTAATGAATTGTTCATTAGCTATTGATAATAGTTACCATGACGTTGGTGAAGAAAAATCAATCTTAATTTACTCTTTTAATTAAAAATTATTCGGTGTTTTTAGTAAACATATTGTCATGATCCCAAATAGAACTGTAGTCTAGAATCATTCAAATTTGTTAATGGTGACTAGTGGTGGAATCCTATTTGGGACTCGTTAGCTGGATGTACCTGCATCCCAGAGTTGATGTTTACTCCGGGACTTCAACTCAATACTGTTCACTTCAAACTCAATCACGTTATCCACTTAGCTACTAATTCCTGATAGCCACTAGCTTGCGCAATAGGGTGAAGTTTAAAGCTGGAGAGTCCGCACATTTCTACAATAATGTGAAAATGTTTGAAAAAGACAAGTATTTGATATTCATATAAGCTTCAATACTCTCTAGTAAACTTTAAATCAATAAAATATTTGAATAAATAAATAAATAACCGCAATTATGAAATTTTATTTTTTATTAAGTAAATATATGAAAAATTTGTTTCAACCCATTGAAAGTGAGTTTATTTCAATAATCACTTCAGAAATACCTCACCATTTTAATTATGTAATCATTCGATATAATATACAATGCAGGGACGATAAATGTAATTTGATCCAATCAGGTCATTATAAGCAAAGATGGATAGTGGCTAGTAGTGGAATCCAGAACGCGCATTTCGTCCTATTTGGGACTCCTCAGCTCGATGCATTTGCATTTCAGAGTTGAAGTTCACTCTGAAACTCAAACCCAGTACCTTTCGCTTCAAACGCCATCGCGTTATACACTCAGCTACTTAGTCCTGATAACCACTTGCTTGTGCAATGGGGTGAAGTTTGAATTCACTTAATATTGTTTGTTTGAATATTCTCATTGATGCTTAGGACTGCTACTGGTCAGTCTCTAATTAGCATATGTGCATATTGTGCGTATTGCTTCGATATTGCCTTAATTCACAAGCATTATAAGCAAAGATAGTGGCTAGCAGTGGAATACAGGACGAGCGTTTCGTCCAATAAGAGACCGACCAGTTGAAGTCCTAAGCATCAATTGAAAGATTCAAACAAACAATACTAAGTGAATGCAATCAAGTTATTCTTCATTTGAGTATTTAATTGTCTTTACAAAATATGTAAATCGCAAGAAGAGTTGATCTGGGTTTTTTTCCAAATACACTTTTTCTTGATATTGATTAATCGTTTACTAATCGGACACGTTTTATACAATTTTCGATTAAGCACTAATGTCATATTGTCCAATTTATCTACTATATAGTCAGTCAGCTACAACTTAGAACCAGACACATATATACATCGGTTTGATTTGCCATACCTTATTAGCATAACATGATGAACACTAAATTCATAGAGATTGTTACTTCAATGATTGTAATATATAAATGAAAGATTGAATATAAGGATATAATACAAGAAGAAAGAATTATTTCGTATAAAGAAAGGCACAAAGTAATTTAATTCTCACTGTTCAAATGTCTGACTTCCTATTACTGATCAATTTTTTTAATCTACTATATAAATAAACTTAGGTGTGGCCTTGATAATTTACACCAATGATGTATTAATTAGTTTCATTAATTCTCATCCATTGAAATGAGATATAAATCATTATTTGACATGTTAATTATATCCATTAATAATTAGACTATGTTCCAAATCTCCACGGTAAAAACAATACGGTTTTTAAATAATTATCATCAAATACTGATCATTTATTTTCTTTGCTGTTGAATATATATTTTACGATTTAAAAAAAATGTTTAAAGATTTGAAGTTATAAATGCTTATTATTCACTTCATACATAAATGATAAGTTATGGGTCATTCAATAATAGAAGGAAAATTTTTACGATACAACTAGTGTCTTATTAGTTGCATTAAATAAAACTTTAATTCTGATAGGTTTCGTAATTTACTCGTGAACCAGTATGCAATATTTAGCCATGACATGGTATTCTACAACTCCTAATCATTCTTAATATAGTAATTTATAAATCTTAAACTCTTCAACATTACTGAGTTATTTGAATGACTATTTAGTATAAAACTATTTTGTACATTGACTAAAATCCATGTTGATTTTTATTCATATATAAAATCAACTTTATTAGTCAAAACTTCTCCATGACCAACAATAGAACAATATGTCTGTATATGTAGTCCCTTTCTTCGATAGAACATAGTGCAGATCTACTAGTCTAGTATGGTAAAACAAATGTATAGTCTAACATATAGTAAATTTCACTATTTATTTGGTTCATATATTTGCATAATCCTGGTGAGTTCAAATGACCCCATAAAAAGTAAAAATTGAAATTCACTATTTATTTATGAGATTTTCAAATTCTCTTATATTACGTCATAGGGTGTTGCATTTTTATTAGCATAATTCGTGTTCTGTTTTATAAATGAAAAACATATCTGGAATCATACTTCAAACAAAAAAAAATATAAATGACCTGTTTAGATTTCACATTTTGCATACAAAAACTCGCTGCATTCTGTATTGTAGACCAAGCTGTAAATTATTGCATGCACACTTTTAAGTTATTCATTAGAGAAGTGATGCATCGCTTAAAGTACTTACGTTTCAACCAGTAGATAACTAATTTCATCCATGTTTCATTTAATTAGGTTTGGATAGCCTAGTAGCGTGCTTCATAACTGAACATATAGACCTTTAGTTCTTATCTAATTGGCTGTTAGAGTAAATTGCAGAAAAATATGATGGTAATCCAAATAAACAATAATCTTAATGAGGTTAATTTTTACAGGCTAATCCATAGAAGTCGCTTAAGTCAAGTGTCGGTGAAAATTTGTTAGAATCTTTCTTCTCACATTAAGAGTGACAGTTTACGGATATAATGAAGAATTCTAAAACTTGAATAAGTCAATTTGTTCATCTTTAGAACTAAATTTTAAAATAATGTGAAAAGACAAAAAAAGCTCCCTTTGAATATTGTTACATGTGACTGCTATATACTTTAATTTATTAATTTACCTAATCATAATTTTTGAGTTTCTTTAGGATGCAACATACTTTTCACAAATCATATATTTAAGCTACCATAGTGTAATGTTACATAATTCCGGTTATTCGTTATATGTAGTTATGGTATAAATAAAATAAGTATACAACAAACACTCATCTCCTTCGTTAAATATTCTGATTTTCTGATAAGCCTAAATTTATACGAAAATCTATAAGTATCCTGGAAAAAATGTCACAAATCATATAAAAATCCTTTCTGGATACTACTTACAGAAAATCAAGTTTTGTGAAATTCATTACCATTCAGTGAAGCTTAGTGGTCACCACTGCTTTTCTCACATGAATGACAACAACTTTAATCAGGATTCGGAGTGTAGCTAAGTTACATCGCCATTCAGCATCTTCTTATTCCCATCGGCTCATAAAGTTAATATTTCCCAGTAATGTAAAATGACAACACATTGAATAATCTCTTCAAATGCTGTATTTTATGATATCGATTAACATCAAATGAGATAAAACTAAAGTTTAAATCAATATTTTCTTTCCAGATTCCATTAGACCGGGAGAAAATTGGAAGTGTAACATTAGTTGTTTTGGTAACGGATTCTGTTTCACCGCCAATATTTACAGCTACAACAACAGTATCTATAGAAATATTAGATGAGAATGATAATGCCCCTGTCTTTACTAATCCTCCAGTAAGATCGTCTGAAGCACCTCAAGGCGACAATGAAAAATTTGCATTCACAGTTATAGAAAATGCTCCACGTTTCACACAGTTAAGTCAACGATTAGAAGCCAGAGATCCGGATCAAGTAATTAACAAGTTTTATTTCATTGTTCTTTGAATACTTACTTATCTTTCAGTTGGTTTCTCATAAAAAGATATACAGAACTTGTTTAACGATTGATTTTTAATTTACCCTTTAGGCAATAATGTAATAGTTTGAAACCTTGTTTTCTGATTCAGACACTAAAAGTTTATTTATGAAAGTCAGTTATTGTTGTTTGACACTGTTTGATCATTATGCTTTGTTGCTTAGGTTGTCTTCTACAAATAGTCAGTTGAACGGTAATGGATGAATGGTTTTGATTAATTCTAGCACCTGATTATGTTCAATTCACCATAAATAAATGAAAACAGC
Source organism: Schistosoma rodhaini (assembly GCA_944470415.2). NCBI lineage: Eukaryota > Metazoa > Platyhelminthes > Trematoda > Strigeidida > Schistosomatidae > Schistosoma > Schistosoma rodhaini. The sequence continues at coordinate 62,621,650 of OX104044.1, forward strand.
TCACAAGTCAAACAAAATACCATGAAAAAAAATTTAAACTACAATAACTCTCGTTTCTTTCAGTTTTATCAGATTAGTGAAATAAATCCAAAAGTATATTGCGATTGATCTTTTGCATAACTTATGAATAGCCCTAGTCGTTTTACAAAATTGGCTTCAGGTATAGTAAAAAACGTACCAGCATCAAATAAGTGGAGTGTTCGCTGTCAATTTCTCACATCAATCATAGGTTGGTAGATTAACCGTACATTAATTTAGCAGACAGCAGATTTCTTTGAAGTCCATACATATCATCAATACCTTTTCAGAGTAAATCCACAAAATAATATACTTTTCGACATCTTTATCATTGTTCCCAGATCTGAATTACTAATTATTAGACTTACGATATCTCTTCTATTTTTTCAGGGTGATAATGGAAGAGTTCAATTTTCTTTGCTAGCTACATATGCTCTTACGAAGTCATCAAGGCGAAATCAATTTATTGGTTCTTCACCAAATATGTTGACTAGTTTTGAACATTTCATTGATAGACCAGGATCAGATCTCAATAGTGAAGCCGGAATGACACGTCACGTGGTTGATCAGCCTATATTCCGAATTACGTCAAATGGAGTAATTGAAACACTAGTTGAACTAGATAGAGAAACAGTACCTGTATATATACTTAAAGTTGGAGTTCGCGATCGTGGAGCTCAGCCACTTGCAAGTACAACAATGTTAAGGGTAGACGTACAAGATGCGAATGACAATGCTCCCGTTTGGGTTTTCCCCACACCTGTGGACAGAACGATTAATCTAACCACTGGAATGAAACCTGGAAGTCTAGCTGGTAGACTTAGAGCAGAGGATGCTGACTCGTTCGAAGCGGGAAAAGTTGAATATCTGTTCCTTGGACCTCGAGGTGAAACAATCGAAGGTGTCACTTTAGAAGATGGTCTGCTTAATGTTCTAAATCCTCCTAAATCAAGCCTAACAAAAACAGCAAAACCTGGACAAAAGCTATCCTCAAATTCAGATGACTTGAAAGGATATCGTGCTGGCCCTTTGTATTTAAACGGAACAACCGGTGAAATATGGGTTGCTCAAGCCTTGACATCCGGAACAATAAATCTGCACTTACGTGCAGAAGACCAGGGAACCCCCCGTTCCCATACAGATGCATGGTTAACTATCAACGTTTTCATCGATCCGAGTGAAGGCATTGGATTTCTGAGTTTTGGCGGGGATGGCACACTAAACATCACAATAATTTTGGCTATGATAACTGTGACGGCCATTATATCACTGTTTCTAATTATTGGAATAGTTTGTGTTCGTCGGAGACCGACAAGATACACTTTGGCTCGTAATGTCACTGGAACTGATGGGGGGGTTTCTCCCGGAAATGCAGCCACAACGTTCTCAATGGATGTTGCTAAAGAAAACATGTCAACAAATATCAACAGTGGTTGGTCTTCACCTGTAGCTACCTACGGTGCAAATCATTTCATACCTGGGCAAGCCAATGGAGGAAACTCGATTATGGAAGACGGTCAGATGTTTACAGCGCTTTACGGGCATGGAGGGGTTATGGGATATGGAGCTGTCATGTCGCCAAGCGATACAGCAAGTTTAATTTACGTGCCACAAGCCCAAACAACACCAAATATAATAGGGTCCCTAGGAGGTTCGATGACACCAGTACCAGTTGACCTTACTACAACAAGTCCAGACTATCCTTCTCGAAATCACATGCATACATTTGGAGTAAGCGGTTTGCAATTCTATAAAGTTTATTATTTGCTTAATACTTAATTTGTTTTTCATTTATCGTGTGAAGTGGTCGTTTTGTGCATACTGTCATTTTAGCGTGATTTCTAGATATACTACACTTCTGATTCTTAAAAAATATCTACATAACCATAATAACTAGAGGTAAATGTCATGGTCTCATGTCTAAATAAAGATTTAAATCTCCATCTAGTGGGACAAAGCACACAAGCAAAAGCACTATTCGATGAGAACATTGTTTCATCACAAAACAAACAGTAAGTAATCTGTCTGATCATGTTTGATTGTATTGGCCAGAAACCATCAATCATCAGGAATAATTATTATGCGCAAGTAAGATTGATTAAATGCGTGCGAAAAATACATTCCAATAGTCTTATAGGGAGTGACTACTAATATCTTCCATTTACATAAGACTAATTCAAAAGTGTCTACGTTAGAGTGTATAATAGTTGGAGCTCTGAGAAACAGAAAATTACTGGTTGGATAAACTCGTCCTGCCAAATGTAGTTTAGATTTCATTTTTAAGAGTAGTATTGTCACTGATTTTATACTACTTTGTATTTTATATTTTAAACAAATTTCCACTAATCACATAACCAACTGATAATAGTTTGTTGACTAGTAACTGGCTTTTAAGGTAATTTCTGTGTATTGTATGAAGGAATCAAATATATCAGAATGAGACACATATCTACTGATGACTTTAGTTAATTGTTGAGTCATTGAAAATGGATTCAAGTCTTTCAATATTAGCCACTAGGTATTAACTTGGTGGCTTAATATTACTTGTTGTGCTTTTTGAAAGACCCTAATGTATGAAGTTTTATCTCTTGTGACTCATCATAAGAGAAAAACTTTAGCTTACATTCGAACTAAACATCAAATGACGTATAGAGATTCTTTTTTAGACAGTACATTTGCAGATTTCGATAATAAAATTCAATGATTTTTAACCAATAAACTGTACTTCCTATTAGTAGAGTACAAAGTACTTCCTTCATTAGTGTCATCATTATAGTTAGTATTAAGAATTAATGTGAAAATGACTGAATATTGAATAAGTATAAGCAAAAATGGATGGTTGCAAACAGTGGAATCCAGGATGCGCGTTTCGTCCTGTTTGGAAGTCGTCAGCTTGATATACCTGTACATATGCAAATAAAAGACTGATCACTTGCAGTCCTAAACATAAATGGGAAGATTCAAACAAACAATACTAAATGAATTTGAATTAGTAATCTTTAAATATACAAAAAGTTAACATTTATATTGTATGTAAGTTTAACATTTATTTCTCTAGCAAAACTATAAATCCAAACACAACTGTGATATGTTGCCGTACATTTTTCTGCAAATAACTACATACATCCAATGGTTATCAACTAAAGTTTCTCCTGCAAAGTCCATAGTTAAGAAGCCAGAAACGCTTCTAAAGACTAGTTTTATGCCCAGTTCAAATAACAATAATAGGAAATAGCTAAATAAAAAAATCAGTAAAATAAACAATTTATCTACTTCCAATCCAGATTCATGTTGTTTTGTTGTCTGGTTAATTTATTCCACTGTTAATGTAATCAGTCTGAATTACTCAGTCATGTTGCTAACGTGATCTGGAATTGTTTTAAAAATGTAGTGATTTGTCATTTTACTATAGTAATAATTTTAATTATTTTTTTTATTCATATCGTGTTGTACTACTGATTCATTTTATTGCATCAATTTGTTCAAATTTATCTGAAAAAGAAAATAATAACTGATTCAGTTTAACCGCAAATTACACAACAGAAAGTATAATAGATTCATAGTGGAACGACATCTGACAGATTGAAATTTTTGATTGGTTTCGCTTTCTACAAGCCTAAAGTTTAAACAGTTTTGTTGCAGTAAGCTCTGACGATGTTATCCAAAATGATAACGATATCTCTACAATGAACTTATCTACTTTAGAGAGCCGAACAACAACAAAACATTCACGCAATTTGTAAACTGCCTCCATTATTAGAACCTTTGTTGTTAACACTGTTTCATATTGTCACCAAATGATTATATACTATGTGTATGGTATCTTATGGGAAGGGGCTAAATAAACCGGTACTCCTCTCTGTTGTTGTTTACTGTTCATTAATATAATATACACCAGCAATAAACCGTTTACAAAATCTCCCCCAACATGTTTTAAAAATTGGTATATTGTTGATATCGGCATTGTAATTTTTTTTATCATAAAGCTTTAGGATAAAAGGTACCAAATAGCCTTTTTGTAACACTAAGAAATTTTAAATACTAAGTGCTAGTTACAAACTAAAAATTATCTTAATTAAAATATAAATACTTTCAAAATTCACGGAAGGATTATTAGAGTGAAGATAAGAATTAAAAAACTAAAAACTTTTAATTTGTGTTAACTGACCATCACCGATAAGACATTTGAGATCTCAACTAATTCAATCATTAAAAAAGACAACTTCGATCTCAATCTTTTTACAGTATTGGCCGAAATGCAACTTAAACAACAGAATCCGATAAACACTGAAGCATAAGCAGACTGGTCCTGGTTGTTACCTGGTGACCAGGTAATTTAGTCATAAAAAGAAATATAGAAGGCCAAATATGCCCACTATTTATTGTTCACAAAAGGTCGAAAATGCTGTATGTAATTTCAATATTTACATTACTTAGTGGTCGAAAGGTGTTCATTCATTGCATTTTAAGTGTTTAACCATAGCCATAGTATTCCTTTCCTTGTTATTGGTAAATACCTTCTGTGTTTTCCTCTTACATCGAATAACTTGATTTCGTCTATACTTTACATTTTTTAGAATAAAAAAACAAAATAAATAAAATTACAAAGTTGTTTAAATAGTAAAATACGCTAATCATTCTATCCTCTTCGAATTCTCAACAAGAAAGTAAACATACAAACCAATAGTTCACTGATTATTCACTGTCTTAATAGAAATCAATAAAACATATCCTTCTAGTTATATTAGATTATAATACATAATAAAATAATCAAAATTGTAAACAATAATAATATTAAAGAGCAACTTAATGAATAAGTTTATTCACAGTTGAAATCATAAGTCAATTGAAGATAGACCACCATGAAAAACCTGGAACCACTGGACGGCCGTTTCGTCCTACTGTGGGACTCCTCGTCAGCGCGCATCCACGATCCCACTGCACGAGATTCGAACCCAGGACTTACTAGTCTCGCGCCAGAGCGCCTAACCACTAGACCACTAAGCCGGCGTCCGATGATGTTAATCTCTAACTTCAACCATTCCAGGTTTTCAATGGTGGTCTAGCTTCAATTGACTCATAATTTCAACTATGAAAATAATGAAATCTCCACAAAACCTCTCTTCTGAAGTTTATTCACATTTCGAATTTTGTTCATTTTTTTCTATGTTTTAGTCTTTTTTTCTTTCTCTTTTTTGAATACATAACTTGTTCAAGTTCAAAAGTTCAATTTCATATCCATCAATCATGTAATATTTAACATTGTTTTAATTTTATAATATTTTATTTCCTTAAAAAAATTATAATAAAATAGGAAAATATTTCCAAATTCATCTAATTTGATTTGTTGTGAAGAAAATTGTTGTTTTTGTTTTTTCCTCCTTTTAATAGACAAATCATTGAAGTGAATAAGAGAAAAGACAATATTTGCTTGAGTTAAGATTTAAAAATGCTTTTTTATACTTTGTTTTAGCGAATCCGAAAGAATAATATGAGTAATCACTATGTAGAGTCTTAAATTTTTTTTAAGAATCTGCAAGGAATATATTGTAGTGGTTTAGCTTTGTTAATCAATTACCTTGATAATTATTATTATATAAATCCCAACAGTATTTGAAATCAGACGGTAATAAGAAGCGGCGACTACGGTTAATTGGCGGATAGTACGAATAACTAATCTACAACTACATCGACCGAATTCGAAGCAGAGAGGCGAATATCTGTTTGCGAGCGAATATAGAGGCAAACTTATGGTCAAGTTGAATGAAGGCAAGTATAGAAAAGACAAAGGCTAGTAATAGGATAAGAGTACAAATACACATGGGAATGGGAATAACTCATCGAGTGATATTTAAGCGATTACCATTTTAGCTAAAGAGAGATATGCACGTAGGCTGTCACGTGATCAATCGTACACGTTTATGCGGACAAGATAGTGAATATAATAGTACAAAGAAATATGTGAATTGTTACTGTCCGAATAACATTGTCTATTAAATAAGTTAATAAAAGGGCTTAGCAAAATTTAACCATGATCGAAGTTAACTGTAGGAGAGTTGCTGCAATATTGAGTATGGTGAATATCACATTTGATCTAATATTTGTTTAGTTTCATTTTGCGTATTCGTGGAATAAACAGTTAGGTGAATTTAGAAACCAATTTTATCCAAAATGACACTACAATTTATGTGATCATTTCAAAGAATTGTCTAATATCAGAAATATAACTGACTATATATTTCATTTAGAACCGACATCATGAGTTATAAAATAAAAGATTATCAACTAAACTACTGGCTAGATTGTAACCATTGCAATCAAAATATTTTTTTATCCCGGAGCAACCATTTAAAGTGATGCGAACCATTTTCAGAACATCTATATTTCAATGTTCTTTCAGTTACTGTCTAGACTGACTTTTGAATGTTTTACTTACTCTAGTGTTAAATACTGAATTTTACAACTGAGCATACAATCTGATCATTTGGTTAAACTATAGTGTCGCCAACATTCCATTTGTTAATTTAGTTATTCTCTGGTTGTAATGACTATTTTACCAAAAAGAAGTAGAGAGGCAAAAAATAAACGTATGGAGACTTATGAAATTATATTTGTCGTTGATTGAACATCGTTAATATTTAAATTTCCGATATTATTTTCTACATACATTTTAGACTTTAACACGAACACGTGGTTCAGTTGGGCAAAGTGTATTTGCAGCTCCATCTGGTTGTGCAATCGCTTATGAACCTCATTTAGATGCTGACAGTGGGGATTCAGGTAGAGGTCCATCTGAAGAAGGCAATCAATTTTTATTATCAGATAATTATAGAAGTAAGTAGTTTTTTATTTTTAAAACTGATTTGTTAAATTTAACATACATATCGTACTTTGTAAGCTATTGAAACTCATTTTACTTTTGAACGCTGTATTTTGAAGAAAGATATCCCATAAAATCTAACACCTTCATTGGATATCCTATTATATGAATGAAGAATATTCTTTTTGATAAATTCTCTTTAGGTTTTACAATCATATATCCAGATTAATAATTCAATATGTAACTAGGTGTAAAGCAAAATACATAGTTCAAAATCATAACATGGGAATTTAAGGTTTTGTAATAAAATGAAATCCATAATGTTGATCTGATTAATATGCAACGTTAACTTGAATAAGCCTAAATGTTAAATGAAATATGGGTCAGATAGAGTGAGGGGAATAATAATATAATTACCAAATCTATCAAATGTCTAGTAGAACACTGTTTTGTGTGTAATGTTATATGAATTTAATAAGAAATAATGAAGGATAATGAGTGTTATGTAATCTAATCATGCGTTCAGGTGATTATTAGTTATGTTGAACCAATAATAACGTGAAGTGTTATTAACATATCTTCTTTTTAGGAAGCGATGTAAAATCCTCTCGATATAGCCTGATTGTTTTGCCATTTCTTTCACTAGAATTATGTAATTTAATTCAATGAAAACCTAAAAATTTGTCACTTTGCTATTTTTGAGATTAATTCAGGCTACAGTATTTCACGAATGACAGTAAGTAATCAGTCTAGTTATTATTATTATTTAACAAACATTAGTAGGTATCATTACCATGTTTGACTTGATAATTTCGAATAGATTGAGCACAGAGTGGATTGTTATTTATTCTCTAAAGAAGTGGCTTACACTGAGTCACGAAACGTTAAGAAATCTAACTTATGGGGTTATTACAAATATATTATCCATTATTAATCAGTAATTAAATTTTTGATTGGATAAATTCAATTACGTTTGTTTCATAAATCAATAAACTATCCGTTAAGTCTAATAAAAAATCTGAAGGTATTAAGTTATGAAACTTTACAGGTGTATATCATGATTAATTTAAAATTTTCAAAAGATGTATTTTTCCGCCTTAATACACAATAAAACACAATTATTTACACAATCAGTAGAAATATACTTAATTACAAATGTATAGATATACATACTAAACATGAAGTAGTTACCAACTTAGTCGATCCTAGGGGTGATTGTCACTGAAAATACAATCTGTTTTGAAATGCAACTATGACATGATCTGAATGAATGACAATTCAGCTCCCTATTGTAATTCATATACTTACTAATGCTTAGTGTATGCAAATTTGTATTTTATAGACTCGTCCTGACACATATCATATGAATATGATAGATGTTTCGTTAGTTTAAGAATTAATTACTTGCACGAAATATTTGTTATTTTGATGTTATATACATTTGGACAAGTATGCTATCAAGTACAGTAGCAGTTCTTTATAATACTAATACTATCATTGTGTATTTATGCTGCATGGATCTAACATTTACAACACTCAGTTAATAATGAAAGAGAAAACAATTTTGAACTTGAACCAGGTTTTGCAACTTTATTTAAAGAAACAAAAAATAAATGAAAATAAGTAAAAGAGATTTGAACAATTTTCTAGGCACCTGAACAACTCAAACTAAGAAAAAAAACAATCAAATTTTTTTCTATTTTTCCATTTTGTTTTTATTTATTTTATCACTTGAAATGGTGAACAGATTTTATACCGCAAAAAAAGATGAATGAAAAAATGACATTCATTTTCGTTGTTGTTAGTTTCCATAGAAAAAAACAAAAAAAAACAACAACAAAGCAATCTTTGATAAAAAAATTCTTTTTAAAGTAAAGGTGTTTATATTGTGCGTTATTATTTCAAAAGTCAATTGAATTAAATCAGTTATTCTCTTCTTTTCTTGATTATTTATTTATTTAATAAATTTATTTTATTAGTGAAAATACAAAAAAAAAAGAATTGTTAACAACTAGAAATACTCCTAGTAACTTATTAACTTAGATAAAATTAAATTATTCCCTATTGTAAGTAATGATGATTTGATAATGAGATAAGAACATTTATAGTTTTGAACTAACATTATTTTTATTTTATTTTATTACTGTAAACAAAATAACTGAAATAAGTATAGTATGTACTTAGGTATTCTATTGTTTATAATGAAATGAGAAAATGATTAACTAACTGGTATTAGGTACATATTTACTTTCTTGGAAACCATGTAATGTAGCAAATAGTAAAGATTAAACTTTGGTTCTTATTAGCTTACAAATATCCAATATGATAGAAGTCCCATTTACAGTAAACATTATCTTCGTTATTTAGATATTTTACTTGAATCAATGCAGAAATTTTGAAGAAACTATTAGGAAAAAAAACTATAAGTTGGCTAGGGAGTCCAACGATGAACTGCTTAGGATGTTTATTCTTATATAGAAGAATAGTATTTTTGTTCATGCAATCAATCTGAATAATCATCAAACATATTTCACAGCTAAAATGTACGTACATATGTGAATAAACTAAAACATACAACAGATGATTGAATATTTTCACATCAACTAGTGAATATCTGTACTGAAGACTTAGTGCTATTTTGTGTGTGATAGAATGTTGCCAATCTGACATAAGGTAATAATACATTGCACTAGATATATTCTTGGATTGATTGGTCAATATTATGTTATTCCATGAAAGCTACCTTTTAAAGGAGAGTCCTTAGACTCTTAGTTGTAAGCGTTTACGATCATATTCAGGCCTTGAGATCACCAGCTCTTGCTTAATAACTACTTGTATGTTTATTTATCTACATTTAAATATATATACATGCAATTATATCCTGATAAACTTAACAAATTTCATTTAATATTTGGATGTAGACGGCATGAACATACCTGGACAGCATGGAACATATCAGTATAACACGTACTCTGGATATCGACCAAGTAGTAGAATTGGCTATTACAGGAATCCAAGTTTAGATAACACAGGAAGTCTGACTAAAATTCATTCAATCGCATGTCAAAATCCAACACCAGGCGGTTCATGTGCATGTTATATAGTTTCTGATAATACAATCATTCAACCAGTAGCTCAGTATGGAAATAATAATGGTCCCGGAATCGCTTATCATCCAGAACATGCATCACCTCAGAAAATAATGCCATTAACACTAGAACAACAGCAAATGGAACATTCACGAGGTGAACACAGTCTACCTCCCATACCTCCACCTAGAAGTCCTCAGATGCCTTCATCTACTGTCACATTACGTAAAAATTGCACAACAAATATCCCATCAGGTCTCTCAAAATATAATGAATCTCCCACAAAGGTGAATTCAACCTCTTCAGGTTTATACCCTCATTCGGAAAATAGCCATGAATTGATCCATTCAAATAACAATTTTGATCATAATGGTTTTAATCAACCCGACGATCAGTCACCAAATATAATTCAAACACCACTAAGAATCGATTTAAGAGGACAGTCTACCACAGATTTTAATACATCAGAAAATAATTATGATACAGCATCGAAACAACATCGATTAGTAAGAAATGGTTTAGGTATTGGTTTACCTCCATTAGCTAGTAATTATGCATTAAACCAACAAGTCAATATTCAACTCAAACAAAAATCAAACCCTTTATCAAATCCAGAACTTCAACTAACAGTATAAATATTTTTTTTCTTTAATGCATTTGTTATTTTGTAATCATAATAACATTTTATGAAAATATTCATTTCAATATTTCTCAAAATGTATATCTAGTTCATATGTAGTAGTAATCACTAATGTCTTTTCATATTATTTTAAAGAGAATTTTTTTCTGGTGTCAAGAAATTACCTCATATTCAACTTTCCTGATGAAAGTCAAAAAAAAGAAAAAAAAAGAGCATTCATATTATGAAAAAACCTACGTATGAACACAAATACAGAATTCCTTACTCATTTGGTAATAAAAAAGTTCCATCTCAATCACTGATTGCCAACCAACATGAAAGAATAAGTGAAAAATTATTCATCCACACTTTTTCTTATTTTTTTTTTCGTTTTAACTTTTTCAAACGATATAAAAACATTAATTGTAAACATGAATTAGTCTCATTTTCATTTTTTACCTAAAAATAGATTCAAAAAACAAAAGAAATCTATCAGAATATCTAATCAACTAGTTGAATTGAAACTGCTTGAATCATTATCTAAATTTATTACATATGTAGATATAGATATATAAATACTTTAAGATAAGATTTCTTCCTGGATTGATATATAAATTCTTAATATTTTTTGAAGATTTTTTTCTAGAAAACAAAAAAAGATAAGTAGAAGACAGAAAGAATCCTGGTCAAACAACAAATATTGAAGAAAGCAGAAATATCAGAAAGCATTAACTAGACTAACACACCATAGTAACCATTACTACCACAGCAACAACCATTAAAATACTAACAAAGAAAAATTTATAATTGATATAAAATTAATTATTTATTTCTAAATTTAGAAATAGAAAAGAACAAGTAGGCTACCTTAAGTATCCTTGTATAAATACACTCAGAAGTAAATAATACACCAAAAAACATCAAATATTTCCCTTTGATAACTTAGGAATATAAATATATTTATTCTTTGACAATCTTCTTTGATTTTTAGAATAAAAAATAATTAGGACAAAATATTCAGTTTTATTGTTTTTACCATAAATTAGTCTGAACTACAAAATTTCATTGAAATACAATTTTAATTGATCATTTACACTTATACCCTGTTTCTCTCTCCCTCCCCCCTATCTCTTTCTCTCTCTCTCTCTCACTCTCTCCTTAATGCATGTGACCTTAAATTTGTTTTTTTTGTTTTGAAACTTCTCTGCATGTATGATAAATAAATCGTATTATATAATTAAAAATTACTTTGGTATATGCTTATATAAATAACACATCAATATGTTCACAAAAGGTTGCTCTTTTTTCAAATACACATTTCTCTGCATATATATAAATATATAGACATCAAATGTAAATAAATTTATTTTGAAATGTTATTTTAATGGTGATATATTTTCTTCAATATATATATATACTTTATCCAATTGATACGTTTTAGCGTTTTCATTAGTTTCTAAGGTAATATTCTTTTTTTGGCGGATATTTGTTTAGTATTCGGATAACAAGTATAGTTGCTAATGGGCATCAACTTAAAAGCCATTTAAATCCAAGTAACAATAGTTGGATGTTTTGTTATTATTTATTTATTTATCATGATTCTTTTTTACTCGTAACAATCTGTCAAATTATAGCAGTGAATTACAAACCTTAGGAACGAAATTCCTTCAACATCAAATCGAAGATAATTACCGTAACTATGAGATAGTCATTAGTTTAAGTTTATTAGCATTTTAGGCAAGAATTAACTGTAAAGTTGATAAAATGAAGAGAGGGTATATAGTCGTATTTTTAAACGTGAACGCTTATGCGATAGGCTTCTGTTACATAATAAACTATGTCTGCAAAAATATCACTCTCACAAGGAAATGCCAGTTGATCAATAGATGCGTAACATTATACTGTGTAGTAACATCAATGGGAAGATTCAAGCAAACAATACTAAGTAAATTTCAACTTCACCCCATTGCACAAGCAAGTTGCTATAAGGACTCAGTGGCCGAGTGGATAACGCGATGGCGTTTGAGGCGAAAGGTACTGGGTTCGAGTCCCAGAGTGAACATCAACTCTGAGATGCAGGTTCATCCAGCTTACGAGTCCCAAATAGGACGAAACGCGCGTCCCGGATTCCACTGCTAGCCACTATCAATCTTAGCTCACCATGCTTGTGAATTTAGGCTATATCGAGGCAATACGCACAGTACGCACATATGCCAATTAGATACTGGCCAGTTGCAGTCCTAAAACATCAATGGGAAGATTCAAACAAACAATACAAAGTAAATTTCATAATGAGAAGCATTTGTAGAATAAAAAGAAAATTCACATAGAAGACTCAAAGAGAATAAGATAGTAGTTGATTTTGCATGATAATGATGCCATACATAACTAAATAATAAAGTGAATAAAAATGAAGATGAAAATAGAAGATAATCTTTAACACATTTGTAAATAAATATCAAATTCTTTCACTGTAAATAAACCAGAAATCTAAAGGACTCCGCTATCATGGCTTTATTATTACAATTGATCTGTAGCTTATTTAGAAAGTTCTTATGATTAGCTGAATAGTAAGACAGTTTAACACTGAAATTTATATATTCTACGTGAACAATATGACTAGCTTCACTGAAACATTGAAACGTAGAGATTCACACTAACATAGACTTCATTAACTGTTGGCAACAAATTTATGTCATAAATATAGCCTGAAAATTGACGACTTCTTGAAATCTGACCAAAGAGACATTTATGCATTTTTATACAGTAAAACTATTCAGCCATCATATGTACCACAATGTTTTTTTAGGTATTTCACAAACTAAACTACCACATAAAAGCTATTTAGTGAGTACAGTGTAACCTAATTCGTTGACTGCACATTGCATTAATTGATCTAAACTGAGAATATAAACCTTACAATGGAAGTGACACTTGACATGACTAATTCATTAAAATCAAGAGAGTCAAATAAAAAACAGGTCTCTTATAACAGGTTATATCTCTTAGCATCATTCACGTATATGAGACATAATTTTTATTTATTGCCTAACGTTATGCATAACACTTCAGTTTATACTCTAGTCATGCTTCTTTAATCAATCACTGGTTTGCTGCAAACACATTTTGATGATGAGAAAAATTGATCAGTTGTTCTTTTAGGGTTCCAGATCCTTACATAGATTTCCTTTAGAAAACTGATTTAAATTGAAAACTATTCCTAATAAAATTGAACTAAAAAGCCCAGATATTCAGATACATGAACAGAAGATTAGATTCCAAAGAATGATGTTGTTATTCATTTTAATCCTTTCTTTCAGGCTATGAGATACAACTCGGACTAACAAATATCTAAATTCTAGCATCATGTTAAATATAGATTTCATCAATGATTATTTATGTGACATTTAAGATTATAGTCATTATATGTGAAAAATTATATTTGAAATAGTCTCAGCGATTGAAATTTAAATAATTCCAACGTTTCGTGCAGCTAACTTGTCTGGACTTCTTCAGGGTAATAATCAAAATCAAAATCATCAAAGAAATATTTGGTGATTTATTCTTATTTTTACTTCACATAGAGACATATCAACACCGAATATCATTCATTAATAACTCATTCTTACACATACATACACACACATAATTCATCTTGTCTCCTTTTATTTCAGATCGTTGAACTTTTCAATTGATTCTCATTCAACTGACTTATGTAATCCTGTTTACATAATTTCAACATCCAAATATGATTAGTTTAACGTAGTATAGATTTTGGTATGATTGGTAAAAATTACTATATATTTCTTTGATTTTTATTTCAACCATTACCTTGACAAAGTCCAGACAAGTAAGCTGGACGAAACGTTGGAATTATTTAAGTTTCAATCTCTGAGACTATTTCAAAATGTAATTTTCATATATAATGACTTCTCTATACTCGGCGCCCAATTTTTGTTAAGATATTCGTTCTAACCTCGACGAATATTCGTATAAATTCAAGATAATAGTCATAACCTTAAAGCTCATTGTGAGCATTTAAAGAAATTTATTAGCCTTTCCAAGTCTAAAATACCATGAATGCAAGTAAATCATAACTAAATGTTTTACAACTATTACTCCAATAAAAATTAAATCATTTCGTTAAGGAAAAAAAAGCAAAATGATTCAACGGTGTACTATAAGTAAAGCAATAGATATTACCAAAGATAATTGTGTAAAACATTAATTATGCACTTTTACAACAAACGTTTATACAGAGTACCAAAAACGTTTGATTAAGATGAATCAATTTCAAACCTTACTGTTTAGATATGAATAATACGAGTACACATCGAATGACCATGAGTAATTTACTTCTCGATAAATCACATATTCTACTGTACATATTATCAGAGGGGAAATATTTGTCACCAAAATTTAATTGGCTAAAAATTAGTTTACCATTTTTCTTTTTTTTGTTTAACTTACTGAGTTTATTCAGTTTTGTATATCACTGGTTAGCGTTTTTTTAGTGAGTTGGTTTTCTACGGGATGGGGTCGTTAACCCCATGTCCAACCCTCCTCCTTTACCTGGGCTTGGGACCGGCAGTAGCCACCGGGGGAGCTACAATCACATACAATAAATATTTTTTTCTAAAATATAAAAAAATAAACTGTTAGAATAATCATGCTACTTTTTTATTTATGAAATAATTATTTTTATTCATTTTGTCTAATATTTATGAACTATATTATATTTTTGACAAAGGCCTTGGATTTCTTATGTCATATTCATAAGAAAATTTATATTTAGAGATAGTGATTCCTTGGCTAGTTATGTACAAGTTTTAGAATTACAGTAAAGTACCCATCGTTTAGATTATTATTAATATAAAAAGATGTAGAATGCTGATGTAACAGTAACTTGCTAAGATCTTAGATTACAGATAATAGAGAGTGAATCAAACTCGAAATATGAAATTAACATGTGAATAATTTTAGTCAAGCTTAAATTACATTGAATATTCCTTGGATCTTTTATAGTGATAGGTTAAACAACAGCTAAAAATGTATACAATAATATTATCACGACTTTATAATAGCATAAATCAAAGTATGTAGTAGATAAATAATTGCATAACCTTAACAAATCAAGAAATTAGAATGTTGACTTTGAGCTTAGTTACTTATTTTATAAAACTTGAATAAATATCCGGGCTAAAAATTACCATAAAATGAAATATAAAACAACTGTTTGAGTATTCCGTATCATTGATATTTGTTCTACATTTATGGATATAGACATTGGAATTTCTTAACGGTTTTTTTTAACTAAAATGTATTTTAAATAAGTTTTGCTGAATAGTTCAATAAATATACAGGAAATAGATTATTCAAATCTTATACTTAGAATTCTGATTACAATATTAGATAATATGCCGTTAGGAACATATTACATAACCTATGTTAAATAAATGTAATAATATACAAGCAATAAATTCTCTTTGATGTACGTTGAAATGATTAAGTTTATAGACGCCAAATAATCTAAAATCATATATTAATAAGCTGTTGCGGAGAAAATTATTTTTGTATATAAGCTAATAAAAGTAACATGAATGAGATAAAAATTCAATCAAGAAACATTCACTTGGTATTGTTTGCATGTATTGTCCTATTGTAGTTTAGAATTGTAATTGATCAGTCTCTTGTTGGAATATGTGTATTCTTTGAGGACTGTCTCGATATTATCTTAAGTCACAAGCTTTATAAACAAAGATGGATGGTGGCTATCTAACACGATGACGTTTGAAACGAATGGTACTGGGTTCGAATCCCGGGGTGAACATCAACTCTGAGATGCAGGTACATAGAGGTGACAAGTCCCAAATAAGATAAAACGCGAGTCCTGGATTTTACTGCTAGCCACTATCCATATGTGTCGACAATCAAAAAAATATGTTTAGAGAATACAGTGTATAGAATTTATTTCGAATAAAAAGTTTGTATAAAAATACATCTGAATTAATATTTTGACAATTTCAGATTTTAAGTTTCTTCAACATCATTTTGCTGCAGTTTATGATATCATAATATTTATTTTTTGATACTGATGTCGAACAAGAAGTAGGCAGATACTTACTTACTTACGCCTGTTACCCCTCGTGGAGAAGCATAGGACACCCACCAAATTAGTCAGATATTCGGAACTTAATATTATATGATGGTTAATAACTTTAATAATCCTTATCCAACAATTGTATTAATGTTTACAATAATTTTTTATTCGTTTCTGTACGTAAAGAGGTTTATCAAATAAAAAAAAGACAATTAAATTTTGTTAACTTTTTATCCATAACTTGATATAATTTTATTCTATGGATTCCCTTTCATCGATTCAACCTACATGAGTTATTGTCACGAGACCACACACTTCAAATCACGTCAAATAACCAACTATGCAATTATCATGATAATCTTGTAATATTATTTATCATAGTATCAAGTTAAACGTTGGTTAGAATCATTCAAGTCCATACATTTATTTTAAATTATAAAAAAACACATAAAGGACATACACTTTTATGATACGAATTGTTTACACTCTCTGTGTATATGGAAACAGAAACTGAAAGTAACTAAAACAATCTAATGTTGAATAGAGTATTGGTTTACTCAGCATACAATAATTCCTGGTGAATAGTAAAAAAACAATCTAATTGTATGGTTATTAAAACGATCAGAGCAGCAGAAGTTGTAATATTAACAATTGAATAAACGTGTTTCTCAATATTTGTATATGTAAGACAGTGAAATATGGAATTTTTGGACATAACAAACAACTTACTTTGAAGTATTTATGTGTGGTGTGTGCTACTTATATCGATATAAGTATTATATATCGTGAGTCGACAGCAGAAGATTGAGAAGATCGAGAAGAAAAGAACAGAAACAGAAAGCAATCGGTATGAAAATAAATGAACAATGAAGTCTAAAATGACTGATTGTCATTTGCAAAGAAATAGTCAAGTTTGATTGATACTTTGCAAAATAAATATTTACTGTTTGATCTTGAGATATTACTAACATGATCTGTAATTTTGTGCTGCAATGCATTCGATTGTCCCACTGGTGTTCGTATTCACTACATACGTAATTACAATTAAAAACCACGAGTTGTGTGAGATCCGAAAATTATCCAATTTTATAAATGTAAATACCGTGTGACTATTATTGAAATGAGGTTGTGTTCCATTATGTTCTTTGCATAAATGCGATTTCCAATCTGATATTACACAATTATAAATTATTTTAAAAGCGAATATGCCCAACACACTTCATTTATACCGAATAATCATAATAGGATTTTCCAAATCTATACGAATTTATTATTTATTAACTGATTATTGAGAGGTGGATGCAGAAATTTATCATGTTTGTTGTTTGACGGAATTCGTGACGAGCAGACAGTGGTGTCAAAATCGTTTTTATAGAGAGTATTGGATTTAGATAGTATTTATTAAAAATTCGTAATACTAATAACCCAGGACACTAAAAACTGTCAATAATCAATCGATATGATGATTCCACCTAAATCATCAACCTAAGCTACAAGTCTTCACCATCTTATAATGTGTTTTCCCAACATCTTACGGTACTATTGAAGAATAGGCAATACTACGGATAAAATTATTACTAATTCTGTATAAAATTTACATAAAGAGATTATTTTGTTGTACATATGTGTCAGTCAACAAATGCAGGTGGAATCGGATCCATGATTCATTTTTACAGTATATATTGTACAACCACACGAATAACTTAATGATTATCGTTTACTCATTTAATAGAGTACATCTTGGGATTCATTTCTCACTTCTCATTTTTAAAAGAGAAATATAAATAAACACGAAATTTTGTCTACTCACTTCAGACACAAAAAATGAGATGGAATGTGAACTTGTGTAGAATCGTATGTACTAATTAGTTTAATTAATCTCGGTAGATTTGTTTCTCATTTTCCAAGACAAATTATATTACCGTAAGAAATCCCCACATATAATTGATAGATGACTGATAGCATTCATTATGCCAACGATAACTAGTGTATATGTAAAATTGAATTAGATTATCTAGCCAAACAACTGTGGAAATATAGACAAGATTATTTAATTAGAATACTACACAGAAATTTGGGAATCCAGTTTTTTTCATGCCAGACAAGAAAGTAAATCCATTAATCAAAGTGTAATCATTTCAAAAAAACTACCTTAATGCAACACCTCGTATTGATGAAATTTGAAACTGATCTTTTTATATATTCTGTTCACAGTCTTCCCTTTCTACCTGTCATTGTTGAGATACAAT
Organism: Schistosoma rodhaini; assembly: GCA_944470415.2. Lineage (NCBI taxonomy): Eukaryota > Metazoa > Platyhelminthes > Trematoda > Strigeidida > Schistosomatidae > Schistosoma > Schistosoma rodhaini. The sequence goes on from OX104044.1 coordinate 62,640,545, forward strand.
TTGATTGCAGTCATATTTTAGTTTAATGTTATGTGTAATACAGAAAGTAGCTTTGAATATTTAATTAAAAATTCAAGTCTGAAAGCGAAAATGAACACTCAGTTAACCGGCCCAAGGTAACAAAAAACAAGCAACCTAGATTCCCCTGTTTCAATTATTCCTTTTTGCTAAAATTTGTGGTAGCTGTTACGAAGTCTGTTTGTTCACTTCTGCCTGTTTTCAAAAAATTCATTTACTTTAGAGGAGAATTGTGAATTAGTGATACTCAGAATTCACTTTATAACAGCATCTCCGAATGTATGTTTTGTCTTTTCAGAAAAAATTTGTGGGTATTTCTAGTTAAGGCCTTAATCAATCAGAGGTTTTTGCGAGTTTCCATGAATCCGTATGAGATGTAAGAGAAAGACAAGACAGCTTTTTTGTCTTGTTATATAGTTGTCTCATATTTCCTTCTCTTGCATGTTTTTCCACTGTCATTGCTAGTTCTTTCACATATTTCTGCTTACTGGCTCAAATGCTATTCCTCACTTGCCTGTTTTCTTCTGTGTATTCGGCTTGTGTCTTCAGTTTCTCTGTCGTTGTTCGGCTGTTGTTAATTGGTGTCTTCTTGTTCTTCTTTTCCTTAATCTTGTTCAGGTTTTCGGTAGAGACCCATTCTTATGATAATGCTTCTTGCGGCCCAGAACCTTCTGACACGTTGAAGTTGGTGATTCTTGGATCCCTTTTGCAGTTGCCCTCGATCTTAGTTTCATATTTTTCGAGTAGTTCCTGTAAGGCTTGAAGCCTGTTGTTGAAACTTTTCTTGAATTCGTTGTTTTTGTCAGTATCTCAAAGGAAGGCTGTATTGAACTACCGTTTCCCCAGTTGCCCAATACTTCTTTAGCTTCAGTTTCATGTTGACAACCACAAGTTAGTGATTATTTGAGGCCATATCAGCTCCTTTCGTGGTTCTCACACCTTCCATTGACCTTCTGAAATTTTTAGTGGAGCAAATATGGTCTATCTGGTTTTGTGTAGCGTGATTCGGTGAGACACGTAGCTTTGCGTGTGTGCTTTTGTTGGAATATGTTGCCACCTGTAACCATTTTTTGAAGGCACATATATATGCAAATCTCTCGCCATTCTCTTCTCTTTCTTCTGGTCAGTCCATGTCGCCCCATGATATCTTCACACCCGGTGTTGTTCATTCAGACTTTCGCGTTTAAGCCTCCCATCAGGATGGTCAGATCGTCTCCTGAACACTGCGCTATGATTAATTTCAGCCTTTCGTAAGACCGGTCTTTATCATCTTCACTCCTATCATTGATGTGTACATGACATTAGATAACATCTATTGTGATCCCTCCTTCTGTGTTTTGAAGGATGTTTGATGATCCTCGATCCATGAGATTCCCATCCCATGATTTTGGTGGGTCTTTTAACAGTATCAGTGCAAATTATTGTGTGTGCGAAACTTATTTATCATCGTGACTAGAGTACGACAGAACCCCTCTTGAAGTCATTTTCTTGTGTCCGGCTAGATTCCAATCGGTTTCGCTTATTCCAATAACCGTCAGCTATTTGATTGTTCCTTTCGATCTCTCACATTGTCCGAACATTCTATTTCCCTATGTTGATTGTTGCTCTGTTTGTTAAGAGGGACAGTGGCATCGTGGCTTCCGAAGAATCCTGGATATCATCATGAGGCGTCATAATTCTTCTAAATGTAGAGGACACAGTTTAAATGGTTCAGTTAGTTTATTCGTTTTAGGGTTTGATTTTTCAAAGCTTTTTTCTACGGGTTGGGGATGCTAACTTCATGCCCAACCTTTCTTCTTTAGGCGGCTAGGGACGGCAGTAAACCCTAGTAGAGCTACACGCGAAGTTGAGACCCGAATTTACCATGGCCTAATTAAAAACTTTTACAAGTTCTAGAAAATTAGGATTCAGTACATACTAAGTGAATTTCAGTCTACAAAAGTAGTCTCATTTCACTACCACATATGAATGTGCTTAGAACACTGATCTAAGGTGTTAGTAATATAACTGCTTGAACAGATAGAAGATACGTTTGTCAGTAAAAATCATCTTAAATCACTTTGTAATATATTTAATAAAATATTGCATAAAAAGCTTTAGTATAAAATCTAATTTTCACCTGAAATAATTTCAGATTATTCCATTTCTGACCCTTTATTATGTACATTTACAAATCATCTACATATTTGAAGCATGGTTACATTTGCATTATACTATGTATTTTCTAAACGTTTGACCATTGTAATCAACGTTTTCAGTTCCCAATCACATATATAAAAACTAAGATTTTCATTTTTATTGAATTCAAACCAAGTAGACAATTATTTCCTTTAAAAAATTTATCATGATAATACTACTTTCACATTTCATATATTTTTATTAGACATCAGTTAAAACTACAGTTTTACACTTCATTCATTTGGCTTTATCCTATCATTCATTTGAACAACTTATTACATTCCTTATCTTGATACTTTTAAGATCTGTCACTTCCATTATCCACTTATGACTATACGCTTGAATTTTTCTTTTCCTAATGAATTTCTTTTGTAGCTAGATTGTTGTTTCGTTACTACGTTGCCATGTAAAACTAAAAAAAATGATAACACTGGAAACAAAAATCACTATTTCGATGTTTGATATTTTGTCCTTTTATTCTATAGGAGTATTTCTTTTTTCATCGGCTATTTTAGACAATTCACAATGGTCATAGAAAAATCAAACTAATACAAACACACAATTAGAAAATAATGTGATAGTTGCGTAAAGGAACAATTGAAGTTAAATTCTGTGAAATCTTTTAATATGTTGACCAACGCATAACTTACCTTGGTGGTTAACTGCTATATTTAGTTTACAGCAGTGAGATATTCTACTTTTTTCCCATTGAAAATCAATTAAAATGTATCTTTTTTACATTTTATGCATCATGGTTAACATTCTTCTCTTTTTTTACAAAACAAAATGGATTTAATATGCAGCTAAGGATAAAATGAGTTTTCATGAACTGGTTTATTTACTTTTTAAAAAAATTACAATGTTTAGTGGGTAGCCTTGAATATTTCTACAACTTCTTCTGTTACTACCACTACTACTAAAATATATGTTACTGATGTTGACAAATGTAAATAGTATGTATCATCAATCGAAATTGAAGTGACTGGAAGTAAAAGGTTGAGAAAATTGAAGAGAAGAGAACGAGAACAGAGAGTGATTGATATAGAAATGAATGAACAATGTAGTCTGAGACAATTGATGGACATTTTGTAAATGAAGTATTTCCTGTATGATTCTCAGATTTTATTAAGAGATACTGTAATTTTGTACTCAAATACATTTTGTTGTCCCCTCCTGTGTCTTCGTTCACGACACCACTACTACTGCCACAAGAGATAATAATACTACTTCAATAAGAAATTAAATGAATTGTATAAAACCTCATTATTCTGCAACGCTGAAATTTATGTTGAAAAGGATTAAATATTAAATCTTTAAAGAAAAAATGAGACAAGATGAAAGAAAATCAATTATCTGGAAAACTCTAACCATAAAAAGTTTATTTTTTGTGTATAGAATATTTTGAAAGAAAAATGTCTGTTACCAGCATAGATTAGTGAATAACAATTTAGAATAAAGTGTTAATTTTCTCAATCATTTTATACCGTCCCTAGAAATCTATGGATCTGATTTTGAATCTCTAGGTCGAGTTCCACAAGTACCTATTTGTTATTATTGTCTTTTACATCATAATATACTCAATATCACTTAACCTCAATTTCATTCACTTATATCTAATGACAATAATTGTTGACTAATGTTTTTTCTCAATTACGTTTAAAGTATCCTAATACATATCAGTATGAATAAATAATGTTTCACCGTTTTTCTCATTTTTCCTCTTCAGTTATTTGATCAAAATATCTTTAGTTAAGACTTTACGTTGTTTAATAAATCACCAAACTTTTATCCTTCTTTAACCAATACAAAATCAATTGTATTAGAGATAAGTAAAAAGACAAAATAGTTGTTTTTTTCCAATATAGTCAATCCTTGTAAACTCTGTTATTTTATAATATAGATTCATTTTATTATAATAAAGTTCTATATTCCTCAGTCTCAATTTCATAATGACTCGTGCAATCTTGATCCTTATAATCTATTTTTAACAATAGATCAAATGAAAAAACTGTTCAACGATCACATTTAGAGATATCACTTCATATGTTAGTGTTCATTATAATGTCCAATAGAAAGATCAAGTAAATAGTTATGCAATATTTTTCTTCTCATAAAAGAAACTACTCACTATGCATTTCTGTCCAACCATCGTGTCCTACAACTAATATGATATATTATAGATTGAAACAAAATGAATATACAATGACCACAAAATAAATTGATTGTGTTGTCGCTTAGATTATTCTCTTTATTTTGTTTTATTAATTGAGTGAATTTCCTAATTTGCATATTTACAAAATTGAAATGAGAAATAAAAGTAATTTGGTGATCAAATTTGAAGTTGATGTTTATTTCAAAAAGAAAAAAAACGAACATCAGTTAATCAACTAATGGTTACCGGTAATTTAGAAAATAAACTTTGTTTTAAATTAATGGGTAAGTAAATCAAGTGTTTATACTTGTATGTCACATATTTACAAATATACTGTATAGCTTACTGTATGTAGAAGAAATCTTGTATCACCTATATTAAAAACTGGAACATTTATATTTAAATATATTCATGAAAAATTATCGTCAACCAGTTCCATCAACGTAACTTATACTTTCGTTTTACATTTTACTTAGAAGATTTGAACAACTTGTAAATTCTCTAACAGTAAATCCGTGTTTTCATACCAATTATAAAGGTCCTGAAAGTAATTAAAAGTCAGGTAAACCGTATTATTAAAGAATGTACCGCTGATAGTTGCTTGATATTAACTTTACATCTAACTATGTTACTCACTCCTATTTTATGTTTATCTGTAGAGAAGTGTTAATATCTACCCCACAGATTTATCAGTGAATACTGTTTTAACTGAATACATAGTATTTGGGTAGTTACTTCATTACCTTCAACCTTACAGCTTTATTTCTTAAGGCTTTATATGTATCTTCAAGTACATATGACCTAGCAGAAATAATTAATGTGATATGAATAAGTTTACAACTTTGAATTCTATGAATTAGTCATGACTGAATGTAATCTTAATTGAAAGATAAATCTCTTAAATACCTGTTATCAACTTCTATTTCAAGATTTCACTTTTTGATCCCCCATATGTACAAATCTAGAATGTAAACCTGTTTTTTCCAAATGAGTGTAAAAACAGGCTTTGATGTCATCTTTGTATGGATTTACAAACCCATGTGCTTACATTTTAAAGACGAGTGTTTCGATTAGTTTCATTATAGCTACCATGAGCTTTTCAAAGAGGTACCTAATTAGGTTAGTTTATATAAGAATGAAAAAATATGCAAACGTTTACACACGTAAACTTGTTTTTTTATGAATTGATCGTTTGATCCAAACCTGGATACACTGGACGGCCGTATTGTCCAATTGTGGGACTCTTTAGATATGCACATCCACGATCCCGCCTCTCGAGATTCGAATTCAGGACCTATCAGTGTCGCGCGCGAGCGCTTAACCTCTAGACGGCTGAGCCCGCATCCAACGGAGTTAATGCTTTTTTCGTTTTTATATATATGTGTTCTTAACAGGTATACATGTGATCAGATTCCTTCAAATGTTTTGTTCTTATATATTACATAGTACTGATAATCTTCGTCTTCTTATTACACTATCGAAATTTATCAAAGGGACTAATTGCTTTAGACTTGTCTTTGTTTACTTCTTTATTTTGGTTGTATCTCCCATTGGTTTGGTTTTTAGTCATATGTTTCTCCATAATTTTTCTGATTAGTTAATAAATTGGATCGATTTCAATGTATTGTTGATTGACCTGAGCGTCAAGCTTCTAAAAATTCTCTGGAGTTTTTAAAATTGCCTATATCCAAGATCTCCATATTTCTCCAGTCGAACTTGTGTCTGCAGTTATCTAGATGATTTGATATAAGTGAGGATATGTCATGGTGTTTGACCGCTAATTGATGTTCATGCAAGCGAAGATGAAGAGGGAGTCCACCTTGTCCAATTTAGTGTTTTTTGCAGTAGGCACAATTTATTTTGCAGATGATGTTCATCTTTCGGTTTGCATACAATTGATTGTAGTGATTTTGTTGGTTTGTGTGCTACACCTATTCCGAAAGGCTTCAACAATCTCGTTGTAGTTTCTGATGTCTTTTATATATGGTAAAGTAATCCATTTGTTGTCATTAAATTTGTAAATTTCTTTGTGTTTCAAGATCATGCTGACCATCGTTATTGTAGTTATTCCATCTCAATTCATTTTCATTAAACATCAAATTTCTTATGTACTACTCCCCTCCTTCTGGATTCCATCATTTTGAATTAACATTTCACTGTTGTCTGTCAGTTACCATGCAATCAAGTTTATAATATAATCCGTTTTCATTAGAAATAATCTCAATCATACTTAATTCATAATCACTATAATCTAAAAACTATACCTTATTACAATTATAACCATTTATCAGGATGTAACATAAATAATTCTATTAAACTTACCTAGTTATTTTGATTGATTTCTAAATGTTTATAAGTTGATTATTGTTTATTACAACAATAATAGACCATTTCATTTGATTACAAAGTGATAAATATAAATAAAAAAATATCCATACATTTGATTATAAATTTATGTCAATGAACAATCAAAGAACATTTTAAATTTCAATAAATCTTATTTAATTTATTACTATACTACTTATCTTAGGAAAAAAAGTAATTTTAACCGAAATAAATAATTCTTTTTTTACAAATAAATATTTAATTTCAGAAGGGGTTTCTGTAGGTATTATGGTAATTTTAATGGTTGAGAACATGAGTCAATTGAAGCTAGATAACCATAGAAAACCTGGAAACACTTGACGGCTATTTCGTCCTATTTTGGGACTCTTCAGCAGTGCGCATTCACGATCCCATTCAGTGCTTCCAGGTTTTCTGTCCAAGTTGGTTTGGCTTCAATTCACTCATGATCTCAACTGCTAAAATATTTAATTATTGCTGATAAGACTGAATGTTTAGAATGAACAGGTTAATTTAAACATGATAAGAAATAGTATGTTAAATTCTTAATGATGTACAAATTAACTGTGGAAATTATCAAATCACACAGCTATTCTGCTCTGAGATATACCAACTACTATGAAGTTCCTAAAATGTTGAAAAGGTTGTTGTTGTTTTCTTTCAATTCTTCCCGTTTTCAAGTAGTTTGGTTTGTTTGTTTGTATAGCCATTTCGTAATAATATCCACTTTCATATCCATGAATATTATTTTGGTCTTGTTAAAAAAATACTTGACATTCAGTGGTGAGAATGAATCAATAAAAATTAATCACTTCACCAGACGTTACACCGTCATAGTAAGACAAATACAGAGATCCCTGAACAAAATATTCATGCTTGCTACGAAGTTTATTAATAAACCAGTCTTCACTTATTGACAATACTTACAAATTTTAAGCTTTTCCTCTCTAATATGAAAAGCATACGTTGTGATACACATAAGTATACAATAACTCAGTCGTCAAAATCAAGCCACTATTATTATAATGGATTTCTTAGAGCGTATTGTGCTGTATGCTACTTATATTGACAGACACAAGTAGTATGTAACACCAATCGGAAGTGGGATAACTGTCAGAAGAATTTTGAGAAGATTAAATTGAAAACAACAGGAGTGTAAACAGATGGTAATTGTAATCACAATAAAAATGAAGGAACGATGAAGTTTGTAAGAGAAAAGCGATGTAAGATGTGAAAATGAAGTATTCCATGCACGGTTTTCTTATTTGCATATTAGTATTAAACAATGGATCGGTTGTCTCCACAAAATCTTTGTTCACTACAGTATCCCATTATGTCGTCTTCATTACTAGTTGAGAAGTGTTTAATATGTTTTGATTAATCGACTTCAAGTTATACTATTTTTCACTGTATTAGAAGGCTCAATCTAGAAATAACACCACATTCAATCAGTTGAATAGCTAACATTCTCTGTGATTTAAAGGAAATGTACATAGGCCAGTATTAAATTAACTAAAACATCAGAAAATTCCTTTTATATATTACTTGCCACATGTTTGCTTACTAGCTGACCTTTTTAGTAAGTTTGTTTCCTATGTGATGGGGTTACGTACCCCATGCCCAACTCTCCTTCTTTATCCAAGCTTAAGACCTGTAGTAACTCCAGAAGGGCTACAAGTGGAGTTAATTTTCATACCTAACAAAAAAAACTGCTTCACTTATTTAATAGTAGTTTAGTACAATAAAACCAATTATTTACACGGTATCATATATATATATATATATATATATATATATATATATATATATGTCAGTTTAACAGTTTTAGTGTACCATTTCATATCTTCTTATTCATTCTGCTAAAACACTCAACCAACCATGACTATTTGTATTTGATTATCATTATTGAAATCCAACAGATGATAATGACATAAACTACAATGCATTTACTAAATACAGACAGAGAGTTCTCTTCGATGTTAAAATTTTTACGAATTTATTTAGTTTTACTCCAAATTTTATTTACATTTTATCTCATTCAAAATGGGAAAAAATACACATGACAGGTTTGTATGAAACCATTAATCATACGCTTTTCATTTCACCTCATGTTCAATTAAAATGATAATTTCAATTTGGTAATGCTCTGCTTCTGGACATTATGTTCAAGCTAAGTTAATCAAAATAAAATAAAATATTGAAATACTTGTATATAGTTAAATTGTATTACGCTGACCAATAGCGATAAACACTTTAAATATGGATTGTTTGATTTTGCATTATGTAGAGTGTTTGTCAAGATTGAATTTCCTGTAAGCCGAAATGCAAACTAGTTATTTCAAACAAGTTTTCCCGAAGAACATTAGACGAACTGTTTTCCCAAAGATCAATAGACGGAGAATGGTATTTTCTTATTCACCCATAATTGATCCTCGAAACTGAAAACAGAATTGCAAAACATGTGTAATGAACAAAAATGATTTTATTATCAGTTAATGTCAAATATGGCTCAGTATCTTATAACACATATTCGTCAACATTATCGTAAGCTGACATCTAGAGTGACTTAAATTAATTAACCTTCAGCTGAAAGGAATTACATAGTGTAGTGGATGCTACTCACAAGATTGTTATTTAGTTGTGTGTTGCAGAACGTGACCTCGAAAATGTCCGCAAAAGTGAATACTTTCAGAATACCAAAAGCACGGTGTTAGTAGAACACTGAGAGACCAGATGACAACACTATCAAAATTTCAAAACATACCAAAACGTATATATGGACTACTGAAGGCTATCAATGTATATTCCGTAAATGCTTTTTAACCTGACAATAAATTTACATTCTGCCTACTGTATTTTTTAACAATAAAAGTTATGAGATTTCATTTGCGTTCAAAACAGGATCATCAGCATAAAGTTCAAAAATCATATACTAACTTTTACCTACAGAATTGTTATATCGATTGCGTATGGACCCTGTTTAGCATAAGAAGTGATAATACCGCCAATTAGAGAGCAGTTAATTTATTGATCGCCAAATGATATACAAAAAACCGTATGAGCAGTCTTGAGTACTTATCAGTTCTGCTTTCTGCCTAGCCAAGCCAGTTAAGTCCAGAACACTAATAACAGCCTCTGTAATATGAATCATTATTCACAAACATACTGGCTTTATATACCAAACAGACAGACCAGATAGTACCATAAAATAGAAAATAAGCGATTTAAACTTTGAAATATACTGAAATCTCCACAAATCCCCTCCTAAATATAATCATATGCTCACTAGTGACTGACTTCAAGATACATGTCCTGGAGTTCTAGTGGGAAGCACTGACCAGTGGAGTTCAACGAGATAACAACTCACTGAAGGCAATTGGTGAAGTGTCGCTCATAATTCGTGGATCAGTCGAAGTTAGACATTAACACCGTTGGATGCCGGCTCAGTGGTCTATCGGTTAAGGGCTCTGGCTCGTAACTGGTAGGTCCTGGGTTCGAATCTCGCTCGCGAGAGTGGGTTCGTGGATGCGCACTGCTGAGGAGTCCCATAGTAGGACGAAACGGCCGTCCAGTGCTTCCAGGTTTTCGATGGTGGTCTAGCTTCAATTGACTCATGATTTCAACTTTGAAATATACTGAAATCTCCACAAATCCCCTTCTGATTAGAAAATAACATTTGTACAAGATTTAGCCAAATGTGACTGTGAATAGGGGGGATACTAATCAATAGACTGGGGATAACTCAAGAATGATAAATCATATTATAATAGTTCATAGGTCAAAATAAAGCATATGATAAGAGGGACACGAATATGGATACTTAAGTTACTTAGCAATTATACAGTAGGAAATATACATATCATATTGGTTCATAAATAGTCCTCAAAGTTACCATTCATAATTCTCAACGGGATACAACAAACATAAATTAAATCGTCCAGCAAATACAAATGCTAATCATTAATTTTTATTGTACGTACATGATGATATTATTTAATAAAATAATATCAGCTTAATTAATCTCTTTTTTCAGAGAAAATATCATTACTAAAGTATTATGAATTTATAGTGTATTATTTCTCGTGTAATTATATATATATATATATTGCTCAGAGTAACTCATTTTCATTTTTTGATTTCCGGAAGAAAATAATCACAGTGATGTATTATAAAGTTTATTATTTCATGAACATGAACTAAATAACGAACTTCAGAAAATTCAAACCCCCTTTGTGTATTCATAAACAGTTTGTTCTCATCGTAAACCTACCCTGGTAATATTAGCTTATTATCCAGAATGATTAGGTTTCAAATTGTTTTCACATTATTTCTTTATTATACTTGTCTCCTCTTATCCCCCCTATTTCCAATCTAGTTAACCTTTTATTTTTATATATAAATGTTCTTAACAATCATATTATGTGTGATCAGATAGTTCGAAATGTATTGCGCTAATATATCACATAGTTCTGATAATCTTCGTTTTCTTATTACACTATTGAAACTTCAGAAAAGTTAGATATTTGATAGTATGAGTACCCAATAATCAGTATTCTTTTATTGATTATATGGAGGAAAAAATCTAAGAATTAAATAATCTCTTTTGTTTATTAAATCAACGAGATGATGGCATTTATTTTATGTATTACGAAGTCACACTGACTTGAGTTGAAAAGTAAACCATTTACTCTGACTGACACCCTCAAGGTGTAGAATGTCTTTCACCGTCTTATAAAAGCACTTGAACAGTGACTTTGGAGTACATAAATTAATAATAATAGTAATGATAATAATAATATGCATATACTGAACGTTGTTTAGGATTAGATAATTTGAATATGAAGAGAAGAACTAGAACACATTGGTTTACAGTAACAGAGTACAAAATGATGATATTCAAAAGAATAATTTTATAAAGTTCATTTCTCTTTAATGTGAAGCTATTAATTACTGTAGAAAAATAACAACATTAACCTTTCTAATATATTTAATAATAAGATAAAACACATGATGAGTTAAAATAGAAATATGATATTAAACTTTCTTTAAATCAGTAGCAACTTCCAAGACTATTAAACTAACTGCAGATATTTGATAAGTAAACTTAATTTACAAATGAAACTAATACATGGATTACATGGTAATTGTTGTGCAGATAGGATCCTTATTTTATTTATCATTCAGCGTATACTGCCAAAATTAACTTGAGCAATGCATAAACTTAAATGATACATGAATAAATTTCGTTTTCTATCAAGATGTATTGCTGCATACACTGATAATCATCTTTTTAAGGTTACTTCATTAATGAATCAGATCAAGCTTTTAATTTTACTGTTTATTTATATTTATATAAATTTAACTGTCATAACTAATTAATTCATGCACTAATTGAAAGTTTGTTTGCTTTCAAATTTAATTGAGATATTGATGTTTATGTGTGTGTGGTTCAAGTCTTAGCTTTCAAAACCAAACAAAAAACAAACAGAGACTTCATACTATTATGATTTATTTACTATTTTCGTGGTTACTGTCATTAAGTCAATCTTTTTTTTGTTCAATTTATCAGAATTAAATCTAACGATATCTTAAATTTGTTAAATAATTTATCAAACTTAAATTTGACATCTTTCACTGAACTCATTCAGTGAATCTAAACAAGTTTAAGTTTTTCTTTCATGTTTAAACATTTTTTTGCATATTTTAAGAAGTAAATATAAGTCGAGTAGATCAGCTATTCATTATAACTCTAATATATGTTAATATTTGTATTTCTTAATCAGTAACTAAACTAATAACGGTTAAATGATGTTCAATTAGTTAGCTAGTTAAAAGTATTATAGCAATTGTCCTACAATCAATTTCGATTATTGTTAATTTTGGATAAGGCATTTTATTAACATACTTAACAGTCAGCGTTATTTGAAAAGTAACAATTCTCATGTTTCTTTGTACCGTTATGATCACTAGAACACATGACAGACTCTGGGTGAAATGTTGATCGCTTTTTAATCATTCGATGATTCATTCTCCTCCCTATATATATATATATATATATATATATATATATATATATACTCAAATCCCATTATTAGCTTCTGTTATGCTTTGCTGCTCCCTTTTGCAATTTGACCATAAATTTGCCTATGTATTTGCTCACATATACTTACTTGCCTTTCTGTGCCAAATTCGTTTCTATGTGATTATAGCTTTATAATCTGCGCTGTCCTCTAATAAACTATAGTTGCCGCTCCTCTTTGCCTTCTCATTCTTGAAACCGTTCAGATTTATATTGTGACTGTTATCGAGATGAACGATTAGCTAAGTAAAGCCACTACAGTATGACAAATCACAAACTATTTCTTGACTTATTCAAAGTGCATGGGTTATTAATTCTCTATATTGATGAAAAGATTTATTTAAGAGTCCATTGTCAAAAGAACAAAAATACAAAATAACCTCCACGAATAGGATTTATTCTTTTCTTGAATATATTATTAATAGACATTGCTGATAACAACTATTGTTACCGCTACTATTGTTGTTGTCCGATAAGAAACAAGTTGAAAATGACAGACTGTTCTTTTTTTAATTATTATTGTTGTGTATTACTACTCAATTCGTATGCATATATTTATGAATAATTATGTTGTATGCAGTGTTAAGCTAGTAAGTATCCTGCTGGTCAATAATCTAAAATTTAAAAAATCAAACATAATTCATAAAGGATGAAATAAACCATTAACAATACTTTTCTAAAAGAAAATACAGTCATGTGATTGGGAATTCTATAAGAGCTTCTTAAATGTAGCGTTATTTTTTAAAAGACATAACACCGTATTCAAACAAAATTGAAAAAGTAAAGTTTCAGAGTTCGATTACTGAAGAGATAGTAACCTAATACTAATGAGGTGTTCCATGTTTGAATGAGATAGCTGTTAAGTGTTAAATGGTTTCTAATAATTGACTTGATCAAATAATTTCGTAAAGCATAGAACAGCTTTAAATGGAATAATGTTTACAAGTGTCCTGTGGTATTATTTGAGGAAAATAGACAGCTTAACAAAATTTAAATTTTTAACCTTAATTTTCTACGGTATAAGATAGTTTAAAGTTAAAATATAGAATTTATGGATAATTTACCTAGTTACTCTCTTCTTTTCAGATAAAATATTTTAATAACTATCAAACTTTAAAATACAGTTACTCATGAAACTTACTAATGTCTAGCTCATGATTAAATCAAATCGATATGATCTTAAACCATATGGTTATTAAATATATATCAGCCAGTCAGTTACTTTATTATTATTATTATTAATGGCTTTATTCAATATTATAATCTGGTACAATATAGAATTCTCAGCACGAGTTATTTCAACAAGTTTTTACCACAAAAAAAACAAAACAAAAAAACAAAAAAAACAGAAAAAGGAATGAAAAAAGTTTAAGAAAAACTGAGTTTATACAAATTATCAAATTTGAAACATGCTTAAGAATACAGGTTATTTACTAGGTCAACTCTAACAGCCTGTTCGTCACAAAGTAAATTTGCTAGGTAAGGTATTACAGAACTTTTATAGATTTGCTTGCGTGCGTGGATTTTTATATATTTACGTCTCGTTCTACCAGAAGATATACAAGGAGAAAGATATGAATGAAGTGGATGGTTAGTATCTGATAAGATAACACCTGCCAAGAGTTTGCAAGACTTAAGATTTCTATCCACAAGCATATTACTAAAGACTTCAAAAGATTCACCACAAACCTTGCAAACTGTCTTCAGCACTCTCCGCAAAACAGCAAAGTCTCTTCTCAAAAGCTCGGGAAAGAATAATGGAGAACAATATAGAATAATAGGTAAAATGCAGGAATTTACAAATTGCAAGAATAAATGTAGTATGTAGTATGTCAAACGGTAAACTTTTTTCGGTAACAGTAAAACATGAGAAGACCAAGAAAGATTAGAGGAAAAAGTAACACCAAGATATTTGACCTTCGACACTGTATTTATTACGGAGTCACCAACGGCACAAACATTATGGGATCCCAAAGTAGTGTATAGGTTCTGTCCATGTCTCAAGCTAAAGTTAACAGCTTGACACATTTTTATCACCAGAAACTTTCTTTGATATATGGATTACCTTTATCTTTCTCCACATTTTCGGTAAGACATTAGTTGAGAAGGATCTGTTAAAGATATTCGTTAATGGATAACATAAAACATCAGCACATTTTTTAAAAAGGAGGTTTGGGATACCATCAGGTCCTAAACATTGGGATGAATTAAGTGACTGGAGACATTTTCGGACATCATTTTCAGTGAAACTGGGAACACAATTATTCTTCAAACCCTTGAATATAGGGAGCATGATGTCAGATGACTGACGTATAAAGGACTTATTTAAGTCACAAAGATTCAGCTGGTTATCGCTTTTAGTCTGCCTGTACCCTGTAATTTCTTTAAAGACTTTCCACATACTTGGAGAGCTTTTACAAGATAAGAGTTTTTGAGTAAACACAGAGTTGAGACGTCTAATCTCTAGGTTTATTTGACCATTTAACTTATGAACTTCAATAGCGCTTTTCTCCTTGTACATCCTTTCTTTTACCTTCCGTAGTCGTTTTAGTTGTGAAGATGTAAGTCGATCAAAACTTAAAAAGAAGGTTTTGGTAGGACAGCAAATATCAAAACAGAATTTAAGATAACAGGTGATAACATCAGTGGTGTTTTCTAGTGAGTCAACTGTAAATAATTCCCAGTTGGTCGTACGAAGCATGTTTTTTCAGATTTTGCATATTTTCTTCTGAGTAATTCCTATATATTACTTTTTTGGTATGGTGTATGTGTGTACTCTTTCCATGTTTACCATATACTTTAGGTAGAACATGAATTATACAGTGATCCGAGCTAGACAATAGAGCACGTTTGCTAGTCGCATATGTACTCACATCATTAATGAAAACCAAGTCTAGATGAGCATTCAATAAAGTCAATAAAGTCATTTGAAAACTTGAAACAGGCAAAAGTAGATCGACACCAGTTAACGTTTACAAACATAGCTACTCCGCCACCACACGTCTTTTTATTGTTTGATCGATTCTGACGATAGATATTAAAATCACGTAATGATACTAAGCAATCATCCTGTAAGTCAGTTAACCAAGATTCTTGAATTGTGATGACACCACAATTACGATACATGTTTGACTTAGCAGAAATTGGAGATAGTCCACCTTGTTAATTAGTGATCGACAGTTAGAATTAAGCAGCTCTGGAATCGACATTTGATTAATGTTCATTCTCTTTAATGCATATTGCCAACCACCACGATGTCTCTTATTGTACTTGTTTGTAATTTTTGCAGCGAAAGGACGTAAGGTTTTCATAAACGCGCCTGTATAGGTTATGCGATTATTAAACATAATGAGAAGTTAAAACAAATTAAAAAAAACCCAGATAACTTGTTGAAATATTTAGATGGCAGAAACAGGTAGCCCAGGTATTCAAGCAGGCAGCCGTCGTAGTGCGATACACAACGTAGAACTGGTTACGTACGTATGTACATCAGTTCAAGTTGCCATACCACATTAGCACAGAGATACAATGGTCGATTCAAATCCCACAGTGGTAGAGGTAGTAAAAGTATAAGTAGTAATAGGAAAGATTAGGGTGTGAAGATGTTATTCAAGGAGTATAATACAGTGAAATGAATTTGGAATGAAAAAAATGCATCTGTGCTATTGCGAACGATTTTGAGCCATGTTCAAAAGATAGATATACCTAAGCTTATTGATGAGAATAATTATGAAATACAATTTTCATTTCCATTTTACGTAATTTATCAGATTTATCTGAAGGATTGACAAAGTGGTCAATTATTACTCAATGGAAAACATTAGATAATAACCATTTCGTGTAAAATAACAGAAGTGATGAGGACAATCATTTGTGTCCTAATCATAAAAATTTTTTAAAAGACAATATCCAGTGCACGAAAATGAACTCACTTAATATGTAATTCTAATAGGATAATAGGATAACAGCACTTGTGAATTCAACAATCATGATACTGAATTATATTTCTCCTAATGACGTTCGGTCACAATTATATTAGATAGTAAATTGACTAAATTTGACATATTTGCTTTCATCTTAATAGTTGAAACAAATTTTGCTCCGTGTTCGACAAGAAAAAATTTGTTTTTCAATTAACGTTCTGTAAGTAGAATCTCAATACACTGGTTTCTTCTAATGGTATCACATTCATAATAAATCTAAAGTCTGAATTATTTTAGTATATCTGCATCGTTTTAAGTACAATGATACGGTAATATTGTAGTTAGACAACAATACTGTGTTGCAAATGTGAATAAAAAGATTTATAGAGGTATAAGTTATACAGGATTATATTAACTTAAACAAAATGTTTTTTTATTATTTCTGTATAACTCCATTATTAGACTTGCTAGATTTTTATAATAATAGTGAAGTATGATCTCTACAACTAGCAATGACAGTAATCTGGTATGCTAATAAAAAGTAGTTTAGAATCAAAATTTTTGCAATCTACTTTTTTGAACAATTCATTTTAAAGGATATCTACTTCAGAAACGATGGTTACTTTTACCCACACGTACACCTATAACTTTCATCTCATTTCTTGCAGAAGGAAGCATTATGTCAGTTATTATTAGTATTTTCATTTTCATAACCCCTGAAGTCAGTAGCAATAAAATAATTGTACATAATGAAGTTTGTAATGAACAGAACTCAACTGAACCAAAGTGTTTCAACTTATTCTACTTAGTTTTAACAATTGAGAACATGTCCAACAAGACAAGTCTTATATTTTAGATTACTCAGTAGATAACGAAAAACAGGCAATCGTTTGTTATGTGATGCTTCATATGAATAGAAAACTATCTTCACTGTTTATATATTCAAAGTATGTTGTGTATATTCTATTTCTTCTGATTAATTTGTTTACTAGGCGTTACATTTATTCAATGAAGCATAGTTATATAGAATAACTGAAATTGAACATAAATTATTATACTGACAAATTTAAAGTTAAGTTTTATATTTTTTTTTAAAAATTGTTTCTACATGAATTATTCAAGCAGAAAATGTATGTTGATAAATTTATAAAAAATTGTATAGTATTACTAAAAAGAAACTACTGATATACATATATACTTTTCCTATAATTTCAATTCATAATCGATCGAAGTGTTGGCTTTTTTCCCTCAGCTTTTTTTTCATTTGTCTACTACATTATAAAAAATAAAAATCATTTATTAAAACTAACTTGAAAGATTAAAATGATTTATATTTTCTTTTCTCAATGTTAAACAAATAAATCCAAATTCATAAGTACACTTTTAATAATTTTTTCTAATAAGAAAACAATAAATTTTATTTACACTTACTCTTTGATCAATATTACATACTTACTTATTTGCGCCTGTTACTCTTTGCAAAAGAGAATGGACCGCCAACCAGCATTCTCTATCCAACCATGTCCTGAGAAATCATTTTCAGTTCTTTCCAGTTCACATTCATCCTTTTCATATTTGCTTCTATTTCCCGACGTAATGTGTTCTTAAACCTTCCTCTTTTCCGCTTCCCTTCACGATTCCAAGTTAGGGATTTCCTCGTGATGCAGTTTGATGATTCCCATAATATATGTTCGTTCCACTTCCAACGTCTTTTCATAATTTACTCTTCACCTGGAAGCTGGTTTGTCCTCTCCCATAAAACACTGTTGCTGATAGTATCCGGCCAGTGAATGTTGAGTATTTTGCGTAAACAACTGTTTATAAATACTTGTACCTTCTTGACGATGGATGTAGTAGTTCTTCATGTTTCAGCTCCGTACAGTAGAACTAAACGTCTTGACATTCGTATTGGTTCAAATCAATAATATTGTTATTATAGGTTGATATTATTTCCTGGTCTATTCTGTCTCTATGTTTACCAACACAACAATCATAGTTTTAAAAGCTGTAAAGATGAGAATAAAACTTTTAATAGTGGTCAGCAAAGATAAATACGATACTTTAGCTAACAAATAGTGTAAATAAATGTGATTCTTTACAATGAATGGAAATGATTTAGTTCAGAAACTCGAAGACATTATTTCACATAACTCCATTTTGACTTTTTTTTAGAGTATAGAAGATGAGAAAACTAATTACGATGTTCTGATCACAAAGCATAGCTTAAATATATGAAATTTTCTTGCACTTTTTCATATTTTTTTGTTTTTAGGCATATAACATTTCAGTTTTCCCCTAATTTGTGAAAATATTGGAATCCACTATCTAATCCTAAACTTTTTGGATATTTGATGTCAAAGTTAGAAGAAAACAGCTTAAATTGATTAGGTTAAGTCAACTACTAGAAGTAACGTACTTTATGAGTAACTAGTGAATTAGCAAGAACTGAAAAGAGATATATAAAGACTCATTAATGTCAATCGGAAAAGTTTAGAGTAGAAATCTCGTAATAGTGCATAGTCCCAATTTATGTTAATTAGGCACTCAATTATACAGAATTTTGAGTCAAGTATAATCCCAAATACACTTTATCGGTATGCTAAAACTCATTGATAGAGAGCATAAAATATGAATGGCTTATTGAAAATCAATTATTTGCATTTCCAATATGTTATTTTTCTTAGTTTTCTAATACATTATAGGGATTGGTAACGGTTATATGAGTTAAAATAAAGAAATAGAACTTACAAAAATAAATATATCAATCAAAGCATAAGAATACAATTACAAATAAATTAACGTTGTGTTAGAAAATGTAATTCGTCTTATAAACTCCAGTTATACAAATATCTATAGCTAGAAGTGATCAAATTAAGAAAACGAAAGATTGATCAAGACAGTATTGATATTTTATGACAATAATGATAGCAATGTTGTTGATAATTAGAAAGAGATATAAGAGTAGGATACCTGTATCCTAGAGAACTGTTCAACAAAATTTTCATTTCTCTTAGTTACTTATGAACAATAATGAACCTGTCACCATATTGTATTCACTAAACAAGACTAACCAGTACTGTTTTCTTACTTTTTTTTACATACATTTCTGTATTTCTATAGCTCTTGTAAGACAACTCAAATATATAATCACTTTTAATCAATATATCTCGACAGATATATAAGATGTTATTCCATTTGAATAGTCTATTTATGTAGAATGTCTGTAGCGATTGTTTAATCAGACTTATTCTCATGTACATAGATGAAGACTGAAGTTTAACAAAAATCTCAGTGATGACAGAATGCAAACTGATAGATTAGTAATTAACCAAATACGATTTTGATTCATGTGTTTTTTAAATAAAAATAAGTGCTTCTTAAGATTTTCTTTATAATGTAATAACCTTTTGATTTATTTTCCATAAAACTTACCCACTTATGAAAAGAAATTATTTAGTCAATTTAGTTTATCTGGTAAATTACATTTGATAAATGTATTATGAGAGAATTTTCAAAAAATAAATAGTTCAATTCTAGTTAAGATTGTTAGGGCCTATTTGTCATAGAAAACCCGAAAGAGAACTTAAGAGACTTTTCACCCTTGTACACCTAGTCCTTCTTTGTTTTCAATGAAACCAGAGACAATGATTGAGAAACACCATTTTTTAAAAACAATTAAAATCCTTTCTCGGTGAACATGTTCCGAAATTGTTTTACAGTAACAGACATTCTGTACATGTATGTGATCGAATTTTTACCTTGTTAGTACTAAGAACAGTATTTAATCAATCTCCATCTCAGTACGTACACTCTAGTTACTTTTCCTCGCATAAACTTCTAATTATATGTATTTGGTATATTTGGAGTACGATTAAAAGTGAAGTCCAAAATACCCGTTCCATAAAACTTATAACCAAATGAATTATTGATCTAATGCACGTAAGAAATACATATACCAATATGAACTAGTCAGTTACCATCCTAAATATCAACAACGGAAAAATTTGAAAGTTTAATTTACACTTATACAGATGGAATAGGTTAACGATTATCAAAATCCAATAGAATCATGGCATCTGAAGTAATAGGTTAAAGAGTGAAAATCAACACTGAAATTAAAGCACATCCAAATGAAACATTCAAATAAGAGGAAAACCCAGACTTGAACATATACATATACAACCTTTAGAATAATTTTTTGTTATTCAACATACTGTTAGGTCTTTATATTTTCAGTATTGTATTCTGATTAAGCAGTACAAGATAGTCAAAAAAACACCGAATTAGTATTTATTTATCAAAACGGGTTTTGTGGAGATTTCAGTATTTTCATAGTTGAAATCATGAGTCAGTTGAAGCTAGACCACCATGGAAAACCTGGAAACACTGGACGGCCGTTTCATTCTATTATGGGACTCCTCAGCAGTGCGCATCCACGATCCCGCACTCGCGAGATTCGAACCCAGGACCTACCAATCTCACGCCGGAGTACTTTACCGATAAACCATTGAGCCGGCCGGCATCCAACGGTGTTAATGTCTAACTTCAACCAATCCACGATTTTGAGCAATCGTTCACAAATTGTCTTCAGTGAATTGATATCTCTACAAGACTTGGTTGAACTCCACTGGTCAATGCTTTCCACTAGAACTCAAGGAAATATCTCTTGCAGTCAATCACTACTGAGCATATGATTATAGATCAGAGGGGTTTTTGTGGAGATTTCAGTATTTTCATAGTTGAAATCATGAGTCTCATAATTAGTGATATATGAATTACATTTGAATAAAACCATAAAGAACTAATTAAAAGACATTGAAAGTAATAAATTGTGGTAATTTATTTCATGTATAATGTATTCACACACACATACACACACAAACTTAGCTAACAACCGGTTACTGCCGCTTACCTTTATATTATCTGTCATATATATATATATATATATATATATATAAATTAGTTTAAAAACTAAAATGTTTAAAATTATACATTGAAAAAGTTGTTTTTTTTTAAAAAAAAAGGGTAAATGAAAATCTTTTTATAAAAACTTTCATGAAAGAACAAATATTTATTAAAAAAATTAAGTAATTTTTTTTATATCAACATTGTTAAATGTATTTAGGTCAAATGAAGATAAATGGCTTCTTGTAGTAGAAACTTTATTCTTTGAATGTATATTAACATTCTTCTTTTCCTACATATCAACAGTCAGTTAATTATTAAATAGTTAAGTTTTAAAGTTTCTCTTTTCCGCAATTTGTTTATATTTTCCGCTTGTCATTACATTAAATTTAGTACAAACACTTAATAAGAATCTTATGAAAAGTTTTTTTATGCTATTTATATAGTATTTAAATAATTTTATTGTAACATGATGCTATAATTTGAACAAAGTATTTATCAGTGTAGTGCGGTGGAAATTATTGAATCTCATTGACATTATGAACTGATCAATGTTAAACCATCATTGGAAGCATTGAACGGTTGTTTCACCATAGTATGAGACACCTCAGTAATGAGCATCCACTGCTCTGCACGCAAGACTCAAACCCAGAATTCTCAATCTTAAGCAAATGCTCAAACTCTAGATTATTGAGCCGATATCCAATGATGTTAATATCTAACTTCAATTAATCCACTATTATTAACTTTAACGTTGAATTATTTAGCAGTTTTCGCTTTTCGATCAAACAAAGTATATTATTATTATTAGCTTGATTCAATATTATATTTTTGGTACAATATAAAATTCTCAACACAATGTATTTCAACAAGTTTCCATTTCTTATTTCTTGATTGATCCTGACGACAAATATTGATTGACCGCCAGTTAGAATTTAGCAGTCCGGTCAATCGACAGCTAAATAATGTACATTCTTTTAGCTACATATTGCCAGCAAACATGATATCTCTCATGGGGCCTTTGTAAGTTGTACAATGAAAATGTCTATACTTTTCAGAAGCTCACTTGAATAGCTTATGCGATTAATAACCATAATGATGTATTAAAACAAACAAAATTAGATAATTTGTTGAAATATCTAGATAGCCCGCACAGGAAGCCTAGATGTTCAAGCAGGCTACCTTTATGTACAATATAATGAAATATCAATGACTCTAAATTTAATCGTGCATATATATATATATATATATATATATATATATATATATATATATATATATATATATATATAAGACAATCATTTAGTTAATCGTGAGTTTGTACAACATACACTGTACTAATGAATAATGGTCAGTCAGTCAGTCAGCTACAACGTAGGACCAGGCACATTTATGCATCGGTCCAAGTTGCCATACCTCGTTAGCACAACAAGATCAATACCGGATTCATAGAAGTAATTAATTTAGTGGTGGTAGTATATAAAGAAAGGTTGTATATAAGGATATAGTACAGGAAGGAAGAGAGATATGAAGCAATTTTAATCTCAAGGTTTAAGGGAAGATAAAGAGTGTATACACCTACGCCATTGTGATCGATTCTGAGCCATGTCACCCACAGTCTCCAACCATTGGTAACCATAGTTACGCGGACCCCAACCAGGTAGTCTGCATCTGCCAACATGGCTCAGACTAGAAGTTAGTGACTTCAAACACTGATGCCATGTTTTGGTTTGGCCGCCCCTAACTCTCTTCCAACCATCCCCAATACTAGTCATCATAGCGCGTCGTGGTAATCGGTGTTCAGGCATACGTAACACATGGCCCAACCATCTCAGTCGATGAAGATTCATCACCTCATCAACTGATTTACCATCGTTCCCTAATACCCTGCATCTAACCTCACTATTACTTACCTGGTTATCCCAGCAGATGCGAGCAATATTTCTAAGGCATCTGTGGTCAAATACTAGTAACCTACGAGTATCTTCTACTCTTAATGGTCATGTTTCACAGCTGTAAAGTAGAACAGAACGAACTGCTGCGCAGTATACTCGTCCCTTAATTGATAGACGGAT
Organism: Schistosoma rodhaini; assembly: GCA_944470415.2. Lineage (NCBI taxonomy): Eukaryota > Metazoa > Platyhelminthes > Trematoda > Strigeidida > Schistosomatidae > Schistosoma > Schistosoma rodhaini. Next base: position 62,664,218 of record OX104044.1, read on the forward strand.
ATCTCGTCTTCGCCTTAGGTGGCGTAAGGTAGCAAAAGCCAAACGAGCATTTTGAATCCGTGCTGAGATTTCGTCAGACACCAACCCATTAGGGCTGATCAGACTTCCAAGATAAGTGAAGTTGTCCACGCGTTCGACTACTTCACTCCCTATCCTTAGTTCGGGTGTTGACGCAGGCCAGTCCTGGAGTAACAATTTACATTTGGATGGGGAGAAACGCATCCCAAACATCCTGGCATTATTACTCAGTTCCAACAGAAGACTCTGCATTTTGCCAGCGTCTTCACCAAACAGGACTATGCCATCTGCGTATTCTAAGTCGCTTAGTGGTCCCCCTGGTAGGAGATCAATTCCTGTAAATTCAGTCGACGAGAGTGTTATTTCCAGCAACAGGTCTATAATGAAGTTAAACAAAAATGGGGATAGTGGACAGCCTTGACGGACACCACTTGAGGTTGTAAAATCATATGACATTTCGCCATAAGCTCTCACTCGACTGATATTATTTTCATATACAATGTCTTTTTCATACTCGGAGCCGAATTTCTGTCAAACAATTCATTACAAGAGGTTATTTTGTCTGGATTTTCTGCTTAAACATAAGATATTCTTCTGTATTTCTTATGGGAGATCTAAAACTTAAAACACCTTATATTCACTTAATACGCTTACACCTCACCTACAGGTACCTTATTGTTGGAGTCCTTTTTGAAAGTTAAATAAACTGATTAGTTAGGACGTGGATCAATCAGAGAGATTATTGTGAAAGAATATCGGGCATCCTAGTAAATTCACATAATTCACTCAAATCTATCGGTAACTGGTGACAGCGAACACGAGGAAAAAATACCGTTTTTTAATTGATACCGAAAGTGGGATGAATTCAGATTATTAATGAAATTGAAGAGTGCTCTAAAGGTAAAAGTCGAAAATAAATCTCATTATAAACTGTGTACCTACGCTTAAAATATTACATTGAGAATTTCAGTACGATTATGTTGAACATAAATGACCTGAATAACAACCCTGTTTACTGTGTCATTAAAACTGTAAAGTATTGAAGGTAAAATGAAAGTAAAAGGCATGAGTTTATATTGATACAGTGAGTCCAAAATATACAAATAGTTTTCAATGTATTAATTATAGAGCCATTGTAGCAAGCCCATTAATCTACTGTATTTCTTGTGTGCTCTCTGTAATCCTAACATTAATCCACCATGTAAATTTATGTGTGAGTCTGATTGAGCGCATATGTCTGCACATCAATCCTTAATTTGTTCTCTCATTGGTTGTAAACAAAGACAATCAATAATTTATCCACAACCATTAACACTCATAAATATATATGGATTTTTAACACACACACACACACACACTTGCTTTCCCGGTGTGCTTGCTATCTGTACGCTTGTGGATTTTTACCGAGCTTCAACAATAGACTATCTCTACAACTGGTGTTCAGGCTTTTGAATAATCTCGAGTAAACCGTAATTCTACTAGGAGATTTAGCCTGCAGTAAATATTCAGTTAGCGAGATATTATTTATTTATTGGAGTCAGATATAGAGGAATTAATCCTCTACACCATACCATTTATAATTGTAATACAGAAATTAATTTCTTTATTATAGAGAATATATATGAAATAAAATTAAACAATCTTTTTTAAAATACAACTGCTGAGAAATTCAGATTTGAATCAAAGGATTTCACCAGTGAAATGAACACACATAAGGTACACAATATTCGACAGTTTAAATCGGTATTTGCCCTGATCTAGTTATTCTTCACTAAAAGTTATTGCGATCGTAATCAGATCATTTAACTAATTTAATCTTAGTTTAAAATCCACTATTTAGAAACTGATCTTCGCTGAATGACTTGATATTAGTTTAAATTTTTTTGACAGTTAAACTTTACTTACATAGATGAATCACGTACGAAATAGATGTTCTATTCTTCGAATTCCCTGTTTTGAATCAATAAACAGTACAATTTCATATGATTTCTAGCATCGACAAATTTGAATAAAGAAGGAACTAAAAGCGTAGTAGAATAAGATCCATTCATTTATTTCCCAGCATCTCTTCAGCTTCTTACAACTTAGAAGCAATAATATTACATACAACTAATGTAAATACTTTATATTACATCATTGAAGATCAGTAGAATAATGATGACCAGTATGGAAGAATTATTCATATGTTACTAAGTATGAAAATTCTACAAGGAAAATTTCAAAACATACGGTGAAATGTTTCTAGAGAATAGAAACTGATGTCATAGCTACATAAGAACAACCATAGAATTGGGTAGATTAACAAAATATGATCAGTGAAACTCAAAAACTACCAAAGGATGTAAGAGAGTTTATCGTCGAAAATGTGAAATAAGTTTTTACTTAATTGATAAATGGAAAAATACAAGTTACAAGAATAGTGAGGGACTTGCAACTGCGACCTTTCAAGTAGATAGATCTGCTTTTAACTTTACAGTAGTGATGATCTCGGTGTGACCTTATCATTTTATAATTCTTTCATACTCGTAATCCTTATTCTATTAATCTTCATTAATGTAACATGAAATATATACATTAGTTGTAAGTATGTAATACTATTGTTTCTAGATTGTAAACAGCTGACGAGAGACCACAAAATAAATGGATACATTTTATTCTAATACGCTCTTAGTTCTTGCTTTAGTGAAAAATATAATTTCCTATTCGATTACAGTAGATTTTTACAATGAAAGTAACGGTTTTTAATTCAACCATTAATTGTCAAGTATTTTAGTCACCAACATCATTTCTATAGTATACTTTTTAATCATTTGTTTATCCTACACAATAGTAGTTGTAGACTTAGAACACTGTACACAGAACAATAAATAAAATGAAATATGGTTGGTTAAGTGTAGTCAGCTTTGGATCATTCTCTTTGCGAATGTTGACGGTTAATTTTTACAAAATGTCCGATTTTCAAATCTACTTGATTTCATGAAATCAGTAGTGTAAATAATAAAAGACAGAGATTTAAGATGAAAAAGATGTTCTATCGAAAGTGACAGATTTTTATTGTTGAGGATGTTAGATCCCCAGAACTCACTTGGAAAAGGTCCTAATTTTGTAATTTTATCCCAAAAATTTGAATTTTATGTTTCCGCGTCAAGAGACGCTTAGTCCAGCTACAGCTTACATTTCCCACTCAAAAATCCTTAACTGTCATTGGTTGATAAATTTTTTAGTACGCTATTTTGTGGATCTCCCAAGGGCGTTTCTATCATTGTATAAATGAGCTTGATTTGAGTGCTTATCGAACTCGTATTTTCTTGGTGCTTGTAGAATGTATTCTATACGCTTTATCAAGACTTCTTGATCTAGTTAGTGGGGCTGGGGACAACGGATTGGAGTAACCTATCGTGTCACTTGTTCTTTGACCTGGCTTCCACTTACCAAGTAAGGTAAATTCGTAAGAGCATCAAGCATATCACTCATCAGTTACGATTGATGGAGACCATAGAGCATAGGTTTTGTCTAAAGTGAACGAAATAAGGTTATTTCAGATGTGTTTTTCTTTAATAAATGGTTAAAACAAATACCAGTATTTATTCAAGAAGGTAGATTGTTTTATTGACGGTACAATTTCACATCATCAATTGTTTTATAATTGAACTCCGTTTATGCTTAATTGTTTGATAAAAAAGTATCTTATCTGTCTTCTTAATTGAATTACAATTATTTCCCACTTCATACAGCAACACACACCAGACACATAAACAGATAAGCCACAGACATACATCTAACTACTTCAACTGTGAAAATCCTTCACTTCACCACCACCATCACCTCCACCACTAATCATTAATTCTGATCGTCTATTCTCTTTAAAACACACATACTGTCATTGGATTATTTACTGTGAAATAGATTACTTTCTTAGATATTCGCTTATAGTTTAAGTAATTGTTATAACCAAAAACTAAACTGTAACAAATATAAAATGTGGTAAATTGTGATCCTTCAAATTTTCCAACCAAAAATCAATCATTTTCTTATTTTTACTCTTGATTTATTTCATAAGATATATCTATATAAATTTTTTCAGGCTGAAAATCGTTTTTTCCCCTAATTCTGTTTCTTCTTAACATTTGTTTTTGTTTTAAAATAAGCCGACTACTTCTATTCTACATTTTTTTTAAATAAAACACGATTCCGGACAAACACTATTTCTTCATTTTTTAAAAAAAAAAATTTAATTTCATGATGAACAGTCTATTGGTTTTTTTTATATCGTTTATGTTTCAAGTGTTCCTACGTTGTATGTTTACCTGGAGATAAATGTGGAAAAAGACAGTTGGAAATAAACGTATTCACATCTATACAGGATGATGTATATATATTTATTATGATGTGAATCGATTATATGGAGCATTCCAAATGTGAAGGCTCTTTGGAAAAATGTTGAAATTTCAAGTAAAATACTGAATAAATGTGTCATCTATTGCTGCGTGCGATTATTCAGAAATGTTTTAACCTTAAATTTATCTTGACTGAATAGTACGAGAAAGTGATCTAATACACATGTTATAACAAAATACAAATGTTCGTTTTGAATGTTCGACAACTTTTACTGATAAATACTTCTGACTTTATATCAAAGTTATCAGACAGATAACTAAAGTCAACTTGTGATAAGAAACTTCGAATTCAATAATTTTACATCCTATGATAGCAAACATTATGTGTTTACTAGTGACTGACTTCCACAACTAATTCCTGTAGTTTTAATGAGAACCTATGACCAGTAGAGTCTCCACATATCCAACACGAGTTAAATATAACCAATGAAAAGCTGATAATCACTGTAGAACATACAGAATAATGAAGGATTATGAAGATTTCGATATCTGAGGGGAAGGACGAAATACAATGGACATCTCAGAATCAATTAGACGATTGAGACTTCGCAGACGACCTAGCCCTCCTATCTCATACACAAGAACAAATACAGACAAAGACAACAAATGTAGCAGTAGCCTCTCCACTAGTAGGGCTCAACATACACAAGGGAAAACGCAAGATTCTCAAATACAACACGGAGAACACCAACCCAATCACAATAGATGGCGAAAATCTGGAAGAGGTGGAAACATTCACGTACCTGGGAAGCATCGTTGATAAACAAGGAGGACCGGATGCAGATGTGAAGGCAAAGATTGGCAAAGCAAAGACAGCATTTCTACAGTTGAAGAATACATGGAACTCAAAACAACTCTCAACTAATTTCAAAGTCAGAATCTTCAATACGAACGTCAAGATAGTTAGCTCTATTGTACGGAGCTGAAACTTGGAGAACTACTACATCCATCGTCAAGAAGGTACAAGTATTTATAAACAGTTGTTTACGCAAAATACTCAACATTCACTGGCCGGATACTATCAGCAACAGTGTTTTATGGGAGAAGACAAACCAGCTTCCAGGTGAAGAGTAAATTATGAAAAGACGTTGGAAGTGGATCGAACAAAGCAATCCCTAACTTGTAATCCGGAAGGGAAGCGAAAAAGTGGAAGGCCGAAGAACACAATACATCGGGAAATAGAAGCAGGTATGAAAAGGATGAATGTGAACTGGAAGGGAAGGCTTAGGACAGAGTTGGATGGAGAATGCTGGTGAGCGGCCTATGCTCCTCGACGAGGGGTAACAGGCTTAAGTATATATATATATATATATATTACTATCAGGAATTTAATATATATAAAATGAAGATGAATCCTAGGACTCAACCAAAACCTACCCGAAAATGACCGAATGGTTATCCATACCTTTTCTTTTTATACTACATAAGTAAGTATCATAACATTACATAACAATAGTAAAACTGAGTGGGGATTATCTATTAATCAAATTAAAGTTGTCTTCTGAAATAAAGCACTTCAAATGAAATAACCACTTAATTTGTCTATATGGAACTTTACACATAAATATATAGACTTGTTTATAAAGCTGGATTATTATTATTATACTTGTCGTTAGTTACATGAAATAATAAGATTACAATCAGCTTCAAAACTTAAAAGTTGTTACGAAATTTTATTCAAACTCTAAAATTTTTCAAAGTAATAGAAATTTCTTCGAGTTGTTGACTAGACCTATTCTTTTCCATCACCTTACCAAACCACTTTTTCTAAACCGCTATATAAAATTTGTCCAAAAACTATAGTCACTATTGCATATGGGTAAAAACTAAAATTTCCTATTATGCATGGGTGAATGCTTACATTTATAAGCGTACTCACATGCGCATAAACATATTAAGAAAATGTTCATTGAAGCATATTGTTTACAACCTACAGGAAAATATTAAGAGCACAGTGATTTCCAACACTAACGATAACATATGACTGGGGTAAAGGCTTTCATAACTAGTTTGAGAGAAGTTGTATTTACTTTTTGCTACTATTTATTTAGAATGATATTATTTAAAACGTTTTTTGGAATAATGACATTATTATCATAAATTATACAGAATAAATAATAAATTTTATTCTAACCACAGATTCCTTTCGGGACCACCGAGTAAGTGATTAAGTCGTTCGGAAACGGGTACTAGGTAAGGATGGTAAATCGATTGATAAAGTAGTGAAACTTCATCAGTTGACATGGCTGGGACACGTGTAACGTATGCCCAACCACCGACTGCCCCGACGTGCGAAATTTTATGATGTAGGAGTAGGTTAGAAGAAAGCTAGGAGCGGCCAGACCAAAATGTAGCACAAATCCATGAAGTCACTGACAAGTGGACTGAGCCATGTTGGTATGTGTAGACTACCTGGTTGAGACGATAGCAACTGATGGTTACAGACCTTGAATGATATGGCTCAAAATCGTTTGCAATGGCACAGGAACATCCACTCTTTTTCTTCTCCCAAATTCCAATCTTCTGAATTCATGTCCCTTTCTTTTTTTCTTTTTCCAAATTTATTTCACTGAATTATACTCCTTCAATAACATCTTCAAACCCTAACCTTTCGGATTACTGCTTATACTTTTACTACCTCTACCACTATGAGATTTGAATCGACCATTGTATCTCTGTTCTAATGTGGTATGGCAACTCGAGCTGTTGTACGCACGTACGAAGTTCTACGTTGTGACTAACTGACAGATTTTTTTAAAAAATAAATTTATTAGAAGTATAAGAAGTGACAATTCATAAATAAATATATACTTATGAATAGTCCGTTACTGATTCTTTTTATAGTCGATATCATGTTTTAAAGCCTAGTAATCATCAATTTACCAATCCTTGTTTAAAATTTATTTCATATTCGTATAACAGAAATACTTTAAGAATGTCCGATTCGGCACATAGTTAAAAATCTGTTTAGTTAGACTGATTAAAGACTTTTAATTATTACATACAACAGCCAATGAAACTTCTACAATAAAATTTTTCACACAGTTTTGGTATGTAATGAGATAGTAAATTAAAACACCAGTAAGCATAACTCAACAGCCGTATCATTTGTATAAAAACTAGTGTAATTGTCCAATTTCTTCCATTATATAGTCGAAATTCAACTGCTTTACTTGTACTCTTTTAGTCCATTTTCTTGAATTTGATATATCTGTCATAAAAGGTCACCATCAAAATTTAACAAACGTTTTACATTAGTTCATTTATAAACACAATCTTCAATAGATTACAATTTAGAAATCAAGAAAATAATAACCAAGTTTTTTATTTTTAAATGGTTGAATCCAATTTTATACTATAAAGATGAAACAAATAAATTTTATAGTTGAATTCATTAGTTGATTAAGACTAGACCACCATGGAAAACCTGGAAGCACTGGACAGCCGTTTCACCCTAGTATAGGACTCCTCAGCAGTGCGCATTCACGATCCCGCTCACAGGATTCAAACCCAGGATCTTCGGTCTGGCGCGCAAACGCTTAACCTCTAGACCGCTGAGCCGGCGTCCAACACTGTTAATGTCTAACTTCAACCAATCCACGAAATTGGTCTAGCTTCTAGGTTTTCTATGGTGGTCAAGCTTTACTCGACTCATGAATTCAACTATTAAACCACTACAATCTCCACAAAACCCCCTTTCTAGAAATAAATTTCAGTTCACATAAACTAACAAATAAATAAACATACAGAAAACGGTAGAACAAGCTAAATATGAAAATCGTCACAAGAATATAAGAACAATTGTTATTTTCAATCGTTGTATTGTGTTAAAACGTTTGACAATAGACTGGAATATTTAAAATCAATCACTAACACAGGATTTCATCATGTATGTTTCAACTATACAGACAGCTTTATAATGCAATAATTAGTGTTTGTACTAAATATCACTTGTATTTGAGAAGTATGTATAAGAGAAGTATATGTATACACATACAGGTTTCAGTACACGATAAACCATTAGGGCTCATCTTGTTATCTTATCATTAAAGCATTCTTATTATTACACATTTGTATACATGTGTTAGCATATACATAGTTTTATGTCCGATTATCAATTTTATTTTGTAATTAATGACTGATGAATAAAATCAATCATCATAGTTATTAATCACCTTAATACTGTGGTGTGGTCTACTTATATCCATATAAGTAGTATATGGTGTGGGTCAGACATATAATGTATTTTGGCAGAAGACCGATGAGGAAAGAACTGAAATGAAACGCAAACGTCTGGAAAATGCATGAGCAATGGAATAAGAGAAGAAACAGTGAAGATTGAAACAATTAGTTGTTAATTTGCAAATTGACTGTTCATTGTTTGGTAATCAGAATTTATTGAGATAGTCTGTAATCTTTGCTTAAATACATTCGATTGTCCCCAACTAGTGTTCTGTTCACTACAATACTATAGTTGCTACTGTTAAATGAATAGTAGTAGTTTGAAAACAGTTGTCATAATAAACAGATCAGCGTTTCAACGAATAGAATTCAAAATAATATATATTATACAGTTGTTTCACTCTTCATATTAGAACTATTCATTAATATATATTCCTGTAAATAGAATATAACATTGGAAATCCATGTAGTATGTTGAAATAGGAACTCCATCTGTAGCTCTTCTAAATTTACTGACGGCCCCAAGCCTGGGTAAAGGAGAAGGGTTAAGCATGGGGTTAGCGACCCTATCCCGTAAAACAATAACTCGCTAAAAAAATCGCTAACCAGAAAAAGTAATTCAAAACATTTAAACTCTACCCTGAGAGTTGAAGGAATAATTATGACACCTCATTATGAAAAGCCGAGTTTGTTCAGAACTCACGAGGCCGATGCCCCTTCTAACAACTAGAGCAACAATTTTTGTAGCACATGGAACGTCCGGAAAATGCAGGAGACCGAAAGGACAAGTCAAATAGCAACGGAAATAAGGAAATACAAATTGGCAGTACTCAGGATCAGCGAAGCCCATCGGACGCAAGCTGGACAGCAAAGGCCAGATACGAGAGAGATGCTTCTCTATTCCGGTCAGGAAGAAGAAAATGTTCCACACACTCAGGGAGTTGCTCTAGTGCTGTCAAGAGAAGCACGAAATGAACTTGTAGGATGGGAATCTCATGGATCCAGAATTATCAAAGCATCATTCAAAACAAAGGAGGGGATCACAATGAATGTTATCCAGTGTTATGCACCCACTAATGATAGCAACAACAACAATAAAGATCAGTTCTATGAGAGGCTGCAATCAATCATTACGAATTTCACAAAAAGGGACCTAACCATCCTGACAGGAGATTTAAACGCCGAAGTCGGAGTGGACAACACAGGATATGAAGATATAATGTGACGACATGGACTGACTGGAAGAAAAGGAAAATGGGGAGAGATTTGCAAATCTATGTGCATTCAACAAATTGGCTATAGGTGGCACAATATTTCCATACAAACGCATACACAAAGCTACATGGATCTCGCCAGACCACACCACAGAGAACCAGATAGATCATATTTGTATCAACAAAATATTCGGAAAGACAATGGAAGATGTGAGAACCAGGAGAGGAGCTGACATAGCTTTAGATCACTACCTGGTTGTGTCCAAGACGAAAGTGAAGCTAAAGAAACACTGAACAACTGGGGAAACAGCATCACAAAGGTTCAATATAGCGTTCCTTCGAGATACTAACAAACCCAACCAATTCAAGATAACTCTCAACAACAGGTTCCAAGCCCTACAAGATCTAAAGGAAGAAGAAACTACGATGGAGGATAACTGGAAAGGGATCAAAGAAACATTAACTTCATCGTGTCAGGAGGTTCTGGGTCGCAAGAAGCATCATCGTAAGAAATGGATCTCTATGAAAACCATGGACAAGATTGAAGAAAAGAAGGACAAGAAAACAGCAATTAACAACAGTCGAACACGAGCATAGAAAGTCAAGGCACAAGCAGAGTACGCAGAAGCAAACAAGCAAGTAAGAAGGGGCATTGAAGCTGACAAACAGAAATAAGTGAGAGAACTAGCAACGACGGCGGAAAAACTGAAAGAGGAAGGAATATGAAACAACTATATGATACAACGAAGAAACTGGCAGGGAGATATACAAACCGGAGAGACCGGTCAAGGACAAAGAAGGAAAGACAATCACGGAGATTCAAAAACTGAGGAAAAGATGGGCAGAATACTTCGAAGAACTGCTGAATAGGCCAGCTCCACTGAATCCACCGAACATCGAAGCAGCACACCCAAACCTCCCTATAAATGTCACTCCACAAACGATCGAAGAAGTCAAGATGGCCATCAGACAAATCAAGGGTGAGAAAGCAGTAGGACCTGACAATATACTAGCTGAAGCACAGAAGTCAGACAATGAAGTAACTTCAAACATGCTTCACCCTCTATTCAATAAGATTTAGGAGGAAGAACAGGTGCCACCGACGGACTGGAAAGAAGGACACCTCATCAGGATAGGAAATAGAGGAGATCTGAGTAAATGTGAGAATTACAGAGGCATCACACTGTTGTCAGTACCATGGAAAGATTTCAATAGATTGTTGTCCAACCCGATGAAAGATGCAGTAGACGCTCGACTTTGAGATCAAAAAGCTCGATTCCGGAAGGATCGATGGTGCACAGACCGAATTGCGACACTAGGGGATCATCGTGGAATAATCAGTTGAGTGTAACTCGTCACTATATATCCAATTCATTGACTATGAGAAGGCGTGTGACAGGTTGGACAGGAGAACATTATGGAAACTTCTTCGACACTATGGAGTTCCTGAGAAGATTTCCAACAATATCCTGAACTCATACGATGCACTACAGTGCAAAGTCGTGTATGGACGACAGCTGCATTTCCAGTGGGGACCGGAGTCAGACAAGGCTGTCTACTCTCCTTCTTCCTCTTTCCTCTGGTGATTGACTGGATTATGAAGACTTCGATATCTGAGGGGAAGGACGAAATACAATGGACATCTCAGAATCAATTAGACGATTGAGACTTCGCAGACGACCTAGCCCTCCTATCTCATACACAAGAACAAATACAGACAAAGACAACAAATGTAGCAGTAGCCTCTCCACTAGTAGGGCTCAACATACACAAGGGAAAACGCAAGATTCTCAAATACAACACGGAGAACACCAACCCAATCACAATAGATGGCGAAAATCTGGAAGAGGTGGAAACATTCACGTACCTGGGAAGCATCGTTGATAAACAAGGAGGACCGGATGCAGATGTGAAGGCAAAGATTGGCAAAGCAAAGACAGCATTTCTACAGTTGAAGAATACATGGAACTCAAAACAACTCTCAACTAATTTCAAAGTCAGAATCTTCAATACGAACGTCAAGATAGTTAGCTCTATTGTACGGAGCTGAAACTTGGAGAACTACTACATCCATCGTCAAGAAGGTACAAGTATTTATAAACAGTTGTTTACGCAAAATACTCAACATTCACTGGCCGGATACTATCAGCAACAGTGTTTTATGGGAGAAGACAAACCAGCTTCCAGGTGAAGAGTAAATTATGAAAAGACGTTGGAAGTGGATCGAACAAAGCAATCCCTAACTTGTAATCCGGAAGGGAAGCGAAAAAGTGGAAGGCCGAAGAACACAATACATCGGGAAATAGAAGCAGGTATGAAAAGGATGAATGTGAACTGGAAGGGAAGGCTTAGGACAGAGTTGGATGGAGAATGCTGGTGAGCGGCCTATGCTCCTCGACGAGGGGTAACAGGCTTAAGTATATATATATATATATATATATATATATATATATTACTATCAGGAATTTAATATATATAAAATGAAGATGAATCCTAGGACTCAACCAAAACCTACCCGAAAATGACCGAATGGTTATCCATACCTTTTCTTTTTATACTACATAAGTAAGTATCATAACATTACATAACAATAGTAAAACTGAGTGGGGATTATCTATTAATCAAATTAAAGTTGTCTTCTGAAATAAAGCACTTCAAATGAAATAACAACTTAATTTGTCTATATGGAACTTTACACATAAATATATAGACTTGTTTATAAAGCTGGATTATTATTATTATACTTGTCGTTAGTTACATGAAATAATAAGATTACAATCAGCTTCAAAACTTAAAAGTTGTTACGAAATTTTATTCAAACTCTAAAATTTTTCAAAGTAATAGAAATTTCTTCGAGTTGTTGACTAGACCTATTCTTTTCCATCACCTTACCAAACCACTTTTTCTAAACCGCTATATAAAATTTGTCCAAAAACTATAGTCACTATTGCATATGGGTAAAAACTAAAATTTCCTATTATGCATGGGTGAATGCTTACATTTATAAGCGTACTCACATGCGCATAAACATATTAAGAAAATGTTCATTGAAGCATATTGTTTACAACCTACAGGAAAATATTAAGAGCACAGTGATTTCCAACACTAACGATAACATATGACTGGGGTAAAGGCTTTCATAACTAGTTTGAGAGAAGTTGTATTTACTTTTTGCTACTATTTATTTAGAATGATATTATTTAAAACGTTTTTTGGAATAATGACATTATTATCATAAATTATACAGAATAAATAATAAATTTTATTCTAACCACAGATTCCTTTCGGGACCACCGAGTAAGTGATTAAGTCGTTCGGAAACGGGTACTAGGTAAGGATGGTAAATCGATTGATAAAGTAGTGAAACTTCATCAGTTGACATGGCTGGGACACGTGTAACGTATGCCCAACCACCGACTGCCCCGACGTGCGAAATTTTATGATGTAGGAGTAGGTTAGAAGAAAGCTAGGAGCGGCCAGACCAAAATGTAGCACAAATCCATGAAGTCACTGACAAGTGGACTGAGCCATGTTGGTATGTGTAGACTACCTGGTTGAGACGATAGCAACTGATGGTTACAGACCTTGAATGATATGGCTCAAAATCGTTTGCAATGGCACAGGAACATCCACTCTTTTTCTTCTCCCAAATTCCAATCTTCTGAATTCATGTCCCTTTCTTTTTTTCTTTTTCCAAATTTATTTCACTGAATTATACTCCTTCAATAACATCTTCAAACCCTAACCTTTCGGATTACTGCTTATACTTTTACTACCTCTACCACTATGAGATTTGAATCGACCATTGTATCTCTGTTCTAATGTGGTATGGCAACTCGAGCTGTTGTACGCACGTACGAAGTTCTACGTTGTGACTAACTGACAGATTTTTTTAAAAAATAAATTTATTAGAAGTATAAGAAGTGACAATTCATAAATAAATATATACTTATGAATAGTCCGTTACTGATTCTTTTTATAGTCGATATCATGTTTTAAAGCCTAGTAATCATCAATTTACCAATCCTTGTTTAAAATTTATTTCATATTCGTATAACAGAAATACTTTAAGAATGTCCGATTCGGCACATAGTTAAAAATCTGTTTAGTTAGACTGATTAAAGACTTTTAATTATTACATACAACAGCCAATGAAACTTCTACAATAAAATTTTTTACACAGTTTTGGTATGTAATGAGATAGTAAATTAAAACACCAGTAAGCATAACTCAACAGCCGTATCATTTGTATAAAAACTAGTGTAATTGTCCAATTTCTTCCATTATATAGTCGAAATTCAACTGCTTTACTTGTACTCTTTTAGTCCATTTTCTTGAATTTGATATATCTGTCATAAAAGGTCACCATCAAAATTTAACAAACGTTTTACATTAGTTCATTTATAAACACAATCTTCAATAGATTACAATTTAGAAATCAAGAAAATAATAACCAAGTTTTTTATTTTTAAATGGTTGAATCCAATTTTATACTATAAAGATGAAACAAATAAATTTTATAGTTGAATTCATTAGTTGATTAAGACTAGACCACCATGGAAAACCTGGAAGCACTGGACAGCCGTTTCACCCTAGTATAGGACTCCTCAGCAGTGCGCATTCACGATCCCGCTCACAGGATTCAAACCCAGGATCTTCGGTCTGGCGCGCAAACGCTTAACCTCTAGACCGCTGAGCCGGCGTCCAACACTGTTAATGTCTAACTTCAACCAATCCACGAAATTGGTCTAGCTTCTAGGTTTTCTATGGTGGTCAAGCTTTACTCGACTCATGAATTCAACTATTAAACCACTACAATCTCCACAAAACCCCCTTTCTAGAAATAAATTTCAGTTCACATAAACTAACAAATAAATAAACATACAGAAAACGGTAGAACAAGCTAAATATGAAAATCGTCACAAGAATATAAGAACAATTGTTATTTTCAATCGTTGTATTGTGTTAAAACGTTTGACAATAGACTGGAATATTTAAAATCAATCACTAACACAGGATTTCATCATGTATGTTTCAACTATACAGACAGCTTTATAATGCAATAATTAGTGTTTGTACTAAATATCACTTGTATTTGAGAAGTATGTATAAGAGAAGTATATGTATACACATACAGGTTTCAGTACACGATAAACCATTAGGGCTCATCTTGTTATCTTATCATTAAAGCATTCTTATTATTACACATTTGTATACATGTGTTAGCATATACATAGTTTTATGTCCGATTATCAATTTTATTTTGTAATTAATGACTGATGAATAAAATCAATCATCATAGTTATTAATCACCTTAATACTGTGGTGTGGTCTACTTATATCCATATAAGTAGTATATGGTGTGGGTCAGACATATAATGTATTTTGGCAGAAGACCGATGAGGAAAGAACTGAAATGAAACGCAAACGTCTGGAAAATGCATGAGCAATGGAATAAGAGAAGAAACAGTGAAGATTGAAACAATTAGTTGTTAATTTGCAAATTGACTGTTCATTGTTTGGTAATCAGAATTTATTGAGATAGTCTGTAATCTTTGCTTAAATACATTCGATTGTCCCCAACTAGTGTTCTGTTCACTACAATACTATAGTTGCTACTGTTAAATGAATAGTAGTAGTTTGAAAACAGTTGTCATAATAAACAGATCAGCGTTTCAACGAATAGAATTCAAAATAATATATATTATACAGTTGTTTCACTCTTCATATTAGAACTATTCATTAATATATATTCCTGTAAATAGAATATAACATTGGAAATCCATGTAGTATGTTGAAATAGGAACTCCATCTGTAGCTCTTCTAAATTTAC
Source organism: Schistosoma rodhaini (assembly GCA_944470415.2). Lineage (NCBI taxonomy): Eukaryota > Metazoa > Platyhelminthes > Trematoda > Strigeidida > Schistosomatidae > Schistosoma > Schistosoma rodhaini. The sequence continues at coordinate 62,679,862 of OX104044.1, forward strand.
TGACGGCCCCAAGCCTGGGTAAAGGAGAAGGGTTAAGCATGGGGTTAGCGACCCTATCCCGTAAAACAATAACTCGCTAAAAAAATCGCTAACCAGAAAAAGTAATTCAAAACATTTAAACTCTACCCTGAGAGTTGAAGGAATAATTATGACACCTCATTATGAAAAGCCGAGTTTGTTCAGAACTCACGAGGCCGATGCCCCTTCTAACAACTAGAGCAACAATTTTTGTAGCACATGGAACGTCCGGAAAATGCAGGAGACCGAAAGGACAAGTCAAATAGCAACGGAAATAAGGAAATACAAATTGGCAGTACTCAGGATCAGCGAAGCCCATCGGACGCAAGCTGGACAGCAAAGGCCAGATACGAGAGAGATGCTTCTCTATTCCGGTCAGGAAGAAGAAAATGTTCCACACACTCAGGGAGTTGCTCTAGTGCTGTCAAGAGAAGCACGAAATGAACTTGTAGGATGGGAATCTCATGGATCCAGAATTATCAAAGCATCATTCAAAACAAAGGAGGGGATCACAATGAATGTTATCCAGTGTTATGCACCCACTAATGATAGCAACAACAACAATAAAGATCAGTTCTATGAGAGGCTGCAATCAATCATTACGAATTTCACAAAAAGGGACCTAACCATCCTGACAGGAGATTTAAACGCCGAAGTCGGAGTGGATAACACAGGATATGAAGATATAATGTGACGACATGGACTGACTGGAAGAAAAGGAAAATGGGGAGAGATTTGCAAATCTATGTGCATTCAACAAATTGGCTATAGGTGGCACAATATTTCCATACAAACGCATACACAAAGCTACATGGATCTCGCCAGACCACACCACAGAGAACCAGATAGATCATATTTGTATCAACAAAATATTCGGAAAGACAATGGAAGATGTGAGAACCAGGAGAGGAGCTGACATAGCTTTAGATCACTACCTGGTTGTGTCCAAGACGAAAGTGAAGCTAAAGAAACACTGAACAACTGGGGAAACAGCATCACAAAGGTTCAATATAGCGTTCCTTCGAGATACTAACAAACCCAACCAATTCAAGATAACTCTCAACAACAGGTTCCAAGCCCTACAGGATCTAAAGGAAGAAGAAACTACGATGGAGGATAACTGGAAAGGGATCAAAGAAACATTAACTTCATCGTGTCAGGAGGTTCTGGGTCGCAAGAAGCATCATCGTAAGAAATGGATCTCTATGAAAACCATGGACAAGATTGAAGAAAAGAAGGACAAGAAAACAGCAATTAACAACAGTCGAACACGAGCATAGAAAGTCAAGGCACAAGCAGAGTACGCAGAAGCAAACAAGCAAGTAAGAAGGGGCATTGAAGCTGACAAACAGAAATAAGTGAGAGAACTAGCAACGACGGCGGAAAAACTGAAAGAGGAAGGAATATGAAACAACTATATGATACAACGAAGAAACTGGCAGGGAGATATACAAACCGGAGAGACCGGTCAAGGACAAAGAAGGAAAGACAATCACGGAGATTCAAAAACTGAGGAAAAGATGGGCAGAATACTTCGAAGAACTGCTGAATAGGCCAGCTCCACTGAATCCACCGAACATCGAAGCAGCACACCCAAACCTCCCTATAAATGTCACTCCACAAACGATCGAAGAAGTCAAGATGGCCATCAGACAAATCAAGGGTGAGAAAGCAGTAGGACCTGACAATATACTAGCTGAAGCACAGAAGTCAGACAATGAAGTAACTTCAAACATGCTTCACCCTCTATTCAATAAGATTTAGGAGGAAGAACAGGTGCCACCGACGGACTGGAAAGAAGGACACCTCATCAGGATAGGAAATAGAGGAGATCTGAGTAAATGTGAGAATTACAGAGGCATCACACTGTTGTCAGTACCATGGAAAGATTTCAATAGATTGTTGTCCAACCCGATGAAAGATGCAGTAGACGCTCGACTTTGAGATCAAAAAGCTCGATTCCGGAAGGATCGATGGTGCACAGACCGAATTGCGACACTAGGGGATCATCGTGGAATAATCAGTTGAGTGTAACTCGTCACTATATATCCAATTCATTGACTATGAGAAGGCGTGTGACAGGTTGGACAGGAGAACATTATGGAAACTTCTTCGACACTATGGAGTTCCTGAGAAGATTTCCAACAATATCCTGAACTCATACGATGCACTACAGTGCAAAGTCGTGTATGGACGACAGCTGCATTTCCAGTGGGGACCGGAGTCAGACAAGGCTGTCTACTCTCCTTCTTCCTCTTTCCTCTGGTGATTGACTGGATTATGAAGACTTCGATATCTGAGGGGAAGGACGAAATACAATGGACATCTCAGAATCAATTAGACGATTGAGACTTCGCAGACGACCTAGCCCTCCTATCTCATACACAAGAACAAATACAGACAAAGACAACAAATGTAGCAGTAGCCTCTCCACTAGTAGGGCTCAACATACACAAGGGAAAACGCAAGATTCTCAAATACAACACGGAGAACACCAACCCAATCACAATAGATGGCGAAAATCTGGAAGAGGTGGAAACATTCACGTACCTGGGAAGCATCGTTGATAAACAAGGAGGACCGGATGCAGATGTGAAGGCAAAGATTGGCAAAGCAAAGACAGCATTTCTACAGTTGAAGAATACATGGAACTCAAAACAACTCTCAACTAATTTCAAAGTCAGAATCTTCAATACGAACGTCAAGATAGTTAGCTCTATTGTACGGAGCTGAAACTTGGAGAACTACTACATCCATCGTCAAGAAGGTACAAGTATTTATAAACAGTTGTTTACGCAAAATACTCAACATTCACTGGCCGGATACTATCAGCAACAGTGTTTTATGGGAGAAGACAAACCAGCTTCCAGGTGAAGAGTAAATTATGAAAAGACGTTGGAAGTGGATCGAACATATATTATGGGAATCACCAAACTGCATCACGAGGCAACCCCTGACTTGGAACCGTGAAGGGAGGCGGAAAAGAGGAAGGCCAAAGTACACAATACATCGGGAAATAGAAGCAGATATGAAAAGGATGAATGTGAACTGGAAAGAACTGAAAAGGATTGCCCAAGACAGGGTTGGATGGAGAATGCTGGTGGGTAGCCTATGCTCCTCCACGATGGGTAACAGGCGTAAGAAAGTAATGTTGAAATAGGAGATAATTCAATGTTTCAAAAAGGTAATTATAGTAAATTGACATTTTCACGTTGTATCCTAATCTTTTTAATAAAACTCAAATCATGATGCCATCAGTTAGTAGTTAGATTCTTATAAAGTTAAATCAATTAGCCATGCTTAGTCGAAACAACTAGTTATCAAGAACGTTCTTTATGTAAAAAAAACAATTCAGGGAAGACTATATTTTCCTCTTCCTGACAATATCACTTACTAAAGTTACATTGTGTTATTCATAATTAAAACACACATATGTGCATATTTCAATATTAGGTCATTAACACATTATTTGGAAATGGGATTAACAACTAGCTCTAGAACCAAAGACGTGTAATAATTATGAAATCGTAAAGAATACAGTGGAATCAAAATCTATTTTAGATGAAAAGCATGTGATTAAACTTATCATCTAATAAGCGTAAATTAGACCAACGAAGGGCATAAGAGAATGACAATCATCCTTCAGATAGGTAGATTAGACATAAGGTCCAGATGATAATGAGAAATTATTATTATTATTATTATTACAACACAAAAATCGCTCTGATGTGAAATATTCGAAGACCACCTTCATTTAGGTCACTACTTGACTATGAAGATAGTTCTGGAATACTGATGAAGTTCAGTGAACAGTGTCGTAGTGAGGCACAAGAAACAAACTAATTGGTTAACACTATCTACCTGACAGTTTAACAAGGTAATGCATAGAAAAGCATTAAATTAAATTTTACTTGCGTTATTTAACAGGAACAGTACTATCTGATATTCTGAGAAAATCATATTGTATTTTAAAGTCTAACAATGAATTGGTTTAACCACGTGATTATGCAGTTAATCTATCTAAACAGTATGAAAAAAACTATTTCATACAAATTTTCAAATGACTTTTGAAACACATTGATTGTGATCCTCAAAATGACTACTACCAAAGAGTACTTATGTTTAAAATCTTTCTTGTCTGGTATCCTGGGTATCAAAAGTTTGTGCGACTGGAAATTTTTTCTCTAAAACCTACGAAGTATTGATAAAATCAAATATTAAATATTTGATTATAACTTAATGCTTCTAACAATTTATAATTTAAGAGTAGTAAGTCCAGATATTTATGTCAATCACTTAGATTATTAGACAAAAGTAAACCAATAATTACCAATCCTATTTTACAGTGGACAAAACAGTGCGTACAAATTATTGTATGCATATCTCGAAATACTTTATTTACATATCGAATAGTACTTGTGAGCGCTATTCATGAGTTTATTTTTGGACAGATTCCAAAACTACCACGCTAATAAAACTCAGTTCATGTGCAAAATATTTCACGTAACTTGGACAGGGTGTTTAATTTCCAAGTCAGTAATAATTGACAAAGTCACTCTAAACAAAGAAAAAATGAAAATGTTTTATTGTATTGTTGTGATTCGAGGGATAACAGATCCATAAATTTACCGTTTGTAGTGATCGTTACACTATGGTCAAAACGATAAGAGCTCACATTTGTACTGGGAAATAACCCAATAGTCCGTGTATCTGAGCAGTTGAATAAGTGCTAGTGGTGATAATTTCATAGGTAAAATCAATTCACATGTGTTAAGTCATAAAACCTTACACTTATCTGGACCATCTTCGGTGCAACATTTCTTATGACAAAATAGTTTATTGTACAACTCAGTAAAAAACTTTTTGTTAAACTAATTATAAATCTGACCAATACAAGCTGACGCTTAAAATACGAATGGGCGGTGGTCTCCCGAGTATTTTTCTTTTGATATTCTTCCTATTTAGTAAAAATTCTTGTCCAAACGAATGAAATATAACCACGTTATTTCCCCATCTGAATACCAATCTTTGTTACACACTACTGTTTTATTTATTTGATTCTAGAGTGATTTTTTTTCCTTTTTCTATTTATTCGCACCATTGCCACTTTAGTTAGTATGTTACACTCATTTTGATGCCTTTCTGAGAAACTTCTTTCGTTCCATAAAAACAATTACATGTAAATAATCAGTAAATTATTCGCTGATTATACTGGACGTTGTAATTGCAGCTCGGTAGCTGCCAAATCACAATTAACCATGACTTTGTATCATAAAATGAGTATAATGGATATATCCAGCTAGACGAAAGGAGTGACCTACTGTGCGAACAAGATATCAGTTTGCCATACAACAATTTACAGACATGATTTAATATGCTTCCACAGAGGAAACGATTATAGGGAACTATCGTGTACAAACTTACACTACTTTCTAGCTGCAAGTAGTATCAGTTGATAACGCTACTCATCCCAACTGCAATTTTACATCAATTGTTTTCGAGAACAGTACACTTCATAATTTACTATGAGCAAATTCCGAGGGCGAATGTGCTTAGATTTGAGTGATAATACTAAATACATATAATGGGTTATTTATGAAGTAAGAAAATTGCATCTTACCAGTAAATGAACAAACAAGCTTATGAGAGTTGCAAAACATGTCTTATCAATTGACTGCAATACTATAACAAGTTCAGATTCGCTTTATTCAGCAACAGAACTGCACACTCAATCCATCTGTTACATTTTGAAGAGTGCAGCCAATGAGTAATCTACAACAACCAGTAAACAACCAAATAATGCTAGATGCAATCGTAACTAGTACAATTACTTAAGCCTGGACCGTATGCAACACAGTAGTTATGAATACTGATGTCTGGGACTTCAATTAACGTACTTTAAGTCTGTTGATAATAAACCAATTAATTAGTCAAATTGTAAAAGTAAAGGTTTCGTTAAAGCTGAGATTCAATCTATGTTTGATGAGGAACCACAAGTATATCTCTTTTCTATGACAGGTAAAATACTAAAAACATAGAATGCTAGTGGTTTAAATCAACATGAAAGCCTGGATCTAAACTGACCGATATTTGCCACACACATAGAAAGCAACAGAAAATTTCAACTGATAAAAGATGAACATTACAGAGTAGTTAATTAATGATAAGACTTGTTCTCACTAAACGTCCAAATAAAATTGATAACTAAAATCGTACATTGTTCATGTGAAGAAATGCCTTACTGAGTTCCAACTGTGAATCATTGCAAAACACAACTTAATCCAACCTTTATCTCCCCCCCGGTAAATCATTAGTCCCATTATTCCTTCATATATTCCTTATTCTGAATTATAATTTTTATGCTTAGTTTTTCTTATTTTCATTCATACTACTACTGATTCCATGGTTTTGTTACACATCTTGTTAATTCCATCTCATTGTACTAATATGGTGAAGTTGATGTACATCTATTTCATGCTCTACATTGATAATATTTGCCCGATTAAACATGAGTTCTTATTTAACCACAGATAGTCAATACTGTGGGAACTAAAAATGAGCCAATATATTACTCTATAAATGTTTTAATTACGACGATGTTCAACACGTAGATTTTATTCCAACTTCTTAGATGAACAAAAGTAATTATTTCGTGAGTGCTATCTTAATATGATAGTCTTCGACAAGTAAGTCCTCTCTACAAAGAAAGAATATGTTAACCATATAATAACTGCGTAAATTTAGTGACTAAATAGTTCTTTGATTTCGATAAAGCAATGTCCTGTTATTAGGACAGTACTAGAGACTTCACGGCAATTTAACATATTATCTTATACACTCCTCTCTTAAATAAAAACCGTAGGCTTATAATAGGTGACGGGGTAAGATTACTTTGGCGTTAAATGCGCATCTAGTTCCACTTTGTATGAAATAATGATGTGTGGGCGAGAATGATAATGATTGGTTGTCTTGATGAGTCAGACATTAGACAGGATGACAGGTGTTATGTGTTATATATATTCCCCTATCCTTATTATGTATTGACACTTATTGACTGTTCCTTGTTGATGGACACTTATTGATTGACTGTTCTTTGTGTCGGATTTTGGAGTGGAAATATATTGACGTTATAGTCAGGCTCATCTTGTGTTCTTGGTCTGAGTTCTGTTGAAGTCCTGTAGAATAGACACTGGGTGGGAATCTAGTGTAGATATTCGTCTAAGATAAATTAACGTCCATATACGTGTAAGAAGTGAAAGGACTGTTATAACAGAAACCCCTAGAGTTATAACCAGTATCCTCTACGTTTATAACAATTAGCGACGGCATACCTACGTTTATATCAATTGGCGACGGCATCCTTACGTTTATATCAAATACCTAACCAGAAACTTTTACCAATTCAAAGCTATGATAAAATGAACTTGCATTCAAATATGCCAAACTGTTGACTTTTAATTAGAATCGAACTGTTCATGACCATTTAACAGTTGCATCTGATACACTGTAAATGTTCAAGATAGTCAAAATTGTGTTCCTTAATTACAAGTGTTCAGACGAACTCTAAGTCATCATCCAAGTATCTATAAACTTCAACTCCTTACACAACCAACACTAAACTCAAAATTTCAAGTGATACTATGACATTCAACGGCTAATATGAACAGAAAGGCAGACAAGATGTCTAGATTGAAGATTACAATTAAATAATTCCGATTTGCATTATCGATTTGTTAAGTAACAGGTAAAAATCTTGAATTGACTTTATTCATCCAATGGGTTTATTTCATCAGTTGAAGATTGGGAAAAATACAAATCAAGAAAAACGTATACAAAATTATTTATTACTGGGTAGTATATTGCCGGTTATATATTTATTAAAATGAGAATGCAACGAGAAGAGGATGTCCTTAACTATACAAGACCAAGATTTACTAACTGAAAACGATTCGGAACAACCTTCATAAACACCGTTGATACTTCGTACTAAATTACACCAATCACCTGCCATATCATTGCGAAATTGATAATTAACATTGAACTGATTATTCGCATGTGATCCAAACAGACTTGAAACCAGACAGTTGGACATTTTAGGTGCCACTTCCATTGGTGTGCATTGTTTACCACAAGCTTCACTCAAACACGTAACATCTCGATTAGCTAAACCACAAGGAACGATTTGTCTTAGCCATGAAAGTGGTTCAGTGGTACAGTTTAGAGCTATCCCATGGTATGTTATTGAACTGCTCTGGCGGATACCTAACTAAAAATAAATTTGAGTGAGAAAATAACAAATAACTTACGACATTCCAATAACATACAAAAAGATCTACCAACAAAACAAAATGTCCATTTAATAGGTCGATCAACGGAAAACTGATGAACAACCATTTGTACACATAAATAGAACAAACCATTTTGATATAATCTGGAACAAGTAACTTGACTATAACTAAAGGTTTTACACAGTAAACTCACTTTTTACAGATCAAACATTTTTGAAGCTTAACAATCAAAAACAAATATTACTTTGATTCGCTATGAAAATTAAACAATTCATGTAAAGCAATCCATTCCAAAAAGTGGGTGGAAGTGGTCAGAGGGAAGTGATTTATAGAGTGTAAGCTTACCTAAAAACCAAGAAGCGTATGGTGTTTAACAATACTTATTAATCATGAAATGACCCGACCGTAGCTGCTACCTTGACGTGGTGGTCAGGCTTGCCTATCATGATGACCCATCCGAGCTATATTTGGCTGGAACACATGTTCCTGTAGGCTCTACCATGCCAGGCAGGTCGGTTGGAGAACGGTAAGACTAAAATCAGTAACTCAAGGTCTGAGGGAGAAGTCGTATTGCGGACTGTAGAGGGATGTGATACCAGTAAGATGTTTCCCTCGGACAGCCAGCATCTGTAGCGATCCTGCCTCCCTACGACCAGGAAAGGGGTTAGAAAAAGTCAACCCTAAAAATGTCACGCCTCGCCTTACCTCATGGATTTCCGTCTCCGGCGGTGAGGCCCTTCGAAGAACGGAGCTAACACGCCAAAAATCCCCCGAAAAAAGCCGTGTGCGACCGGCCTCCAGCAGTTGTCCATCGGACTCTGCGGTCACGCTCCCTGGTCGTTAAGACCAACATTAATCCAACTTCCTTTTCAGGTCCCTCAAAAAATACGCTTCCATGGTGTGGGTAGCCGGGAAGTGACATCAGCCCTCATACCCGTAACAGCACACGAGACCAAGTTGGTCACAATCAAATCCTTCCAACACCTAATAACTCCTAACTCCACAACTTACCCTTCTCATGTTCCTTTATCACCTCGCGCGCTAATGTCAACGATTCCAGCACGCGGAACGTGATTCCTGGTCTCTTGAAATCATACATGTAGGAACTTTTAACGTCCGACCACTGTGCCGAATAGGACAACATCCTTCATTAGCGAGAACTTTAGGATCTCGAACCATCGATGTGTGCTACGTCTCCGAGAAGAGCATACAGGATTTGAGTAGCGTCATTCATCTAACCTCAACATGTCAAGATGAAAAACCGACTCGATTCACGTTTCGTGTATCCGAAAGCCATAGTGCTGCTTCCCGTGGTCTCGCTGGTGTCAGTCAGTCAGTCGCAACGTATAACTTCGTACGTACGTACATCAGTTCAAGTTGTCATACTACATTAGCACAGAGATACAATGGTCGATTCAAATCTCATAGTGGTAGAGGTAGTAAAAGTATAAGCAGTAATCCGAAAGGTTAGGGTTTGAAGATGTTATTGAAGGAGTATAATTCAGTGAAATAAATTTGGAAAAAGAAAAAAGAAAGGGACATGAATTCAGAAGATTGGAATTTGGGAGAAGAAAAAGAGTGGATGTTCCTGTGCCATTGCAAACGATTTTGAGCCATATCATTCAAGGTCTATAACCATCAGTTGCTATCGTCTCAACCAGGTAGTCTACACCTACCAACATGGCTCAGTCCACTTGTCAGTGACTTCATGGATTTGTGCTACATTTTGGTCTGGCCGCCCCTAGCTTTCTTCTAACCTACTCCTACACCATAAAACATCGCACATCGGTGGTTGGGGATACGTGACACATGTCCCAGCCATTTCACTACTTTATCAATCGATTTACCATCCTTACCTAGTGGCCGTTTCCTAACAACTGCATTACTTACCCGGTGGTCCCAGGATATATGAGCAATGCTTCGAAGACACCTATGATCGAATACTAGCAGCCTACGAATATCCTCGACTCTTACCGGCCATGTTTCACTGCCATAAAGTAGGACGGAACGAACTGCTACACAGTAAACCCGTCCTTTGGTTGCTAGATGGATATCTCGCCTACGCCATAAATGAAGCAAGTTGGCGAAAGCTAGACGAGCCTTATGTATCCGTGCTGAGATTTCGTCACACACCAGACCACAAAGGCTGATGAGACTCCCAAGATAAGTGAAGCGGTCAACACGCTCAACTACTTCACTCCCTATCATTAGTTCAGGTGCCGATGCAACCCAATCCTGAAGTAACATTTTGCACTTCGAAGGGGAGAATCGCATCCCGAACATGCCTGCATAGTTGTTTATAGTGGTCAGAAGACTCTGCATTTTGTCAGCATCTTCACCAAATAGAACTCTGTCATCGGCGCATTCTAAGTCAACAAGTGAGCCTCCCGGTAAAAGTTCAACTCCTGGAGATTGAGATGATGAAAGTGCTATCTCTAAAGGCATGTCAACGACAAATTTAAACAAGAATGGTAAGAATGGACAGCCCTGACGAACACCACTTGAGGCAATCAATTCTGATGAAAGTTCGCCATAGGCTCTAACTCGACCAGTTGTGTTCGAGTAGAGAGCCTTTATGAGGTTCATGTACTTCTTTGGTACTCCCTTCAGTGACAAACACTGCCATAGAACCTCACGATCAACGGAGTCAAATACCGTCTTGAAGTCAAGAAATACTACTATTGTGGGACGTCTGAATGTGTGTCTATGTTCTAGGACCCGACGTAGAGTGAATATCTGGTCTATACAACCACGTCCAGGTCGAAAACTAGCCTGGTTTTCTCTAGTCTCCTCTTCACGAGCTTTGGTTAGGCGTCGAAGTATTATTGAAGCTAATATTTTAGACACTATATTGGTCAAACTGACCCTTCTGTGATTGTCACAAGAGGACTTTTGTCTTTTCTTATAGACTGGCACAATCAGTGATTGGGATTAAGAATGAATAATGTGTCCATCTATATTTGAGATAGTTTCGCTGGTATTTGGGTTCCTAATACCGGTTTCTTTAACAAGTTTGAATAGTTGTTTGCTGTTACCTATTGCCGCTGCCTTTTCCATCTCTCTTGCTTTCGCTACCCATCACTGTTCACGATCATTGCGTAGGTTTCTTATTAGCCTTCGCTTAAGCTGACTTTGCTCTTCTTAATCCAGGGGATTGGATCGATGGGCAGAACACCTTAGGAATCAGTTGAACTTTTACCGGGAGGCTCACTTGTTGACTTAGAATGCGCCGATGACAGAGTTCTATTTGGTGAAGACGATGACAAAATGCAGAGTCTTCTGACCACTATAAACAACTATGCAGGCATGTTCGAGATGCGATTCTCCCCTTCGAAGTGCAAGGAAAGACATCTTTTGACATGGCGACTCCCGGATTCGTCCCAACGTTGGACCCAATTAGATCACATCGCTGTCAGCCACCGATGGAGAGGCTCGATAGAAGACTATCGCTCATTCTGGAGCACATGTTTAGCCTCAGATCATGCTCTTGTGCGAGCACGTATCTGACTGACTCTTACTGGACGTAGGAAAGACAGTGCAGGGAAGCCTCTAAGGGCTCTACTTAATGATAGGCAAGGTAAGAATATATTTCAGGAACAACTGGAAGAACAGCAATGGCTGTATTAGGAACCCAACTATCAGCGAAACTATCTCAGATAAAGATAGACATATTATTCATTCTCAATCCAGGAGATTGAATCGATAGGCAGAACACCTTAGGGAGCAGTTCAGCTGGCCTTCAGCCACACTTCAATTACCCACCATCCCCAGTCATCCTGAATGGCAAGTTGATGTAAGTCAACCAACTCTCTACGAGGTTGAAAATGCTATAGGAAATCTGAAGCGAGGGAGAGCAGCTGGCCCTGACAGGTTTACTCCTGAGATTTTTAAGGATCATGGTCCAGTACTAGCAACTAAATTGACTGAGGTCTTAGGTAGAATCTGGGAACTGGATGTAATTCCATCTGACTGATCCCAATCACTGATTGTGCCAGTCTATAAGACAGGACAAAAGTCTTCTTGTGACAATCACAGAAGGGTCAGTTTGACCAATATAGTGTCTAAAATATTAGCTTCAATAATACTTCGACGCCTAACCAAAGCTCATGAAGAGCAGACTAGAGAAAACCAGGCTAGTTTTCGACCTGGACGTGGTTGTATAGACCAGATATTCACTCTACGTCGGGTCCTAGAACATAGACACACATTCAGACGTCCCACAATAGTAGTATTTCTTGACCTCAAGACGGTATTTGACTCCGTTGATCGTGAGGTTCTATGGCAGTGTTTGTCACTGAAGGGAGTACCAAAGAAGTACATGAACCTCATAAAGGCTCTCTACTCGAACACAACTGGTCGAGTTAGAGCCTATGGCGAACTTTCATCAGAATTGATTGCCTCAAGTGGTGTTCGTCAGGGCTGTCCATTCTTACCATTCTTGTTTAAATTTGTCGTTGACATGCCTTTAGAGATAGCACTTTCATCATCTCAATCTCCAGGAGTTGAACTTTTACCGGGAGGCTCACTTGTTGACTTAGAATGCGCCGATGACAGAGTTCTATTTGGTGAAGATGCTGACAAAATGCAGAGTCTTCTGACCACTATAAACAACTATGCAGGCATGTTCGGGATGCGATTCTCCCCTTCGAAGTGCAAAATGTTACTTCAGGATTGGGTTGCATCGGCACCTGAACTAATGATAGGGAGTGAAGTAGTTGAGCGTGTTGACCGCTTCACTTATCTTGGGAGTCTCATCAGCCTTTGTGGTCTGGTGTGTGACGAAATCTCAGCACGGATACATAAGGCTCGTCTAGCTTTCGCCAACTTGCTTCATTTATGGCGTAGGCGAGATATCCATCTAGCAACCAAAGGACGGGTTTACTGTGTAGCAGTTCGTTCCGTCCTACTTTATGGCAGTGAAACATGGCCGGTAAGAGTCGAGGATATTCGTAGGCTGCTAGTATTCGATCATAGGTGTCTTCGAAGCATTGCTCATATATCCTGGGACCACCGGGTAAGTAATGCAGTTGTTAGGAAACGGCCACTAGGTAAGGATGGTAAATCGATTGATAAAGTAGTGAAATGGCTGGGACATGTGTCACGTATCCCCAACCACCGATGTGCGATGTTTTATGGTGTAGGAGTAGGTTAGAAGAAAGCTAGGGGCGGCCAGACCAAAATGTAGCACAAATCCATGAAGTCACTGACAAGTGGACTGAGCCATGTTGGTAGGTGTAGACTACCTGGTTGAGACGATAGCAACTGATGGTTATAGACCTTGAATGATATGGCTCAAAATCGTTTGCAATGGCACAGGAACATCCACTCTTTTTCTTCTCCCAAATTCCAATCTTCTGAATTCATGTCCCTTTCTTTTTTCTTTTTCCAAATTTATTTCACTGAATTATACTCCTTCAATAACATCTTCAAACCCTAACCTTTCGGATTACTGCTTATACTTTTACTACCTCTACCACTATGAGATTTGAATCGACCATTGTATCTCTGTGCTAATGTAGTATGACAACTTGAACTGATGTACGTACGTACGGAGTTACACGTTGTTGCCGACTGACTGAACCATTAAATGGATTTTGTGAATGTTGTTGATGGTGATGCTTTCCCTGAAGGAGATTATTTACGCCGGACAATATCATCAGAATCAAGCTATATTTCTCAAACAACAACAAATTATCTCAGCTCATGTTCAAAGCTTACCTCTGATTATTTATATGTGTTAATTTCACAAGACATCAATTAACGTCTGAGATTAAAACCTATATTGTAGAATGCTGTAAAAGCAAATAGTCAAATTTGTGTCTGTACAGATTTAACAGACAAATTTTAGGAATACTGGATCGATGAAACAGAGAATTTCTAGAAAGCATAATATTTAGGTCGATATGCAAACACGAAATATACTGACAGATTTAATTTATCATACTGTACGAACAAAATCAATTACATGATCGGATGACAATTAGAAAAGGCATTCAGAAGGTATGTAAAGACAAACGAAGACATTGAAACTTATTCATACAAATAACCTAAAACAGGTTCATCAGAACCAATCAGTTTAGTAAATGTGAAATAATTCCGAAAAATCTAGCTTTTACTTGAAATAGATGATAATGTTGTTGTGTTGAATGACAATTAAAGGTCAGAAATTAAATCATACGTATCTGAAAATGCAACAGCACTAAGTGTTCGGAAATCACTTTGGTTGGTACACCAAGCCTTAAACATTTAATAGACAATGTCGATCACTTAATCGTTGGGTATCTATACGACAACTTTTGACGACAAACGTTATATTTCAAAAATGCATTTCCATGTTTTCTATGTTTGAGCGGCAGAGAGTTAGTCGAAGGATTATTCTGCATGGTTACATCCAGATTAAATTATGCTTCGAAAATCGTCGGAGTCGAAACGTAGGAGTACATTGACTTGAGCACATACAAGTAGATTACAGGTTTAATCTAAACAAGTATTAGAAATGCAGCCTTAAAACACTAATGGCACCGAATAATAGACAGGTATCACATAGTTGTGATAATCTTAGTGTATTCTCCATATACACATAAAGTAACGTGCAACCGAAACAATCAAATAATTAAATATTAAAAATGCGAAACCTTTTATGATTAACTACTAAAACTATGCGAATGCATGATAAAGGAAAAAAGCTTACCAATAGCCATAACTTTGTGCCTAGAATCAGACCAAACACCAGTCTCTGAATCCTTACCAGCGAATGCAGTCACACCAAACTGTGCACACAGTTTGATCCCAGCTTCTTCTAAAGCCCCAACATACCACCTTAAACCACGACCTTGTAAAGATTTACACTGAAGATTAATTATCGGATAGGCTACGAGTTGTCCTGGGCCATGATACGTAATCAAACCTCCACGATCAGTACTGGAAAATATATTAGATTTGAGATACGCAATATTTGGGATGAATATTAGCTGAATAAGATAGTACCAATTACAATTGATATAACAGGGAAGATCAGTACGCAGAATCTCAAAATATCAACTGACTATTAAAATGAGTGCCATAATCCTACAGCTTCTTACAGATATCTCCGTCTTTCCTGAGGTACATACTTACATTGTCTCAGACAAAGTCACTTCCAGGACTATTTAGAAGTTGAGTAAACCTGATAAATAATCATTTTATTTAACTCGGTTTTGTAAACAGTTCTAGTCTAGTAATCTCATAGGATTGAAACGAACTTTAGGCGATATTTTATTATATAAACAGCCTGCCGTTTACGTATGTGTCAGTTAATCATCATAAAAGGATGTTAGGCCAACTTGCCACGCCGAAATGTAAATAAAAAGATAAATATAAGGATAAATCGATATAATTTAGACTTAAAATTGTAAATACGGTTTAAAAAGACAGATTGGTAAGGTATGGACGGAGGGATACTCCAATTCAAGATCGAGAGGAAGACAGAGTGAATGGATGCTCTGCATGGTGAACGATTCTGAGCCATGTCACTCATCGTCTCCAACCACTAATTGCGGTTATCATGCGGACCCCGATAAGACCGTCAAAAACCACCAGCATGTCTCAGACCAAGTCAAAAGTCATGGACTGGTTACATGTCTTGGTTCGGCTTCCGCAAGCTTTCTTACAACGTACAACTGCACCGGCAAACACCACTCATCGAGGTAAATTGCGATTAGCCACATGTAACACGTGTCCTAAACAGCTCGGTTAATGAAGATTCACAACCACATAAACCGAATTTCCATCACTACCCAGTACTCTATGCCTAACATCAACATTGCTCACTCAGTCATTCGAAGATACACGGGAAATGCTCCAAAGACACTTATGATCAGAAACCTACATATACTTTTTACATTAACAGATTACAATTTCACACCCATAAAGTAATAAAGTGGACGGTGTGTAATATATACACTGTTTGGTTAGTAAACAAACATTTCACTTGAGCCAAAAGTGACGTCATTTGACAAAGGACAACTGAACTTTCTGAATCCGTCCCCAGAAAATGACATAAAGTAATATGATATGGATTAGATTCGTAAAATGTAATTGATCTACCAAGGTTCGTGGATGAGAATAGCTGCACTTACTGAATCCTCCTTTTGATGCTTCGACGCAAGTTTGGGAATTTTGGGATTAATTACAGTGTTCCTACCTGCATTCTCGTGGCGGGGGTGTTGTTTACGAAATTGAGGGGACGAAAAGCGAATGTCCGGCGCCTTAACCGGGTTGGTGGACACGGAAAATTCATCTAGGGGAGTTGGAAAACCCTCATTCCAAACCAATCGTACACATGGGCTCCAGTATCCTGAAGGAACGAATGGCGTATGAACCTATTGTTGGTCACCGGCTACTATGGGACTGCATCTCCTCACGATGCTCTACTGCCTTGTGGATCAAACCTTTAGGTCAAAGGCTCGGGATGTGGCCCCCTAAGAAAACCACCTGCTTCAGTCTGGGCACCTGGGCAGTATCACAGCCCTCACACAAATCAAATGAGATTTGTGAGGCGCATATGTATCTGGTGCTTTTTTGTATCAATATTTATGTGTTTAAATAAATAAATGATAAATAATCCTACCTGAAATAAGCAAGCGGTTGGGGATAACGATGGTTAAGAACAGAGTATCTAGATCGTACAAGTGTATGACGGAAATGTTCTTAACAAAGCGTTATCCAGCCGTAAGAATTATGGCACCAAAGATGGTCGAGACTAGCATAGAGCGATCTTATACACACAAGCTGATTTAGTCTGTAAGATCGTCATCGTCAGCGCTTATGCAAATGCTCAGGTAAACACACTTCCTAATTCTTTTCAATGGTTCATCAAGAATTGAGTCCAGGTATGGTCTCTCACCACCCTTGTAGAAGTACTTTGCATTTTGACAATATAAATTAAATTTCCTATACGTATATTCTGATCACCAGCTGATTAAGTGACTTCACAAGCCTATACATCGTCCTCTAGTGGCTTTTACCCTGAGCTATGTATGACAGAGAAGGGATGATGGACAAACAGATGTAAGTCCTAAAGTCATAATACGGTCCATTCCACTAACTGATGTTTCCAGTCAGTGAAAGCGTCGGTAAATAACGCGCAATGTAGAAGACAATGAGATGACATCCGCAACATACGCCGAAACCAGAGGTTATAACATCAACAAACACGACTGCCAATCCATAATAAGCGAGATTGGACTCCATCACTTGGTGGATGGTAACGTGATCAACACATCCAGGATCACGAAAGAAACCAGCCCAGTCTCGGATTCCGAAACATTCTAAAACAACCCATTCAGTTCAGTCAGTCGTCAGTCAGCTACATTCATTTAGTTACTTGATGAGATGTTCGCCATCATCTTTAAGAGCCGGTGGTTAGATTGTTTATATCTAGTGGCTCGTAGTGCTTCGAAACTCGGGACTCCTCGAAGACTTCTGCTTTGTTAGATGAGTCAGCAGTCGCCAGCCAGAAAGTATATGACAGTCTGATCGTAATTGCAGAGGTAACACATCAGTAGAACAACTCCTCAGAAAAATCTGCCAGTCTTCTGGGACGCTTTTGAACGTTACTGGATGACGTACAACCCACCTCAAAAACTCTTTAACTGACACCAAAATCAGTGCCTTGAATATGTTGAGATAGCTTCCGACAAAAAGATTCACAATTACTCCAGAACTACCATCCATTTGGTTGGTATTATACCGTTTAAATCGTACTAAAGACTAGCAAACATTCTTGTAAAATTATGAAGAACCTACGCACCCTATGAACAATTTAAAAATAGCAATACCTTGAGGACCTTATAGAACCACCGAGCAACTGTTTAATTCGATCTATACACAATCCCTAAAACCTACCTAATAAATATATGTATTGCATTATTTTGTTATTCTTTATTATCAATCGAAATTTTGGATAGACACATGAAAATAATCAATCCAAAAAAACACAACTGACCTAACAAATTCAGCCCCAAGACTTTTTAGACGTTTAATGGTATGCTCACCATAGTCATTCATAGGATCTGTGTGGCGTATACCAATAGTGTAAACTGGACAGTGTTCCAGAAGTAAGATACAATGCACCGAAGGACTATCAAAAGACTTCAGTAGTTTGACAGTAGATTTCTGAAGATCCCATGCAATGTTATATGGCACGCAACCGAGATAAAAACTCAACACAGAGACTTTCATTGCCGATAATGTTCGTATGATCTAAAGTACCTAGAGTATGAAAATGGTTAACACAACTATTGGACTGTACCAAGAAACCTTGTTAGGTCTACATAAATAAAAATCTTATCTGTAAAGTAAGCAACGATAAGCAAAATTAATAGGACAAAACTCGATAATTAGCAGACTCAAATGAGCTGAGCTTTGTACTTAAATGCGCAATGAAGTATTTACAGATGATTGGAAAATTCGACAATTGGTTTTCAGCGTCAGTGGGTGTGGATTAAGCCTACGTCTACGGCATCATTCAATCTACCTACCTACGTCTTCAGTCTTCAGTAATAAGGATAGTAGGTTGATAAACCTGTGTTAATCCTGACAGATTTCCTTCCAGTGAAGGTCCAGCTTCTTTTTGAAAATGTTCACTGAAGGTGCTGATACCACTTGTTCTGGTAAAGAGTTCCAGTCATTGACTACTCGATGAGAAAAACGGGACCCCACCTTTAGTTTATTAGATCGCGGTTTCTGAACCTTCTTGCTATGACCTCGGAGATTATTAGTGCTGGAGGGAGCAAAAAGATAAGACATATTAACACCCAGATCATAAATAAAGATACGAAATGCCAGTATAAGGTCACCTCGCGTCCTACGATAAGATAAGGGGAAAAGATTTAGACGTTTCAAACGCTCATCGTAAGGGAGTTTGGAAAGACCCTTTACTAATTTTGTCCCCACACGCTGGACACGCTCAAGCGATTTAGTATCCTTTATCAGACATGGGCTAGCTGCTTGGATACAGTATTCTAAGTGTGGCTTTACATAGGTGGGATATAAAATTTGAAACATATCCTCGTCAAAGCATTTAAATGCTCGGCGAAGTGACCATAGCGCGCGATAGCCTTTGGAAGCAACCGCATTGCAGTGCGTAGTAGTTTTTAAGTCGTGACTTATAATTACTCCTAAGTCTTTGTGCTCATGAACGCGTGGCAGAGATGTATCATTAATGGTATAATGGTAACTAATATCGTGCCCGATGTGCATGAACACGCTCTTCCTGGAATTAACTTCCAGGCCCCAATCATGAGCCCACCTAACTAATTCGTCTAAATCTGCTTGCAGATAACAACGATCAGTCTCATTTCTTATTGTTCTCCAGATTTTAACATCATCCGCAAACAATAACGTCGACGACTTAAGTAATAAAGGTAATTCATTAATATACAGAAGGAAAGAGGGCCTAAGATGGTGCCTTCGCGTACAGCACTTTTGACCGGTTTCCATTCGGATAGCGTTCCATTGACCCTCACACTGTCTGCGGTCACATAAGATGTTTCCTATCCATTCCTGTATAGCACCTGTTATACCAAAGCTCGAGAGCTTTTGCATAAGACCTAAGTGTGAAACCTTATCAAACGCTTTGCTAAAATCTATGAATATCACGTCGACAGACTGGCCGTTGTCTAGGGCAGCTGTCCAATCCTCTCTCGCAATGAGTAAGTTAGTCAAGCATGAATGCTTGTTACGAAACCCATGTTGCTCGGGAGTTAACAGATTGTACAAATTTATGTGACTCAGTAGCTTAGCCCGAATTAATTTTTCAAGTAACTTAACTACTATACTGGTCAGGCTAACAGACCGGTAGTTAGATACGATCCGTCTCTGACCATCCTTAAATATAGGACTAACTATGGCGTCTTTCCAGTCTCTAGGTAGTTGAGCCTGTGAAAAGGACATGTTGAAGAGCGTCGCCAGCGGTCTTGAGATAATGTCCGCAGGCGACGACAGCAAACGTGGGTGTAACCCATCGGGGCCCGGTATCTTACAAGGTTTTAGGTTAGTTATCAAAGGAAGAACAATATCCTCTGTCACGTGCAAAGGTCCTATGGCTGGTATCTCATTGTCAACGGGACAAGTAGTTGTAACACTACACGTAGAGTAGACTTCACTGAAATAGTTAGCAAATGTCTCCGCAATCGCTAGATCAGATTCAGCCAATACAGCTGAATTTTCGCTTAACAGTAACGAGGGTATACCATCACTACGTTTTGTCCGCCTTTTAACATACGAAAACAGTCGCTTCGGACAGGTACGGCTATCGCATGCCAACTGTCGTTCGTAAGCCGTGCGGGATTTAGCTATGGTCTTTTTATATATATTCCGGATTTTCTTATATTCGTACTTAAATGATGCCTGACCTGTTGACAAGAATAAGTCCCAGAAGTGTTTCCTACGCTTCAACAGCTTCCGGGTTTCCTTATTAATCCATGGGGGGCAATATGATAGCTTACGTGTTGACCATGGGATAAACGGTTGAGGTACGGATTCGAACGTAAACTTGAACCTATTCCATGCATCATCAATCGATCCATCAGCATCGACCGACCAGTCAATTGAGATAGCATAGTCCCTTACTGCCGGAATATTAGCTCTCCAGATGTTAGGACGGGGTGGAGCAGATGCAAATTCTATACCATGTGTCCGGAACTTAAAGGAAAGTACGACATGGTCACTATTCACTAGTGGGGGAAGGTGTTGAATATCAACGATATCTTCACAGTGGTGTGTGAGGACTAGGTCTATCAATGACGGATTATGTTCCAAGTCTATATGCGTCGGCTTAACGATACATTGTACAAGTGCACATTGAATAATTGATGACAGAAGGACGCTATCGAAACCCCCACCTGGAGCTGTGAGCTCTATCCAGTTTATACGGGGTGCATTGAAGTCTCCAACGATGAGACAACATTCTGCTTTACTCCAAGAACAGACGTGTTTTAGGATAAAGTCGTCAGCGAGACAACACGGACTACGATATATTCCTCCTATCGTCACTAACCCGTTTCTAGACCTAATTGTACAACATACTACCCCACACGTACCCCCTACATGCGCCTCCGATATGATTGAGTTAATGCGGAAGTGGTCTCTAATATATAATATTATGCCTCCTCCCTTGCGACTTCTAACTCTATCACTTCTGATACAGATGTAGCCTGAAATGACTGGAGAACAGTCTATATCTACAGTGAGCCAAGTTTCGGTGATAACAATTATATCCGGATTTAAGTCGTCTACCATCAAACTTAGCTCAGACATCTTATTCCGAAGACTACGGGCATTCGTATAATACACATTTAGGGTGTTTTTGGAGACATGCGTTCTACCCACACAGGTCTCGGAAGCATTGGCTTCCAAGACCTGACTACCCGAATACCCTTAATCGTAAGGTTCGCTTCACCGTTTAGCTTTCGAGTTTTTAACTCTGTTAGGGCATTCTTCCACTTGATCCGATCCTCAAGTGGCCAGTCAGGTCAAATACGAATGTTTGAGTCACGGGTTTTGCGTGTGTTATTTAGTAATACGTTCCTTTCCTCAAAATTACCGAGTACTAATTTAAGGATCCTTCTCTGTTGGGTTTCGCCTCCAACATACTTACCAAGTCTGATGACTTTCGAGATATGTACCCCTGGGACCTCATCGGGCAGTATATTTCTGATGAGAGATCCCACTAACTGCAGGTCGTGGGCATGTCTCTTAGCGGGATCGGTGTCTTTCGATTCTGCCAAGTTCCAGATGATTACACTAGGCACCTGTTTAACTTCCTTAAAAGTCGTGTTCACGGCCTTTGACCGTGATGTCAGATCCTACCGGTTAGCTACCGGCTTCTTACTGTTAGCTTTCTTTATAACAATGTCATATGGGTCGAGCGAGTGACTCACAACAACATTTGGTGAAGTTAGACTATTTCGATCCACAACAGTATTAAATATTTTTTTACATTTGGACTTGAGCGGAGTTGCCTGATGCGCAGGACGTGAGTCCAACGATGACTTATCGAATATACGCGCGCTTTCTTTGGGTATTTTTCCGTCTCTTTTGCGTTTCCGCGTAATCCATTCACCACTAGTCTCAGCATTCAGATTGGAACTACACTGGACGATAGTGGTTCTAGCCGGGTCCTCAGTCGCTGCTAAAGCAACTTGTCCCTCAATACTTAATGGCATGTCTTTCATTGGTTGTATCGGAGTAGAAATTTTTGCTTCATGTTACAAAATTGGGTGTCTGGTACCTGCCATGGCAGCATTTACGACACTGATACAATCTTCATTATCAGTATCCATGTTGCCGGCACGGCCTACGTCGACCTTTTTAGCTAACGCTAGAAGGCTGATGGCTTCCTGAATGAGTAATGTCTTGCTTGAGCAACAAAACATACAGAGCCAATGAGAATTTGGTTTCGAGCACCTTTTATAGGCAGCAGGGCTTAAGCGGGTGCACATTTTATGAAACCACTTTTTACATTCGTCACATTGCATCCCATCTTCCACGGGGAATAAGCAATATGGCTGTCCACACTTGTGTACAGAGCCGACCATCTTAGAATGAAGCGAAATGATAGGCAAGGTAGATATGTAAGATAAATCACAACCTTATCAAATAAACAAGCCGCAGTCGACCAAGAATGCCTTGATGCAGTAAATACACAAAAGCAGGATCAAAACACACAAATACAATGTCACGTTAACTGAAATAAATTCAATTAAAGTGTAAACGGTAAATTTGATACGTAATTTACGATCAAAACAGTGAATTAAGCTCAACGTGAAACAGTACCACCGTCCTTTTAAATAGCGCGCACAATGTATAACCAAGCCCAGGCTAAGATACAGAATTGCCAGAAAATGCAGTACCCGTGATGAGAACGTTTGTTACAAACAAAGCAGATAGCATGGATTAACTCCGTGAATAAGAACACCAGCAGGTGGAGAACAGCGACATCACTCGGCTGAGCACTTGAAGGTCAAACTGTAGTAAAATGATTGGTGCGCAACTCAACAATAAGTAAGGTTTTTGCAGAAGCGGTCAAATAAAAAAAAATTTTAGATTTTAATTGAGTTCAGCCACACTCTGTCTGATAACGTCAATCCTTCAAGCAACGAAAGTAATGCCATCGTAATGATATAAGATGAACCTTCAATAATATTATGTTATCGCGACGATTTACAAATTGGGACAATTTTGAAACCTGTTTGAAATTATATAAGGTACTAAGACTTCTGTGGCTGATAATTATTTTTACAGTATGCACACACTAAGTAAGTCATGTCTTTGAGCGCGCGAGTGGTGGGAAATGGATTACGCGGAAACGTAAAAGAGAAGGAAAGATACCCAAAGAAAGCGCGCGTATATTCGATAAGTCATCGTTGGACTCACGTCCTGCGCATCAGGCAACTCCGCTCAAGTCCAAATGTAAAAAAATATTTAATACTGTTGTGGATCGAAATAGTCTAACTTCACCAAATGTTGTTGTGAGTCACTCGCTCGACCCATATGACATTGTTATAAAGAAAGCTAACAGTAAGAAGCCGGTAGCTAACCGGTAGGATCTGACATCACGGTCAAAGGCCGTGAACACGACTTTTAAGGAAGTTAAACAGGTGCCTAGTGTAATCATCTGGAACTTGGCAGAATCGAAAGACACCGATCCCGCTAAGAGACATGCCCACGACCTGCAGTTAGTGGGATCTCTCATCAGAAATATACTGCCCGATGAGGTCCCAGGGGTACATATCTCGAAAGTCATCAGACTTGGTAAGTATGTTGGAGGCGAAACCCAACAGAGAAGGATCCTTAAATTAGTACTCGGTAATTTTGAGGAAAGGAACGTATTACTAAATAACACACGCAAAACCCGTGACTCAAACATTCGTATTTGACCTGACTGGCCACTTGAGGATCGGATCAAGTGGAAGAATGCCCTAACAGAGTTAAAAACTCGAAAGCTAAACGGTGAAGCGAACCTTACGATTAAGGGTATTCGGGTAGTCAGGTCTTGGAAGCCAATGCTTCCGAGACCTGTGTGGGTAGAACGCATGTCTCCAAAAACACCCTAAATGTGTATTATACGAATGCCCGTAGTCTTCGGAATAAGATGTCTGAGCTAAGTTTGATGGTAGACGACTTAAATCCGGATATAATTGTTATCACCGAAACTTGGCTCACTGTAGATATAGACTGTTCTCCAGTCATTTCAGGCTACATCTGTATCAGAAGTGATAGAGTTAGAAGTCGCAAGGGAGGAGGCATAATATTATATATTAGAGACCACTTCCGCATTAACTCGATCATATCGGAGGCGCATGTAGGGGGCACGTGTGGGGTAGTATGTTGTACAATTAGGTCTAGAAACGGGTTAGTGACGATAGGAGGAATATATCGTAGTCCGTGTTGTCTCGCTGACGACTTTATCCTAAAACACGTCTGTTCTTGGAGTAAAGCAGAATGTTGTCTCATCGTTGGAGACTTCAATGCACCCCGTATAAACTGGATAGAGCTCACAGCTCCAGGTGGGGGTTTCGATAGCGTCCTTCTGTCATCAATTATTCAATGTGCACTTGTACAATGTATCGTTAAGCCGACGCATATAGACTTGGAACATAATCCGTCATTGATAGACCTAGTCCTCACACACCACTGTGAAGATATCGTTGACATTCAACACCTTCCCCCACTAGTGAATAGTGACCATGTCGTACTTTCCTTTAAGTTCCGGACACATGGTATAGAATTTGCATCTGCTCCACCCCGTCCTAACATCTGGAGAGCTAATATTCCGGCAGTAAGGGACTATGCTATCTCAATTGACTGGTCGGTCGATGCTGATGGATCGATTGATGATGCATGGAATAGGTTCAAGTTTACGTTCGAATCCGTACCTCAACCGTTTATCCCATGGTCAACACGTAAGCTATCATATTGCCCCCCATGGATTAATAAGGAAACCCGGAAGCTGTTGAAGCGTAGGAAACACTTCTGGGACTTATTCTTGTCAACAGGTCAGGCATCATTTAAGTACGAATATAAGAAAATCCGGAATATATATAAAAAGACCATAGCTAAATCCCGCACGGCTTACGAACGACAGTTGGCATGCGATAGCCGTACCTGTCCGAAGCGACTGTTTTCGTATGTTAAAAGGCGGACAAAACGTAGTGATGGTATACCCTCGTTACTGTTAAGCGAAAATTCAGCTGTATTGGCTGAATCTGATCTAGCGATTGCGGAGACATTTGCTAACTATTTCAGTGAAGTCTACTCTACGTGTAGTGTTACAACTACTTGTCCCGTTGACAATGAGATACCAGCCATAGGACCTTTGCACGTGACAGAGGATATTGTTCTTCCTTTGATAACTAACCTAAAACCTTGTAAGATACCGGGCCCCGATGGGTTACACCCACGTTTGCTGTCGTCGCCTGCGGACATTATCTCAAGACCGCTGGCGACGCTCTTCAACATGTCCTTTTCACAGGCTCAACTACCTAGAGACTGGAAAGACGCCATAGTTAGTCCTATATTTAAGGATGGTCAGAGACGGATCGTATCTAACTACCGGTCTGTTAGCCTGACCAGTATAGTAGTTAAGTTACTTGAAAAATTAATTCGGGCTAAGCTACTGAGTCACATAAATTTGTACAATCTGTTAACTCCCGAGCAACATGGGTTTCGTAACAAGCATTCATGCTTGACTAACTTACTCATTGCGAGAGAGGATTGGACAGCTGCCCTAGACAACGGCCAGTCTGTCGACGTGATATTCATAGATTTTAGCAAAGCGTTTGATAAGGTTTCACACTTAGGTCTTATGCAAAAGCTCTCGAGCTTTGGTATAACAGGTGCTATACAGGAATGGATAGGAAACATCTTATGTGACCGCAGACAGTGTGAGGGTCAATGGAACGCTATCCGAATGGAAACCGGTCAAAAGTGCTGTACGCGAAGGCACCATCTTAGGCCCTCTTTCCTTCTGTATATTAATGAATTACCTTTATTACTTAAGTCGTCGACGTTATTGTTTGCGGATGATGTTAAAATCTGGAGAACAATAAGAAATGAGACTGATCGTTGTTATCTGCAAGCAGATTTAGACGAATTAGTTAGGTGGGCTCATGATTGGGGCCTGGAAGTTAATTCCAGGAAGAGCGTGTTCATGCACATCGGGCACGATATTAGTTACCATTATACCATTAATGATACATCTCTGCCACGCGTTCATGAGCACAAAGACTTAGGAGTAATTATAAGTCACGACTTAAAAACTACTACGCACTGCAATGCGGTTGCTTCCAAAGGCTATCGCGCGCTATGGTCACTTCGCCGAGCATTTAAATGCTTTGACGAGGATATGTTTCAAATTTTATATCCCACCTATGTAAAGCCACACTTAGAATACTGTATCCAAGCAGCTAGCCCATGTCTGATAAAGGATACTAAATCGCTTGAGCGTGTCCAGCGTGTGGGGACAAAATTAGTAAAGGGTCTTTCCAAACTCCCTTACGATGAGCGTTTGAAACGTCTAAATCTTTTCCCCTTATCTTATCGTAGGACGCGAGGTGACCTTATACTGGCATTTCGTATCTTTATTTATGATCTGGGTGTTAATATGTCTTATCTTTTTGCTCCCTCCAGCACTAATAATCTCCGAGGTCATAGCAAGAAGGTTCAGAAACCGCGATCTAATAAACTAAAGGTGGGGTCCCGTTTTTCTCATCGAGTAGTCAATGACTGGAACTCTTTACCAGAACAAGTGGTATCAGCACCTTCAGTGAACATTTTCAAAAAGAAGCTGGACCTTCACTGGAAGGAAATCTGTCAGGATTAACACAGGTTTATCAACCTACTATCCTTATTACTGAAGACTGAAGACGTAGGTAGGTAGATTGAATGATGCCGTAGACGTAGGCTTAATCCACACCCACTGACGCTGAAAACCAATTGTCGAATTTTCCAATCATCTGTAAATACTTCATTGCGCATTTAAGTACAAAGCTCAGCTCATTTGAGTCTGCTAATTATCGAGTTTTGTCCTATTAATTTTGCTTATCGTTGCTTACTTTACAGATAAGATTTTTATTTATGTAGACCTAACAAGGTTTCTTGGTACAGTCCAATAGTTGTGTTAACCATTTTCATACTCTAGGTACTTTAGATCATACGAACATTATCGGCAATGAAAGTCTCTGTGTTGAGTTTTTATCTCGGTTGCGTGCCATATAACATTGCATGGGATCTTCAGAAATCTACTGTCAAACTACTGAAGTCTTTTGATAGTCCTTCGGTGCATTGTATCTTACTTCTGGAACACTGTCCAGTTTACACTATTGGTATACGCCACACAGATCCTATGAATGACTATGGTGAGCATACCATTAAACGTCTAAAAAGTCTTGGGGCTGAATTTGTTAGGTCAGTTGTGTTTTTTTGGATTGATTATTTTCATGTGTCTATCCAAAATTTCGATTGATAATAAAGAATAACAAAATAATGCAATACATATATTTATTAGGTAGGTTTTAGGGATTGTGTATAGATCGAATTAAACAGTTGCTCGGTGGTTCTATAAGGTCCTCAAGGTATTGCTATTTTTAAATTGTTCATAGGGTGCGTAGGTTCTTCATAATTTTACAAGAATGTTTGCTAGTCTTTAGTACGATTTAAACGGTATAATACCAACCAAATGGATGGTAGTTCTGGAGTAATTGTGAATCTTTTTGTCGGAAGCTATCTCAACATATTCAAGGCACTGATTTTGGTGTCAGTTAAAGAGTTTTTGAGGTGGGTTGTACGTCATCCAGTAACGTTCAAAAGCGTCCCAGAAGACTGGCAGATTTTTCTGAGGAGTTGTTCTACTGATGTGTTACCTCTGCAATTACGATCAGACTGTCATATACTTTCTGGCTGGCGACTGCTGACTCATCTAACAAAGCAGAAGTCTTCGAGGAGTCCCGAGTTTCGAAGCACTACGAGCCACTAGATATAAACAATCTAACCACCGGCTCTTAAAGATGATGGCGAACATCTCATCAAGTAACTAAATGAATGTAGCTGACTGACGACTGACTGAACTGAATGGGTTGTTTTAGAATGTTTCGGAATCCGAGACTGGGCTGGTTTCTTTCGTGATCCTGGATGTGTTGATCACGTTACCATCCACCAAGTGATGGAGTCCAATCTCGCTTATTATGGATTGGCAGTCGTAATTGTTGATGTTCACTATATTTGGTGTCGCTGCCAATCAGGAGGAGGAAGGGTGCTGTTCTGCGGACGCCGCTGCGGGTCTGGAGTTGAGGTGCTAGTTGGAAAAGTCTGGTGTGGAGAGCTGGCGTCGAGTGGAGCGGCGTTGGCTGTAGCGGATGCTGTCGACGGAGAGGAGCAGTGGGACGTGCGGCTGCTGGGCGGACATCGGATGTAGATGGCTCAGCAGGCCGGTGGAGTACGGGTGTTGAACGTCCCAGGTGCCGGGTGGATAAGGATGTTGGTGCCCCGGCAGGTCGACGGAGCTATGGAGGTCAGCGCACCGCAGACTCGACATTCTGACGGAGAGTTTGGCACAGACTGCAGTGAAAGAAAATAGTGGCGTGGCGAGCAGAAACACCGCATGGTCGAATGCTTTAAAGGGGGGATGAGTGTGGTGTGGTCTACTTATATCCATATAAGTAGTATATGGTGTGGGTCAGACATATAATGTATTTTGGCAGAAGACCGATGAGGAAAGAACTGAAATGAAACGCAAACGTCTGGAAAATGCATGAGCAATGGAATAAGAGAAGAAACAGTGAAGATTGAAACAATTGGTTGTTAATTTGCAAATTGACTGTTCATTGTTTGGTAATCAGAATTTATTGAGATAGTCTGTAATCTTTGCTTAAATACATTCGATTGTCCCCAACTAGTGTTCTGTTCACTACATTTAGTCATCATAGCGCGTCGTGGTAATCGGTGTTCAGGCATGCGTAACACGTGGCCCAACCATCTCAGTCGATGAAGATTCATCACCTCATCAACTGATTTACCATCGTTCCCTAATACCCTGCATCTAACCTCACTATTACTTACCCGGTTATCCCAGCAGATGCGAGCAATATTTCTAAGGCATCTGTGGTCAAATACTAGTAACCTACGAGTATCTTCTACTCTTAATGGTCATGTTTCGCAGCTGTAAAGTAGAACAGAGCGAACTGATGCGCAGTATACTCGTCCTTTAATTGATAGACAGATGTCTCGTCTTCGTCTTAGGTGGCGTAAGTTAGCAAAAGTCAAACGAGCATTTTGAATCTGTGCTGAGATTTCGTCAGACACCAACCCATTAGGGCTGATCAGACTTCCAAGATAAGTGAAGTTGTCCACGCGTTCGACTACTTCACTCCCTATCCATAGTTCGGGTGTTGACGCAGGCCAGTCCTGGAGTAACAATTTACATTTGGATGGGGAGAAACGCATCCCAAACATCCTGGCACTATTACTGAGTTCCAACAGAAGACTCTGCATTTTGTCAGCGTCTTCACCTGTTATAAACGTATAACAATCGTTATTGTATATGAAACGTGCAATGATACAGAAAATACGTACGAGCAGTCTTGATTGCTATTCGGTCCTTCCTAACTGCCTAGCCCAGCCAGTTGAGTCCAGAACACAAATAACAGCCTCGGAAATATGAATCATTATTCACAAGCACACTGGGTTATATATACTAACCAAACAGACCCAATTATACCAAAAAATAGAAAAATAACATTTGTACAGTAATTGGCCAATGTGGCTATGGATAGGGGGAAAGTAATCAATAATAATAGTTCAAAGGTCAAAATAAGGTTACGGTAAGAGGAACACGAATACAGTTAGGTCACTTATTTAACAACTATACAATAGGAATTAGGCATATTACCTTTGTCCATAATAGACCTCAGATTTACCATTCATGATTCACCAGGGGATACAACACCTCCCCTTTTTGAGAAATCCGGAGTTGATATCCGGATTTTAAATTTCTCGAATCCACCCTCCCCCACGAAAGACTGTTGGATCCTCATATAGCCAAGTTACTATTAATGCGATATGTTTGTCACATTTAACAGGGAATGCATTAGAACTGACGAGATCATGAGGATCGATGACATTTGATTCGAGGTCACCAACATTTGATTCTTCTGAAATAGTTTCCTTGAATTCCCTCGGAACCTCATTAGTAGATAATGAATCATTAGGATAATCAGTATCTATGAGAGTTGTATTGGATTCTTGATTATCATTTAATACATTCGATATTTTTCTCACATTTTTATAAGAGATTTGAACAGGAACATATGAATCAGCGAAATAATCGGGATCTGGCAGAACAATTAGATAATTTTGATCATTAGATTCATTAGAAAAATTTTTCGTATCATGAATAATTTCATTTGGCGCCTCTGTATTCAATATACTGCTCGATTTGCTTCCCATTTCTTCGTGGGCGGGTACTGCATCAATTTCATGAGCATTTGACATGGCATCATGTTGCTGAGAGCTGGGAGCATCACTGTTCGGACCTGCTAATTTAGGGATAGTGGTGTTTGAATCCACTACCGGGCACGTTTCTGAAATGGATAGTGCTGGACAACCGGGCGTCTCTTGAGAGACTGCTGTTTCGTTTGAGTTGCGGCTGGTCGAGGATTCATGGAGGCTGTGATCATTTTCCAGTTCTGCGTGAAATTCATTGATTAATCCATCCACTTCCGACGCGTATGCAAAGCAATGGTGATCCAGAAGCTGTGTGCGTAGTTTGACCATGAACTCCAAATGTCGGTCAAATAGCAACTGTAAGCGGTCAGAAGGGAGCGTCATTTTTCACTTTTGTCCCCGTCGCCAATTGTTATAAACGTATAACAATCGTTATTGTATATGAAACGTGCAATGATACAGAAAATACGTACGAGCAGTCTTGATTGCTATTCGGTCCTTCCTAACTGCCTAGCCCAGCCAGTTGAGTCCAGAACACAAATAACAGCCTCGGAAATATGAATCATTATTCACAAGCACACTGGGTTATATATACTAACCAAACAGACCCAATTATACCAAAAAATAGAAAAATAACATTTGTACAGTAATTGGCCAATGTGGCTATGGATAGGGGGAAAGTAATCAATAATAATAGTTCAAAGGTCAAAATAAGGTTACGGTAAGAGGAACACGAATACAGTTAGGTCACTTATTTAACAACTATACAATAGGAATTAGGCATATTACCTTTGTCCATAATAGACCTCAGATTTACCATTCATGATTCACCAGGGGATACAACATCACCAAACAGGACTATGCCATCTGCGTATTCTAAGTCGCTTAGTGGTCCCCCTGGTAGGAGATCAATTCCTGTAAATTCAGTCGACGAGAGTGTTATTTCCAGCAACAGGTCTATAATGAAGTTAAACAAAAATGGGGATAGTGGACAGCCTTGACGGACACCACTTGAGGTTGTAAAATCATATGACAGTTCGCCATAAGCTCTCACTCGACTGGTAGTGTTCGAGTAAAGAGCCTTCACAAGGTTTATATACTTCTCAGGTACACCTTTCAATGACAGACACTGCCACAGAACCTCTTGGTCTACAGAGTCAAATGCTGCTTTTAAGTCAAGAAAAACCATCATTGTCGGACGCCGATAAGCATGTCTGTGCTCTACAACTTGACGAATGGTGAATATGTGGTCGATACAGCCACGACCAGGTCTGAAGCCAGCCTGATTTTCTCGTGTTTGCAGTTCACGAGTTTTAGTTAGGCGCCTGATAATTATTGAGCCTAGTATTTTAGATGCTATGTTAGTCAGACTAATCCCTCTATGGTTATCGCAGGGTGATTTTGGCCTCTTCTTATATATTGGGATAATCAGAGATTATGACCAGTCAGATGGGATTACATCCATCTCCCAGATTTCAGCCAGAATATTAGTCAATCTAATCGCTAAAATTGGACCGCCATATTTAAGAACCTCTGGAACCAATCCATCTGGACCAGCTGCTTTTCCTCGTTTCAGATTACCTATAGCCTTTTGAACTTCAAATAGGGTCGGGGGGCCTACTTCAATGTTCCATTTAGGTTTTCTAGGAATAGTGGGTAGTTGTGTAGTAGCTGAAGGCCAGCTAAACTGCTCCTTAAAGTGTTCCGCCCATCGTTCTAAACGTTTGGGTTGAGAGCAGATAAGGGTTCCGTCTTTCTTCGAGATTGTCTTACTTACAGTTGACTTCTTAATTCCGGTTTCTTTTATTAGTCTGAATAGTTGCCTAGTGTTGCCTACAGCCGCTGTCTTTTCCATCTCTTTTGCTCGCACTCATGCAGTAATTGTTGTAGCTTCTTTTCATCCAAAGTGAGGTACGTTGAATAATGGCCTGTTTCAACTGATTATAGGAATTTGATATAGGGACATTATCTATGAGGTTTGATACCTCAGTCGGTAGAATTCCAAGCACAAAAGAGTATTTCGATTCCTGTGAACGAATGTTACGACGCTGAAACTGCACTTTCACCTGTGCAAACCATATACATGGGTTTATTCTACTGAATGGAGGCACATTTATTACGTTAAGAGCGTGTAACTCTGTTCGGTTGTTATCCTGGCTAATGCCTTCAGATTCGGATGAAAACATTACAAATATACAAAAAATAATCACTACCAAGAGAAAAATTAGCGCCGTAATGTTTGTAAGTGAACTCAAAATTACAATTCCGAAAAGAAGTATACGGGCTCACCAGATTTGTGGTAGACCTCAGCGAAAGAGCTTAGTTAAAATATAACAATACGCAAAGTTACCAACAATATACCAAAAGAATTAACACTACAAACAGTTAAATTATAAAAAGGTATATTGAGCAACAAAATGGTAACAGTGTTATGAAATGTATGCTACTTGTAAGCTGCTTTCTGAGATAACAAACACAAATAAGTTCACTTAGTTAACGAAGGTTCCACTGCACGTGATGGCACCAACAGCAAAATGAAGAAGATTAGATCAAAATGGTTCAAATGGTTGAGGACGGAATAGAAGAAGCTTTCGCTTAACGGGCTTCCGTGTCTGGTAGCAGTGGATCACCAATACCTCCAGGCAAAAACCTAGGTATATGAACGATAATAGAGGAAAAAAAGAATTTGGTAAATCATAATAATATGTTATCCTTAGTCCTTAAGAATAAGTCAAGTTTTCTCTTAAAGGACTCCTGGGAGGTCGTTTGGACTAGCTCAGTAGGCAGCGAATTCCAGCACTTGACAACTCTAACGGAGTAGAAGTTGTGTCTGCAGTCTGTTCTGCTATGTAGGGTCTCCAATTTCTGGGTGTTACCTCTCAGGTTAGTGTTATGACTAAGCTTAAGAAGTTGTTTAAGGGGATAACCAGAAGTATTATGGATACTATAAGTCATAAGAAGATCACCTCTAAGACGCCTATACTCTAACGGGTAAAGGTTAAGTGATTTGAGGCGCTCTTCATAAGGTTTGAATTTGAGACCCCGTACTGATTTCATGGCTGGACGTTGTATACGTTCCAGAGTGACCTTATCCTTTTGGAGGGAGGGAGGAAATACTATGTTTCCGTACTCTAAGTGGGGACGAATAAAACTGTTGAAGATTATATGGAAGGTTCTACCGTCAAACTGGCCAAAAATGCGCTTCAATGTTACCAGTGCAAGGTTTGCTTGAGAGACGTTTTTGTCACAGTTCGCATACGATTTCAGGTCGTAGGGTACCAACACTCCTAAATCTTTTTCAACTGGGGAAACTTCTAGAGGTGAGTTACCTAAGTTATAACTATAGTCTGCAACATGTCTCAGATGGACTACCTTGCACTTTGAAGTGTTGAAGGTAAGTCCGTTGTCGTCTGTCCAATTTTGAAGTCGGGTCAGATCCTCCTGCAGAACTAGTATATCATTGTGAGTACGTATCTCTCTCCAAAGTTTCACATCATCAGCAAAAAGCAATAAATCAGATGAAACTTGTTGAGGAAGATCGTTAATATAAATCAAGAAGAGAAGGGGTCCTAGTATTGAACCCTGGGGGACCCCACTAGGACATTCCATAGCCTGAGAGAGAGTGAAGTTAACCCTGACCTTAAAATGTCGGTTTCCTAGGTACGAAGTGATCCAGTCAATTAAAGGGGGTTTTATACCCAATCGTCCAAGCTTCTTGATAAGACATGCATGGTTGACCCTATCAAAAGCTTTTGAGAAGTCCAGGTAAATGACGTCAACCTTCCCCTTGCGATCAAGGATGGTTGTCCATTTATACACCGCAGTCAGCAGGTTGGTCGTAAAAGAATGACCTTTTCTGAAACCATGCTGTTGAGGCGAGAAGAACTTTGAGGATGATAAGTGTTCTAGTATGCCGTCGAATACTAGGGATTACATAATTTTAGAAGGTATGGAGAGAAGGGCCACTGGTCGGTAGCTTGAGGGTTCACTGCGTCGACCTCCTTTGAAAATTGGTGTGATGTGGGCCAGCTTCCATATTTCCGGTAGTTTGCCTCTGCTTAGCGAGTGTGCAAACATCACGCCAAGTGGTGTCGCCAGGATTGAAGCTGCTTCCCTCAGTACGGCGGAATGAACCATGTCCGGACCAGGAGAAGTGTCTTTTTTTAGGTTCTGCAGTTTACGGAGCACCAAGTCAGCACTCAGGTCCACTTCGGAAAGTCCTGTACAGGTGCAGGTGAAGCTTTCGTCAGTATGGTTGATGTGGGTCAGTTGGAATGTCCGGGAGTAATGTTCAGACAAAAGGTTAGCGGCATCACTGTCGTTGTTGGTCGGGCCATTAGGACCAAGCAGTTGGGAAACTCCAGTTTTGCCTTGTCGAAGAGAAGCTGCATAACTGAACAAGCTTTTCGGATTGGAGACGAATCTATCGATAAGCTTGGTCTGGAACTGAAGCCTGTCTTCTCTTATTGCCTTTGTGCATGTGTTCCTTATATGTTTGTATTGCCTGTACGCGCCGTTCTTATCCGTTCGTTTATATTCAGCCCAATAGTGCCTTCTGCGGCTTAGCAAACGACGAGTGCGGTTCTTGATGATTGCAGGTTGCTTGTAGCTTTTTGGGACCATTTTAGGAACTGAATGCTCAGTAGCACATAAGATCGTGTGCAGTAAAAAATCCCAATGAGCATCCACTTCAATTTCAGTAGTATTATTCAGTAATGATCCGGGCCAAAGCTCCAACGTGGTGTGGAATGGCCTAAAAGGATGTTATAATAATATTATAATCTTCGATCAAAGGCCGTGGCCGTTAAAGCAGAAGAATAGACAGCGAATACAACGTTTATATTTTAAGAATCGCGGTAGTGAAGTAATGTTATATATAACCAAACAAAAGTATTCGTTTCTTTACCATTGATACAAATGGTTCAAATGGTTGAGGACGGAATAGAAGAAGCTTTCGCTTCCGTGTCTGGTAGCAGTGGATCACCAATACCTCCAGGCAAAAACCTAGGTATATGAACGATAATAGAGGAAAAAAAGAATTTGGTAAATCATAATAATATGTTATCCTTAGTCCTTAAGAATAAGTCAAATTTTCTCTTAAAGGACTCCTGGGAGGTCGTTTGGACTAGCTCAGTCGGCAGCGAATTCCAGCACTTGACAACTCTAACGGAGTAGAAGTTGTGTCTGCAGTCTGTTCTGCTATGTAGGGTCTCCAATTTCTGGGTGCTATTTAAAAGGACAGTGGTATTGTTTCTCGTTGAGTTAAATTCACGGTCTTGATCGTAAATTACGTATCAAATTTACCGTTTACACTTTAATCGAATTTATTTCAGTTAACGTGACATTGTATTTGTGTGTTTTGATCCTGCTTTTGTGTATTTACTGCATCAAAGCATTCTTGGTCGACTGCGGCTTGTTTATTTGATAAGGTTGTGATTTATCTTACATATCTACCTTGCCTATCATTTCGCTTCATTCTAAGATGGTCGGCTCTGTACACAAGTGTGGACAGCCATATTGCTTATTCCCCGTGGAAGATGGGATGCAATGTGACGAATGTAAAAAGTGGTTTCATAAAATGTGCACCCGCTTAAGCCCTGCTGCCTATAAAAGGTGCTCGAAACCAAATTCTCATTGGCTCTGTATGTTTTGTTGCTCAAGCAAGACATTACTCATTCAGGAAGCCATCAGCCTTCTAGCGTTAGCTAAAAAGGTCGACGTAGGCCGTGCCGGCAACATGGATACTGATAATGAAGATTGTATCAGTGTCGTAAATGCTGCCATGGCAGGTACCAGACACCCAATTTTGTAACACGAAGCAAAAATTTCTACTCCGATACAACCAATGAAAGACATGCCATTAAGTATTGAGGGACAAGTTGCTTTAGCAGCGACTGAGGACCCGGCTAGAACCACTATCGTCCAGTGTAGTTCCAATCTGAATGCTGAGACTAGTGGTGA
This sequence comes from Schistosoma rodhaini, assembly GCA_944470415.2. Lineage (NCBI taxonomy): Eukaryota > Metazoa > Platyhelminthes > Trematoda > Strigeidida > Schistosomatidae > Schistosoma > Schistosoma rodhaini. Next base: position 62,716,611 of record OX104044.1, read on the forward strand.
ATGGATTACGCGGAAACGCAAAAGAGAAGGAAAGATACCCAAAGAAAGCGCGCGTATATTCGATAAGTCATCGTTGGACTCACGTCCTGCGCATCAGGCAACTCCGCTCAAGTCCAAATGTAAAAAAATATTTAATACTGTTGTGGATCGAAATAGTCTAACTTCACCAAATGTTGTTGTGAGTCACTCGCTCGACCCATATGACATTGTTATAAAGAAAGCTAACAGTAAGAAGCCGGTAGCTAACCGGTAGGATCTGACATCACGGTCAAAGGCCGTGAACACGACTTTTAAGGAAGTTAAACAGGTGCCTAGTGTAATCATCTGGAACTTGGCAGAATCGAAAGACACCGATCCCGCTAAGAGACATGCCCACGACCTGCAGTTAGTGGGATCTCTCATCAGAAATATACTGCCCGATGAGGTCCCAGGGGTACATATCTCGAAAGTCATCAGACTTGGTAAGTATGTTGGAGGCGAAACCCAACAGAGAAGGATCCTTAAATTAGTACTCGGTAATTTTGAAGAAAAGGAACGTATTACTAAATAACACACGCAAAACCCGTGACTCAAACATTCGTATTTGACCTGACTGGCCACTTGAGGATCGGATCAAGTGGAAGAATGCCCTAACAGAGTTAAAAACTCGAAAGCTAAACGGTGAAGCGAACCTTACGATTAAGGGTATTCGGGTAGTCAGGTCTTGGAAGCCAATGCTTCCGAGACCTGTGTGGGTAGAACGCATGTCTCCAAAAACACCCTAAATGTGTATTATACGAATGCCCGTAGTCTTCGGAATAAGATGTCTGAGCTAAGTTTGATGGTAGACGACTTAAATCCGGATATAATTGTTATCACCGAAACTTGGCTCACTGTAGATATAGACTGTTCTCCAGTCATTTCAGGCTACATCTGTATCAGAAGTGATAGAGTTAGAAGTCGCAAGGGAGGAGGCATAATATTATATATTAGAGACCACTTCCGCATTAACTCGATCATATCGGAGGCGCATGTAGGGGGTACGTGTGGGGTAGTATGTTGTACAATTAGGTCTAGAAACGGGTTAGTGACGATAGGAGGAATATATCGTAGTCCGTGTTGTCTCGCTGACGACTTTATCCTAAAACACGTCTGTTCTTGGAGTAAAGCAGAATGTTGTCTCATCGTTGGAGACTTCAATGCACCCCGTATAAACTGGATAGAGCTCACAGCTCCAGGTGGGGGTTTCGATAGCGTCCTTCTGTCATCAATTATTCAATGTGCACTTGTACAATGTATCGTTAAGCCGACGCATATAGACTTGGAACATAATCCGTCATTGATAGACCTAGTCCTCACACACCACTGTGAAGATATCGTTGACATTCAACACCTTCCCCCACTAGTGAATAGTGACCATGTCGTACTTTCCTTTAAGTTCCGGACACATGGTATAGAATTTGCATCTGCGTGATGGTATACCCTCGTTACTGTTAAGCGAAAATTCAGCTTTATTGGCTGAATCTGATCTAGCGATTGCGGAGACATTTGCTAACTATTTCAGTGAAGTCTACTCTACGTGTAGTGTTACAACTACTTGTCCCGTTGACAATGAGATACCAGCCATAGGACCTTTGCACGTGACAGAGGATATTGTTCTTCCTTTGATAACTAACCTAAAACCTTGTAAGATACCGGGCCCCGATGGGTTACACCCACGTTTGCTGTCGTCGCCTGCGGACATTATCTCAAGACCGCTGGCGACGCTCTTCAACATGTCCTTTTCACAGGCTCAACTACCTAGAGACTGGAAAGACGCCATAGTTAGTCCTATATTTAAGGATGGTCAGAGACGGATCGTATCTAACTACCGGTCTGTTAGCCTGACCAGTATAGTAGTTAAGTTACTTGAAAAATTAATTCGGGCTAAGCTACTGAGTCACATAAATTTGTACAATCTGTTAACTCCCGAGCAACATGGGTTTCGTAACAAGCATTCATGCTTGACTAACTTACTCATTGCGAGAGAGGATTGGACAGCTGCCCTAGACAACGGCCAGTCTGTCGACGTGATATTCATAGATTTTAGCAAAGCGTTTGATAAGGTTTCACACTTAGGTCTTATGCAAAAGCTCTCGAGCTTTGGTATAACAGGTGCTATACAGGAATGGATAGGAAACATCTTATATGACCGCAGAAAGAAAGTAATGGACAATGGAACGCTATCCGCATGGAAACCATAAAAAGTGGTGTACCCGTTGGAACCACCATAGGCAATTTACCGTTCCTCCTGTATGTTAAGGAACTACCTTTATTACTTAAGTCGTCGACATTATTGTTTGCGGATGTTGTTAAAATCTGGAGAACAATAAGAAGTGAAACTGATCGTTGTTATCTGCAAGCAGATTTAGACGAATTAGTTAGGTGGGCTCATGATTGGGGCTTGGAAGTTAATTCCAGGAAGAGCGTGTTCATGCACATCGGACACGGTAACAGTTACCATCATACCATTAATGGTACATTGCTTCCACGCGTTCAAGAACATAAAAACTTAGGAGTAACTACAAGTGACGACTTGAAAACTACTACGCACTGCAATGCGGTTGCTTCCAAAGTTTGTTGTGCGATATGGTCACTTCGCCGAGCATTTAAATGCTTTGACGAGGAGATGTTTCGAATTTTATATCCCACCTATGTAAGGCAACACTTGGAATGCTGCTTCCAAGCAGCTAGCCCATGTCTGATAAAGGATACTAAATCACTTGAGCGTGTACAGCGTGTGGGGACAAAATTAGTGAAGGGTCTTTCTAAACTCTCTTACGATGAGCGTTTGAAACGTCTGAACCTTTTCCCCTTATCTGATCGTAGGACACGAGGTGACCTTATACTGAAGTAGAACATCAACGTTGATGTTCTATGTCGAAATGATTGGGGGCCTACTATAGTTAGACGAGAATGGCGACGAACCAACTAACGCTGAAGTCACACCTCGCGACCAGCCCTTACGTGGATTGAACCATCAATGCATCAAAGGTCCTATGGCTGGTATCTCATTGTCAACGGGACAAGTAGTTGTAACACTACACGTAGAGTAGACTTCACTGAAATAGTTAGCAAATGTCTCCGCAATCGCTAGATCAGATTCAGCCAATACAGCTGAATTTTCGCTTAACAGTAACGAGGGTATACCATCACTACGTTTTGTCCGCCTTTTAACATACGAAAACAGTCGCTTCGGACAGGTACGGCTATCGCATGCCAACTGTCGTTCGTAAGCCGTGCGGGATTTAGCTATGGTCTTTTTATATATATTCCGGATTTTCTTATATTCGTACTTAAATGATGCCTGACCTGTTGACAAGAATAAGTCCCAGAAGTGTTTCCTACGCTTCAACAGCTTCCGGGTTTCCTTATTAATCCATGGGGGGCAATATGATAGCTTACGTGTTGACCATGGGATAAACGGTTGAGGTACGGATTCGAACGTAAACTTGAACCTATTCCATGCATCATCAATCGATCCATCAGCATCGACCGACCAGTCAATTGAGATAGCATAGTCCCTTACTGCCGGAATATTAGCTCTCCAGATGTTAGGACGGGGTGGAGCAGATGCAAATTCTATACCATGTGTCCGGAACTTAAAGGAAAGTACGACATGGTCACTATTTACTAGTGGGGGAAGGTGTTGAATGTCAACGATATCTTCACAGTGGTGTGTGAGGACTAGGTCTATCAATGACGGATTATGTTCCAAGTCTATATGCGTCGGCTTAACGATACATTGTACAAGTGCACATTGAATAATTGATGACAGAAGGACGCTATCGAAACCCCCACCTGGAGCTGTGAGCTCTATCCAGTTTATACGGGGTGCATTGAAGTCTCCAACGATGAGACAACATTCTGCTTTACTCCAAGAACAGACGTGTTTTAGGATAAAGTCGTCAGCGAGACAACACGGACTACGATATATTCCTCCTATCGTCACTAACCCGTTTCTAGACCTAATTGTACAACATACTACCCCACACGTACCCCCTACATGCGCCTCCGATATGATTGAGTTAATGCGGAAGTGGTCTCTAATATATAATATTATGCCTCCTCCCTTGCGACTTCTAACTCTATCACTTCTGATACAGATGTAGCCTGAAATGACTGGAGAACAGTCTATATCTACAGTGAGCCAAGTTTCGGTGATAACAATTATATCCGGATTTAAGTCGTCTACCATCAAACTTAGCTCAGACATCTTATTCCGAAGACTACGGGCATTCGTATAATACACATTTAGGGTGTTTTTGGAGACATGCGTTCTACCCACACAGGTCTCGGAAGCATTGGCTTCCAAGACCTGACTACCCGAATACCCTTAATCGTAAGGTTCGCTTCACCGTTTAGCTTTCGAGTTTTTAACTCTGTTAGGGCATTCTTCCACTTGATCCGATCCTCAAGTGGCCAGTCAGGTCAAATACGAATGTTTGAGTCACGGGTTTTGCGTGTGTTATTTAGTAATACGTTCCTTTTCTTCAAAATTACCGAGTACTAATTTAAGGATCCTTCTCTGTTGGGTTTCGCCTCCAACATACTTACCAAGTCTGATGACTTTCGAGATATGTACCCCTGGGACCTCATCGGGCAGTATATTTCTGATGAGAGATCCCACTAACTGCAGGTCGTGGGCATGTCTCTTAGCGGGATCGGTGTCTTTCGATTCTGCCAAGTTCCAGATGATTACACTAGGCACCTGTTTAACTTCCTTAAAAGTCGTGTTCACGGCCTTTGACCGTGATGTCAGATCCTACCGGTTAGCTACCGGCTTCTTACTGTTAGCTTTCTTTATAACAATGTCATATGGGTCGAGCGAGTGACTCACAACAACATTTGGTGAAGTTAGACTATTTCGATCCACAACAGTATTAAATATTTTTTTACATTTGGACTTGAGCGGAGTTGCCTGATGCGCAGGACGTGAGTCCAACGATGACTTATCGAATATACGCGCGCTTTCTTTGGGTATCTTTCCTTCTCTTTTGCGTTTCCGCGTAATCCATTCACCACTAGTCTCAGCATTCAGATTGGAACTACACTGGACGATAGTGGTTCTAGCCGGGTCCTCAGTCGCTGCTAAAGCAACTTGTCCCTCAATACTTAATGGCATGTCTTTCATTGGTTGTATCGGAGTAGAAATTTTTGCTTCGTGTTACAAAATTGGGTGTCTGGTACCTGCCATGGCAGCATTTACGACACTGATACAATCTTCATTATCAGTATCCATGTTGCCGGCACGGCCTACGTCGACCTTTTTAGCTAACGCTAGAAGGCTGATGGCTTCCTGAATGAGTAATGTCTTGCTTGAGCAACAAAACATACAGAGCCAATGAGAATTTGGTTTCGAGCACCTTTTATAGGCAGCAGGGCTTAAGCGGGTGCACATTTTATGAAACCACTTTTTACATTCGTCACATTGCATCCCATCTTCCACGGGGAATAAGCAATATGGCTGTCCACACTTGTGTACAGAGCCGACCATCTTAGAATGAAGCGAAATGATAGGCAAGGTAGATATGTAAGATAAATCACAACCTTATCAAATAAACAAGCCGCAGTCGACCAAGAATGCTTTGATGCAGTAAATACACAAAAGCAGGATCAAAACACACAAATACAATGTCACGTTAACTGAAATAAATTCGATTAAAGTGTAAACGGTAAATTTGATACGTAATTTACGATCAAGACCGTGAATTTAACTCAACGAGAAACAATACCACTGTCCTTTTAAATAGCACCCAGAAATTGGAGACCCTACATAGCAGAACAGACTGCAGACACAACTTCTACTCCGTTAGAGTTGTCAAGTGCTGGAATTCGCTGCCGACTGAGCTAGTCCAAACGACCTCCCAGGAGTCCTTTAAGAGAAAATTTGACTTATTCTTAAGGACTAAGGATAACATATTATTATGATTTACCAAATTCTTTTTTTCCTCTATTATCGTTCATATACCTAGGTTTTTGCCTGGAGGTATTGGTGATCCACTGCTACCAGACACGGAAGCGAAAGCTTCTTCTATTCCGTCCTCAACCATTTGAACCATTTGTATCAATGGTAAAGAAACGAATACTTTTGTTTGGTTATATATAACATTACTTCACTACCGCGATTCTTAAAATATAAACGTTGTATTCGCTGTCTATTCTTCTGCTTTAACGGCCACGGCCTTTGATCGAAGATTATAATATTATTATAACATCCTTTTAGGCCATTCCACACCACGTTGGAGCTTTGGCCCGGATCATTACTGAATAATACTACTGAAATTGAAGTGGATGCTCATTGGGATTTTTTACTGCACACGATCTTATGTGCTACTGAGCATTCAGTTCCTAAAATGGTCCCAAAAAGCTACAAGCAACCTGCAATCATCAATAATAATAATAATAATAATATATTCTGAAAATAATATTTACAGAATTCACACCAGTTTACAGGCATGATCAGATTGTTATAAAAATCAACATTTAATGTAGAGAAGAAACATGAATTATAAGAAGGTTTTATGTTTGCTGGTTTAGTAATTGATAAACAGTTTAAATATGGCATATGTCACGGCAAGCCAATGCAACACCAGGGAACTTGTCATTTTTTCATCAAGTGGATAGCCTGATGATTGACCAACATTATTCTGTAAGGTTGTTACCAGTGCCAGAGCGAGTTATTATTAATTATCTACAACTAGAGAAAGTAAGATTAAAGCAAAGAGCACGGAACAACAAAACAATGATAGCAAGTAAGAGGTTAAACATTTAAAGTTCCTATAATCTCACTTGTGGAGTAAGATACGCTTGCAGGCGCTAGAGCATTTAATGCATTTTCAGAGGAGCAAAAAGCATTAATTGACCGAACAAACAATGGGAGAGAGTCTAACATACGGATAGTTTGGGGTAAATTATTCCATAGTCTAGAAAACTTACAGGTAAAGTAATTCATATAGAGAGAAGACCTAGAATATGTTTGTTTCGCTAAAGACAAGGAGTTACGAATGTCGTAATGTGAAGCCTTAGCATATTGAATCGCCTGACTGGATGTGAAGGAGAGTTTGTTATGTATTTTGAAAAAGAAGATAAGGTTAAGTTTCAGTCTCCTCATCCATAAAGGGTCAAGCCCTAGTTTACTACACCTCGAATTATATGTCAAGACACTATCAGGTCCAAGAGTACGAAATGTAAATCGTCTCTGTACTGATTCCAGTCTTAACTTATCCGTTATGCGCATGCTACTAAGGAGAAACGCGCAGTATTCGAGGAGTGGTCGAACACAGACTTTGTACATTATTATACGAGATTCGCTGTTATGAAGGTTTCGAGTTATGAAACCTATAAGGCGTTGAGACTTGGACGTTTGTTTCATTACCTGTTCAGTAAACGACAAGTCATCGGAGTACTTCAGTCCTAGATCTACTACTGTATGTAACCTAGATAACATTTCCCCATTTATGGTAAGATTAAGGTTGAGTGATGTATCACCGAAGCATAGCCAACCACATTTAGCTGTATTAGGCTCCAGATGCCATTTCGAGCACCACTGTGCTACATTGTTAAGCTCCGAGCTGATACAATTTTGAATATTGCTCAGCTCATGTGGAGAAAATGAGTACACCACCTTAAGATCGTCTGCAAACAAAAGGGACTTACCCACACTAAAACACTCACAAATATCATTAATGAAAACTAAAAAGAGCAAAGGGCCTAAGACACTACCCTGAATTACCCCACTTCTAACAGGGACTGCGTTCGACAATGAAGAGTTGATTTTAACTATTTGATGTCGATTGCTGAGGAAGGAATCAAGCCAGGCTAGTAACGGGTTTTCGACCCCATAAGATGCGAGTTTACCTATGAGAAGTTGGTGGTTAACCATGTCGAAGGCCTTAGAAATGTCCAGGTATAGCACTAATACTAGATATCCTTGGCTACGAAGCGAATAGACTAAATTAAAGAAGTCAAAATGACATGTCATACAAGATCGATTTTTAAGAAATCCATGTTGCGAATCACCAATAAATTGTTCAGTCAATAAATAGTTGGATAGTTCGTCACTAATAATTTTTTCCATAATCCTAGAGATAACTGGAGTAATATTTATTGGCCGATAGTTGTTCATGTCAGTCTTATCTCCGGATTTGTAACGTGGTATGATGTACGCGGTTTTCCAACGGTCAGGATAAGAGCCTGATTCCATAGAGAGGGTAAACAGTTTGAGGAGAAGAAGTTGGATATCTGGACCACCATATTTGTAGAGAAATGATGAAATCCCGTCTGCACCGTGACCTTTCGAAACCTTGAGCTTGTTTATAACCTTACTAATTTTCAGACATGTGAAGGAGATAGATTTAATGGAGTTACCAGTCAAGCATATAACTCTAGAAACAGAGCCATTTATGGATTCTTTGTCATTTGCAAAATTACCACTGAAAAGGTCTGCTATAGTTTTTGGGTCATATATAAAACTATTATTATGCAGGATGCATGGTATATCAACATTTTGAGTTGATTTAGCACGTTTATTGTAAAGGTGGATTAGGTTTTGCACTTTTGAGCTAGTACGTAGTGCTAATAGCTCTTCATTGATGGCTTTTAACCTATGTTTCTCTTTAATTTGGTTAAAAATTATTGTTATTTGTGTGACTGCTGTGAAGTCGTTAGATTTAAAATAACGTTTCTTTAGGCGTCTTAGTTTATTACGATATTTAGCTGGTATATATAATTCGTAATGTTTACTAATCCTGTAAATCTTAATTGGTGCACAGGAGTCTAGACAAGAGTTAACAATCAAATAGAATATGTTTATGGCATCTGTCAGACTATTACATGAGAAGAATTCATCCCAGTCTGAGAGTTTGATCAGTGAGCGCAAGAGGTCCCAGTCTGTATGCTTATAGTCTCTATAATTGCAGGTTCTTTGAATTGGTCGGTTGTAGAAGGGACAGATGGGGAGAGCACAAGTTACTAACCTATGATCACTGCTTTCAAACTCGTTGTATACTTGTACAGATAGGGGAATGATATCTCTACTAAATATTAGATCAAGTGTATTATCACCCATTGTTGGGGTACGAACCCACTGTGACCAGCAGTACAGGATTCGCGAATGATAGCAACCGATGGTTGAAAGAGACACTCTTAAATGTGTTCTACCAAATTCTAAAATCTTTGAACTGACCAGTGATAATCTTAGCGCTGAAGTTTAGAGTAGATGCGTGTATAAATGCATTGATAATACAATCATTCAAATTATCAGTACTATCAGGAGCTCTATATATACAACCTAGGAGTAGACTATGGTTTAGGGTATTGATTGATATCCAGATCGATTCTGGTAAACTATTCAAGATACTATCTTCAACTTTATTAGTTGTTAAGGTATCCAAAGCAAATATAAGACAACCGCCTCCTCGCTTAGTTTCTCTGTCACAGCGATAGAGTCGATAGTTTTGGATATTTAATTCGGAATCGGCCACTGCTGGATAACACCACGTTTCAGTGATAAGTATAAAAGAAGGCTTGGCTAGAAATGCTAAGGTTCTCAAGGCTGAAATTTTGTTCAGAAGTGAACGTGCGTTAATAAGTAATAAGTTTAAAAAGGGAGTGTGTAGTGTAAAAAAACCGAGAGCATCCTTATCGAAGGTATGGGTTCTAGCTATGCCTGGACTATGGTTCAATGTGTTTGCTGGATCGCATGGGCTATAGCATGAGCGAATTGTAGTGCTAGTGGAACAAGGGATCTCTGGAGGCCGAAAAAAAATCCTTATTTTGGTAAGGTTGAATAATTTGTTGTATTTGTTTTGGTGGACAATTAAGACAGGTGCCTACATGTTGGGGTTGCGTTGATGGTGCATAACCTAGTATACCATCTTCTCCACTGCGAGAGTGATGATAAGAGTTACATCTTGCAGGTTTATTATTTATTACATATGGGGGGAACCATGGGGCACGTTGGTTTATTGCCGTCTGTCTAATAGTAGGCCTGCTTCCATGATGGTTGTAGTGGCCTTCTTGTGTAACGTTTGAACGAAACGTGTCCTTATAACTTCCCTTACAATGAGTAGGGTTAAGCATAGTTTCAGAAATTATACTTTTGTTTGGTAAAGCCGTTGAAATATTTTTCGTAATCGGTTTGGAACTAGGTTTTTTATTTACTTTCTTTTTAATTGATATATTCTTTTTAGGTTTAGCAGTGTTTTTATGAGCCTTCACAATAGAATCAGGTGTACGATCCTTGGCTTCCGATATTGCACTGGAAAGAATGACATTAGAGTCTCCATCAGATATGTCCTGGTTATCTAGGGCCACTAGGGGTATGAGAGGCAAACTAACACACTGCATTGGTATATCAGTACACTGACTAACATGAGATAAATTAGCTGCACTTGTGGGTTCAGCTGCTGGCGCGATCACATTTGTTGTGACCTCAACAATGTTATTTTCATTTATGGTACGCTTTTGTGTTAATCTTTGATTTGTGGTTTTGTCCGAGACTATACGAGCGTTTTTAAACTTCGTATGCGCACAAACAAGCTGTTCAGATTCTATCAAACGTTCCGCTAATAAATGGGAATCGAATCTAAACAAGATAGGGCACGATTATTTTTGATGCTTTTTGTTAAGTCGGATACATTGGCATGGACTGTCCTGGAGGTTAGCTGCCTTTAGTATCGAGTTTCTTACAGTTTTGATGGCAACCTTGTCAGGTATATTATATATAATCACGTTATTTCGTGAGATTATTCGCTTGGTGACTTCGCTAGATATCGAGTCAATAACTGATTCTACTTTGATCCTGTCTTCGAGTTCAGGAGGAACTATGTCCTTTGACAACAGCAGTCGAAGGGGTGACACTGTCTTTAGTTCTAGTTTAAGATCATCATGCTTTAATAAAGAGCCCGCAAGTGACTCCACTTTAGAACGCATATCACTTAATTGCTTAAAGACAGCGGCTAATTCGCTCTTAATAAGATCGATACCATCTGTTCGTGAGTTAGAACTCATTATTAAGTTAGACATAGAGTCATCCAGCAACATGTGTGGAATAAGTCCACTCCCACTATTATCTGGTGCAACAGGAGTTGCAGAGCATGGGGTAAAGGTAAGACCAGAATTGACATCTGAAGAACTAGGACTTTTTCAAGCTCGTTTTTGTGTCAGTCGAACCATTTTTCTTCAAGGGTTAACTGAATGTTATTATTGATTAATAAACTAGAGTTTAACGATATATAAGCACTTTGTAATAAATACCGTGTGATCGTAACGCAAACTTCAAACGTACCGCAAATTAAGCGGTCTATTCTTCTGCTTTAACGGCCACGGCCTTTGATCGAAGATTATAATATTATTATAACATCCTTTTAGGCCATTCCACACCACGTTGGAGCTTTGGCCCGGATCATTACTGAATAATACTACTGAAATTGAAGTGGATGCTCATTGGGATTTTTTACTGCACATGATCTTATGTGCTACTGAGCATTCAGTTCCTAAAATGGTCCCAAAAAGCTACAAGCAACCTGCAATCATCAAGAACCGCACTCGTCGTTTGCTAAGCCGCAGAAGGCACTGTTGGGCTGAATATAAACGAACGGATAACAACGGCGCGTACAGGCAATACAAACATATAAGGAACACATGCACAAAGGCAATAAGAGAAGACAGGCTTCAGTTCCAGACCAAGCTTATCGATAGATTCGTCTCCAATCCGAAAAGCTTGTTCAGTTATGCAGCTTCTCTTCGACAAGGCAAAACTGGAGTTTCCCAACTGCTTGGTCCTAATGGCCCGACCAACAACGACAGTGATGCCGCTAACCTTTTGTCTGAACATTACTCCCGGACATTCCAACTGACCCACATCAACCATACTGACGAAAGCTTCACCTGCACCTGTACAGGACTTTCCGAAGTGGACCTGAGTGCTGACTTGGTGCTCCGTAAACTGCAGAACCTAAAAAAAGACACTTCTCCTGGTCCGGACATGGTTCATTCCGCCGTACTGAGGGAAGCAGCTTCAATCCTGGCGACACCACTTGGCGTGATGTTTGCACACTCGCTAAGCAGAGGCAAACTACCGGAAATATGGAAGCTGGCCCACATCACACCAATTTTCAAAGGAGGTCGACGCAGTGAACCCTCAAGCTACCGACCAGTGGCCCTTCTCTCCATACCTTCTAAAATTATGTAATCCCTAGTATTCGACGGCATACTAGAACACTTATCATCCTCAAAGTTCTTCTCGCCTCAACAGCATGGTTTCAGAAAAGGTCATTCTTTTACGACCAACCTGCTGACTGCGGTGTATAAATGGACAACCATCCTTGATCGCAAGGGGAAGGTTGACGTCATTTACCTGGACTTCTCAAAAGCTTTTGATAGGGTCAACCATGCATGTCTTATCAAGAAGCTTGGACGATTGGGTATAAAACCCCCTTTAATTGACTGGATCACTTCGTACCTAGGAAACCGACATTTTAAGGTCAGGGTTAACTTCACTCTCTCTCAGGCTATGGAATGTCCTAGTGGGGTCCCCCAGGGTTCAATACTAGGACCCTTTCTCTTCTTGATTTATATTAACGATCTTCCTCAACAAGTTTCATCTGATTTATTGCTTTTTGCTGATGATGTGAAACTTTGGAGAGAGATACGTACTCACAATGATATACTAGTTCTGCAGGAGGATCTGACCCGACTTCAAAATTGGACAGACGACAACGGACTTACCTTCAACACTTCAAAGTGCAAGGTAGTCCATCTGAGACATGTTGCAGACTATAGTTATAACTTAGGTAACTCACCTCTAGAAGTTTCCCCAGTTGAAAAAGATTTAGGAGTGTTGGTACCCTAAGACCTGAAATCGTATGCGAACTGTGACAAAAACGTCTCTCAAGCAAACCTTGCACTGGTAACATTGAAGCGCATTTTTGGTCAGTTTGACGGTAGAACCTTCCATATAATCTTCAACAGTTTTATTCGTCCCCACTTAGAGTACGGAAACATAGTATTTCCTCCCTCCCTCCAAAAGGATAAGGTCACTCTGGAACGTATACAACGTCCAGCCATGAAATCAGTACGGGGTCTCAAATTCAAACCTTATGAAGAGCGCCTCAAATCACTTAACCTTTACCCGTTAGAGTATAGGCGTCTTAGAGGTGATCTTCTTATGACTTATAGTATCCATAATACTTCTGGTTATCCCCTTAAACAACTTCTTAAGCTTAGTCATAACACTAACCTGAGAGGTAACACCCAGAAATTGGAGACCCTACATAGCAGAACAGACTGCAGACACAACTTCTACTCCGTTAGAGTTGTCAAGTGCTGGAATTCGCTGCCTACTGAGCTAGTCCAAACGACCTCCCAGGAGTCCTTTAAGAGAAAACTTGACTTATTCTTAAGGACTAAGGATAACATATTATTATGATTTACCAAATTCTTTTTTTCCTCTATTATCGTTCATATACCTAGGTTTTTGCCTGGAGGTATTGGTGATCCACTGCTACCAGACACGGAAGCCCGTTAAGCGAAAGCTTCTTCTATTCCGTCCTCAACCATTTGAACCATTTTGATCTAATCTTCTTCATTTTGCTGTTGGTGCCATCACGTGCAGTGGAACCTTCGTTAACTAAGTGAACTTATTTGTGTTTGTTATCTCAGAAAGCAGCTTACAAGTAGCATACATTTCATAACACTGTTACCATTTTGTTGCTCAATATACCTTTTTATAATTTAACTGTTTGTAGTGTTAATTCTCTTGGTATATTGTTGGTAACTTTGCGTATTGTTATATTTTAACTAAGCTCTTTCGCTGAGGTCTACCACAAATCTGGTGAGCCCGTATACTTCTTTTCGGAATTGTAATTTTGAGTTCACTTACAAACATTACGGCGCTAATTTTTCTCTTGGTAGTGATTATTTTTTGTATATTTGTAATGTTTTCATCCGAATCTGAAGGCATTAGCCAGGATAACAACCGAACAGAGTTACACGCTCTTAACGTAATAAATGTGCCTCCATTCAGTAGAATAAACCCATGTATATGGTTTGCACAGGTGAAAGTGCAGTTTCAGCGTCGTAACATTCGTTCACAGGAATCGAAATACTCTTTTGTGCTTGGAATTCTACCGACTGAGGTATCAAACCTCATAGATAATGTCCCTATATCAAATTCCTATAATCAGTTGAAACAGGCCATTATTCAACGTACCTCACTTTGGATGAAAAGAAGCTACAACAATTACTGCATGAGTGCGAGCAAAAGAGATGGAAAAGACAGCGGCTGTAGGCAACACTAGGCAACTATTCAGACTAATAAAAGAAACCGGAATTAAGAAGTCAACTGTAAGTAAGACAATCTCGAAGAAAGACGGAACCCTTATCTGCTCTCAACCCAAACGTTTAGAACGATGGGCGGAACACTTTAAGGAGCAGTTTAGCTGGCCTTCAGCTACTACACAACTACCCACTATTCCTAGAAAACCTAAATGGAACATTGAAGTAGGCCCCCCGACCCTATTTGAAGTTCAAAAGGCTATAGGTAATCTGAAACGAGGAAAAGCAGCTGGTCCAGATGGATTGGTTCCAGAGGTTCTTAAATATGGCGGTCCAATTTTAGCGATTAGATTGACTAATATTCTGGCTGAAATCTGGGAGATGGATGTAATCCCATCTGACTGGTCATAATCTCTGATTATCCCAATATATAAGAAGAGGCCAAAATCACCCTGCGATAACCATAGAGGGATTAGTCTGACTAACATAGCATCTAAAATACTAGGCTCAATAATTATCAGGCGCCTAACTAAGACTCGTGAACTGCAAACACGAGAAAATCAGGCTGGCTTCAGACCTGGTCGTGGCTGTATCGACCACATATTCACCATTCGTCAAGTTGTAGAGCACAGACACGCTTATCGGCGTCCGACAATGATAGTTTTTCTTGACTTGAAAGCAGCATTTGACACCACGAGATCGCCAACAAATATATCTTATGATAACCGTCAACTGGCTTCTGGTTTTTGGCTCACGGAGGGATCCAACTAAATATCTGTTCCGTAATTCTCCTGTAGCGGTGAACACAGTGAATCAAGACTAGACGCCTATTACAGAATCATCACCTCCTAATAGCGATTCACAGCATTCTCGTATGGGCAGTTTGCGTTCAGTATTCCTCAATATTGAGACTCTAGTTGGTCGTATTTACAACGTTAGATGCTAAAGATTTAAAAATATTGAATGAAATAATGGACTCTACATTGCCTGTGTCCAAAATTAAGTCATAAAATGAACAAAAGGATGTGTATATTCGCTTTTGAATATGAACATCACTTTTCGAAATGGTGGACGAACATTTGAAACACCCAAATTAATGAAATCTACATAACAAGGTTTAGTATTACTTGCAGCAAATGAACAGTAGTTTTATACACTGTCTGGATCTGTATAGTCTTACCAAATTTAAAACATTTAGCATTATGAAGTGTATATGAATCATGTTAATGAAATTTGTCACGGGACATGCATTTACCAGACTTGCGCCTACTTTTGTGACCTGCTTTGCGATTCTTTGTTGAATATCCTTTCAAATCTTCACAAGAATAGGGTTCGTTATTAAACAAACGCAAGCCTCATCGACAATGAGTGTATTTAACCCTGAAGACAAAGTAAAGTATTAAAAATTTTCACGACCTGGAAACCAAGTTCATTCACTGACTTATAATTGATAGATGCAGCTCTAGCACCTTGAAAATGACAGCTCGGTATTTTTAACAGCTCTCTTTCCTGATCTGGTATGTTGATTACTGCGATCAATCTATCCCGCAGCAGCACATGAAGTTGAACATCAAAGCTGCATTTAACAACTTGTTTTTGCAGTTCAACAAAAAATTCCCAAACCTTCTGATTATTCGGACACCATTCACAGCTCTCGAAACTAGAACACCTTATATGATTTATTAGAAGTTCCTTAACAGATGCATGGGGAAGTGAAATAGGCTTTTCTGGAAATGTAAAAGCTTTTAATAAGCAGTAGGCATCGCTTATAATAAATGTGAGGAAATGGGTCACAACAATAACACCCTCAACATTTTCCTTGGTCATACTCCAGGCTTTAAATATTTCCATGTAATCTCTGGAAGATTCAGAAATCGAATATTTGTCTGTCTGTTCCACCACAGGCTTCTTTGCGAAGCCAATGTGGTAATTATAAGTATTCAGATTGTCATAGGAACACGGAATATCCAAAGTAACAGAATAAAAATCAGGTAGAACTAGATGATCACGAACGAAATGTAATTGGAATTCAAAACCAAGCACTCGTCAAGAACCAAAGAATAATCAGTTCATACAAACTCCACAATTATACACCACATTGTAGAAAGGTTTACAGTGAGTCGATGTTACATTCTACTAAGAAACTGATTTTCTACAATCTACTGATAAGGGTTTATAAATCTATTTTTCATATACAAGCCAGTCACCATAACCGAATACGTTATGAGAATCTATGTCAGTCTATACTGGCATTGGACCATAACCACGCGACTTGTAAAACCGAGCGTATAACTGATGAAGACTTATTTTCAACAACTGATACAAAGCGACGGTTAAGAACGAGGAAGGCGGAAAGAATTAATTGAATTGATTAAGCTCGTCGGACGTCATGGCTCGCCCCTTTATACATTTTAAGAACTGCGGTGGTGTAGGGTATGTTAGACAGATCCAAACAAATATATATTTCTTTACCATTGATACAAAGAAATAATAAATAACGAATATAAATGTGGTCACATATAAAGTGTGACAAATAGGAAAAATATGTGATCTCTCTTTTGTTGTTACAAAAAGTCATTGAATATTCATGCCACAATAATCCTAACACTAATGATCATATTCTGGATCATACTTATAATCATCACAGCTTCCTAAACGGAAGATTTTCTTGTTCAAGCAATTTCATCATCGTTTCTTCTGCGTACGATCTAAAAGTTATGCACTGTAACAATTTATGTGATAGTTTGAAGTATTTGAATTATTATACAAACTAGGAATCCCAGAAACAACGTAATTTAACCAAGAGGAACTAAATGAACACGAACGAACGTTTGTATTTGGAATTCGAAAGCAGTCATCAAGTACAAAGTAATCATCAGTTCATACAAACACCACATTTTATCTACTCTCCTTTTCAGGTCTTCAAACTTGCAGCAGTAATAGAATTTACGTTTGTTTTCAAGGTCTTTAAATTTCTTACTTAAGCTTGAGAATGAGAGGGCTTTGAAGTCGTGCGTAATTTTTTACACTTCGATCACATTGTCGACAAGTAATCAAACCTTTCATTGGAATCGTCTTCAGTGATCAATGAGGTAGGCTATCCACTAAGAATTCTTAAGTTTTCTAGACCCAAGATAGGTAGTTCACAATCGGTGATGAGGAATTCACAATTTGGGGATGAAGATTTATCTTCTCTAATCAGCAAATTACAGCACCCAAGAATAAAAAGTTTATGACCTGTATAACTAGAAACAGAAACTTTGATAGGCTTAATTGTAGCATCGGGATTTAATGACTTCAACTTTCCAACTGAAATGATGGACAAGATACTGCCAATGTCAACAATAAAATAGTGGTACGCAACAACCGACAAATATGATCATTTTTGAATATGAAGTGAATTATTAGAAGTTGTAGATAAGGATGGTATATTATTATTATAATCATCAAAATTAGTAGGATCTGAATGATAAAGTCTAGTATTACTTGAGGTGAAATGAACAGTGGTTTTGCAAACCGACTGGATATATACCATTCTAACACACTTAAATCATTTAGCATGACGAGAGACACATGGATGACGTTTTATGATTTATTTATTTATTTAAACACATATATATTGGTACAAAAGGGCACCAGATACACATGTGCCACACAAAATAATGAAAGTAGGAAGAGAAGGGATGAAAAGATAACGCGGACTAAAATGTACAATCAGAAGACACTTCCAGCTAAGAAAGTTACAACCACTCTTCATGTACAAAGTAAAAGAAGGTTGCAGCACGATCGCCACTGGCTTCTATTCTGAGCCATATCTGATAACGTCTCTAGCCACTGTGTTGCACCATCTCTCGGACCCCAGCCAGGGAGTCGTGAAGGACCAACGGAAGCTAGCCCTTTGCAGCTCTCTTTCATGCCACGACACCATGTCATACACTGACCTCCTCTCCACTTTTTCCAACCAGTCCCAGAGTCGGCAAATAATGCACGGCGTCGAAGTCTCCGGGACGACATTCGTATAACACGTCCAAGTCACCGAAGTCGGTGTTTAAAGATGGTGACACCAATTGAATTATCGTCTCGGCGCCCGAACACACGATGCCGAACCTCTGCATTACTAACATGGTGTTGCCACTGGATGTCAGCAATCCTTCGGAGACAACGATGATCGAACACAGAGAGACGTCTAACATCCTCAACTCGGAGAGGCCAGGTTTCACAAGCATAGAGCAAAACTGCTCTCACCGACGCGTTGTAGATCTGATCTTTTACAGCCAGACTTGCACTTGGAGGGTGCAAAGCACATGCCGAACCTGCAGACACTGATTGCCAACTGATTAAGTGCGGATTGCATGCCTTGGGCATTATCGCACAGTAAGACAATATCATCCACATACTCGAAGTCGAGAAGTCGTTCTCCAGGCAACATATCCACACCGCCATTACTTACATCCATCAGATCTGTTTCCATGATGTTGTCGATGGCAAAGTTGAAGATTAATGGTGAGATTGGGCAACCCTGCCTAACCTCACTGCTCGAATGAAACAAGGGAGAAAGGTGGTTGTATGCCCTCACTCTGCCTGAGGTGTTCGTATACTGGGCCTTTAAGATGTTAATGAACTTCGCAAGCACACCCTTCTTCAATAGACAATCCCAGAGAACAGTCCTGTCCAACGAATCGAAGGCAGCCCTGATATCAAGAAACACTACGATTGTTGGCCTGCGATGACGGTGTTCTAACATTTGGCGGAGGGTGAAGATATGATCAATGCATCCTCGACCAGAATGAAAACCAGCCTGCTCCTCGCGAGTCAATCGTTCTCGGGTTTTAAACAACCTACGAAGAATGACAGAAGCCAATAGTTTGGACGCAATCGGAAGTAGACTTATCCCCCGATAGTTGTAACAGGAGCAACGTGAACCCTCTTTAAAGATAGGGTTGATGTTGCCGGAGCAGCAGGCCATTTGAACTGCCCTTCGAAAAATCCCGCACATCGTCCAAGACGTCGAGAGATGTTAGTGATTGGCATCCCATCATCCTCGTAGATTGTTTCACTCACACCAGACTTCTTGCTGTCAGTGGCTCGGATGAGTTGGAAGAGCTTCCGGCAGTTACCAGATGCAGCTGCTGCTTCCATCTCATTAGCACGCTCTGACCACCAGGCTTCTCGGTCCTTACGCAAGCTTTGCCCGATTTCAATACGTAACAGCCTTCGTTTGTGGTCAAACTCACGGTCACCCGGAGTAGAACGACGGGATTCCATCAGTTGTAAGGAGCCAGAAGAAACCCAGTGCTTGTAGGCGGGACGTTTCGCGAAGCCGCAAGCGGCTTTACTCGCCATTTTCATGGCGTCGTGAAGATGCAACCAATGCTCATCTATACTTTTCGGTGGTATGGTAGCTAGCCTAGAAGCTAACTCCGCTCGATACTTACTTGCGACAGATGTTGTAGCCAGTTTACTAATATCAATCCGTTGGTGGTGGTCAATCCTTCGGCCACTGAAAAGTAAGGTGGGATTGGCGCAGACCAGAGCATGATCAGACTCCAGATAGGTACTACAAAAGGAGCGGCAGTCTTGTACACAACCACGCCAGCGGTAGCTGATCGCGATGTGATCAATCTGAGTCCAGGCTTGAGATGCAGAGGGAGGACGCCAGGTGGCACACCGGCGATGACTGTGCCGGAAGTTAGTGCTAGCCAGAAACAGGTTGTGGTCTGTGCACAGTTGCAGCAAACGGTCCCCGTTATCTGTCCTGCGACCAACAAGTCCCCATCGGCCACCTAAACGACTCTCTTCTGTGCCTAGACGCCCGAGCTGAGCATTCAAGTCTCCGGCTAATACTACAATATCTGTCGAACGCGCTTTCTGGAGAAGAACTGTTAACTGGTGGTAAAAGTCATCCTTGATTGCATCCGGGCTGCAATCTGTCGGGGCATAGGCGGAGATGACGAAAAAACACCGTTTCTCACGCCGGTTTCTTCTCACTTTGATGGAACTTTTTAATCTAACAGCACATAACCGACTGTTAATGGGGATCCAATCGATTAGTGCTGCCTCAGATCTAGCGCTTAGTGCAACACCAACGCCTGCAAGACCAGACGAAGATGCCACAGAGTCCCCGGATAAGCGCACATGAAACAAGCTTTTCGAAGCGACAGAAGGAGAGCGAATTTGTAGTACTTCACTAGAGTCTTGAATACGGGTCTCGGATAGACAGCAAACATCAACATTAAGACTTTCTAAAGACAAAGCCAGCCCTATCTGTTGTCCGATCTGCATTAGTGTGCGAACGTTGAAGGAAGCCAGGTTGGACGGTGTACGCGGTTTCAGAAAGACTGCTTCAGTATTCATAATCGGTGGAAGCATTCACTTTCAACCCGACAGCGACTGGAGATCGTTTAGATAGGACAGAGTTTCCACCATGGGCGAGCTACTGCATAAGTTGGAAAGGAAGGATACACAATTTGAGAATAAAGGGAGTGAAAAACGGGGAAAGAGTTGAACTAAAGTAAATATCTACTTTTTCAATAAAACAATTGATGTGTTCTGTCTAACTCAAGAGCTCATTAAGTTTATAAATTTACTTTGAAAATGTTGAACGAATTGCGATTGACAATTGTATATAATTATTAATACAAGAACTATTGAAATTGTAATCATCTTGAGAAGTTGTGAAACTGTAGAGGTTCATTCCTCAATATATTTGACTCTAATAATTAGTGTCTTGTTAACTGAGTATTTGATGCAGATTAAATCTAGTAGTTTTACGAAATTACTCGTGATTATTCAACAGCTTGAACATCAGTTTTGGAGACAGTTTATTGTCAATGATTAAAAGGAATATATAGAGTTGAGATCATGAGTCAATTGGAGATAGACCACCATGGAAAACCTGGAAGCACTGGACGGCCGTTTCGTCCTATTATGGGACTCCTCAGCAGTGCGCATCCACGAACCCACTCTCGCGGGATTCGAACTCAGGACCTACCAGTTTCGAGCCGAAGCCCTTAACCGATAGACCACTGAGCTGGCATCCAACGGTGTTAATGTCTAACTTCAACTGATTCACGAAATTGAGCAACCATTCACCAATGTCATCAGTGAGTTCCTATCTCACAACAGACCTGGTTGAACTCCACCGGTTACTGCTTCTCACTAGAACTCCAGGAAATACCTCAAGGAGTCAGTCACTAGTGAGCATCTGATTATTATCAGAAGGGGTTTTGTGGAGATTTTAGTAATTTATAGAGTTGAGATCATGAGTCAATTGGAGATAGACCACCATCGAAAACCTGGAAGCACTGGAGGGCCGTTTCGTCCTATTATGGGACTCCTCAGCAGTGCGCATCCACGAACCCACTCTCGCGGGATTCGAACCCAGGAATCCCAAAGCATGCAGAGGGCAGACACTCAGTGAAGTGAGAGTGTGTGTGAGTGTTAACAATCAATATATGGTTTATAAGTTTTAATTAATTGTTGATAAATTATTAATTGTCTTTGATTACAACCAATGAAACAAAAGATTAAAGATTGATGTGCAGACATGCACTCAATCAGACTCACACATAAATTTGCCTAATGGATTAAGTATCTAAAATACAGCAAGTACACAGATAATACAATAGTTCAATGGGTTCACTACAAAACATCAGGCACGTTTAATTTACTAAATGGTGTTTGTTTTTCACAACAATTATTTCTCTCTTCATTTTGAACAATAATATTCATTTTCATCAAATAGAACCCAAATTTAGATTGAATATATTTCATACATCCAAATAAACAGTGAAGTAACAACGAAACTTCCTTTCGAAAGAAGCAATTTCAGATAACATCATACCTATTTAGAAGTGAATTCTTTTGTTTGGAAATTATAATGAACGAGAAGAACGTCCGTGATTGTGAGTATTAGTTTTGGATATTAGAAATTATGTTACTGGAATTCCGATCAACGTCAATAACCATCAAGTTTCAGTGAATGTAATGGGAACGGGAATATCAAAGTGTGATTCTTATCATCCTACCAATACTGAGAAACCAGCAAGCTTCATTATTATTTGACACTAGATGTATTATGAAAGCACAGGAAGATAATTACCAGATGATTCTCTTAATTAACTCATTAAGTTTTGTGAAATATGTAAAAGCGGTTAGTACTAAAGTGACTAAATGATCATCATCAAAATTAGTGTTCAAACAAAATGTTCATTCTGTACACACGTATTCATATACTTATGTTAGGTTTATCAAATGCAAAACCGGCTAATATCTAAACTGTTTTAAAAATTCAAGTTAAAAGGAATGGAGAAAATGACGAACAGTTTTTCTCATAATTTATTTTCTACCAGCAACATAGATGAAGCTGTTCATTTACGAAATTGGATAATTTTCCGTAGTTTAATTCACCAGCTGTTCTTAGCTAGACAAAAGATTAGAAAATAAGAAGCCCTGAGTAGTTGGTCGGTTATAGTATAACTCTCCTCATAAGTGTTAACCTAAGATTTCACAGGATATCAAACCTAGGACCTTCGGTCATACTCACATGTGTCTAACTTGTAGACCACTTGTAAATTAGAACTGTTTGGCAGACGTTAAACCACTTGCATCATTGTTTAATATTTTCATTTTGATAATCTTTCTTTACCTTCGGTTGAAAATTTACTTCTTGTTAACAGATCCAGTTTTGTGTCAATTACAGGGGATCGAATAAAGCATTTAGTCAATTCCATTTCCTCATGAAGCGTACTAGGCATTTAGTTGTACGAGTAGTTCAACTTGCAGTCATAATATTCATAAGTTATGAACTGACACGATTACTATTTCAATACAAATGGGATGAAAAATTCGGCATATCACGAAATGATGGTGATTTCTTCTACAATATATTACCACATGAAAGTTATTCAAGTTTGACGAGTAATTTAAATCAAACCTATTATGTTTCGTCACAAATGGAGAAGTATGAAAACAAAATTACACTCGGATTTACCGAGAAAGATCTTGAAGAATTATATAAAGTGAAATCTGCTCCAGCTGCCGTGAGTTTCTTTGAATGACTTTTTTACTAGATTTCCATAGTAATTGCTTAAATTGACAGGACTTCAAATTTTCTCTTATACATTGTGTCATAATCACTCTGATCCTACTTTTACTTTACAAATGAATTAATGACGATCTCCTTATTTCAGACTTTTATTTTACCTAATTACGATACTGGAAACACTCAAGTTGTACTAATGTTCTGGTTGTTTGGTCAGCGTCATTACGAAAAAGAAATTTCCGTGTCTGTCTCATCAATTAGAGTTGGACACAACTTCAATTAAACTAAAACTATGTTGGCAGTAAATAATATAAGGTCAGGTAGTATTAAACTGAGTTGACATCCCAGCTTCAATTGTTGAAGCAACGTCACATCATGTTGGGATGTTAAAACCATTTAATATTCTTGTGTGTATTAAAGTCATTAGATTTCAGAAAGCTAACACGTTTTCATAATTCATATTAAAATGGGTATCGATACAAAGAATCTTTGTATTATTGGAAGTGCTATCTAAAGGTCTCTTCCCCAAAAATAATCAAATGAACAGCGGTATTCAGCAGTCTTTTACCACAAGAAAATATGAATGTAGAATATTCTTTGTAATAACTGGTCATCAAACTCTACACCTATGCAACCGCTTTATTATTCAGAAGATGTAGCCAATTTTAAGTAATCACGTTTGTGAACTTAGAATTGATTGCAGATGCCGAAATGACTAATATGCCGTGCCGCCTTAAGTCAAGTTTTGAATGGAATAAAATTGTGAGAATAATTTTAGTATTAAATACAGTTAACGAAAGATGAGGAAATAATCACAGGATTATGTTGAGACAACTGTCCTTAATACCTTTAAAGACACTGTGCCTATATTTCTGTACAAAATTAATAATAATAATATTCATTTATTCATCGCATGTAATATGTTATTCACATATATGTTATTCATATATCTCAATTGTTGAGTCAATTTCTCTAGAGGTAAAGTCTATGGGCTGTCTATTGCCGTCAGATTCGTCATGAACTCAGACCTCCTAGTCCTATCTAAATGAAGATGATTACCAGTACTTACTACAGATATTTTAAAGTTTGCTGTAAATATTATGACCAAACTACTATCATTCTGTATAGAATTCGCTTATTGAATTGAAGTATGTCTTTCATTAATTGTTTTTTGCAGAGAAAAATAATTCTTAACTATGGAGACAATTACATCGATATTATTCGAAACTTCTCATTTTGTTTCGCTTGTGATTGTGAACTGATTTTCGATAGATCAAGATGGCTTGAAGCCGATGTTATAATCTTGACAGATCACTTGTATCCTAAAGGTCCAAGACCACCAAATCAGTTATGGTTCATTTTTGTACATGAACCTCCTCTAAAAGTCAGAATCGCGGATGGATTGGAAAACAAGGTGAGTTAAATACTTTCTACCTACTTCAGATGCTGGGAAATGTGAAAACATTTATCAAAACGTCTTTTAGTTTAATCAGTTGCATGAGAACGACCTTAAAACCAGCATTGACTCATATTAAATAAAATTTATCAACAAGTTCATCAAAAGTAGCATATCAGATCAAACATCGAAATTTAGTTTTTAGCATAAGGTAGTATTTTCAACATCTGTTATTTATTGTTTGTAACTCAAACGATATTGAGTCATTAGTTTTGGACAATAGGACACTATTAAGTAGTCTCCAGTTATGTTCACTGGAAATGTTAATGGGACAGTTTTGTGATCAGCATTTCCTTCACCATACCTTAGTTGTTTTGATCACTTCCAACATTAGCAATTACCTCTACTGATATAGTGTAAAAACTGAAATATTGTTAGCTTTCCGTTGATTATCCTGTGTTTTGGAGGTCACATGAGATGAAGTTTGATTCTTGTTCGAATACTGTGAACAATCTACCACCTTGCATATGCGGTTATTACAAGCAAGATGATAGTTCGTTAAGTACAGAAAATAATGAGTTTCTACTTGTTTATTCACTGACCAAAATGAAACAATTCAACCTCATTCCGTTTATGCAGGAAATCATATCATTATAAAATTCAAAGTGAAAGTTCATTCCAGTTGAGCAACTAGATATTCTGTATTTATAATCCTGGAGTTACGTAAACGTCCTGTAACTGGACGGTTTGTCTAACATCCAAGACTGTCATTCATTTGAAAGTTTTGGTTAGTTAAACAAACCACTCAATAAGATTGTGGAAGTAAGAACGTTTGGTAACAGTGAGGACTCGAGATAAATAACACTTGATCTATAAACATGTTCAAGAGTTTAGTCATATACTGGAAACCAAAACAGAACAATATTTTAAAACTGAAGCTATGTTTGGAATCTAAAGAAGCATAAACAACTCTGAGATTAACTTGGACCAATATTTCACTGTGATGTGTCACATATTTATCAACACCCGATGGGTTCATTATTACTTTACCCATATACCACTGTTAAGCATGTAAATTTAAAAGTGTGTAATTTGTAAAGGGTGATATTTGAATTCAACTCAATTTTTAGACGCATTATCTCACATTTACCTAGGTGTGCAAACTTTAACTGAATGTCTTTCGGTAAAACAGTATTACGTCGAGAATAATGTCAATAATATTACGGAATCTACAGTCATCGACATGAATATCCATCTCCTGAGATATTGCAGTAACAAACATATATGGATTTTACTTTATTTAGAAGTAGACCTTAATGAAATCGTATTATTTACAACTGTGCGGTACTGTCTATGAAAGTATTGAACTGACAGTGGTAGGGTTTGGAAGTATTTTCTTCGCAGATTGACGACTGCTTCTTAATAGCGAAGTGTATAATTGATTGAGTCTATCCTGATTATTTGCAATGCATTTTCGCTAATTAGAAATCATCTGCTGACACAAACGACTCGACGCAAGAAAAAAGGCATTCATGAAACATGCACTCATATTGTTCGATTACATGCCCCAGTTTGACGTGGCTTAATCCGTTTTCAAAGGGTACCAGAAACAATTACTTACTCGAAAACATCAACTCTCGAATTGGTAGTTACCAGTACATGACTAGTATAGCAACCATCCGACAATCAATTTTGATTATAGCCAATTTCGGTTAAGCTCTTTTTATAACTTACTTAACGGACATCGTTATTTGGATAGTAACAATTTGCATATTCTTTGCACTGCTATACCAATAGAGCACATGACGCTCTATCCGAAATGTTGACTACTTAAATATCATTCGATGACTCATACTCCCCCCCCATATATGTACGCACGCAAATACTATTATCAGCCTTTGTTTTGCCCTTATTAAATTTGACTATAAATTGCCTATGTAATTGCTTGCTACTCGCTCGCTTGCTCCTCGTTCGTTTCTTTCGCTTGTTCGCTTGTTCATTCGCTCTCTCGCTTGCCGCTCACTCGCTCGTTGATATTCGCTCAGGTGCTGTTAACTTTCTAACCTGAGTTATTCAACAATAAACTGTAGTTGCTGCCATCCTTTGTCATCTGATTTTACGCACCATTAAGATTAGAATTATAACGGTTATCGAAGTAGACGATTAACGAATCGCGGCACTACAGAATTGGATGCCTCGCCGAGCGAACACAATACAATTTTCGACGAGATTATTTCATTTCGAAAATTCAACGTACTCTGTTTCTATTCGAATTATTATCTGGATTATAATCATAATTGTGGATTTATCATATCACAATTTTAATCGCACGTACATTATCCCATAAACGTTATTGAACTTAACGATAATATTCATAATAAATAACGATTATTCACGAGCAATTGATATATTGGTGCAATTTAGTAAGTCTGTTCCATTTTATATATTGTACCATTTGTTGTTATCATTGTTTTCATCGATTCATTTCTCTCAGTGACAATTACGTTATATTCGCATACTATTTAATTTATTATTATTATTAGTAGTAATGTCTTTAAATAACGAAACAATCGATCTTTCACAGTCACCATCCGTGGGAGTTATTAATGTTACTATTCCCTCTTTTAATGTTACTGATCCTCAACTCTGGTTTATTAGACCTGAAAATTACTTCGTAGCCAATCGTATTATTTTACAGCGACATAAGTTCGGCTATGCAAGCTCACTACTTTCAGATGAAGTAGCAGTCAAGGTACGAGAGGTCCTAACTAAGCCGGATGCGGTGAATCCGTACGACGTATTGAAACAGGCAGTAATAAAAGCTCTCTCATTAAACGACCGGCAAGCTGTCGAGCAGTTGCTCAGTGAAGTGCAAATCGGAGATAGAACGCCTTCGCAGTTAAAAACGTATATGAGCAACGTAATTGGAGACAGAAATGTTGATAAAAATATATTTTACCAGTTATGGTTGCGACGACTCCCACCGAACGTACAGCAGATCCTCGCTGTTGGAGATAGCGATGTAGACATAGACAACATCGCTAAAATAGCCGATAAGATTTACGAGAGAATGAGACACGCGACTCCACAAACACTCAACTCCACAGTTGACGAAAGAATCGAGGCCTTGCAAAAGGAAATTAGTGCGCTATGCCACAAACTAACGAGTCTAAATCACAACGACAGGAAAAGAAGTTGGTCGCGTAGCAGATCAAGAGATAGAAATCAATCATTTTCTAAGGGACTCCCAGATCCTGCTATATGCTGGTACCATCAAACATTTGGGTACAAAGCTCGAAAATGCAGATCTCCATGTAAATTTAAACGATCCCACCGACTCTCAGTAACGACTACGAAAATCAACGCAGCTCCCAGGAACAATCGTTTATTCTATGTTCAGGACAGAGTGACAGGCGCGCAATTTTTAGTAGACACGGGAGCAGAGATGAGCGTCGTCCCCCCATTGAGCAACGAAAAACAAAATATCGATACTGCGCTAACTCTTAAAGCAGCGAATAGATCCGACATAAAGACATATGGCAAGCGAAAACTAACCTTGAATTTCGACCGCAATATTTCACTTCGCTGGGAATTTGTAATCGCTGATGTGCCCGTACCCACAATTGGTATCGATTTCTTAAAGAATTTTGACCTATTAGTAGATTCTCGACGAAACCAACTAGTGAATGGAGAACGCTCAGTAGTCATAAGAGGAGTGACCACCGATCTTGTATCTATGAATTTAGTAGTGTCAAAAGATAAGAACGAGCAATATAAGTCACTTCTAAATAAGTTCGCCGATTTAACGAGGTCATCATACGACAACAAAGATCTTAAACATACAGTACAGCACCATATCATCACGAAAGGTCCACCGACTAGAGTAAGAGCGCGAAGGTTGGACCCAAAAAGGTTAAACATTGCGAAACGGGAATTCGAAAAATTAATGAAACTTGGTATCATAAGGCCATCTAATAGCCCCTGGGCATCTCCGTTACATATGGTTCCCAAAAAGAATGGAGAAATCAGACCATGTGGAGATTATAAAGCTCTTAACAAGCAAACGATAGCAGATAGATACCCAGTGCCACATATTCACGACATCACTACCGAAATGGAAGGTGCTACGATTTTTTCGAAAATTGATCTTGTGCGAGCGTATTACCACATTCCAGTGGCCCCAGAAGACATACCGAAAACGGCTATAATCACTCCATTTGGTTTATTTGAGTTTTTGCGAATGCCATTTGGACTAACTAATGCAGCTCAAACTTTTCAGCGATTTATTGATCAGGTTGTTAGAGGTTTGACAGGAGTATACGCATATATCGATGATATATTAGTAGCTAGCGCTACTGTGGAAGAACATCTACAACATCTACGACAGTTATTCACGAGACTTCAAGAACATGGCGTCACTATTAACGTGGAGAAATGTGAATTTGGAAAGAAATCATTGCAATTCCTAGGTCATATGATAAATTCTCGAGGTATCATGCCAGTTCCAGCAGAAGTTGCTGCTATTCGTAATTATCCGTTGCCCGAGTCACAAAAAAAGTTACGACGATTCTTGGGACTAATAAACTATTATAGGCGATTTATTCCAAACTGCGCAGCAATACTACAACCATTAACGGACGCTTTGCGAGGACATATCCGAACATTCCATCTATCGACAGAGGCTATACAAGCTTTTGAGAACGCTAAGCGAACACTTCATGAGAAAATGATATTAGTACGACGAAAGAGCGAAGCGCCACTAGCCGTCATGACGGACGCATCGAACATAGCAGTGGGAGCAGTACTGCAGCAGTTAGTAAACGGTACATGGGAACCGATTTCATTTTTCTCGAAGAGATTAAATTCTACACAAACGAGGTACAGTACGTTCGGAAGAGAACTATTAGCGATTTGCCTGGCAATTAAACATTTCCGACATATGATAGAGGGTACCATTTTCACAGTGTATACAGACCATAAACCCCTCACGAAAGCATTAAACGCCAAGCAGGATAACTATTCGCCGAGGGAAATTCGACAATTAGAATTTATTTCCCAACTTACATCTAGTATACAGTATATTGAAGGTAATAATAACGAAGTGGCAGATGGGTTGTCCAGAACAACGATAAACGCGATTATTACAAATGGGATTGATTATCACGGTCTCGCGAAGTTACAAGAGACAGACATCGAACTAAACAAGCTAAGATTCGATGACACGACGTCATTATTATTCGAAGATATTCAGTTCGGCAACGCGAAAGTAATATCTACAATCTACAATTCTAGAGATGATATCAGCTGCACCGACTTTATTTGCTATTTCCACAGTTGTATCAACCAGCTGTCTGTAATTGCGCCGATCTAGAGCCATACGTTGTGTCCGAAAGCTACGGAAAAACGGTGGTAGAATTTCTGACTTAATATAATCAGATTCAACACCGTCCGTTGCACAGCACTGCTTGACTACTTTAAGAACGATTTTTTTCATTTCTTCATCAGGAGACTGAAACTCACGGATCAAGATTAACATAACTTTACGGGTATAATAATTGGCATACTCTGCATCCATTAGAGGGATGAGG
Source organism: Schistosoma rodhaini (assembly GCA_944470415.2). Lineage (NCBI taxonomy): Eukaryota > Metazoa > Platyhelminthes > Trematoda > Strigeidida > Schistosomatidae > Schistosoma > Schistosoma rodhaini. Next base: position 62,746,936 of record OX104044.1, read on the forward strand.
TACCCAATAGCCTTGAGAAAAGCAGCTAAACCTTTGCCTCGATGAGTTCTTATATCACGCCACAAAGGTTCCAAAACGGAGTCAAACGATTCTACGCCATAAGGAGTGGCTGCTTCAGCAAGAGCAGCCAAGGCCAATGCTGTAATGGTGCGAACTTTTTGTTGTTCATCAACCAACCCATGTTCAATAATTTCCACTAAAGACCGCAAATGCGGTAGAATTGCACAATCCATAAGGATGGATATTTGTTGGACAATCTTGATGCCAGTATGTCTAGCTTGCCAAGATATTTTAAATTTGCAAACGGCTTTTAAAAATGGCAACAAACTAGGGATTCCTAGGGCTGATGCAACGACAGCAAACGCTCTTGCAGTTGTATTACGCACATATTCGTCCATATTATCAATGTCGGGACGCATAGTAGAAATCATGGTAGCAAGTCCGGCAGCTTTCGCGTGATTAGATATTATTTCTCGTCCCTGGACACGAGCATAATAATCTTCATCAATAAGTAGGGGTTCAATAACAACCAAAATTTTGTGAACAAACGGAAGGACGAGATCATCCAGTTTATACAAAATACGATCGATGACCTTCACTAACAAATGGCGTTCTTGATCTTCTAATGTAGGAGACATCAGAAGGGGTAGTATTTGTTTAAACAAAGGTCCTGCACCGAATTCTCTTGCTTTCTCAGTGATTTGCCTTAGGGCTGATTTACGCATTGGAGGAGTGCCATTTTTAATCTTGAGCAAAAATGTCATTATCTTTCTTTCACGTGCCTCCTCAGGCGGAAGAGTGTCCTCATCGACATCTTGTAGCAGTTTATCAAAATACTGTAGGTCATCAGGTCTCATCATGGGTAAATTTGCTCCTTTGGGTTGCATGTCATCAAGAGCAGCAGCATTACCTCCGGTCGCATTCATACCAAACCCAGCTGTTGTCCCAATATCAGGTGTGCCGATTCTAAAGTCCATTGGAGTCCCTCCAATCATTGGAGTTGGTGTTGCTACCAATTGATGAGCAGGAGTCCTTATTGGGACGTAACCGGCGGGCGGTGGCATAATTTTGTAACCTGGAGGCATCAACTCATCTAAATCCTCGTCAGTTAGCGGCCTGTTTCGATCATCGATTTCTATGTTGGTTTGTTCTCTGAGCTGGGTGGTTTGGTCGTGGAGCTTTCATCGTCCTTCTGAACGACATCATCAGCACAAACTTCAGGTAGAAGTGAAGTGTTTGAATTTCTCCACATGTGATTCACAGCTTGTCCTCTGCACCTCGATGTTGATTGGTTCTTATTGACCTTAAATCTGCCATTGTCACCCAGCTCAGAGAACAAACCAACATAAAAATCACCCACCTGAGCTACAAATCTTCTCCACCATCTCATCATCGATTTCTTTCTGCCAAGCATATACTTGTAGCTGCTCGGGAGTCATTGGGATTCCTGCAACTGGTATTGTTATAGCAGCAGACCCGAAATTCGGTGTGGCCATAGCCATAGCCCGTAAACCTGTTGGAGTAGTCCCAGAAGGGGTGAAAGCGCTAGCTGCATTAAAGCCTCCAGGAGTTGCTCCTGGCGTAATTCCCCCCATAGCACTTGAAGGTGTGAAGCTGCCTGGAGTCTGAGATGGTGTTAAGCCACCTGGAGTTGATCCTGCTTTTAGTGAAGTTTCGTCCCATCTAGATCTACGCTTAACGGCAAGTGCGGCCGCAGCAGCAATGCTTGATGGAGTGGAACCCGGTCCATAAACCATTGAAGATGGTGTGTCTTGAATTGACTCTACACCGCCAGGAGTTCGATCAGCTCTGGGGGTTTCTGCCCATCCAGCACCATGACCTGGTGTATCTGCGCCATACCTTTCAGTGTGGGGAGTTTCATCCCAACGGTTACGTCTAGCACTAGGTGTCTCACCAAATGCAGAACTTCCTGTTTCTCGCCCTGGAGTAGCTGCGAAGTGGGGAGTTTCTGACCATTGTCTAACGCTTTGCACAGGGGTTGCACCAGGGTCTTTCGCTCTCCCATGAGTATCATTCCATTGTGAACGGCTTCCAGGGGTTGAGGCTCCAGTTAGTGCAGAGGGTGGACGTGAAGGAGTGAGTGCGTCATCCCCCCAACGCTTCGAAGGAGTTGATGGAGTAGCATCAGGAGTTGAAGCGTCATTCTTTACCCCGTTAACATCTGTGGTAGGCTGATCCCATCTTCGTCTTTTTGTGGGGACTTCTGAGTCCATTCGCAGCATCCCAGTCTTGCCTCTTTCGGCTATCTCTGCCTGTAATGCTCGTTGTTCCTTGGTGAGTTGCTGGTTGAGCATAATATCTTTGTACGTTGATAGACGGTGATCCGGTGTTTGATCGCCGTCAGCGAACGGGTCTACTCTGGCTGGAGAAATCATCAGCAATCGACGACGAGAACGATATTCATCTTCACGATCAGCAATAGTTGGACGGCGAATTTCACCATTCTCGGTGGTCATTCTGCGCCAGTTTTTTGTGTTGACCATTACGACGGAAAGTATTCGAAAGTATCCATAACCTATCGCACCCGGGAATAAGAGCCACGATGAAATTAATCAGTGAGCGTTTCGTATGGACAAAAATGAATCGCGATGTACGTAATTGGACACAAACATGCATGAAATGTCAAAAAGCCAAAGTACATCGTCATACTAGTTCGCCATTGGGTTCGTTTTCACAGCCAGACACTCGATTCGAACATATACACATCGATATCGTGGGACCACTGCCAGTTTCGAATGGGTATAACTATATTTTAACATGCATCGACAGATTTACCCGATGGCCTGTAGCGGTGCCAATAAAAGACACCTCAGCCGAATCCGTAGCCAAAGCCCTTATCGAAAATTGGATTTCTTACTATGGCATACCGGCAATTATCACGACCGATAGAGGAGCTCAATTCGAAAGTCGACTCTTCCAGCAGCTTACAGAACTCCTCGGAATTAAACGTATACGAACGACATCCTACCATCCAATGGCAGACGGAATGGTTGAACGCCTGCATAGGCAGTTGAAGCAACCCTTACATCTGTCATTGTCAATAACGATTGGGCTAATAAGCTTCCTTTAGTCATGTTAGGTTTAAGAACAATAATTAAACAGGATATGGGATGTTGTCCAGCCGAGTTGGTATATGGAACTACTTTACGTTTACCCGGAGAATTTTTCACTTCATGTAAAAGTGTTCCGACTGATGTAGCCAACTACGTGCAACGCCTGAAGAAACACATAAACGATTTAAAAATAGCACTTCACAGACTACAACAACGACGAGAATTTGTACCTCAGCAACTACATAATAGCACGCACGTATTCATCAGAAGAGACAATATACAACCACCTCTGCAACCGAACTATGAAGGTCCATTCAGAGTGATTACGAAGACAGATAAGACAGTTACGGTAGAAAAAGCTGGGAGGACAGATGTAATCAGCATCGATCGAGTGAAACCAGCGTTCATTGACAGCGATTTTCAGTCGACAAGTACAAGCCTCTCGAAGACGATCACACCGACGAAACACGAGTCTGAAGAGTCAACGACGCTAACGCACCAAAAAGAAAAGACTCCGATAACGACAAAATCTGGTCGCAGAGTAAAATGGCCGCAACGTTATGTCACTGCAATCTTTTACTGATAATTTTCTGCTACTTTGAATATTTATTATAATTCTTCCTCTTCATTGTATACATATGCATTATTAAGTTCATGTTATACGCTATTAAACTCGACAAAGCTTATGTACCTTTGCGCTCATACGTGTAATTTTTTTTTCGAAGCGATACCATATTCCTTCTATATCTTACCGCTATTTTGTATAGCCTAACGGACGGGCACGAACTAAATGCACATGAACTTCATTACAATTTTATACAGGCCCATATCTTCAAATGATTGTAACTACGCTATTCAATTTACTGTACTTTATGCAAACACAGACATTTTTTCATATATCTTTGTTTGCAGGGGGGAGTTATATAGCAACCATCCTACAATCAATTTTGATTATAGCCAATTTCGGTTAAGCTCTTTTTATAACTTACTTAACGGACATCGTTATTTGGATAGTAACAATTTGCATATTCTTTGCACTGCTATACCAATAGAGCACATGACGCTCTATCCGAAATGTTGACTACTTAAATATCATTCGATGACTCATACTCCCCCCCCATATATGTACGCACGCAAATACTATTATCAGCCTTTGTTTTGCCCTTATTAAATTTGACTATAAATTGCCTATGTAATTGCTTGCTACTCGCTCGCTTGCTCCTCGTTCGTTTCCTTCGCTTGTTCGCTTGTTCATTCGCTCTCTCGCTTGCCGCTCACTCGCTCGTTGATATTCGCTCAGGTGCTGTTAACTTTCTAACCTGAGTTATTCGACAATAAACTGTAGTTGCTGCCATCCTTTGTCATCTGATTTTACGCACCATTAAGATTAGAATTATAACGGTTATCGAAGTAAACGATTAACGAATCGCGGCACTACACTAGACCGTGGAGATATTTCTCATATTGACATTTTAAAATCATTTTTCAAATGTCTAAATGTTTAACATATTTTGGTGTTTTTCACTCAGGTCAACTACACAATCACTTATCGAATGGATTCAACAATTTATCTACCGTATCACAATTATGTTCCATCTGTTGCTAGTCATGGTCCAGATACAAAATACAAACTTCCTTCTCGTAACTATGCCACTGGTAAATCTAAAATGGTAGCATGGTTTGTAAGCAACTGTCAACCTAAAAGTCCAAGAATGATTTATGTCAGAGAATTGTCTCGTTATATTCAAGTGAGAACCCAGATTATATAGTTATCGATCTCATTTCTTTTGTTTGTTTAGAATCGTCGTGATACGTGACGAGTTCCAATGACAACACGAGTTTTAGTGTTGTATTTTAGGTGAACACTTTTATCAGATCAAAGCTCGATTTAAAGAGTGGACGGAGTATAAATTTGCCTCGTTGGTTAAATTAATGTGGAGATTTTCGTTAGTTTGTTTAATCCAAGAATAATATGGTCATGCAGACATACAGTATGTCACATGTATACGAAAATGGTTTGAGTAAAAGCTAATCGAACAGTGAGAAAACGGGTTAATCTCGTTGTTCTACTGGATTTTATAAAATAATTCATTGTCTTGATAGTTAGTAATTCATTCATCAAAATAGTTATTAGTATGGTATGTAAGACATTTAATACTCAAACGAGAGTTCAGCCTTAAAGTGGTTCAGACTAGAACAAGACCAAGTGAGTACGAGTCTGCTGCAATTTATCAAATGCTACACCACAAATAATAACTGTCACTAAGTGACTTTCATGATCATTTTTACTTGCCATGTGGACTGTTATTGAGCCAATGTGTGTAGAAATTAAGGGAATTTACACACTTTAGTGATTGTTCTCAATAGATATTAGGAACGTACTATAATATCGACATGTATGGAGCTAGGATTTTGGCTTCGTAATTAAATTCAAATTTTGTGTCGTCTGACGTGTTAACAAATCTGAAAACCGGTATTTATGGAAACGGTGACCAACATGTCAGTCGCATAGTAAGTACTCCCTTTCCAGTTTGATCATTCACTAAATGAAGACTTACAACCACTGTGTAACTGTTCCTGCATTCCTTTTGTGTGACTGTATATTCTGCCGATGAATTGGATATGTGTTGCGTGACACAAATCAACGGAAATAAAGTATGGTATGTTTTGAAAGACTCGAATTTCCTGATGAGGAAAATAATACGGTCAAATGGTGTGGATCGGTCTAAGCAAATATGAGTATAGCATCAGGATATATAATTAGTTCAACTCTCGTCCTACTTGAATGTATTCATTCCTATCAAAAACATGTATCTGTGATGTGATACAGTGGTCGCATAAGTTCACAAATATCACAGTTTTCTTGAAATTTCTCTCAGTAAAATAAACGACTAATGTTCTGACTTTATGCTAGAGAGAAAGAAATATGACTGCAATAGTCAAACTTCAGTCTATATTGATATTATGAGCATTCCTGCAAGTGTAATAACTCAGGTAGATGTAGGATAGTACTTTTTATGAGTATGAATGTAATCTCATGGATTTTCGGTCATTGCTCAAGATGCACATGTGTTCTGTCCTGTTGAAAGTTATAGGCATTGCAGTTTTAAATTTCGACTATATGCTTCGTAACATTAGAAGCAAGACGACTCATGAATGCAAAAACTTCCAGACTCATAAATACTTAATGAACCTTCTGCTTTCAGCATCTCACACGTTTCCCCAACTTCTTTACAATTTAAAACATCAAGTTCACTTTGAAAAGTTTCTAATTTACTATGAGAAATCAGTATATATATGTATACACATTAATAATCAAGTCAATCTCTTCAACCTGATTTTGTGTAACAATGTTCGTTGTTGTTGTCACCGACTAGTTTCCATGACATAGTCTGACATCCGGTTGCAAACTGTTTCTGTTTATCACTTATTTTTTAAATACCAGGTTTCTTTCAATGCTAGAGAAATAAACTGCTTATTCTTTGATTTATTTCATAGGTTGATATTTATGGTACTTGCGGTACTCTGACATGCCCTAGAAAAGTCGAAGATCAATGTTTTTCGCTACTTGGAAAACATTATAAATTCTACTTGAGTTTTGAAAATAGTTTATGCACTGATTATATTACGGAAAAGCTTTTCAGAAATGCATTCAGGTAGGTAAACAATCGAATTTCAATAATATTGTTAGATGTTTACTACATTTTGAAAATCTTTCAGTTGATAGATTGAGTGTATTACCTCTATATGTTTGATGTGGCATTTGATGAACATAGTATATCGTTTGTTATTTTGCTACTAACTCTCGATGAACAAAATTACTTTATCGCTGTACTAAATCTTCATGGAGTCAAATAAACCGGATGAATATATTTTAGAGTGTGTGAAATTGATTTGGTAGATACGTGCAGTACTGTATTTGTTCGATGATAACAGTATTCCAAAATTGATGAAGTTTAGTTAGTTTCAACAACACATACCGTGATTTTAGTAATCTGTAACATATCACTCATTTTCACAAGATAGATTTGAGTGGTTAAGCTTAATTATCTGTGATGACTAATTTATTTTCTCTCCCTTCACTTGTCATTTCCATCACCTCACTAAAGCATTCAACTATTGTATCTGGTTTGCTTAATTAACATAGTCAAAATGTAATTCCAGTTGTGATGGGTGCATCAATTGAAGAATGTAAGCGTGTTGCTCCTTCTCATTCGTTTATCCATGTGGACCAGTTTGAATCCCCAGCAAAACTTGCCGATTATTTGAAGTATTTGGACAGAAATGAAACTGCCTATAATGAATATTTCGCATGGCATGAACATGGGACTATAGATGCTTGGTCACCTATGCCTCAATGTGTTATATGCTTATTAGCCCATACTGCTCATAAACTGAAACCGTATACATTCCCAAACGTTTCTAAATGGTGGAACGATGGTTGTGTTGGTCGGAAAATACGCTGGAATTTTACCCATTAGCAAATTTTTACAGTTTTGAATAGTACTTATATGACAGGTAACTATGATTTTGGCTCTGTATGATATGAAATAATTAAGTTTTTATTAGTTCGTTATTTTTATAAAAAGTTCACTCAAAACTATTTATGGGATTCTTTAGACAAAATAACCTGTGTTTGTCAATATTTCCAGTTTATTGTCTCTACAACATAAATTTCTAACCAGCATAATCTACTTAACAGCAATTAATAGTATACAAATTGTGTAAAGATTAATGAAATTGTAAAACTATCAGTCAATAGAATTCAACAATATCTCCTTTTTACAAAATGAATTTCATATTCAAAAATCTTCTAGAAATGAAAAAATGTTTTACACAAATGTGATGCTTTACTCTAATGTTCTATAAATTTTTGTCTTATTGGAATGTTCAAATTGGTTATTGGCATGAACTTTAATGATTGTTTATGGATTATTTTGTTTAGCTCTTCTATTTATTTCAATAACAAATGGGTCATGGTCACAATACAATAATAAGAGGAAACAATGAAACAGAATGATTAGAACCTATATTGAATAATTGTTTAACCTAAAAATAGAACGGTAGAGAAGTAGGTTTTACAACAGGTTGACAAAGGTAAACCTATTAACAATCGTTAAGGGAACAATAAATACAAAGATATCCTAGTAAAGCAGCTAATCCTTTAATTTAACTCCGCCTGTAGATCCTCCAGGGACTACTGTCGGTCTCAAGCCTCTATAAAGGAAGAGGGTTGGGCATGGGGTTTGCGACCCCATCCCGTAGAAAACCAACTCGCTAAAAAACGCTAACCAGAAAAAAATTATTCAAACCATTTAAACTCTGCCCTGGGAGTAAAAGGAATAATTATTACTTCTCATGATGAAAGCCGAGTCCCTTCTGAAGTCATGAGGCCGATGCACCTTCTAACAACCCGAGCGACAATTTTTATAGGTACATGGTAGAACACTTCAAAGAACTCTTGAATCGACCAGCTCCACTGAACCCACCCAACATCGAAGCAGCACCCACAGACCTCCCAATGGATGTTGGCCCACCAACAATTGAAGAGATCAGCATGGCCATTAGACAAATCAAGAGCGGCAAAGCAGCGGGACCAGAAAACATCCCGGCAGAGGCACTGAAAGCAGATGTAGCAGAAGCTGCCAAGATACTCCACATCCTCTTCAGTAAGATTTGGGACGAAGAGCAAGTACCATTAGACTGGAAAGAAGGACTTCTCATCAAGATACCAAAGAAAGGCGATCTGAGCAAGTGCGACAACTACAGGGGCATCACTCTTCTCTCAATACCAGGAAAAGTCTTCAACAGAGTATTGTTAAACAGAAGAAGAATTCCGTAGACGCCCAACTTCGAGATCAGTAGGCTGGATTTCGTAAGGATAGATCGTGTACAGACCAAATCGCAACTCTAAGTATCATTGTGGAACAATCAATCGAATGGAATTCATCATGCTACATCAACTTCATTGACTACGAGAAAGCATTTGATAGCGTGAGAAAACAAGAGAGTCGATTTCTAAAATTATCAAATGACATGATCGATTATCGTTGACTGAGTTGATCGAATGTGACTGGTACCAAACTGAAATAAAGAAAACATTCTTAGAAACGACAAATGTTCCTGGACTGACTCACATTGCTGACGCACAAGTATAAAAGCTAACGAAATCGATGTGAAGCTATAGAAAATAAATTTCTTAATAATTACTAGCTAATAATATTGGAAGTGCTTCAGCGTAGCTTCGTAACTAGTAAGCAGGTATCTTATGAAATATAATTTGTTGCACAATGATATGATAAATCCTTAAAGTTTGCTGACTACAATATATATGTGCGACGGTTTGTGTCGTTCATCCACTCTTCTTCTCTCATTTGATAAAGAAAGAATTAGAACAACATATGTAAGCGAACAATTGTTTTCAATTAGATCGTCATCAGGCTTTACTCTAATATACATGAATATTTATATGAAAATGTTAGATTAATCAAGGCTATTTGAGTCAATAATCACAATGAAATAGAATACGTTACCAAGCATAATAATAGTTAAAAGTTGAAGTTGATAGTGTGACGACAGGTGTACTGATAGTAGTAAGAATAGTAAATTACGATAACAAAAGTTTTATCAGTAATTAAACATAAGAATTAAGAGGTCAAACGTGGGTAAATAGACTGGAATGGTAATCACAAAACATTAAAATCATTACGTAACAAGAAGTATGTAAGTAAATAGATAGTGAAGAATATAAACGGAAAGAGGTAGAAAATTACAAAAAATGACGATCAAATTAAGATAATAAAAATAAAATTTTACAAATAATAATAATCAGAAGGGGTTTTGTGGAGATTTTAGTATTTTATAGAGTTGAGATCATGAGTCAATTGAAGCTAGACTACCATGGAAAACCTGGAAGCACTGGACGGCCGTTTCGTCCTATTATGGGACTCCTCAGCAGTGCGCGTCCACGAACCCACTCTCGCGGGATTCGAACCCAGGACCTACCAGTTTCGAGCCGAAGCCCTTAACCGATAGACCACTGAGCTGGCATCCAACGGTGTTAATTTCTAACTTCAACTGATTCACGAAATTGAGCAACCATTCACCATCCAACCATTCATAATAGGACGAAACGGCCGTCCAGTGCTTCCAGGTTTTCCATGGTAGTCTAGCTTCAATTGACTCATGATCTCAACTCTATAAAATACTAAAATCTCCACAAAACCCCTTCTGATAATAATCAGGTGCTCACTAGTGACTGACTCCTTGAGGTATTTCCTGGAGTTCTAGTGAGAAGCAGTAACCGGTGGAGTTCAACCAGGTCTGTTGTGAGATAGGAACTCACTGATGACATTGGTGAATGGTTGCTCAATTTCGTGAATCAGTTGAAGTTAGACATTAACACCGTTGGATGCCAGCTCAGTGGTCTATCGGTTAAGGGCTTCGGCTCGAAACTGGTAGGTCCTGAGTTCGAATCCCGCGAGAGTGGGTTCGTGGATGCGCACTGCTGAGGAGTCCCATAATAGGACGAAACGGCCGTCCAGTGCTTCCAGGTTTTCCATGGTGGTCTATCTCCAATTGACTCATGATCTCAACTCTATATATTCCTTTTAATCATTGACAATAAACTGTCTCCAAAACTGATGTTCAAGCTGTTGAATAATCACGAGTAATTTCGTAAAACTACTAGATTTAATCTGCATCAAATACTCAGTTAACAAGACACTAATTATTAGAGTCAAATATATTGAGGAATGAACCTCTACAGTTTCACAACTTCTCAAGATGATTACAATTTCAATAGTTCTTGTATTAATAATTATATACAATTGTCAATCGCAATTCGTTCAACATTTTCAAAGCAAATTTATAAACTTAATGAGCTCTTGAGTTAGACAGAACACATCAATTGTTTTATTGAAAAAGTAGATATTTACTTTAGTTCAACTCTTTCCCCGTTTTTCACTCCCTTTATTCTCAAACTGGTAGGTCCTGAGTTCGAATCCCGCGAGAGTGGGTTCGTGGATGCGCACTGCTGAGGAGTCCCATAATAGGACGAAACGGCCGTCCAGTGCTTCCAGGTTTTCCATGGTAGTCTAGCTTCAATTGACTCATGATCTCAACTCTATAAAAGAATAATAATGTCATTTATTAAGTTATGTCCGGCCATGGAAGGGATAGGGGGGTTACGAATTTCTTCTGTTCACATAAATTGGGATGGAATGTACGAATTCCTATGGCTTCTGCTATATGAAGTAGACGGAAGCGAACTCCGTTGGGAAATGATGGAGGTTTACGATAGATCACTTGAAATGATTTCAATTTATCAACAATATGACCACTATCAACTAGATGTGCCAAGATAGAACTGCGTATTGTTTTTATTTGGCCCTTTCCAAACCATGCTGGTAGATGTTCACTCATTCGTTGGTTAAGTTGCCTAGTAGTACGCCCGATATAGCTATCTCCACAGGAGCAGCTGAACTTATAAATGCACATGGAGGAGGCCAAATCCGGTAACTTATCCTTCGTTTGAGTAGACATCACTGGTCGACTCGAGAAAGTCAATGCGAGATAGGCTGCGTAGAAAGTTCTACTAATTACTTTTGTTAACCTATCTTTCAGAGTTTCACTAGTTACATCCCCGTCGAATGGTAATTTCATGTATAGAGGCTTCTTACGAACAGTTGAAATCTCCGACTTCTTCCTTGTAACATACATGTACTTTTTGATGAACGCAGCAGGGTAGCCGATCTCAGTCAGTGAGTTATAGATCAAAATAAATGGATCATGAATATGAATAGTTAAGCTATTTAACAGTTATAAAATAGGAAATATACATATCATATATGTCCATTAATAATCCTCAAAGTTAACATTCATAATTCTACTCGGGATATAATATTTACATATGAATGTAACTCCTTTCCTTGATTGTTATGTTAAACTGTTCAACCACAAAAGCTGAAAATTAAACACCCAACTGGTTTAGCATCATTGATGAGACTGTTTATTCAAAGCTTACAACATTATGGTCTAGAGTTCATCTCGATAGTTAACAGTGGAGTAGTTTCCACGGCTCCTAGTGTATCACTTCTAGAAGAATTATTGTAATTCAAATCATACTAATGAGATCCATTCATGGTCTAGAAACTATCATTGGTAGAACGACAACGATCGCTTAGAGAATAATCTCGAATCATGATGCCATGTATTTTTTCCCGCATAATTCAAAACTGTTTTTTAGTCAATAACCCTAACATCATAAATAAATTCATTAGAATACAAGATAAACTATTATGCATTGTTCATTTAAGGTTAAAATATTGAGTTTATTTGATAACAGAAAACTATTAATAAACAAATTATGCGGGTCCATCATAAAAAACATAGGCTTCAGTTCACTACGTCTTTTTCTTATAACCGCATAATTTTGCATTCAAAAGTAATTTGAACCAAATATATATTAATGATAATCCCGCATATTTTATTCCACCATACTGTTGTGTCAACATTTTATAACTTATTTACTTAAAAGTGAAATGGGTGAAGATGATGCACAATGAGAAATATCCTCGTAAACATTCAGATACATTCTGTCTCGCACTTATTTAGGTGATTTGAAATATGTTGTTTATTTAATTTGTTTAGGTAATATTCACCATAATCAATTCAGATAAGCTGATGGAGAAAATTTATTGACAGTTCTTGAACCCTAAATAAATGCAGTCGGATATAAGTTTTACTAATCAGAGCAAAAAGACATTACAAAACATTTAATGTGCATTGCCCAGTGGTGGCACTTTGAAAAGAATTGTTACTCGTGCGATTTAATCATAATCTGATAACAAGAGAATCATACATATAAAGCAAATCAACCATTAAGTTTTTTATTACACATCCAATCTATCGTTGTGAAGATATTGTAGCTGTAAATGATTCCCAAAAATCAATAGCTCTTTAAGTGTTCGACATTGGATGATGACCACCTTGTTTAAGTGAACTTGTTTAACTGAAGTCTTTTGTTCATGCATCCGTACCAGATCACGTTTCGACTCGGCGTGGGACACAGCTCCTACGTTCACTAGCTAGCTAAGAACAAACGCTTCGCGATATATTGGTAAAGTATCAAATATATCTTTCCTACCTCTTCTCGTCTGACTTATGATTTCCATTAAGCGGAAGAAGTTTTGAATAGAGAAGGTGCTACTGGTCGCTAGTTGTCAAACTAGAATACCAGTCGTATCTTCATAGCACTCTTTATGGTTGATGCAGCAAAAGTCTAGGTCTAGAAACTATCATTGGTAGAACGACAACGATCGCTTAGAGAATAATCTCGAATCATGATGCCATGTATTTTTTCCCGCATAATTCAAAACTGTTTTTTAGTCAATAACCCTAACATCATAAATAAATTCATTAGAATACAAGATAAACTATTATGCATTGTTCATTTAAGGTTAAAATATTGAGTTTATTTGATAACAGAAAACTATTAATAAACAAATTATGCGGGTCCATCATAAAAAACATAGGCTTCAGTTCACTACGTCTTTTTCTTATAACCGCATAATTTTGCATTCAAAAGTAATTTGAACCAAATATATATTAATGATAATCCCGCATATTTTATTCCACCATACTGTTGTGTCAACATTTTATAACTTATTTACTTAAAAGTGAAATGGGTGAAGATGATGCACAATGAGAAATATCCTCGTAAACATTCAGATACATTCTGTCTCGCACTTATTTAGGTGATTTGAAATATGTTGTTTATTTAATTTGTTTAGGTAATATTCACCATAATCAATTCAGATAAGCTGATGGAGAAAATTTATTGACAGTTCTTGAACCCTAAATAAATGCAGTCGGATATAAGTTTTACTAATCAGAGCAAAAAGACATTACAAAACATTTAATGTGCATTGCCCAGTGGTGGCACTTTGAAAAGAATTGTTACTCGTGCGATTTAATCATAATCTGATAACAAGAGAATCATACATATAAAGCAAATCAACCATTAAGTTTTTTATTACACATCCAATCTATCGTTGTGAAGATATTGTAGCTGTAAATGATTCCCAAAAATCAATAGCTCTTTAAGTGTTCGACATTGGATGATGACCACCTTGTTTAAGTGAACTTGTTTAACTGAAGTCTTTTGTTCATGCATCCGTACCAGATCACGTTTCGACTCGGCGTGGGACACAGCTCCTACGTTCACTAGCTAGCTAAGAACAAACGCTTCGCGATATATTGGTAAAGTATCAAATATATCTTTCCTACCTCTTCTCGTCTGACTTATGATTTCCATTAAGCGGAAGAAGTTTTGAATAGAGAAGGTGCTACTGGTCGCTAGTTGTCAAACTAGAATACCAGTCGTATCTTCATAGCACTCTTTATGGTTGATGCAGCAAAAGTCTAGGTCTAGAAACTATCATTGGTAGAACGACAACGATCGCTTAGAGAATAATCTCGAATCATGATGCCATGTATTTTTTCCCGCATAATTCAAAACTGTTTTTTAGTCAATAACCCTAACATCATAAATAAATTCATTAGAATACAAGATAAACTATTATGCATTGTTCATTTAAGGTTAAAATATTGAGTTTATTTGATAACAGAAAACTATTAATAAACAAATTATGCGGGTCCATCATAAAAAACATAGGCTTCAGTTCACTACGTCTTTTTCTTATAACCGCATAATTTTGCATTCAAAAGTAATTTGAACCAAATATATATTAATGATAATCCCGCATATTTTATTCCACCATACTGTTGTGTCAACATTTTATAACTTATTTACTTAAAAGTGAAATGGGTGAAGATGATGCACAATGAGAAATATCCTCGTAAACATTCAGATACATTCTGTCTCGCACTTATTTAGGTGATTTGAAATATGTTGTTTATTTAATTTGTTTAGGTAATATTCACCATAATCAATTCAGATAAGCTGATGGAGAAAATTTATTGACAGTTCTTGAACCCTAAATAAATGCAGTCGGATATAAGTTTTACTAATCAGAGCAAAAAGACATTACAAAACATTTAATGTGCATTGCCCAGTGGTGGCACTTTGAAAAGAATTGTTACTCGTGCGATTTAATCATAATCTGATAACAAGAGAATCATACATATAAAGCAAATCAACCATTAAGTTTTTTATTACACATCCAATCTATCGTTGTGAAGATATTGTAGCTGTAAATGATTCCCAAAAATCAATAGCTCTTTAAGTGTTCGACATTGGATGATGACCACCTTGTTTAAGTGAACTTGTTTAACTGAAGTCTTTTGTTCATGCATCCGTACCAGATCACGTTTCGACTCGGCGTGGGACACAGCTCCTACGTTCACTAGCTAGCTAAGAACAAACGCTTCGCGATATATTGGTAAAGTATCAAATATATCTTTCCTACCTCTTCTCGTCTGACTTATGATTTCCATTAAGCGGAAGAAGTTTTGAATAGAGAAGGTGCTACTGGTCGCTAGTTGTCAAACTAGAATACCAGTCGTATCTTCATAGCACTCTTTATGGTTGATGCAGCAAAAGTCTTCGTTTTGAAGTCGACTGGGTATTTCAACAGACAAACTCTGTCCTCAATTTAAACGGTTTTAATTTAGGAAGGCAAAGACATATCAAAAGCACAAAATGCTTCAAAATGGTACACCTTGTGCTGTGCACTCAAATGCTTCTCTAGTACTAAATGTCTTGGTAAAGAGCAGAAGGAACGATAAGTCTTCAGACTGAACGCTTGAATCACTTTTTGAAGCTCTTTTAAGCCCCTTAGGCTAAATCTACACTGTACGTTGGACAAGAGAGAAAAATTAAGTGATATGAAATGGGATGACTCACTTCAAGGTTGGTTAACGTGCAGAATGTCGAGGATTCAACGACCGTCTATTTGTGCACCAACATCTTGTTATCCAGCGTCCGCATCAAAACGTTTGTTATAACACAACAAAGAAAATAGGTAATAATAATATATTTTTGCAAGGGCAGGTACACGCCATTTTATAGGCATGGTCTACAAGTTACAGCATATACTGGTTCACAGTATGCATCCCAAGCAGGGTTGTTTAATAAATATAATCTACAAATGTTAATAGCGGTTCATTCGTACATATATACTGTGTTTTCTTCAAAATATTTTCCAAAGGGGCATCGCGCCCACGTTACATACCAGATCCAATCTCGACAAAAATTGTATTAGGATTTTGGTCGTGCTAAGTATTTATGTAACGAAGCATTTTAAGTTTACAGTAGTTATAAATCATACTTGTGGAGCGCCATTTAGTCTATATATTTAGAGAGCCTATGATGTCTGTCTGGGACATGGATGTGTTTGTTTGCGCTAGATCTATGCAGGTGAGGGCTTGATCGATAAGTCTTTCAAACGTATGCAATTCATCTGCCATGCGTATCTCAGAAGGAAGACTGTTCCATATTAATGCATACTTGATAAAGAAGACGTTTACCCGAGCTTTTCATCTGAATTTTTCGATTTTGACTGTGGATACTTTGTCTTGAAGGTTATATCCATGTGTGTTTTGGGAGAGAACTATATTACATGTGGAATAAGTGAGGTTTGAAATAGAGAATCAAGTTAGACCTAAGCCTTCTTTCCCAGGAGGGCTCTAGTCTTAAGACATGGCATCTTTATCTGTGGTCTATGAGTTTGTCGTTCTTAAGTATTTTGCTAGTGAAGTCTCGCTGTATTCTTTTCACCTTAAGTATATCGGATAGGCGTAGGTTCGAAAATAAGAACGAGCATTATTCGACGATGGGTCTAACGCAGACTTTATGAAGAATGATTTTAGTTTCGTTTGGAAATAAATTACGGAGAATAAAGCCAAACAATCTCCGTATTTGAGATGCTTTAGTTGAGATATGTTCTGAGAAGTTAAGACTGTCTGAGTAATTAACCCGTAGGTCATTTACTGATGTCAAGTGGGGTTTTGTTGAGTGCTAGTTTGATTTAAAGAAACGTCTCCAATATATAGCCAACCACATTTCTCAGTAAATGAGTTTAACTTGATAAATAATGCTATGTTTGACGCAATTGCATCTTGCCAATCAATCAGCATGCCTCATGTTACTTGTGGTTATTAACATCCCTCCGTACAGAACTGGGTATTATTTTAAGCACATTTATTGCCATCTCTCTGTTCTTCCTGTGTAACAGGGTATGGTGTCTCCAACCGCATCCTTTAACAGCACATGACTTCGGTGATCGACAGTGTTTTGCTACGTGGCTAGCCTTCAGACAAACATAGCTTCTGTATAAGAACGAATTATTTCCTTTCGGTAACATTCTTGTCTCTAAACCTCTGACATTGATCTAAAGAATGATCACCTGAGCATTCCAACACAGGATGAACTACGTAAGTGGACATTGTCGTCACTACTACTCGTATAAGATATCGTTGCTGCACTGTAATCTGCACTAATTCTCCCCTTTAAAACCCCGATATCCCTATTGTCAATATTACTATCACGGTTGACGAGTAATCCTTTTCGAGTATTAGCCATATCGGCTTGTTGCTTTGCAAACGCAGTAAGATCGGTAAAAAAAGGCTCACGACCTCCTCTGATAACCTTATAAGCTGTCTTTAGCCACTTTTGTTGAACATGAGTCCATAATTTCAGAACAATAATTTCAATAGTTCTGTAGGTGTTAGGTGAGATACGTAATTCATTTGTCCGAGAGTCAAACAGTATCCTTTCATTTCCCGGGACAATTTTCTCAAACCATCTGGTTGGTTCCATCTTATATTGGGAAAATTTAACAAGCTGTCGATGAACGTGCGTGCTACTACGTGTTTTCGACCAAAGGTTTCTTCTAAAGGCTTTAGAGCTTGTTGATAGCCAATCTGTGGTTCCAGTATAGCACAATGAAGAATGGCGGCTTTTGCTTCGCCGTCACAATATTGAATCAAGTAATTTAGATTAGCTCTAAATCCAATATTCTCACTTCCGGTGCATTCTTCGAAATTTCTAACAAAATTCCAGTAATTTATCAATGTACCATCGAATCTAAAGATTTCCCTTTTTGGTAAATACAGATTTTTAATATTACATCTTCGTTGTTGCTTACTGATGGACAAACCCGTCACTTTCATGGCGGCGTAACTTTTCTAGCTCAATTTCCTTTTCTAACTGAGTTATACGTAGTCTAGCTAACTCTAATTCTATCATGCTATTAGATTTAGGTTTGTCCCTTTCCAGTTGGTTCTCATCATAAACTCTCAGATGATGAGTTGATAACTCTCGAGTCTCATCGTAATCGTAGTATTTGTCAGAAGTCATTTCAGTAATTATATCAACGTTTACTGTTCGAAACTTTGTAAGAAGGAATTTCCTACTGGTGCAACTCCAAACTATTCTCTAGACTGTCGAGTACAGAGTCCTGGTTTCGCCAAAGTCAGAACAAGTAAGCCATTTGGCTTAATAAACTTTATCTGTTTCTAAAACGTAAATTAACAACGTTAGTATGCAAACAAACAGTACAGTCTACTACATAGAGAAAAGGAGAGACATAAATGATATACCGAACGGTAACTGGAGAATAGGAAAAATGAGTCAAAAAGGTGTATATTGTTTTTTTGAATGAACATAAATTTGTAATTGGTGGATAAAAGTGATGTGGTCATACAGGGTGTAAGAAAGTCAGTGTGGTGGTGAACATTTCGCTTTATCATTGGTATGTTTGTTTATCGATATCACTTTACAGATGTTTAAAGTTATTGATCACTTATTAGTAAGAGTTTAAAAACTGACGGTTGTTTCAGTGAGCTGTAAGGATAGTGGACGAGAAGTCGAAAGTATAAATGGTTTGATGAAGCTGTCATAACAGTATAATTAACAGTAAATGTTTCATACGCGGTCGACAAGTGAACGGAAAAAAATAGAAGAGAACATAATAAACCAGGAATGTTGTTCTGGGCCGTGTCAGTTGTGTTGGCGTGAAACGTTGTTAGAGTTGGTCTACGT
Organism: Schistosoma rodhaini; assembly: GCA_944470415.2. NCBI lineage: Eukaryota > Metazoa > Platyhelminthes > Trematoda > Strigeidida > Schistosomatidae > Schistosoma > Schistosoma rodhaini. The sequence goes on from OX104044.1 coordinate 62,766,016, forward strand.
ACGACAATGTCATTTTCAGCTTGCAAGTGTTTGCTCTATCGCGTAAATCGGTGAATCGCGCGAACAGCTATTATTATTATTATTATTCACAAACACCTTATGGGTACATAAGTGCTGTGAAGAAACCATTTCGTGTTTCTTCAAAAAATGCAATAATACACAATTTTCAATAATGTTAACATTACATATGCCATGTTTGAGAAAGGAAGGAAAAGGAAAATAAAATATTAATAATAGAATAGTAATAATAAATCAGGTTCTGTGTAATTGGCAGGAATTTTGAATTGATTTTGAAGAAGGAAAGGAAGAAACTAAGGAAATAGAAATAAAGGAGACGCGGAATACGTAAATATCTTAACTCAGAACAAGAATAAACAACTATGTATGTATAGCAAAAACGAGTAATAAAAATAAAATAGAATAAATTAATAAGTAAATAACTTATTATTGCGGTAAAATATGACGTTAGAATAAGTGTTTGTGCGAGCACAGTCATAGTTTTGGGTGATGCTATGAAAGTTTCAATGAAGTAGAAAAGATAATCAATGTGTATGAGTCGTGTATATACATTAGTGGAGATAAAACGAGTCTGATAAGTTGAATTCAGCGTAACACAAATTATTGTCTTAATCCAAAGCTTCGTAATTTTAAGAATAATAATTATTTAGAAAGAAAAAAAGAGATAGAGAGAGAGACTTGCGCTTTCTTAGATAGTGGCTCAGATGCCTCGCTTATTACAGAAGATCTAGCTATAAGGTTGGGTTTAGAGGGAGAGTCCAAAACGCTTTTACTGAAAATGCTAGATAGCCAGTCCACATTTCATTGTAAATAGGTTCAAATAGAAGTCTCCTCCCTGGATTCTTCTTCATCATTTAGAATTCCAAAGGTATGGACAGTCGAGAGATTACCTCTGTTACGCAGGACTGTACCAACAACATCTCAGATGGTATCATGGTCGCACTTCCGTGGTGTGACCCTCCCGACAGTTGACGATGAAAACGTCAAGGTTCTGATAGGGTGCAATGTACCTGGGGCACATGAGATAGAAGAGAAGAGGGTGGGAAAATCTAATGAACCATACGCTATAAAAACTCCTTTAGGGTGGACGTTGTTTGGACCTTACAGTGAGACCACGAGCAATGTGAGTATCATAAATCATTTGTCGTCTAAAGATGGACCAGAAACCTGTAAAGTGAAAGTACATTTGTCTGGTGCGATCTCATCGCCAAGTTGTGCAACGTTTGCTCTACAAAGGACTATCCTAGGTAAAGAGGCTAGATTTCCTGAATGCATTATACAGACAGCGAAGGAAAAGTTCTACGTTGATGATTTATTAACCAGTGTTGATACGTTAGAAGATCCTAAGTTAGTATATTCTCGGCTGAAGGAAATGTTACGTTTAGGGAGTTTTAATCTAACCACGTGGGCCAGCAACAATGTTGAATTAATAAAGTTTATTTCAGAGGGAGACCATATAGACAGGAACGTAGATATTTGTTTATCTGTGGAAGGAAATGGAAGGATTCTAGGAAAAGAGTGGAATGTTCAAACGGATAAGATCTTCAGGATGTGCAAGTTGGATGTGACTCCTGCAAGGAAAACCATTTTGTCGTATGTAGCATCTATATTTGACTCAGATGGGTTTATAGCTCCAATTGTTTTACCAGCTAAATTAATTTCGCAAGATGCTTGTCGGCTAAATCTTCCATGCAACGAAGAGCTTCCTAGGGAGTGCTTTATAGGATGGAACTGTATGCTCAGAGGTATGGAGCGCTTAAGTAAACTGTTGCTTCCCAGATGTCTCGTACTAGGATTATACAAACCACTACCTACTCAGATTTATCGCTTTGTCGACGCCACAGAATTCGCATATGGTGTTGTGGCGTATGCTCGTTTTAAAGATGTCTCGCGTCAAGTTCATCGTTCCTTTTTATTAGCCAAGTCCAGGGTTGCTAAGCCAAAAATAAAGGCACCATGTGATCATAATCCCAAAACAACTCTAAGAAATCCTAAGAAAAGGAAGGTCACCAAGCTGAAAGTGAAGACACCAAAAAAGCCAAAGGCCACTTTAACAAAGAAGTCAGTAAATAAGACCGTGAAGAAGCAGACAGCACATATTCGCCGTGGTATTGTACATGGTGTTGGGAAAGACGCCTTTGTGCGAGTTGTGAATAAGAGTAAGGATGGTTCTGATAAATTTAAAAAGGCCAATGCTAATCGTAGACAGATTATGTGTAGCTGGAACCAGAATAAGATAGCAAATGCTCTTTTAGAAAGAGGTTGTGAATGGCGTTTTAAACTTCCTAGAGCTAGTCATCTAGGCAGTGTATGGGGGCGCATTATAAAGTCGATAAGAAGGATTCTACAATCACTACTGTTTCAAAAGGTATTGATGGACGAGTCTTTGGAGATGTTTTTAATAGAGATTGAAGGGATAATGAACAATCGACCATTCGTAAAGCTAGTTAACGACTGTGATGACCTGGATGTACTTACGCCAAATAAGTTGTTGTTAGTTTACAGAGGTGTTTCATTCGACGAAGCGCAGATGAGTAAAACGTGCTTATATAACGAGAGATGGAAGGAAGCTCAACAACTAGCCAACCTATTCTGGAACAGATGGTTACGGGAGTACCTACCAACCCTTCAGGAGAGATCTAAGTGGTTGGAGATGAGGAGGAATATACAACCAGGAGATTCGGTGTTAGTAAACAATACTGGCTCACTGAGAAATCTGTGGCCGAAAGCTAAAGTTAGACAGGTCAATTATGGTCTAGATGAACGAGTCAGAACAATTCGACTGAAGACAGAAACGAAGAGATCAGCCGGTATATACGGAACCTGTCTATTTGGAGAAGCCGCTTATATAGACGAGACAGTAATGAAGCCTGGACGTGGTGTCCGCTTGGGGGGGAATGTTAGTTATGTCCATAACTAACCAATCAAATCGTTGCTTAAGCTCCCACCACGTTAACCTGGTCTGATGTGTCTGTAAACTATCCCTGTTGCATGTGACCTGCCAATTGAAAAACATTATTATCCTATTACATTAGTGTGACTCATAAATTTTATTCATTTTATTAAGACACGCAATACTGGTCGGTATGTTTGTGCGTTTCACTTAATGACTGTAATTCCTTAATTATTGTACTAATCTAATTGTTTTTATGTTTAGAAACAGATAAAGTTTAAAGCCAAGTTGTCCTTGTTCTGACTATAGCTTTCACATAGACTCTGGGATCGCCAGGATCGCGTTACAGTTTAATAGCATATCTGTAGGACAAAATAAATCCTACATAGTTTCGACCAGTATCTCATCAAAAATTCACACATTGAGTACTGTTAAATGTCGATGGAGAATCATAAAACGGATCAGATTCCTGAATTGTCTCCCCACTATTCGGAAACTCATAATGATGACCAGTTTGGAGGAAATAGCTGTCGAATGGATCCCTTGTTGGAGTTAGAATTAGCTAAAATACGCTTAGCTCAGACAGAAAGAGAAATCGAGTTAGAACACTTACGTCAAAAGGAAAGAGAACATTATAATCAAGTTGTGGCTGACAAAGCGATGTACAAGTCTACATTTGCCTACATTGTCTACATTTAAAGTTTAATAGCATATATGTAGGATAAAATAAATCCTACAACCACCTTATGGTTACACAAGTGCTGTGAAGAAACCATTTCGGGTTTCTTCAAAAAATGCAATAATACACAATTTTCAATAATGTTGTAGCTGTAAATAATTCCCCAAAATCAATAGCTCATTAAGTGTTCGACATTGGATGCTGACCACGTTGTTTAAGTGGACTTGTTTAGCTGAAGGCTTTCGGTCATGCATCCGCACCAGATCACGTTTCAACACGGCGTGGGACACAGTTCCTACGTTTCATTAGCCAGCTCATAGAAAAGGTCCTCGATATATTGGTAACGAATCAAATATATCTTTCCTGCCTCTTCTCGTCTGACTTCTGATTTCTATCTGACTGGGAACGATCGAACATAGAAGGTGCTACTGGTATCCAGTTGTAAAACTAGAATATCCGTTGCATCATCATTGGTGAGCCCGACGTGATCTGGTACACCAAGTCAATATACTGTGAGTCTGTTCCATTTTGGAATATTATTATTCATTGTTATTCTTTATTTGAATTTTATATATTGTGATATACTTTTTTTCGCGAATTTTTTTCTCGGATATATTTTAATTAGACAATTTTCGTTATCTATATTAATATGACGGAACACTCACCCAAGTTTTTTAAGTTAAAGACTATTCCCCCTATTTCGATTCAGTTAACGCCATTTTGGCCCGACAATATCGAGTCCTGGTTCTGCTATGCAGAAGCCGATTTTTGCATGCACGGACTCGCGCACACGTTTCCTCGCGGTAGTTAAGGCGTTACCGCGCGAGTTTAACAGGTACGTAACACCTAGTATGTTTACTAGTGATGTTCCAGAACCTTACGAAACGCTTAAACTATCGATTTTAAAACGCGGAGACCTAACTGATCGACAACGGTTAGACCAACTCCTTAACAATATCGACTTGTAACATGGTTCTGCGACGGACATGTTGCTTAGAATGAGAGAAGTCATTGGCCAACGAACTTTCGATGATGGCCTATTTAGACAACTTTTCTTGTCTAAACTCCCTCAACAGGTGCAGGCAGTGCTTGTTTCATTTCAAAACAATGCCATAGATGAACTAGCTGCATCTGCCGATCGAATCTTGGAAATCACCAAATTTTCTACCAAGGTTTTCACTATCAAAGAAAAACCCCAATCGACGTCGACTGACATGGCCGAACTATGTCACACGCTTACAAGATATCTTAGAGTTCGTAATAACCGTAGTCGGTCAAAATCGTCACGTAGGAGCGTTTCACGTAAGAGATCTGTCTCTCGTGGTCGAGAGACAGACAACCCCGACTGGTGCTGGTATCACAATCAGTACGGTAAATCCTCCAGAAATTGCAGGAAGCCCTGCAATTATCCGACCCAAAATCGAGTGACTCGAAAACAGTTCGGGAAACTTCCCAGCCGGCACGCGTTAACGGCAACCGTAGCCGGCGAACACAGCCGCCTCTTATACGTCACGGATGTGACTACGAAAGTTCGCTACCTCGTCGACACTGGCGCAGAAGTTAGCCTTCTTCCAGCAAATCTCGACGACAGACTTCGCGAGTCTGTTTTAAGTTTACAGGCGGCAAACGGAAAGCCGATCGCTACTTACGGTAAAAGGCACTTCTACCTTAATGTGGGTTTACGCAAACCCATACACTGGATTTTCGTTGTTGCAGACGTCTCTATGCCAATCATTGGTATAGACCTGTTACAACACCACAATCTGCTCATCGACACACGCGCACGAAGGTTAATAGACGGAAACACTAAGTTATCCGTTTGCGTAACTCCTTGTTCTGGTTGCAGGTTATCCCCAGTCACGATTAAGCACGCCATAGACCCCTTGTATCAATCAGTACTCGACAAATACCCCGGGATATACCAATCGCAATCGAAATTACCTTGTGTAACCAGCAATGTTACACATCACATCTCGACTACAGGACCACCTGTATTTTCGAAAGCCCGAAGACTCGCTCCCGAAAAGCTTAGGTTAGCTAAAAACGAATTCAACCACATGATGGACCTAGGGATAATTCGACCATCGAATAGTCCATGGGCATCCCCATTGCACATGGTCCCTAAAAAGGACAGCAATGATTGGCGGCCAACTGGTGATTATCGGCGTCTGAATGCGAAAACCATTCCCGATCGTTACCCGCTGCCTCATATTCACGATTTGACAGCTACCTTGAAAGGTACAATTGCCTTTTCAAAAATCGACTTAGTTAAGGCCTATAACCAAATACCGATGGCAACTGACGACATTCCTAAAACCGCCATCATCACTCCTTTCTGTCTTTACGAATTTCTGCGAATGCCCTTTGGTTTAAGAAATGCGGCTCAAACCTTCCAAAGGTTTATAGACGACATCTTCCGAGGTCTCAACTTCGTACATGCGTATGTTGACTGTCTAATAGCAAGTCCGGACAGAGAATCACATCTCAAGCATCTGGACATTGTTTTCGATCGATTCCAAAGGCATAGCATTACTGTCAACATTCGGAAATGCCAAATCGGAACTAACTGCTTAGATTTCTTAGGACACACTATTGATGCCCAAGGCATACGACCACTTAGGAGCAAAGTGGCGGCCATTCTGGATTACCCAAAACCGACCACGATCAAGCAGTTACGAACTTTTAACGGACTCGTAAGTTTCTATAGACGGTTCATACCCAAATGCGCATCCCTAATGAAACCGTTAACCGACCAACTTCGTGGAAATGCAAAATCAATTAGTTTAGACGACACAGCCCGTAAAGCATTCTCCACAGTTAAGGAATACATCGCTAAGGCAACCCTGCTTGCGCATCAAGACACTCAAGCGCCCATTAGTATCGCAGTAGACGCATCCGACTCAGCAATCGGAGCAGTCTTACAACAATGGGTTAACAACTCTTGGCAACCTTTAGGATTTTTCTCGAGACGGTTGTTAGACGCGGAATCTAGGTACAGCACGTTCGGTAGGGAACTCCTAGCTATGTATTGTGCTGTACGGCATTTCCAACATTCCATCGAAGGAAGAGAATTCACGCTCTTTACCGATCACAAACCTCTTACCTTCTCTTTAAGTTCATCTTCAGACAAGTACTCACCAAGAGAGTCTCGACAACTCGACTACATTTCGCAGTTTACTTCAGACATACAACATATTTCTGGAGCAAACAATGTAGTCGCAGACGCCTTGTCTCGAATTAGCTCCTTGAACAGTTTCCAAGGAATCGACCTTCTTAAACTCGCTCAGCTTCAAAAAGAAGACATTGATCTTCAGCATGAGTTATCCTCGACAACTCTTAAACTAAGTATTAGGCAGATGGGAACAGGTAAGGAAACCTTACTCTGTGACACATCTACAGGTAGGGATCGTCCAATTGTACCAAAACATTATCTCCGCAACGTCTTCAATACGTTGCACAATCTTTCTCATCCAGGTGCTCGTGCAACAATCGAACTTATAGCCGAACGCTTTTGTTGGCCTGGCATGAATAAAGACGTGAGGGAGTGTGCACGCTCCTGTGTAAGCTGCCAGAAATCTAAGGTGATCAGACACAACAAATGTCCCTTAGGCTCTTTCGAAACCCCTGACGCTCGTTTCGACCACGTCCATCTAGATTTGGTAGGACCCTTACCCGACTCGAACGGATACTCATATCTCCTAACATGCGTAGACCGTTTTACTCGATGGCCAGAAGCAGTACCGATTAAGGACATTACTGCTGAAACAGTGGCTCGCGCTTTCGTCGAACGATGGGTAGCAAATTTCGGCTGCCCTTCAACCATCACTACAGACCGCGGACGCCAATTCGAATCTGGACTTTTCCGTTGTCTGACCACACTATTAGGAATCACGCGCTTCCGAACGACCGCCTACCACCCACAAGCAAATGGGTTGATAGAACGTTTTCATCGACAACTAAAAGCTTCATTATCAGCTTCAAACGTTTCACAGTGGACAGACGCTCTTCCACTCGTCTTGCTAGGTATCCGCAATGCAGTGAAAGCTGACATTGGATACACGGCATCTCAACTCGTTTACGGAACGACACTCCGACTCCCAGGAGAATTCGTGGATCCTTCAGCTTCTTCACTGAACATGGATCTAAACTCTTACACGAGTAGGCTTACAAACGCTATGCGTTCAGTTAAACCTGCTCACACTCGACCTCAATCAACTGATGTTTTCGTTCAACCCGAATTACGACATAGTACACACGTCTTCGTTCGTCGAGACTCACATCGACGACCCCTCAAATCAGCATACGAAGGACCCTTCAAAGTTCTTCAACGCGAACCTAAGTACTATGTGGTCGATAAGAACGGTACGAAAGATAGCATCAGTATCGATCGACTCAAAGCTGCGTACCTAGAAGGAAACCCTAGCTACGTCGATTTTCCTTCGGTACAAGCAAACGACACAGCTACTACACTCGTAGTACCCTACACGACAACCGACACACAACTTGATACTTCGTCAACGTCGATAGAAAAACCTAAAACAACGCGTTCTGGAAGACGAGTAAGATTTCCAGAACATCTTAACGAATATTGCACGTAGGACATAAGCTTCATCTTGAATTACCCTTTCAAAGTTTATTATAAATTTTTTTAATATGCTCATTTTTTTTATTTATATAAAAAAAACATTTTTTTGAGCGTATATATATATATATATATATATTAAAAAAACGCAAAAGAAAACCTTTTTTTCCGATCGCTTTTACGCTTTTTGTAAGTGTATCAGTTTTTTTTTCCGCTCATCTTGTGTCCTTACGCAAGTACGAGTGTATTTTCGACATGCACTCACACGTTTTATTTATCCTCTTTTCCAGGACGGCTGGAAAAGAACGACGAAGTTTCGCAAGGAACCGAAATTTTCATTGTACTATATTTCTTTATTGCTACGTTGTACATTTTGGTCCCATAGTTTAAGGAAAGACGACCAGACGCTGCTAAACGAAGCAAGCTATCAGAAGAGTGTTTACCAACGACAAACTCGTTGGGTTTAAACTTCTGGCTGGTCACGTCTTAGGGGCATCACTACCTCACTAGGGGGGAGTGATCTGTAGCTGTAAATAATTCCCCAAAATCAATAGCTCATTAAGTGTTCGACATTGGATGCTGACCACGTTCACTAGCTAGCTAAGAACAAACACTTCGCGATATATTGGTAAATTATCAAATATATCTTTCCTACCTCTTCTCGTCTGACTTATGATTTCCATTAAGCGGAAGAAGTTTTGAATAGAGAAGGTGCTACTGGTCGCTAGTTGTCAAACTAGAATACCAGTCGTATCTTCATAGCACTCTTTATGGTTGATGCAGCAAAAGTCTTCGTTTTGAAGTCGACTGGGTATTTCAACAGACAAACTCTGTCCTCAATTTAAACGGTTTTAATTTAGGAAGGCAAAGACATATCAAAAGCACAAAATGCTTCAAAATGGTACACCTTGTGCTGTGCACTCAAATGCTTCTCTAGTACTAAATGTCTTGGTAAAGAGCAGAAGGAACGATAAGTCTTCAGACTGAACGCTTGAATCACTTTTTGAAGCTCTTTTAAGCCCCTTAGGCTAAATCTACACTGTACGTTGGACAAGAGAGAAAAATTAAGTGATATGAAATGGGATGACTCACTTCAAGGTTGGTTAACGTGCAGAATGTCGAGGATTCAACGACCGTCTATTTGTGCACCAACATCTTGTTATCCAGCGTCCGCATCAAAACGTTTGTTATAACACAACAAAGAAAATAGGTAATAATAATATATTTTTGCAAGGGCAGGTACACGCCATTTTATAGGCATGGTCTACAAGTTACAGCATATACTGGTTCACAGTATGCATCCCAAGCAGGGTTGTTTAATAAATATAATCTACAAATGTTAATAGCGGTTCATTCGTACATATATACTGTGTTTTCTTCAAAATATTTTCCAAAGGGGCATCGCGCCCACGTTACATACCAGATCCAATCTCGACAAAAATTGTATTAGGATTTTGGTCGTGCTAAGTATTTATGTAACGAAGCATTTTAAGTTTACAGTAGTTATAAATCATACTTGTGGAGCGCCATTTAGTCTATATATTTAGAGAGCCTATGATGTCTGTCTGGGACATGGATGTGTTTGTTTGCGCTAGATCTATGCAGGTGAGGGCTTGATCGATAAGTCTTTCAAACGTATGCAATTCATCTGCCATGCGTATCTCAGAAGGAAGACTGTTCCATATTAATGCATACTTGATAAAGAAGACGTTTACCCGAGCTTTTCATCTGAATTTTTCGATTTTGACTGTGGATACTTTGTCTTGAAGGTTATATCCATGTGTGTTTTGGGAGAGAACTATATTACATGTGGAATAAGTGAGGTTTGAAATAGAGAATCAAGTTAGACCTAAGCCTTCTTTCCCAGGAGGGCTCTAGTCTTAAGACATGGCATCTTTATCTGTGGTCTATGAGTTTGTCGTTCTTAAGTATTTTGCTAGTGAAGTCTCGCTGTATTCTTTTCACCTTAAGTATATCGGATAGGCGTAGGTTCGAAAATAAGAACGAGCATTATTCGACGATGGGTCTAACGCAGACTTTATGAAGAATGATTTTAGTTTCGTTTGGAAATAAATTACGGAGAATAAAGCCAAACAATCTCCGTATTTGAGATGCTTTAGTTGAGATATGTTCTGAGAAGTTAAGACTGTCTGAGTAATTAACCCGTAGGTCATTTACTGATGTCAAGTGGGGTTTTGTTGAGTGCTAGTTTGATTTAAAGAAACGTCTCCAATATATAGCCAACCACATTTCTCAGTAAATGAGTTTAACTTGATAAATAATGCTATGTTTGACGCAATTGCATCTTGCCAATCAATCAGCATGCCTCATGTTACTTGTGGTTATTAACATCCCTCCGTACAGAACTGGGTATTATTTTAAGCACATTTATTGCCATCTCTCTGTTCTTCCTGTGTAACAGGGTATGGTGTCTCCAACCGCATCCTTTAACAGCACATGACTTCGGTGATCGACAGTGTTTTGCTACGTGGCTAGCCTTCAGACAAACATAGCTTCTGTATAAGAACGAATTATTTCCTTTCGGTAACATTCTTGTCTCTAAACCTCTGACATTGATCTAAAGAATGATCACCTGAGCATTCCAACACAGGATGAACTACGTAAGTGGACATTGTCGTCACTACTACTCGTATAAGATATCGTTGCTGCACTGTAATCTGCACTAATTCTCCCCTTTAAAACCCCGATATCCCTATTGTCAATATTACTATCACGGTTGACGAGTAATCCTTTTCGAGTATTAGCCATATCGGCTTGTTGCTTTGCAAACGCAGTAAGATCGGTAAAAAAAGGCTCACGACCTCCTCTGATAACCTTATAAGCTGTCTTTAGCCACTTTTGTTGAACATGAGTCCATAATTTCAGAACAATAATTTCAATAGTTCTGTAGGTGTTAGGTGAGATACGTAATTCATTTGTCCGAGAGTCAAACAGTATCCTTTCATTTCTCGGGACAATTTTCTCAAACCATCTGGTTGGTTCCATCTTATATTGGGAAAATTTAACAAGCTGTCGATGAACGTGCGTGCTACTATGTGTTTTCGACCAAAGGTTTCTTCTAAAGGCTTCAGAGCGTGATGATAACCAATCTGTGGTTCCAGTATAGCACAATGAAGAATGGCGGCTTTTGCTTCGCCGTCACAATATTGAATCAAGTAATTTAGATTAGCTCTAAATCCAATATTCTCACTTCCGGTGCATTCTTCGAAATTTCTAACAAAATTCCAGTAATTTATCAATGTACCATCGAATCTAAAGATTTCCCTTTTTGGTAAATACAGATTTTTAATATTACATCTTCGTTGTTGCTTACTGATGGACAAACCCGTCACTTTCATGGCGGCGTAACTTTTCTAGCTCAATTTCCTTTTCTAACTGAGTTATACGTAGTCTAGCTAACTCTAATTCTATCATGCTATTAGATTTAGGTTTGTCCCTTTCCAGTTGGTTCTCATCATAAACTCTCAGATGATGAGTTGATAACTCTCGAGTCTCATCGTAATCGTAGTATTTGTCAGAAGTCATTTCAGTAATTATATCAACGTTTACTGTTCGAAACTTTGTAAGAAGGAATTTCCTACTGGTGCAACTCCAAACTATTCTCTAGACTGTCGAGTACAGAGTCCTGGTTTCGCCAAAGTCAGAACAAGTAAGCCATTTGGCTTAATAAACTTTATCTGTTTCTAAAACGTAAATTAACAACGTTAGTATGCAAACAAACAGTACAGTCTACTACATAGAGAAAAGGAGAGACATAAATGATATACCGAACGGTAACTGGAGAATAGGAAAAATGAGTCAAAAAGGTGTATATTGTTTTTTTGAATGAACATAAATTTGTAATTGGTGGATAAAAGTGATGTGGTCATACAGGGTGTAAGAAAGTCAGTGTGGTGGTGAACATTTCGCTTTATCATTGGTATGTTTGTTTATCGATATCACTTTACAGATGTTTAAAGTTATTGATCACTTATTAGTAAGAGTTTAAAAACTGACGGTTGTTTCAGTGAGCTGTAAGGATAGTGGACGAGAAGTCGAAAGTATAAATGGTTTGATGAAGCTGTCATAACAGTATAATTAACAGTAAATGTTTCATACGCGGTCGACAAGTGAACGGAAAAAAATAGAAGAGAACATAATAAACCAGGAATGTTGTTCTGGGCCGTGTCAGTTGTGTTGGCGTGAAACGTTGTTAGAGTTGGTCTACGTACGACAATGTCATTTTCAGCTTGCAAGTGTTTGCTCTATCGCGTAAATCGGTGAATCGCGCGAACAGCTATTATTATTATTATTATTCACAAACACCTTATGGGTACATAAGTGCTGTGAAGAAACCATTTCGTGTTTCTTCAAAAAATGCAATAATACACAATTTTCAATAATGTTAACATTACATATGCCATGTTTGAGAAAGGAAGGAAAAGGAAAATAAAATATTAATAATAGAATAGTAATAATAAATCAGGTTCTGTGTAATTGGCAGGAATTTTGAATTGATTTTGAAGAAGGAAAGGAAGAAACTAAGGAAATAGAAATAAAGGAGACGCGGAATACGTAAATATCTTAACTCAGAACAAGAATAAACAACTATGTATGTATAGCAAAAACGAGTAATAAAAATAAAATAGAATAAATTAATAAGTAAATAACTTATTATTGCGGTAAAATATGACGTTAGAATAAGTGTTTGTGCGAGCACAGTCATAGTTTTGGGTGATGCTATGAAAGTTTCAATGAAGTAGAAAAGATAATCAATGTGTATGAGTCGTGTATATACATTAGTGGAGATAAAACGAGTCTGATAAGTTGAATTCAGCGTAACACAAATTATTGTCTTAATCCAAAGCTTCGTAATTTTAAGAATAATAATTATTTAGAAAGAAAAAAAGAGATAGAGAGAGAGAGGAAAGAAATGAACACAGTTAAAGGGTCCAACCATGATCATAATAGTGTAATGGATATAGACTTTTGAGATGAATAATTTTAAAATAATAACAATAACAACAATAATAAACCCTTACGGATAAATACGTGTAGATTTATGTAAAAGTATACAGAGTGAAACCGGGTATTAGTGTAAACATTAGTGCAATAATAATAATAATTTAGAATGATGCTATCATAGTCATAATTAATTGCAAAGAATAATTAAATATAAATTTCTATATGTTATATATATGTTGTGAATATTTGTTTTAAATATTTGTTTAAGTGTAAAATGGGGTTTTTTGTTTTTAATTGTAGACTTTGGATGTTTAGGAATAAAATATGTTTAGAAGGACAAGAAGAGATGGCAAGAATATCTAATGTGTCGAGAGACCAATAATGATAATAATGACAGTAATAATTATAAATACGAACATAAACAGACTTTGTATATTAAGATAAATATAAAATAAAGTGAAATAGACGTGAAAAGTTTCAAAGGTTTCACTTTGCTTTTCAGTCAGTCAGGTAGACGACGGACCTTTTTTTGTATAAATCATTGTTAAGAACGTTGATATTCAATAGGTGACATAATTCACTTTCGGAAAGAAAAACATCAAGAAGACTTCGGAACCGGATTATAGTTTCACTGCATCGGAGGTTCATTGGCAGTCTATTCCACGTGGTTAAGTAGCGAATAACGAAAAAATTCTGGCGTAACTTTGTGTGGGTTTTTAGAATCACTAGAATATTTTCCTTATTGCGTAGATTGTGGGACGGTATCATAATAATCTTGACTCGGTATTATTGAAATTAATCATTATGAATCCGATGAGCTTTCTAGCTTTGGATACTTGAGATGCAATGTGTTCAGAAAAGTTCAAACTGTCGCTATATCTTAAACCCAAGTCACGAACAGTGTTTAGAGGTTTCAGTGCATGTTTGTGTATAGCCAGATTTAAGTTAAGGCAACGGCCAATGTTAATAAATCCACTTTTGTCAACATTAAGTGGCAAATTCCACGAAATAGTCCATTCGTACAACTTGTTTATTTCTTCTTGGATTACTGTTGAAATATAGCTTTCTTTTGTGGGAGATGAGAATGAATAAACCACTTTTAGATCATCGGCAAAAAGAAAGGGTTTATCATATTGAAAGAGGGAGCAAACGTCATTGATAAAAAGGAGAAATAGTAATGGACCAATTACACTTCCTTGTATAACCCCACTGGTCACATTCACAGGTTTGGAGTAGCAAGATCCAAAGCGGACAATTTGGCTACGTTCTTCTAAAAATGACTTGAGCCAAGATAAAAGGGGATTCTGTATTCCATATGAAGAGAGTTTTAGAAGAAGTTTGTGTGAGACGCTGTCGAAGTACAGAATTATCACAGACTGACCAACATCTCTTCCCTGGGTAATTTGATCAAAAAATTCCAGGTGCGATGTGAAGCAGGAACGTTTGGTCATAAACCCGTGTTGGGATGGGTTGATCAGATTAGCCGAAAGCAAAAATGATAATAGCTGTTTGTGGATGATTTTTTACATAGTTCTTGACAGCACGGATGTCAAATTAATTGGTCAGTAGTTAACACTATCACTGCGTGATCCGGTTTTGAATCTGGGGGTGATAAGAGATGTTTTCCATACAGATGGATAGGCCCCATATTCCATAGATAGGTTGAAAAGTTTTGAACAAAATAATGGGAATTCTCTACTACCATATTTCACAAATGATGAGGGAATCCCGTCAGGTCCACCGTCATAGGACGTTTTCAAGGCAGTTATGGCCTGCTTGATATTGGAGAGTACGAAATCAATTTTCGACAGGTGTCTGCACGTCAGCATTGGAAATGTATTGATACAGCTTTCAGTTCTAGTGTTATAGCACTGCAAGAAATGCTGACTGAATTGTTCGCAAATAATATCGGGGTCATCAATAATTCTTCCGTTAACTATGAAGAATTTGGTCACGCCAAGAGAATTTGACTTCACATGCGATTTAAAAAGCAGAAGTATTGATAATTCTGGGTTCTTATTACCTACGGCTTTATTTTCTATATTCATAAAATACTTGCGTTTACATGAAGCACTCTTGTCAATTAGCTTAAGTATACTCTGTAGTGTATACAAGTCATTATGCTTGTGGTAACGGTGTTTTAATTTCCAAAGCTTTCTTTTTAAAGTTTTAAAATTATTCTGGCCCCTATTAGCGTTATAAGCCACATGGTTAATAATTGGAGCAGTGCAGTCGAGACAGTGTATCAAGTTGTGGTATAGATCAGAGATCGCAATGTCAATATTATTTGTGGTAAAATAAGTTTCCCATGGTAAACAACAAATAAGACATTCAGTCCGTTTCCAGGTTTGTTGATCAAAATGTCTACTCTTGTACATCATTCCAGCTTTAGAATTCAATTGTATGGCGTCGAAAGAATGAATGATACACAATATTACTCTGTGATCACTCTTAAAAAACTCTTGACCAATATGCGCTGAGATAGAATTTATGTCAATTGTAAATAGTAAATCAAGTATATTATTCCTTCTAGTCGGTTGTCGGACCTGTTGGACCCATCCATAAAGTTCTAGTGTTTCAACTAACTTGTCATGTTGACCTGAAACCGGAGTCGAATCCCATGTGATGTTTGGCAGATTAAAATCACCTCCGATGATTTTAAAAGTATGCGGTTGGTGTGAAGCAATGGAAAAGATACTTGTTAGTAATCTGTCAAACCTAGAGTCTGCATGTGGTGGTCTGTATATGCATCCCACCAGTAGATAATTCCGAGATCCACAGTTTACAGTAACCCAGGTGAAGTCGTCTATAGCATCATGAGATTTATCCTCAAATTTGCAGGCCTGAATATCCGAACGGACATAGATAAGTGTACCGCCCCCTAATCCATTACATCTATCGGTTCTAAAGAAAGTCAGTCAGTCAGTCAGCTACAACGTAGGACCAGGCACATATATGCATCGGTCCAAGTTGCCATACCTCTTTAGCACAACAAGATGAACACCGGATTCATAGAAGCAATTAATTTAGTGATGGTAGTATATAAAGAAAGATTGTATAGAAGGATATAGTACAGGAAGGAAGAGAGATATGAAGCAATTTTAATCTCAAGGTTTAAGGGAAGATAAAGAGTGTATACACCTACGCCATTGTGATCGATTCTGAGCCATGTCACCTAGAGTCTCCAACCATTTATTACGATAGTCACGCGGACCCCAACCAGGTAGTCTGCATCTGCCAACATGGCTCAGGCTAGAAGTTAGTGACTTCAAACACTGATGCCATGTTTTGGTTTGGCCGCCCCTAACTCTCTTCCAACCGTCCCCAATACTAGTCATCATAGCGCGTCGTGGTAATCGGTGTTCAGGCATACGTAACACATGGCCCAACCATCTCAGTCGATGAAGATTTATCACCTCATCAACTGATTTACCATCGTTACCTAATACCCTGCGTCTAACCTCACTATTACTTACTCGGTGATCCCAGCAGATGCGAGCAATATTTCTAAGGCATCTGTGGTCAAATACTAGTAACCTACGAGTATCTCCTACTCTTAATGGCCATGTTTCGCAGCCGTAAAGTAGAACAGAGCGAACTGCTGCGCAGTATACTCGTCCCTTAATTGATAGACGGATATCTCGTCTTCGCCATAGGTGACGTAAGTTGGCAAAAGCCAAACGAGCTTTTTGAATCCGTGCTGAGATTTCGTCAGACACCAACCCATTAGGGCTGATCAGACTTTGAATATAGGTGAAGTTGTCGACGCGTTCGACTACTTCACTCCCTATCCTTAGTTCGAGTGTTGACGCAGGCCAGTCCTGGAGTAACAATTTACATTTGGATGGGGAGAAACGCATCCCAAACATCCTGACATTATTACTCAGTTCCAACAGAAGACTCTGCATTTTGTCAGCGTCTTCACCAAACAGGACTATGTCATCTGCGTATTCTAAGTCGCTTAGTGGTCCCCCTGGTAGGAGATCAATTCCTGTAAACTCAGTCGAAGAGAGTGTTATTTCCAGCAACAGGTCTATAATGAAGTTAAACAAAAATGGGGATAGTGGACCGCCTTGACGGACACCACTTGAGGTTGTAAAATCATATGACAGTTCACCATAAGCTCTCACTCGACTGATAGTGTTCGAGTAAAGAGCCTTCACAAGGTTTATGTACTTCTCAGGTACACCTTTCAATGACAGACACTGCCACAGAACCTCTCGGTCTACAGAGTCAAATGCTGCTTTCAAGTCAAGAAAAACTATCATTGTCGGACGCCGATAAGCATGTCTGTGCTCTAAAACTTGACGAATGGTGAATATGTGGTCGATACAGCCACGACCAGGTCTGAAGCCAGCCTGATTTTCTCGTGTTTGCAGTTCACGAGTTTTAGTTAAGCGCCTGATAATTATTGAGGCTAGTATTTTAGATACTATGTTAGTCAGACTAATCCCTCTATGGTTATCACAGGATGATTTTGACCCCTTTTTATATATTGGGACAATCAGTGATTGTGACCAGTCGGATGGGATTACATCCGTCTCCCAGATTTTAGCCAGAATATTAGTCAACCTAATCGCTAAAATTGGACCACCATATTTAAAGACCTCTGGAGCCAATCCATCAGGACCAGCTGCTCTTCCTCGTTTCAGATTACCTATAGCCTTTTGAACTTCAAGTAGGGTCGGGGGGCCTACTTCAATGTTCCATTCAGGTTTTCTAGGAATAGTGGGTAGTTGTGCAGTAGCTGAAGGCCAGCTAAACTGCTCCTTAAAGTGTTCCGCCCATCGTTCTAAACGTTTGGGTAGAGAGCAGATAAGGGTTCCATCTTTTTCCGAGATCGTCTCACTTACACTTGACTTCTTAATTCCAGTTTCTTTTATTAGTCTGAATAGTTGCCTGGTGTTGCCTACAGCCGCTGCCTTTTCCATCTCTTTTGCTTTCGTTGCCCACCACTGCTCACGATCGTTCCTTAGACTTTTAGTTAACCTAGATCTAATTTCTTTACGCTCTTCGTCATGTTCAGAGCCTGATGGTATGAGTTTACGCGAATCCATCAGTGAAATAGACTTAGAAGAAATCCACTGGTTTTTTGGAGCCCTATGGTTTAAATGACTAATAGATGTTACTGCTGTCTCCACAGCTGTTCGTATATCTTTCCAAGCAGCATCTGGGTCAGTCTCGTTTACAGAACTGCCTAGATGTGAACTCAGTTGTCTCTGGAATTCACATTTGGCTTTCTCGTCCTCCAGTTCAATCCTAACGGGTCTTCTTAGTTTACTTTTCCTGCGTCCATTGAGGCGCAGACAAATGCGTGCTCGTATTAAAGCGTGATCAGAGTCTAAACAAGTATTCCAATACGAGCGACAATCTTCTATTGAGCCTCTCCAACGATGACTGATGACAGTATGGTCTATTTGAGTCCATCGTTGGTTTGGTGCAGGTGGTCGCCATGTTAGACGATGTCTCTCCTTATGTTTAAAATTAGTGCTTGCCAAAAATAAACGATTGTCTGAGTATAGTTGCAACAGACGATCACCATTATCGGTTCGTTGAGCCGGAATACTAAAACACCCACCTAG
The DNA here is from genome assembly GCA_944470415.2 of Schistosoma rodhaini. Classification (NCBI taxonomy): domain Eukaryota; kingdom Metazoa; phylum Platyhelminthes; class Trematoda; order Strigeidida; family Schistosomatidae; genus Schistosoma; species Schistosoma rodhaini. Next base: position 62,784,735 of record OX104044.1, read on the forward strand.
ATGTCTTTCTGTTTGATTTAAGCTGCCTACCTGGGCATTAAAGTCACCCGCTACGACTACTATGTCTGAGCGCTTAGCTTTCTGTAAAAGTCATCTTTCACCTCATCATGGCTGCAGTCAGTGGGAGCGTAGGCAGAAACGACGAAAAGGCAACGACGTGTGTCCCTATCCTTCCGAGTTCTTACGGAGCCATTTAGCCGGACAGCACACAGGCGACTGTCAACGGGGATCCATTCTAGTAGTGCCTGTTCTGCCCTTGTACTTAGTGCTATACCTACACCTGCAAGTCCACGAGAACTAGCCAACGGGTCGCCAGATACACGGAGGGTGTATTTCGTTGGCTGTCCATTTTGGCGAGGTGAGGTCAGCTGAATGACCACACTAGGATCCTGTATGCGTGTTTCGGAGACACAGCATACATCAATGGTACGCGACTCTAAGGTTTTAGCTAAGGAGGCCTGTTGACCGATTTGACTTAAAGTACGTACGTTGAAGGCTCCAATGTGTAGTTTGGAGCGAGGTTTTAGTAGACCTGGGACAGCGTTTCGCGCACTAGAATCGTTGGCCATGGTGACACTTGAGGAGGAAACCGAGAGAGGAAGTTTAGTGTTGAAAGTCAAGGTAGTAGGAATTGAAGAAGGAGATTGATTATGAATACAGTGGTCTTGAGTGTTGTTAGAGGTATGAGGGCAGTTATCACTTCCCGGTTGCCCACACCGTGGAAGGATTCTTCTAGAGGTACCTGAAAAGGAAATTGGGTTAGAAGTGGTCTTAATGACCGGAGAGCGTGACCGCAGTGCCCAAGGGACAACTGCTTGAGGTCGGTCACACACGACCTTTTTGTGGGTAGTTTTTGTGTTAGCTCCGTTCTTCAAAAAAAACCTTACCGCCGGAGACGGATATCTGTGGGATAAGGCGAGGTGTGCATTTTTAGGGTCGACCTTTTCTAACCCCACCCCTCCTTGTGGGAAGGCAGCATCGCTGTCATGCTGGTTGTCTGAAGGAAACACCTTACTGCTTTCACACCTCTGTACAGTCAGCAGTACGACTTCGCCTTCGGACCTTGGGTTTGCTGCTTTTAGTCTCACCGCTCTTCAATCGACCTGTCTGGCATGGTAGGACCTCGAGGAACGATTGTTCCAGCCAGCATAGCTCGACTGCTTCATCACGATAGGCAAGCCCGACCACCACGTCAAGGTAGCAGCAACGGTCGGGTTCTAAAGAAAACATAGTTATCTATATGCAGGGAGTGATCGGATATAGATGAATTGCACCACGTTTCCGTAATAAGTACAATAGTTGGATTTACAAGCAATAAAAGGGTTTTGAGGTGAGTAATTTTATTGGGCAGAGAGCGGACATTGAACGAAAGAATAAGAAATTGAGAATTACCATGGTGAATCAGGTTAGAGTATAAATCACAATTGGTATTTACATGAATACTCGTAGGATTGGCTAAGGTGAGAGTTGTGTTGCGATCGGAAATAGATTCAACAACTTTGTCATCATTTGAAGTATGTTTATTGTTGCCGGCAGAAAAGCCGGCGGAAGTACAAAAAAATTCTTCTCACTATTATTGGATATAACATTTGGTAAAGGAATAGTATTCACATTGGGAGCCGGACCAAGAAGGCTATCAGGTCTATGTGTGCGACCAAGTGGCTGTTTACAATTTAGATTGCTATCTATACCTGACGTATAGGGAACATGTTCTAAACGCTTATTTCCAAGGTTTGTGGTTGATTTTGGCTTCTTCGTAATTTGAGGAGGGTCATGTGTTGTTAAAGATGCTTGAGATGGTTTGCAAGGTTCGAGTATATCGACGTTAAGCGTGTGGTCAGGCAGATAATTTTTATGACCAGTTTTCCCGTTATCCGTTGCACAGTCACTGTAACTGGTTGTTGCACTAACAGAGACTTGGACTGTGTTATCCCATTCGAAATCAGTACAACTACTAAGGGTTGAATCTAAGTCAACATTCTTAAAAGGATGGGCATCACCTACATTGGGACTACTTTCTTTTGGGCTTTGAACTTTGGGAGATTCAGGAGAGTTTTCCAGTGGTTGCGTATTCGTAAAGTTAGATGTCCGCTTAGGATCGGACTTAATTTTATGACCTTTAGGATTATGATACGCTTGGGTGTTTGATGCTGGTTGTCTGTAGTTATCTCGGCCTGCTTCTCGTTGGCATGGTGTTCTATCTAGTAGAATCTTAATATCTTTGAAAATTTGTTTCTGTTTCAATGAATTGGAGGAATTTAAAAACTCACTAGCGTCTGCAGATGAGTTGAATTTGAACAAGATCGGTGAGTGCATATCAGGGTGACTTCTTTTTAATCTTGAGCATACACATGGTATATGTGTCATATTGCTGGCTCTAAGCAGACTAGTTTTGATATTTTTAAGGGCATATGAGTCCGGTATATTAAACACAATTGCATTGCTAGATCGCCCTATTCTTTCAAAAACCTCTGATGCAACACGATCTAAGAAGTTATCTATGTCATTCATTTGATCTGGAGTTTCTGTGAGGTCAGGGTTGATGAGATACTTCAGGGGATTGAGAATGTTCATGTCAACTTGCAGCCTTTTTATATCATTCGTATGGTTGCAGTTGTGATTATCATCATTGTTTACCAACAGTCTTCAACACGTCTGGAATGGAGACAACTGGTAAAAGCTTGTCTGCTGCCGGATGAAAGGAGTAGCTCGTCTCATTGAAACTGCCAGTAGCGATTTTAGATTGCGTAGTTTTTCTACGTTTGGCTGGACGCCTACAAGCAGGAGCCTTTGTTTTCTTTTGTTGCATGATAAAAAAGTGACGTATAGCAGATGGATTGAACAAAATATTGGAAATAGAAATTAAAGAAAAAAATCAATGCCGAGGACTGAAGTCTAGTAATCAAAACCTATGCTTAACACAAGGGTGGATGTATCGTGAGGATAGGTGAAAGTGTAGAAAAACAATGGATAAGAATAGCAGGAAGATATTAGTGGTGACAAAATATACTGTCACAAAAAATAAATAAATAAACCTATGACAGACTCACCGAATTGGACAGGTGATTCCGGAAATTAAGTGAGTTATAGTATCCAAATACGATTTTAATGAAAGTATATGGAATAGTGAGTACAGTGCTTTGTCATACACCATTATATATATTTCTAGATATTAGGTAGAAATCCGAATAGATCCTGTAAATACATAAAGTACGTGTGTTGTAGCATACAAACACGATATAATGAATAGAATACAAATATGAAATTATATTTCTCACCGAATATGATTATACACGGTTTTTGGAATGACAGAGGAAGGTAATATCATATAGCCAAAATGAATATACAATTATTTGATAATGAGTTATTGTATGAATATGATCATATATACCATCAATAAGTTAAAATTAAGATCTTATCGTATAGCATAAAATTTGCGGCTTAAAGGTGAACAGATCAGAATTGGGTTGTCTTCCGTAATTCAAAGAAAAGATAATCCACCCAGCTCAGAGAGAATCCTAGAAAAAAGAAAAATGTAGACCACGGCCAAAAGGTAACGACCCCTTCGTAGCGCGCGTGTGTGTGTGTTGTCAGACCAGCGAATGAAGTGCATAGATAGTAAATTGCCAAGTATATCTGACACACAACATCTACGAAAATTAATATTAGATGTTATAAGCAATTGTATAACTCAGTCGGCAATCTGAGTTCACGTTGATAGTAATATTGATTTCATCCATCATATTTATCACTAATGAAGTCCCAACAGTCATGCATGATTGTGTTGAAAATCGTTGTGACTTAGCTTGTTATGATGTTTAAAAGTATTCAGGTTATTATACTAAGGAGGAGTTTCCGAAACAGTGCAATTTAAGTCAGACAATACTAGATGAGCACAAACGAACACATTGTATTTGGATATAATAGTAATGATAATAATATATATTCTAAACATAGTAATTACAGAATTCACGCCAGTTTACAGGCATGATCCAGTTGATATACATATTAACAGTGGATGTAAGGAACAAACATGTGATATAAGATTGTTTTAAATTTGCTAGTTCAGTAATTATTCAGGTAGCATATTTAGGACACGTATTACACCAATCCAATGCATCATCAGGGAACTTTTAATTTTTTCCTAAGTGGAGAACCTGTTAACTTCTGAATGGTGTTATTTAAGGCTATTTCCAGTTCCAGGACGAATTATTGGTAATTATCTACAACTAGGGAAATTAAATTAAAACAGAGAGCACGGAACAAAAATGCAATGATTACCAATATATGTCAGTTAGGTTTACCACTGTTTGTGTTAGATATTATTCAAATAAGTTGAGGTTGCTAGGGCCAGTGTTACTGTAATGTGACAGCAGGTATGTGGTCAAACATTTAAAGTTCCTATAATCTCACTTGTGGAGTAAGACACACCTACAGGCGCTAGAGCATTTAATACATTTTCAGAGGAACAGTATGCATCAATTCAGCGAACAAACAATCGGAGAGATTTTATCATACGGATAGTTTGTGGTAGACTACTCCAGAGTCTTGAAAACATACAGGTAAAATAATTCATATAGAGAGATAATTTAGAATATGTTTGTTTCGCTAGTGACTAGCAGTTACGAATGTCATAATGAGACATTTCTGCATATTGAATTGCTTGGTTGGATGCAAAGGAAAGTTTATTAAGTATTTTTAAGAAGAAGATAAGATTTAGTTTGAGTCTCCTCTTCCATAAAGGGTCGAGCCAAAGCTCATTACATCTAGAATTATAAATCACGGTACGATCAGTTCCGAGAATACGAAGTGTAAATCGTCTCTGTACTGCTTCCAGCCTTAATTCACCCTTTATGCGCGCACTACCAAGAATAAACACGCAGCACACTAGGAGTGGTCGACCACAAACTTTGTACATTAAAATACGTCATTCATTGTTAAAAGGGCTCCGAGTTATGTAACCTATAAGGCGTTGAGATTTGAAAGTCTGTTTCATTATCTGTTCTGTAAACGACAAGTCATAGGAGTGCCTAGGTCCTAAGTCTACTACTGTGTGTAACCTAGGTAACACTTAACCATTTATGGCAATATCTATGTTGAATGATGTATCAGCGAATTATATCTACCCACATTTAGCTGTATTAAACTCCAGCTGCCATTTTGAGCACCACTGTGCTACCTTGTTAAGCTCCGTGCTGATGCAATTTCGAATATTGCTCAGCTCATGTGGAGAAAATGAATACACACCTTCAAGATCATCTGCGTACAGAAGGGGCTTACCCACACAAAAACACTAACAAATGTCATTGATAAAAACTAAAAAGAGCGAAGGACGTAATTCACTACTTAGTATTACACCATTTCTAACAGATGCGGCGTTTGACAATGAAGAGTTGATTTTAACTATTTGATGTCGGTTGCTGAGGAAGGAATCAAACCAAGCAAGCAAAGGGTCGTGGCCCCCATTTAACTTGAGTATACCTATGAGAATTTGGTGGTTGATCATTATCGAAGGCCTAACAAATGTCCAGGTATAGCAATAATGGTGGTTTTCTTAGGCTACGAAGAGAACAGACTAAATTAAAGAAGTCAAAGTGACATGTCACACAAGATCAATTTTCAAGAAATCTATGTTGTGTATCATTGATAAATTTTTCAGTCAGTATTTACTGATTGGATGGTTCGTCACCAATAGTAATCGGACAATCAAGTACAAAATAATCATCAGTTCGTACAAATAACACTTCTATAACGTTATTCAGCTGCTAGCGCCTTAAAAACATCCAGCATTGCTTCAGACGTCTTTAACCAATCGTGTATTTGCGTTTACCCATATAATAAATATGCTAAATCTGCATTTTGTGGTTGTTTACGTGGTTTAACTGAGAGTCGTGAATCAAAATTTGCTGATCACTGATTGCCAGCTTTAATATTTAAAGCTGCACAGCTTCTTTCGAGTGGATTGCACAAATTACGGCGTTAAAGTTGAATGATAACACTACTTTGGTGTGTGCTGCAATGTCACAGCAAACTAGCATAATCATTATGCATACTGACAGTTGTACTGAACGTTCGTTTAAATATTATTATTTTAACAGTTGAATGTGTAAATACAAATGGTAAGATTCGTGATGAGTTTCATAGGCCGTTTAGGTATTCGCATCTAAATATGTCCAAACAAAAGTTACATGTCACTCATACAGTAATATAATGGAATCTTGGATTACCGTGTGAGATAACGGTTAGTGCGAAGCGTTTAATAGCCATTGGTAGAGAATGTTGATTAGCAATGTGACCAAAGTTTAGAACGTTCAGACAACACAGCCATTTTATAAAAAGGCAATGGAGAATGGTTACCATCCAGCGTTCATGAACATGTTGCGTACGGTAATACGACGAAGTATCCAGTTTATATGTAGATTAAGATTGTGCATACGTTTCTCCATAATATAACGTCCGATGAGGTATACAACGGAAAATATACTCTGAAAATCCCTCTACAGCATTCTACTAAACGGCACTGCCATCCGTTTGTTTCTTCTCTCTGTTGTGTATTTTAACCTTTATTCATATCTCTTTTAACCGCACTCTATGTTCTTCAGTCTTCCTCATCCAAGCTTTTACTATGTGACTTTGGTTAAAGAATAACCTTGTGTTACTTAGTTTTTCTATTGAGTGTTGCTGTGCTACTGGCAATAAGGTAACGCTTGGCCAGTTCAAAGTCACGGTGTAGTTCAGTTTGCGACTGCTAACCTTTGACTATCTGTCTGGAAAGATTGCTGGAATCCCTGAAGATAGATATCTTATCCCATCTTGCTAAGAATGTTTTAACTGATTCTCAGGAATCAAACTTCTCGTTATTAACTCTTTCTTTTGTTGTTCAGCATGCTATTTTGTGTTAGAAAAAGCCTTTAAACTCCGTGGTAAAACCAAGATTGGGGAGAGTCAGCTCTCCCTCTTCAAATGCTCTCACACGGCCACATGCATACAACCAGTGACAGAGAATTCCTACTCACTGCCTTCTCTCTACGGGTACGTCTGTTACCAAAGTAAGTGAACGAAAATCAAATGTCCGGTGTTAGATCCATTTTGAAATTGAAAATCCCTCCATGCATACATCTGTGATTTCTTCCATGTAGTTTCTTTATTTGTATATATTGTTAACTTTTTTAATGCTAATTAAGTCTGTAACGTTTAATTTTCTTGGTTTTCTTATCGTTTTTATTGAGTCTCTAAGTTCCTTACTGAACTGTATTTAGTTTGTTTTAATTGTTATTATTCTAGCGGCTGCCATATTGACTGCTCGCTCTTTGATTGTGCGGTTTGATTTTGACTGTGATCGTGCATTTTGGTTGTAATTTGGAGCACTTTCCTAGATATTGATATTGTGTTATAAAACAGCCGCTCAAACGGAATCTTACTTCATCTATCCAAAAAGGATAGAATAACACTCACCTTTTGGTGTTTTCGGTAATTTTCATATATTTCTTACCACTTGGCTATTCATTGTAATTTACATTGAATAGTTTGGTATTAATTGTCGGTTGAATAACTGTGTGGTAATATTTGTTTAGGCAAATTTGTAAATTTGTATATATGATGAAATTTAAAACAGTTATCACCCCAATCGCTTTGTTCTGATTTCGACTAGGGTTTTCGAGTTTTTTCACTTTTACTATCCAGTTGTCCATCACTCCTAACCTAGTTGGAACGAGGTTTGGATCTTACATTCGGTTCTGTAACCGAGTTGGTGGACACTTTGTGAGATGAACAAAAGGATGTTCATAATCGCTTTCAAATATGAACATTACCTTTCGAAATGGTGGATGGAGGTAAAATATCATTTGGAACACCCCAAATAGTGGAATCAACATCCTAAAATTGTAGATTCATCACAACGTGATCCCCTAATTCATAAGATCGTACGTGGAATTCACATCATTGTCTACACTGACTCATCGTATCTTAACAACCAACAAGATATGATGGAGAACACATTTAGGCTGGAGATAGAACAATATATTCAGTATGAATACAAAGTATAGGCTACACACGAATGATCAAGCCAGCAAGGCTGAGCCATTAGTGAGTTGATTTAATCCAGTTAATTCCTCCCGCTTTCTCCATTGTTAACCTACTCTTTGTGTCAATTGTGAAACATAAGTCTTTCCATTAATTATATGCTCGGTTTCAAAAGTCTCATGTTTATAGTCCAATCCCACTATAGACTCACTTAGATCCTCATAACGTATTCCGTTATTGTGACTGGTTTGCATATGAAACATAGATTTATAAACCTTTGTCAGTAGATTGTAGGAAATTAGTTTGTATGTAACATCGACACTCTGTAAACGTTTCTGCAGTGTTGTGAATGATTGTGGAGTTTGTATGAACCAAAAAGTCTTTGATTCTTTAGGTTTGCTTGGTTTTGAATTTCAACTACATTTCGTTCGTTTGTGATCACCTAGTTCTACCTTATTTGAATTGTGTTACTGTGATGTTTGAACGAACCAATGATTTCTTTGTATTGATGACTGTTTTGATTTTGAATTCCAAATACAGTACATTCGTTCATGCTCATCTAGTACTTCTTGATTAAATTGCTTTATTGCTGGGATTACTAGTTCATCCTATAATTTGAATACTTCTGAATACCACATTGGCGTCGCGATTGAGCTTGCGATACAACAGTTGGACATTCATTCAAATTCAGAAGATTTTGGGAATTATTTTGAAAGGTTTGAGATATGGAGCATGGCCAAGAAAGGTATGAAGGGTGGCCAAATTATGGCACATTTTCTGACATTCATCGGTCAAGAAGCCTACAGTTTATTAAAAAGGTTGGCATATCCAGATAAGCCGATCTCACTCCCTTATACAACGCTCAAGGAAATACTAGTAAATCATGTGAAATGCACCAGTCTTGAATGTCGCGAGAGAGCGAAATTTCATAAGGTGATTTGTCAGGATAACAAAAAGGTTAGGGAATTCATCCTTGAATTGCAAAGACAAACTGCCAAATGCAATTTCGATGCTGAACTTCATGTACAGCTGAGAGATCGATTAACTGCAGTAATTAACATACCAGGTCTGAAAAAGGAGCTGTTAATAGTTCCGAAGTTTTCATTTCAAGATGCAGGAACTGCCTGTATTAACTACGAAGCAGTGAAAGAACTTGATATCCAATCGATGAAAATTTGCAATACTTTGACGTGCTTTTCGAACAGGAAGTTTAGTCCTAACGTGATTTACATTTCTCAAACGTTCTCTGTGTTCTTACGCAACAAAAGTACCATTTCCGATCTAAAGAATCTATTCTGAGCTATACGTTCGGTAGATTACTTATTTTTTTGTGTTTCACTCAAATTAATAGTTAACTGTGGTTTTGTCTCAGCTCACTATCGGTTTTTTTTATAGTTTTCACGGAAAGACTAGCTTTAGCTTATCGTTAACTGTTTTTATACATTTTTGCCAGTTTTTGTTTACTGTGTTTTTTTCAAACGGTCCTAAGTTTACCGCTTGTATTTTTAAGATACTCTAAATCACTAGCCATGAAAAATGCATGCAAAAGACCTGATTGCCGTTTCGCCGTTACATCGGGCATGCAATGTGACATGCAAAGGTTGGTTCCACGAAGCATGTACAGATCTAACAGCAGCAGCCTATAGCAGACTCAGCAAGTCTGATTGTAGATGGGTATGTGTTACCTGCAACACTGATACCGTAGTTATGTTGGGTACCATCATTACTTTACTAGCAGGTCTGAGAGATAAGTTGTCTAAGAATTTGGTAAATGATAGCATCATGACGGGTAACAAAGCTGGAAAGCAAAAAGCAATTAAGAAAAACGATATTGTCAGGTCGGTTATCGACGGTGCTGTTAACAGCACGAGTGATGTGCTGAAACTCAGCACCATCTTAACATCGACTGTCATCAACTCCCTCGATTTACTTGGGTCCCCCAGGGAAGAGTCCTTGAATGAGACAGTGGTTCCCAAAAATCCTGTAGGTGATTGGACTCACGTTAACAGGAGTAAAAAGGCCAAAGCGTCTTCGCCGAAACTGAACATCCCAAGTACCGTGCGGAAATCAATTGATGCTTTGACCGCACAGTCTACCCCCAAGACTGTCCGCCCGGTCATCACTGAGCCCAGGAATCGAAAACGCGCCTCGACATCCAAACAACAAGATACCAAACCTAGACGCCCTGGAAAACCTGGGAAATCAATTACGGTTCGTGACGACTCTGTCATAATCATGAACCTTATTGACAACCCCGACCTTCCTCTCAGTTTGCAGGAGAAAAATGACAGGATGCTCTGGGGAGAATTAAACAAGAGGCTTGAACTCCCTGGAATAAAGCCTTTGACCGTCACACGGCTCACTGGGGTGAAGGACTCTAACCACCTAAACCACCCGAGGCTGCTTCGTGTTACACTTAAGAATGCCTCCGACGTAGAGGACGTCTTGCTAGCCAGTCACTTACTGAAGTCCTATGGGCACGTAAGAATACTGCACGACATACCGTATTCTGAACGAAATCTCATCCGGAACATCCCTAAGGAATATCGCGAGGCGTTTTTCCGTGGACGAAATATCATTATACAAGGTGTGCTGGAAAATATGAACCCAACTCAAGCAAACTCTGATATTCGGGAATGAAAATTCATTGGGCATTCCTTAAAACTCAAGAACATATTGACCCAACAGGTAATGCGACTAGCCAAGAGAGACGGAGACTCTAGGCCCCGGCTGTTGAAGATAACCTTCCCGTCCTCCCACATGGCGGCTGCAACTCTGGAAGCATTTCGTGCCAATAGACGTCGGGTGCCAACTGGCATCCATATGCATCCGGATAGGCCCCACGACAGCAGGATCAAGCACAAACGAAAGCTGGAGCTGACAATTCCACTCGTGGACTGTCTTGATCATAAAAAAAAAACGTGTAAAGAACAGCGACTACCAACTCGGTAAACATCGTATAGGTAGGCTACCTGTCCACTCACGCATGGCTCATATAGACAAACAGGAAGTAGCTCACGCGTTCCAAATTGAAAGCATAAACTGCCTATACACGAACGCAGCGAGCTTGCCAAACAAAATGGATGAGCTACGTGAACTTGGCAACGCTAATGATGCCCATCTGATAGGAATATCCGAAACTTGGATAACGTCTCAGTTTACGGACCAGGAGTCAGCAATAACTGGGATGTCTTTATTTCGCAACGACAGAAAAACGGGAATGGGGGGTGGGGTAGCACTATACATATGGTCATGCCTGGATGCGCACCAACTTTACGACCAGGAGTTTCTCAATCTTGATGAGTCAGTATGGTGCTCAGTAAGATTGTCTACCACCTCGAGTTGTCTTATTGGGGTCATTTACAGGAAGCCCACTGCCGACATCGAGTATGACAAACGTCTGCTGGAAGGATTAACTCGCTCTACGCGTCTCGGATTCTCTCATATCCTGATTCTAGGGGACTTCAATCTTCTTAGAATCAACTTCGTGGAACATATATACAATGGTGATGCCAACTCTACTGAAGCTCTGTTCTTCAACCTTATCGGTGACCTGGGATTATTCGAAAATGTGAAGTCGGCAACCCGTTGGAGAAACAGTCAGACGCCATCGCGTTTAGACTGGGTATTCATAAATGAAGAATTCCTAGTTGACGACCTCTCAATCCTGGCTTTCCTGGGGAAAAGTGATCACGCCGTCTTATCATTCAGCTTTGTCAACAAAACGGAGCTAAGATATCCTACTGGCAACAAGCGCTAGAACTTCAAACGGTTGAATGTGTTAGCTTTACAGAACTATCTACAACAGGTGGATTGGGATGCTCACTCTCGACTTGAAGTGAATGCTCATTGCGATGTTTTACTGCACACGATCTTATGTGCTACTGAGCATTCAGTTCCTAAAATGGTCCCAAAGAGCTACAAGCAACCTGCAATCATCAAGAACCGCACTCGTCGTTTGCTAAGCCGCAAAAGGCACTGTTGGGTCGAATATAAACGAACAGACCATAACGACGCATACAGGCAATATAAACGCATAATAATAATAATAATAATTTATTCTCAAATAACAGATTGTTTCATGAGGCATGCCGGTTTGCAGGCAAGATCAAATTGTTAAAGAAGTTACAATTTTCACTGTTGAAAATTACTCAGCTGGGTTGATATTTCATAAGATATGAATGTAAATGGATTTCATAAGGAACATGTCAATATCAATATCACACTTGGCGCACTTTATGGAGGTAGTGTTGCAACATACAACTGATGGTCGAGAATAGATACATGCAAAGTTGGGGGCTTTTAGAAGTTTCGAACTTATATCCCTCCAGAATATCGGAAGCATTAATAACGGTGTAGGACGAAGTCACCCATGCCATTCCTGTTTTCGGTGGAGTATCTGCAGGAGGCTGAAAAAGGTGTAAGAAAAAGGAAGGACGAAAGGCAAGACTAAAGAACATGGACGAGCCAATCAGAAGCTTTCGCGGGTTTTCAAGGTCACAGAGCTAAGTTTGGTAACTGACGCTTACGTACGGTCGGTTTACAACGGATTTTAGGGAAAACATGATAATTAAGCATCTACAAGATAAGTTATCATAAGATTTTGGCGCAAAATTCAATTATACATTTGGATAGAGTTGTGGCATTATAGCTGATGTCAGTTCGTGATTAAAACCCTAAGTATAATTCATAACCTTATTCATGAACTGTAAATCATAATTTGAATTCTTCACACGGGTTTATAACCCTCATTTAGTCTTAGTTATTACGTTGACACTCTCAGATTCACTCTAGCGTCGCTCAAATGTCGTCCATAATTTATAGTCTCATCTTTAACCCTAAACCGTAACCCTAAACCTTAACCGTAATCCTAAACCCTAAACCATACCAACATACCGACAACACTGAAACTATGTGGTCGAGGCTGAAAGAATTTTCGGGATTTTATCATGGTTCCAGAGGTCGACTACTATGGAGCCACAGGGATGAGTTCCTGTGCCGGATGCACTATGATTTTAGAACTTCTGAACCTATACCTGACCTCGATAAGTTTTTGATTCACGTAAAAGAACAGTATCCGCCTTAATTTTTGAGTTTTGTATGATATATTTTTACTGTATGCTAACTGTCTTTTGATTGGCTGATATTTCTCAAGGTCATTTAAGATTCGTTCAAAGGTCGTCCATGTTCTTTAGTCTCGCCGGACGAAAAGCAGAGCACACAATGTTCATGGAGGAATAGTTAAGGTATAACCATTTAGTCTATTTGTCTGTTACTGAAGTACTCATTAGATAAGAACATACTAATGTGTTAAAGAAAAATAAGTGTGGGCAAGGTATGAGTGGATAAGGAACTGTATAAATGAAGGTAGTTCAGAAGGAAGTATGGAATTGTGTAATTATAAAATAAAGTGCTGAAAACAGTATTCCGATACAAATGGCTGTCTCCCTTTTTTTCGAAGCTGTTTGAACTCTTTTTTTTGTTTACAGATTTTATAGGGTATAGAGTGGGCTTCGCTTTGGTATTTTGCATGAATAATTTCGCATCAATACCGTTGGTTTTTGACATCCCACTTGACATAAGGAGCCGTAATTTAATATGTTCTGCCCCACAGACACGGGTGGATTGAAGTTATCTCCCCACCATCATGTTTGCTGGTCAGTAACGCCACCCTCCCTCCTTTTATGATGTTAGGCTCTCTTACGTTTGTGGTCGGTATGAATATTGCTTTTATCAAGGACCTTATTTGGAATACACTGTCTCTACAAGTTCCATGTTACAAGCAAATCAGATGGTAATAGCATTTGTATTATGGGTTAGATATCCATTTAATATATCGTACTACTATGAATATAACTAATGGTAAAGGTTAGAAGAGACAAGTCAGATTATATGTGGTTAAGAGATGGTAAGGGCTAATAGCAGACCAGAGGATATGATAGTAAATATTGTAAAATTTTCAGGGTATGAAAAAATAGAACATTGAACAACTCACAAGAATTTAGGACATATGAGCTTCTTTTGATCGGCCTTAGTTGGTCAGCATCCATAAGATTAGTGAGTTATCTGTCTACTTGTAATAGGAAAAATAAAAGGACATGACACTTAGGAAGAATAATTTGGATTTATCCATTAGAGAGATTCGGAAACTGAAAATGAGGGTTAGGAGCGGAAGGCCATGGTTAATAACCAATAAATAGTGGGGAAGGATAAAGCATGTTTTCTTTAGTTTGGCTATATTCATACTAACGACAATGGAGTTCGTTATATTCTTGTTCCGTCTAGATATTGGGCGTTTCATAATAAAGTACCTCATTGGTAGGCGGGAGTTCAAGGAATAGTTGGTGAAGTTCTTTAGAGTTTAGTAACAGGGTTATTAGCCTTTTAAATTTGGTAAAGGTGTCACAGTTACGGATAGGTATTGGCAACCTGTTCCACAATAAACTATACCGAACTGTAAAAAACTTACAACGCATTTGTTTTTGGTGTTTTTCGGTAAATAGTGTATATGCATTGTTTCTTAGTCTATAGGCTGGGTCATTGATCATAGTTGGACAGGAGGTTAGGAATGACAGTCCATTTATTGCTTTGTAGAGAAATATCAGATTGTTCCTTAACCTACGGTGCTATAAAGGTTCTAAAGAGAGGTGCTTACATCTACTTGTGTAATCAAGAGTGGTGTCACTTCCTAGAAGTTGGCGTGTAAAACGTCTTTGAACATCTCTTATTTTGTCAGTGGTATTCATATTAGAGAAGATAAAAGAGCAGTATTCTAAGGAAGGTCGTACACATATTTTGTAGAGGGTAAGCTTGGCATCTGTCGTGAAGAAATTTTTTGTTATGAAGCCAATTAGACGTCTGGCTTTAGAAATAATAGAGGAGGCGTGCGCTTTAAAGTTTAGGCTTCCTGTGTAATTTATTCCTAGATCGTGTACTGAACTAAGTGTCTGGACTTTACTTTTATTTAAGTAAAGTTGGGGTTCATAGGGGTCCTTTCCAAAGTGCATGATCCCGCATTTGTGGAGGTTAAATGGTAATTGCCACTTTTCGCTCCAGATAGTTAGGTTATTGAGATCATCTTGAATCAGGCGTACACTTTCACTTAGAACCTAAGGCTTATAGCTGTATACTATTTTGAGATCATCAGCATATAAGTATGGTTTCCCAGATTTTATGATGTTACATGAGAAACAGAAGTGGGCCTAATACACTTCCCTGGATGACGCCACTAGTTATTGGTCTAGGTAATGAGAGACAGTCGTTGTACTTTACCATTTGTTTACGTCCCTTTAAGAATGAAACAAACCATGAATAGAGTGGGTTGTTGATTCCGAAGGACCGTAGTTTGGCTAGTAGCCGTTTGTGTGGAACCTTATCAAAAGCTTTCCTAAAGTCTAAAAATATGACTGATACAAGGAGTCCATTGTCTCGTTTCAGTGTTATATCATTCATGTAGTCCACTAGGCATGTATCACATGATCTGGACCTAAGAAATCCATGTTGGGAAACCGAGATGAGATTGTTAGTAATTAGATGTTGGACTAACGCCGCTTTAACTACTTTCTCCATCACTCTAGACACCACTGAAGTTATGTTTATGGGTCGGTAATTTTCAACATTTGCTTCAGGTCCTGTTTTAATTTTGGGAATGATGTGTGTAGTTTTCCAGGCAGTGGGGTAATGCGCTGTAGAGAGTGATATCGCAAATAGTTTGAGTAATAAAACGCACATTTCATCACCTCCATGTTTTAGCATGCTAGCCGGAATACCATCTGGTCCATCAGTGTAGGAGTGTTTCAGTGTACTGATTGCCTTAGAGATATTCGGTACATTGAAGTCTACGTTAGTATTCTCACAGGTAGATGCTGTGATAAGTTCTGAATCATTAAGTGGTTTTTTATCAGTTAATGAGGAACAAAAGTGTTCATTGAATAGTTCCGTAACAAGTTTAGGATCTTCGTATACTTGTTTGTCTTTAATAAATATGTATCCTCTCGACTTAGAACGTTTAAGTTTATTTTGAGTGTGGTGAGCGCTGAGGAGTTATTACTATGTTCGACAGCACGTTTTTCCTGTTCGATTGCTTTTTGTGTACTTATTGCGTCTGTCCGGACAAGTATTTCTGTCATCGTTACTAAAGAGGGGAAGTCATTAGAGTTGTGGAAGCGAGTACAATGTCTCTGCAGACGTCTTCGTGTACCGACCGGTATAAACAAATCTTTAGAAAACTTAGGTCTCCAGTACTCTAAAGGTGCGATTTTGTTCATGATACTTTCGATGTTGTGATAAAATATATTGGTTAGTGTGTCGGTATTGTTTGCAGTAAAGAATGTTCCCCAGTCAGTGCTTCTTAGGTAATTGTGGAAATTATTCTAATCTACCTTGCGATAGTTTCTACGAAGGGTTACATTTTTACGTCTACCTTTTGTGTTTTTTATATTAAGGCTACATACAACAGTGTTATGATCAGTGTTATGCTCGTAACTGGAAGTGGTTGCGACTGTTGTTATATATGGAGGCCGTCTTCATGTGGTGGGTTGATACTGGAAAGTTCTCATTCTGAGAGTAATTACAATTGTTATACTGGGGAATGTACATAGGGTGTGGGGTGAGGAACCTGTAATTACCATGCTTATTAACGGTTTTAGGCTTAAGAAGGTGAGTGGAGTGATCAGTATTCTGATAGTTTTTGTGAGTGTGCGTGTAAAAAGGTTTGTTACGCTCAAGCGTACTACCCATTGTGCGAGGTGTTGATGGCAAGTTACATGATATCAGCGGATAGAACCTATCCACTGTTGTTGGGATACCCACAGAACAGTTGGCCTCAATCTTACGTGTCCCCCCATTTCGTATTTTGGATTTTATCTCCCCAGTCTTTTTTGTCAGAGATGAAGGGTTTCTTTGTCTCTATGAGATGAACTTAGGTTCATTCGAATCCTCTTGTGGAACCAATTTTTACATGAATATGTTTAGTTGGGTGTGTTTCGTTACACGGCCCACATTTTGGTATTATACTGAGCGAACACCCGGGATCAGAGATGCCGTCACGCCTTTTAGTGACAGATGGGGACCGTATCTTATTCAAAGATTTCAGATCTGCAGACTCATCTAGATCTACGGATGGACCAGTCGTTTGTGGTATAACATCATGCTTGTTATCCATGCGCTTTGTATCAATCATTTTGTTGCATACTGTCTTTAGCTGGTTTTTTACTATCACTCTGTCATACGATTCTATTGCTTCACGTCTTCTTATACGACGTTGACACGGTGTTAGGTCAGGAGTGACTTTAATGCTTTTGTATGGAACTAAAGAGCTGATATTTTTGCTCAAATCAATAAACTGTTTAGCATCGTTACAACAGCCAAACTTAAATAGTAGAGGGCAAGTCAATCTATCCGACTTTTTTCTAAGGCGGATGACTTGGCAGTTGACCTTCAGCATATCGCACGCTTTAAGGCAGATGTCCCTCAACTTATTTGGGTGTATGCGATCAGGGAGATTGTAAACTACTGCATTGTGGGAAGATATCATTCTTTTCGTCACTTCTTCAGCCACAAAATCTAAAATACCCTCGGCTTTAGTGAGTTGTTCGAGATTTTTATCGGTATTAATACCCCATATGTGTGTGAGGGGTGCTAGTTGGTTAAGTCTACTGTAAATTTCGTCTAGGGAGTTTTGTGACTGACGTATGTCAGTACTATATCGATCGGCATTCTCGTATACGTGAGATACACTGTTAGACTCCTTGGTTTTTGGTATATTGGACCTAGGCTTAAGCAAAGCATGCGGTCTGGTGGACTGTGTTGACTTTTTGATGCACGTGGGCATTTCGCTTTTTATGTCAACTAGTCTTACCTTTGACATACTGCACGAAGAAATAGAGGGGTTGTTACTTGGAGAATCAGGTAGTGTTTGTGACACTTGTAGGTAGGTAGAATGGGGTTCAAAGGATAAATGCTTATTATTTTCAGGTACTGAGTCATCAGTCTTAGGAGTTACGGACTTTGACCTTTTAGTAAGCTTGAAAGCTGGTGAAATCTCTCTTTTACCCAAGTTACTTGACATATTTTGAAGCTGTATGAGTTAAAAACCTGTCTAACAGATATATATGAGTATATAATTAATTCTACGTATTAACCGGGTTAATACTAGGATCAGAGACTATTAGTATATAACGTATTACGAATAAAAAGTGCTCAGTTATAATATAGGGAAGTATTGATCAGTGAAATCTCTATTAACTGGGCAAGTGTTGGTTAAAATTTATTAACCTAAAGTAAAGTGTGAGCGATAAACGCGATAGGATGATAATCTAAGGACAATACAGCCTACAAAAGAACAAGTCTAAGAATTTCAAAACCACGTGAAAAATGTTACCACTTTCAAATTTTTCGCATAAGGAACATATGTTCAAAGGCAATACGAGTAGACAGGCTTCAGTTCCAGACTAAGCTTATGGATAAATTCGTCTCCAATCCGAAAAGCTTATTCAGTTACGCAGCTTCTCTTCGACAAGGAAAAACTGGAGTTTCTCAACTGCCTGGTCCTAATGGCCCGACCAATAACGACAGTGATGCCGCTAACCTTTTGGCTGAACAATACTCCCGGACATTCCAGTTGACCCATATCAACCATACTGACGAAAGCTTCACCTGCACCTGTACAGGACTTTCTGAAGTGGACCTGAGTGCTGACCTGGTGCTCCGTAAACTGCAGCACCTAAGAAAAGACACTTCTCCTGGTCCGGACATGGTTCATTCCGCCGTACTGAGGGAAGCAGCTTCAATCCTGGCGACACCACTTAGCGTGATGTTTGCACACTCGCTAAGCAGAGGCAAACTACCGGAAATATGGAAGCTAGCCCACATCACACCAATTTTCAAAGGAGGTCGACGCAGTGAACCCTCAAGCTACCGACCAATGGCCCTTCTCTCCATACCTTCTAAAATTATGGAATACCTAATATACGACGGTATACTAGAATACTTATCATCCTCAAAGTTCTCATCTCAACAGCATGGTCTCAGACAAGGTCATTCTTGTATGACCAACCTGCTGACTGCGGTGGATAGATGGACAACCATCCTTCATCGCAAGGGGAAGGTTGACGTCATCTAAATGGACTTCTCAAAAGCTTTTCATAGGGTCAACCACGTATGTCTTATCAAGAAGCTTAGACGATTGGGTATAAAACCCCCTTTGATTGATTGGCTCTCTTCATATTTAGAAAACCGACACTTTAAGGTCAGGGTTAACTTCACTCTCTCTCAGGCTATGGAATGTCCTAGTGGGGTCCCCCAGAGCTCAATACTAGGACCTCTTCCCTTCTTGATTTACATTAACGATCTTCCTCAACAAGTTTCATCTGACTTATTGCTTTTTGCTGATGATGTGAAACTTTGGAGAGAGATACGTAATCATAATAATGTACTAGTTCTTCAGGAGGATCTGACCCGACTTCAAAGTTGGACAGACGACAACGGACTTACCTTCAACACTTCAAAGTGCAAGGTAGTCCAACTGAGACATGTTGCAGACTATAGTTATAACTTAGGTAACTCCCCTCTAGAAGTTTCCCAAGTCGAAAAAGCTTTATGAGTGTTGGTACCCTATGACCTGAAATCGTATGCAAACTGTGACAAAAACGCCTCTCAAGCAAACCCTGCACTGGTAACATTGAAGCGCATTTTTGGCCAGTTTGACGGTAGAACCTTCCATATAATCTTCAACAGTTTTATTCGTCCCCATTTAGAGTACGGAAACATAGTATTTCCTCCCTCCCTTCAGAAGGATAAGGTCACTCTGGAACGTATACAACGTCGAGCCACGAAATCAGTTCGGGGACTCAAATTCAAACCTTATGAAGAGCGCCTCAAATCACTTAACCTTTACCCGTTAGAGTAAAGGCGTCTTAGAGGTGACTTCTCATGACTTACAGTATCCTTAATACTTCTGATCATCCCCTTAAACATCTTCTTAAGCTTAGTCATAACACTAACCTGAGAGGTAACACCCAGAAATTGGAGACCCTACATAGCAGAACAGACTGCAGACACAACTTCTACTCCGTTAGAGTTGTCAAGTGCTGGAATTCGCTGCAGACTGAGCTAGTCCAAACGACCTCCCAGGAGTCCTTTAAGAGAAAACTTGACTTGTTCTTAAGGACTAAGGATAACATATTATTATGATTTACCAAATTCTTTTTTTCCTCTATTATCGTTCATATACCTAGGTTTTTGCCTGGAGGTATTGGTGATCCATTGCTGCCAGACACGGAAGCCCGTTAAGCGAAAGCTTCTTCTATCCCGTCCTCAACCATTTGAACCATTTGAACTTTGCTCAGTCGTCTTGATGAAATACAATCTCAAGGTCGATCAAATTTGCGTTCGTTTAATCATGATTTCTATTCTCATGGAAATATGAAAGATGATTCAGTAAGGAATTGAAAAGCAAACAACAAAGATGAGAAAAAGTTTGGTGAATGCTTATGTTGTGGCGAATTTCATTCTCCTAATTCATTTGCATTTCGTAATGCTAGATGTTATAAATGTGGCGAAGATAGGACACATTCATTCTGTATGCAAAACTACTGTTCACTTTGCTTCAAGTATCACTAAGTCTTGTAACTTAGATCCCAATAGTTTGGCTGTTTCTAATGATCATCTATCTTCATCCACTGTTTCGAAAGATAATGTTCATATTCGAAAGCGATTATATGCATCCCTTGGTTCATTTCATGAATTTATTGTGAATATAGGTGGTATAGAGTCCATTATTTCATTGAAGAACTTGAAATCTTTAGATCCTAATGCTGTGATAAGACCAACTGAGGTCTCAATACTGAGGATTACTGGACACAGACTGCCTATTCGAGGATGTTGTGAATTGCTAATAAGAAATGATAATTCTGCGTATGTATCTAGTGAATTTTTAGTTAGTGAAACAGAACTGTCAATACTAAATTTAAAAAATCTGAATGTGTGTCTATGTTCTAGGACCTGACGTAGAGTCAATATCTGGTCTATACAACCACGTCCAGGTCGAAAACCAGCCTGGTTTTCTCTAGTCTGCACTTCACGAGCTTTGGTTAGTCGTCGAAGTATTATTGAAGCTAATATTTTAGACGTTATATTAGTCAAACCGATCCTTCTGTGATTGTCACAAGAAAACTCTTGTCTTTTCTTATAGACTGGCACAATCAGTGATTGGGACCAGTCAGATGGAATTACATCCAGTTCCCAGATTCTACCTAAGACCTCAGTCAATTTGGTTGCTAGTAGTGGACCACCATCCTTAAAAGTCTCAGGAGTAAACCTGTCAGGGCCAGCTGCTCTCCCTCGCTTCAGATTTCCTATAGCATTTTCAACCTCGTAGAGAGTTGGTTGACTTACATCAATTTGCCATTCACGATGACTGGGGATGATGGGTAATTGAAGTGTGGCTGAAGGCCAGCTGAACCGCTCCCTAAGGTGTTCTGCCCATCGATTCAATCTCCTGGATGGAGAATGAATAATATGTCCATCTTTATCTGAGATAGTTTCGCTGTTAGTTGGGTTCCTAATACAGCCATTGCTGTTCTTCCAGTTGTTCCTGAAATATATTCTTACCTTGCCTATCATTAAGTAGAGCCCTTAGAAGCTTCCCTGCAATGTCTTTCCTACGTCCAGTAAGACGCAGACAGATACGTGCTCGCTCAAGAGCATGATCTGAGCCTAAACATGTGCTCCAGAATGAGCGATAGTCTTCTATCGAGCCTCTCCATCGGTGGCTGACAGCGATGTGATCTAATTGGGTCCAACGTTGGGACAAATTCGGTGGTCGCCATGTCAAAAGATGTTTTCCCTTATGCTTAAAGTTAGTATTCGCAAGAAATAGGCGGTTATCTGAGCATAGCTGCAACAGACGGTCGCCATTATCTGTTCTTTTAGCCACGACACCATATGATCCACCCAGTTGTCATTCCCTTTCACTTAGTTTACCTACTTGAGCATTAAAATCACCCGCCACTAATACTACGTCAGAACGCCTAGCTTTTCGGAGAAGGTCAGAAAGTTCCCTTTAGGACTCATCTTTTATATCGTCTGAGCTGCAGTCAGTGGGAGAGTAGGCAGAGACGATGAAGAGGCATCGACGAGTTTCCCTATCTTTCCGGGTCCTTACTGATCCGTTTATTCAGACAGCACATGGACGACTGTCTACTGGGATCCAGTCTAAAAGAGCTAGTTCTGCCCTAGGACTTAATGCTATACCTACTCCAACGAGACCACGGGAAGCAGCATTAAGGCTTCCAAATACACGAAGCGTGTATCGAGATGGTTCTTTATTTTGATAAGGAGAGGTCAAATGAATGACGCTACTCGGATCTTGTATGCGCGTTTTCGGAGACGCAGCACACATCTATGGTGTAAGATTCTAAATTCCTACCTAAGAGAGCCTGTTGTCCTAATTGGCACAATGTTCGGACATTAAAAGTTCCTACATGTAGTTCAGAGCGTGGTTTCAGGAGACCAGGAATAACGTTCCGTGTATTCGAATCGTTTGCCCAAGCAGTGCGAGGTGATAAAAGGACGTGAGAAGGGTTAGTCGTGGAGATAAGAGAGTTATTAGGTGAAGGAAGGATTTGATTGTGAACAACTTGGCTTCATGTGCAGTTACGGGTATGAGGGCTAATATCACTTCCCCGCTGCTCACACCGTGGAAGGGTATTTCTTGAGGGACCTAAAAAGGAAGTTGAATTAGTGTTGGTCTTAACGACCAGGGAGCGTGACCGCAGTGCCCAAGGGACAACTGCTTGAGGTCGGTCACATACGACCTTTTTGTGGGTAGTTTTTGTGTTAGCTTCGTTCTTCAAAGGACCTTACCGGTGGAGATGGAAATACGTGGCATAAGGCGAGGTGTGCAATTTTAGGGTCGACCTATTCTAACCCCACCCCTCCTTGTGGAATGCAGCATCGCTGTTATGCTGTTGTCTGAAGGAAACACCTTACTGCTGTAACACTTCTGTACAGTCGGCAGTACGACTTCACCTTCGGTTTTCTGCTTTTAGTCTTACCGCTCTTCAACCGACCTGCCTGGCATGGTAGGACCTTGATGCACGATTGTTTCTGCCAGTATAGCTCGATTGGTTTATCTCGATAGGCAATTCCGACCACCACGTCAAGGTAGCAGCAACGGTCGCGTCAGTTCATGACCAGATACTTATTGCTTCATTGAGTCGTTGAATTGAGAAGAATATTATAGTGAATCCAAATAAGTGTTCATTTAGTGTATCTAGTTTTGAATACCTTGGATACCTAGTTGATGGTTATGAATTTAGACTAGATATGAAACGACTAGCTTCACTGAGAAATGCACCATCTCCAAAAAATCTCACAGAATTATGTTCACTAGTGGGTGCTCTTCACTACTATTCTCCTTTAATTCCTAATTTTTCTTGTCGTGCAAACTGCTTATATGTATTATTTTGACATCCAATTCATTTAAATGGGGTGAAGAACAAGAGTCATGCCTACGAAGTCTGCCAAAGTTTCTTCAAAGTGATGCTGTTTTTCGAACTTATTCACACAGTATACATTCTGTACTTAATACTGACGCATCACCTGTGGGTATTGGTGCAGTTTTGGAAGAAGAAGGCAGGCCAGTTATCTGTGTTTCACGCAAACTTACTGTTACTGAACAAGGTTATTCACAAACGCAGCGAGAAGCATTAGTTGTGTTTTGGGCTGTTAAAAGACTAAATAAATATTCATTACGCAAACCTGTCCTTGATGATCTTCATAGTGGACATCTAGGTGTTGAGAAAATGAAGTCATTGGCAAGACTCACGTGTTAGTGGCCAGAGATAAATGTAGATATATGTCGTACAGCAAACAATTGTGAGATATGTCATAAGCTAAAAAGTCAGCCTTCGAAGTGGACTCCATGGTTAGTATCGTCTGAGGCCTGGCAGAGAATTCATGCAGACTACTGCCGTCCATTTCTTGGCAAATAATATGCACTTGTAGTTATTGGTTCTTTTTCTAAGTGGCCTGAAGTTTTTTTCACAACTTCATCGAATTCTGACTTCACAATCCAAGCATTAAGGAAGGTGTTTAGTCGAGAAGGAGTTCCCATGGTGTTAGCGACTGATAATGGCTCTCATTTCACTGCGGATTCAGTCACTATTTGGTTGAATGGTATAGGGTGCGGACATCTGTTTACTGCCCTCAGGCACCTTGTTCTAATGGTCAGATAGAAAATTTCGATAGAACATGTCTACGAGTAACGCAAAAGGTAACAAATTACACTTCAAATATAAGAAGATATATTGAGCAACAAAATGGTAACAGTGTTATGAAATGAATACCACCTGTAAGCTGCTCTCTGAAATAAAAACCACAAATAAGTTCAGTTGATTAACAAAGGTTCCTCTGCACGTGATGGCACCAACGGCAAAATGAAGAAGATTGAATCCTGTAGTATTATTCAATAATGATCAGGGTCAAAGCTTCAACGCAGTGTAGGAAAGCCTAAAAGGATGTTATAATACTATTATAATCTTCAATCAAAGGCCGCGGCCAATAAAGCAGAAGAATGGACGGCGGAGATAGCGTTTACATTTTAAGAACTGAGGTGGTGTAGAGTATGTTAGATATATCCAAACAAATATATATTTCTTTACCATTGATACAAAGAAATAATAAATAACGAATATAAATGTGGTCACATATAAAGTGTGACAAATAGGAAAAATATGTGATCTCTCTTTTGTTGTTACAAAAAGTCATTGAATATTCATGCCACAATAATCCTAACACTAATGATCATATTCTGGATCATACTTATAATCATCACAGCTTCCTAAACGGAAGATTTTCTTGTTCAAGCAATTTCATCATCGTTTCTTTTGCGTACGATCTAAAAGTTATGCACTGTAACAATTTATGTGATAGTTTGAAGTATTTGAATTATTACACAAACTAGGAATCCCAGAAACAACGTAATTTAACCAAGAGGAACTAAATGAACACGAACGAACGTTTGTATTTGGAATTGGAAAGCAGTCATCAAGTACAAAGTAATCATCAGTTCATACAAACACCACATTTTATCTACTCTCCTTTTCAGGTCTTCAATCTTGCAGCAGTAATAGAATTTACGTTTGTTTTCAAGGTCTTTAAATTTCTTGCTTAAGCTTGAGAATGGGAGGGCTTTGAAGTCGTGCGTAATTTTTTACACTTCGATCACATTGTCGACAAGTAATCAAACCTTTCATTGGAATCGTCTTCAGTGATCAATGAGGTAGGCTATCCACTAAGAATTCTTAAGTTTCCTAGACCCAAGATAGGTAGTTCACAATCGGTGATGAGGAATTCACAATTTGGGGATGAAGATTTATCTTCTCTAATCAGCAAATTACAGCACCCAAGAATAAAATGTTTATGACATGTATAACTAGAAATAGAAACTTTGGTAGGCTTAATTGTAGCATCGGGATTTAATGACTTCAACTTTCCAACTGAAATGATGGACAAGATACTGCCAATGTCAACAATAAAATAGTGGGACGCAACAACGGACAAATATGATCATTTTTGAATATGAAGTGAATTATTAGAAGTTGTAGATAAGGATGGTATATTATTATTATAATCATCAAAATTAGTAGGATCTGAATGATAAAGTCTAGTATTACTTGAGGTGAAATGAACAGTGGTTTTGCAAACCGACTGGATGTATACCATTCTAACACACTTAAATCATTTAGCATGACGAGAGACACATGGATGACGTAAGTAAAATTAATCACAGGATATACATTTGTAGTAGGGTCGAGTCGGGGACGGACTATGATAACTACCACAATTCGATTACGTGCCCAAAACCGACTTGGTTCCTTTGATAACTCGTAAATCAGAAGGCTTTATTAATCCAGATTAAGTATATTTATTGGCAATCTTGCGGCATCGAAATAATACCGAGACGTGCCAACGGGTACAGGCGAAATGGGCAGAGCGTAAGAAAGTTCGAACGGAACAAGGCGGATAGCGAAACAAGAAGTGAGTCTGATACAGTTAAACAAATACAGTAAAACAATCACTGGTACAATTGGTTACAATAATAATAATTGTTTCTATTGTTCCAATCGTGTTCTTATCGAGACTGGCCGGTCACTACACATTTACCAAACCTGTGTTTACTTCTGTAACCTGCTTTGCAATTCTTTGTTGAATTACTTTTCATATTTCCACGAGAATGAGAACCATTATTAGACAAACGCCAGCCTCTGCGACCCTGAAATTGTGGTTCATCATGACGGCTAAGCAAAATATTAAAAAATTTCACTAACTGAAAATCAAATTCATTGACTGCCTAATAAATAATACATGATATTTTAATTTCTTGAACTAACTTTTTGAGTTTCTGAATTAATTCTCATTCTAACATCGGAATATTATTCCCAGAGATCAATCGATCATGAAGTTGAGTTTCGAATTGTTCTCCGAAATTACACTTCGCAGCCTGTTTCCGTAATTCAAGTATAAAGTCCTTAACTTTCTGATCATTTTGTTGTACCATTTTATGAAACTCCAATCTCTCTTTGTATTCAAAGCTAACACATTGTACATTTTATTTAGAGAAGTTCAGTAAACAGTTCATTATCTAGTAAATAATCTTCTAAGACGGCCTTACTTTCAGCTTAAGGGATTATTTGGGTAGTGTTCAGAGATATTCTATTGACTCTACATATTCATGGAACCAGAGGAAGTGTTTGATGTATAGTAACCAAAATATTCCGGAAAATTCAAATTTACAAACTTAAGTGTTCTACATGTTTTTGGAGAGATATTATATCGGCAAAGTGAAGGATAAGTTATTTGAAAGTCATATCGATACCTAGTTTGTGATAGAAAAGTCATTATTCCATTGTTATTACTATTAATATTGTTATTTTTTCTTTTGATTATCTATTGTATTAAGGATTCAGTTATTCAAATTATACACACACCTTATCCTCCAATTAAAAATCTATCATTTCCTATTTATCACCAGTCACAACTATTCAAATGGTACTTCATTGTTTATACTTAAGTTTTTACACTACTTGTCCATGTTTTTAATGAATGATCAATTGGTTTTAAAACTTTCATATTTAAGAATAATTTTGTCTTACTATTATTAAGTAAAGTATATTTGGTAACAGGGAAAGAGTTGAACTAAAGTAAATATCTACTTCAATAAAACAATTGATGTGTTCTGTCTAACTCAAGAGCTCATTAAGTTTATAAATTTACTTTGAAAATATTGAACGAATTGCGATTGACAATTGTATATAATTATTAATACAAGAACTATTGAAATTGTAATCATCTTGAGAAGTTGTGAAACTGTAGAGGTTCATTCCTCAATATATCTGACTCTAATAATTAGTGTCTTATTAACTGAGTATTTGAAGCAGATTAAATCTAGTAGTTTTACGAATTTACTTGTGATTATTCAACAGCTTGAACATCAGTTTTGGAGACAGTTTATTGTCAATGATTAAAAGGAATCCTCTGGTTCCATGAATATGTAGAGTCAATAGAATATCTCTGAACACTACCCAAATAATCCCTTAAGCTGAAAGTAAGGCCGTCTTAGAAGATTATTTACTAGATAATGAACTGTTTACTGAACTTCTCTAAATAAAATGTACAATGTGTTAGCTTTGAATACAAAGAGAGATTGGAGTTTCATAAAATGGTACAACAAAATGATCAGAAAGTTAAGGACTTTATACTTGAATTACGGAAACAGGCTGCGAAGTGTAATTTCGGAGAACAATTCGAAACTCAACTTCATGATCGATTGATCTCTGGGAATAATATTCCGATGTTAGAATGAGAATTAATTCAGAAACTCAAAAAGTTAGTTCAAGAAATTAAAATATCATGTATTATTTATTAGGCAGTCAATGAACTTGATTTTCAGTCAGTGAATTTTTTAATATTTTGCTTAGCCGTCATGATGAACCACAATTTTAGGGTAGCTGAAGCTGGCGTTTGTCTAATAATGGTTCTCATTCTCGTGGAAATATGAAAAGTAATTCAACAAAGAATTGCAAAGCAGGTTACAGAAGTAAACACAGGTTTGGTAAATGTGTAGTGACCGGCCAGTCTCGATAAGAACACGATTGGAACAATAGAAACAATTATTATTAAAATAACTCATAATGTCATTGAATAAGAAAAAGAGAATTCAGCGAAGAAAATTTTCTTTTCGACGACATCATTTACTTAAGCTGTACATTCGTATATATAGTTATATGGAAAATATATGTCTACAGGAGGCTAGGAAAGATTGCATTATAAATTGATTCGAAAATAAATAACAAATGAGGTGACGTACTAATCGAAGGGGTAAGGAAGAAAATAATTTATGGGTCAGATAATAGTTCAATTGACAGATATGAAGAAAAGCGACAAACACAAAGGTCATAATAATAATAATAATCTGAATAATAATCAAGAAAACTTGTATAATGTAATAATAATAATGACTGATTAGAGTTTAAATGTAAAATAGTAATTTAAAAAACAAAAAAACCTATAATAATCAGATAAAAGTACAAAAAACGTACCCAATGAGGGAATTAGGGCCAAGGAAGGGTAAGAGGTTGGACAAATCGTTTCTGCACGCAAAGTTCAGGCTTGAATTCATGGATTGCCAATGCCTCAGCAGTGCATAAAATATTGATTCCACCTCCCTTTGATCCGGTTCCTTTAACTCTATAGATTATTTTAAAAGACGTGTCTTTTGGAGCAATGTGTCCACAATTGATCAAGTGCTCTTGAATCGAACTGGTTATCTTTTTACATTCACCTTTTAGGAGCCAAGCTGGATAGTGTTCAGAGATACGTTTGGAAAGCGATCGCTTTGTGCGGCCTATATAACGTGCTCCACATGAGCAAGTAAATTTATAAATACACATCGATGTGGCCCAAAGCGAAAGTTTATCCTTAACACACCCCCGAATAATAGGCCGGCTAGAGAAAACGATTCGGAGCTTGGCTGTGTAGAAAGTTTTTTTCAACGTTTTTGAAATCCGTTTATTTAGGATTTCAGCAGCCGTGTCTCCCTTGAATTCCATATTCATAAACAAGGTTTTCTTCTGCACTGTCAAAGTTATTTCTTGCTGACGTCTAGATGTTAAGTTGCTATCGACGAACCTCGGTGGATAACCGTTTTTGATGAGGGTCTGTCGAAGATGAAGTAATTCTTCATTTATTGTGTCAATAGAACAGATTCGCTTAATCCTAGATAATAAAGAGTGAATTAAGTTCCTTTTTCGACTCAGTGGAACCCAACTATGGAAATTCGTATATTGTCCATTCCAAGTGGATTTTCTATACATAGATCTTTGTAAAAAACCATCAGGCAATCTTTTCAAACGGACATCCAGAAAATGGAATTCGTGGTTCGATTCTGCCTCTAAGGTAAATTGAATTGAAGGATGACAGTTATTGAAAATATTTAATATTTTATTATGGTCCATGTCCTCATCACAAATAATGAAAGTATCATCCATATACCTCTTATATAAATGAAATTTCTCGATTATTGGACGAAGTGCTGAATTTTCTAGATTGGCCATGAAACAATCAGCCAAAAGAGGACCCAATGGAGAGCTTATTGCAACTCCATCTGTTTGTCTATAGAAACCATCATTCAATTTAAATTGTACGTTGAGCGTGCATCGTAGGAGTATAATAATGCAATCTTTACTAGCCTCCTGTAGACATATATTTTCCATATAACTATATATACGAATGTACAGCTTAAGTAAATGATTTCGTCGAAAAGAAAATTTTCTTCGCTGAATTCTCTTTTTCTTATACAATTATTATTATTGTAACCAATTGTACCAGTGATTGTTTTACTGTATTTGTTTAACTGTATCAGACTCACTTCTTGTTTCGCTATCCGCCTTGTTCCGTTCGAACTTTCTTACGCTCTGCCCATTTCGCTTGTACCCGTTGGCACGTTTCGGCATTATTTCGATACCACGAGATCGCCTATAAATATACTTGATCTGGATTAATAAAGCCTTCTGATTTACGAGTTATCAAAGGAACCAAGTCGTTTTTGGGTGCGTAATCGATATCGTGATTGTCTTTCCTCCTTTGTCCTTGACTGGTCTCTCTGGTTTGCTATATCTTCCTGCCAATTTCTTCGTTGTATCATATAGTTGTTTCATATTTCTTTCCCTTGCAGCTTTTTCTGCCGTCGTTGCTAGTTCTCCCATGTATTTCTGCTTGTCGGCTTTAATGCTTTTCTTCACTTCCCTGTTTGCTTCTGCGTAGTCTGCTTGTGCTTTGACTTTCTCTGCTCGTGTTCGGCTGTTGTTAATTGCTAGTTTCTTGTTCTTTCTTTCTTGAATTTTGTCCAGGGTTCCCATAGAGATCCATTCCTTGTGATGATGCTTCGTAGAACCAAGAACCTCCTGACACGTTGAAGTTAGTGCTTCTTTTATCCCTTTCCAGTTGTCCTCCAAAGTAGTTTCTTGTTCTTTCAGTAAATCCTGTAGAGCTTGGAACCTGTTGTTGAGAGTTATATTGAATTCATGGAGCTTGTCATTATCTCGAAGGAAGGCTGTATTGAACCTTTGTAGTGCTGTTTGTCCAGTTGTCCAGTGTTTCTTAAGCTTCAGTCTCATCTTGGCCACAACCAGGTGGTGATCTGAAGCTATGTCAGCTCCTCTCCGGGTTCTCACATTTTCCATTGATCTTCGGAATTTTTTGTTGATACAGATGTGATCAATCTGGTTCTCTGTGGTGTGGTCCGGTGAGATCCATGTAGCTTTGTGTATGTGTTTGTGTGGGAATATTGTGCCGCCTATAACCAATTTGTTGAATGCACATAGGTTTGCAAGTCTCTCCACATTTTCATTTCTCTCTCCTAGTCCATGTCGTTCAATTACATCTTCATATCCTGTGTCGTCCACTCCAACTTTAGCATTTACATCTCCCATAAGGATGGTGAGGTCCTTTCGTGAGCACTTCTCTATAATTGATTGCAGCCTTTCATAGAACTGATCTTTTTCATCGTCGTTGCTATCATTGATGGGTGCATAACATTGGATGACATTCATTGTGATCCCCTCCTTCTTTGTTCTGAATGATGCTTTGATTATCCTGGGTCCATGAGATTCCCATCCCACAAGTGCATTTCGTGCTTCTTTGGACAGCATTAGAGCAACTCCCTGAGTGTGTGGAGCATTTTCCCCTTCGTGACCGGAGTACAGCAGCATCTCTCCTGTACCTAGCCTTTGTTGTCCAGTTTGTGTCCAATGAGTTTCGCTGATTCCGAGTACTGCCAAGTTGTATCTCCTCATTTCCATTGCTATTTGGCTGGTCTTTCCTGTCTCCTACATTGTCCGGACATTCCATGTACCTATGAAAATTGTCGTTCTGGTTGTTAGAAGGTGCATCGACCTCGTGACTTCCGAAGAATTTCGGCTTTCATCATGAGACGTCATTATTCCTTCAACTTGGAGGGCAGAGTTTAAATGGTTTGAGTTATTTTTTCTGGTTAGCGTTTTTCTAGCGAGTTAGCTTTTCTACGGGATGGGGTCGCTAACCCCATGCCCAACCCTCCTCCTTTACCCG
Source organism: Schistosoma rodhaini (assembly GCA_944470415.2). NCBI lineage: Eukaryota > Metazoa > Platyhelminthes > Trematoda > Strigeidida > Schistosomatidae > Schistosoma > Schistosoma rodhaini. The sequence goes on from OX104044.1 coordinate 62,816,388, forward strand.
GGCCTGGGACCGGCAGTAACTCTAGAAGAGCTACAGGCGGAGTTTTCTTAAGAATTGCCAGCTAATAATATTGGATGTGCTTCAGCGTAGCTTCGTAACCAGTAAGCAGGTATCTTATAAAATATAATTTGTTGCATAATGATAAATATGAGAAATCCTTAAAGTTTGTTAACTACAATATATATGTGCGACGGTTTGTGTCGTTCATCCACGCTTCTTCTTTCATTTGATAAAGAAAGAATTCACAAGCTTGTCAATCTATTCACAAGAGTCACTTATGATAATCAGAAGTATTTGAATTGTAGTATAAACTAGTAATCCCAGGAATAATGCAATTTAATCAAGAAGTATTAGATGAGCCCGAACGAATGTATTATATTTGGAATTCAAAATTACAACAGTCATCAATACTAAGAAGTCATTGATTTATGAGATGTGATGTGTAACATTGCTGGTTACAAAAGGCAATTTCGGTTGCGTTTAGTATATCCCGGAGTATTTGTCGAGTAATGATTGGTATAGGGGGTCTATGGAGTGCTTAATCGTGACTTGGGATAATCTGCAACCAGAAAACGGAGTTACGCAAACGGATAACTTAGTGTTTCCGTCTATTAACTTTCGTAAGCGTGTGTCGATTAGTAGATTGTGGTATTGTAACAGGCCTATACCAATGATTGGCATAGAGACATCTGCAACCACGAAAATCCAGTGTATGGGTTTGCGTAAATCTACGTTAAAGTAGACGTACCTTTTACCGTAAGTAGCGATCGGCTCTCCATTTACCGCCTGTAAACTTAAAACAGACTAGTGAATTCTGTCGTTGGGATTTGCTGGAAGAACGCTAACGTCTGTGCCGGTGTCGACGAGGTAGCGAACTTTCGTGGTCACATCCGTGATGTATAAGAGGCGGCTGTGTTCGCCGGCTACGGTTGCCGTTAACGCGTGCCGGCTTGAAAGTTTCCGAAGTGTTTTTTCGTGTCCATGGATTTGGAGTCCGGAAAATTGCAGGACTTCCAGCAATTTCTGGAAGACTTACCATACTGATTATGATACCAGCACCAGTCGGGATAATCTGTCTCTCCTGATCGAGAGACGCTTCTTCGCGCGTTTCTTGATCGTATATGGTCATTACGAAGTCGAAGATAGCGTGTGAGAGTATGACATAACTTAGAGATGTCAATCGGGGTCGTTTGAGGCTTTTATTTGACTGAAAAGACCTCAGCGCTAGTAGACTTCGTTATCTCTAATATTCGATCGGCAGATGTGGCTAGTTCGTCTACGGCGCACCTGTTTTGGGAGTTTGGATAAGAAAAGTTCTTTGAATAGGCCATCGTCGAACGTTCGTTGACCTATGACTTCTCTCATCCTTAACAACATGTCCGTTGCGGAACCATGTTGTAGGTCGATATTATTGAGGAGTGGGTCTAACCGTTGTCGGTCGGTTAGATCTCCACGTCATAGAATCGATCGTTTCAACTTTTCGTAAGGTTCCGGAACATCACTAGTAAACATACTAGATGTTACGTACCTGTTGAGTTCGCGCGGTAATGCCTTAACTACCGCGAGGAATCGTGTGCGCGAGTCCGTGGTTCTGTGCCCGCAAAAATCAGCTTCTGCGTAGCAGAACCAGGACTCGATATTGTCAGGCCAAAATGGCGTTAACTGAATCGAAGTTGAGGGAATATATTTCAACTTAAAAACCTTAGATGATTGTTCCGTCATAGTAATACGAAGAACGTGAAATATTTAATTAAAATATATCCGGAAAAAACTCGGGAAAAAAAACTATATCACAATATATGAAAATCAAATAAAGACTAACAATGAATAATAATATTCCAAAAAGGAACAGACTCACAGTTTATTGGCTTGGTGTACCAGATCACGTCGGGCTCACCACTGAAGATTCAAAAGTAATTTGAACCAAATATATATTAATGATAATCCCGCATATTTTATTCCACCATACTGTTGTGTCAAAATTTTATAACTTATTTGCTTAAAACTTAAAAGTGAAATGGGTGAAGATGATGCACAATGAGAAATACCCTCGTAAACATTCAGATACATTCTGTCTCGCACTTATTTAATTGATTTGAAATATGTTGTTTATTTAACTTGTTTAGGCAATATTCACCATAATCAATTCAGATAAGCTGATGGAGAAAATTTATTGACAGTTCTTGAACCCTAAATAAATGCAGTCGGATATACGTTTTACTAATCAGAGCAAAAAGACATTACAAAACATTTAATTTGCATTGCCCATAGGTGGCACTTTGAAAAGAATTGTTACTCGTGCGATTTAATTATAATCTGATAACAAGAGAAACATATATATAAAGCAAATCAACCACTAAGTTTGTTATTTCACATTCAATCTAACGTTGTGAAGAAATTGTAGCTGTAAATAATTCCCAAAAATCAATAGCTCTTTAAGTGTTCGACATTGAATGCTGACCACCTTGTTTAAGTGAACTTGTTTAACTGAAAGCTTTCGGTCATGCATCCGTACCAGATCACGTTTCGACCCAGCGTGGGGCACTGCTCCCACATTCACTAGCCAGCTTAGAATAAACGCTTCTCGGTATATTGGTAACGTATCAAATCTATCTTTCCTACCTCTTCTCGTCTGACTTATGATTTCCATTGGGTGGAAGAAGTTTCGAATATAGAAGGTGCTACTGGTCGCTAGTTGTCAAACTAGAATATCAGTCGAATCTTCAGTGGTGAGCCCGACGTGATCTGGTACACCAAGCCAATAAACTGTGAGTCTGTTCCTTTTTGGAATATTATTATTCATTGTTAGTCTTTATTTGATTTTCATATATTGTGATATAGTTTTTTTTCCCGAGTTTTTTCCGGATATATTTTAATTAAATATTTCACGTTCTTCGTATTACTATGACGGAACAATCATCTAAGGTTTTTAAGTTGAAATATATTCCCTCAACTTCGATTCAGTTAACGCCATTTTGGCCTGACAATATCGAGTCCTGGTTCTGCTACGCAGAAGCTGATTTTTGCGGGCACAGAACCACGGACTCGCGCACACGATTCCTCGCGGTAGTTAAGGCATTACCGCGCGAACTCAACAGGTACGTAACATCTAGTATGTTTACTAGTGATGTTCCGGAACCTTACGAAAAGTTGAAACGATCGATTCTATGACGTGGAGATCTAACCGACCGACAACGGTTAGACCCACTCCTCAATAATATCGACCTACAACATGGTTCCGCAACGGACATGTTGTTAAGGATGAGAGAAGTCATAGGTCAACGAACGTTCGACGATGGCCTATTCAAAGAACTTTTCTTATCCAAACTCCCAAAACAGGTGCGCCGTAGACGAACTAGCCACATCTGCCGATCGAATATTAGAGATAACGAAGTCTACTAGCGCTGAGGTCTTTTCAGTCAAATAAAAGCCTCAAACGACCCCGATTGACATCTCTAAGTTATGTCATACTCTCACACGCTATCTTCGACTTCGTAATGACCATATACGATCAAGAAACGCGCGAAGAAGCGTCTCTCGATCAGGAGAGACAGATTATCCCGACTGGTGCTGGTATCATAATCAGTATGGTAAGTCTTCCAGAAATTGCTGGAAGTCCTGCAATTTTCCGGACTCCAAATCCATGGACACGAAAAAACACTTCGGAAACTTTCAAGCCGGCACGCGTTAACGGCAACCGTAGCCGGCGAACACAGCCGCCTCTTATACATCACGGATGTGACCACGAAAGTTCGCTACCTCGTCGACACCGGCACAGACGTTAGCGTTCTTCCAGCAAATCCCAACGACAGAATTCACTAGTCTGTTTTAAGTTTACAGGCGGTAAATGGAGAGCCGATCGCTACTTACGGTAAAAGGTACGTCTACTTTAACGTAGATTTACGCAAACCCATACACTGGATTTTCGTGGTTGCAGATGTCTCTATGCCAATCATTGGTATAGGCCTGTTACAATACCACAATCTACTAATCGACACACGCTTACGAAAGTTAATAGACGGAAACACTAAGTTATCCGTTTGCGTAACTCCGTTTTCTGGTTGCAGATTATCCCAAGTCACGATTAAGCACTCCATAGACCCCCTATACCAATCATTACTCGACAAATACTCCGGGATATACTAAACGCAACCGAAATTGCCTTTTGTAACCAGCAATGTTACACATCACATCTCATAAATCAATGACTTCTTAGTATTGATGACTGTTGTAATTTTGAATTCCAAATATAATACATTCGTTCGGGCTCATCTAATACTTCTTGATTAAATTGCATTATTCCTGGGATTACTAGTTTATACTACAATTCAAATACTTCTGATTATCATAAGTGACTCTTGTGAATAGATTGACAAGCTTGTGAATTCTTTCTTTATCAAATGAAAGAAGAAGCGTGGATGAACGACACAAACCGTCGCACATATATATTGTAGTTAACAAACTTTAAGGATTTCTCATATTTATCATTATGCAACAAATTATATTTTATAAGATACCTGCTTACTGGTTACGAAGCTACGCTGAAGCACATCCAATATTATTAGCTGGCAATTCTTAAGAAAACTCCGCCTGTAGCTCTTCTAGAGTTACTGCCGGTCCCAGGCCCGGGTAAAGGAGGAGGGTTGGGCATGGGGTTAGCGACCCCATCCCGTAGAAAAGCTAACTCGCTAGAAAAACGCTAACCAGAAAAAATAACTCAAACCATTTAAACTCTGCCCTCCAAGTTGAAGGAATAATGACGTCTCATGATGAAAGCCGAAATTCTTCGGAAGTCACGAGGTCGATGCACCTTCTAACAACCAGAACGACAATTTTCATAGGTACATGGAATGTCCGGACAATGTAGGAGACAGGAAAGACCAGCCAAATAGCAATGGAAATGAGGAGATACAACTTGGCAGTACTCGGAATCAGCGAAACTCATTGGACACAAACTGGACAACAAAGGCTAGGTACAGGAGAGATGCTGCTGTACTCCGGTCACGAAGGGGAAAATGCTCCACACACTCAGGGAGTTGCTCTAATGCTGTCCAAAGAAGCACGAAATGCACTTGTGGGATGGGAATCTCATGGACCCAGGATAATCAAAGCATCATTCAGAACAAAGAAGGAGGGGATCACAATGAATGTCATCCAATGTTATGCACCCATCAATGATAGCAACGACGATGAAAAAGATCAGTTCTATGAAAGGCTGCAATCAATTATAGAGAAGTGCTCACGAAAGGACCTCACCATCCTTATGGGAGATGTAAATGCTAAAGTTGGAGTGGACGACACAGGATATGAAGATGTAATTGAACGACATGGACTAGGAGAGAGAAATGAAAATGTGGAGAGACTTGCAAACCTATGTGCATTCAACAAATTGGTTATAGGCGGCACAATATTCCCACACAAACACATACACAAAGCTACATGGATCTCACCGGACCACACCACAGAGAACCAGATTGATCACATCTGTATCAACAAAAAATTCCGAAGATCAATGGAAAATGTGAGAACCCGGAGAGGAGCTGACATAGCTTCAGATCACCACCTGGTTGTGGCCAAGATGAGACTGAAGCTTAAGAAACACTGGACAACTGGACAAACAGCACTACAAAGGTTCAATACAGCCTTCCTTCGAGATAATGACAAGCTCCATGAATTCAATATAACTCTCAACAACAGGTTCCAAGCTCTACAGGATTTACTGAAAGAACAAGAAACTACTTTGGAGGACAACTGGAAAGGGATAAAAGAAGCACTAACTTCAACGTGTCAGGAGGTTCTTGGTTCTACGAAGCATCATCACAAGGAATGGATCTCTATGGGAACCCTGGACAAAATTCAAGAAAGAAAGAACAAGAAACTAGCAATTAACAACAGCCGAACACGAGCAGAGAAAGTCAAAGCACAAGCAGACTACGCAGAAGCAAACAGGGAAGTGAAGAAAAGCATTAAAGCCGACAAGCAGAAATACATGGGAGAACTAGCAACGACGGCAGAAAAAGCTGCAAGGGAAAGAAATATGAAACAACTATATGATACAACGAAGAAATTGGCAGGAAGATATAGCAAACCAGAGAGACCAGTCAAGGACAAAGGAGGAAAGACAATCACGATATCGATTACGCACCCAAAAACGACTTGGTTCCTTTGATAACTCGTAAATCAGAAGGCTTTATTAATCCAGATCAAGTATATTTATAGGCGATCTCGTGGTATCGAAATAATGCCGAAACGTGCCAACGGGTACAAGCGAAATGAGCAGAGCGTAAGAAAGTTCGAACGGAACAAGGCGGATAGCGAAACAAGAAGTGAGTCTGATACAGTTAAACAAATACAGTAAAACAATCACTGGTACAATTGGTTACAATAATAATAATTGTATAAGAAAAAGAGAATTCAGCGAAGAAAATTTTCTTTTCGACGAAATCATTTACTTAAGCTGTACATTCGTATATATAGTTATATGGAAAATATATGTCTACAGGAGGCTAGTAAAGATTGCATTATTATACTCCTACGATGCACGCTCAACGTACAATTTAAATTGAATGATGGTTTCTATAGACAAACAGATGGAGTTGCAATAAGCTCTCCATTGGGTCCTCTTTTGGCTGATTGTTTCATGGCCAATCTAGAAAATTCAGCACTTCGTCCAATAATCGAGAAATTTCATTTATATAAGAGGTATATGGATGATACTTTCATTATTTGTGATGAGGACATGGACCATAATAAAATATTAAATATTTTCAATAACTGTCATCCTTCAATTCAATTTACCTTAGAGGCAGAATCGAACCACGAATTCCATTTTCTGGATGTCCGTTTGAAAAGATTGCCTGATGGTTTTTTACAAAGATCTATGTATAGAAAATCCACTTGGAATGGACAATATACGAATTTCCATAGTTGGGTTCCACTGAGTCGAAAAAGGAACTTAATTCACTCTTTATTATCTAGGATTAAGCGAATCTGTTCTATTGACACAATAAATGAAGAATTACTTCATCTTCGACAGACCCTCATCAAAAACGGTTATCCACCGAGGTTCGTCGATAGCAACTTAACATCTAGACGTCAGCAAGAAATAACTTTGACAGTGCAGAAGAAAACCTTGTTTATGAATATGGAATTCAAGGGAGACACGGCTGCTGAAATCCTAAATAAACGGATTTCAAAAACGTTGAAAAAAACTTTCTACACAGCCAAGCTCCGAATCGTTTTCTCTAGCCGGCCTATTATTCGGGGGTGTGTTAAGGATAAACTTTCGCTTTGGGCCACATCGATGTGTATTTATAAATTTACTTGCTCATGTGGAGCACGTTATATAGGCCGCACAAAGCGATCGCTTTCCAAACGTATCTCTGAACACTATCCAGCTTGGCTCCTAAAAGGTGAATGTAAAAAGATAACCAGTTCGATTCAAGAGCACTTGATCAATTGTGGACACATTGCTCCAAAAGACACGTCTTTTAAAATAATCTATAGAGTTAAAGGAACCGGATCAAAGGGAGGTGGAATCAATATTTTATGCACTGCTGAGGCATTGGCAATCCATGAATTCAAGCCTGAACTTTGCGTGCAGAAACGATTTGTCCAACCTCTTACCCTTCCTTGGCCCTAATTCCCTCATTGGGTACGTTTTTTGTACTTTTATCTGATTATTATAGGTTTTTTTGTTTTTTAAATTACTATTTTACATTTAAACTCTAATCAGTCATTATTATTATTACATTATACAAGTTTTCTTGATTATTATTCAGATTATTATTATTATTATGACCTTTGTGTTTGTCGCTTTTCTTCATATCTGTCAATTGAACTATTATCTGACCCATAAATTATTTTCTTCCTTACCCCTTCGATTAGTACGTCACCTCATTTGTTATTTATTTTCGAATCAATTTATAATGCAATCTTTCCTAGCCTCCTGTAGACATATATTTTCCATATAACTATATATACGAATGTACAGCTTAAGTAAATGATGTCGTCGAAAAGAAAATTTTCTTCGCTGAATTCTCTTTTTCTTATTCAATGACATTATGAGTTATTTTAATAATAATTGTTTCTATTGTTCCAATCGTGTTCTTATCGAGACTGGCCGGTCACTACACATTTACCAAACCTGTGTTCACTTCTGTAACCTGCTTTGCAATTCTTTGTTGAATTACTTTTCATATTTCCACGAGAATGAGAACCATTATTAGACAAACGCCAGCTTCAGCTACCCTAAAATTGTGGTTCATCATGACGGCTAAGCAAAATATTAAAAAATTCACTGACTGAAAATCAAGTTCATTGACTGCCTAATAAATAATACATGATATTTTAATTTCTTGAACTAACTTTTTGAGTTTCTGAATTAATTCTCATTCTAACATCGGAATATTATTCCCAGAGATCAATCGATCATGAAGTTGAGTTTCGAATTGTTCTCCGAAATTACACTTCGCAGCCTGTTTCCGTAATTCAAGTATAAAGTCCTTAACTTTCTGATCATTTTGTTGTACCATTTTATGAAACTCCAATCTCTCTTTGTATTCAAAGCTAACACATTGTACATTTTATTTAGAGAAGTTCAGTAAACAGTTCATTATCTAGTAAATAATCTTCTAAGACGGCCTTACTTTCAGCTTAAGGGATTATTTGGGTAGTGTTCAGAGATATTCTATTGACTCTACATATTCATGGAACCAGAGGAAGTGTTTGATGTATAGTAACCAAAATATTCCGGAAAATTCAAATTTACAAACTTAAGTGTTCTACATGTTTTTGGAGAGATATTATATCGGCAAAGTGAAGGATAAGTTATTTGAAAGTCATATCGATACCTAGTTTGTGATAGAAAAGTCATTATTCCATTGTTATTACTATTAATATTGTTATTTTTTCTTTTTATTATCTATTGTATTAAGGATTCAGTTATTCAAATTATACACACACCTTATCTTCCAATTAAAAATCTATCATTTCCTATTTATCACCAGTCACAACTATTCAAATGGTACTTCATTGTTTATACTTAAGTTTTTACACTACTTGTCCATGTTTTTAATGAATGATCAATTGGTTTTAAAACTTTCATATTTAAGATATTTAGGTAATGTATATTTGGTAACGCAGAAGGAGTTAAATTAAAGTAAATATCTACTTCTTCAGTAAGACAATTGATGTGTCCTATCAATTTCATAAACTCTTTAAATTTATAAATTTACTTAGGAATTATTGGTGTTATTGGTGTTCTGGAGTTAACTGACTGGTCTAGGCAGAAGCAGGACTGACAAGTGCTGTAGACTGCTTGTACGGGTTTCGTGTATCGCTGGTATGATCGATAAACCGCTGTTCTCTAATTGGAGGTCTTATTACTTCATGCATTAACAAGAAATCCACTTGGCCACAAGTCATAACCGATCGATGTGCGGACATGCACTCAATCAGACTCACACATAAATTTGCATAATGGATTAAATATCTAAATTATAGCAAGTACAATAGTTGAATTGGCTCACTACAAAACAGCAGGTATGTTTAATTTACTAAATGGAGTTTGTTTTTCACAACAATTATTTCTCTCTTCATTTTGAACAATAATATTCATTTTTATCAAATAGAACCCAAATTTAGATTGAATATATTTCATACATCCAAATAAACAGTGAAGTAACAACGAAACTTCCTTTCGAAAGAAGCAATTTCAGATAACATCATAACTGTTTAGAAGTGAATTTTTTTGTTTGAAAATTATAATGAACGAGAAGAACGTCCGTGATTGTGAGTATTAGTTTTGGATATTAGAAATTATGTTACTGGAATTCCGATCAACGTCAATAACCATCAAGTTTCAGTGAATGTAATGGGAACGGGAATATCAAAGTGTGATTCTTATCACCCTACCAATACTGAGAAACCAGCAAACTTCATTATTATTTGACACTAGATGTATTATGAAAGCACAGGAAGATAATTACCAGATGATTCTCTTAATTAACTCATTAAGTTTTGTGAAATATGTAAAAGCGGTTAGTACTAAAGTGACTAAATGATCATCATCAAAATTAGTGTTCAAACAAAATGTTCATTCTGTACACACGTATTCATATACTTATGTTAGGTTTATCAAATGCAAAACCGGCTAATATCTAAACTGTTTTAAAAATTCAAGTTAAAAGGAATGGAGAAAATGACGAACAGTTTTTCTCATAATTTATTTTCTACCAGCAACATAGATGAAGCTGTTCATTTACGAAATTGGATAATTTTCCGTAGTTTAATTCACCAGCTGTTCTTAGCTAGACAAAAGATTAGAATATAAGAAGCCCTGAGTAATTGGTCGGTTATAGTATAACTCTCCTCATAAGTGTTAACCTGAGATTTCACAGGATATCAAACCTAGGACCTTCGGTCATACTCACGTGTGTCTAACTTGTAGACCACTCGTAAATTAGAACTGTTTGGCAGACGTTAAACCACTTGCATCTTTGTTTAATATTTTCATTTTGTTAATCTTTCTTTAACTACGGTTGAAAATTTACTTCTTGTTAACAGATCCAGTTTTGTGTCAATTACAAGGCATGGAATAAAGCATTTAGTCAATTCCATTTCCTCATGAAGCGTACTAGGCATTTAGTTGTACGAGTAGTTCAACTTGCAGTCATAATATTCATAAGTTATGAAATGACACGATTACTATTTCAATACAAATGGGATGAAAAATTCGGCATATCACGAAATGATGGTGATTTCTTCTACAACATATTACCACATAAAAGTTATTCAAGTTTGACGGGTAATTTAAATCAAACCTATTATGTTTCGTCACAAATGGAGAAGTATGAAAACAAAATTACACTCGGATTTACCGAGAAAGATCTTGAAGAATTATATAAAGTGAAATCTGCTCCAGCTGCCGTGAGTTTCTTTGAATGACTTTTTTACTAGATTTCCATAGTAATTGCTTAAATTGACAGGACTTCAAATTTTCTCTTATACATTGTGTCATAATCACTCTGATCCTACTTTTACTTTACAAATGAATTAATGACGATCTCCTTATTTCAGACTTTTATTTTACCTAATTACGATACTGGAAACACTCAAGTTGTACTAATGTTCTGGTTGTTTGGTCAGCGTCATTACGAAAAAGAAATTTCCGTGTCTGTCTCATCAATTAGAGTTGGACACAACTTCAATTAAACTAAAACTATGTTGGCAGTAAATAATATAAGGTCAGGTAGTATTAAACTGAGTTGACATCCCAGCTTCAATTGTTGAAGCAACGTCACATCATGTTGGGATGTTAAAACCATTTAATATTCTTGTGTGTATTAAAGTCGTTAGATTTCAGAAAGCTTACACGTTTTCATAATTCATATTAAAATGGGTATCGATACAAAGAATCTTTGTATTATTGAAAGTGCTATCTAAAGGTCTCTTCCACAAAAATAATCAAATGAACAGCGGTATTCAGCAGTCCTTTTACCACAAGAAAATATGAATGTAGAGTATTCTTTGTAATAACTGGTCATCAAACTCTACACCTATGCAGCCGCTTTATTATTCAGAAGATGTAGCCAATTTTAAGACAAATGGATTTTCAGTAATCATGTTTGTGAACTTAGAATTGATTGCAGATGCCGAAATGACTAATATGCAGTGCTGCCTTAAGTTAAGTTTTGAATGGAATAAAATTGTGAGAATAATTTTAGTATTAAATACAGTTAACGAAAGATGAGGAAATAATCACAGGATTATGTTGAGACAACTATCTTTAATACCTTTGAAGACACTATGCCTATATTTCTGTACAAAATTAATAATAATAATATTCATTTATTCATCGCATGTAATATGTTATTCACATATATGTTATTCATATATCTCAATTGTTGAGTGAATTTCTCAAGAGGTAAAGTCTATGAGCTGTCTATTGCCGTCAGATTCGTCATGAACTCAGACCTCCTAGTCCTATCTAAATGAAGATGATTACCGGTACTTACTACAGATATTTTAAAATTTTGCTGTAAATATTATGACAAAACTTCTATCATTCTGTATAGAATTCGCTTATTGAATTGAAGTATGTCTTTCATTAATTGTTTTTTGCAGAGAAAAATAATTCTTAACTATGGAGACCTTTACATCAATATTATTCGAAACTTCTCATTTTGTTTCGCTTGTGATTGTGAACTGATTTTCGATAGATCAAGATGGCTTGAAGCAGATGTTATAATCTTGACAGATCACTTGTATCCTAAAGGTCCAAGACCACCAAATCAGTTATGGTTCATTTTTGTACATGAACCTCCTCTAAAAATCAGAATCGCGGATGGATTGGAAAACAAGGTTAGTTAAATACTTTCGACCTACTTCAGATGCTGGGAAATGTGAAAACATTCATCAAAACGTCTTTTAGTGAACGACCTTAAAACCAGCATTGACTCATATTAAGTAAAATTTATCAACAAGTTCATCAAAAGTAGAATATCAGATCAAACATCGAAATTTAGTTTTTAGCATAAGGTAGTATTTTCAACATCTGTTATTTATTGTTTGTAACTCAAACGATATTGAGTCATTAGTTTTGGACAATAGGACACTATTAAGTAGTCTCCAGTTATGTTCACTGGAAATGTTAATGGGACAGTTTTGTGATCAGCATTTCCTTCACCATACCTTAGTTGTTTTGATCACTTCCAACATTAGCAATTGCCTCTACTGATATAGTGTAAAAACTGAAATATTGTTAGCTTTCCGTTGATTATCCTGTGTTTTGGAGGTCACATGAGATGAAGTTTGATTCTTGTTCGAATACTGTGAACAATCTACCACCTTGCATATGCGGTTATTACAAGCAAGATGATAATTCGTTAAGTACAGAAAATAATGAGTTTCTACTTGTTTATTCACTGACCAAAATGAAACAATTCAACCTCATTCCGTTTATGCAGGAAATCATATCATTATAAAATTCAAAGTGAAAGTTCATTCCAGTTGAGCAACTAGATATTCTGTATTTATAATCCTGGAGTTACGTAAACGTCCTGTAACTGGACAGTTTGTCAAACATCCGAGACTGTCATTCATTTTAAAGTTTTGGTTGGTTAAACAAACCACTCAATAAGATTGTGGAAGTAAGGACGTCTGGTAACAGTGAGGACTCGAGATAAATAACACTTGATCTATAAACATGTTCAAGAGTTTAGTCATATACTGGAAACCAAAACAGAACAATATTTTAAAACTGAAGCTATGTTTGGAAACTAAAGAAGCATAAACAACTCTGAGATTAACTTGGACCCATATTTCACTGTGATGTGTCACATATTTATCAACACCCGATGGGTTCATTATTACTTTACACATATACCACTGTTAAGCATGTAAATTTAAAAGTGTGTAATTTGTGAAGGGTGATATTTGAATTCAACTCAATTTTTAGACACATTATCTCACATTTACCTAGGTGTGCAAACTTTAACTGAATGTCTTTTTGCAAAGCAGTATTACGTCGAGAATAATGTCAATAATATTACGGAATCTACAGTCGTCGTCATGAATATCCATCTCCTGAGATATTGCAGTAACAAACATATATGGATTTTACTTTATTTAGAAGTAGACCTTAATGAAATCGTATTATTTGCAACTGTGCGGTACTGTCTATGAAAGTATTGAACTGACAGTGGTAGGGTTTGGAAGTATTTTCTTCGCAGATTGATGACTGCTTCTTAATAGCGAAGTGTATAATTGATTGAGTCTATCCTGTTTATTTGCAATGTATTTTCGCTAATTAGAAATCATCTGCTGACACAAACGACTCGACGCAAGAAAAAAGGCATTCATGAAACATGCACTCATATTGTTCGATTACATGCCCCAGTTTGACGTGGCTTAATCCGTTTTCAAAGGGTACCAGAAACAATTACCTACTCGAAAACATCAACTCTCGAATTGGTAGTTACCAGTACATGACTAGACCGTGGAGATATTTCTCATATTGACATTTTAAAATCATTTTTCAAATGTCTAAATGTTTAACATATTTTGGTGTTTTTCACTCAGGTCAACTACACAATCACTTATCGAATGGATTCAACAATTTATCTACCGTATCACAATTATGTTCCATCTGTTGCTAGTCATGGTCCAGATACAAAATACAAACTTCCTTCTCGTAACTATGCCACTGGTAAATCTAAAATGGTAGCATGGTTTGTAAGCAACTGTCAACCTAAAAGTCCAAGAATGATTTATGTCAGAGAATTGTCTCGTTATATTCAAGTGAGAACCCAGATTATATAGTTATCGATCTCATTTCTTTTGTTTGTTTAGAATCGTCGCGATACGTGACGAGTTCCAATGACAACACGAGTTTTAGTGTTGTATTTTAGGTGAACACTTTTATCAGACCAAAGCTCGATTTAAAGAGTGGACGGAGTATAAATTTGCCTCGTTGGTTAAATTAATGTAGAGATTTTCGTTAGTTTGTTTAGTCCAAGAATAATATGTATACACATTAATAATCAAGTCAATCTCTTCAACCTGATTTTGTGTAACAATGTTCGTTGTTGTTGTCACCAACTAGTTTCCATGACATAGTCTGACGTCCGGTTGCAAACTATTTCTGTTTATCGCTTATTTTTTAAATACCAGGTTTCCTTCAATGCTAGAGAAATAAACTGCTTATTCTTTGATTTATTTCATAGGTTGATATTTATGGTACTTGCGGTACTCTGACATGCCCTAGAGAAGTCGAAGATCAATGTTTTTCGCTACTTGGAAAACATTATAAATTCTACTTGAGTTTTGAAAATAGTTTATGCGCTGATTATATTACGGAAAAGCTTTTCGGAAATGCATTCAGGTAGGCAAACAATCGAATTTCAATAATATTGTTAGATGTTTACTACATTTTGAAAATCTTTCAGTTGATAGATTGAGTGTATTACCTCTATATGTTTGATGTGGCATTTGATGAACATAGTATATCGTTTGTTATTTTGCTACTAACTCTCGATGAACAAAATTACTTTATCGCTGTACTAAATCTTCATGGAGTCAAATAAACCGGATGAATATATTTTAGAGTGTGTGAAATTGATTTGGTAGATACGTGCAGTACTGTATTTGTTCGATGATAACAGTATTCCAAAATTGATGAAGTTTAGTTAGTTTCAACAACACATACCGTGATTTTAGTAATCTGTAACATATCACTCATTTTCACAAGATAGATTTGAGTGGTTACGTTTAATTATCTGTGATGACTAGTTTATTTTCTCTCCCTTCACTTGTCATTTCCATCACCTCACTAAAGCATTCAACTATTGTATCTGGTTTGTTTAATTAACATAGCCAAAATGTAATTCCAGTTGTGATGGGTGCATCAATTGAAGAATGTAAGCGTGTTGCTCCTCCTCATTCATTTATCCATGTGGACCAGTTTGAATCCCCAGCAAAACTTGCCGATTATTTGAAGTATTTGGACAGAAATGAAACTGCCTATAATGAATATTTCGCATGGCATGAACATGGGACTATAGGTGCTTGGTCACCTATGCCTCAATGTGTTATATGCTTATTAGCCCATACTGCTCATAAACTGAAACCGTATATATTCCCAAACGTTTCGAAATGGTGGAACGATGGTTGTGTTGGTCGGAAAATACGCTGGAATTATATCCATTAGCAAATTTTTAGAGTTTTGAATAGTACTTATATGACAGGTAACTATGATTTTGGCTCTGTATGATATGAAATAATTAAGTTTTTATTAGTTCGTTATTTTTATAAAAAGTTCACTCAAAACTATTTATGGGATTCTTTAGACAAAATAACCTGTGTTTGTCAATATTTCCAGTTTATTGTCTCTACAACATAAATTTCTAACCAGCATAATCTACTTAACAGCAATTAATAGTATACAAATTGTGTAAAGATTAATGAAATTGTAAAACTATCAGTCAATAGAATTCAACAATATCTCCTTTTTACAAAATGAATTTCATATTCAAAAATCTTCTAGAAATGAAAAAATGTTTTACACAAATGTGATGCTTTACTCTAATGTTCTATAAATTTTTGTCTTATTGGAATGTTCAAATTGGTTATTGGCATGAACTTTAATGATTGTTTATGGATTATTTTGTTTAGCTCTTCTATTTATTTCAATAACAAATGGGTCATGGTCACAATACAATAATAAGAGGAAACAATGAAACAGAATGATTAGAACCTATATTGAATAATTGTTTAACCTAAAAATAGAACGGTAGAGAAGTAGGTTTTACAACAGGTTGACAAATATAAACCTAATTTTGCATTTATTGTTACAATTGTTTATGGGTTAGATGATCCACAGATGATCAATTGAGAAAACAAGATAGTCGATTTCTAAAATTATCAAATGACTTATGATCGATTATCGTTGACTGAGTTGACCGAATGTGACTGATACCAAAGTGAAATAAAGAAAACATTCTTAGAAACGACAAATGTTCCTGGACTGACTCATATTATTGACACACCAGTAGAAAAGCTAACGAAACCGATGCAAAGCTATAGAAAATGTATTTCTTTAGAATGGCTAGCTAATAATATTGGAAGTGCTTCAGCGTAGCTTCGAAACTAGTAAGTAGGTTTCTTGTAAAATATAATTTGTTGCACAAGTACAATATATATGTGCGACTGTTTGTGTCGTTCATCCACGCTTCTTCTCTCGTTTGATAAAGAAAGAATTCACAAGCTTTTCAATCTATTCACAAGAGTCACTGCATTTATTTACTATTATAACAGTTCTTATAACTGGTTGTCCACCTTTTACAGAAGAATAACTTATCGATCTACACAATGATACACAAAACCCATACGAGCAGTCTAGAGCACATGTCAGTCCTACTTTTGCCTAGCCAGTGGTAAGCTACTGGATGGTAAGCTGTTATTTTGATATGGTTTACCACTAGAAGTTTATTGAACTCGTTAAATAGGACGGATTGAATTTGGGGACCATGATGTGCAGTGATTATCGACGGTACTCCATAGTTTGATATCCAGCGATCAAGGAAATCGGATGCAGCTGTTTGTGTGGATGTGTCTTTCATGGGGCATGCTATGGCCCATCTTATGGACCTGTCCACGGCGATGAGAATGTGCGTGAATGAGTTTGACGATGGCAGGGGCTCAACTGAGTCCAAATGTATATGTTGTAAACGTTTGTCGGGGATAGGCAGTTCCCCGATTATGCTGATAGTGTGTTTTTGGATCTTGCTGCGTTGGCACTGTAAACAGCACGTGTCCAACGTTTAACATCCAAATTGATCTTTGGCCAAACGAAGCGTTCTGTGATGGGATTTTTGGTAGCTCTGATGCCTGCATGTGAAAGTTCATGTAGCTGCTGAAATGCTTTTCGTCGACAAGCTTGTGACACATAGGGGCGATTGTTACCCGTCGAATTGTCGCAAAAGATAAATGGGTCTTTGAAAGGAATGGGTACAGGTTTTAGGTTCAAGTTAGACTTTTCTTTGCAAGCTTTCAAGTCTGCATCGTCTACTTGTAGTTTGGCTAAGGTTTTCAGGCTAATATAGTGGTTGTTTATCATCATGTTGATATTCTTTCTAGATAGGTCGTCTGCGACAATGTTGGAGTAGCCTTTGATAAAACAAATGTCTGTAATGAATTGAGAAATATAATCTACTTGTCTGTCTTCCCGCGGAGAATGCCTGTTGTACGATGTGCTAAAGGAATAGCAAAGGGTTTGTAACCAGTGATTATGGTGAAATCACGGTCCTGTAACAGGAAGTTGAAATGTTTTACAGCTAAATATGTAGCCAGGAGTTCACGTTCGAAAGTGCTATAACGTTCTTCAGTTGGCGATAATCTTTTTGAGAATGCTATGGAAGTATCCTTGTCGTTATGGCACTTCTGTAAAACCTCTACTGCTTTCTGGAGAGTGTCGCCGCAGAGGATTAGATGCATCGTAGGGCCAGTGTTTAAATGCTGTAACATGGAAGCGTTAGATATCATCGCTTTTGCTTTAACAAAGGCGTCTCTGGCATAGAGGGGTAACATGAAGGCATCATCTTTTTGGCACTTGCAGCAGTTTTATCTATCTTCAGCAAGTCTGTCAAGGGTTCTAAAGTATGCGCGCAGCTAGGGAGGGAATGTCGGTAAAAGTTGCACATCCCCAGAAATCGACAGAACGCTTTTATCGACTTGGGGTCGGGGTAGTTGATAATGGCTTCAACTTTTTCTTCGAGTGGTTTAATTCCATGGGAGTCAATGTGGTGTCCCAGGAATTTCAGAGCTGAGGTGACAAATGCGCACTTCGACGGATTGCTCACTACGACATAACTTTTGAACTGATCGAAAAGGAAGTGTAAATGCTGAACATGTTCTCCCCATGGATGAGATAGCGATCAAAACATCGTCAACATAGACAAATACGAAGTCTAAACCTCTTGTAACCTCATCCGTCTGAAACATCTGAGCTGTGTTTTTTAGACCGAATAGCATTCTTAAGAATTCGAACAAACCAAAAGGTGTGATTGTGGATGTTTTTTCAATATCTTCAGAAGCCATCTGTATTTAGTGATATTCTCTTACTAGGTCTAGCTTCGAAAAGATCTGTTTTCCGTGCAGATTTAGGGAAAAGTCAAATAGATGAGGAATGGGATACCTGTCCGGAATGGTTTGATTATTTAAACGACGGCGATCTCCACATGGGCGTCAGTCTTGATCTTTCTACGGGACCATATGTAACGGCGCGGCCCATTGACAACCAGACTGCCGAATGATGCCTAGTTGCATCATGTGCTCAAATTTTCGTTCACCGATCACTAGCTTGTGTGGAGGTAGTTTTCTCGGCCTGGCACGAATTGGAGGACTTATAGTAGTGATGGTGTTGTACGTGGTGTGTGTTGCGTTCGCTTTCATAATCAACTCATGTTTCGACAAGATATCGGTCTTACCATTCGAACACCATGCATTTCGTAACTGACGGTAGTTGTGCCGTTAACCTATAAGCTTGTGTTCTTGTCCATTAGCTTCTTTTTACTCAGGTCTACTAATAGGTTGTAAGTACTGTGAAAGTCGGTTCCGAGAATGGGTTGTTTGCCTTCAGCTACGATGAACACACGTGTAAATCTTCTGCGGAGACCGGAGTCTAAAATTAATGACCGTTCACCATAAGTTCTAATGATAGTGTTGTTGGTTGCGACGAGGGATAATTTATTACACTCAGAGTGCCGTCGTTGAGAGAGATGTAGTGGGAAGATGCTGATTCGGCTCCAGTATCGACTGAAAGTCTGAGCCAGAAATTCGGTCACTTATTGAAAGAGATGGCTTGGATAGTATCCACAAACAGGCGCTGCCATCACTGTCTGGCCGGGTCGTTTCCCCGATTTTCCGTATCAGTTGAAGAAAATATACAGCGTCCAGTACAACACGTGCTTTAGTTCCGTATTTTTGAGATACCAACAAACTTCGGATGTTTGCTTCGGTGAACGAGACCGTTGTCTAGAAAAAGATCTTCGTTTGGAAGGGGATCTTAGTTGTCTTGCTTGGACGGTTGCTATTGTCATCTGTAGTGACGTTAGTTGACTCGTTAGTTGTGGTAACTTCCTTTGGGAAGAGGCTAAATAATGATATCTTCTGCTCCAGATGGTCGCACAGAGTTCACGCAGTTACTATCGTGGTAAACTCACATTTTGTCCGCCATGTGGGCTAAATCATCAAGGGCTACAGTTTCCCCCGAGACACTAAGGATTTGTCTAAAGTCATGTGGTAATCATTGAAGGCACATTTGTTTTAGGAGGGCTTTACTCAGTTTGTATGGGCCCGCTAGTTGCTTCATGTGTTGAAGAAGTTGAGAGGGTCTCTTGTCTCCCAGATCGCAAGATGTTAACAATTGTTGTAGTCTTTCTCCAGCTGAGACCGAAGTGTGTTGAATTACAGCTGCTTTAATCTTATAGTATGGTTCCGACTCAGACACCTGATCCATTAATTCCCCAACCTCAGCAGCAATCTCAATGTGGAGTTCACCGACTGCATATACATACTTTGTCACCTGTGAGTGTATGCCTTTAGTTATGAATAAAGCTTCTATTTGGGCAAACCAGACCCTTGGATTACTATTTCTGTATGTTGGGAGTGCGAATTCCGAGATAGTATTAACTGAACATGTAAGATCCATTTTGAACGTGAAAATGTGAAAATCCCTCCATGCATATATTAATAGTTTCCTCTTAATGTTTTCTTTATTTGTACATGATTGTTAGTATTTCTGATGCCATTTTCGATTGCGGTGTTTTATTTTGTAATAGTTTTCTCAGTATTTCGGTTGCTTTCATTGGGTTTCTATATTTCTTCTTGAACTGTATCTAATTTCTTTTAATTTTTATTAATCTGGCGGCTGCCATATTGACTGTTTGCTCTTTGATTGTGCGGTTTGATT
Organism: Schistosoma rodhaini; assembly: GCA_944470415.2. NCBI lineage: Eukaryota > Metazoa > Platyhelminthes > Trematoda > Strigeidida > Schistosomatidae > Schistosoma > Schistosoma rodhaini. The sequence continues at coordinate 62,836,858 of OX104044.1, forward strand.
TTGACTGGGATCGTGCATTTTGGTTGTAAATTGGAACACTTTCCCAGAATTGGAAACACTTCGTGTTATAGAACAGCCGCTCAACCGGAATCTTAATTGATCGATCCAGAAAGGATAGAATAACCCTTACTTTTTAGTGTGTTCGGTAAATTTTCATATATTTCCTACCTTTTTGCTATTTATTGTAATTTAGATTGATTATTTTAGGATCAATTGTCGGTTGAATAACTGTGTAGTAATATTTGTATAGGTAAATTTGTATATTTGTATATATGATGAATTTTAGAACCGTTGTTACCCAAAACACCTTGTTCTGATTTCGATTGGCAAACGCGTTATTGCACTTTTACTCTAGTTATTCAGCCAAAGCCAAACCTATTGGAATTTAGGTTTGGATCTTACAGAACTTCAAATGTTTTCAGTAGCGTATGACAATGAGACAATAGTGGTTATAGGAGGAGATTCCATATCAGTAAGTTTGGTTGGAGAGGACAATCCTTACCTGTTCCCATCTGTTTGATACGCAGTTTTAGAGTTATCGAGGATAACTCGTGTTGAATATCAGTGTCTTCTTTTTGAGGCCGAGCGAGTTTAAGAAGGTCGATTCCTTGGAAACTGTTCAAGGAACTTATTCGAGACAAAGCGTCTGCGACTACATTGTTTACTCCAGAAATGTGTTGTATATCTGAAGTAAACTGCGAAATGTAGTCCAGTTGTGGGGACTCTCGGGGTGAGTACTTATCTGAAGATGAGCTTAAAAAGAAGGTAAGAGGTTTGTGATCGGTAAAAGACATGAATTCTCTTTCTTCGATAGAATGTTGGAAATGCCGTTCCCTACCGAACGTGTTGTACCTAGATTCAGTGTCTAGCAACCGTCTCGAGAAAAATCCTAAAGGTTGCCAAGAGTTGTTAACCCATTGTTGTAAGACTCCTCCGATTGCTGAGTCGGATGCGTCTACGGAGATACTGATGGGCGCTTGAGTGTCTTGATGCGCAAGCAGGGTTGCCTTAGCGATGTATTCCTTAACTATGGAGAATGCTTTTCGAGCGGTGTCGTCTAAACTAATTGATTTCGCATTTCCACGAAGTTGGTCGGTTAACAGTTTCATAAGAGATGCGCATTTAGGTATGAACCGTCTGTAGAAACTTACAAAGCCGTTGAAAGTTCGCAACTGCTTAATCGTGGTCGGTTTTGGGTAATCCAGAATGGCAGCCACTTTGCTTCTAAGGGGTCGGATGCCTTGAGCATCAATGGTGTGTCCTAAGAAGTCTAGGGAGTTTGCTCCGATTTGGCATTTCTGAATGTTGACAGTAGTGCCATGCCTTTGAAGTCGATCGAAAACAATGTCCAGATGCTGGAGATGTGATTCTCTGTCCGGATTTGCTAATAGACAGTCATCAACATACGCATGTACGAAGTTGAGACCTCGAAGACGTCGTCTATAAACCTTAGGAAGGTTTGAGCCGCATTTCTTAGTCCGAAAGGCATTCGTAGAAATTCGTAGAGGCCGAAAGGAGTTATAATTGCGGTTTTAGGAATGTCGTCGGTTACCATTGGTATTTGGTTGTAAGCCTTAACTAAGCCGATTTTTGAAAAGACAGTTGTACCTTTCAAGGTAGCTGTCAAATCGTGAGTGTGAGGTAACGGGTAACGATCGTGAATGGTTTTAGCACTCAGACGCCAATCATTGCTGTACTTTCTAGGGACCATGTGCATTGGGGATGACCATGGGCTACTTGATGGTCGAATGATTCCTATGTCTATCATGTGATCGAATTCATTTTTAGACAACCTAAGCTTTTTGGGAGCGAGTCAACGGGCTTTCGAGAAAACAGGTGGTCCTGTAGTCGAGATGTGATGTGTAACATTGCTGGTTACAAAAGGCAATTTCGGTTGCGTTTAGTATATCCCGGAGTATTTGTCGAGTAATGATTGGTATAGGGGGTCTATGGAGTGCTTAATCGTGACTTGGGATAATCTGCAACCAGAAAACGGAGTTACGCAAACGGATAACTTAGTGTTTCCGTCTATTAACTTTCGTAAGCGTGTGTCGATTAGTAGATTGTGGTATTGTAACAGGCCTATACCAATGATTGGCATAGAGACATCTGCAACCACGAAAATCCAGTGTATGGGTTTGCGTAAATCTACGTTAAGGTAGACGTACCTTCCACCGTAAGTAGCGATCGGCTTTCCGGTGTCGACGAGATAGCGAACTTTTGTGGTCACATCGGTGACATATAACAGATGGCTGTGTTCGCCGGCTACGGTTGTTGTTAACGGGTGCCGGCTTGGAGTTGAAGTAAACATGAACGACAGTTGATGCTGAAGACATTATTGATCGACTGATTATATTCAACTCTCAGTTTTTCAAAAGACAAAATAAGATCCATACTTGATCATATTGAAGAACATTTTCCTATGGTTATATGTGGGAAATAGCTATTTAATTCGGACATGCGACGTTTGATGTTTACGTGTGTTCTAATAGTCAGAAGACAGGGTTTTCTGAATCTATATATGCGTTCCTGCGCTTTATAGTAGTGTATTACCTTATTAGTTGCAGCCAAATAGCCGTAGAAATCTTGATACATAAGCCGATTGACAGACAGAAGGATTCAGAATATTTGTCCACCATTTGCCCAAGTCCATATTGAAAAACCTTCACCACGCAGCGTTTCAACTGATACTTGATTACCTTGCTGCTTAGTTATCCATCAACTTCCGCTTACTAATATGTCTCCGTTTTGATTACTACGATCAGAAATGCGACCCATTATAAAGTTTATTATGATTAGCAATAACTTTAGCTTCAATTTCTTCACTTTTAGTGACTGAGAATATTTAGTGTGCCACTTGTGTCTTTTTTCTTCGATCGTGGCTTTCAATTTTGTTAAGACCATCTGTTTTGGCTTTGTTATTTAAAGAATATCTAATCATTCTACCCCTCAACTTTAGGATATTCTCTGTAAAAGAAAGTCTTGTTTAATATGTATTTGTTTTGATCTGTCAATCTTGTTATTACTGGTTAGTTCAAACTTATTATAATTGCTAATGTTTCTGGATTAAATCTTGCTTATATAAAATGAAGGATTTCCTTTTTTATTAATATAATAAACCATCATATCAAATGGCTGAATCCTAGTTGAAAATTCGAGACAGTTTATTTACTGAAAGTTAAAAACTGGAGCAGTTGCTGCTTTTTATAAACAGCATCGTCTTAGAAACTAAGATATTTAATTTAAGTTTCCAGATGAAGATTAACACTGGAATTGAGGAGTGTACTACTGAAAAGTGCTATGCAGGAAGAAAATAACTCCTTAGATTCTGTCGCTCACCACAAATCAACATCACTAGCAAGTATTCCATCTCAGTTAACTCACTCGATCCATACGGAAGAAAACGATCGTATTGACTTCTTAAATAATCTGACCATAAATTTACTTCACATTCTCATCCTTACTCACCTTATATCATTATGTACACTTAAATGCATTTTATTGCAACTCTATCATTTTCAACTAACTCACTTATTTCTTAATTCGTCAAGTTTATTCAGTAAAACCGTTTGGTTCACTAACTATTAAAATCCAGACGCTTCAAGCTTCTGATCTTTGTTTGTTAGTTATTTTTCACACCACGAATAATAATCTGGTAGAGTTTATGCTGCGAAATTCAGAAGTAAAGGCTTTCACTTTTGAGATGTAAGGTACAACGTTATTGTTAGAGTGAAGACTTTCAAGGGCTGACAGACAAATTCTTTTTTGAATGTAACTATATTGTCCTCTTTTTCTGCCAGCATATGGCCTTAACATATAACAACGAGTTCAACGTTTTGATGGCATTATAACTTGATCATTTTAATTTTCACTAAAATAGACGTTCAGAATCATGAGAATGACCGGAGTGTAAATATTTAAGAAGCTTCATTTGATGGGAAATATTATATAAGAGCCATGATATTCTAGTGCTAATCACTCACCGACCAACTGGAAAAGTAAAACAATTGCTTCGAAAATCCTCTCTTTTTATTTATCATATGTCAACCCACCCTTAGTAGTTTGATGGCAATTTAACTTTATATGCCGAAATCTAGTCAGGAGGTGTTTCAAAGTATAATTTAAATCTGGAATGAATGAGAGACAGGCTGAACATATGGTCACCAACAGATACTCGTAAACTATCGAAGAGTTTACATTTTCCTTTCATACCTGTAGTAAATTGGCGGTTGTATGAGGCCTATTTAATACATGGGCGTGATTTTTCCATTCATTTGACATTATTTGACAATTGTTTATTAAGTTGTACTTCATTACATGAGTCTTAGAAACTGTTATTTAGATAGCAGTTTTTGAAGAGGCCCTGACTTGATAGTGCAACACCCTAATCCAAGGGTAAAACGTCACTGAAATAAGTTCATCTATAGGAAATGATGAGCCTTAAATCCCACACAACTTTTAGGAATACATTATGGGATAAAGATATTAGTGTTTTTATTGTTGTGGTTAAATGCGAGGTACTAGAAAAAGCTAGGAAGTCGGTTGATAATATTTTAAGTACTCATCTTCTGATGTAGATTAAGCATTTATTAGGTAGGCCTAACTAATCTTCCATCCCCAATATTGGCTTGCGTAGAAATGGGTTGGAAGCGACTTGCGGTTTTCGGTGGAGTCTTGTTCTCTATGTTAGTGTTTTGATTGAGGAGTTTTCATTGTTATTCTGGACAACATAGTCAGCACATGCTTCAAGTGAAAGTGGAATATTCGAATTTCTCCACATATGACCAACAGCTTGCCCCATCAATCTCGATCTTAATTGGTTGTTGTTGACCTTTAGCCTGTCATTGTCCGAATCTTTATTTTGATTTTCTCTCCTTTCGACATGACTCTCGATTCTGTATTCGTTCAGGATTTTTCCAACTGGCTGAAAAATTAGGTTGGTTTTGATGTGCATGTTTATTGCTGATTTACTTGAGTCCCACGTTTCTAAAAATCCTCTGACATTCTTAGTATTCTATCCATCCAAGATCTTAACATTTTTCCAGTCAAATATGTGCTCACAATTGTCCACATATATAGATGTAGGTGAAAATATATCATGGCATCTGACAAATAGCTATTGTTCTTGGAGCCGATGATAAAGGGGGCATTCACTCTATCCGATGCAGTGTTTCTCTCAATCGGAACGGTTTATTTCTCAGATGACACTTGGTTTTTCTTCTTTTGTTATTTTATCATTTGGTTTGCATTAGTTAGAATGATTTTGCTGGTTTAAGCATTACACCCATTCCTAACTGCCTCAATAGTCCCATTTGCAATTTCTAATATGTCTTTTATATGTGGTAGGATGATCTGCTTTCTGGTTTTTGTATTTATTTGGTTTCCATTGATGGTTTCAATTGTTATTTTTTGACGAGGCGGAGAGACTTGTCGTTCTCTAAAAGACGTGACGTAAGTGTCCTGCAATGTGTCCTTAACTTTTGGGTAGACTTTGTACGCAGTTGATTGCTAGTTTTCTGATTGTTGCTACTGTAGCTTGCAATTTGATCTGCCTAAGTTGGGTCTCGATATACTTGAGAATCCAGTTTCCTTGTGACGGTTCTGGCGGTCAATCCGTCTAGGAGTGTTAGTTTTCTATCTGACTCTTTTAACTCTGTGAATTTTATTTCATGTTATTGATCAAATTGTAGGTGCTTTGCAGATCGTTCTTTCTGATAATAACAAACGTGTAATCCAAATAACGAATCTATATTTTCGGCTATATTACTGGTAAAGTCGAGGCTTCCAGTCTCTGGGTCACTAACCCTGTAATAAGTCCTGATATTGTTGATCTCATTGTTATTCCCTTCGTCTGTCCATAGATTTTGTTATTGAATTGAAAGTATGTTGTTGAATGTAAATCCACGAGATCGACTAGATTTTGACTCTGTAGCTTCGTGCACTTCGGGAGATTTGTATCACTGATAAGGTGTGAGGATAAAGTTTTCTTTGCTACGTTTGGTTTAATTGAGGTGAATAAGGGTCTAAAGATATCATTAGTTTGTCGTTATTTGTTTGAATATCACTAATCTTATTAAATAATTGTGCGTTAAACTTAATGGAGTTATCAAATAAATCCATCGAATTTTTCAATATTCTCAAAATTCCTGTTGATAACTTGTATTATGGGGTTTTGGAGAGTGACAGAATTTGGTGTAGTACAATTTTTGGTTTCTGTACTTTTGGCTTACTGTGAAATTGAGAGGGTGATGGTCCACTGATTTTCATTCGCCATGGATCCTGTTTTGGTATTTGTTCTTCTTTGGCAAGTTTGTTTAAGGACCCAGAGATCTGGTTATCTAATCTTTTGATTGCATTCGTGTCCATTATTTTACACACATTTTCAAACACAATTAGTTCCTCATATTTTTTCACCAACTTATAGTCTGAGGTAGTTAAGTGTGTTATCAGATAATAAAGACACTGATTAGTGGTCTCATACACATTGGTACCTACAAATTACTTGTTTGATTTCCATGTAATTACCATAACAAACAGTTGCATGCATTAGAAAACTTGTCTCAGATTTGGTCTCAATGGTGTAGACGCATTCACTTCTTCTCTAACTCTAAATCATGGGTTTCAAAATTGTCACTACTCTTATCATTATTGTATGCATTACGATAAGTTTATCTTGCTGTGCTGATACAATGGCTAAAATCCGAACTGTTATGATCTCATAAACCTTGTAACAGTCACTAGGATGGTAGACGCTCTTAAACAGAATAATAGCCGCAGTGAAATAAAAAATTTCGCACTGAATTTTCAGTAATATGATGAATATTTTCGTTTGTTATTTTATGTTTAAAAAGTAGTGTTCCATTTTAATATGTTTTGCTTCTATCCGTTAATAGGTTTAGGCTAATAAGGTTATAATTATCTGTCGTATACAGAACTTAGGACTCTAAGTCATATATACTGTTTGACGGAACAAATAGTGACCAAACGTTCTTAGTTAGTTTACCAACAAAAGCCAACGTCCAAATAGGCAATAAGTAGGCGTTTTTCTCGTATTCCTTAAAGCAGTTTGTTGGTCTAGCTACACTAAATAATGGCTTATATGTTTATACTTACAGTTATTTAAGCTGGATAAGCAACTAACAGAAAGGGATGAACATATTAAAGAGCTCTTTCATATAATTCATGATTATGAGGTTTGTCACCTCGAACAATATTAGAACTTAATTACTTATAGAACTTATTAAATATAAATCAAGAACAGGTAACTAAAAAGTCACACGAATTATTTGTGGTGAGTCGGAATTTTTTTAAAGACAACCATACTAAAGGCAAAATCTGAGCTTTCTGAACTTCGTGCAAAAATAAATGATATTGAAGAAAACGTAAGTTAGATTTTGCTAACGTTTTGATAAATACAGATCAATCTAATGCAAATATGCAGTTCTAAAGTTAATGGATTTGAAGAAAATATACAATCTATTTCATCATATGAGGGGTATGTTGTATTGTTAACAAATGAGTTACCGTATATATATATATATATATATATATATATATATATATATATATATATATATATAAGAAGCCTGATTTACCTCAATTACCTAGGTGAAAACAAAACTTTTTATCATTTTTATGTTCAAGTCATCATTAATATAACAAAATTTATTACTGATCGCTAAAGCTATAATTGCCATAAAGTATTTATTTTTAGTGATATATGATCTTATTGATTGAAATTTCTCGGATTCATTATTCATTAATCAACGAGGAATGCTATTTCTAGACGTAAGTGAGTAGGAACTAAGTAAGGAAAGTATATCGTTTCATAAAGAAGAGAGAAAAGAAATTTTAAGAAGGTTGCTATATGAAGTCAGCCGTACCGAAAATTCACGACTGATAGCATTTACTGGTTGAGTTAACCATCACTAGCTAAAGTCATCCAAATATGTACTAACTTTCTAGTTTGCTTCTACTGTGGTTTTACCAAATGTGGTGAAATATTTCGCAAAGATGTTGATTGACTTTTATATTTCCAAACTGAAGGGTTTGAACACGTACTGTTTAGTCAATATACTATTTTTAATAAAAGGTTAAATATAGCACAATAATGTCCACATACAAATTTATTTTTTCACTTAGTTTACGCTAGATGAATGAATAAAGGAATCTAAAACTGATTTTAAAATATAAGATACATATTGACTAAATCTAAATCACTAAATTATAAAATCGGTTATTAGATTTTAAAAAATTGCTTAATCGGCTAGTTGTAAAATAATGCAATAAATGAAAACCAGTGATAAATATTTAATCATATTCTCATTGTGAAACATTTGTCGGTGAACTTACAACTAAATGTTTATCATTTAATCTTAAAGTTAGCATTGTCCAGTTGGCATTTTTATTGACTCTCAACGAGGGAATAATTTATGCCACCACAAATTAAATAAATGTTCATACTCTCTGCGCATGTGGGTAACTATCCTGACTCAGTGCCTAAATGGATAACGCGTCAGTAGTTTGAAACGAAAGGTAATGTGTCCGAATACGGGATTTAACATGAACTCCGGAATGCAGGTGCATCCATCTAATGAGCCTCAAAGAAGGTGCTTCCTTCATCCTATTGCTAGTCAAACTATATATATTCTATATAAATATATTTTACTTAACCCATAAACATAATAGCAGACAATATTAAATCCAACTAATTTCATTTGGGTCAACGGTTGACCATACCTTTGTTTAACTAGAACTGTAAAAGTTGTAACGTTCAAGCTAGGAATATATTGCATCTTAGGTGAAAGACAAGACAGGAAATAAACTAACTTCAAGTGATTATTAATTCATAGTTTTCGCTAGATGTACTAATTTTATCCTTGTCTGTTCATCGAAATTTAGTTGTGGATAGTAAAATGACTTTTTAGTTTACGAATTTGTTATGCTCGTTTCACTTTAAAAACAGGTCTAACTTGCCAATAAATGTTCCAGACATTGATTACAACAAGTCGAAAATTTCAGTGATCCAGTCACATACAGAAGAGTCATGGATTCAAAATCAGCCACTAACTGCAAAAATCAATCAGAAAAGCTTAGCTGACGAACTTTTTGAAATGGAAGCTGATCAAGATGTTCACTCTATTTTACTTACATATGGTACTGAGCATATTAATAGTTGTGCACATTATCGAAACATGTTTACGTTCGAAAATAAAACAGTAGAAGAATTCCTAAGGGATCTGGTACAGATATTTTTTAAATTTATATGTCCATTATGTATTTATAACTGTATTTATAAACACATTTTCTCCAATGATTTGTTCATTCACTTTCAAATATTTCAATCGGTGTTCAATAAACTATGAGAGTCATAGGTTCTATCCCAAATGTTTTCATTGATGATTAACGTCGTAGTATCTGAAACAGGAATGAAGTAATTGTGTAATCCTCTCTTTCTTTTAGTGGTTTTCTATCTGATATCAGTTCTTTATAAAAATCTTTTCAAACACAGACGATAAGTTAGGTTATGAACGCTTACTATACCAAAGGTGGTTCATCGATCGGTATCGATATGTGGAAGGTAACGTACACGTTCTTTGAGCACTATCCTCAAGTCTTTGCATCATCTGTTGAGTCTGATGTTATTTGCTGCTGAGATAGAGTTGTTTAGCGAGGATACTATCAGACAGCATTGTTTATGGTTCACAATAATTTAACACAATGTAAACTTCAAAGTTGGTTTTATTATAGCTAATTATCAGGTATTTTTATGTGTTATCACATGATGTTTATATTCATTAAGAATACGGTTAGAAAATAACAGATATTATTGACTTTAGTGGCATTTATCGCTTTAAAAAAGTGTCAAGCTCTCAAACCATAAATTACGAAAGCAATCAACTTTATATTAGTTACCATCTAGAAATTGAAATGACCGAATTAATTGCATAACAGTGTATCTTATCATGATTTAGCACGTGTCACTTTGATTTTAAGAATGTACTGTAGTTTATCTTTACAGTGCTTTGAATAAAGGTTGCCTATGTTCAGTGTTGTGGAGATCATAATCACAAGTGCCGAATTATTTTGTCTTAGACATATTAAATACTGAGAATTAGTATGAATGAATAACAAATATTCTTCTGCATGGTATAGAAAACCGATTTACTTGACTTGAACGAACCAAACAGTTTATGTCTATAAGATGAGCTAATTTCAGATAAATAAGTGACTGAACTGATATATTCTTTGACTATCTTTATGAAAAAAACAAATTTTCATACATTCTACTTCCACGTGGGGAATATTTTGATTTCGAGTTATTTTGTTGTTAAAATAAACAATATTTTCTAACACTATCGGTATAATACCTTGAAGAGAGTTTTCTGAAAGACAGTCATACTGAATTTGAACACTTAGTATTTTCAACACTTTTAATACCAGATATAATGAATGAATTCATTATAAACATTTTAGATACAGTGTAATGAAATTCATGTTGAAAATATTTTTTATGAATGAAGACACTGATGGATTACTTAATAACCTCCCAGTTTTTAAATTATGTGCAGAATTTACTTATAAATCGAATTCAAAGTTTTTCCAACAGTGAAGCAAAACTTCAGTTATCTAATTTATTTTAAGAGTTGCAATATCCTAAAACCACACATTTTGTCTCATTTCTTGGTACAAGTCGATTCGTCTTCATACCTTCAAACTAAAATTGAGATGCAAAAGAAACATGTTACAACAACACGGTTACTACTTACTGGATTATGAACAAATACACGAAGGAAAACGGTACTGGTCTGCAGAAGACGTAAATGATTTCAAATGTGAATCAGAGACATATTTCGGCTTAATCATTAAACAATGCGCGGAAATTTCAGTGTTGTAAGTTTACCTGAGTTAAATTACAAAATAACCGAAGGTAAGCAAAGTCACAATGATAACTCAGTTCTAAACTATTGTCCAAGTATGTTCACATGTTGGATTCAGTTTGTAGTGTCAATGTGAAATATTCAATCTGAAGTGCGTCCAAAGTATGGCACATGAAGCTTTGTATGTAATTTTCATCTAAATCCAGTGATGCAAGTCCATGGCCTGGGTCAAGTTAGGTACTTTCATATATATATAACTAAACAATTGAATATCAGTTGTCGTTTTTGGTATTATTGATCATAATATTTTAGGTATCAATGAAATCGATAGTAGCAAATAACGTATTTTCATTTCGTTGACTGTACTTCATTCTATCTACGAAGATTGTTTTGATTGGCCCTTATATCCAGATGTTCGGATGTCAATCCTTCTTTAGACGGCGCAAAAACTTTCTGAAGGACTTTGGTTTCACCGAAGTCAGTTTGTATCCAGTTTCTAATAAACGTAGTGATAAGTGGATAAGAACAGTATTTGAAATGTGCTTTAGTCCTCAGAAAGTAGGAAAATAGATTACAAATAACACGACTGTTTGCTATGTGTTAAGGTCAATCTTTATGAAAGTGTTTAAATCATAAAGACAATTTATTTAGAATTTCTTACATTCACAGTCAAAACTTACTACTCAAAAACTGGAATTATGCTGTGTAATTTAAATAATATTTCTTAGGTCCCAGAACTACACGGTTTTCTGAAATAAGCAAATTATAACAAAAATTAATGGAGACTCATTCCGTTCAACTTATCTTTTTTAAAGGGGACAGTTATAATTACTACTAAAGATTTCGAAACAGTGACATTAAATATGTTGTTCCTTTGGTCTTGTAAAAACTCTATTGACGGTAACAGACTCTTGAGTTACTGCGCTCAGATATTTATCAAGTTGTTTATTTCATTTAGTGTAGTGTGTTATTGTTCTGCGAATTTACTTCTTCTGTCACTCAAAATGGTATCCACAGACCAGCACTCTCTCCATAATCATGTGCAATAAACTAATAAAATAAATAAGCAGAAAAATAAACGATAAATCTTGTGGTTTTATCCTTTAAATTTATTTTTTATTATTCTGAACTACTTAGAACAGGGATGCATTTTCAAAAAGCACCAACATTTTGGACCAATGTACCATCCAATGTCGGAGAGCGATTTCTAACGGTAGGTTGTTTCTCTGAATATTTTGTTCATTCACCTTTCTATAAAACTGCGATAAACCCTAATTAAAATGATGACATTCATTTCATTAAAAAATTACGCTTTTTGATGAATTTACTTTAGATGTTTTCCATCATTTTTTATCTTGTAGAGTCCCTCTTCTAAACATTCACTTTATATTATAGACATTCATCAATCAATCTACTTCGGAAACGAGATCATGTTCAACACATAATGCATTTTTCTCAGGTAAGTCAAGAAATAAGATTATAACAATAGAGTGTGATATTGGCATAAATAGGCATTATTCACTAGACCATAATAATGTACATAGATTGTTTCTGTTATTGGAATATCAATAAATAATTAAACGACGAGTGAACTATAACGATGAGTACAATAATACCAAATCATGTTTATAAGCATATTCCCGCAAAATGATAAATAAACTGAAGACTAAGAAGTCACTTTATTAAAATAATACAAAAAATAGTTCATTGATTAGAATGCTTCTTTTGATAAAAGTGTTCAGATATTTTTGTGCACGATAGGTAGTATGATACTTAGGTAGTTTTACAAATCAAAAGTAATGTCAACGTAATTGGATATGCTTTATAAGATAGGCAAATAGATAAGCGTCATTTAAAAACGATCTTACCAAGTATATTATCTTTCTGTACTTATTATAGCATTAAACAAATTTAAAACTTGTTCAGATCAGTAGAGATTTGAAGAATAAATGAAACAAAATGCTGAACTTTATCGTGTTTTATTTTATCTTTGAGAAAAATAAGTCGTAACTTAAACACCATATCTTATTTTAAAATCAGAAATTTGTAATTTAATGAAACTTATGAAAATATACAAAGGAATATCTAGAGACGGAAGCTTAGTAAATGCAAAGGGTATGAGGCACTTTTTAAGAAAACGAATGCTTCAACTGAATAAAGAAATCGATCAGCATATAGTAATAAAACGTTTTTGAAAGGTAATGTATAATGAAATAACAAAGTTTTAATAAATGACTATGCGAAGACAAAAAAAATTTAATTACTGAAAATGTGATGGGAAACTATTTAGTCATTTGTTTTTTCTCTACACAATCTTCCCAATAAACCAAAGTTAGAAATTATACTAGAGCTGAAAGATAACACTTACAGATTGTTCTCCTTATTCTAACATAGTGCTTTTCCTGTTTTGAGGATTGAAGTTTGTTTAAACGCAATTTAATAAAGGGATTGTCATAGTAGACTTTTATAATATTTTGATTATGACTGGTAGTTTTAAATCGGTTACTGAAGTGCTTTTTTGCGGTAAATTAACATTTGCTGTACAGGGATAAAATACTATAGAAACAGCCACCTAGTATTTTTCTATTTATTCTTTTCATGAAAAGGACTGATCTTTTCAGTGGTACACGTGTCTTTAAAGTCGAAAGAACAATTTCTAAAATCCATTTCCATATTAACATTGTGAGGCAATATTTCACAAGACTGTTGAGTGGTTTGATTTCGGTTCGAAAAATACCTATCATTCCGACGTTTTTAATTACCGTTTTTCTAATCATGTCGTTCCGACTTGAAATATTCGCATTTTTCGTAATGATTATTCCATATTTCCAAGGGGTTGGTCGCAAATATCTTTCTAATGGTTAACGTATGGATAAAATACTGATGAACTAACTAACCGCCTTTAGGTACTCTAAAACTTCAACTAGACACTATACAGGGTACATCATAATTCTCTGACAGTCTGTTTCTCGACTTTCATTTGCAGGTTGAGAGGGGTTTTGGAAATTGAGTTACAAGCACACCTTAAAACCCATTGAATCGCTTGTGAATCACTTTTATTTAACTTTTTGCTGTCTTATCACTGATAATATAGGATGGTTTGGAAAGAAAGGAAAAGATACTACTAATGGGACCGCGAAACATGAAAAGAAAGGTATCGATGATTGGTCTTTGGTTCCAGTGATTACCGGAAAAAGTCAGTTAACTAGAATCAACGACATTAATGCTAATCAAGAAAATGAAACTTCAGTAAATAACAAGTGAGTTTAGAATGTAAATATTAAGTGTTTTGTGTTGAAAGTAGTTAATCATTTTTTTACATATTTAATTCATTCTTAAGTACTTTATGGTAGTCTAAATCAACCCAGTGCTATGCGCCTACCAACGACTACGATGAAGACGCTAAAGACCAATTCTACGATAGGCTGCAGTCGATCTTCGAGAAGTGCCCAACCAAGGACCTGACCATTCTGATCGGAGATTTCAATGCCAGGGTTGAAACGAACAACGCTGGATACGAAGACGTCATGGGACAACATGGACTGGGAGAAAGGAACGAAAATGGTGAGAGATTTGCAAACCTATGTGCCTTCAATAAACTGGTCATAGGTGGCACCATATTCCCACACAAAAACATAAACAAAGCCACTTGGATTTCACCGGATCACACTACACAGAATCAAATCGACCACATCTGCATCAACAAAAAGTTCAGGAGAACTGTGGAGGATGTGAAAACCAGGAGAGGAGCTGATATAGCATCCGATCATCATTTGCTGGTCGCCAAGATGAAACTAAAACTGAAGAAGCAGTGGACAGTGGCGCGGACAACATCACAAAAGTTCAATACGGCCTTTCATCGAGATGCTGACAAACTCAACAAATTCAACAAAGCCCTCAGTAGCAGGTTCCAGTCCTTTCATGATCTACTCAATGGAGAAGAAACTACCATGGAGAGCAACTGGAAAGATATCAAGGAGGTAATCATTTCAACATGTTAGGAGGTTCTGGGCCACAATAAGCACCACCACAAGAAATAGATCATTGTTGGCACACTGGATAAGATTGAAGAAAGGAGGAACAAGAAGGCAGCAATCAATATCAGCCGAACAGGAGCACAAAAAGCCAGGGCACAAGCCGAATACACTCAATTATTCATAATTTACCACTTGCGCTTTTCAATTAGAATTTATCTTGCTTGTAGTAATACGTATAACTGACTCGAGATTTGAGTCTGTAAACCGACATCTGAATTCGAACTTAATGTACACCATTCATGAATGAAGTTCTTCTTAAGCTCACTTTCACCCTAAAAAGCAAACATTCGATGAGAAAGATTGCTTAGACTGTGAAAAAGTTTTATTAAACGCTACATGTTTTAAGTGTTCGTTTTGGTTGTCACCTTCCGATTCTATCAGTTCCGTCTCTAGATCGCTGCCTCATTATCGAAAAGTAGACTGATTATTAAGTTAAACTGTGGTTCAGATGTTTTAAATCGCTAAACCGTCATGAGAATTTTTAATTGATTTCTGAAATCTGATAATTTTGTCCCTGGGCTGATTCCAACGAGACAACTTGTATCCCCAATGTTTGGAAATGTATGTGTTTACATTCTTCAAGTTGCAGATTGAGTCTGATTTCAAACGCCTTAGCTTTGATTCACAATTCATGTACATGAACATTGTCATTCTTTAATTTCTGATTGAATTCATTTAGCCTGTTAAGTATTTTGAAAGACTGCAAAATTAGAACTATTAAGTTGTTTGGAGACGCATGTGCACTTTTCGTGTTTAAAAGAATATCAAAATATACTCCTTTCAACTGCTCATCCATCTCAGTGCTTCTAAAATGGTGGGCGGCATGAGACTAAAACTATAAAAATATTATTTGGAGAAACATTTACATAAATGTCTCATGGGAACAAATGTAACTAGGTGGCTGGACTAAAAGATTTAACAATATTAATATACTAAACAAAAATAGAGATAAACCCTACCATTCTGAACCTTTAGGCTCGGTGGCAAATTAGTATTGTCATCAGAAATAAATTTTTTACTATTTAAAATTCCATCCACTTCCATTACTTTTCTGATTGGTTTTATTTAGATCTTTTACCTTTATTTATCAAAGATTTAACTTAATTTAAAAATCATAAATTCAATCAATTCATTAGTTATTTTAGTAAATATCTATTACAATTTACAAGTCATTCTACATTTCACTAAATTAGATATGTTATTCCCCACTAATTCCGCTTAATTCTTGTCCCAAACGCACCAAGGGCTCATGATTGGGCATTTTTCTAATAAATTTATATTTAAGGAGATGCGCACTAAATTTTATCTTTCTTACCACGTCTAGTGAAATAGATTTCTTATGTTCGGAGTTGAATCTAGTGACACAAATCGTTTTCTTTACTTAATATCTATTCTTGCAAGACTAAATTTTAATAAACAGGTAATCAGATTTCAAGTTTTACATTTATTGAATCTTTTTAGAAATTAATGGTTAAAAAAAACAATGATTAACTCTAATTCAGAGTTAACATATTAATCAATGACTGGATTCGGTATTACCCGTAATAATTTCAACCTCTTGTAGATTGCTGGAAACAGTTCCTGCCCCAATAGAACAACTTACATATATATTAGATGCTGATCATAAAACTTTACTGTGTTGTATAAATATGAGGCAACTGAAGAAAACTCATATAGAATTTCCACTAAGTCGAGAAATTCTAAAACTTAGAGAAATATCTGCTGTAAGTTTGACAAACACAGTTGAAAATTTTGTTTGGTTACAACTTTCTAAATGAACTTCAGGGCTCAGGTCACTTTACACGTTTTGAGATAGTGTTTCTCATCAAGTAATAAATATTTTCTTATCTGGAATGATAATTATTTGTATTGAACAATCGATTAAACGAACACACAAGCAAAACAGTATGATTCAGCAAACGGAAAAAATGTCAGTTTTTTTATGGATATATCTTAAGAGTTAAAACTTTATTTATTTAATTATGAAGAAATTTATGAATCTTAAGGTTTGATTAAAATCTGGTCTAAATAT
This sequence comes from Schistosoma rodhaini, assembly GCA_944470415.2. Taxonomy (NCBI): domain Eukaryota; kingdom Metazoa; phylum Platyhelminthes; class Trematoda; order Strigeidida; family Schistosomatidae; genus Schistosoma; species Schistosoma rodhaini. Next base: position 62,853,807 of record OX104044.1, read on the forward strand.
ATATCTGAATTAACCAAGTGAGTGAAGAAGTCAGGAGTATTGACTATATAATTTACCTTGTAAGTTCCTAGTAAGTTAATTTCTAACGAAATCTCGGCTTGACTACAAACTCACTTATCTTCTATTGGTTCGTATGCATTCTGATCCAGATGAGATTAATCTATCTTTAGAAGAGGATGTACTGGGAATCCGTTTTCTCTATGTATATTTATGGTTATGGAATATACCTTTGAAATGTAGAGGATATAAATAAGTCGTAGGTATTTGATGATAGGTATGTTTCCAGAATTCCTTGCGTATAGTTTAGAGATAGTATAAAGGTAGTAAGTATTGGCGTGAGTTGTGACGGGTTGGACACGTGTCCCGCTTTAGTCTGTAGCTAGTTGACTACTACATTAAAGTTGCAAATGAATTAAATCAGCAATTTCACTATAATACCTTACAGTTGTTTAATACATTTTGTTAATATATAATATATATGTAGAATTTATTGGTTGTTGAAACGTGCACCACCACTTAACAACCAAAAGGTTTCACACAGTTTGGTTCATAAAGTGCTACAAGTATGTAAAAAACATGGGAAATTTCTTCGTAAAAGCAAATGTGCAAAAATGATATTTAAATAAGTAGCGTTTACCTTACACTATATGACCACCTGGTGCGATCAGTATCATAGTTCCAGTAAGAAATCGAACAGATTTTTCCTATGAACTTGAGTTAGTGGAACTTAGACAGATCAAAGAAACCTCTTAAAAAACACCACGAGTTGTAAACAACATCTGGGTTCCTTGTGAATGATGCAAAAATAATATGGAATACATATGAGTATCAAGATATAAAACTCTGCCCGTTACTCTTCTAGAGTTACTGCAGCGAATGCATCCAGTAAGAAAACAACTTTACAAAAAAACACTAACCAGAATAAACAAATTAAACCATTTGAACCCTACGCTGGGAGTTAAATGATCTTCATACAAAAAAATTATAACGCCTCAGGATGAAAACCGAGATTCTTCGGAAGTCACGAAGCTAACGCTCCTTCTAACAACCAGATCAACAACTATTAAAGGTACATGGAACGTCCGGACAATGTGGTAGACCGGAGGGACCAGTAAAATAGCCACTGAAGTGGGAAAATACAACTTGACAGTACTCGGAATCAATGAAATCCACTGGACCCAAGCTGAAAAAAAGAGTAGATTCAGGTGTGATACTACTGTACACTAGTCATGAAAATTAAAATACTTCACACATACAAGGAGTGGCAATCATACTATCCAAAGAAGCACAAGATGAACTTGTAGGATTTGTATCACATGGATCCAGAATCATCAAAGCGTTCTTTAAAACAAGGAAGGAGGGAGTTATAGTGAATGTTGTTCAGTGTTATGCACCCAACAATGACAGAAATGAAGATGGCAAAGATCAGTTTCATAAGGGACTGCAATCAATAATAACGAAGTGCTCAAGGAAGAACCTGATCATTTTGATGGGAGGCTGAAACGCGAAAGTAGGAGTGGACAACACCGAGTGTGGAGATAATATGGGACGACATGGACTAGGAAAAAGGGACAAGAATAGCGAGATACTTGCGACTTCAACAAAATGGTTATATGTGCCACTATATTCCCCCACAAACGTATACACAAAGCTACATGGATCTCACCGGACCACACTACAGAGAACGAGATAGATCGTATTTGCATCAGTAAAAAAATCCAGAATGTCAATAGAAGACGTGAGAACCAAAAGAGGAGCTGACATAGCTTCAGATTACGACTGTCTGGTGTTTTCCAAAATGAAACTGAAGCTAGAGAAGCAATGGACAACTGGAGAAACAGTATTACAAAGGTTCAATACAGCTTTGCTTCGAAATACTGACAAACTCAATCAACACAAGATAACTCTCAACAACAGGTTTCAGGCCTTACAAGGTCTACTAAAAAAAGAGGAAACTATTATGGAGAACATTTTATTTATTTATTTAAACACATATATATTGGTACAAAAGGGCACCAGATACATACGCGCCACACAAAATAATAAAAGTAGGAAGAGAAGGGATGAAAAGATAAGGCGGACTGAAATGTACAACCAGAAGACTCTTTCAGTTAAGAAAGTTAGAACCACTCTTTATGTAGAATGTAAAAGAAGGTTGCAGCAGGATCGCCACTGGCTTCTATTCTGAGCCATATCTGATAACGTCTCTAGCCACTGTGTTGCACCATCTATCGGACCCCAACCAGGGAGTCGTGAAGGACCAACAGAAGCTAGCCCTTTGCAGCTCTCTTTCATGCCACGACACCATGTCATACACTGACCTCCTCTCCGCTTTTTCCAACCAGTCCCAGAGTCGGCAAATAATGCACGACGTTGAAGTCCCTGGGACGGCATTCGTATAACACGTCCAAGTCACCGAAGTCGGTGTTTCAAGATGGTGACACCAATCGAATTATCGTCTCTGTGACCGAACACACGATGCCGAACCTCTGCATTACTAACATGGTGTTGCCACTCGATGTCAGCAATCCTTCGGAGACAACGATGATCGAACACAGAGAGACGTTTAACATCCTCAACTGGGAGAGGCCAGGTTTCACAAGCATAGAGCAAAACTGCTCGCACCGACGCGTTGTAGATCCGACCTTTTACAGTCAGACTAACATCACGAAGGCGCCAAAGATGGCCCAGATTGGCATAAGCCACTCTGGCTTTCATTATACGTGCATCAATCTCATCACTCACGCCACCACCAGCACTTATATAGCTACCTAGATACACGAACTTCTCAACTACTTCGATCTCCTCACCATCCAGGGTGAGTGCAGGATGAGAATCCTGCCAGTCTTGTAGGAGTACCTTGCACTTGGAGGGTGCAAAGCACATGCCGTACCTGCGGACACTGATTGCCAACTGATTAAGTGCGGATTGCATGGCTTGAGCATTATCGCACAGTAAGACAATATCATCCGCCTACTCGAGGTCGAGAAGTCGTTCTCCAGGCAACATATCCACACCGCCACTACTTACATCTATCAGAGCTGTTTCCAGGATGTTGTCGATGGCAAAGTTGAAGATTAATGGTGAGATTGGGCAACCCTGCCTAACCCCACTGCTCGAGTGGAACAATGGAGAAAGGTGGTTGTATGCCCTCACTCTGCATGAGGTGTTCGTATGCAGGGCCTTTAAGATGTTAATGAACTTCTCAGGCACACCCTTCTTCAATAGACAATCCCAGAGAACAGTCCTGTCCAACGAATCGAAGGCCGCCCTGATATCAAGAAACACTACGATTGTTGGCCTGCGATAAGTATGACGGTGTTCTAACATTTGGCTGAGGGTGAAGATGTGATCAATGCATCCTCGACCAGAACGAAAACCAGCCTGCTCCTCGCGAGTCAATCGTTCTCGGGTTTTAAACAACCTACGAAGAATGACAGAAGCCAATAGTTTGGACGCAATCGGAAGTAGACTTATTCCCCAATAGTTATTACAGGAACAACGTGAACCCTTATTAAAGATAGGGACGACTATTGACTCATTTCATGATGTTGGAACACTTTCTTACTCTCAAACCTTTCCAAACAACACAGTCAATTCCTTAACCAGAAAGTCACCACCATCTTTAAAAAGAGCCGGAGGTAAGTCATCTGGGCCCGGTGATTTGTAGCGCTGCAAGAGTTGGAGTTCCTTGCGGACTTCCGCCTCATTTGGTGGATCAGTCGTCACCGGCCATGGGGGGCAGGACAAACTGGTTGATGTTGCCGGAGCAGCAGGCCATTTGAACTGCCCTTCGAAAAATTCCGCCCATCGTCCAAGACGTTGAGAGATGTTAGTGATTGGCATCCCGTCATCCTCGTAGATTGCAGCTGCTGCTTCCATCTCATTAGCACGCTCCGACCACCAGGCTTCCCGGTCCTTACGCAAGCTTTGCCCGATTTCACTACGTAACAGCCTTCGTTTGTGGTCAAACTCACGGTCACCCGGAGTAGACCGACGGGCTTCCATCAGTTGTAAGGAGCCAGAAGAAACCCAGTGCTTGTAAGCGGGACGTTTCGCGAAGCCGCAAGCGGCTTTACTCGCCATTTTCATGGCGTCGTGAAGAAGCAACCAATGCTCATCTATACTTTTCGGTGGGGTGGTAGCTAGCCTAGAGGCTAGCTCCGCTCGATACTTACTTGCAACAGATGTTGCAGCCAGTTTACTAACATCGATCCGTTGGTGGTGGTCAATCGTTCGGCCACTGAAAAGTAAGGTAAGATTGGCGCAGACCAGAGCATGATCAGACTCCAGATAGGTACTCCAAAAGGGGCGGCAGTCTTGTACACAACCACGCCAGCGGTAGCTGATCGCGATGTGGTCAATCTGAGTCCAGGCTTGAGATGCAGAGGGAGAACAACTGGAAAGCGATCAAAGAGATATTAAATTCAACGTGCTAGTAGGTGCCGGGCCGCAGTGATAGCAGTAAATGCTGCAAGAGGAGGAAGTTTGAGATAACTATATGATACGAAGAAGAAGATAGCTGGAAAGTACATAAACCAGAGAGTCCAACCAAATACAATATGGACAAAACGATCACTGAGATTCAAGTGAAGCTTAAATGTTGAGCGTAACACTTTTAAGAACTTTTGAATAGAACAGACCCTCTAAAACCATCGGGCATCGAAGTAGCACCTACAGACCATTTTATAGATGTTACCCGACCAAGAATAAAAAAAATCAGCATGGACACCAGATAAATGAAGATTGGGAAAGCACCGGGGCCAGATAACGTACTAGCTAGAGCACGAAAGTCAGATACAGAGGCAATTCGAAAGGCAGTCCACATGCTCTTTAGAGTGATTTAGGAGGAATAGCATGTCCCGATAGACTGGAAAGAAGGATACCTCATCAAGATAGTGAATAACGAAGAATGTAATAAGTATGAGTACTACAGAGGCATTATACTAAGATCAATAACAAATAAACCTTTCAACAGAGCGTTATTGATTCAGTAGAAGACCAACTTCGAGATCAACAATCTGGCTTTCGCAAGAACCGACCAAGTATCATTCGAATCGCAACACTACAGATCACAGTTGAAAAATCAATTGAATGGAACTCATCACTACTCATCAACTCCCTTGACTACGAGAAAGCATTTGACAACGTGGATAAGAGAATTTTCTTGAACCTTGTCTGACAGTATGATGTGCTTTAGAACAATTTCATTACCATACATAATTAATACGACGGGTGCACTGCCAACTCGTGCGTAAAGGGCGGTTCACAGATGCTGAAACTTGGTGAACCACTACAACTATCATCAAAAAGGTACAGGTATTTACAAACAGTTGTCTAGGCACGACACTTCATATCTGTTGGCCGAATATCATCAGCAACAGCTTACTATGGCAGAGAACAAACCAACTTCCATCTGTAGAGGAAATCGGGAAAAGATGATGAAAGTGGACAGGTCACACTGTACGGGAATTATGAGACTGGACCACGAGGCAAGAGCTAGCTTTGAATCATCAGGGAAAAATGAAAAGAGATATATCAAAAAGCCATATTAAGCCATGTATTAGAGGCAGAGATCAAAAGAATGAATAGCACTTGGAAAAGCCGGAAAGGAGAGCTCATAATGTAGTTAATTGGAGATTTCTGATTGGCCGCCCTATGCTTTAATAAGGTTAATAGGCGTAGGTAAGTAAGTGAGCTGTTTTCTTTAAACTGGAGAATTCGTCTTAAAGTATAAGTTTAAAAACACAGATGTTTAAGTCCTCTGATTGAAAACAATATTTATACACCCGGGTTTCGATTCCTCGTAGGATCATGAGCGAGCAGCTCTTCACGGTCTCTAGTGGTTGCTATTTTCACCATAAAACATTATGCACCTATATATATTTTCACAGTTGAAATCATGAGTCCATTGAAGCTAGACCACCTTCGAAAACCTGGAAGCACTGGACTGCCGTTTTGTCCTATTATGGGACTCCTCAGCAGTGCGCGTCCACGATCCCGCACTCGCGAGATTCGAACTCAGGACCTACCAGTCTTGAGCCGAAGCCCTTAACCGATGGTGGTCTAGCTTCAATTGACTCATGATTTCAAATGTGAAAATACTAAATTCTCCACAAAACCCCCTCTGATCTATAATCATATGCTCACTAGTGACCGACTTCAAGAGATATTTCCTTGAGTTCTAGTGGGAAGCAGTGGCCAGTGGAGTTCTACCAGGTCTGTTGTAGAGATATCAGCTCACTGAAGACAATTGGTGAACGGTCGCTCAAAATCGTGGATTGGTTGAAGTTAGACATTAACAGCGTTAGATACCGGCTCAGTGGTCTAACGGTTACGGGCTTCAGCTCGAGACTGGTAGGTCCTGAGTTCGAATCTCGCGAGTGCGGGATCGTGGACGCGCACTGCTGAGGAGTCCCACAATAGGACAAAACGGCCGTCCAGTGCTTCCAGGTTTTTGATGGTGGTCTAGCTTTAATTGACTCATGATTTCAACTGTGAAACTACTAAATTCTCCACAAAACCCCCTCTGACCTATATATATATATATATATATATATATATATATATATATATATATATGCTGTTAAAATTCGTATCATGAAAATATAACTATTGAAATGACCTAAATATTAAATGACCAGGTAAACATGCCATAAAATCCTTCACAAACTCATTCTCAAACTCCATTTATAGTTTTAAAAGAATCATTGAAATTATTTAGTAGTGTGGTACCTACCTTTACTATTAAAAGAAAGTGTTCTCATCATTCTATTTCTTTGTTTTACAGACAGTTTGTTATGTGAGGAACAAATATTTAGAAAATGACAGGATGTCGGATTACACAAATCATTTGAAACTGACTTTATAGTAAAACGATTATACAATTCAATATATTTTTAAAAGCTTTTTACATTTAGAAAAAAGCAGATTTTGGAGATTTAGAATTTACCTATAAGTTGATATTCAGATGAAGTTATATTTAATAAACACTTAAGTAATATCCACTTTCCGGTAAACCAACTACGTAAGGTTTTTAAATAATAGTTTTAAATAAGGACCAAGTATTTTAATTTCAAACGAACTTATCAGTTTCATAAAAGCTTCTATAACATCTCATAATTTAACTGACAACAGTTTACTGCAGTTTTGGAAATTAGGAAAACGGATAAAGTCAATGAACTTTCAGGATATTAAACCTGGACTGATCAGTTCGAACTTTGGAGAAGAAATATATAATCTTCTTGAATCCCGAGATTCTTCAATTACTTCAGATAACACATTTACCAATGTAGCATCTAACTATATATTGACACCGAACGAAATTATGTCCGTGGTCAGGCTCATTCTACTTTACGATGATCATTCTTCGCATGATAAAGGTGTAAGTCTTACTTCGAAAATTTGCAGTACTAAATGATCTGTTTATTAAGTAGTAGAAGCGCTATTCGATGGCCTACCAGTAATTCAAATTACAACGATAAGATTAAAAATATAACAGTGATAGAGATGTTCATTTCAAATTTAACTGAAGAATATCAGGGACAGTTAACTCACAACAGATTAATTCCTTGTTGGCTTTAAAAAGAGTAAGAGCGAATAGATTTACAGAAATTGATCAATTCATTCTTCAGTTTTTCTTCGCTTGTAAAGGTTTGGAAGTGAAATTAACAGATAAGAGTATTTTAATTTTTTACGGAAAACAAAAATCTGTGAATCGACATCGGAAATCTGGAAGCACTGGACGGCCGTTTTGTCCTATTGTGGGACTCCTCAGCAGTGCGCGTCCACGATCCCGCACTCGCGAGATTCGAACTCAGGACCTACCAGTCTTGAGCTGAAGCCCGTAACCGTTAGACCACTGAGCCGGTATCTAACGCTGTTAATGTCTAACTTCAACCAATCCACGATTTTGAGCGACCGTTCACCAATTGTCTTCAGTGAGCTGATATCTCTACAACAGACCTGGTAGAACTCCACTGGCCACTGCTTCCCACTAGAACTCAAGGAAATATCTCTTGAAGTCGGTCACTAGTGAGCATATGATTATAGATCAGAGGGGGTTTTGTGGAGAATTTAGTATTTTCACATTTGAAATCATGAGTCAATTGAAGCTAGTCCACCATCGAAAACCTGGAAGCACTGGCCGGCCGTTTCGTCCTATTATGGGACTGGCCGTAGACGCATCCAACGCAGCGATCGGAGGAGTCTTACAACAATGGGTTAACAACTCTTGGCAACCCTTGAGATTTTTCTCGAGACGGTTGTTAGACGCGGAATCTAGGTACAGCACGTTCGGTGGGGAACTCCTAGCTATGTATTGTGCTGTACGGCATTTTCAACATTCTATCGAAGAAAGAGAGTTCATGTCTTTTACCGATCACAAACCTCTTACCTTCTTTTTAAGCTCATCTTCAGATAAGTACTCACCCCGAGAGTCCCCACAACTGGACTACATTTCGCAGTTTACTTCAGATGTACAACACATTTCTGGAGTAAACAATGTAGTCGCAGACGCTTTGTCTCGAATAATTTCCTTGAACAGTTTCCAAGGAATCGACCTTCTTAAACTCGCTCGGCCTCAAAAAGAAGACACTGATATTGAACACGAGTTATCCTCGATAACTCTAAAACTGCGTATCAAACAGATGGAAACAGGTAAGGAAACCTTACTTTGCGACACATCCACAGGTAGGGATCGTCCAATAGTACCAAATCATTATCGACGCAACGTCTTCAATACGTTGCACAATCTTAGCAAATTTCGGCTGCCATCACTACAGACCGCGGACGCCAATTCGAATCTGGACTTTTCCGTTGTCTGACATCACTATTAGGAATCACTCGCTTCTGAACGACCGCCTTCCACCCACAAGCAAATGGGTTGGTAGAACGTTTTCATCGACAACTAAAAGCTTCATTATCAGCTACAAATGTTTCACAGTGGGCAGACGCTCTTCCACTCGTCTTGCTAGGTATCCGCAATGCAGTGAAAGCTGACATTGGATACACTGCATCTCAACTCGTTTACAGAACGACACTCCGATTTCCAGGAGAATTCGTAGATCCTTCGGCTTCTTCAGTGAACATGGATCTAAACTCTTGCACGAGTAGGCTTACGAACGCAATGCGTTCAGTTAAACCTGCTAACACTCAACCTCAATCAACTGATGTTTTCGTTCAACCTGACTTACGACATAATACACACGTCTTCGTTCGTCGAGACTCACATTGACGACCTCTCGAATCAGCATACGAAGGACCGTTCAAAGTTCTTCAACGTAAACCTAAGTACTATGTGGTCAATAAGAACGGCACGAACGATAGCATCAGTATCGATCGCCTAAAAGCAGTGTACTTAGAAGGAAACCACAGCTACACTCGCACGACACGGCTCCCACACTCGTAATACCCCACAAGACAGCCGACACACAACTTGATACTTCGTCAACGTCGATAGATAAACCTAAAACAACGCGTTCTGGAAGAAGAGTAAGATTTCCAGAACATCTAAACGACTATTGCACGTAGGACACAAACTTAATCTCGAATTCCCTTTTCATCATTTATTATAAAAAATAATTTTTTTATATATATTTATGTCAAAAAAAACCAAAAAAAAACATTTTGATACGTAAGAGCGTATTTATATTTATATATTTTTTACATCTAAAAAAATTTTTAAAAAAAAACATTTTTTTCCGATCGCTTTTAAGCTGTTACAAATGTATTGTTTATTTTTTTTCCCGGTCATCTTGTGCTTTTACACAAGTACGAGTGTATTTTCGACATGCACTCACACGTTCTGTTTTTTGTCTCTTTTCCAGGACGGCTAGAAAAGAACGATGAAGTTTCACACGGAACCGAAATTTTCATTGTACTTTATTTCCTTATTGCTATTTTGTACATTATGGTCCCTTAATGTAAGGAAAGACGACCAGACGCTGCTAAACAGTACAAGCTATCAGAAGAGTGCTTACCAACGACAAACTCGTTGGGTCTAAACTTCTGGCTGGTCACGTCTTAGGGGCATCACTACCTCACTAGGGGGGAGTGATCTGTAGATGTAAATAATTCCCAAAAATCAATAGCTCACTAAGTGTTCGACATTGGATGCTGACCACCTTGTTTAAGTGAACTTGTTTAACTGAAGGCTTTCGGTCATGCATCCGTACCAGATCATGTTTCGACTCGGCGTGGGACACAGCTCCTACGTTCACTAGCTAGCTAATAACAAACGCTTCTCGATATATTGGTAACGTATCAAATGTATCTTTCCTACCTCTTCTCGTCTGACTTATGATTTCCATTGGGTGGAAGAAGTTTAGAATATAGAAGGTGCTACTGGTCGCTAGTTGTCAAACTAGAATACCAGTCGTATCTTCATAGCACTCTTTATGGTTGATGCAGCAAAAGTCTTCGTTTTGAAGTCGACTGGGTATTTCAACAGACAAACTCTATCCTCATTTTAAACGGTTTTAATTTAGGAAAGCAAAGACATATCAAAAGCACAAAATGCTTCGAAATGGTACACCTTGTGCTGTGCACTCAAATGCTTCTCTAGTACTAAATGACTTGGTAAAGAGCAGAAGGAAAGATAAGTCTTCAGACTGAACGCTTGAATCATTTTTTCAAGCTCTTCTAAGCCCCTTAGGCTAAATCTAAGTTGGACAAGAGAGAAAAAGTGAGTGATATGAAATGGGATGACTCACTTCAAGGTTGGTTAACGTGCAGAATGTCGAGGATTCAACGACCGTCTATTTGTGCACCAACATCTTGTTATCCAGCGTCCGCATCAAAACGTTTGTTATAACACAAGAAAGAAAATAGGTAATAATAATATATTTTTGCAAGGGCAGGTACACGCCATTTTTACAGGCATGATCTACAAGTTACAGCACATACTGGTTCACAGTATGCATCCCAAGCAGGGTTGTTTAGTAAATATAGTCTACAAATGTTAATAGCGGTTCATTCGTACAGATATACTGTGTTTTCTTCAAAATATTTTCCAAAGGGGCATCGCGCCCACGTTACATACCAGATCCAATCTCGACAAAAATTGTATTGGGATTTTGGTCGTGCTAAGTATTTATGTAACGCAGCATTTTAAGTTTACAGTAGTTATAAATCATACTTGTGGAGCGCCATTTAGTCTATATATTTAGAGAGCCTATGATGTCTGTCTGGGACATGGATGTGTTTGTTTGCGCTAGATCTATGCAGGTGAGGGCTTGATCGATAAGTCTTTCAAACGTATGCAATTCATCTGCCATGCGTATCTCAGAAGGAAGACTGTTCCATATTAATGCATACTTGATAAAGAAGACGTTTACCCGAGCTTTTCATCTGAATTTTTCGATTTTGACTGTGGATACTTTGTCTTGAAGGTTGTATCCATGTGTGTCTTGGGAGAGAACTATATTACATGTGGAATAAGTAAGGTTTTTAAGGAGTTTGAAATAGAGAATCAAGTTAGACCTAAGCCTTCTTTCCCAGGGGGGCTCTAGTCTTAAGACATGGCATCTTTATCTGTAGTCTATGAGTTTGTCGTTCTTAAGTATTTTGCTAGTGAGGTCTCGCTGTATTCTTTTGACCTTAAGTATATCGGATAGGCGTAGGTTCGAAAATAAGAACGAACAGTATTCGGCGATGAGTCTAACGCAGACTTTATAAAGAATGATTTTAGTTTCGTTTGGAAGTAAATTACGGAGAATGAAGCCAAACTATCTCCGTATTTGAGATGCTTTAGTTGAGATATGTTCTGAGAAGTTAAGACTGTCTGGGAAATTAACCCCTAGGCCATTTACTGATGTAAAGTGGGGTTTTGTTAAGTGCTAATTTGATTTAAAGAAACGCGTCTCTAATATATAGCCAACCACATTTCTCAGTAAATGAATTTAACTTGATAAATAATGCTATGTTTGACACAATTGCATCTTGCCAATCAATCAGCATGCCTCATGTTACTTGTGGTTATTGACATCCCTCCGTACAGAACTGGGTATTATTGTAAGCATATTTATTGCCATCTCTCTGTTTTTCCTGCTTCCTGTGTAACAGGGTATGGTGTCTCCAACCGCATCCTTTAACAGCGCATGACTTCGGTGATCGACAGTGTTTTGCTACGTTACTAGCCTTCAGACAAACATAGCTTGTGTCTAAGAACGAATTATTTCCTTTCTGTAACATTCTTGTCTCTAAACTTCTGACATTGATCTAAAGAATGATCGCCTGAGCACTTTAACACAGGATGAACTACGTAAGTGGACATTGTCGTCACTAATACTCGTATACGATATCGTTGCTGCACTGTAATCTCCACTAATTCTCCCCTTTAAAACCCCGATATCCCTATTGTCACTATTACTATCACGGTTGACGAGTAATCCTTTTCGAGTATTAGCCATATCGGCTTGTTGCTTTGCAAACTCAGTAAGATCGGTAAAAAAAGGCTCACGACCTCCTCTGATAACCTTATAAGCTGTCTTTAGCCACTTTTGTTGAACATGAGTCCATAATTTCAGAACAATAATTTCAATAGTTCTGTAGGTGTTAGGTGAGATACGTAATTCATTTGTCCGAGAGTCAAACAGTATCCTTTCATTTCCCGGGACAATTTTCTCAAACCATCTGGTTGGTTCCATCTTATATTGGGAAAATTTAACAAGCTGTCGATGAACGTGCGTGCTACTACGTGTTTTCGACCAAAGGTTTCTTCTAAAGGCTTTAGAGCTTGTTGATAGCCAATCTGTGGTTCCAGTATAGCACAATGAAGAATGGCGGCTTTTGCTTCGCCGTCACAATATTGAATCAAGTAATTTAGATTAGCTCTAAATCCAATATTCTCACTTCCGGTGCATTCTTCGAAATTTCTAACAAAATTCCAGTAATTTATCAATGTACCATCGAATCTAAAGATTTCCCTTTTTGGTAAATACAGATTTTTAATATTACATCTTCGTTGTTGCTTACTGATGGACAAACCCCTCACTTTCATGGCGGCGTAACTTTTCCAGCTTGATTTCCTTTTCTAACTGAGTTATACGTAGTCTAGCTAACTCTAATTCTATCATGCTATTAGATTTAGGTTTGTCCTTTTCCAGTTGGTTCTCATCATAAACTCTCAGATGATGAGTTGATAACTCTCGAGTCTCATCGTAATCGTAGTATTTGTCAGAAGTCATTTCAGTAATTATATCAACGTTTACTGTTCGAAACTTTGTAAGAAGGAATTTCCTACTGGTGCAACTCCAAACTATTCTCTAGACTGTCGAGTACAGAGTCCTGGTTTCGCCAAAGTCAGAACAAGTAAGCCATTTGGCTTAATAAACTTTATCTGTTTCTAAAACGTAAATTAACAACGTTAGTATGCAAACAAACAGTACAGTCTATTACATAGAGAAAAGGAGAGACATAAATGATATACCGAACAGTAACTGGAGAATAGGAAAAATGAGTCAAAAAGGTGTATATTGTTTTTTTGAATGAACATAAATTTGTAATTGGTGGATAAAAGTGATGTGGTCATACAGCGTCTAAGAAAGTCAGTGTGGTGGTGAACTTTTCGCTTTATCATTGGTGTGTTTGTTTATCGATATCATTTTACAGATGTTTAAAGTTATTGGTCACTTATTAGTAAGAGTTTAAAAACTGACGGTTGTTTCAGTGAGCTGTAAGGATAGTGGACGAGAAGTCGAAAGTATAAATGGTCTGATGAGGCTGTCATAACAGTATCATTAACAGTAAATGTTTCATACGCGGTCGACAAGTGAACGGAAAAAAATAGAAGAGAACATAATAAACCAGGAATGTTGTTCTGGGCCGTGTCAGTTGTGTTGGCGTGAAACGTTGTTAGAGTTGGTCTACGTACGACAATGTCATTTTCAGCTTGCAAGTGTTTGCTCTATCGCGTAAATCGGTGAATCGCGCGAACAGCTATTATTATTATTATTATTCACAAACACCTTATGGGTACATAAGTGCTGTGAAGAAACCATTTCGGGTTTCTTCAAAAAATGCAATAATACACAATTTTCAATAATGTTAACATTACATATGCCATGTTTGAGAAAGGAAGGAAAAGGAAAATAAAATATTAATAATAGAATAGTAATAATAAATCAGGTTCTGTGTAATTAGCAAAAATTTTGAATTGATTTTGAAGAAGGAAAGGAAGAAACTAAGGAAATAGAAATAAAGGAGACGTGGAATACGTAAATATCTTAACGCAGAACAAGAATAAACAACTATGTATGTATAGCAAAAACGAGTAATAAAAATAAAATAGAATAAATTAATAAGTAAATAACTTATTATTGCGGTAAAATATGACGTTAGAATAAGTGTTTGTGCGAGCACAGTCATAGTTTTGGGTGGTGCTATGAAAGTTTCAATTAAGTGGAAAAGATAATCAATGTGTATAAGTCGTGTATATACATTAGTGGAGATAAAATGAGTCTGACAAGTTGAATTCAGCGTAACACGAATTATTGTCCTAATCCAAAGCTTCGTAATCTTAAGAATAATATTTATTTAGAAGGAAAAAAAGAGAGGGAAAAGAAATGAACACAGTGAAAGGGTCCAACCATGATCATAATAGTGTGATGGATATAGACTTTTGAGATGAATGAATAATTTTAAAATAATAACAATAACAACAGTAACAAACCCTTACGGATAAATACGTGTAGATTTATGTAAAAGTATACAGAGTGGAACCGGGTATTCGTATAAACATTAGTGCAATAATAATTTAGAATGATGCTTTCATAGTCACAATTAATTGCAAAGAATAATTAAATATAAACTTCTTTATGTTATATATATATTTTGTGGAGATTATAAAAAAATCTGAGAATTTATTTGTTTAAGTGTAACATGGGGTTTTTCGTTTTTAATTGTAGACTTTGGATGTTTAGGAATAAAATATGTTTAGAAGGACAAGAAGAGATGGCAAGAATATCTAATGTGTCGAGAGACCAATAATGATAATAATAACAGTAATAATTATAAATACGAACATAAACAGACTTTGTATATTAAGATAAATATAAAATAAAGTGAAATAGACGTGAAAAGTTTCAAAGGTTTCACTTTGCTTTTCAGTCAGTCAGATAGATGACGGACCTTTTTTGTATAAATCATTGTTAAGCACGTTGATATTCAATAGGTGACACAATCCACTTTTGGAAAGAAAATCATCAAGAAGACTTTGGAACCGGATTATAGTTTCACTGCATCGGAGGTTCATTGGCAGTGTATTCCACATGGTTGAGTAGCGGATAAGAAAAAAATTCTGGCGTAAATTTGTGTGGGTTTTTGGAATCGCTAGAATATTTTCCTTATTGCGTAGATTGTGGGACGGTGTCATAGATTATGAAGGGGTAGATAGCGAAGAGTAAGAAATACCGTTAAGAAGCCGGTAGAGAAAGATAAGGTTTAATTTGATACGCCTGATCCAGAGAGGTTCTAGTTTGAGTTGTTGACATCTTTGGTGATAGTCTTTGTTGTCAGACTACCCCAAAACAGCTTTGGTGAACCTTCTTTGAACACCTTCAATTTTAATCAGGTCATTATGCCTGCAATTACTGTAAACTGTCATTGATAAAAAGGAGAAATAGTAATGGACCAATTACACTTCCTTGTATAACCCCACTGGTTACATTCACAGGTTTGGAGTAGCAAGATCCAAAGCGGACAATTTGGCTACGTTCTTCTAAAAATGACTTGAGCCAAGATAAAAGGGGATTCTGTATTCCATATGAAGAGAGTTTTAGAAGAAGTTTGTGTGAGACGCTGTCGAAGGCCTTACTAAAGTCGAAGTACAGAATTATCACAGACTGACCAACATCTCTTCCCTGGGTAATTTGATCAAAAAATTCCAGGTGCGATGTGAAGCAGGAGCGTTTGGTCAAAAACCCGTGTTGGGATGGGCTGATCAGATTAGCCGAAAGCAAAAATGATAATAGCTGTTTGTGGATGATTTTTTCCATAGTTCTTGACAGCACGGATGTCAAATTAATTGGTCTGTAGTTAACAATATCACTGCGTGATCCGGTTTTGAATCTGGGGGTGATAAGAGATGTTTTCCATACAGATGGATAGGTCCCATATTCCATAGATAGGTTGAAAAGTTTTGAACAAAATAATGGGAATTCTCTACTACCATATTTAACAAATGATGAGGGAATCCCGTCAGGTCCACCGTCATAGGACTTTTTCAAGGCAGTTATAGCCTGCTTGATATTGGAGAGTACGAAATCAATTTTCGACAGGTGTCTGCACGTCAGCATTGGAAATGTATTGATACAGCTTTCAGTTCTAGTGTTATAGCACTGCAAGAAATGCTGACTGAATTGTTCGCAAATAATATCGGGGTCATCAATACTTCTTCCGTTAACTATGAAGAATTTGGTCACGCCAAGAGAATTTGACTTCACATGCGATTTAAAAAGCCGAAGTATTGATAATTCTGGGTTCTTATTACCTACGGCTTTATTTTCTATATTCATAAAATACTTGCGTTTACATGAAGCACTCTTGTCAATTAACTTAAGTATACTCTGTAGTGTATACAAGTCATTATGCTTGTGGTAACGGTGTTTTAATTTCCAAAGCTTTCTTTTTCAAGTTTTAAAATTATTCTGGCCCCTATTGGCGTTATAAGTGTTGGGGATGTCAAATCCCCAGAACTTACTTGGTAAACGGCTTAATCTTGTAATTTTATTTTGAAAATTTGAATTTAGCTGTTTTCGCGCCAAAAGCGCTCTTTTACCTTCACGTCATTCTCCCACTTGTTCAAATGGTTCAAATGGTTGAGGACGGGATAGAAGAAGCTTTCGCTTAACGGGCTTCCGTGTCTGGTAGCAGTGGATCACCAATACTTCCAGGCAAAAACCTAGGTATATGAACGATAATAGAGAAAAAAAAGAGTTTGATAAATCATAATAATATGTTATTCTTAGTCCTTAAGAACAAGTCAAGTTTCCTCTTAAAGGACTCCTGGGAGGTCGCTTGGACTAGCTCAGTCGGCAGCGAGTTCCAGCACTTGACAACTCTAACGGAGTAGAAGTTGTGTCTGCAGTCTGTTCTGCTATGTAGGGTATCCAATTTCTGGGTGTTACCTCTCAGGTTAGTGTTGTGACTAAGCTTAAGAAGTTGTTTAAGGGGATGACCAGAAGTATTAAGGATACTATAAGTCATAAGAATATCACCTCTAAGACGCCTGTACTCTAACGGGTAAAGGTTAAGTGATTTGAGGCGCTCTTCATAAGGTTTGAATTTGAGACCCCGAACTGATTTCGTGGCTCGACGTTGGATACGTTCCAGAGTGACCTTATCCTTTTGGAGAGAGGGAGGAAATACTATGTTTCCGTACTCTAAGTGGGGACGAATAAAACTGTTGAAGATTATATGGAAGGTTCTACCGTCAAACTGGCCAAAAATGCGCTTCAATGTTACCAGTGCAAGGTTTGCTTGAGAGGCGTTTTTGTCACAGTTCGCATACGATTTAAGGTCGTAGGGTGCCAACACTCCTAAATCTTTTTCAACTTGGGAAACTTCTAGAGGGGAGTTACCTAAGTTATAACTATAGTCTGCAACATGTCTCAGATGGACTACCTTGCACTTTGAAGTGTTGAAGGTAAGTCCGTTGTCGTCTGCCCAACTTTGAAGTCGAGTCAGATCCTCCTGAAGAACTAGTATATTATTATGATTACGTATCTCTCTCCAAAGTTTCACATCATCAGCAAAAAGCAATAAATCAGATGAAACTTGTTGAAGAAGATCGTTAATGTAAATCAAGAAGAGAAGAGGTCCTAGTTTTGAGCTCTGGGGGACCCCACTAGGACATTCCATAGCCTGAGAGAGAGTGGAGTTACCCTGACCTTAAAGTGTCGGTTTCCTAGGTACGAAGTGATCCAGTCAATTAAAGGGGGTTTTATACGCAATCGTCCAAGCTTCTTGATAAGACATGCATGGTTGACCCTATCAAAAGCTTTTGAGAAGTCCAGGTAGATGACGTCAACCTTCCCCTTGCGATCAAGGATGGTTGTCCATCTATCCACCGCAGTCAGCAGGTTGGTCATACAAGAATGACCTTGTCTGAGACCATGCTGTTGAGATGAGAACTTTGAAGATGATAAGTATTCTAGTATGCCGTCGTATATTAGGGATTCCATAATTTTAGAAGGTATGGAGAGAAGGGCCACTGGTCGGTAGCTTGAGGGTTCACTGCGTCGACCTCCTTTGAAAATTGGTGTGATGTGGGCTAGCTTCCGTATTTCCTGTAGTTTGCCTCTGCTTAGCGAGTGTGCAAACATCACGCTAAGTGGTGTCGCCAGGATTGAAGTTGCTTCCCTCAATACAGCGGAATGAACCATGTCCGGACCAGGAGAAGTGTCTTTTCTTAGGTGCTTCAGTTTACGGAGCACCAGGTCAGCACTCAGGTCCACTTCAGAAAGTCCTGTACAGGTGCAGGTGAAGCTTTCGTCAGTATGGTTGATGTGGGTCAGCTGGAATGCCCGGGAGTATTGTTCAGCCACAAGGTTAGCGTCATCACTGTCGTTATTGGTCGGGCCATTAGGACCAAGCAGTTGGGAAACTCCAGTTTTGCCTTGTCGAAGAGAAGCTGCGTAACTGAACAAGCTTTTCGGATTGGAGACGAATCTATCGATAAGCTTGGTCTGGAACTGAAGCCTGTCTTCTCTTATTGCCTTTGTGCATATGTTCCTTATATGTTTGTATTGCCTGTACGTGCCGTTGTTATCCGTTCGTTTATATTCAGCCCAACAGTGCCTTTTGCGGCTTAGCAAACGACGAGTGCGGTTCTTGATGATTGCAGGTTGCTTGTAGCTCTTTGGGACCATTTTAGGAACTGAATGCTCAGTAGCACATAAGATCGTGTGCAGTAAAAAATCCCAATGAGCATCCACTTCAAGTTGAGGGTGAGCATCCCAATCCACCTGTTGTAGATAGTCCTGTAAAGCTAACACATTCAACCGTTTGAAGTTCCAGCGCTTGTTGCCAGTAGTATATCTTAGCTCCGTTTTGCTGACAAAGCTGAATGATAAGACGGCGTGACCACTTTTCCCCAGGGGAGCCAGGATTGAGAGGTCGTCAACTAGGAATTCTTCATTTGAGAATACCCAGTCTAAGCGTGACGGCGTCTGACTGTTTCTCCAACGGGTTGCCGACTTCACATTTTCAAATAATCCCAGGTCGCCGATAAGGTTGAAGAACCGAGCTTCAGTAGAGTTGGCACCACCAATGTATGTATGTTCCACGAAGTTGATTCTAGGAAGATTGAAGTCCCCTAGAATCAGGATATGAGAGAATCCGAGACGCGTAGAGCGAGTTAATCCTTCCAGCAGACGTTTGTCATATTCGATATCGGCTTAAACGCTATTGGTCTGTTGTTTCTTTATGTGTGCTATTTACTAATAATGCTCAAGGACAATTTGTTGCTGTATAAATGCGCTTGACTTTTCCCTTATTCGATTGCTTGTACTCGGCTGCTTACGGAATACATATATATTCCCCTACTTGCCTTGGACTTCTTCATCTAGTTAGCGGGGCCTGGGACAACAGATTAGGATAGCTTATCGTGTCATTGTGTCATTGGTTTTCGTTCGTTACCGCGGAATCGATTTAGTTTCAAGCATAACAATAAGCCACATGGCTAATAATTGGAGCAGTGCAGTCGAGACAGTGTATCAAGTTGTGGTATAGATCAGAGATCGCAATGTCAATATTATTTGTGGTAAAATAAGTTTCCCATGGTAAACAACAAATAAGACATTCAGTCCGTTTCCAGGTTTGTTGATCAAAATGTCTACTCTTGTACATCATTCCAGCTTTAGAATTCAATTGTATGGCGTCGAAAGAATGAATGATACACAATATTACTCTGTGATCACTCTTAAAAAACTCTTGACCAATATGCGCTGAGATAGAATTTATGTCAATTGTAAATAGTAAATCAAGTATATTATTCCTTCTAGTCGGTTGTCGGACCTGTTGGACCCATCCATAAAGTTCTAGTGTTTCAACTAACTCGTCATGTTGACCTGAAACCGGAGTCGAATCCCATGTGATGTTTGGCAGATTAAAATCACCTCCGATGATTTTAAAAGTATGCGGTTGGTGTGAAGCAATGGAAAAGATACTTGTTAGTAATCTGTCAAACCTAGAGTCTGCATGTGGTGGTCTGTATATGCATCCCACCAGTAGATAATTCCGAGATCCACAGTTTACAGTAACCCAGGTGGAGTCGTCTATAGCATCAAGGGATTTATCCTCAAATTTGCAAGCCTGAATATCCGAACGGACATAGATAAGTGTACCGCCCCCTAATCCATTACATCCATCGGTTCTAAAGAAAACATAGTTATCTATATGCAGGGAGTGATCGAATATAGATGAATTGCACCACGTTTCCGTAACAAGTACAATAGTTGGATTTACAAGCAATAAAAGGGTTTTGAGGTGAGTAATTTTGTTGGGCAGAGAGCGGGCATTGAACGAAAGAATAAGAAATTGAGAACTGCCATGGTGAAGCAGGTCAGAGTATAAATCACAATTGGTAATTTCATGGATACTCGTAGGATTAGCTATGGTGGGAGTTGTGTTGCAATCGGAAATAGATTCAACAGCTTTGTCATCATTTGAAGCATGTTTACTGTTGCCGGCAGAAAAGCCGGCGGAAGTACAAAAAAGTCTTCTCACTATTATTGGATATAACATTTGGTAAAGGAATAGTGTTCACATTGGGAGCCGGACCAAGAAGGCCATCAGGTCTATGTGTGCGACCAAGTGGCTGTTTACAATTTAGATTGCTATCTATACCTGACGTATAGGGAACATGTTCTAAACGCTTATTTCCAAGGTTTGTGGTTGATTTTGGCTTCTTCGTAATTTGAGGAGGGTCATGTGTTGTTAAAGATGCTTGAGATGGTTTGCAAGGTTCGAGTATATCGACGTTAAGCGTGTGGTCAGGAAGATAATTTTTATGACCAGTTTTCCCGTTATCCGTTGCACAGTCACTGTAACTGGTTGTTGCACTAACAGCGACTTGGACTGTGTTATCCCATTCGAAATCAGTACAACTACTAAGGGTTGAATCTAAGTCAACATTCTTAAAAGGATGGGCATCACCTACATTGGGACTACTTTCTTTTGGGCTTTGAACTTTGGGAGATTCAGTAGAGTTTTCCAGTGGTTGCATATTCGTAAAGTTAGATGTCCGCTTAGGATCGGACTTAATTTTATGACCTTTAGGATTATGATACGCTTGGGTGTTTGATGCTGGTTGTCTGTAGTTATCTCGGCCTGCTTTTCGTTGGCATGGTGTTCTATCTGATAGAATTTTAATATTTTTGAAAATTTGTTTCTGTTTCAATGAATTGGAGGAATTTAAAAACTCACTAGCGTCTACAGATGAGTTGAATTTGAACAAGATCGGTGAGTGCATATCAGGGTGACTTCTTTTTAATCTTGAGCATACACATGGTACGTGTGTCATATTGCTGGCTCTAAGCAGACTAGTTTTGATATTTTTAAGGGCATATGAGTCCGGTATATTAAACACAATTGCATTGCTAGATCGCCCTATTCTTTCAAAAACCTCTGATGCAACACGATCTAAGAAGCTATTTATGTCATTCATTTGATCTGGAGTCTCTGTGAGGTCAGGGTTGATGAGATACTTGAGGGGATTGCGAATGTTCTTGTCAACTTGCAGCCTTTTTGTATCATTCATATGGTTGCAGTTGTGATTATCATCATTGTTTACCAACAGAGTCTTCAACACGTCTGGAATGGAGACAACTGGTAAAAGCTTGTCTGCTGCCGGATGAAAGGAGTAGCTCGTCTCATTGAAACTGTCAGTAGCGATTTTAGATTGCGTAGTTTTCCTACGTTTGGCTGGACGCCTACAAGCAGGGGCCTTTATTTTCTTTTGTTGCTTGATAAAAGTGACGTATAGCAGATGGATTGAACAAAATATTGGAAATAGAGATGAAAGAAAAAAAGTCAATGCCGAGGACTGAAGTCTAGTAATCAAAACCTATGCTTAACACAAGGGTGGATGTATCGTGAGGATAGGTGAAAGTGTAGAAAAACAACGGATAAGAATAGCAGGAAGATATTAGTGGTGACAAAATATACTGTCATAAAAAATAAATAAATAAACCTATGACAGACTCACCGAATTGGACAGGTGATTCCGGAAATTAAGTGAGTTATAGTATCCAAATACGATTTTAATGAAAGTATATGGAATAGTGAGTACAGTGCTTTGTCATACACCATTATATATATTTCTAGATATTAGGTAGAAATCCGAATAGATCCTGTAAATACATAAAGTACGTGTGTTGTAGCATACAAACACGATATAATGAATAGAATACAAATACGAAATTATATTTCTCACCGAATATGATTATATACGGTTTTTGAATGACAGAGGAAGGTAATATCGTATAGCCAAAATGAATATACAATTATTTGATAATGAGTTATTCTATGAATATGATCATATATACCATCAATAAGTTAAAATTAAGATCTTATCGTATAGCATGAAATTTGCGGCTTAAACGTGAACAGATCAGAACTGGGTTGTCTTCCGTAATTCAAACAAAAGATAATCCATCCAGCTCAGTGAGAATCCTAGAAAAAGGAAAAATGTAGGCCACGGCCAAAAAGTAACGACCCCTTCGTAGCGCGCGCACGTGTTTGTTGTCAGACCAGCGAATGAAGTGCATAGATAGTAAATTGCCGAGTATATCTGATACAGTCTTCAGTCTTCAGTAATAAGGATAGTAGGTTGATGAACCTGTGTTAATCCTGACAGATTTCCTTCCAGTGAAGGTCCAGCTTCTTTTTGAAAATGTTCACTGAAGGTGCTGATACCACTTGTTCTGGTAAAGAGTTCCAGTCATTGACTACTCGATGAGAAAAACGGGACCCCACCTTTAGTTTATTAGATCGCGGTTTCTGAACCTTCTTGCTATGACCCCGGAGATTATTAGTGCTGGAGGGAGCAAAAAGGTAAGACATATTAACACCCAGATCATAATTAAAGATACGAAATGCCAGTATAAGGTCACCTCGCGTCCTACGATAAGATAAGGGGAAAAGATTTAGACGTTTTAAACGCTCATCGTAAGGGAGTTTGGAAAGACCCTTTACTAATTTTGTCCCTACACGCTGGACACGCTCAAGCGATTTAGTATCCTTTATCAGACAAGGGCTAGCTGCTTGGATACAGTATTCTAAGTGTGGCTTTACATAGGTGGGATATAAAATTCGAAACATATCCTCGTCAAAGCATTTAAATGCTCTGCGAAGCGACCATAGAGCGCGATAGCCTTTGGAAGCAACCGCACTGCAGTGCGTAGTAGTTTTTAAGTCGTGACTTATAATTACTCCTAAGTCTTTATGCGTATGAACGCGTGGCAGAGATGTACCATTAATGGTATAGTGGTAACTAATATCGTGCCCGATGTGCATGAACACGCTCTTCCTGAAATTAATTTCCAGGCCCCAATCATGAGCCCACCTAACTAATTCGTCTAAATCTGCTTGTAGATAACAACGATCAATCTCATTTCTTATTGTTCTCCAGATTTTAACATCATCCGCAAACAATAACGTCGACGACTTCAGTAATAAATGGAATAATTGGAACCTACTCCACCTTGATAAATATAACAACTCATTGTTCTTTATTACTGCCTTCTCTCTTCTGGAGACCCTAATCGCAGTTTACTCTTGCAACATGAGCTAGTATCAATTTATTCTAATAATTTATCATACCTCCATCTGTTCCACTAATAAATGTTAAGCATTGATTATCGCTCATATCCAAATGCCTTGCTGCTCCTCGGTTTCTCTTTTATTTTTTCTCTTCAGAATCTTGCTCTGAGGGTGAAGCTATGTAACTTCTGACATCTGGAAAAAGCTTGACGAACGCGCTTTCCCAAGGTCATAGCTCAAACCAGGCGCTCCACAAGCCTACTTTATAACAACTATAAACTTAAAAAGCTGCATTACATAAATACTTAGAACTACCGAAACCCTATTACACTTTTTGTCGAGATTGGATCTGGTATATAACGTGGACGCTATGCCCCTTTGGAAACTATTTTTATGAAAACACATTATATCTGAACGAATGAACTGCTATCAACTTTTATAGATTATAATTACTAAACAACCTTGCTTGGGATGCATACTGTGAACCAGTATATGTTGCAAATTGTAGATCATGCCTGTAAAAATGGCGTGTACCTGCTAATGCAGAAATATATTATTATTATTATTATTATGTAGTTCATTAATATACAGAAGGAAAAGTAAAGGGCTCAAGATGGTGCCTTGGGGTACACCACTTTTGACCGGTTTCCATTCGGATAGAGTTCCATTGACTCTCACTCTCTGTCTGCGGTCACATAAGAAGCTTCCTATCCATTCCTGTATAGCACCTGTTATACCAAAGCTCGAGAGCTTTTGCATAAGACCTAAGTGTGAAACCTTATCAAACGCTTTGCTAAAATCTATAAATATCACGTCGACAGACTGGCCGTTGTCTAGTGCAGCTGTCCAATCCTCTCTCGCAATGAGTAAGTTAGTCAAGCATGAATGCTTGTTACGAAACCCATGTTGCTCGGGAGTTAACAGATTGTACGAATCTATGTGGCTCAGTAGCTTAGCCCGAATTAATTTTTCAAGTAACTTAACTACTATACTGGTCAGGCTAACAGGCCGGTAGTTAGATACGATCCGTCTCTGACCATCCTTAAATATAGGACTAACTATGGCGTCTTTCCAGTCTCTAGGTAGTTGAGCCTGTGAAAGGGACATGTTGAAGAGCATCGTGAGCGGTCTTGAGATAATGTCCGCAAGCGACGACAGCAAACGTGGGTGTAACCCATCGGGGCCCGGTATCTTACAAGGTTTTAGGTTAGTTATCAAAGGAAGAACTATATCCTCTGTCACGTGTAAGGGTCCTATGGCTGGTATCTCATTGTCAACGGGACAAGTAGTTGTAACACTACACGTAGAGTAGACTTCACTGAAATAGTTAGCAAATAACTCCGCTTTCGCCAGATCAGATTCAGCCAATAAAGCTGAATTTTCGCTTAACAGTAATGAGGGGATGCCATCACTACGTTTCGTCCGCCTTTTAACATACGAAAACAGTCGCTTCGGACAGGTACGGCTATCGTATGCCAACTGTCGTTCGTAAGCCGTGCGGGTTATAGCTATGGTCTTTTTACATATATTCCGGATTTTTTTATATTCGCACTTAAATGATGCCTGACCTGTTGACAAGAATAAGTCCCAGAAGTGTTTCATACGCTTCAACAGCTTCCGGGTTTCCTTATTAATCCATGGAGGGCAATATGATAACTTACGTGCTGACCATGGGATAAACGGCTGAGTTACGGATTCGAACGTAGACTTAAACCTATTCCATGCATCATCAATCGATCCATCAGCATCGACCGACCAGTCAATTGAGATAGCATAGTCCCTGATTGCCGGAATATTAGCTCTCCAGATATTAGGACGGGGTGGAGCTGATGCAAATTCTATACCATGTGTCCGGAACTTAAAGGAAAGTACGACATGGTCACTATTCACTAGTGGGGGAAGGTGTTGAATGTCAACGATATCTTCAGAGTGGTGTGTGAGGACAAGGTCTATCAATGACGGATTATGTTCCAAGTCTATATGCGTCGGCTTAACGATACATTGTACAAGTGCACATTGAATAATTGATGACAGAAGGACGCTATCGAAACCCCCACCTGGAGCTGTGAGCTCTATCCAGTTTATATGGGGTGCATTGAAATCTCCAACGATGAGACAACATTCTGCTTTACTCCAAGAACAGACGTGTTTTAGGATAAAGTCGTCAGCGAGACAACACGGACTACGATATATTCCTCCTATCGTCACTAACCCGTTTCTAGACCTAATTGTACAACATACTACCTCACACGTACCACTTACATGCGCCTCCGATATGATCGAGTTAATGCGGAAGTGGTCCCTAATATATAATATTATGCCTCCTCCCTTGCGACTTCTAACTCTATCACTTCTGACACAGATGTAGCCTGAAATGACTGGAGAACAGTCTATATCTACAGTGAGCCAAGTTTCGGTGATAACAATTATATCCGGATTTAAGTCGTCTACCATCAAACTTAGTTCGGACATCTTATTCCGAAGACTACGGGCATTCGTATAACACACATTTAGGGTGTTTTTGGAGACATGCGTTCTACCCACACAGGTCTCGGAAGCATTGGCTTCCAAGACCTGACTACCCGAAAACCCTTAATCGTAAGGTTCGCTTCACCGTTTAGCCTTCGAGTTTTTAACTCTGTTAGGGCATTCTTCCACTTGATCCGATCCTCAAGTGGCCAGTCAGGTCGAATACGAATGTTTGAGTCACGGGTTTTGCGTGAGTTATTTAGTAATACGTCCCGTTCCTCAAAATTACCGAGTACTAATTTGAGGATCCTTCTCTGTTGGGTTTCGTCTCCAACATACTTACCAAGTCTGATGACTTTCGAGATATGTACCCCTGGGACCTCCTCTGGCAGTATATTTCTGATGAGAGATCCCACTAACTGCAGGTCGTGGGCATGTCTCTTAGCGGGATCAGTGTCTTTCGATTCTGCCAAGTTCCAGATGATTACACTAGGCATCTGTTTAACTGCCTTAAACGTCGTGTTCACGGCCTTTGACCGTGATGTCAGATCCTGCCGGTTAGCTACCGGCTTCTTGCTATTAGCTTTCTTTATGACAGTGTCATGTGGGTCAAGCGAGTTACTCCCAACAACATTTGGTGAAGTTAGACTATTTCGATCCACAACAGTATTAATTATTTCCTTACGTATGGACTTGAGCGGAGTTGCCTGATACTCAGGACGTGAGTCCAACGATGACTTACCGACTATACGCGCGCTTTCTTTGGGTGTTTTTCCGTCTCTTTTGCGTTTCCGCGTAATCCATTTGCCACTATTCTCAGCATCCAGATTGGAACTATTCTGGACGATAGTGGTTCTAGCCGGGTCCTCAGTCGCTGCTAAAGCGACTGGTCCCTTAGTACTTAATGGCATGGCTTTCATTGGTTGTACCGGAGTAGAAATTTTTGCTTCATGTTACAAAATTGGGTGTCTGGTACCTGCCATGGCAGCATTTACGACACTGATACAATCTTCATTATCAGTATCCATGTTGCCGGCACGGCCTACGTCGACCTTTTTAGCTAACGCTAGAAGGCTGATGGCTTCCTGTATGAGTAATGTCTTACTTGAGCAACAAAACATACAGAGCCAATGAGAATTGGGTTTCGAGCACCTTTTATAAGCAGCAGGGCTTAAGCGGGTGCACATTTTATGAAACCACTTTTTACATTCGTCACATTGCATCCCATCTTCCACGGGGAATAGGCAATATGGCTGTCCACACTTGTGTACAGAGCCGACCATCTTAGAATAAAACAAAATGATAGGCAAGGTAGATATGTAAGATAAATCACAACCTTATCAAATAAACAAGCCTCAGTCGACCAAGAATGCTTTGATGCAGCAAATACACAAAAGCAGAATCAAAACACACAAATACAATGTCACGTTAACTGAAATAAATTCAATTAAAGTGCGAACGGTAGTTTTGATACGAAATTTACGATCAAAACAGTGAATTAAACTCAACGTGAAACAATACCACTGTCCTTTTAAATAGCGCGCAACATCTACGAAAATTAATATTAGATATTATAAGCAATTGTATAACTCAGTCGGCAATCTGAGTTCACGTTGATAGTAATATTGATTTCATCCATCATATTTATCAATAATGAAGTCCCAACAGTCATGCATGATTGTGTTGAAAATCGTTGTGACTTAGCTTGTTATGATGTTTAAAAGTATTCAGGTTATTATACTAAGGAGGAGTTTCCGAAACAGTGCAATTTAAGTCAGACAATACTAGATGAGCACAAACGAACACATTGTATTTGGATATAATAGTAATGATAATAATATATATTCTAAACATAGTAATTACAGAATTCACGCCAGTTTACAGGCATGATCCAGTTGATATACATATTAACAGTGGATGTAAGGAACAAACATGTGATATAAGATTGTTTTAAATTTGCTAGTTCAGTAATTATTCAGGTAGCATATTTAGGACACGTATTACACCAATCCAATGCATCATCAGGGAACTTTTAATTTTTTCCTAAGTGGAGAACCTGTTAACTTCTGAATGGTGTTATTTAAGGCTATTTCCAGTTCCAGGACGAATTATTGATAATTATCTACAACTAGGGGAATTAAATTAAAACAGAGAGCACGGAACAACAAAGCAATGATTACCAATATATGTCAGTTAGGTTTACCACTGTTTGTGTTAGATATTATTCAAATAAGTTGAGGTTGCTAGGGCCAGTGTTACTGTAATGTGACAGCAGTTAAGTGGTCAAACATTTAAAGTTCCTATAATCTCACTTGTGGAGTAAGACACACCTACAGGCGCTAGAACACTTAATACATTTTCAGAGGAACAGTATGCATCAATTCAGCGAACAAACAATCGGAGAGATTTTATCATACGGATAGTTTGTGGTAGACTATTCCAGAGTCTTGAAAACATACAGGTAAAATAATTCATAGGGAGAGATGATTTAGAATATGTTTGTTTTGCTAGTGACTAGCAGTTACGAATGTCGTAATGAGACGTTTATGCATACTGAATTGCTTGGTTGGATGCAAAGGAAAGTTTATTAAGTATTTTGAAGAAGAAGATAAGATTTAGTTTGAGTCTCCTCTTCCATAAAGGGTCGAGCCAAAGCTCATTACATCTAGAATTATAAATCAAGGTACGATCAGTTCCGAGAATACGAAGTGTAAACCGTCTCTGTGCTGATTCCAGCCTTAATTCAACCTTTATGCGCGCACTACCAAGAATAAACACGCAGCACACTAGGAGTGGTCGACCGCAAACTTTGTACATTAAAATACGTCATTCATTGTTAAAAGGGCTCCGAGTTATGTAACCTATAAGGCGTTGAGATTTGAAAGTCTGTTTCATTATCTGTTCTGTAAACGACAAGTCATAGGAGTGCCTAGGTCCTAAGTCTACTACTGTGTGTAACCTAGGTAACACTTAACCATTTATGGCAATATCTATGTTGAATGATGCATCAGCGAATTATATCTACCCACATTTAGCTGTATTAAACTCCAGCTGCCATTTTGAGCACCACTGTGCTACCTTGTTAAGCTCCGTGCTGATGCAATTTCGAATATTGCTCAGCTCATGTGGAGAAAATGAATACACACCTTCAAGATCATCTGCGTACAGAAGGGGCTTACCCACACAAAAACACTAACAAATGTCATTGATAAAAACTAAAAAGAGCGAAGGACGTAATTCACTACTTAGTATTACACCATTTCTAACAGATGCGGCGTTTGACAATGAAGAGTTGATTTTAACTATTTGATGTCGGTTGCTGAGGAAGGAATCAAACCAAGCAAGCAAAGGGTCGTGGCCCCCATTTAACTTGAGTATACCTATGAGAATTTGGTGGTTGATCATTATCGAAGGCCTAACAAATGTCCAGGTACAGCAATAATGGTGGTTATCTTTGGCTACGAAGAGAACAGATTAAATTAAAGAAGTCAAAGTGACATGTCATACAAGATCAATTTTCAAGAAATCTATGTTGTGTATCATTGATAAATTTTTCAGTCAGTATTTACTGACTGGATGGTTCGTTACCAATAATAAGCGGACAATCAAGTACAAAATAATCATCAGTTCGTACAAATAACACTTCTATAACGTTATTCAGCTGCTAGCGCCTTAAAAACATCCAGTATTGCTTCAGACGTCTTAAACCAATCGTGTATTTGCGTTTACCCATATAATAAATATGCTAAATCTGCATTTTGTGGTTGTTTACGTGGTTTAACTGAGAGTCGTGAATCAAAATTTGCTGATCATTAATTGCCAGCTTTAATATTTAAAGCTGCACAGCTTCTTTCAAGTGAATTACACAAATTACGGCGTTGAAGTTGAATGATCACACTACTTTGGTGTGTGCTGCAATGTCACAGCAAACTAGCATAATCATTATGCATACTGACAGTTGTACTGAATGTTCGTTTAAATATTATTATTTTAACAGTTGAATGTGTAAATACAAATGGTAAGATTCGTGATGAGTTTCATAGGCCGTTTAGGTATTCGCATCTAAATATGTCCAAACAAAAGTTACATGTCACTCATACAGTAATATAATGGAATCTTGGATTACCGTGTGAGATAACGGTTAGTGCGAAGCGTTTAATAGCCATTGGTAGAGAATGTTGATTAGCAATGTGACCAAAGTTTAGAACGTTCAGACAACACAGCCATTTTATAAAAAGGCAATGGAGAATGGTTACCATCCAGCGTTCATGAACATGTTGCGTACGGTAATACGACGAAGTATCCAGTTTATATGTAGATTAAGATTGTGCATACGTTTCTCCATAATATAACGTCCGATGAGGTATACAACGGAAAATATACTCTGAAAATCGCTCTACAGCATTCTACTAAACGGCACTGCCATCCGTTTGTTTCTTCTCTCTGTTGTGTATTTTAACCTTTATTCATATCTCTCTTAACCGCACTCTATGTTCTTCAGTCTTCCTCATCCAAGCTTTTACTATGTGACTTTGGTTAAAGAATAACCTTGTGTCACTTAGTTTTTCTATTGAGTGTTGCTGTGCTACTGACAATAAGGTAACGCTTGGCCAGTTCAAAGTCACGGTGTAGTTCAGTTTGCGACTGCTAACCTTTGACTATCTGTCTGGAAAGATTGCTGGAATCCCTGAAGATAGATATCTTATCCCATCTTGCTAAGAATGTTTTAACTGATTCTCAGGAATCAAACTTCTCGTTATTAACTCTTTCTTTTGTTGTTCAGCATGCTATTTTGTGTTAGAAAAAGCCTTTAAACTCCGTGGTAAAACCAAGATTGGGGAGAGTCAGCTCTCCCTCTTCAAATGCTCTCACACGGCCACATGCATACAACCAGTGACAGAGAATTCCTACTCACTGCCTTCTCTCTACGGGTACGTCTGTTACCAAAGTAAGTGGACGAAAATCAAATGTCCGGTGTTAGATCCATTTTGAAAGTGAAAATCTCTCCATGCATACATTTGTGATTTCTTCCTTGTAGTTTCTTTATTTGTATATATTGTTAACTTTTTTAATGCTAATTAAGTCTGTAACGTTTAATTTTCTTGGTTTTCTTATCGTTTTTATTGAGTCTCTAAGTTCCTTACTGAACTGTATTTAGTTTGTTTTAATTGTTATTATTCTAGCGGCTGCCATATTGACTGCTCGCTCTTTGATTGTGCGGTTTGATTTTGACTGTGATCGTGCATTTTGGTTGTAATTTGGAGCACTTTTCTAGATATTGATATTGCGTTATAAAACAGCCGCTCAAACGGAATCTTACTTCATCTATCCAAAAAGGATAGAATAACACTCACCTTTTGGTGTTTTCGGTAATTTTCATATATTTCTTACCACTTGGCTATTCATTGTAATTTACATTGAATAGTTTGGTATTAATTGTCGGTTGAATAACTGTGTGGTAATATTTGTTTAGGCAAATTTGTAAATTTGTATATATGATGAAATTTAAAACAGTTATCACCCCAATCGCTTTGTTCTGATTTCGACTAGGGTTTTCGAGTTTTTTCACTTTTACTATCCAGTTTTCCATCACTCCTAACCTAGTTGGAACGAGGTTTGGATCTTACATTCGGTGCTGTAACCGAGTTGGTGGACACTTTGTGAGATGAACAAAAGGATGTTCATAATCGCTTTCAAATATGAACACTACCTTTCGAAATGGTGGATGGAGGTAAAATATCATTTGGAACACTCCAAATAATGGAAATAACATCCTTAAATTGTAGATTCATCACAACGTGATCCCCTAATTCATAAGATCGTACGTGGAATCCACATCATTGTCTACACTGACTCATCGTATCTTAACAACCAACAAGATATGATGGAGAACACACTTAGGCTGGAGATAGAACAATATATTCAGTATGAATACAAAGTATAGGCTACACACGAATGATCAAGCCAGCAAGGCTGAGCCATTTGTGAGTTGAGTTAATCCAGTTAATTTCTCCCGCTTTCTCCATTGTTAACCTTCTCTTTGTGTTGATTGTGAAATATAAGTCTTTTCATTAATTATGTGCTCGGTTTCAAAAGTCTCATGTTTATAGTCCAATCCCACTATAGACTCACTTAGATCCTCATAACGTATTCCGTTATTGTGACTGGCTTGCATATGAAACATAGATTTATAAACCTTTGTCAGTAGATTATGGGAAATTAGTTTGTATGTAACATCGACACTGTAAACGTTTCTGCAGTGTTGTGAATGATTGTGGAGTTTGTATGAACCAAAAAGTCTTTGGTTCTTTAGGTTTGCTTGGTTTTGAATTTCAACTACATTACGTTCGTTTGTGATCACCTAGTTCTACCTTATTTGAACTGTGTTACTGTGATGTTTGAACGAACCAATGATTTCTTTGTATTGATGACTGTTTTGATTTTGAATTCCAAATACAGTACATTCGTTCATGCTCATCTAGTACTTCTTGATTAAATTGCTTTATTGCTAGGATTACTAGTTTATACTATAATTCGAATACTTGTGAATATCACATTGGCGTCGCGATTGAGCTTGCGATACAACAGTTGGACATTCATTCAAATTCTGAAGATTTTGGGAATTATTTTGAAAGGTTTGAGATATGGAGCATGGCCAAGAAAGGTATGAAGGGTGGCTAAATTATGGCACATTTTCTGACATTCATCGGTCAAGAAGCCTACAGTTTATTAAAAAGGTTGGCATATCCAGATAAGCCGATCTCACTCCCTTATACAACGCTCAAGGAAATACTAGTAAATCATGTGAAATGCACCAGTCTTGAATGTCGTGAGAGAGCGAAATTTCATAAGGTGATTTGTCAGGATAACAAAAAGGTTAGGGAATTCATCCTTGAATTGCAAAGACAAACTGCCAAATGCAATTTCGATGCTGAACTTCATGTACAGCTGAGAGATCGATTAACTGCAGTAATTAACATACCAGGTCTGAAAAAGGAGCTGTTAATAGTTCCGAAGTTTTCATTTCAAGATGCAGGAACTGCCTGTATTAACTACGAAGCAGTGAAAGAACTTGATATCCAATCGATGAAAATTTGCAATACTTTGACGTGCTTTTCGAACAGGAAGTTTAGTCCTAACGTGATTTACATTTCTCAAACGTTCTCTGTGTTCTTACGCAACAAAAGTACCATTTCCGATCTAAAGAATCTATTCTGAGCTATACGTTCGGTAGATTACTTATTTTTTTGTGTTTCACTCAAATTAATAGTTAACTGTGGTTTTGTCTCAGCTCACTATCGGTTTTTTTTATAGTTTTCACGGAAAGACTAGCTTTAGCTTATCGTTAACTGTTTTTATACATTTTTGCCAGTTTTTGTTTACTGTGTTTTTTTCAAACGGTCCTAAGTTTACTGCTTGTATTTTTAAGATACTCTAAATCACTAGCCATGAAAAATGCATGCAAAAGACCTGATTGCCGTTTCGCCGTTACATCGGGCATGCAATGTGACATGCAAAGGTTGGTTCCACGAAGCATGTACAGATCTAACAGCAGCAGCCTATAGCAGACTCAGCAAGTCTGATTGTAGATGGGTATGTGTTACCTGCAACACTGATACCGTAGTTATGTTGGGTACCATCATTACTTTACTAGCAGGTCTGAGAGATAAGTTGTCTAAGAATTTGGTAAATGATAGCATCATGACGGGTAACAAAGCTGGAAAGCAAAAAGAAATTAAGAAAAACGATATTGTCAGGTCGGTTATCGACGGTGCTGTTAACAGCACGAGTGATGTGCTGAAACTCAGCACCATCTTAACATCGACTGTCATCAACTCCCTCGATTTACTTGGGTCCCCCAGGGAAGAGTCCTTGAATGAGACAGTGGTTCCCAAAAATCCTGTAGGTGATTGGACTCACGTTAACAGGAGTAAAAAGGCCAAAGCGTCCCCGCCGAAACTGAACATCCCAAGTACCGTGCGGAAATCAATTGATGCTTTGACCGCACAGTCTACCCCCAAGACTGTCCGCCCGGTCATCACTGAGCCCAAGAATCGAAAACGCGCCTCGACATCCAAACAACAAGATACCAAACCTAGACGCCCTGGAAAACCTGGGAAATCAATTACGGTTCGTGACGACTCTGTCATAATCATGAACCTTATTCACAACCCCGACCTTCCTCTCAGTTTGCAGGAGAAAAATGACAGGATGCTCTGGGGAGAATTAAACAAGAGGCTTGAACTCCCTGGAATAAAGCCTTTGACCGTCACACGGCTCACTCGGGTGAAGGACTCTAACCACCTAAACCACCCGAGGCTGCTTCGTGTTACACTTAAGAATGCCTCCGAAGTAGAGGACGTCTTGCTAGCCAGTCACTTACTGAAGTCCTATGGGCACGTAAGAATACTGCACGACATACCGTATTCTGAACGAAATCTCATCCGGAACATCCCTAAGGAATATCGCGAGGCGTTTTTCCGTGGACGAAATATCATTATACAAGGTGTGCTGGAAAATATGAACCCAACTCAAGCAAACTCTGATATTCGGGAATGGAAATTCATTAGGCGGTGAGTGCTGCACATGTGTTTCATGAGTGCACCAAAAAATGTCGAAAAGAACATAAGCCAAGAGTGTCACTCTGGACTCATGTCAATGATATCAGTGTTAGGGTAGTGACGACAATATTGTTGTCAGTTTGCAGGAGATTCGCTCGACTGCGTAAATTGAAGATTCGCGTGAATGTGTCGTAAAACCACCAATTGAACTGGACAGGCTTTAGATCGTCGAGTAGTTGAACAGCCGATTGATGTACCGAAATCATCTATTAGATAACAGCTACGCGGAAACAATACTTCATAGGATGAAAAAAAATACGACGTCGAAATTAAATAATTACAATAGTTCGGATGTGTTGTAATATCACATCGAAGTAACATCATTTCGTATACTGACAATTGTACTGAACGTTCGTTTGGGCATTGTTTATGTAGCAATTGGATGTGAAGTAGCAAACATTATCGTGGAGTTCGTGGAGAGTTTCAGAGGTCGTTTAGATATTCTCCAAACCCGTATTGCATGTGAATAAACCGAAAACGGAATTCAAGTGACTTCCGTACGATAAGGAAATCGAGCCATGATTTACCGTGAGATAACAGCACATACAAAGCGTGTAGTAAACAATAATTTAAATGGTAACCACCAATGTAACTAAAGTTTAGGTTTAGATAACGTGATCGTTTCGTAAAAAAGCATATTATCTAGCGCTAAGTGACATCAAGTACAACGAAGTGTCTCATTAAGACATGGACTAAGATTGCTCGTGTACATGAAATACGTTTTTTCGGAGTATGTTGACTTACGAGTCATAAATGTACATAGTTTCGACTAAAATTTGACGGCAGTGACAGAATGTATGACTACTCTAGGTGAAAGTAGCCGCGAAATGTTATTAGACATCATAAACATTATACGAAATTATTTAACACAGTTATGAAACTCGCCTGGGTTACTCTTGCTCCCAAGTAATTGAAATTTGTTGATTAAATTCGTAGATTAACGAAGCGTTGTAGACTGAATTGGTATACGTCCAAATTTAACTTCAGCCAAATACGTAGCATTGCCTGGCGAAACAGTCTAAACAAGACCTAACATTGCAAGAAATTTATAGCTCAAACACACCGTAAATTTGTAGCATTCGTATCTTCGCCATGGAACTCAGCAATTGGAAATTAGGCAGGCAGTGGTCAAGAAAGTAAAATATTCTAGATAGTTTTTGATAGTGATTAAGCAGGAAGATGAATTTATAATCGACAGTTAATCCTGTATTGGTTATACAAGTGGATAAGTTGCAAACAGATAAGCGTTCGTGTTACCTTAAGGCTATACTTACGAGTGGTTGATATTTTAACAGACATATTACACAGGAGCATTTACATGCTGCTAATGCTTGTTAAAGAACCACGATAGTCGATTATAGTCGTAGTTGATTGGTTAGTTCTATCGATTGAACTAATTATTTCAGTAGAAATACTAATCAACATTGATATGAAGCAACGAATGTTCACAGAAACTGATAAAGATAGCCAAAGTTAAAAATGAAAAATATTAAGTATAGAATGCAATAAAAAAAGATCATAATGACAGTTTGCGGTATTCGAAGTCTTGCTCACCAGTGTAGAACATCAACGTTGATGTTCTATGTCGAAATGATTGGGGACCTACTATAGTTAGACGAGAATGGTGACGAACCAACTAACGCTGAAGTCACACCTCGCGACCAGCCCTTATGTGGATTGAACCATCGACGCATCAAAGGATCATGGACGCTATGGAGACTGTACAACACAAAGGACGTTATTACAAGAATATATTAGTTAAGGTACAACCACGAAAATACAAAAATGAAAGAACATACCTACCGCGCGCTATTTAAAAAGGACAGTGGTATTTTTCCTCGTTGAGTAAATTCTATTGTTTTGATCGTTTTTAACGTATCAAGACTACTGTTTTTATACTTTGATTGAATTTCTTTCAGTTAAAGTATTCTATTAGAGTATCATCTTTGGTATCCTAAATAGTTTTTATCGTCGGTACTCCAGAGTACCTTTTTTTTTTCCATTGTGTCTGTTAGTACTTTGGTCCTAACTGTTTATAGTTTTTTTTTTCTACTTATAGTCAACACTCACTTACGCATCTTAAAATGACTGGAAGATGCAACAAAAGTATTTGCCACCGCCCAGGATGTCGATATCCTGTTGATAGCGGCATGCAGTGCGATGAGTGCAAAGGTTGGTACCACGATGTTTGCACGAATCTAACACCTGCAGCTTTCAAGCGGTTTAGTAAAAATGGATGTGTATGGCTATGTCAACAGTGCTGTTTGGATGCAAATAGCCTGCTAACCGAGGCCATTTCAATAGTAAATGCCGCAAAAAAGTGTCTCGGCAAGCGCGGTCGGGATACATCAGTCAGAACTCAATCTGTCGACACGCAGATTGACACAAGGCAGGCCCAAGTGAGTCCAAAAACTGCCGACCCACACCCTACTAAGGAGGAAGAACATCCTCCAAAGAGGACTGTTATAACCAGAAACTCGCGCAAAAAAGTCTCTTCTGTCCCTCGTATCAAAAATGGTACCCAGAAGGGAACTTCAGGAAGCCGAAACCGCAAGGCTCGATCGGTTTCCAGCGCGAAAGATGACCCGATCTCCCAAGTCGTCCTGACTCTTCCGGAATCCCACAGTACGCCTGACGCGAATGTGGTTACCACTCCAAAGAACGTTGGCGATTGGGTACGGGTCGTAAGAAAAAAACGCCAAAATGACGTAAAAGGAAGTCATACCCCCTCC
Source organism: Schistosoma rodhaini (assembly GCA_944470415.2). Lineage (NCBI taxonomy): Eukaryota > Metazoa > Platyhelminthes > Trematoda > Strigeidida > Schistosomatidae > Schistosoma > Schistosoma rodhaini. The sequence continues at coordinate 62,891,392 of OX104044.1, forward strand.
AAAAGGGTCGACAAGCCGAGGTCTGATCACAGCGACAGATCAGTCATTCTCCATAGAGTCAAGGAGAGTGACAACTTAGAACCGAAAGCTCGTTTTGAGCATGACATTGTGTTGATAAAACAACTACTCAACCAAGTTATGCCCAAAAACATCCCCGGAGTCACCTTGCTAAAGGTGTATAGATTAGGAAATCTAGCGCATCTAAAACCAAATCAGTCTAGACTACTCAAAGTCGTTTTCAAATCCTCAAACGAACGCGACTTAATCTTAGAAAATGGACACAAATTAAAGGGTTCAGGAGTTTTTCTCCGTAAGGACTTACCGTTGGCGGACCGTGTTAAAAGACGGGAAGCCGAAAAGGAACTACAGCTCAGATTAGACGCTGGCGAAAAAGACCTGAAAATTGTAAATTTTCGGGTTGTGAGGCTTCGACAGAGGATGATGCCGAAGCCACTCTGGGTGAAGCACGAGGCCACCTAAATAGGCTTCGGATCTGTTATACCAACGCCCGGAGCTTACTAAATAAGCTACCGGAACTAGGTGTACAGATTGACTCAACTAGGCCAGACATAATCGCAGTCACAGAAACATGGCTGACGCCGTCTATAGATAGTAGGGAACTTGATTTCGAGGGTTTTACATTGGTAAGGGCCGATAGAATACAAACGCGTAAAGGAGGGGGAGTAGCTCTCTTCATTAGGAATGCTATTCCATTCACCATTATCGACAGTGTATCCCATGAGAGTGGGACGTATGAATTAGTTTGCTGCCGCCTGAAATGCAGGGGACAAGAGTTACTACTTAGTTTGATCTATCGCAGTCCAAGCTGTGAGGCAAACGAGGTCCTGCTAAGCAGTCTCAACACTTTATCACGAAGTGATCGATGTCTAATCTTAGGGGACTTCAATGCACCCATGGTGGACTGGGGAAATCTTCGGACTGAATCGTCAGCAAACTCCTTCGAACAGGAACTAGTTGATGCGATAATCACTTGTGCTCTAGTGCAACACGTGAAGGAAGCAACTAGGTACGACCCGGGTTCTGCATCATCCTTACTAGATCTTATATTGACTCAATATGAGGATGATGTTGCAAACCTGGATTACATGCCACCCCTAGGCAAAAGTGATCATGCAGTTTTAAGCTTTGACTTCCATATAACTGTCGATCATGAGTACGCTTCAGCTCAATCCAGACCTAACGTCTGGAAAGCAAACATAGCAGACATCATGAAATCAGCATCATTAGTAGATTGGAAATTAGATCCAGAGTCATCAATCGAAACGGCTTGGGACGTATTCCGGAATTTATACTTAAAAGTTACCGCCCCCCACATCCCTTGGACTACACCTAAGAGACCGAGAAACTCCCCACCGTGGTTCAGTAGGGAGGTTCGCATCCTTCTCCGTAAAAGAAGGAAAATGTGGGACAGATTTAGGTTACTGGGGACTGACGAGGCGAAATCTCAGTATCAAAAGGCTCGAAATACCTGTGCCTCGACCCTCCGTAAGGCCAGAAAGCTGTACGAAGAGAAAATCGTAAGGGAATCCATAGAATGCCCTAAACGCTTGTATTCGTATATAAACCAAAGGACAAAAAGGAGAAGAAATGTTCCCTCATTATGGGGAGACAGTACTGCCACATCACTAGTGGAGGATGACTTTGGCAAAGCTCAAGTATTCTCTAAATACTTTAGCGATGTATACACCATAGAAACACCCTTCTCACCAGTCCATGAAAATCCACCCACACAAGCACTGGACAGCGTAACCATTGAAGAACTCGATGTTTTTGGTCTGCTAGTTAAGCTTGACATAGGTAAATCCACTGGACCCGATGAACTGCATCCTAGGTTACTAAAGGAATTAGCTAACTTTGTTGCGAACCCTTTAAGTGTATGTTTTAATCTATCCGTAACCCAGGGTCGTCTACCAAAAGACTGGAAGAACGCCATAGTAAGTCCAGTCTTCAAAACAGGTACAAAACATAAGCCCGAGAATTACCGACCAATTAGCCTAACTAGTGTGGTTGTTAAAATCTTAGAAAAGATTATTCGGAAGGAACTGTTAAAGTATCTCGATGAAAACCGGATCCTCTCCGAAAAGCAGCATGGTTTTAGAACAGGTTACTCTTGTCTCACAAACTTATTAGTCGCTCGTGAAAGCTGGTGCGCTCTTAAGGACCAAAAATTACCTATAGACGTAGCTTACATCGATTTCAGCAAAGCCTTTGACAAAGTTCCGCATAACCGGCTGTTATATAAGCTAAGGAATGTCGGGATTGGAGGCAATCTATTGATGTGGATAAAAGACTTCCTAGTTGGGCGTCAACAAAGAGTAAGGGTGAACTCCAAGTTGTCTAGCTGGGAAACTGTGCTTAGTGGAGTCCCCCAAGGTACAGTTTTGGGGCCAGTGTTATTCCTCCTGTACGTAAATGATCTCCCTCGTCTACTATCGTCATCGGTCTTACTCTATGCTGATGATGTCAAGATATGGAGAGCGATACAAAGCAAGAGCGATAGCTTAGAACTTCAAAATGACCTGGAGAGATTATCTGAATGGTCCCAAACCTGGCAATTGCCGATAAACACTTCCAAGTGTATTGTGATGCATAATGGCCATCAGGGTACAGATACATACACGATGAATAACACTGAGTTACCTATTGTTCAGGCACACAATGACTTGGGAGTTTTCGAGTGGTGATAAATTTGTACCTGATATGTCCTCATTTTTCTTGTCTCTCAAAACAGAAAATTTATGAGGACACTCCAGAAAAGCTCGCAAGCCCAGAACGAATTACTTGTCAGCTGACTACCGACTTTCCCATCGAATAATCAACGAGTGGAATTCATTACCTCAGCACGTGGTTGAGGCTCCATCCGTCGACTCCTTCAAAAGAAAGTTGGATCAGCTGAGAGACCATCATTGCCAGGACTAACACAGGCCACCAAGCCTCCTGTCCTTTCCAAACTGAAACTGAAACTGAAACTGAAACACTGCCGCGTGGGCCAGTCCATGGCGTAAGATTGATTGATGCGCGTTGACTATTCTTGACCTTGACAGGGATCAATGATCTGTTCGATATTCAGTGACCCTACAGTAAATTGGACCTAGGCTTAAGCAAAGCATGTGGTCTGGTGGACTGTGTTGACTTTTTGATGCACGTGGGCATTTCGCTTTTTATTTCAACTAGTCTTACCGTTGGCATACTGCACGAAGAAGGGGGTTTGTGGTGGACCAAAATGTATGATAACCAAAAATTAGCAACAAAAAATATTATGTCTTTAGTTTATGTAACAATTAACAGTTAATAAGTTAATTACACACAAATAACAAAATAAGGGACGTTACTTAAGTCTTCAGGCTATTGCATGTTCAGTTGAGTTTGGTCTAGATAATCCACAATTATAAAAGATTAGTAATCCCAATACGGACGATATAGATCCAGCAGGTTTACCAAGCGTAGAATTCAATAAGAATGTCACAATTGTCTATAAACGTAGATAGTATGCAATTAATATTTCATTTAACATATTAGCAGACATAGCAGAACGATGCAGATGTGAATTAGAGTGTATTTAATGAGGACCAGTAACAGTGCCACGATATGTTGTACTCAAAACGGAAAGGAGTCAAGTTACAAGTGTTCAAAGTAATACACTTAAACAACAAGTACAATTGTTTAATGCTTAATGTACAGAATATGAAAATACATGCAAAAACTATGAAAAATGATTTACAAAATAGGTTTTAAGGTTCTGTCTCCACATAGCTCCCCCCAGAGTGTCCGGAGGTAACACTGATTACAATATGAACAACAAAAATTGGGAAATATTGTGTATAAATGTACATAAAATAGTATTTACTGTAATAATGAAAAAAAGGTGGAGATAGGAATAAATGACACGTTAATAATATAGGCAATGCTACGCAAAATGAAACTGAAAAAACGAGCATTAAAAAGTTTTGGTTTGCTAATAATAATAATAATAAAATGTGAAAAACTGTTAATAGAGTCATAAAATATTTTTAAAAACTGGATGAATTTAATGAATAGTTGGTTTGCATTCACTCGTTTATTACTATGGCAATTTTTCTTATTAAAAAAAATTGGCAAAACCAGTGATAATAAATAAATGTAGTTATTAAATGTACATGTAATGAAAATAAATAGCTTTTTATTAAAAAATTGAGTAACAACAATAAAATGCGTGTAATTAAATCGATTTTTGTTAGTCGGCGAAATGTACGTAGTACGGGTTGTAGAACATCAGCACAATTGGGTAAAAATCGTCGATAAAAATTTAATGCTCCCAGGAAACGACGTAGTGCCTTAACAGAAGTAGGCTCAGGGTAGTTGATTCAACTTTATTTGGAAGGGGTTTAATTCCCTGAGAGTCTATGTAATGACCGAGGAACTCCAACACTGAAACACCAAATGTAGACTTTGAGGGATTAATCACGACGCCATAACTTTTGAAACGCTCAAAGGGAGTCCGCAAGTGCTGAATATGTTCTTCCAAGGAAGAGCTAGCGATTAAAACGTCATCAACATAAATGAACACAAAATCCAAACCTCTAGTTACCTCATCCATGAATCTTTGAAAGGTCTGGGCAGCGTTTTTTAATCCGAAAGGCATCCTTAAGAATTCAAACAAACCAAAGGGCGTGATGATGGCTGTTTGCTCAATATCTTCAGGTGCCATCGGAATTTGGTGATATGCACGTACAAGATCTAACTTCGAAAAAACTTGCTTTCCATGTAGGTTTAAAGAAAAATCGTGTATATGCGGGATGGGATATCTATCTGGGATAGTCTGACTATTCAACCGACGGTAATCACCGCATGGGTGCCAATCTTGTTCTTTTTTTGGAACCATATGAAGCGGAGAAGCCCGGGGACTGCTAGACTGCCTAACGATGCCTAGTTGCATCATGTGTTCAAATTCTCGTTTGGCAATCGCTAACTTGTGAGGTGGTAGTCTCCTGGGTTTTGCACGTACAGGTTGACCAGTGGTAGTAATATGGTGTTGTACATGATGAACAGTGCATTAATTTTGATAATCGGCTCTTGTGATGCACCCGTATTGCGATAAAATATCGGTAAAGATTTTATTTTCAGGTTTTTGAATACGGACTCTGTAGATTTCAGAGTCAGAAGAGATTATGCCAGTGACTTGTAACTTTGTGTTTCTGACGATGAGTTTCTATTCTCGCATGTCAACTAATAAGTTGTGAGCACTGAGGAAATCAGCTCCGAGGATGGGTTGTTTAACTTGAGCTACTATAAAAACCCATGCAAATCTCCTACGAAGGCCGAGGTCTAGTATGAGTGACTGCTCACCGTACGTTTTGATAATGGAGTTGTTTGCCGCAACAAGGGATAGCTTAGCAGGCTCTGAGTGCCGTCGTCGAGAGAGATGCAACGGGAGAATGCTGATTTCTGCTCCTGTATCGACTAAAAAGTCAGAGCCAGAAATACGGTCCCGGATGTGAAAGAGACGGCTTGCCGTGATGCCAGGAACAGGTGCCGTCATTACTGCCTGGCCGGACCGTTTCCCTGATTCATCGTGTCATTTGCAGAAAATACACACGGCCGAGTACATCGACGTGCTTTAGCCCCGTATTTATTATGGTACCAACATACATCAGAGCTCTTCTTGGGTGAACATGAACGTCGTCGAGATGAGGATCTTCGTCTCAAAGAAGGTCCAAGCTGTCTAGCTTGAACTGTTGCAACTGTGGTCTGAAGTGACTTTAGTTGGTTCGTTAGTTGGGACAGTTGTCTTTGCATAGAATTTAAATAGCCAACGTCTGCTGCTCCGTACGGCTGCATCGTGTTTATGTAGTGATTATCATGCCACACTTCCGTTACTTTATCTGCCATATCAGCTAACTTATCGAGGGAGGAATATTTCCCCAAGGCACTTAGAATTTGTCTGACACTGCGTGGTAATCGGTTGAACCACATTTGTTTGAGAAGGGCTTCGTCTAGTTTATATGGGCCGGCAAGTTGTTTCATATGACGAAGTAGCTGGGAAGGTCTTTTGTCTCCCAGGTCACATGCATTCAAAAGTTGTTGTAATCTTGTTTCATCCGAAACCGTTGTTCGCTGAATTAAAGCCGATTTTAATTTATCATATGGCTCGGTTTCCGGAACCTGGTCGATAAGATCTCCAACTTCGGCTGCAATTTCGATCGGCAGTGAACCCACTACATAAGCTTACTTCGATGCTTGGGAACGTACGCCCCTGGACTGGAATAAGGCTTCTATTTGAGCAAACCAGATTCTAGGATTATTTACTCCATATGGTGGAAGCCTAAATTCAGAAATGGCGTTGACTGGACTAAATATACTGTCAGTAAGGTTAGATGATGAACTAAGAGTGGTTACTGGAATAGGGTCCATATCACTAAGCTTAGGTGGAGAGTACATTAAGTTATAAATCAGATAGAGGGTCGTACAATAAACAGATAAACCGTGTAGCAATGGGATAAATATGAGATAAACAAATACTAGGGCTCACCAAATAATTGTGGTGGACCAAAATGTATGATAACCAAAAATTAGCAACAAAAAATATTATGTCTTTAGTTTATGTAACAATTAACAGTTAATAAGTTAATTACACACAAATAACAAAATAAGGGACGTTACTTAAGTCTTCAGGCTATTGCATGTTCAGTTGAGTTTGGTCTAGATAATCCACAATTATAAAAGATTAGTAATCCCAATACGGACGATATAGATCCAGCAGGTTTACCAAGCGTAGAATTCAATAAGAATGTCACAATTGTCTATAAACGTAGATAGTATGCAATTAATATTTCATTTAACATATTAGCAGACATAGCAGAACGATGCAGATGTGAATTAGAGTGTATTTAATGAGGACCAGTAACAGTGCCACGATATGTTGTACTCAAAACGGAAAGGAGTCAAGTTACAAGTGTTCAAAGTAATACACTTAAACAACAAGTACAATTCATTATATGTGAAAAAATTATATTTGAAATAGTCTCAGCGATTGAAATTTAAATAATTCCAACGTTTCGTCCAGCTAACTTGTCTGGACTTCTTCAGGAAAAAAACAAGTACAATTGTTTAATGCTTAATGTACAGAATATGAAAATACATGCAAAAACTATGAAAAATGATTTACAAAATAGGTTTTAAGGTTCTGTCTCCACATAGCTCCCCCCAGAGTGTCCGGAGGTAACACTGATTACAATATGAACAACAAAAATTGGGAAATATTGTGTATAAATGTACATAAAATAGTATTTACTGTAATAATGAAAAAAAGGTGGAGATAGGAATAAATGACACGTTAATAATATAGGCAATGCTACGCAAAATGAAACTGAAAAAACGAGCATTAAAAAGTTTTGGTTTGCTAATAATAATAATAATAAAATGTGAAAAACTGTTAATAGAGTCATAAAATATTTTTAAAAACTGGATGAATTTAATGAATAGTTGGTTTGCATTCACTCGTTTATTACTATGGCAATTTTTCTTATTAAAAAAAAATTGGCAAAACCAGTGATAATAAATAAATGTAGTTATTAAATGTACATGTAATGAAAATAAATAGCTTTTTATTAAAAAATTGAGTAACAACAATAAAATGCGTGTAATTAAATCGATTTTTGTTAGTCGGCGAAATGTCCCCCAGAGCTCAAAACTAGGACCTCTTCTCTTCTTGATTTACATTAACGATCTTCTTCAACAAGTTTCATCTGATTTATTGCTTTTTGCTGATGATGTGAAACTTTGGAGAGAGATACGTAATCATAATAATATACTAGTTCTTCAGGAGGATCTGACTCGACTTCAAAGTTGGGCAGACGACAACGGACTTACCTTCAACACTTCAAAGTGCAAGGTAGTCCATCTGAGACATGTTGCAGACTATAGTTATAACTTAGGTAACTCCCCTCTAGAAGTTTCCCAAGTTGAAAAAGATTTAGGAGTGTTGGCACCCTACGACCTTAAATCGTATGCGAACTGTGACAAAAACGCCTCTCAAGCAAACCTTGCACTGGTAACATTGAAGCGCATTTTTGGCCAGTTTGACCGTAGAACCTTCCATATAATCTTCAACAGTTTTATTCGTCCCCACTTAGAGTACGGAAACATAGTATTTCCTCCCTCTCTCCAAAAGGATAAGGTCACTCTGGAACGTATCCAACGTCGAGCCACGAAATCAGTTCGGGGTCTCAAATTCAAACCTTATGAAGAGCGCCTCAAATCACTTAACCTTTACCCGTTAGAGTACAGGCGTCTTAGAGGTGATATTCTTATGACTTATAGTATCCTTAATACTTCTGGTCATCCCCTTAAACAACTTCTTAAGCTTAGTCATAACACTAACCTGAGAGGTAACACCCAGAAATTGGATACCCTACATAGCAGAACGGACTGCAGACACAACTTCTACTCCGTTAGAGTTGTCAAGTGCTGGAACTCGCTGCCGACTGAGCTAGTCCAAGCGACCTCCCAGGAGTTCTTTAAGAGGAAACTTGACTTGTTCTTAAGGACTAAGGATAACATATTATTATGATTTACCAAATTGTCTTTTTTTCCTCTTTTATCGTTCACATACCTAGGTTTTTGCCTGGAGGTATTGGTGATCCATTGCTGCCAGACACGGAAGCCCGTTAAGCGAAAGCTTCTTCTATCCCGTCCTCAACCATTTGAACCATTTGAACTTTGCTCAGTCGTCTTGATGAAATACAATCTCAAGGTCGATCAAATTTGCGTTCGTTTAATCATGATTTCTATTCTCATGGAAATATGAAAGATGATTCAGTAAGGGACTGAAAAGCAAACAACAAAGATGAGAAAAAGTTTGATGAATGCTTATGTTGTGGCGAATTTCATTCTCCTAATTCATTTGCATTTCGTAATGCTAGATGTTATAAATGTGGCGAAGATAGGACACATTCATTCAGCATGCAAAACTACTGTTCACTTTGCTTCAAGTATCACTAAGTCTTGTAACTTATATCTCAATAGTTTGGCTGTTTCTAATGATCATCTATCTTCATCCACTGTTTCGAAAGATAATGTTCATATTCGAAAGCGATTACATGCATCCCTTGGTTCATTTCATGAATTTATTGTGAATATAGGTGGTATAGAGTCCATTATTTCATTGAAGAACTTGAAATCTTTAGATCCTAATGCTGTGATAAGACCAACTGAGGTCTCAATACTGAGGATTACTGGACACAGACTGCCTATTCGAGGATGTTGTGAATTGCTAATAAGAAATGATAATTCTGCGTATGTATCTAGTGAATTTTTAGTTAGTGAATCAGAACTGTCAATACTAAATTTAAAAAATCTGAATGTGTTTCTATGTTCTAGGACCTGACGTAGAGTCAATATCTGGTCTATACAACCACGTCCAGGTCGAAAACCAGCCTGGTTTTCTCTAGTCTGCACTTCACGAGCTTTGGTTAGTCGTCGAAGTATTATTGAAGCTAATATTTCAGACATTATATTGGTCAAACCGATCCTTCTGTGATTGTCAGAAGAAGACTTTTGTCTTTTCTTATGACTGGCACAATCAGTGATTGGGACCAGTCAGATGGAATTACATCCAGTTCCCAGATTCTACCTAAGACCTCAGTCAATCTCATTGCTAGTACTGGACCATCATCCTTAAAAGTCTCAGGAGTAAACCCGTCAGGGCCAGCTGCTCTCCCTCACTTCAGATTAACTATAGCTTTTTCAACCTCGTAGAGAGTTGGTTGACTTACATCAATTTGCCATTCACGATGACTGGGTATGGTGGGTAATTGAAGTGTGGCTGAAGGCCAGCTGGACCGCTCCCTAAGGTGTTCTGCCCATTGATTCAATCTCCTGGATTGAGAATGAATAATATTTCCATCTTTATCTGAGATAGTTTCGCCGATAGTTGGGTTCCTAATACAACCATTGCTGTTCTTTCAGTTGTTCCTGAAATATATTCTTAGCTTGCCTATCATTAAGTAGAACCCTTAGAGGCTTCCCTGCACTGTCTTTCCTACGTCCAGTAAGACGCAGACAGATACGTGCTCGCACAAGAGAATGATTTGAGCCTAAACATGTGCTCCAGAGTGAGCGATAGTCTTCTATCGAGCCCCTCCATCGGTGGCTGACAGCGATGTGATCTAATTGGGTCCAACGTTGGGACAAATACGGTGGTCGCCATGTCAAAAGATGTTTTCCCTTATGCTTAAAGTTAGTATTCGCAAGAAATAGGCGGTTACCTGAGCATAGCTGCAACAGACGGTCGCCATTATCTGTTCTTTTAGCCACGACACCATATGATCCACCCAGTTGTCATTCATTTTCACTTAGTTTACCTACTTGAGCATTAAAATCACCTGCCACTAATACTACATCAGAACGCCTAGCTTTTCGGAGAAGGTCAAAAAGTTCCCTTTAGGACTCATCTTTTATATCGTCTGAGCTGCAGTCAGTGGGAGAGTAGGCAGAGACGATGAAGAGGCATCGACGAGTTTCCCTATCTTTCCGAGTCTTTACTGATCCGTTTATTCAGACAGCGCATGGACGACCGTCTACTGGGATCCAGTCTAAAAGAGCTAGTTCTGTCCTAGGACTTAATGCTATACCTACTCCAACGAGACCACGGGAAGCAGCATTAAGGCTTCCAGATAAACGAAACGTGTATCGAGATGGTTCTTTATTTTGATAAGGTGAGGTCAAATGAATGACGCTACTCGGATCTTGTATGCGCGTTTTCGGAGACGCAGCACACATCGATGGTGTAAGATTCTAAATTCCTACCTAAGAGAGCCTGTTGTCCTAATTGGCACAATGTTCGGACATTAAAAGTTCCTACATGTAGTTCAGAGCGTGGTTTTAGGAGACCAGGAATGACGTTCCGTTTATTTGAATCGTTTGCTCAAGCAGTGCGAGGTGATAAAAGGAAGTGAGAAGGGTTAGTCGTGGAGATAAGAGAGTTATTAAGTGATGGAAGGATTTGATTGTGAACAACTTGGCTTCATGTGCAATTACGGGTATGAGGGCTAATATCACTTCCCCGCTGCTCACACCGTGGAAGGGTATTTCTTGAGGGACCTAAAAATGAAGTTGAATTAGTGTTGGTCTTAACGACCAGGGAGCGTGATCGCAGTGCCCAAGGGACAACTGCTTGAGGTCGGTCACATACGACCTTTTTGTGGGTAGTTTTTGTGTTAGCTACCGCGAGGAAACGTGTGCTCGAGTCCGTGATTCCGTGCATGCAAAAATCGGCTTCTGCATAGCAGAACCAGGACTCGATATTGTCGGGCCAAAATGGCGTTAACTGAATCGAAATAGGGGGAATAGACTTTAACTTAAAAACCTTGGGTGAGTGTTCCGTCATAGTAATATAGCTAACGAAAATGTCTAATTAAAATATATCCGAGAAAAAAAAATTCGCGAAAAAAAGTATATCACAATATATAAAATTCAAATAAAGAATAACAATGAATAATAATATTCCAAAATGGAACAGACTCACAGTATATTGACTTGGTGTACCAGATCACGTCGGTCTCACCAATGATGATGCAACGGATATTCTAGTTTTACAACTAGATACCAGTAGCACCTTCTAAATTCGATTGTTCCCAGTCAGATAGAAATCAGAAGTCAGATGAGAAGAGGCAGGAAAGATATATTTGATTCGTTACCAATATATCGAGGACCTTTTCTATGAGCTGGCTAATGAAACGTAGGAGCTGTGTCCCACGCAGTATTGAAACGTGATCTGGTGCGGATGCATGACCGAAAGCCTTCAGCTAAACAAGTCCACTTAAACAACGTGGTCAGCATCCAATGTCGAACACTTAATGAGCTATTGATTTTGGGGAATTATTTACAGCTACAGGACCTTACCGCTGGAGATGGAAATACGTGGGATAAGGCGAGGTGTGCAATTTTAGGGTCGACCTTTTCTAACCCCACCCCTCCTTGTGGGAAGGCAGCATCGCTGTTATGCTGTTGTCTGAAGGAAACACCTTACTGCTGTAACACTTCTGTACAGTCGGCAGTACGACTTCACCTTCGGTTTTCTGCTTTTAGTCTTACCGCTCTTCAACCGACCTGCCTGGCATGGTAGGACCTTGATGCACGATTTTTTCATCCAGTATAGCTTGATTGGTTTATCTCGATAGGCAATTCCGACCACCACGTCAAGGTAGCAGCAACGGTCGCGTCAGTTCATGACCAGATACTTATTGCTTCATTGAGTCGTTGAATTGAGAAGAATATTATAGTGAATCCAAATAAGTGTTCATTTTGTGTATCTAGTTTTGAATACCTTGGATACCTAGTTGATGGTTATGAATTTAGACCAGATATGAAACGACTAGCTCCACTGAGAAATGCACCATCTCCAAAAAATCTCACAGAATTACATTCACTAGTGGGTGCTCTTCACTACTATTCTCCTTTAATTCCTAATTTTTCTTGTCGTGCAAACTGCTTATATGTATTATTTTGACATCAATTCATTTAAATGGGGTGAAGAACAAGAGTCATGCCTACGAAGTCTGCCAAAGTTTCTTCAAAGTGATGCTGTTTTGTGCTGTGGTGTAGAATATGTTAGATATATCCAAACAAATGTATATTTCTTTACCATTGATACAAAGAAATAATAAATAACGAATATAAATGTGGTCACATATAAAGTGTGACAAATAGGAAAAGTATGTGATCTCTCTTTTGTTGTTACAAAAAGTCATTGAATATTCATGCCACAATAATCCTAACACTAATGATCATATTCTGGATCATACTTATAATCATCACAGCTTCCTAAACGGAAGATTTTCTTGTTCAAGCAATTTCATCATCGTTTCTTTTGCGTACGATCTAAAAGTTATGCACTGTAACAATTTATGTGATAGTTTGAAGTATTTGAATTATTACACAAACTAGGAATCCCAGAAACAACGTAATTTAACCAAGAGGAACTAAATGAACACGAACGAACGTTTGTATTTGGAATTCGAAAGCAGTCATCAAGTACAAAGTAATCATCAGTTCATACAAACACCACATTTTATCTACTCTCCTTTTCAGGTCTTCAATCTTGCAGCAGTAATAGAATTTACGTTTGTTTTCAAGGTCTTTAAATTTCTTGCTTAAGCTTGAGAATGGGAGGGCTTTGAAGTCGTGCGTAATTTTTTACACTTCGATCACATTGTCGACAAGTAATCAAACCTTTCATTGGAATCGTCTTCAGTGATCAATGAGGTAGGCTATCCACTAAGAATTCTTAAGTTTCCTAGACCCAAGATAGGTAGTTCACAATCGGTGATGAGGAATTCACAATTTGGGGATGAAGATTTATCTTCTCTAACCAGCAAATTACAGCACCCAAGAATAAAAAGTTTATGACCTGTATAACTAGAAATAGAAACTTTGGTAGGCTTAATTGTAGCATCGGGATTTAATGACTTCAACTTTCCAACTGAAATGATGGACAAGATACTGCCAATGTCAACAATAAAATAGTGGGACGCAACAACGGACAAATATGATCATTTTTGAATATGAAGTGAATTATTAGAAGTTGTAGATAAGGATGGTATATTATTATTATAATCATCAAAATTAGTAGGATCTGAATGATAAAGTCTAGTATTACTTGAGGTGAAATGAACAGTGGTTTTGCAAACCGACTGGATGTATACCATTCTAACACACTTAAATCATTTAGCATGACGAGAGACACATGGATGACGTAAGTAAAATTATTCACAGGATATACATTTGTAGTAGGGTCGAGTCGGGGATGGACTATGATCACTACCACAATTCGATTACGCGCCCAAAAACGACTTGGTTCCTTTGATAACTCGTAAATCAGAAGGCTTTATTAATCCAGATCAAGTATATTTATTGGCGATCTCGTGGTATCGAAATAATACCGAAACGTGCCAACGGGTACAGGCGAAATGGGCAGAGCGTAAGAAAGTTCGAACGGAACAAGGCGGATAGCGAAACAAGAAGTGAGTCTGATACAGTTAAACAAATACAGTAAAACAATCACTGGTACAATTGGTTACAATAATAATAATTGTTTCTATTGTTCCAATCGTGTTCTTATCGAGACTGGCCGGTCACTACACATTTACCAAACCTGTGTTCACTTCTGTAACCTGCTTTGCAATTCTTTGTTGAATTACTTTTCATATTTCCACGAGAATGAGAACCATTATTAGACAAACGCCAGCTTCAGCTACCCTAAAATTGTGGTTCATCATGACGGCTAAGCAAAATATTAAAAAATTCACTGACTGAAAATCAAGTTCATTGACTGCCTAATAAATAATACATGATATTTTAATTTCTTGAACTAACTTTTTGAGTTTCTGAATTAATTCTCATTCTAACATCGGAATATTATTCCCAGAGATCAATCGATCATGAAGTTGAGTTTCGAATTGTTCTCCGAAATTACACTTCGCAGCCTGTTTCCGTAATTCAAGTATAAAGTCCTTAACTTTCTGATCATTTTGTTGTACCATTTTATGAAACTCCAATCTCTCTTTGTATTCAAAGCTAACACATTGTACATTTTATTTAGAGAAGTTCAGTAAACAGTTCATTATCTAGTAAATAATCTTCTAAGACGGCCTTACTTTCAGCTTAAGGGATTATTTGGGTAGTGTTCAGAGATATTCTATTGACTCTACATATTCATGGAACCAGAGGAAGTGTTTGATGTATAGTAACCAAAATATTCCGGAAAATTCAAATTTACAAACTTAAGTGTTCTACATGTTTTTGGAGAGATATTATATCGGCAAAGTGAAGGATAAGTTATTTGAAAGTCATATCGATACCTAGTTTGTGATAGAAAAGTCATTATTCCATTGTTATTACTATTAATATTGTTATTTTTTCTTTTGATTATCTATTGTATTAAGGATTCAGTTATTCAAATTATACACACACCTTATCCTCCAATTAAAAATCTATCATTTCCTATTTATCACCAGTCACAACTATTCAAATGGTACTTCATTGTTTATACTTAAGTTTTTACACTACTTGTCCATGTTTTTAATGAATGATCAATTGGTTTTAAAACTTTCATATTTAAGATATTTAGGTAATGTATATTTGGTAACTTATTATCATTATTATTATTATTATTATTAGCTTTATTCAATATTATATTATTTGGTACAAAATCGAATTCTCAGCATAAAGTATTTCAACATGTTTACGTTTCTTATTTCTTCGTTGCTCCTGATGATAAACATTCAGTGATCGCCAGTTGGATGTCAGCAGTTCAGTCAATCGACATATGAATGATGTATATTCTTTTTGCTGCATGTTCCCAGCAAACACGACATCTCTGATTAGACATTTTGTAACTTTCACAGCGAAAGGTTGTACAGTTTTCAGAAACGCACCGGAATAGGTTGTGTGCTCAATAGCCATAATTATGTATTAAAACAAACAATATGAGATAACTTGTTGAAATATATAGATGACGGGAAACAGGTAGCCCAGATGTTTAAGCAGGCCGCCCAAGCAGAAGGAGTTGAATTAAAGTAAATATCTACTTCTTCAGTAAGACAATTGATGTGTCCTATCAATTTCATAAACTCTTTAAATTTATAAATTTACTTAGGAATTATTGGTGTTATTGGTGTTCTGGAGTTAACTGACTGGTCTAGGCAGAAGCAGGACTGACAAGTGCTGTAGACTGCTTGTACGGGTTTCGTGTATCGCTGGTATGATCGATAAACCGCTGTTCTCTAATTGGAGGTCTTATTACTTCATGCATTAACAAGAAATCCACTTGGCCACAAGTCATAACCGATCGATATGCGGACATGCACTCAATCAGACTCACACATAAATTTGCATAATGGATTAAATATCTAAATTATAGCAAGTACAATAGTTGAATTGGCTCACTACAAAACAGCAGGTATGTTTAATTTACTAAATGGAGTTTGTTTTTCACAACAATTATTTCTCTCTTCATTTTGAACAATAATATTCATTTTTATCAAATAGAACCCAAATTTAGATTGAATATATTTCATACATCCAAATAAACAGTGAAGTAACAACGAAACTTCCTTTCGAAAGAAGCAATTTCAGATAACATCATAACTGTTTAGAAGTGAATTTTTTTGTTTGAAAATTATAATGAACGAGAAGAACGTCCGTGATTGTGAGTATTAGTTTTGGATATTAGAAATTATGTTACTGGAATTCCGATCAACGTCAATAACCATCAAGTTTCAGTGAATGTAATGGGAACGGGAATATCAAAGTGTGATTCTTATCACCCTACCAATACTGAGAAACCAGCAAACTTCATTATTATTTGACACTAGATGTATTATGAAAGCACAGGAAGATAATTACCAGATGATTCTCTTAATTAACTCATTAAGTTTTGTGAAATATGTAAAAGCGGTTAGTACTAAAGTGACTAAATGATCATCATCAAAATTAGTGTTCAAACAAAATGTTCATTCTGTACACACGTATTCATATACTTATGTTAGGTTTATCAAATGCAAAACCGGCTAATATCTAAACTGTTTTAAAAATTCAAGTTAAAAGGAATGGAGAAAATGACGAACAGTTTTTCTCATAATTTATTTTCTACCAGCAACATAGATGAAGCTGTTCATTTACGAAATTGGATAATTTTCCGTAGTTTAATTCACCAGCTGTTCTTAGCTAGACAAAAGATTAGAAAATAAGAAGCCCTGAGTAGTTGGTCGGTTATAGTATAACTCTCCTCATAAGTGTTAACCTGAGATTTCACAGGATATCAAACCTAGGACCTTCGGTCATACTCACGTGTGTCTAACTTGTAGACCACTCGTAAATTAGAACTGTTTGGCAGACGTTAAACCACTTGCATCTTTGTTTAATATTTTCATTTTGTTAATCTTTCTTTAACTACGGTTGAAAATTTACTTCTTGTTAACAGATCCAGTTTTGTGTCAATTACAAGGCATGGAATAAAGCATTTAGTCAATTCCATTTCCTCATGAAGCGTACTAGGCATTTAGTTGTACGAGTAGTTCAACTTGCAGTCATAATATTCATAAGTTATGAAATGACACGATTACTATTTCAATACAAATGGGATGAAAAATTCGGCATATCACGAAATAATGGTGATTTCTTCTACAACATATTACCACATAAAAGTTATTCAAGTTTGACGGGTAATTTAAATCAAACCTATTATGTTTCGTCACAAATGGAGAAGTATGAAAACAAAATTACACTCGGATTTACCGAGAAAGATCTTGAAGAATTATATAAAGTGAAATCTGCTCCAGCTGCCGTGAGTTTCTTTGAATGACTTTTTTACTAGATTTCCATAGTAATTGCTTAAATTGACAGGACTTCAAATTTTCTCTTATACATTGTGTCATAATCACTCTGATCCTACTTTTACTTTACAAATGAATTAATGACGATCTCCTTATTTCAGACTTTTATTTTACCTAATTACGATACTGGAAACACTCAAGTTGTACTAATGTTCTGGTTGTTTGGTCAGCGTCATTACGAAAAAGAAATTTCCGTGTCTGTCTCATCAATTAGAGTTGGACACAACTTCAATTAAACTAAAACTATGTTGGCAGTAAATAATATAAGGTCAGGTAGTATTAAACTGAGTTGACATCCCAGCTTCAATTGTTGAAGCAACGTCACATCATGTTGGGATGTTAAAACCATTTAATATTCTTGTGTGTATTAAAGTCGTTAGATTTCAGAAAGCTTACACGTTTTCATAATTCATATTAAAATGGGTATCGATACAAAGAATCTTTGTATTATTGAAAGTGCTATCTAAAGGTCTCTTCCACAAAAATAATCAAATGAACAGCGGTATTCAGCAGTCCTTTTACCACAAGAAAATATGAATGTAGAGTATTCTTTGTAATAACTGGTCATCAAACTCTACACCTATGCAGCCGCTTTATTATTCAGAAGATGTAGCCAATTTTAAGACAAATGGATTTTCAGTAATCACGTTTGTGAACTTAGAATTGATTGCAGATGCCGAAATGACTAATATGCAGTGCTGCCTTAAGTTAAGTTTTGAATGGAATAAAATTGTGAGAATAATTTTAGTATTAAATACAGTTAACGAAAGATGAGGAAATAATCACAGGATTATGTTGAGACAACTATCTTTAATACCTTTGAAGACACTATGCCTATATTTCTGTACAAAATTAATAATAATAATATTCATTTATTCATCGCATGTAATATGTTATTCACATATATGTTATTCATATATCTCAATTGTTGAGTGAATTTCTCAAGAGGTAAAGTCTATGAGCTGTCTATTGCCGTCAGATTCGTCATGAACTCAGACCTCCTAGTCCTATCTAAATGAAGATGATTACCGGTACTTACTACAGATATTTTAAAATTTTGCTGTAAATATTATGACAAAACTTCTATCATTCTGTATAGAATTCGCTTATTGAATTGAAGTATGTCTTTCATTAATTGTTTTTTGCAGAGAAAAATAATTCTTAACTATGGAGACCTTTACATCAATATTATTCGAAACTTCTCATTTTGTTTCGCTTGTGATTGTGAACTGATTTTCGATAGATCAAGATGGCTTGAAGCAGATGTTATAATCTTGACAGATCACTTGTATCCTAAAGGTCCAAGACCACCAAATCAGTTATGGTTCATTTTTGTACATGAACCTCCTCTAAAAATCAGAATCGCGGATGGATTGGAAAACAAGGTTAGTTAAATACTTTCGACCTACTTCAGATGCTGGGAAATGTGAAAACATTCATCAAAACGTCTTTTAGTTTAATCAGTTGCATGTGAACGACCTTAAAACCAGCATTGACTCATATTAAGTAAAATTTATCAACAAGTTCATCAAAAGTAGAATATCAGATCAAACATCGAAATTTAGTTTTTAGCATAAGGTAGTATTTTCAACATCTGTTATTTATTGTTTGTAACTCAAACGATATTGAGTCATTAGTTTTGGACAATAGGACACTATTAAGTAGTCTCCAGTTATGTTCACTGGAAATGTTAATGGGATAGTTTTGTGATCAGCATTTTCTTCACCATAACTTAGTTGTTTTGATCACTTCCAACATTAGCAATTGCCTCTACTGATATAGTGTAAAAACTGAAATATTGTTAGCTTTCCGTTGATTATCCTGTGTTTTGGAGGTCACATGAGATGAAGTTTGATTCTTGTTCGAATACTGTGAACAATCTACCACCTTGCATATGCGGTTATTACAAGCAAGATGATAGTTCGTTAAGTACAGAAAATAATGAGTTTCTACTTGTTTATTCACTGACCAAAATGAAACAATTCAACCTCATTCCGTTTATGCAGGAAATCATATCATTATAAAATTCAAAGTGGAAGTTCATTCCAGATGAGCAACTAGATATTCTGTATTTATAATCCTGGAGTTACGTAAACGTCCTGTAACTAGACAGTTTGTCAAACATCCGAGACTGTCATTCATTTTAAAGTTTTGGTTGGTTAAACAAACCACTCAATAAGATTGTGGAAGTAAGGACGTCTGGTAACAGTGAGGACTCGAGATAAATAACACTTGATCTATAAACATGTTCAAGAGTTTAGTCATATGCTGGAAACCAAAACAGAACAATATTTTAAAACTGAAGCTATGTTTGGAATCTAAAGAAGCATAAACAACTCTGAGATTAACTTGGACCAATATTTCACTGTGATGTGTCACATATTTATCAACACCCGATGGGTTCATTATTACTTTACACATATATCACTGTTAAGCATGTAAATTTAAAAGTGTGTAATTTGTGAAGGGTGATATTTGAATTCAACTCAATTTTTAGACACATTATCTCACATTTACCTAGGTGTGCAAACTTTAACTGAATGTCTTTCGGTAAAGCAGTATTACGTCGAGAATAATGTCAATAATATTACGGAATCTACAGTCATCGACATGAATATCCATCTCCTGAGATATTGCAGTAACAAACATATATGGATTTTACTTTATTTAGAAGTAGACCTTAATGAAATCGTATTATTTGCAACTGTGCGGTACTGTCTATGAAAGTATTGAACTGACAGTGGTAGGGTTTGGAAGTATTTTCTTCGCAGATTGATGACTGCTTCTTAATAGCGAAGTGTATAATTGACTGAGTCTATCCTGATTATTTGCAATGTATTTTCGCTAATTAGAAATCATCTGCTGACACAAACGACTCGACGCAAGAAAAAAGGCATTCATGAAACATGCACTCATATTGTTCGATTACATGCCCCAGTTTGACGTGGCTTAATCCGTTTTCAAAGGGTACCAGAAACAATTACCTACTCGAAAACATCAACTCTCGAATTGGTAGTTACCAGTACATGACTAGACCGTGGAGATATTTCTCATATTGACATTTTAAAATCATTTTTCAAATGTCTAAATGTTTAACATATTTTGGTGTTTTTCACTCAGGTCAACTACACAATCACTTACCGAATGGATTCAACAATTTATCTACCGTATCACAATTATGTTCCATCTGTTGCTAGTCATGGTCCAGATACAAAATACAAACTTCCTTCTCGTAACTATGCCACTGGTAAATCTAAAATGGTAGCATGGTTTGTAAGCAACTGTCAACCTAAAAGTCCAAGAATGATTTATGTCAGAGAATTGTCTCGTTATATTCAAGTGAGAACCCAGATTATATAGTTATCGATCTCATTTCTTTTGTTTGTTTAGAATCGTCGCGATACGTGACGAGTTCCAATGACAACACGAGTTTTAGTGTTGTATTTTAGGTGAACACTTTTATCAGACCAAAGCTCGATTTAAAGAGTGGACGGAGTATAAATTTGCCTCGTTGGTTAAATTAATGTAGAGATTTTCGTTAGTTTGTTTAGTCCAAGAATAATATGGTCATGCAGACATACAGCATGTCACATGTATACGAAAATGGTTTGAGTAAAAGCTAATCGAACAGTGAGAAAACGGGGTTAATCTCGTTGTTCTACTGAAATTTATAGAACAATTCATTGTCTTGATAGTTAGTAATTCATTCATCAAAATATTTATTAGTACGGTATGTAAGACATTTAATACTCAAACGAGAGTTGAGCCTTAAAATGGTTCAGACAAGAACAAGACCAAATGAGTACGAGTCTGCTGCAATTTATCAAATGCTACACCACAAATAATAACTGTCACTAAGTGACTTTCATGATCATTTTTACTTGCCATGTGGACTGTTATTGAGCCAATGTTTGTAGAAATTAAGGAAATTTACACACTTTAGTGATTGTTCTCAATAGATATTAGGAACGTGCTATAATATCGACGAAGTATGAAACTAGGATTTTGGCTTCGTAATTAAATTCAAATTTTCTGTTGTCTGACGTGTTAACAAATCTGAAAACCGGTATTTATGGCAACGGTGACCAACATGTCGGTTGCATAGTAAGTACTCCCTTTCCAGTTTGATTATTCACTGAATGAAGACTTACAACCACTGTGTAACTGTTCCTGCATTCCTTTTGTGTGACTGTATATTCTACCGATGAATTGGATATGTGTTGCGTGACACAAATCAACGGAAATAAAGTATGATATGTTTTGAAAGACTTGAATTTCTTGATGAGGAAAATAATACGGTCAAATGGTGTGGATCGGTCTAAGCAAATATGAGTATAGCATCAGGATATATAATTAGTTCAACTCTCTTCCTACTTGAATGTATTTATTCCTATCAAAAACATGTATCTGTGATGTGATACAGTGGTCGCATAAGTTCACAAATATCACAGTTTTCTTGAAATTTCTCTCAGCAAAATAAACGACTAATGTTCTGACTTTATGCTAGAGAGAAAGGAATATGACTGCGATAGTCAAACTTCAGTCTATATTGATATTATGAGCATTCCTGCAAGTGTAATAACTCAGGTAGATGTAGGATAGTACTTTTTTATGATTATGAATGTAATCTCACGGATTTTCGGTCATTGCTCAAGATGCACATGTGTTCTGTCCTGTTGAAAGTTATAGGCATTGCAGTTTTAAATTTCGACTATATGCTTCGTAACATTAGAAGCAAGACGACTCATGAATGCAAAAACTTCCAGACTCATAAATACCTAATGAACCCTCTGCTTTCAGCATCTCACACGTTTCCCCAACTTCTTTACAATTTAAAACATCAAGTTCACTTTGAAAAGTTTCTAATTTACTATGAGAAATCAGTATATATATGTATACACATTAATAATCAAGTCAATCTCTTCAACCTGATTTTGTGTAACAATGTTCGTTGTTGTTGTCACCAACTAGTTTCCATGACATAGTCTGACGTCCGGTTGCAAACTATTTCTGTTTATCGCTTATTTTTTAAATACCAGGTTTCCTTCAATGCTAGAGAAATAAACTGCTTATTCTTTGATTTATTTCATAGGTTGATATTTATGGTACTTGCGGTACTCTGACATGCCCTAGAGAAGTCGAAGATCAATGTTTTTCGCTACTTGGAAAACATTATAAATTCTACTTGAGTTTTGAAAATAGTTTATGCACTGATTATATTACGGAAAAGCTTTTCAGAAATGCATTCAGGTAGGCAAACAATCGAATTTCAATAATATTGTTAGATGTTTACTACATTTTGAAAATCTTTCAGTTGATAGATTGAGTGTATTACCTCTATATGTTTGATGTGGCATTTGATGAACATAGTATATCGTTTGTTATTTTGCTACTAACTCTTGATGAACAAAATTACTTTATCGCTGTACTAAATCTTCATGGAGTCAAATAAACCGGATGAATATATTTTAGAGTGTGTGAAATTGATTTGGTAGATACGTGCAGTACTGTATTTGTTCGATGATAACAGTATTCCAAAATTGATGAAGTTTAGTTAGTTTCAACAACACATACCGTGATTTTAGTAATCTGTAACATATCACTCATTTTCACAAGATAGATTTGAGTGGTTACATTTAATTATCTGTGATGACTAGTTTATTTTCTCTCCCTTCACTTGTCATTTCCATCACCTCACTAAAGCATTCAACTATTGTATCTGGTTTGTTTAATTAACATAGCCAAAATGTAATTCCAGTTGTGATGGGTGCATCAATTGAAGAATGTAAGCGTGTTGCTCCTCCTCATTCATTTATCCATGTGGACCAGTTTGAATCCCCAGCAAAACTTGCCGATTATTTGAAGTATTTGGACAGAAATGAAACTGCCTATAATGAATATTTCGCATGGCATGAACATGGGACTATAGATGCTTGGTCACCTATGCCTCAATGTGTTATATGCTTATTAGCCCATACTGCTCATAAACTGAAACCGTATACATTCCCAAACGTTTCTAAATGGTGGAACGATGGTTGTGTTGGTCGGAAAATACGCTGGAATTTTACCCATTAGCAAATTTTTACAGTTTTGAATAGTACTTATATGACAGGTAACTATGATTTTGGCTCTGTATGATATGAAATAATTAAGTTTTTATTAGTTCGTTATTTTTATAAAAAGTTCACTCAAAACTATTTATGGGATTCTTTAGACAAAATAACCTGTGTTTGTCAATATTTCCAGTTTATTGTCTCTACAACATAAATTTCTAACCAGAATAATCTACTTAACAGCAATTAATAGTATACAAATTGTGTAAAGATTAATGAAATTGTAAAACTATCAGTCAATAGAATTCAACAATATCTCCTTTTTACAAAATGAATTTCATATTCAAAAATCTTCTAGAAATGAAAAAATGTTTTACACAAATGTGATGCTTTACTCTAATGTTCTATAAATTTTTGTCTTATTGGAATGTTCAAATTGGTTATTGGCATGAACTTTAATGATTGTTTATGGATTATTTTGTTTAGCTCTTCTATTTATTTCAATAACAAATGGGTCATGGTCACAATACAATAATAAGAGGAAACAATGAAACAGAATGATTAGAACCTATATTGAATAATTGTTTAACCTAAAAATAGAACGGTAGAGAAGTAGGTTTTACAACAGGTTGACAAATATAAACCTAATTTTGCATTTATTGTTACAATTGTTTATGGGTTAGATGATCCACAGATGATCAATTGAGAAAACAAGATAGTCGATTTCTAAAATTATCAAATGACTTATGATCGATTATCGTTGACTGAGTTGACCGAATGTGACTGATACCAAAGTGAAATAAAGAAAACATTCTTAGAAACGACAAATGTTCCTGGACTGACTCATATTATTGACACACCAGTAGAAAAGCTAACGAAACCGATGCAAAGCTATAGAAAATGTATTTCTTTAGAATGGCTAGCTAATAATATTGGAAGTGCTTCAGCGTAGCTTCGAAACTAGTAAGTAGGTTTCTTGTAAAATATAATTTGTTGCACAAGTACAATATATATGTGCGACTGTTTGTGTCGTTCATCCACGCTTCTTCTCTCGTTTGATAAAGAAAGAATTCACAAGCTTTTCAATCTATTCACAAGAGTCACTGCATTTATTTACTATTATAACCTGGGCCGACAATTGTTATAACTGGTTGTCCACCTTTTAGAGAAGAATAACTTATCGATCTACACAATGATACACAAAACCCATACGAGCAGTCTAGAGCACATGTCAGTCCTACTTTTGCCTAGCCAGTGGTAAGCTACTGGATGGTAAGCTGTTATTTTGATATGGTTTACCACTAGAAGTTTATTGAACTCGTTAAATAGGACGGATTGAATTTGGGGACCATGATGTGCAGTGATTATCGACGGTACTCCATAGTTTGATATCCAGCGATCAAGGAAATCGGATGCAGCTGTTTGTGTGGATGTGTCTTTCATGGGGCATGCTATGGCCCATCTTATGGACCTGTCCACGGCGATGAGAATGTGCGTGAATGAGTTTGACGATGGCAGGGGCTCAACTGAGTCCAAATGTATATGTTGTAAACGTTTGTCGGGGATAGGCAGTTCCCCGATTATGCTGATAGTGTGTTTTTGGATCTTGCTGCGTTGGCACTGTAAACAGCACGTGTCCAACGTTTAACATCCAAATTGATCTTTGGCCAAACGAAGCGTTCTGTGATGGGATTTTTGGTAGCTCTGATGCCTGCATGTGAAAGTTCATGTAGCTGCTGAAATGCTTTTCGTCGACAAGCTTGTGACACATAGGGGCGATTGTTACCCGTCGAATTGTCGCAAAAGATAAATGGGTCTTTGAAAGGAATGGGTACAGGTTTTAGGTTCAAGTTAGACTTTTCTTTGCAGGCTTTCAAGTCTGCATCGTCTACTTGTAGTTTGGCTAAGGTTTTCAGGCTAATATAGTGGTTGTTTATCATCATGTTGATATTCTTTCTAGATAGGTCGTCTGCGACAATGTTGGAGTAGCCTTTGATAAAACAAATGTCTGTAATGAATTGAGAAATATAATCTACTTGTCTGTCTTCCCGCGGAGAATGCCTGTTGTACGATGTGCTAAAGGAATAGCAAAGGGTTTGTAACCAGTGATTATGGTGAAATCACGGTCCTGTAACAGGAAGTTGAAATGTTTTACAGCTAAATATGTAGCCAGGAGTTCACGTTCGAAAGTGCTATAACGTTCTTCAGTTGGCGATAATCTTTTTGAGAATGCTATGGAAGTATCCTTGTCGTTATGGCACTTCTGTAAAACCTCTACTGCTTTCTGGAGAGTGTCGCCGCAGAGGATTAGATGCATCGTAGGGCCAGTGTTTAAATGCTGTAACATGGAAGCGTTAGATATCATCGCTTTTGCTTTAACAAAGGCGTCTCTGGCATAGAGGGGTAACATGAAGGCATCATCTTTTTGGCACTTGCAGCAGTTTTATCTATCTTCAGCAAGTCTGTCAAGGGTTCTAAAGTATGCGCGCAGCTAGGGAGGGAATGTCGGTAAAAGTTGCACATCCCCAGAAATCGACAGAACGCTTTTATCGACTTGGGGTCGGGGTAGTTGATAATGGCTTCAACTTTTTCTTCGAGTGGTTTAATTCCATGGGAGTCAATGTGGTGTCCCAGGAATTTCAGAGCTGAGGTGACAAATGCGCACTTCGACGGATTGCTCACTACGACATAACTTTTGAACTGATCGAAAAGGAAGTGTAAATGCTGAACATGTTCTCCCCATGGATGAGATAGCGATCAAAACATCGTCAACATAGACAAATACGAAGTCTAAACCTCTTGTAACCTCATCCGTCTGAAACATCTGAGCTGTGTTTTTTAGACCGAATAGCATTCTTAAGAATTCGAACAAACCAAAAGGTGTGATTGTGGATGTTTTTTCAATATCTTCAGAAGCCATCTGTATTTAGTGATATTCTCTTACTAGGTCTAGCTTCGAAAAGATCTGTTTTCCGTGCAGATTTAGGGAAAAGTCGAATAGATGAGGAATGGGATACCTGTCCGGAATGGTTTGATTATTTAAACGACGGCGATCTCCACATGGGCGTCAGTCTTGATCTTTCTACGGGACCATATGTAACGGCGCGGCCCATTGACAACCAGACTGCCGAATGATGCCTAGTTGCATCATGTGCTCAAATTTTCGTTCACCGATCACTAGCTTGTGTGGAGGTAGTTTTCTCGGCCTGGCACGAATTGGAGGACTTATAGTAGTGATGGTGTTGTACGTGGTGTGTGTTGCGTTCGCTTTCATAATCAACTCATGTTTCGACAAGATATCGGTCTTACCATTCGAACACCATGCATTTCGTAACTGACGGTAGTTGTGCCGTTAACCTATAAGCTTGTGTTCTTGTCCATTAGCTTCTTTTTACTCAGGTCTACTAATAGGTTGTAAGTACTGTGAAAGTCGGTTCCGAGAATGGGTTGTTTGCCTTCAGCTACGATGAACACACGTGTAAATCTTCTGCGGAGACCGGAGTCTAAAATTAATGACCGTTCACCATAAGTTCTAATGATAGTGTTGTTGGTTGCGACGAGGGATAATTTATTACACTCAGAGTGCCGTCGTTGAGAGAGATGTAGTGGGAAGATGCTGATTCGGCTCCAGTATCGACTGAAAGTCTGAGCCAGAAATTCGGTCACTTATTGAAAGAGATGGCTTGGATAGTATCCACAAACAGGCGCTGCCATCACTGTCTGGCCGGGTCGTTTCCCCGATTTTCCGTATCAGTTGAAGAAAATATACAGCGTCCAGTACAACACGTGCTTTAGTTCCGTATTTTTGAGATACCAACAAACTTCGGATGTTTGCTTCGGTGAACGAGACCGTTGTCTAGAAAAAGATCTTCGTTTGGAAGGGGATCTTAGTTGTCTTGCTTGGACGGTTGCTATTGTCATCTGTAGTGACGTTAGTTGACTCGTTAGTTGTGGTAACTTCCTTTGGGAAGAGGCTAAATAATGATATCTTCTGCTCCAGATGGTCGCACAGAGTTCACGCAGTTACTATCGTGGTAAACTCACATTTTGTCCGCCATGTGGGCTAAATCATCAAGGGCTACAGTTTCCCCCGAGACACTAAGGATTTGTCTAAAGTCATGTGGTAATCATTGAAGGCACATTTGTTTTAGGAGGGCTTTACTCAGTTTGTATGGGCCCGCTAGTTGCTTCATGTGTTGAAGAAGTTGAGAGGGTCTCTTGTCTCCCAGATCGCAAGATGTTAACAATTGTTGTAGTCTTTCTCCAGCTGAGACCGAAGTGTGTTGAATTACAGCTGCTTTAATCTTATAGTATGGTTCCGACTCAGACACCTGATCCATTAATTCCCCAACCTCAGCAGCAATCTCAATGTGGAGTTCACCGACTGCACATACATACTTTGTCACCTGTGAGTGTATGCCTTTAGTTATGAATAAAGCTTCTATTTGGGCAAACCAGACCCTTGGATTACTATTTCTGTATGTTGGGAGTGCGAATTCCGAGATAGTATTAACTGAACATGTAAGATCCATTTTGAACGTGAAAATGTGAAAATCCCTCCATGCATATATTAATAGTTTCCTCTTAATGTTTTCTTTATTTGTACATGATTGTTAGTATTTCTGATGCCATTTTCGATTGCGGTGTTTTATTTTGTAATAGTTTTCTCAGTATTTCGGTTGCTTTCATTGGGTTTCTATATTTCTTCTTGAACTGTATCTAATTTCTTTTAATTTTTATTAATCTGGCGGCTGCCATATTGACTGTTTGCTCTTTGATTGTGCGGTTTGATTTTGACTGGGATCGTGCATTTTGGTTGTAAATTGGAACACTTTCCCAGAATTGGAAACACTTCGTGTTATAGAACAGCCGCTCAACCGGAATCTTAATTGATCGATCCAGAAAGGATAGAATAACCCTTACTTTTTAGTGTGTTCGGTAAATTTTCATATATTTCCTACCTTTTTGCTATTTATTGTAATTTAGATTGATTATTTTAGGATCAATTGTCGGTTGAATAACTGTGTAGTAATATTTGTATAGGTAAATTTGTATATTTGTATATATGATGAATTTTAGAACCGTTGTTACCCAAAACACCTTGTTCTGATTTCGATTGGCAAACGCGTTATTGCACTTTTACTCTAGTTATTCAGCCAAAGCCAAACCTATTGGAATTTAGGTTTGGATCTTACAGAACTTCAAATGTTTTCAGTAGCGTATGACAATGAGACAATAGTGGTTATAGGAGGAGATTCCATATCAGTAAGTTTGGTTGGAGAGGACAATCCTTACCTGTTCCCATCTGTTTGATACGCAGTTTTAGAGTTATCGAGGATAACTCGTGTTGAATATCAGTGTCTTCTTTTTGAGGCCGAGCGAGTTTAAGAAGGTCGATTCCTTGGAAACTGTTCAAGGAACTTATTCGAGACAAAGCGTCTGCGACTACATTGTTTACTCCAGAAATGTGTTGTATATCTGAAGTAAACTGCGAAATGTAGTCCAGTTGTGGGGACTCTCGGGGTGAGTACTTATCTGAAGATGAGCTTAAAAAGAAGGTAAGAGGTTTGTGATCGGTAAAAGACATGAATTCTCTTTCTTCGATAGAATGTTGGAAATGCCGTTCCCTACCGAACGTGTTGTACCTAGATTCAGTGTCTAGCAACCGTCTCGAGAAAAATCCTAAAGGTTGCCAAGAGTTGTTAACCCATTGTTGTAAGACTCCTCCGATTGCTGAGTCGGATGCGTCTACGGAGATACTGATGGGCGCTTGAGTGTCTTGATGCGCAAGCAGGGTTGCCTTAGCGATGTATTCCTTAACTATGGAGAATGCTTTTCGAGCGGTGTCGTCTAAACTAATTGATTTCGCATTTCCACGAAGTTGGTCGGTTAACAGTTTCATAAGAGATGCGCATTTAGGTATGAACCGTCTGTAGAAACTTACAAAGCCGTTGAAAGTTCGCAACTGCTTAATCGTGGTCGGTTCTGAGTAATCCAGAATGGCAGCCACTTTGCTTCTAAGGGGTCGGATGCCTTGAGCATCAATGGTGTGTCCTAAGAAGTCTAGGGAGTTTGCTCCGATTTGGCATTTCTGAATGTTGACAGTAGTGCCATGCCTTTGGAGTCGATCGAAAACAATGTCCAGATGCTGGAGATGTGATTCTCTGTCCGGATTTGCTAATAGACAGTCATCAACATACGCATGTACGAAGTTGAGACCTCGAAGACGTCGTCTATAAACCTTAGGAAGGTTTGAGCCGCATTTCTTAGTCCGAAAGGCATTCGTAGAAATTCGTAGAGGCCGAAAGGAGTTATAATTGCGGTTTTAGGAATGTCGTCGGTTACCATTGGTATTTGGTTGTAAGCCTTAACTAAGCCGATTTTTGAAAAGACAGTTGTACCTTTCAAGGTAGCTGTCAAATCGTGAGTGTGAGGTAACGGGTAACGATCGTGAATGGTTTTAGCACTCAGACGCCAATCATTGCTGTACTTTCTAGGGACCATGTGCATTGGGGATGACCATGGGCTACTTGATGGTCGAATGATTCCTATGTCTATCATGTGATCGAATTCATTTTTAGACAACCTAAGCTTTTTGGGAGCGAGTCAACGGGCTTTCGAGAAAACAGGTGGTCCTGTAGTCGAGATGTGATGTGTAACATTGCTGGTTGCAAAAGGCAATTTCGGTTGCGTTTAGTATATCCCGGAGTATTTGTCGAGTAATGATTGGTATAGGGGGTCTATGGAGTGCTTAATCGTGACTTGGGATAATCTGCAACCAGAAAACGGAGTTACGCAAACGGATAACTTAGTGTTTCCGTCTATTAACTTTCGTAAGCGTGTGTCGATTAGTAGATTGTGGTATTGTAACAGGCCTATACCAATGATTGGCATAGAGACATCTGCAACCACGAAAATCCAGTGTATGGGTTTGCGTAAATCTACGTTAAGGTAGACGTACCTTCCACCGTAAGTAGCGATCGGCTTTCCGGTGTCGACGAGATAGCGAACTTTTGTGGTCACATCGGTGACATATAACAGATGGCTGTGTTCGCCGGCTACGGTTGTTGTTAACGGGTGCCGGCTTGGAGTTGAAGTAAACATGAACGACAGTTGATGCTGAAGACATTATTGATCGACTGATTATATTCAACTCTCAGTTTTTCAAAAGACAAAATAAGATCCACACTTGATCATATTGAAGAACATTTTCCTATGGTTATATGTGGGAAATAGCTATTTAATTCGGACATGCGACGTTTGATGTTTACGTGTGTTCTAATAGTCAGAAGACAGGGTTTTCTGAATCTATATATGCGTTCCTGCGCTTTATAGTAGTGTATTACCTTATTAGTTGCAGCCAAATAGCCGTAGAAATCTTGATACATAAGCCGATTGACAGACAGAAGGATTCAGAATATTTGTCCACCATTTGCCCAAGTCCATATTGAAAAACCTTCACCACGCAGCGTTTCAACTGATACTTGATTACCTTGCTGCTTAGTTATCCATCAACTTCCGCTTACTAATATGTCTCCGTTTTGATTACTACGATCAGAAATGCGACCCATTATAAAGTTTATTATGATTAGCAATAACTTTAGCTTCAATTTCTTCACTTTTAGTGACTGAGAATATTTAGTGTGCCACTTGTGTCTTTTTTCTTCGATCGTGGCTTTCAATTTTGTTAAGACCATCTGTTTTGGCTTTGTTATTTAAAGAATATCTAATCATTCTACCCCTCAACTTTAGGATATTCTCTGTAAAAGAAAGTCTTGTTTAATATGTATTTGTTTTGATCTGTCAATCTTGTTATTACTGGTTAGTTCAAACTTATTATAATTGCTAATGTTTCTGGATTAAATCTTGCTTATATAAAATGAAGGATTTCCTTTTTTATTAATATAATAAACCATCATATCAAATGGCTGAATCCTAGTTGAAAATTCGAGACAGTTTATTTACTGAAAGTTAAAAACTGGAGCAGTTGCTGCTTTTTATAAACAGCATCGTCTTAGAAACTAAGATATTTAATTTAAGTTTCCAGATGAAGATTAACACTGGAATTGAGGAGTGTACTACTGAAAAGTGCTATGCAGGAAGAAAATAACTCCTTAGATTCTGTCGCTCACCACAAATCAACATCACTAGCAAGTATTCCATCTCAGTTAACTCACTCGATCCATACGGAAGAAAACGATCGTATTGACTTCTTAAATAATCTGGCCATAAATTTACTTCACATTCTCATCCTTACTCACCTTATATCATTATGTACACTTAAATGCATTTTATTGCAACTCTATCATTTTCAACTAACTCACTTATTTCTTAATTCGTCAAGTTTATTCAGTAAAACCGTTTGGTTCACTAACTATTAAAATCCAGACGCTTCAAGCTTCTGATCTTTGTTTGTTAGTTATTTTTCACACCACGAATAATAATCTGGTAGAGTTTATGCTGCGAAATTCAGAAGTAAAGGCTTTCACTTTTGAGATGTAAGGTACAACGTTATTGTTAGAGTGAAGACTTTCAAGGGCTGACAGACAAATTCTTTTTTGAATGTAACTATATTGTCCTCTTTTTCTGCCAGCATATGGCCTTAACATATAACAACGAGTTCAACGTTTTGATGGCATTATAACTTGATCATTTTAATTTTCACTAAAATAGACGTTCAGAATCATGAGAATGACCGGAGTGTAAATATTTAAGAAGCTTCATTTGATGGGAAATATTATATAAGAGCCATGATATTCTAGTGCTAATCACTCACCGACCAACTGGAAAAGTAAAACAATTGCTTCGAAAATCCTCTCTTTTTATTTATCATATGTCAACCCACCCTTAGTAGTTTGAGGGCAATTTAACTTTATATGCCGAAATCTAGTCAGGAGGTGTTTCAAAGTATAATTTAAATCTGGAATGAATGAGAGACAGGCTGAACATATGGTCACCAACAGATACTCGTAAACTATCGAAGAGTTTACATTTTCCTTTCATACCTGTAGTAAATTGGCGGTTGTATGAGGCCTATTTAATACATGGGCGTGATTTTTCCATTCATTTGACATTATTTGACAATTGTTTATTAAGTTGTACTTCATTACATGAGTCTTAGAAACTGTTATTTAGATAGCAGTTTTTGAAGAGGCCCTGACTTGATAGTGCAACACCCTAATCCAAGGGTAAAACGTCACTGAAATAAGTTCATCTATAGGAAATGATGAGCCTTAAATCCCACACAACTTTTAGGAATACATTATGGGATAAAGATATTAGTGTTTTTATTGTTGTGATTAAATGCGAGGTACTAGAAAAAGCTAGGAAGTCGGTTGATAATATTTTAAGTACTCATCTTCTGATGTAGATTAAGCATTTATTAGGTAGGCCTAACTAATCTTCCATCCCCAATATTGGCTTGCGTAGAAATGGGTTGGAAGCGACTTGCGGTTTTCGGTGGAGTCTTGTTCTCTATGTTAGTGTTTTGATTGAGGAGTTTTCATTGTTATTCTGGACAACATAGTCAGCACATGCTTCAAGTGAAAGTGGAATATTCGAATTTCTCCACATATGACCAACAGCTTGCCCCA
The DNA here is from genome assembly GCA_944470415.2 of Schistosoma rodhaini. Lineage (NCBI taxonomy): Eukaryota > Metazoa > Platyhelminthes > Trematoda > Strigeidida > Schistosomatidae > Schistosoma > Schistosoma rodhaini. The sequence continues at coordinate 62,924,431 of OX104044.1, forward strand.
TCAATCTCGATCTTAATTGGTTGTTGTTGACCTTTAGCCTGTCATTGTCCGAATCTTTATTTTGATTTTCTCTCCTTTCGACATGACTCTCGATTCTGTATTCGTTCAGGATTTTTCCAACTGGCTGAAAAATTAGGTTGGTTTTGATGTGCATGTTTATTGCTGATTTACTTGAGTCCCACGTTTCTAAAAATCCTCTGACATTCTTAGTATTCTATCCATCCAAGATCTTAACATTTTTCCAGTCAAATATGTGCTCACAATTGTCCACATATATAGATGTAGGTGAAAATATATCATGGCATCTGACAAATAGCTATTGTTCTTGGAGCCGATGATAAAGGGGGCATTCACTCTATCCGATGCAGTGTTTCTCTCAATCGGAACGGTTTATTTCTCAGATGACACTTGGTTTTTCTTCTTTTGTTATTTTATCATTTGGTTTGCATTAGTTAGAATGATTTTGCTGGTTTAAGCATTACACCCATTCCTAACTGCCTCAATAGTCCCATTTGCAATTTCTAATATGTCTTTTATATGTGGTAGAATGATCTGCTTTCTGGTTTTTGTATTTATTTGGTTTCCATTGATGATTTCAATTGTTATTTTTTGACGAGGCGGAGAGACTTGTCGTTCTCTAAAAGACGTGACGTAAGTGTCCTGCAATATGTCCTTAACTTTTGGGTAGACTTTGTACGCAGTTGATTGCTAGTTTTCTGATTGTTGCTACTGTAGCTCGCAATTTGATCTGCCTAAGTTGGGTCTCGATATACTTGAGAATCCAGTTTCCTTGTGACGGTTCTGGCGGTCAATCCGTCTAGGAGTGTTAGTTTTCTATCTGACTCTTTTAACTCTGTGAATTTTATTTCATGCTATTGATCAAATTGTAGGTGCTTTGCAGATCGTTCTTTCTGATAATAACAAACGTGTAATCCAAATAACGAATCTATATTTTCGGCTATATTACTGGTAAAGTCGAGGCTTCCAGTCTCTGGGTCACTAACCCTGTAATAAGTCCTGATATTGTTGATCTCATTGTTATTCCCTTCGTCTGTCCATAGATTTTGTTATTGAATTGAATGTATGTTGTTGAATGTAAATCCACGAGATCGACTAGATTTTGACTCTGTAGCTTCGTGCACTTCGGGAGATTTGTATCACTGATAAGGTGTGAGGATAAAGTTTTCTTTGCTACGTTTGGTTTAATTGAGGTGAATAAGGGTCTAAAGATATCATTAGTTTGTCGTTATTTGTTTGAATATCACTAATCTTATTAAATAATTGTGCGTTAAACTTAATGGAGTTATCAAATAAATCCATCGAATTTTTCAATATTCTCAAAATTCCTGTTGATAACTTGTATTATGGGGTTTTGGAGAGTGACAGAATTTGGTGTAGTACAATTTTTGGTTTCTGTACTTTTGGCTTACTGTGAAATTGAGAGGGTGATGGTCCACTGATTTTCATTCGCCATGGATCCTGTTTTGGTATTTGTTCTTCTTTGGCAAGTTTGTTTAAGGACCCAGAGATCTGGTTATCTAATCTTTTGATTGCATTCGTGTCCATTATTTTACACACATTTTCAAACACAATTAGTTCCTCATATTTTTTCACCAACTTATAGTCTGAGGTAGTTAAGTGTGTTATCAGATAATAAAGACACTGATTAGTGGTCTCATACACATTGGTACCTACAAATTACTTGTTTGATTTCCATGTAATTACCATAACAAACAGTTGCATGCATTAGAAAACTTGTCTCAGATTTGGTCTCAATGGTGTAGACGCATTCACTTCTTCTCTAACTCTAAATCATGGGTTTCAAAATTGTCACTACTCTTATCATTATTGTATGCATTACGATAAGTTTATCTTGCTGTGCTGATACAATGGCTAAAATCCGAACTGTTATGATCTCATAAACCTTGTAACAGTCACTAGGATGGTAGACGCTCTTAAACAGAATAATAGCCGCAGTGAAATAAAAAATTTCGCACTGAATTTTCAGTAATATGATGAATATTTTCGTTTGTTATTTTATGTTTAAAAAGTAGTGTTCCATTTTAATATGTTTTGCTTCTATCCGTTAATAGGTTTAGGCTAATAAGGTTATAATTATCTGTCGTATACAGAACTTAGGACTCTAAGTCATATATACTGTTTGACGGAACAAATAGTGACCAAACGTTCTTAGTTAGTTTACCAACAAAAGCCAACGTCCAAATAGGCAATAAGTAGGCGTTTTTCTCGTATTCCTTAAAGCAGTTTGTTGGTCTAGCTACACTAAATAATGGCTTATATGTTTATACTTACAGTTATTTAAGCTGGATAAGCAACTAACAGAAAGGGATGAACATATTAAAGAGCTCTTTCATATAATTCATGATTATGAGGTTTGTCACCTCGAACAATATTAGAACTTAATTACTTATAGAACTTATTAAATATAAATCAAGAACAGGTAACTAAAAAGTCACACGAATTATTTGTGGTGAGTCGGAATTTTTTTAAAGACAACCATACTAAAGGCAAAATCTGAGCTTTCTGAACTTCGTGCAAAAATAAATGATATTGAAGAAAACGTAAGTTAGATTTTGCTAACGTTTTGATAAATACAGATCAATCTAATGCAAATATGCAGTTCTAAAGTTAATGGATTTGAAGAAAATATACAATCTATTTCATCATATGAGGGGTATGTTGTATTGTTAACAAATGAGTTACCGTATATATATATATATATATATATATATATATATATATATATATATATATATATATATATATATAAGAAGCCTGATTTACCTCAATTACCTAGGTGAAAACAAAACTTTTTATCATTTTTATGTTCAAGTCATCATTAATATAACAAAATTTATTACTGATCGCTAAAGCTATAATTGCCATAAAGTATTTATTTTTAGTGATATATGATCTTATTGATTGAAATTTCTCGGATTCATTATTCATTAATCAACGAGGAATGCTATTTCTAGACGTAAGTGAGTAGGAACTAAGTAAGGAAAGTATATCGTTTCATAAAGAAGAGAGAAAAGAAATTTTAAGAAGGTTGCTATATGAAGTCAGCCGTACCGAAAATTCACGACTGATAGCATTTACTGGTTGAGTTAACCATCACTAGCTAAAGTCATCCAAATATGTACTAACTTTCTAGTTTGCTTCTACTGTGGTTTTACCAAATGTGGTGAAATATTTCGCAAAGATGTTGATTGACTTTTATATTTCCAAACTGAAGGGTTTGAACACGTACTGTTTAGTCAATATACTATTTTTAATAAAAGGTTAAATATAGCACAATAATGTCCACATACAAATTTATTTTTTCACTTAGTTTACGCTAGATGAATGAATAAAGGAATCTAAAACTGATTTTAAAATATAAGATACATATTGACTAAATCTAAATCACTAAATTATAAAATCGGTTATTAGATTTTAAAAAATTGCTTAATCGGCTAGTTGTAAAATAATGCAATAAATGAAAACCAGTGATAAATATTTAATCATATTCTCATTGTGAAACATTTGTCGGTGAACTTACAACTAAATGTTTATCATTTAATCTTAAAGTTAGCATTGTCCAGTTGGCATTTTTATTGACTCTCAACGAGGGAATAATTTATGCCACCACAAATTAAATAAATGTTCATACTCTCTGCGCATGTGGGTAACTATCCTGACTCAGTGCCTAAATGGATAACGCGTCAGTAGTTTGAAACGAAAGGTAATGTGTCCGAATACGGGATTTAACATGAACTCCGGAATGCAGGTTCATCCATCTAATGAGCCTCAAAGAAGGTGCTTCCTTCATCCTATTGCTAGTCAAACTATATATATTCTATATAAATATATTTTACTTAACCCATAAACATAATAGCAGACAATATTAAATCCAACTAATTTCATTTGGGTCAACGGTTGACCATACCTTTGTTTAACTAGAACTGTAAAAGTTGTAACGTTCAAGCTAGGAATATATTGCATCTTAGGTGAAAGACAAGACAGGAAATAAACTAACTTCAAGTGATTATTAATTCATAGTTTTCGCTAGATGTACTAATTTTATCCTTGTCTGTTCATCGAAATTTAGTTGTGGATAGTAAAATGACTTTTTAGTTTACGAATTTGTTATGCTCGTTTCACTTTAAAAACAGGTCTAACTTGCCAATAAATGTTCCAGACATTGATTACAACAAGTCGAAAATTTCAGTGATCCAGTCACATACAGAAGAGTCATGGATTCAAAATCAGCCACTAACTGCAAAAATCAATCAGAAAAGCTTAGCTGACGAACTTTTTGAAATGGAAGCTGATCAAGATGTTCACTCTATTTTACTTACATATGGTACTGAGCATATTAATAGTTGTGCACATTATCGAAACATGTTTACGTTCGAAAATAAAACAGTAGAAGAATTCCTAAGGGATCTGGTACAGATATTTTTTAAATTTATATGTCCATTATGTATTTATAACTGTATTTATAAACACATTTTCTCCAATGATTTGTTCATTCACTTTCAAATATTTCAATCGGTGTTCAATAAACTATGAGAGTCATAGGTTCTATCCCAAATGTTTTCATTGATGATTAACGTCGTAGTATCTGAAACAGGAATGAAGTAATTGTGTAATCCTCTCTTTCTTTTAGTGGTTTTCTATCTGATATCAGTTCTTTATAAAAATCTTTTCAAACACAGACGATAAGTTAGGTTATGAACGCTTACTATACCAAAGGTGGTTCATCGATCGGTATCGATATGTGGAAGGTAACGTACACGTTCTTTGAGCACTATCCTCAAGTCTTTGCATCATCTGTTGAGTCTGATGTTATTTGCTGCTGAGATAGAGTTGTTTAGCGAGGATACTATCAGACAGCATTGTTTATGGTTCACAATAATTTAACACAATGTAAACTTCAAAGTTGGTTTTATTATAGCTAATTATCAGGTATTTTTATGTGTTATCACATGATGTTTATATTCATTAAAAATACGGTTAGAAAATAACAGATATTATTGACTTTAGTGGCATTTATCGCTTTAAAAAAGTGTCAAGCTCTCAAACCATAAATTACGAAAGCAATCAACTTTATATTAGTTACCATCTAGAAATTGAAATGACCGAATTAATTGCATAACAGTGTATCTTATCATGATTTAGCACGTGTCACTTTGATTTTAAGAATGTACTGTAGTTTATCTTTACAGTGCTTTGAATAAAGGTTGCCTATGTTCAGTGTTGTGGAGATCATAATCACAAGTGCCGAATTATTTTGTCTTAGACATATTAAATACTGAGAATTAGTATGAATGAATAACAAATATTCTTCTGCATGGTATAGAAAACCGATTTACTTGACTTGAACGAACCAAACAGTTTATGTCTATAAGATGAGCTAATTTCAGATAAATAAGTGACTGAACTGATATATTCTTTGACTATCTTTATGAAAAAAACAAATTTTCATACATTCTACTTCCACGTGGGGAATATTTTGATTTCGAGTTATTTTGTTGTTAAAATAAACAATATTTTCTAACACTATCGGTATAATACCTTGAAGAGAGTTTTCTGAAAGACAGTCATACTGAATTTGAACACTTAGTATTTTCAACACTTTTAATACCAGATATAATGAATGAATTCATTATAAACATTTTAGATACAGTGTAATGAAATTCATGTTGAAAATATTTTTTATGAATGAAGACACTGATGGATTACTTAATAACCTCCCAGTTTTTAAATTATGTGCAGAATTTACTTATAAATCGAATTCAAAGTTTTTCCAACAGTGAAGCAAAACTTCAGTTATCTAATTTATTTTAAGAGTTGCAATATCCTAAAACCACACATTTTGTCTCATTTCTTGGTACAAGTCGATTCGTCTTCATACCTTCAAACTAAAATTGAGATGCAAAAGAAACATGTTACAACAACACGGTTACTACTTACTGGATTATGAACAAATACACGAAGGAAAACGGTACTGGTCTGCAGAAGACGTAAATGATTTCAAATGTGAATCAGAGACATATTTCGGCTTAATCATTAAACAATGCGCGGAAATTTCAGTGTTGTAAGTTTACCTGAGTTAAATTACAAAATAACCGAAGGTAAGCAAAGTCACAATGATAACTCAGTTCTAAACTATTGTCCAAGTATGTTCACATGTTGGATTCGGTTTGTAGTGTCAATGTGAAATATTCAGTCTGAAGTGCGTCCAAAGTATGGCACATGAAGCTTTGTATGTAATTTTCATCTAAATCCAGTGATGCAAGTCCATGGCCTGGGTCAAGTTAGGTACTTTCATATATATATAACTAAACAATTGAATATCAGTTGTCGTTTTTGGTATTATTGATCATAATATTTTAGGTATCAATGAAATCGATAGTAGCAAATAACGTATTTTCATTTCGTTGACTGTACTTCATTCTATCTACGAAGATTGTTTTGATTGGCCCTTATATCCAGATGTTCGGATGTCAATCCTTCTTTAGACGGCGCAAAAACTTTCTGAAGGACTTTGGTTTCACCGAAGTCAGTTTGTATCCAGTTTTTAATAAACGTAGTGATAAGTGGATAAGAACAGTATTTGAAATGTGCTTTAGTCCTCAGAAAGTAGGAAAATAGATTACAAATAACACGACTGTTTGCTATGTGTTAAGGTCAATCTTTATGAAAGTGTTTAAATCATAAAGACAATTTATTTAGAATTTCTTACATTCACAGTCAAAACTTACTACTCAAAAACTGGAATTATGCTGTGTAATTTAAATAATATTTCTTAGGTCCCAGAACTACACGGTTTTCTGAAATAAGCAAATTATAACAAAAATTAATGGAGACTCATTCCGTTCAACTTATCTTTTTTAAAGGGGACAGTTATAATTACTACTAAAGATTTCGAAACAGTGACATTAAATATGTTGTTCCTTTGGTCTTGTAAAAACTCTATTGACGGTAACAGACTCTTGAGTTACTGCGCTCAGACATTTATCAAGTTGTTTATTTCATTTAGTGTAGTGTGTTATTGTTCTGCGAATTTACTTCTTCTGTCACTCAAAATGGTATCCACAGA